>CM050451.1:102563564-103813564 GCA_027563935.2 Costus lasius | reverse complement strand
ACATGAAACATTTCCAATGAAGCAGAGCAGAGCAAAGCAAGAAAAGAAGAAGAGGTGAGGAGGAGGAGAAGAAGAAGAGTTGTGTGATGTTCTGCCAAGAGAAAGGAGAAGGAGCTCGTGTACACCACTCCGTCTACTTGTAGTATCAGTATCATGTTTCTATCGCCTAGTTTCAAGCCGTACATTCTGGTTCAAGCATAGATTGGTACCATGTCTCAGCCCAATTTTAAAAACATTGGCTAGTCCTCCTCCACTCCGCCTACTTGTAGCATCAGTATCGTGTTGCTATCGCCTAGTTTCGAGTTGTACATACTGGTTCAAGCATAGACTGGTACCATGTCTCAGCCCAATTTTAAAACATTGGCTAGGGTGGCAACGGGTTGGGTACTCACATTTCCATCCTAAACTCAAACCCAACCCGGGGCCTGTTGCCACCCTAAACCCAAACCCGATCGGGTACCCTATTGCATAACCCGAACCTGGATCAAGTATTTAAACTGGTACTCACGAGTACCCAATTAAATAAAATATAAAATATTTATTATTTATATTTTATAAAATATAATTTTAAAAATTAAAATAATAATGAATATATTTATATAATAACTATTTATTATTGTTATATATTTACTAATAACAAATATTTATATAATAGTTATTTTATTATTATTTATATTTTAATAATAAAATATATTTATTTATTTATTATTGAAATCAGCTATTGGGTACCGAGTACCCACATCCCTAAATCCGAACCCGCTTAAAACCCGACCCATCAAACCCGAACTCATCCCATTTAGAGAAATGGGTACTCGGGCCCGGTGTAAATGGGTCGGGTACTGGCCCCAACAGGTCAAATTGCCAGCCCAAACCTTGGCTTAATGTACTTCATTAGATCCTTTATTAATGTCATTATTAGTATTATTTATTTGTTTATCTAATTTTAGCACAAAGAAATAATATTCCTGTACTCATGCACAGTAATTTCCAGAACAACAGATTATCATATTCTATACATATTAATTCTCAATCTTCATAATTTTCCAAAAGTTTACAGTAAACCTTGCCAAGGTTAATGCTCATTTTCACTAGTCAATATTTCTTCATGCACCTTATAACACAAATCTGTTAATGTAACTCATTACATTTTGTTCTATTTTCAACTACAAATTATCGTGCACATACTTCATAACTTAAGATGTGTTAATGTCATTTTAAATTATAGTTGAAGAATTGTATTTAAATATACACATTGCTTGAATTAATTCCTGTTAACTATGGTAATACCAAGACAAGAAATTAAACCAAGTGGAAATGATTTTACCAATTATGAGAGTAATACCTCTTGTACACTTGTGTTACAAGGAAACAACAAAATCGTTTATGATTATTTTCCCAAATCAGTCAATCCAAATTTCAACCTAATTTACAACAGTGACTTAGATTTATATTTCCAGGTTTTACTTGTTTTTGGTCCATACATGTTCCGATCAAGTCTGTTCTAACTAACTTCAGTTTGCTAAGATGTCACCTAATATATTATGTAGAGTTTGTTGTGCAGATTTTGATAAATCAAGTTACCAAGATTAGCAATCCCTAAAATATTTATGTTTCTTTTTTGGATTAGACGACACCAAAGGTTAGGAGATCACTAGTCTTATTTTATGGGCATAATTAAGTCTAATGCTCCGATAAACCTTCAAAAAAAGAAATCAAAATTATAAAGATCATACTAAACATTGGATCAGTGTTGTCTTGCTATTACAAGAGGAACAGAGGAAAATATATCTTCTAAACCTAAATTATCATATGAATGTGTAATTAGAACTCTGCCACTAGTGAGATACAAGAATCGAGAAGCATTGACAGGGAATTAAGTCTAAGAAAAATCGGCTATAATTCAACTAAATTCAAAACAGTGATTTAGTCTCACTTAACATATCCTATTGATTATCATTTCATCAAATGTAGGTGTAGCAAAACCCAGCAAAATCACTATTCTGGTCGCCAGAACATCTTCCTGCTCGGCCATTAAAAGGATACAAGAATCCAGAAGCATTGACAGGGAATTAACTCTTAAGAAAGATCGCAATCCCACAAATGTTAATTATAATACAAATTTCGAGAGGAAAACGCCACAAAATCAAAGACGACGCTAAGGAAGGGGATATCTAGGAGTCTGGATTCAGCAAAGCATCGGATCGAGAACCCGAACCAAACCCTAACCCTAGATTCGATGTCACCGTCAAAACAAAAAAAAGGGGCGAACAATCGAAATAGCACAAACACAAGAAAACTACTTGCGAGTCTATTGGTGAACCAAAACTGGATATTCTAATCGGAATCAAGGCCAAAATCAGGGCAGCAAAACCCTCGAACCGTTCACGCGAGACAAAGAACGGTCCAAACAGGTATCAATCGAAAGATGACAACGAGATCAGAGAAGTGGGGTGAGAATTGCCTGCTGCTGGAGGCGGCTGGCGGCGAGCTGCTGGAGACGGCGAAGAGCTGCGGGATGCGAGCGACTGCGGCTGTGAAAGAAAATTCGAGAGGAGAGAGAGATAAACGACAAAGTGATTATAGAATTAGGGTTTTATAAAATATAATATTTATTTTTTTTATAATCGGGTTCGGATTTTGGGTACCGAGGGTTAAATCCGAACCCGACCCAACACGACACGATGGGCTGATTTTATTGTGCTTTGAGAATTGGGCTGTAGCTCGTAGGGATAAATAGAATCTAGTCTATAAATAAAATATTACTTATAAAAAATTTAATTTGGATTTTTTTTTACATACGCATATTAAAATAATGAGTGTGGGCTCGCCTCAATATCATGGTATTAATAACTAAGGTCTTTAGTAGTTAAATTAACTGACTATAAATTTAATATGGTTAAACTAAGTATATAATTTAAAATATTATAAAACGTTAAGTAGTCTAAAAAGCATTTGAACTCAAATATAAATAGTAGTGAAATAATTAAAAGTTAGATTTATAAATAAAATAAAAATTATTATCAATAAAAATATCAAATTTTAAACTATTAATTTAAGTAAATTTATAAATAAAATAATATATAATTATTAAATAATTATTATATAAATTAAACAGTCATATTTTAAAAACAAAACTAATAACAAATTAATTATTTTTTAAAAAATAATATAATTAATTAATATATGTAATAGTTTCATAATATGATGTGTATAAAATTTTATTTATAAATAGTATTTTTACACGGTGTCCCTAAAACACCGAGTGCTAGAAAATTTTTCTTTTTTCTAGATAATTGATTTAAATTAGAATCCCTTTATAATTCAATGTCCTATGCTAGTGTGCTTTGCAACTAGTTAGAATCATAAGTTGGAAGTAGAGATGACATAAAAACTCATCCTAACCTAACCCGATCCTAACCCGATCCACCTCGCCCTAATTTGACCAGGGAAAACTTGAGTTGACATAGGCTCGAGTTGGGTCCGGATACAGCCCAACTTATAAGGGTACCCCTTTCCCAAACCCAACCCCGAACTTGCCCCGTCTGAAAAAAATATATAAACATACCAGTAAACTAAAATAATAAAATTCTAACCTTAACCCTAACATATTCCTTCCCCTCCCTCTCACCTCTCCCTCCTCTTTTCTCCCATCCCAACTCTTCTCTGTTCCTCCCCTCGCCCTTCTCTTCCCTCTCATTCCAACTCCCATCTCACTTCTGTACCTCCTCTCCTTGTGCACTTTTCCCTTCTCTCTCTCTCTCTCTCTCTCTCTCTCTCTCTCTCTCTCTCTCTCTCCTCCTTGCACCCTCCCTCTCTTGCCCTTATGGTATTGTTGCTTCGCTCGCACTCACACTAGTTGCCACCCCATTCATGCTCACATCGATTGCTGCCTCGCTTTGTTGCCCGGCTTGCTTTGGCCTCTCATACTTGCGTTGCTCGTGTTTTACTACGGGGTTAGATTTGGGATAGATTTTCAACGCCAGTAGTTTCGAGATAGGAGTCGATGAGTTTGACGCTCCCCGCCCCAATCCCGACCCTTTATCATCCAGAGGTGGAAGCTCATAGGATGCTCGACAGAACCTCTACTCACACGAATGAGATGCTTGGTGAACCCACCCCTCCACAATCTTGCTTAAGATGTTACATCCCGTACACCTGCGCCTAAGTGTAGGTGACTCACCCATCACTTAACGCCCATAAAAGTACAACGCTAAACCCACACTCCTTATGATATAAAACTGGCTATTAAGTTGTGGCTACCGGCATGCAACCGAGAGCAAGAGCGATTAAGTTGTGGCTCTCAGAGACCTTCAAGGGTGTCATCGCCATCATGAACGTAAACCTGTCAAAGCACTAGCGCCTACACATAGGCGCATAGTTCACAACAACACCCTAGACATAGGCATGCATGAGAGAATTGAGCGAGAGAAATACAATAGTAAAATCCTGACTCGCAACAAGAACACCTACCACTAGTACACACAAATAATCCCAGCATTATAAATTAGAAGGGTCGAGATATATTCGAAGCATTCCTCACTCCACCAGCACAAGTGTACTGCCCTTCTGTCCGTTGCTAAGGAGGGTCAGGATTGGTTGGAGGCTGCAATCGATGAAGCTCGTTGCTAACAAGAATGTCCCGCTCAAATATGGAGTCATCTTGATTTTGTTCATAGGGAGCTAGATAAGGCTGGTTATTCATATTCATAGGTCATATTCGTGTCGTGTCATACTTACTCGTGACATGATTATGTTTGCCCCCATTTATACATATGGGCCAATGTATAAAACATGAACACAACCCACTTATTTAAACAGGTTACACGACACGACACGACTAACACGTTTAATAAATAGGTCGTGTCATGCGACACGATACAATACGATATGACGCAACCAATATAAATGACCTATTTAATGAACAAACACAGTTTAAAAAAATATGCTATAACTATGCAAAAATACAAAATTTCCAACAATGACATAGGTAGAATGCTTCCCGCAGTTAAATTACATGATCATGCCATGCATCAACTATATGCTGATTTAACGCATTAAACCTCTCCCAACAATACCCAAAATATTAGTACTACAAAAAATAAACTAAACAACATGAAATATTAAACCAATGTGAATCTACACGAACTACAAGGGTGTCTACTACATGGAGTTCCTTGTTAAGCATTTTCGATTCCTCTCTATCCTAATTCTTACCAAATACTGGATGCTACTACTTACCTAAAACATTTACTTCAAGACATCATGGTTACGGTTATTAGTCTGGAGATCCATGTTTCAAGTCAAACAATATAATTCCTAGTTGTCTACAGAAATCGTCCAAGACATTGAGACCCGTATTAACACATTGCTTCTCAGAACTCTAAAAATAGGAATAAAATGTCATTGAATCCAAAAAAATGAGAAACGTTTTTTTATTACAAAAACATTCCTATGCCAAAATAAATCTAAACCTCTTCCCAATTAAGCATAACCAAGTGAACTTCTATAATCAACCACACAACATCTGCCAACTGAATGATAAAATTTTCTTCTAATCCAGAAGGAAAGGTGCTGGCAATGTACTCCTTCTAGAGAAGATCACTGTATTCAGTCAAAAACTTTTTTACTAAGCAAATGAAAGTTCCAACATTCATGAAAAGATTTGTGAACCAAAGATATACAAAATCGAAAACATAGGGAGTTCTTAAACCAAAAGTGGACATCTAAGCAATCATATAGGAGTCTTCCACTGCATGATTACAAGAAAGAAAACCTAGCGTCCTATAAGGCCATTCAAGAGCTTCCAAATTCCATACTAAGAAATAAGATAAAAATTTGTATCATGGAGTAGGTAATAAAGTAAGACCAGGGCAGAAAATTAATCAAGGAAAGGAAAAACAACTGTGGATCATGCAGTTGCCTCACTACTAGATTCTAGATTAATTTCACCTTGATGAGGCCAACATTTAAGGTATGAATAAAAATTCCTACTCCTTTCATTAAAATATTTTTATGTATTATTTTAGAATTATTATATCTTATTATTCTGTCCAATTGATATCTTTGCTGTTGCATTCAATATCATTCATGAATTGAGTATTATAATGAATAATTGTGATCTCATTTGACATCTGCATTAGTTAGCTTTGATGGATCATTTACTAGTATATGTTATGGTAAACTTGACATATTTAAACATTTATGTTGTATGCCTAATGTCGTGGTATTACATGATCTTTTGGCTAAACTTTATTATACCACATAGACCCAAGTTGGACTTATGGAGGTACTAGCTAGTGATCACATAATTGGAAGTCATTAGACCGATCAGGGTCTTAGGTATTCAAAGCAACATCTTTCGAGCTGTCTTCGATCAATTGGTCCATTGCTTGAGAATAATGGAAACATTCTAACCAAGATTGTGGACTCGAGAATGAGATTATGTATATTGTAGTCACATTCTTGATTTTCACAACAATATAGACATGTTTATATCATGTAGAATTAGTAAATATATAATTGCTTATCTTTCTTTTATTACATGCATTTTGTGATTTCTACTTAGGTCTCTATTTAGTTTCTCTGTAAGCTAATTCCTACTTATCTTTCTCTTATTGGACACCCTGACACTAGTATAGGCTATAAACCACATTCAAGAATAACAATACAAACTTGTCCAATTTGCACAAAAGGGATATACATATATTTCATATATTTTTTAAAAAGTAGCTATTTGTTCTTATTATTATTTATTTAACAAATAAAATTCTCATGGAGTAAAGACATGAACCACATGGTAATCTTTGGGTCCAAAGAGTTTGAGCATAAATCAAGCAAACAAGTATTTTTTTAGCATCAAATGATATCAAAATAAGAACAAAAATAATTCTTGCAATATATTGTTATACAATGGCAAAAACATGATACCGAGAACTAAGACGGGAAAGAGGCATGCCTTAGGCTATGAACATCTATTCCATGCACCTATTTATGCAACAAACATTTTAAGGGTTGAAGGGAAGAGATGCCATATAATTGAATATCTAGTTTACTATTAAATGAATTGTATGGCCACTAGCAATATAAACACATCTAGAATTACACCAAGCATGGCTAGAGGGCAGTAATGGTAAATCAACGCTATAACTTGTAAGCAAAGTTGATAACATGCTTTGTGTAAGAATAGAGTATTAAAGTGAATATAATTGAATCATTGAAAGATGCAATGAAAAAAGGTATTGAAATTTGAAAGAAAGGAAAAGAAAGGTCACCGCATCAATTATTGACTCATCAGGTCATTTGTTTAATGATTCAACACTCTGTTCCTGTCTAATTTACAAGGTTGTATTTGAGAACTCACAAAACATTCAATTTTCCTTCACATCTAGTTCTTGTGTTTCATGAATAAATAAAATAGAGATCAGCTCTTATTATTAATTTTTAATATACTAAACAGGTAATATCCATACAGATACTTCTACTTAGATTTATTTCTCAAATTTTCTCCTTGTAGCTCTATTTGTGCCTAATAATCTCATTTCAGGTAATGGGGAGCAAAATGAAAGTTTTCATTGTACTTGAATTTGCTACAGGAAGAGAGCTCTTTGACAGAATAGCAAGACTGAACTATGGCACACATATTCTTCTTCTAAGTAGTGGTTCAAATATTTTTTAGAAAAGTTGTGCTCCTCAAATATTAACTATTGATGATCTTTCATAAACATGTTAACTATACTGCACATATCAGTACACAGAAATATTTTCTGTGCATGTTTGTGTTGTTCTAGTCCATCATGTGTTTCCATCTTTTCTTCTCCACTAATGATGCCTGAAATCCGACTATGAAGATAAACCATGGAAGGATGAAGGAGGATGAAGCACAGAGGTACTTCCAACAATTGATTAATGCTATTGATTACTGCCATAGTAGGGGTGTTTATCATCATGATTTAAAAGTAAAATTGTTAGCTCTAGACATCCTTATGATTCATTGTTCAAGGCTTTATGATCTAGCAATCTTGAATGGTTTTTGCAGCTAGAGAACATACTACTTGATGCTTATGAGAACCTGAAAGTTTCAGACCTCAGATTAAGTGTATTATCTCAGCAAGTCAGGGTAAGCACATGTATAGTTGATAACTTGTTAAACATTTGATTATTGATAACTTCTTAAACATTTGATTATTTCCTTACTGCTATTTTGCTTTGACATCAAGATCTCCACACATGTTTGTTATTTATTTTTTCTTTTTGTCAGAGCAATAAAACCAAACAAACAGATTTCCATATTATGAAGAAGCATGGTTTTGATCTTGACAAACCAATGTCGTCAAATCATATCAGCAATTATGAAGCTTGAATTAATAAATTGTGAATGTAGATTAATAAAAAAAAGACAGCACAGGGAAATCAATAATTCATTCAAAATAATATTGTCTCAGTACAATTCTACTCCTACTGTAACTAAACAAATACCTAATACATATAGAACTTTCACAAAAGTGGGCCTTATACCGGATGAAAAAGTTCAATACCTAAAACTATAAGCTCATTTTTTTTTCCAAAAAGTGTGACATTTATTTTCTTTGTCATTCAAAGATATGGCATGTATTGAATTGTTTTGCCTTGTCATCTTGAACTGACTATTTACCTCCTTACCAAACTGAAGTCTTCAAGACTTCATGTACACACTTTAAAGAACTCCAATCAACTTAGTTTCTTGATTATGATTACATGATGATAGGATAATTTTCTGAAGCTAGACTGTTTTGTGTTTTTTCTAACTATTATATGGTAATACTGAAATCTGAAAGGTGTATTTCCAGGGTGATGGACTGTTTCACACTGCTTGTGGTACTCCAAAATTTATTTCACAAGATTGCCTCCTCTCCAGGAAGAAAGGGATAGGGTATTTTACTTTTCTTCTCAAAGCATGATTCAACATGTAATCCAAGCAAAAAAAATGCAAATGGTACCTAGCGCCAACAGGTTAGGGCAAAAGCAAATCTCCGAGATGAAGCAACTTAGATGGGATTGGTTCAGGGCACACGCTAAAACAAGAGAAAATCCATACCTTGTAAGATGGCGTCGAGCTGCTATTGGTGGCGGGGAGCTATTATCGACGGCAGCAAACTGCACAGCCTAAGTGGCGATGTGTGTGAGCGAGAAGAGGGAAAGAGAAAAGGAAAGGGAAATAGGAGAGCAGCGGCAAACCGGAATAGTGATAGTGGCGTTGGCGTCGGCCCGAGCGAGAGCAGCGGCGTCTAGCGTCGGCGAGCAGGAGTGTCTTCGGGCGTCGGCGAGGTGGGGCACGTTGGAGTTTGAAAATCCAAAATTCCCTTAGTCCCACGTTGACGGCGTTGGAAGGAATACTTAGGTTTAATAAAGGTGGTTGTAACTTTTCTAGCCTATTGAGATTTTCTAGCCGGCAGGGATGCTACACCAATTTGCCTAAGGACAGGCCTCAGTCGTGTCGTGGTCGCCGGCAGGGATGCTACGCCTTGCCGAGCCGGGTCTTTATTTATTGTTCTTAGATCGACATGATTAATCGATTTATTTGCTGTATAATCTGCTGTTAATCAGTATAAGTTGGATCTAATAATTTCCGCATTTCGAATTTATTAGTTCTGCATTAGATCTAACTCATCGCGCAGAATTCTTAACTGCATGCTTCATTAATTCTCTGGTAGGCATGCGTCGCGCACGTGACTAGAAGCTAAAAATAGCTTCGCAGGTCGCGGATTCGAATCCACGCGGCTGTGAAATGCGAAGCTATTTTTAGCTTCTAGTCACGTGCGCGACGCACATGATTAATCGAATCCGCGACCTGCGGAGCGCAGCGCCACAGCACGCGCACGCGTGACCAGCGAGCCACGCTTTCTTTCCCTAAATAAAAATAGCATATATACTTTTTATATACATATTAACTGTCCACTGTCTATCAGTTGCATAAACAATTGTTCTTAATTCAGTTTTAGTCCCTATTAGATTACGCATCTGATTATTTGCGTTGTTCTTAATTCAGTTTTAGTCCCTGTTAGATTACGCATCTGATTATTTGCGTTTAATCCTGAGCTGATTATTTGCAATCAATCTAGACCTGCTAAAGACCTAATCTACTATTATTACTGTCAATTGCAAGGTAATCCAGATCTCAATTACTAATCTTGTTAGATATTTAATTGCATATTTAATAGATAGTTTTAACCTTTACATTTGATTTCGATTATGTTCGGATCGAATCTAACTCATGATTCGCATTTGCGAATGTGCTTTTGATTCGGATCCACTTTGTTGCATCGAAATTGAACCGGAATAAGTCACTGGATCTGGTTCGAATCGAACCAGCAACTTGAAACACCTGCTGGGCTAACCCAATGTTCGCAAAAAAAAAAAAAAAATTCGAGAAATTCGCGGAGGCGGGGCTCGAATCCACGCGCTGAGGAAATGATATGCTCAACGCTTGTGTGTCGAGCCAACCGACCTGTCTTTGCATATTAACTAATAATAATGCACATTATCTTTATATTAAAGCTATTCTACGATTGTTAATTGAAAGTTAGCACTTACTTGCATTATCAATTGTTAAGTTGATTTCAATTAAGTTTGCATCTCATGCTCGTTCTGCTTACTTAGACTATTCAGCATACTAGTCTAATTTTACCTGCAATTATATTTACTTTGCATAAACATTATCTATTGTTTCAAGTCAAACGCTGATACATAATAGACAGTAATTATAATCAAACATTGTCTATTTGATAATTACAGCTTTATCACAAAAGTACCATAATACACTCTTTACATAACACTTTGAATGGCTAACGAAGAACATTCTTCATATAACCATGAGAATTTCAATGGAACTGGTTTCATAAGATGTGAAGAACAAATAAAATTATGCTTGTTAATACTTGGATTAATAAGTGCCATGGGTATAGATATGTCTCTAATTAGATCCATTAATTGTAAATCTTCCTACTTCTCTTCTCAAATATAAACATCTAATTCAATCTCTTCTAAAACCTCTGAGGAGACTAGTTTCATTTGCAAGTTCAGAATTTTCTTGTTTCTTTACTCTCCTATATGTGACATATAGGAAGTATTAGATTGTTATAAATCTCTGGACTTCTCTAATAAGGGTTTCTCCTTGTCAAAAATGGTTTTAAAATAATTTTGGTTGCAAATAAAGTTGTAATCTCTAAATGTGACTATTTCAATGGAAAAAAGGTTTTAATTCTAATGGTTCATTTCAATTGAATTTTGTTCCTTTAAATCCTGTATCTGGTTCTTCCATTGCATTGAATACAGAAAATTCTGATTATTGGCATGGTAGGCTTGACTATGTTAATTCGTTAAGTAACTGCTTTTTTTTCTCCTCAAATCTAATGAAGTAGCAGAAAGAAATAGCAAAACCCTACTAAACATAGTAAATGTCATATTACTCAGTTCTGGAGTACCCTAGAACTTGTGGGGGGAGTTTATTCTTTCTGCTTGCTTTATTCAAAATAAGATTCCCTCCAAGAATAAATTGCAAAACCCTTACGAAATTTAGAAAGGATATAGGCCCAACCTTAAATCCTCCGAATGTGGCGGTACTTAGCAAAGTAAGCATTCCTAAACCCAAGAGGAAAGAGATTGGTCCTAAAACCTTTGTTGCTACTTTTATAGGATATTCCCTTGATTCTAACACTTATAGGTGTCTTGTTCTTAGTTCTGATGTTCCTAAAATCTCTAAGAACTCTCTTATTAAATCTAGGGACATTACCTCTTTGAAAATGAATTTCTTTTAAAACCTCAAATTATTCTTTCATCATGATCCTAACTTTTCTAATAATCTTAACCTAATCCTTAAACCAGACTTTTATAGCTAGAAATACCATGAAAGCAGAAGAACTTGTTCCTTTAGACTTAGCTTGCTCAGAAGCTGAATGTCTTAAAAACCTTTATTCATCTATACAAATGGCACTAACTTTTAGTCCACCAATTTCAATAAACTGTGATAGTAAAGCTGCAATAGAATTATGTAAAAAGAAACTGGTAAACACCAAATTGAGTAGACACATCAAAATCAGGCAGAAAACTATTAGATGGTTAACTACTCATAATATTGTTTCTTTATCATTTGTAAGAACTGACAATAATCTTGCTGACTGCCTCACAAAAGGTTTAAATCAAACCAAAGTGATGGTTTTATCTAGGGGAATGGGGATTTGTCCATAATGGACCCTCCTACAGTGGCAACCCAACCTCCGTGATAGGTAGATCCTGGAAAGAGGTTCGATGGGTAATAACAAGCTGACTGGTTGGTCAAGGAGTACAACTAAAAATTATAAAAACACTATATGTGTTTATTGGAGTTATTTATAAAGGCTCTAATGCCCCATTCCTAAGGTGATTGAGTACTCCTATGTAGATGTTAGGTTGAGTCAGATGACTCTTAAAGAAATCTAAAAGGTTTAACCTAAGAAGTGCCTCTACACACTTCTTCATAGGATTTATCCTATATGTGAGTTTCCGTATACGGCCGTGGACTAGTAGCTGGACACTACTAGTAAACTCACAAGAAAAGAAGGTACCCGCGCACGACTAAAAATGCACAACCCCGCGTCACTATTAGCTATATCATGTGTGTACCGTTCTAAGCTAGGCCAAAAGGGTTGTAGTTCAAGATCTGGTTCACTACATCTCTTCCGGTGAAGTTCCGTGTACTAAGTGTATTGAGCGCTGCTCTTTCCTGACCGCGTGATATATATGTTGTTCAGCACTTTTTATTTTCTTTGTGAAATTAATTTAAAAGACTTTTGAGTCTTGTGGAGGATTGTTGGAGTTTGAAAATCCAAAAGTCCCTTAGTCCCACATTGAGGGAGTTGGAAGGGATACTTAGGTTTAAAAGTAGTTGTAACTTCTCTGGCCCATTGAGGTTTTAAGGGGCATCAACTATCTAAACCAAGTTGATCCAAAACACACGTGCGCGCCTCGCCGAGCCAGGTCGGGTCATGGTATCGGGTGCGGGTTTATCGGGCAATTAATTTAGTTCTTTATTTTAGCCCGTATATCATTATTTTATTAATAATAATAATAATGATAATTAAGACTATATTTATATTAGTCTTAATTTTGATCGATAGTGTGCCTATTTAGAGGTACGCACAAGATCACATTATTAATATAATATTATTATGTGAGGAGTGCTAATTTTTAGCCTTCTTGATTAAGAGCCGTAGTCTTGGCCGCCCTCCTTCTCTATACAATAGGAGGCTGGGCGACAGGCACATGGCGATACACAAATCAATTCTCTTGCTCTCCTCTTTTTTCTCCTTTTTGCTGAACGACATTGAAAGGTGGCAGTGACAGCCGTCCCATCATCGCGCCGGTAAGGACGCTACTCCGGTTGTATCTTTGGGCTACCATCCGGAAGAGCTTGCGCGCCAAAGCCCGGAAATTTGCCTAAAGACAGACCTCAGTCGCCTCTGGTTCTTCTTTTTAACTCTTTATTTATTGTTCTTAGATCGACATGATTAATAGATTTATTATCTGATTTCACTACAGATTCGCAACATTTAGTCGCATTAGGGCAGAGCTTGTGTAACGGTGAGTGATTATGGGCCTGTTTGGAGCAACCGCTTTCGTTAAATCCACCTTCAATTCTGTGAAGTCACTCCACCATTTGTTTGCAACATGGAGGAACAGAAACGGTTAGTCTAACGTTTGCTGTCTCTTATTGAAAGGTCCCTAGAGTAAGGGGGTGAAACCCTAAACATGCGCAACATAAGATTTTGCATGGGCGGAAATAGGGTTTGCATAGGATCGCATGTAGTATGTCTATATAATCAACTTCTTTCAATTCAAAGATCAAGTTAAGATCTTTTACCATAGCCATGAAGAAGGAGTCGGCTTGGAAGCAAGAGGGCAAATGAGCTCTCCTCCAAAGAAGACGCACACAAAGGATGATGAAGGCTTCCTCCTTGCGCAATTCTTGTGCTAGCAAAAACGCCAAGTTTTTCCTTGCGTGTGTTGAAGTCAAGAGATGCTTGGCCGAACTACCTCCTCGTCGTCTAGGAAGAAAACCTCTCCAAGCGCAAAGACGACAATTGAATTGGCATTATCATTTTAGGCGTTTTCCAATAGATGGCGTTTCATGACTTCCAAATATGGAAAGTCATGAAGCCATGCGCTCACCCATAAGAAAACCGCCCAAATACAATTAAGCCTTGAACCATGCATTCATACTCGTGAACCGGTTCAAGCTAACCCAATTCAATTCAATTTGGTCCAAAACAAAACCAAACCAGCCCATGGTCTAGATCTCTCTGAACCAAATGGCTCAAGATCTAACCGTTCATCTCATGATGTTCCTGATCTCACCGATCTAGAATCATCTCTCTCGATCGAAGCTTACCGATCTCAAGTCCTAATCAATCAAACTTGATCAGACCAGATCTCACTTACAATCAGAGTTTAAACTTCTTTAAACTGAACCTCAACAATTCAGTCCACACGATCTGACTCAAGTAAGCCATATCACCAAATTGTGCGACCCTGAGGGTTTCCTTTAAATGTCGGTAACGATAACTTACGTTATCACGATCAGTGAGGGGTATCTAGCAACACATCACTGTCTCCCGATATAAAGGAAAGAGTCTTCCAAGACTTCACCCAAATCACAGCACAAGTGTGAATCAATTCACTAGGCATACATGTTTCCTTTGCCACTGGATGTTCTGATTGGACAAGCCTGTCAAGCTTGTAGTTCCAATATGATGAGCATGATTAGATCAGATGAGCATAGTCACCTGGGTATGGCCATACACTATTCTCAATCATCTCATTCAGGGGGCCCCTTTAGAACATCACACTCCTTAAACAAGGAGACGGCAATCCTATGTCTATCACTAGTGTCCTAACCTGACTCATGATCATTATCCAAGATAGTCTAGAACCATTATATTTCAAATGATATTGAACTACCTCAAAACAATGACATTCATCATTTAGAAACACAAGTGATCTCAAGTCAAAGGACATGTGCCACTTGTAGCATATAAGGATTATTCACATTGTGACAAGCAATTGAATATCCTAGTAGGGTCTGTCCAGTACATCCAATGTACCCATGAGTCTACATCTTATTCCATGCTCGAAGCATCCTATAAGATTAGAACACATATTAGTCTTAACCATATCAAGGCTGTCTCATGTTCACCAAGATATATCGACTAAGGACATCAGTGCATGTCAGCCTAGCTGAACAGCTTTGAGACATTATTCAGTAGTACACTTATTACAGCAGACAAGGTAACAACCTGAATAACAACCATTGCCTTTATAAACTTAAGAGTTTATACAATGATACTATTACAATCCCAAGGCCTCAAACATTAGCCTTAAGGGCATACCCCAACAATCTCCCACTTGCACTTAATCTAATGGTTGAGAAATCTCAAACCCATGTTATTACAGTGCTTCTCATGCTTCTGCTGCGCCAGAGGCTTGGTAAGCGGGTCAACCAGATTGTCATCTGTATGAACCTTGCAAATTTTGATCTCGCCACGATCAATGATCTCCCGGATCAAGTGAAACCGTCTCTGTATGTGCTTGGACTTCTGGTGCGACCGTGGTTCCTTTGCTTGTGCGATGGCTCCAGTGTTATCACAGAAGATAACCAAAGGATCGATACTCGAAGGAACAACACCAAGTTCTCTCACGAACTTACGAATCCACACTGCCTCCTTGGATGCTTCCGAGGCTGCAACATACTCGGCTTCTGTTGTGGAATCAGCAACAGTTGACTGTTTGAAACTCTTCCACACCACTGCTCCACCATTCAAGCTAAAAACATCGCCTGATTGCGATCGGAAATCATCCTGGTCCGACTGGAACGAAGCGTCAGTATATCCTTCTATACTGAGTTCTTCCTGACCACCATATATCAAGAACATATCTTTGGTCCTCCGCAGATATTTTAAGATGTTCTTGACTGCAATCCAGTGTGCCTGTCCTGGATTACTTTGGAAACGACTGGTCACGCTTAACCCGTAAGCGACGTCTAGGCGAGTACACAACATCGCATACATAATGGACCCAATAGCCGAAGCATAAGGCGTATTGTCCATTTCCTCTTTCTCAGTCTGTGTTTGTGGACACTGACTCTTCGAAAGATTCAGACCATGTCTGACTGGAAGATATCCCCTTTTAGATTTCTCTAAATGGAATCTTTCCAGGACCTTATCGATGTAAGCACTCTGGCACAGCCCGAGAAGCCTCTTAGATCTATCCCTGTAGATCTTCACACCTAACACATAGGCTGCTTCTCCTAAATCTTTCATCTGGAAACATTTTCCTAACCATGCTTTAACAGCATGCAGTTCAGGAATATCGTTTCCAATGATTAAGATGTCATCGACGTAGAGGACTAGGAATGTAATCACGCTCCCACTAAACCTCTTATATACACACGGGTCATCTTCGTTCTTGATGAAACCAAACTCAGAGATTGATTCATCAAAACGAATATTCCAGCTTCTAGATGCTTGTTTCAGTCCATAAATGGACTTCTTTAGTTTGCATATTTTATGACGATCTGATGGATTAGTGAAACCTTCAGGTTGTGTCATATACACATCCTCATCCAGTTTTCCATTAAGGAAAGCTGTCTTCACATCCATCTGTCAGATCTCATAATCATAATATGCAGCTATCGCGAAAAGAATCCGAATAGACTTAAACATGGCTACAGGTGAAAAAGTTTCATCATAATCTATCCCGTAGATTTGTTTGAAACCTTTCGCAACTAGCCTGCCTTTATAGGTAACCACGTTACCATCCATGTCAATCTTCGTTCTTGAAGATCCATTTACAGCCTATAGGGATTACTCCCGGAGGCGGATCAACCAAATCCCAGACTTGGTTATCTGACATGGAGTCCATCTCGGCTCGCATAGCTTCAAGCCATCTAGCTGACTCCGGTCCACTGACCGCATCCGCATAAGTGAGGGGTTCATCATTATCAATGATGTAGACTCCGTCATAGCGCTCAGGCTGTCGACGGATCCTTCCCGATCTACGCGGTTCCCGTGATATCTGAGCCTCAGGTTGTTCAATAACCTGATCCACTGGCTCTGGCTTATCCAACTGCGCTTGACTACTTTGTCCTTCCTGTGGATTCTCATCCAGCTTTATTTCTCTCCCACTTGCCTCTTGTAGAAGAAACTCCTTCTCAAGAAATATGGCCGTCCGAGCAACAAATACTTTGTTCTCTTTGGGGTCATAGAAATAATAACCCTTAGTTTCCTTAGGGTAACCGACAAAGACACATTTGTCAGATCTGCTCTCTAGTTTCCCAGAGGCGAGCTTTTTGACATAAGCCTCGCAACCCCAGATCCTGATAAATGTCAAGCTCGGCTGTTTCCCATACCATAACTCATATGGCGTCTTTGAAACTGCCTTGGATGGCACTCGGTTTAGTACCTTTGCAGCTGTTTCCAGCGCAAATCCCCAAAAGGAATATGGAAGAGTAGCCTGACTCATCATAGAACGAACCATATCAAGTAACGTTCTATTTCTCCTCTCGGACACACCATTCCATTGCGGTGTTCCTGGCGGAGTGAGCTGTGAGATAATCCCACACTCTTTTAGATAGTCAGTAAACGCATGACTCAAGTATTCTCCACCTCGATCAGAACGAAGTGTCTTGATATTTCGGCCTAGCTGATTCTGTACTTCATTTTTGAACTCTTTGAACTTGTCAAAAGATTCACTCTTATGTCTCATAAGATAGACATAACCATACCTACTGAAATCATCAGTAAAGGTAATGAAGTACTGATAGCCACCTCTGGCATGTTTACTAAATGGCCCACACACATCACTGTGTATAAGGTCAAGTAAACCTGAAGCCCTTTGACCTTTGTTAAGAAAAGGTGACTTCGTCATTTTACCCATCAAACAAGCTTTGCATGTATCAATCTCCTCATAGGAGAAAGATCCCAGCAGTCCATGATCATGCAACCGCTTAATGCGCTTCTTGTTAATATGGCCTAAACGACTATGCCATAACAAGGTGCTGTCATCAGCATACTTGGCTTTCTTATTATCAATGTTTTGTACAGAATATTCCATGTCCAACATGAATAACCCATTGTTAATTGAACCAGTTCCATAAACAATATTATCATAAGATAAAACACACTTTGAAATGTTGCATTCAAAGGCAAATCCTTTCCTGACAAGAGCAGGAATAGAGATAATATTTTTGGTGATACTCGGTACAAAATAACAATTGTTTAATTCCAATACAATGCCAGATGGTAAAGAAATGAAATAGTCTCCTACAGCAACAGCAGCAACCCGTGCCCCGTTTCCAACGCGTAGGTCTACCTCATGCTGTCCCACCTGCCTTCTTCTCTTGAGTTCCTGTACATTTGAACAAATGTGAACTCCACATGCAGTGTCCAACACCCATGAAATAGAAGAAGAAGATAACATAACCTCAGTCACAAATATACCTGAGCCAGAAGTGATGCTTCCCCTCTTATCTCCTTGGAGCGCTTTACAGTCCTTTTTCCAGTGACCCAGCTTGCCACAGTGGAAACACCTGTTGTCCTTCGCCCGCTTCACCTTTTGTTTCAGAGCCTTACTGTAGTTCTTGACAGGGGCCTTGCCCTTCTTCCCCTTCTTCTTGTTCCTTGAAGGAACCATCAAGACAGAGGTTGAAGGCTTTCCCTTCAGAGTTTCCTCAGTAGTCAAGAGCATATTCAGCAGCTCTGCCGGAGTACAATCGATTTTGTTCATATTAAAGTTAATAATGAACGCATCGAAAGAAGGCGGGAGAGACTGCAGAATAATATCTACAGCAAGCTCCTGGTTGATGGTATGCCCCAGTTTCTCCAGAGCCTCCTTGTGCCCAATCATCTTGAGCACGTGAGCTCCCACTGGGCTCCCTTCAGCCAGTTTGCTCTGAAAGAAGAGCTTCGTCAGATTATAGCGTTCTGTCCTCGCCTGTGCAGCATACAGCATCTTGAGGTTCGCTATAATTTCTATAGCCGACATATCCTCATGCTGACGCTGCAGCGGTGGCGTCATAGACGCTAGCATCAGGCAAGCGACATCAATGCTATCATTGACGTGCTTTTCATAGGCATCACGAACCGCCCTTGCGGCGTTCGGAGCGGGTTGAGGCGGCACAGCCGTCTCGAGGACATACAGTTTCCTCTCAGCCTTAAGAACAATCTTAAGGTGTCCGAACCAGTCTGAGAAGTTTGGCCCAGCAAACTTCTCCCTTTCCAGTAGGGATCGCACATTGAAGCTCATGGTGTTCGTTGCTGCAGGAATCTACAACAATGCAAGAACAGCAAGGTCAGTATCAATGTCTAGAATCAATCCAGGACTTAAGAAAGATTCTTTTCTCACTATTTTGTCTGACTGAAAAATCCAGAAAACAGTCCGAAAGAGTAACACTCTTTTAGTGAGATGGGATCCAGATTTCATACTTGGTCTCCGCGTCCCGCTCAGGCGAGATAAGATGCACAGAGATGACAAGCACTAATTTCTGGTAGGCTGTACTAGCCAATCGCCAACCCGTGCGATTCCCCTTCATCTGGGCAATCCAGCAGACTGCGCCAACTGAGTTGGTCCAACACAGTCTCTGATCCCACAGATGGCTGCCTCCATGTGCTACCATATGCGCCACATATGTAGCCTACATGGTCAAGCTGACCCGACCTACTCCCTAGACCACCACGTGCTATGCTGAGCAACGAGAAGGGATAAATCCCTACTCTGTAACACGCAGGTGAAATCCCGCACTGTCTGAAGATAGATGGACGTGCCCACTGAGTGGGTACAACACGGCTCCAACGATAGTCAGAACAGTGAGGTTTCGCGTCAGAAGGCATTTCGCGCTTGATATTTTTAGCGTTGGATTTTAACAGTCTTTTATCTTCTTACTATCAGGCAAATCCTATGGCTATAGCAGAAGATAAATAACTCATGCAATTCTATTTATTTAAACAATAACAGAAAGCATGGATCTTATGTGGTAAAAGCCCATAGCCTAAGTAAGACCTTAGCCTAGCTTAAGTCTTCACTTGCTCTTCATGGGTCTTTTAGCATCTGATCTGGTCCAACCCAGCGCCCTTAGCGCTCCATGCAGCTCAGGTGCGCCCACCAGCTGAATGCGCCTTTGCAATTGTGCTCTGTGCTTTTGTCTAATCAAAATACATTTTGATCTATCTAGACAAGCTTGACTCGCAGGTCAATTATACAATAAATTCATTAAAAATGTGATTCGCAGATCACAAAAATAATAATTTACCAGGCTCGCAGGCCCCAGCACAGCACACGTTAAAAGGGCAACCCACATAAGATGAAATAGACAAACATCATGGCATCATTCAATCAACATGTGATCCATTACAAAGAAAATACATTTTGAAAACCCATTGGCATCAATTTTAATTTTCTTATGTGCCCTACAACCTTACAATGGTCCATTGATAGGGATCCACTCATCCATCTAGTTAGATCCTCTGCCCTTGCATGCACCAAGTCCTAACTGACTTGAGTTGACCTAATGGTCAACCATGCATGCGCAAAGGGCTGAACCACCCTCATGAGTTTCGGCAAGCGGGTGTGACCCCGGGCCTAACTCATGTGTGTTCAGTAGTCGTCTCAACCAAACCTCGCTACACGCCCTGGATGCAGTCGACCTATAGCCACCTCGTGCTTGCGCACAGGTGCTATCTGGTCAACCCATCTAGGCTGTCAGATGGTCTGATCAAACTAGTTGGATCTAACCTAGAAGATGCTTTCAACCCCATCAACCCATCTAAGGATTTAAAGTACGGGCACCTTAGATCTAATGAGGCGCGCAAGATGTAAGTTTTATAAAACATCTAGAACAATGCGCAAACAAACAACATGCGGCACTTGAGAAAACAAGATATATCTCATATCTAGCATGTTGATAACCCTTAGATCTAGGGGGTCCCCTTCAAGGGGGAGCGCAAACTTTAGGGGGTCCCCTTCAAGGGGGAGCGCAAACTTCTTGTAACAATGATACAAGCGCAAACTAAACAATGTAAACCTTGCATCATGTAAACAAAGCATCAAGTAAGCGCAACATAGCATCATGTATGGATCACAAACACTTCAAAGCAATCATATAGATCATACCGAAAGCCTATTGCTCTGATACCAATTGAAAGGTCCCTAGAGTAAGGGGGTGAAACCCTAAACATGCGCAACATAAGATTTTGCATGGGCGGAAATAGGGTTTGCATAGGATCGCATGTAGTATGTCTATATAATCAACTTCTTTCAATTCAAAGATCAAGTTAAGATCTTTTACCATAGCCATGAAGAAGGAGTCGGCTTGGAAGCAAGAGGGCAAATGAGCTCTCCTCCAAAGAAGACGCACACAAAGGATGATGAAGGCTTCCTCCTTGCGCAATTCTTGTGCTAGCAAAAACGCCAAGTTTTTCCTTGCGTGTGTTGAAGTCAAGAGATGCTTGGCCGAACTACCTCCTCGTCGTCTAGGAAGAAAACCTCTCCAAGCGCAAAGACGACAATTGAATTGGCATTATCATTTTAGGCGTTTTCCAATAGATGGCGTTTCATGACTTCCAAATATGGAAAGTCATGAAGCCATGCGCTCACCCATAAGAAAACCGCCCAAATACAATTAAGCCTTGAACCATGCATTCATACTCGTGAACCGGTTCAAGCTAACCCAATTCAATTCAATTTGGTCCAAAACAAAACCAAACCAGCCCATGGTCTAGATCTCTCTGAACCAAATGGCTCAAGATCTAACCGTTCATCTCATGATGTTCCTGATCTCACCGATCTAGAATCATCTCTCTCGATCGAAGCTTACCGATCTCAAGTCCTAATCAATCAAACTTGATCAGACCAGATCTCACTTACAATCAGAGTTTAAACTTCTTTAAACTGAACCTCAACAATTCAGTCCACACGATCTGACTCAAGTAAGCCATATCACCAAATTGTGCGACCCTGAGGGTTTCCTTTAAATGTCGGTAACGATAACTTACGTTATCACGATCAGTGAGGGGTATCTAGCAACACATCACTGTCTCCCGATATAAAGGAAAGAGTCTTCCAAGACTTCACCCAAATCACAGCACAAGTGTGAATCAATTCACTAGGCATACATGTTTCCTTTGCCACTGGATGTTCTGATTGGACAAGCCTGTCAAGCTTGTAGTTCCAATATGATGAGCATGATTAGATCAGATGAGCATAGTCACCTGGGTATGGCCATACACTATTCTCAATCATCTCATTCAGGGGGCCCCTTTAGAACATCACACTCCTTAAACAAGGAGACGGCAATCCTATGTCTATCACTAGTGTCCTAACCTGACTCATGATCATTATCCAAGATAGTCTAGAACCATTATATTTCAAATGATATTGAACTACCTCAAAACAATGACATTCATCATTTAGAAACACAAGTGATCTCAAGTCAAAGGACATGTGCCACTTGTAGCATATAAGGATTATTCACATTGTGACAAGCAATTGAATATCCTAGTAGGGTCTGTCCAGTACATCCAATGTACCCATGAGTCTACATCTTATTCCATGCTCGAAGCATCCTATAAGATTAGAACACATATTAGTCTTAACCATATCAAGGCTGTCTCATGTTCACCAAGATATATCGACTAGGGACATCAGTGCATGTCAGCCTAGCTGAACAGCTTTGAGACATTATTCAGTAGTACACTTATTACAGCAGACAAGGTAACAACCTGAATAACAACCATTGCCTTTATAAACTTAAGAGTTTATACAATGATACTATTACAATCCCAAGGCCTCAAACATTAGCCTTAAGGGCATACCCCAACACTTATTGTCGTGTGCAACGCGGAGTTTCATATCACCTCGGCCTGCATCGGATCCGCACCGCGGATCGTCTCCGAATCCGCTCAACCGCCTTAAAGTTCGTGACGTTGGATCCGTGCCTCCAACCGCTTCCTGCTCGAGAGGTGACGTGGACCGGATCGGATCTAACACGGTCGCACCCCCTGTGCGATTCTGATTTCTAATCTCCTGATCCACCCCTAGGCCTATTTCCTTGCAAGGAAAACTAGAGGGAAATGAAAGAAAAATAAGTTTTTTGTTGTTTCCTTGGGGGAAGGAAAAATTAAAGCAGAAAAGTGGATGGAAATTTTTGTAACTTTTTTTCAGAAATCTTTCCGCCCAAATTGGACGGAAAAGTTTAGGAAAACACAACGTCACTTCACCCGACCTTCAAAATTAACTTTCTTTCTTCTTTTCCTTCCTTCTAAGGAAATAAGATATGAATTTTTTTCTTTCTTTAGAGTTTTCTTTCCTTGCAGTTTTTCATTCCTTAAGAGCCTGTTTTATTGGGGAGAAAAAAGGAGAGAAGAGAAAGAAACCTTTTCTCCTGATTTATTAGAGAGATTGATTTGGAGAGAAAGAAAAATGGGTCAACTTTATCTCCTTTTGTATTCTCTCCAAAAGAGGAAGAAAACACTTTTCTCCCCTCTCTTGTGGTCCCCTATCTATTTTTTCTTCCCACCCACTTTTCTTCCTTTCCTCTTTTACTCTTCTCTTATTTTTTTTTCCCCCTAAAAAAGCAGGCCCTAAAGTTTTTCTTCCCTTTAAGGAAACAAGGGTAAATCTAAGCAACTCCTCTGCTTTTGTGGGCTTTACTCTCTAATCGCTTGCTCCTCCGCTTCGCATCTGCCTCTGGCCGATTCTTTTTCGGGGTTTTAGGGTTCGATTGAGGCGGAAAAATCTGGTTGAAATTGGGCGCTGTTGCAGGCACGAGGCAGGGGCGTCATTTTTGTGGATTCTGGCCCTCGGATCATTATTGCGGCTGTCGCTGCAGGAAGGGAACGAGACGGTGTTCCTGTTCCTGAGATCACCTAAGACCACTGACTTATGGAAGGTTAGCTCTAATACTGTTTTTCCCTCACCCTCACCGTCGGAAGCTCAAACCTTGCCGTCCTTGGATTGAGTGCGACGTTACCTTCCAGAGGAATTTGATCTATGTTGGTTCTTTTTGGAATTGTCTTCAAGTTTATCCTTGATTGATTTGGCACAAGGCGGCAGTTTTTAGATTTCTTATTCATTTAATTTCAGGTCGGATTACTGTGCTAAACTAATGATGACGAAAATGGCATATCCAATTATCCATTACAAAAATATGAACTTTCAAAAAACATTAACTTACTAGATTCTCGGTGATTGTTTGAGCATGCTAGGGGAGTCAACCGCAGAGTTGTGTAATTCTAACGGACGGTTGCTTTAGACATATCTATCAGACTTATGTATTGATTAAAGGCCGTTAGAGTGTTTTATGGGCCATTGAAAGAAAGTTCTCTCCAGTGTTACAACCGATAACCTGAACCCGACAATTGGGAAAATTTCAAACTGAAGATAAAATGTTTGCTTTGGTTCAGTTTTTTGGGTTGACTTGAATTTTAGACATTCCTCGGATGGAGAGATAGCTGCTTATAATTTATATTATTAAATAATCAATTATGTTAGGAAGGATGTCAATCAAAGTAATACCTAAGATTCACATACTGTTGTCTTTGATTTAACTTCATTCATTATATGCCATACATTTTTAGTTCTTTAGTGATTTATATGATAGTACACAATATTTTCTAATTAAGAGGAAACATGGATGACACTAATTTAAGAGGGGTTTACCTTAATTAAAAATGTAGAACTTGTTGAATATGACATCGAAGCCCTTTGCAATGTAGGTTTTAATTCCAGTCAGAAGCCTTGTCTGGCTCTTATTTCAGCTAAATCGATCTTCAGTAATAGCCAGATAAGTTCATAAATGAAGTGGATTCTCATTCTTTGAGAATGCCTAAAGAGGAAAAACGAAAATTGCAGCTGTTATTGATACAACAATTTAGTAACGAATCTTTAGGAATTGATTAATTCTGAGAATATTTTTTCTGTGACTGTGATGTTGATTATATGCTATATTTGTAGTCTTTTGAAAGTTGTTATCACAAAATTTCACTCTGCAGATCAGTAGTCATGCTATAAATATATTATCTAATACTCAAAACAACGTATGCATCAAATTGTTGTCTATTTTTTAGTAATCAGTAACCACCATCAGAAAATCTAATATCAATGAAGGAAGAACATTGGTACGAAACAGAAGCCCTTGTGCAAGCCTCTTCTTCATTGTACTTCTTCATTGAGATTTATTCATCAGATAGTGAAGATGAGTTCGGTACAGGCTCTTTATCATCAGAAGAATTCTGTGTTGATGATAGGGTGGACCAATTGGACAGTAATTCACAAAGGCATGTTGAGAATAATGATCCACAAGCAGTGTTTCCTACTCGTTCCAGTAATTACAATGATTATAGAGCATCAGCTCCTAGGTTTACATTAGACGCTGCATCATCGACTACAATATCTGGTGCAAGTTTGGGAAATAGTGCTACAAAAAATGTGATGCATGGTCCAAGACTTGGGGCTTATGAAACTATAGTTGATTTTGAAAGAGCAAAGTTTAAAAACAACCTTTCTCCTTCGAGGATGAGCAAGGGTTCTGAACTAAACTCTTTGACAAACCCCAAGTCTGAAGCAATATCAGCCAGATCAGGTATGGGTTTAAATTCTTCAACTCTTCTCAGCCAAGGAACTCCATTTTCAACTAGGGGCTAAGAGAAATGACTCTGAAGCTTGGGTAATGTAAAAGCAGTATACAATTCCAACTAGGAGCTTAAGAGAAATGACGGGAGGAAACACATCTTGAATATGGTATCTAATTTCAACTTACTATAACTCAACTTTGAAGACTATATAACGAAGGTTCCAATTGTACATAGTAGAAGAAATTAGTGGTTTCTATACTTTTATAACAAGTAAAATCATCAAGCAATGAGAATTTGCAACAAATAATTCCAAGTTATAAATGTGTAATTTCCTAGTCTGATATCTACTGCATTATACTACAAGGACAGTAAACATTGGTTAAGGTTAACAAACTACAGTACACAGCCTAATTTCTTTTGGATAAAATTATCCCAATATTTTTCAAAATTGGAAATCTCAGGCCCAGAGTTTTCGTAATTTCAAGCACAGGATTCACAAAAGAATATGGAATATGAATATCTCATACCCAAAAATCATATATATGTAAAACGGAAAAGGAAGAGATAACATACAGGCATAGTTTAGAGTGTAGGATAGACCATTGCAGCCCCGAGATTTGATAGGCCGCTGCATCGGTCAGAGTCAGAGCCGGCTTACGAGCTGCCGGGACGAGTGACGACCGTCTCCGCCACCGCCTTCAAGGAGGTGGCGGAAGACATGTTAAGTTGATTTTCTCAGCCAAGGAACTCCATTTTCAACTAGTATTCACCACCACAATCAGATTTAACGTTCTTATTAGGCTTGTTAAATTGATTTTCTACTTTAGCTTTAAACTTTTGAACATATCCAATGCCTATGACTTCTCATGAATAAGATAGAGCTAGCTTTATCTGGAGTAATTGTTTATGAATATAATGAAATAATGTTGACTATTTTAAGAAGCTGAAGGAAATAGATCACAGATTTCTATATAAATTAATTCTAAGATGGCTGAAGTTATGTTGGCTCTTTTTTTTTATGTTTGTTTGTTTTCCCTTTAATTAATACAAATTTCAAAATTTATAAAATTAAGGGGCTCAAGAATTTAATGAGACACAAGTACTTCCAATCTCTATCTAGAGATGTGACCAAATCTTATGCCATGAAGAATTATCATTTGTTAATTTTCACTTTGTATCATATATATGCAGGTTTCATTAAATGAAACAATTATATATAGCATATAAAGGTTATTATAAGAACTTAATAGACCAGTACTAATAAAATTTGAATCTTTAGACAAAGTAAATTTATTATTCCCAAATAAACATTAATATCTGGATTTGTTCAAAATAGGAATAGAAATTAAATTATGTCTAAGAGACGGAACAACAAATGTCTCATTCAAATCTAAATAGTGATTAGTCTTACATAATAACCTAAATATGTCTATTGCAAGAACTTCAACTATTTTGCTATTGTTCACATAGATAAATCTTTTAGCATCAATTGGCTTTTAGCAATTTAGTAAACCTTGCATGAACACTTATGTGAGTAGTGACAACCAAATCCACCCACCAAATGTGCTTAGGTATATCAGCTCAATTAACTTTTTTAAAAAAATAAACCAGAGTGAGAAGTGTACATAACTTTATATACACCAAGCATAATACTTGGTGCAGTCCTTTTAGTATGTCCAATACTTTTGTAGAAGAAACAGGTGGATACCTGAGTCTGTTTTTTCTTTTATTTCTTTTGTAGTGTGCATACTGCAGTTTCTTTATCCTTTATTTATTTATTTAATATGCTTTAAGGTAGAGGTCAAAAGAGTACTCATTGACTTGTCTTGCTTCAGTCACTCTTCCTCTTATACATAATGAGAAATTAACTCATTAAGAGTCTATTTCTCCCTTTACCAATTATAACTGATCTTAAATTGATTAAACTGTATAGGAAGAAATATGATAACCATATGCACGAGTGAGACTTTAGACAATTCTAACTTAAGTGTCTTTAACTTTGAAGTAAGACGAGACATTTATAATGTGCTCTCTTATGTTTCCTTTACTCTTATACCTTAGAGAGATTGTTAGTAGTGTGCCCCCAAATGCTTTTAGTATGACACGCTTAATGATCATAAGACTCATACTATTTGAAAGGTCTTATCTTTCCCACTCCCTCTTATCATTAGAGGAACTTATAGTGTTTAGATCAGCAGAATGTTCTACCTTGAGCGCAAAGTTTAGATCCATGACTTCGAGAACAATAGTAACCTTCTCTTGCCATAATTTAAAGTATGTGTCATTAAGCATAGGTACAGAGTTAATATAAGCAGTAATACTAAAAGTAGAATTAATTATTAAATAAGTTCACATTGGTTCCAAATTATACTTAAATTAAAATGCAAGTATTAAACAATAATAAATTCAAACAATGATGGGTGCATAACAAGATACCTAACACAACATTAATATTTCATCTTTGAACATAAATATTAACTTGTAGGTGGTATTCTCATTGTAGTAATCAAATACTGATAATAAGTCTATCTAACACTAAGTCTTTCTTTGGACCGACTTAATGTTACAAGAAAACTAAATAATCATCACATGTTATTACCACATGTGTGCACATAATTCGGCCAAGTATCAACCTTCCTTTAGGCTGATTAATACCCGCATGAATTACATACACACCATTTTAACAATATAAAATAAATTAACCTACACAATACGCTACTTTGGTAGTCATATTGTTTCAATTAATATATTTTATAAGGTCAGATATTTATTATTGAAACAATAATAAAAAATAATTATGCCATTGTTTGAAATTATTAGAAAATTATTTTTTCGGGATTTTATAAAATTAACAACAAGCAACTGCTACACAGTTACCCAAATAGCTCTCTACTGCTTTAGCCCGCAGCAAAAAAACCCAGCCCAGACAGTAGAAACAACATAACAGCCTACTACTATTCACAATAGAATTGCTTCTGCACACAACACAGTAGAAGGGGACAGCCTAAGCCCAAGCCCAGCAAGCTAGTCCCAGGTGCCAGACTTAGGAAGCAAGCCCAAAAATGGGCTCGAATCCAACCCAATAGCAAGCCCCGAAACCCAAATCCATTAAGGAAACAGATCGAATCCAAAAATAATGGATCCAAAGACGGATCTGCTCTAAATGACGTGCCAGATCCGGATCCGAACCTGATTCGGATGCCCGCGACCTCTACTGCCCTAACGCCGCATGCACCCATCTACACTAAATGCCGCACGACGGAGGCACTGCACGTAACCCACGTCACCAGTAGCCGATTGTCGCACGATGATAGAGCCAGCGAATGAAAACCGTCGTCGCCTTCACCCCCTTTGCTGAGAGCCGAAAACCGAACGCCTGAACCGTCGATTCGCCAAACAGTGGAATCAACTCCAGCAGCAGCAGCAGCAAGCTACCTCTGCGCCGCCTGGAGCGGCGACCATTGTTGACGGCGACGAAGTTCGATGGATTAGGGGAAAACCCTGAGTTCGCCCCGCGATGAAACGCTGCACGAAACACCTACAGTCGCTGCTACATCCGCCTTCGCCTTCGCCTAAGTTTGGACGTTTGCACGCAGCAGCCGCCGGCATGCCGTATGGCAATGATGAGCGATGAAATCGCATGATCCGTCGTCGACTAGGATTGGGGCCGAAGCTCTTTCGCCCCATTGCTATCATCCCTGAAGTCGCCGCCGACCCAAAAATAGGGCAGAAGTGTAAGAAAAAATTCCCCATTTTGTCCTTGAGCCATCACGGCCGTGACCACCGTCACGGGCTGGCCGTGACGCTCTCGGCAAACTAAAAGTTTGGGCGTATCAAGGCCGTTACGCAGTCGGGCTTGGCCACTTGACGTGCGTTACGGCCGTGACACCCGTCACGGTTTGACCGTAACGGACCCAAAAGTAAAGCATAAATTATGGAATTTTTCTCTTTGGTGGCTCACATAATTACGTTGGTTTAATAATAATCAAGTAAATCATAATCATTGTAAATCACTAATTATTAAAGACTCCATATGATGGTAGTTGGGGTATTATGGTAAGATTAGTGATGGGTGAATTAAACACCCTCTCCTCTAACTTTAAATGATAGCTAAATGGAAATTGAAATGTGGATTAATGCCATTGAGGGATTAATTAAAGGTTAAGTGTAAATTAAGTTAATTTGGATTGAAATGATGATTGAGTTTAATGTTTAGGTAAGTGGAATTAAATGATATTTAATTCCATTGTACTGTAGCCTGAAACATTTACTCGGTTGAAAGGATTAATAAAATAATCTTTTCTTTTTTAATCCTTTAACTTACCTTTTCACTTACACGTGAAAGAGATCATCTTCTCGTCTCTCTCTCGACCTGGCTGGAAAAGAATAGGGGCGACAGCTGCTGCTCCCGTGTGTGATCCGATTCACAGTAAAGAGAAGGGAGATAGGGTAGGCGCCTGAAAGTTTTGTTTTTTCCACATTTCGTTTCTCTCTCAGCGCCATTGAAGAAGAAGGCTATTAAGGAGAAGGATAGAGGAGAAAAGTCCTTAAATCTCAAGCCCTAATTTCTGCATCCATCCTCTTGGAAAGAAGGTTCATCCATGGAGAAAGGTATGTTTCTTTTTCCAGAAAATTTCGTTTTCATTGTGGGAATAGGTTGAACAAGTTTTTGCTAAATATTGATCCATTGTTTGTTTTCTCTTCATGCTTCCGCTGCACATTATGAGATCCTACAAATGGTATCAGAGCATGGTTTTAGCATAGATTTGTTTGCCTAGAAGAGTTTTCCCACTAGATTAGGGCTTAATTTCATCTTTAATTGAAAATGAGAAATTAGGGTTTCATGAATTAGGGCTTTTGCATGATTTAATGTTTTCTCGTTAAATTGAAGATGAAATTAGGGTTATGGTGTAATGAAATCGTGATTGTGCAATTTTGAGTGAATTCCGAATTTTGGGCGAGCCGGTCACGGCCGTGACGCCCGTCACGGCCAGACCGTAATGGTCTCGTAATTCAAACATTATTAAATGTTTGTATTGTGGCAATGATGGTCATCAAGGCCTAGCCATGACACATCATTTGTACATTGTTTGAAATGAAATTCGAATCCATTCATTAAGGATATTGCATGAACATGGTAATTGGAATTAAATGTCATTCCAATAATTAATATCTAACACTTAGATTATAATGTTTATTGTATAGGAAGCTTGTTGGTCACCAAAGTGACCTAACTTCAAATTAATAAACATTTAATCATAATGTTAGAGATTAGTGGTGATGCCTAATTAAAGGTTTATTGTAAGGGAGGCATGTTAGTCACCAAAGTGGCCTTGCTTCAAATTAATAAAAATTTAATAAGGATATCACCATTTATGTAGACACTTAATTTGATGCTCATTGTATGGGAAGTATGTTAGTCACCAAAGTGGCCTTACTTCGGTTTGATGAACATCAATTGAGTGTCAAAAACTTATTGGAACTCTTAGACTTGTTCATTTAGAATGAGGCATGTTAGTCACCAAAGTGGCCTTGCCTAAATGTGAATGAACATTAGTTTAGGAATTATGGATTGTTCATAAAGTAGAGATATGACATTAAGGTTTATGAACAATCAAGTTTGTTAATTGTAAGCTATAAGGTTACCCAAAGGTGAACCATTGCTTACCATTACAAACAATCAAAGGGACCAATAATTATATCTACTAAATGAGTTTGTTGTCCAAAGATAACATCACATTGAGTATGGTATAATTGATTGTCCATTAAATTCTTGCTTTATGCATACTTAAAGTTTTGTATTGAACTGTTGCCCAAAGGTCATTTCAATGCATGTTATAGTTTAATCTGAATCCTTTATGTTTGTTTCAAAGCATTAATTTTGAGCATGTATTATTGTTTGCAGTATCAATGAATCTCTTTGCATCTGGAAATGCTGTAGTTAAGTTCAATGGTTTGAACTATAGTGAATGGTCAGAACAGGTCCAATTTCACCTCGGTGTGTTGGACATTGACCAAGCTATAATTTCAGACTATAGACCTCCAGCCTTAACCGATTCCAGTACAGAGGCTGAGAAGGTTTCCTTCAGAGCCTGGGAGAGGTCTAATAGGCTGTGTCTGAACTTAATGAGGATGACTATGGAAGAAAATATTAAGCCATCAATGCCAAAGACTGAGTATGCTAGGGAGTTCATGTCCATGTTAAAGGAACACTCACAATCTGACTTAGCTGACAAGTCAATTGTGGGATCACTGATGAATGAGCTGACGACCAAGAAGTTTGATTGGTCAAAGCCCATTCATGATCATGTAACAGAGATGACCAACCTTGCTGCAAGGTTAAAGACTTTTGGGATGGAGGTCAATGAGAGCTTCCTTGTTCAGTTTATTATGCTATCTCTTCCTATAGAGTTTGGCCAGTTCCAGGTGAATTACAACACCATAAAGGATAAATGGGACTTGAAAGAGCTTAAGGCCATGCTCATTCAGGAAGAGGGTAGGCTAAGGAAGATGAAAGGGAACTCCATCCACCTTGCCTTTGGTGAGGGTGGTAGCAGTAGCAAGACTAAAAGTAAATCACCAAAGAAGTTTAAGGGCAAAAAGAAAGGTAAAGGCATCAGTAAAGCTAATGATGCCACAGCCATCAAAAGACAGAAATGCCTCTTCTGTGGCAAGGAGGGGCATATAAAGAATGACTGTCTGAAAAGGAAGGCTTGGTTCGAAAAGAAAGGTATTAATTACATTTCTGTATGTTTCGAATCAAATATTATTGAAGTCCCTAAAAACACTTGGTGGTTAGATTCAGGTGCCACTACTCATGTTTCTCACATTTCACAGGGATTTCTTTCAATCCAGCCCATAAGAGGAGCTGATCAGTTCTTGCTCATGGGGAACAGGATGAAGGCACGAATAGACGGAGTAGGGACATATAGGATGATTCTAGACACTGGTTGTCTACTAGATCTTGAAAGGTGTCTGTATGTTCCTACTTGTGCTAGAAACCTTGTATCCCTTGGTAAACTGGATTTGTTAGGTTTTAATTTTGAGATTGGAAATGGTACTTTTTCATTGTATAAACAGAAGTGCTATTATGGTTCTGGTGCTTTAGTTGATGACTTATACCGTTTCAATCTTGATGTTAATTATGCTGATTCCCTGTTTTATGTTGAAAACAATTCTGGTATGAAACGTAGTGCACTGAATGAAAAGTCTGCTCTCTTGTGGCATAAGAGACTAGGTCATATATCCAAAGATAGGATGTTGAGGTTGATGAATTGTAATATCATACCTCAACTGAATTTGGATGACCTAGGTGTGTGTATTGACTGTGTAAAAGGTAAACAGTCAAAACACATAGTAAAGACTCCTGCCACAAGGAGTACTCAACTCCTTGAGTTGATACACACTGATATCTGTGGGCCTTTTGACATCCCTACTTGGGGTGGAGAAAGGTACTTTATCACCTTTATTGATGATTACTCACGGTATGGTTATATCTACTTGCTCCACGAAAAGTCTCAATCTGTGGATGTCTTAAAGATATTCATAGATGAGGTGGAAAGGCAATTAGATAGAAAGGTGAAAGTCGTGAGGTCTGATAGAGGTGGTGAGTATTATGGTAAGGTTGGCTCAAGTGGACAGGTTCCTGGTCCATTTGCCAAATTCCTCGAAAGTCAGGGCATTTGTGCTCAGTACACAATGCCAGGTACACCACAGCAAAATGGTGTAGCTGAAAGGCGGAACCGTACATTAATGGATATGGTTAGGAGTATGTTTATAAATAGTAACTTACCCCAATCATTGTGGATGTATGCATTAAGGACTGCTGTATATCTCTTAAATCGGGTTCCTAGTAAGACAGTTCCTAAGACTCCTTATGAACTGTGGACAGGTAGGACACCCAGTTTGAGGCATCTCCATGTTTGGGGATGTGCAGCAGAAGTAAAGGTATATAATCCACATGAAAGGAAATTAGATTCCAGGACAGTCAGTGGATTTTTCATTGGCTACCCTGAGAAATCAAAGGGGTATAGATTCTATTGTCCTAACCATAGTACAAGAATAGTTGAGTCTGGTAATGCTAAATTTATTGAAATTGGTGAGGTCAGTGGGAGTGGGAAACCACATCAGTTGGACATTCAGGAAATGCAGATGGACTTAGTTCCATCTAGTATTTCCATTGAGGATGTTGTTCCAGTTGTTGAATCACAGCCTTTCAACACACAAGAACAAGTGAATGATCCAAACCCACTGACTGAAGACAATCTCAATGATCAAATCACATGTAATGAAAATGTGAGTCAACCACCTGAAATAGCATTAAGGAGGTCTGAAAGGATTAGAAGACCAGCTATTTCAAATGACTATGTGGTTTACTCAGTTGAAAATGAATGTGATATTAGCATTGTAAAAGATCCAATCTCATTCCAAGATGCCATGGAAAGTGACAATTCTGAAAAGTGGTTTAATGCCATGAAAGATGAGTTGAAATCAATGGATGATAACAATGTTTGGGATCTTGTAGTACTACCCGATGGTTGCAAGAAAGTCGGCTGTAAATGGGTCTTTAAGACCAAGCTTGACTCGAAAGGCAACATTGAGAAGTACAAGGCCCGGCTTGTTGCTAAAGGTTTCACTCAGAAGGATGGTATTGACTATAAAGAAACCTTTTCTCCTGTATCGAGAAAGGATTCTTTAAGGATTGTTATGGCTTTGGTGGCTCATTATGATCTTGAGCTTCACCAAATGGATGTAAAGACTGCCTTCTTGAATGGTGACTTAGAGGAAGAGGTGTATATGAGCCAACCTGAAGGGTTCATTACCACAGGTAAAGAAAATCATGTGTGTAAATTAAATAAGTCAATATATGGACTTAAACAAGCTTCCAGGCAATGGTATCTTAAGTTTAATGATATCGTTACCAATTATGGTTTTGTAGAAAACACTGTTGATCGGTGTATCTACATGAAAGTAATTGGAAGCAAGTTTATTATATTGGTCCTATATGTTGATGACATCTTGCTTGCTACAAATAATAAAAGTCTGTTACATGATGTAAAGTTGTTTCTCTCTAGTCACTTTGAAATGAAGGATATGAATGAGGCAACCTATGTGATTGGAATAGAAATATTCCGTGATAGATCACAAGGATTGTTAGGGTTGTCTCAGAAAAGCTATATCTGTAAAGTGCTAGAGAGATTCTTTATGGATCAGTGTAGTCCATGTGTTGTTCCTATTCAGAAAGGGGATAAGTTCAGTGAAAAGCAGTGTCCCCTATCTGAATTGGAGCGTAAGGAAATGGACACTACTCCTTATGCATCAGTGGTCAGGAGCTTGATGTATGCTCAGACCTGCACTCGGCCGGATATCAGCTTTGCAGTTGGTATGCTCGGCCGATATCAAAGTAATCCCGGCAGGTGCCACTGGTTAGCTGCTAAGAAGGTCCTTCGGTATCTACAAGGCACGAAGGATCACATGCTCACCTACAGACGATCTCCACAGCTGGAGGTCATTGGGTATTCGGATTCAGATTACGCTGGCTGTGTGGATACCCGGAAATCCACCTTTGGATATTTGTATCTTCTTGCTGGAGGCGCGATATCATGGCGCAGCGGGAAGCAGTCAGTCATAGCTGCTTCAACTATGGAGGCTGAATTCGTGGCTTGCTTTGAGGCCATGGTTCAGGGAAAGTGGCTGCGTAACTTTATCTCGGGGCTTGGGCTTGTCGACAACATAGCCAAGCCGCTGAGAATTTATTGTGATAATACCGCAGCAATCTTCTTCGCAAAGAATGATAGATACAGTAAAGGTGCAAAACACATGGATTTAAAGTATCTAGCATTAAAGGATGAAGTGCAAAAGCAGACAGTATCTATTGAGCACATCAGTACAGATCTTATGACAGCGGATCCGTTGACTAAGGGATTGTCCCCTAAGATATTTACCGGACATGTCGAACGGATGGGGATAATCGAAAGAGCCTTGTTGACTTGAGTGATCTTGTATATGCGCATATGTAAAGTGATTGCTCAAGTGTTGTAAAGATACTAAATTTTTTTTTTTTGAATTCTATTAAAGTTGCTTTTGTTGTCTTGCTTCACATGTAAAGTTTGCAAATTATAGTTATGTGAATGCAAGTTTGTTTTGAGAATTATGGTGTTTCTCATGTAATGGTTTTATTTTGAGATGTATGGTTTATCTCAATTGTTGATATTTGTTTGAGATTGTGGTTTTCTCAAATGGTATTTTATTTTGAGATGTATGGTTTATCTCAATTGTTGATATTTGTTTGAGATTGTGGTTTTCTCAAATGGTATTTGATTTTGAGAGTATGGTTTTTCTCAAATGAAAGTTTATTGAGAATTGTGGTTGTTTCTCGATATGAAAGTTTAATGGATTGGTTTTATTGTGATGATGGAAGGAATTGTATCAATGTATATGATATATGCCCGCCATTGTTCCTTAAAACTTAATTCATGTATGTTATGGTTGATTAGATTTACTTATATGTTTGCTTATAGCAATTGTTAAACCAGGATGTGTATGTGAGCCAAGTGGGAGAATGTAAGAAAAAATTCCCCATTTTGTCCTTGAGCCATCACGGCCGTGACCACCGTCACGGGCTGGCCGTGACGCTCTCGGCAAACTAAAAGTTTGGGCGTATCAAGGCCGTTACGCAGTCGGGCTTGGCCACTTGACGTGCGTTACGGCCGTGACACCCGTCACGGCTTGACCGTAACGGACCCAAAAGTAAAGCATAAATTATGGAATTTTTCTCTTTGGTGGCTCACATAATTACGTTGGTTTAATAATAATCAAGTAAATCATAATCATTGTAAATCACTAATTATTAAAGACTCCATATGATGGTAGTTGGGGTATTATGGTAAGATTAGTGATGGGTGAATTAAACACCCTCTCCTCTAACTTTAAATGATAGCTAAATGGAAATTGAAATGTGGATTAATGCCATTGAGGGATTAATTAAAGGTTAAGTGTAAATTAAGTTAATTTGGATTGAAATGATGATTGAGTTTAATGTTTAGGTAAGTGGAATTAAATGATATTTAATTCCATTGTACTGTAGCCTGAAACATTTACTTGGTTGAAAGGATTAATAAAATAATCTTTTCTTTTTTAATCCTTTAACTTACCTTTTCACTTACACGTGAAAGAGATCATCTTCTCGTCTCTCTCTCGACCTGGCTGGAAAAGAATAGGGGCGACGGCTGCTGCTCCCGTGTGTGATCCGATTCATAGTAAAGAGAAGGGAGATAGGGTAGGCGCCTGAAAGTTTTGTTTTTTCCACATTTCGTTTCTCTCTCAGCGCCATTGAAGAAGAAGGCTATTAAGGAGAAGGATAGAGGAGAAAAGTCCTTAAATCTCAAGCCCTAATTTCTGCATCCATCCTCTTGGAAAGAAGGTTCATCCATGGAGAAAGGTATGTTTCTTTTTCCAGAAAATTTCGTTTTCATTGTGGGAATAGGTTGAACAAGTTTTTGCTAAATATTGATCCATTGTTTGTTTTCTCTTCATGCTTCCGCTGCACATTATGAGATCCTACAAGAAGACCTTTGATGCCAGACGGTGATATAGATCCAGCAACGAGCGACGAAGAACAATGGATTTCCATCGCCAGGATTAGGGTAGAAGCCCTCTGGTCGCCGGCCTTCACCAACAGCCACGAACCGCCCCACGCCCTCGCCTACACCAGATGGCAGAGACAATGGCGGTAGGACTCAAGGGTATGTGGGGGCAATATAAAAAAATAATATAATAATATAAATATATAAGTATAATATAATAAAAATAAAAATTATATTTTTTTTGTACACAACATTATAACAATGAAAATTGGAGTAAGAAGGACAAATGGCAAGTAAAATAGGGCAAACAACATAACTATCAATGATGAGTGGGGGCAAATATTAGTATATATATGTATATAATATTTCAAACATATGTATATAGAGAGGAAATATTAGATTCCAATGGGGGGCATTTGCCCACATTGAGGTGTCTGTGGCTCCGCCATTGTCTCCAGCCCTCACCTGCGTCTGTTACATAGGCGGAAGCCTCTCGAAGATATTATTGAGTGGGGGCAAGCATTTGCCCACACTCGGCTCCATGTGGCTCCGCCACTGGGCAGAGACACGGCGACACTCGAGCAGCAGACAATGAGAAACGACGGCTTGGACCACATCGTGCAACCGATAACCATATAGCGACAAACAGAAAGAAAACATGACGTTGGCAAAGACGTATGAAATCCAAATCACAAAATCAAAACAAAATATGATTCGATTTTGATTTTACTGTAGATCAAAGAAATGTTTCATCAACGTGAAATCAAATACATCATGAAAAATATTCTAATAATTTCAATGAATAACATACTTGCCTCTGATACTACTAGTAGGATCGACTAAAGATTATGATTAAATCATAACAACATAATTTATATTAATGCAATGAGAAAATAACGTTGCGGAAACGTACCTGAAGATTCCATAACAAAATTATGAGATTGAGAAGAGAAACCTGACGTGGTCTTCCACAGGCTTTGTGTTCCCCAGACTCAGAATGATAATCATCATCACGAGTCTTGGTGGGAGTATATATATATATAAAAGAAGGAGAGAAAACTCATTATTAATTAATTAAGTAAACATGCGTCTACAGGGACCACGATATTTTAAATATTATTTCTATTTCTAACCCATCACAAAAATAGAAATAAAACCTAAGTCTCTACATATAATAATATTTCATACAAATTTAAGATAATTAAGCTGTAAATATTATTTCTTAATTGATCATTTAAGTATGACTAAAATATTTACGATAGTCATGTACAATTATTAATTAATATATGTGTCATCCACATTAATTAATCTGCCAACGACTTCATCTGTTTCTTGACTATGTGCTTCGGCTCTATAGCCCGGTCCTTCACTCGCGCCTCGAAGTTGCCCATCCCGATCTCTGCTTTCTCTTCCTCTCAAGAATAGATCTGTCCGATTCCAACTTCCTCTACCACTTTCTTAAATACAACTCTCCTCTTATCTCTCTCTCTCTTACTTCCGGGGGAAGGATTTGGGGATTTGAAATCTCTACTGCCATTCATACGTGAGAACGTGTAACGGACGATGTTGATGATGATGGTGCTGCACAATCGCTAAGTAAAAGACAACAGTAGGGGTGAGCAAACAGTATTGGTACCGAAATACCATATCGAATTTTTTGATACTTCGGTATTTTGGTACTTCTGTATTTCGGTACCGGTACCAAAATTTTATTCGGGAGTTCGGTACCGGTACCAGTACCTAAAAATTGATTTGGGATTGTTACAGCAAAGTCTTTACAATCTATTAAGTTTCTCTCCCTCTCTCCTATTGTCTCTTTACAAGTTTACATTTGAACTGTAGAACCATTTGGCAAGTGATCTTAGTCTCAGTTACAATAACTTCATATTTGATGATGAAGCTAATAAAAGGGAAAATTAACAAATGAGATTATGTTGGAGGGTTATAAATTTAACTAAAGAGTATTATCTACCAGAAAGGCAAGGGAAAAAAAGGTAGATGCTTAGTGTCACGTCTAAAATTAGGGTAATATTTTTTTTGAATATTTTACCCAAGAGTCAACGCTGGACTGGAGTCTGAATCCACCCACACAGGGTTCACAATGGTCGGAACCGCTGGACTGGGTGTGACCAATGGAGTCAATTCCTCAAACCGACCCCCAACTCGATTATAGACTCTACGGAAGATCGCTGTCGTTCCAACACGACTTAGATCGATGCAGATGATTCACCGATGATCGGTGTCGTTGAGTCGGACCAGGTTCACCCGAACCCAAAAGGGAGACACCTATAACCGACTGCGTCGGATAGGGTCCACAGTAGTTTCCGAGCACGTTCATGCTCCAGAGAGAACCGAGGGGAGTAACCGGACGTCCCACTCCGGGGAGTCGGATTCGCCCACTCTTCCGTGGATCAAGCCGGCGTCCAGCAATCCTAACAATCGTCCACTCAGCGTCGCACGCCGGTGACGAGGGAGGTCTACTCGGCGTTGCACGCCGATGACGGGGAGGATTTGGCCGGTACCTTCACTCGCATGCCGGCGAGAAGGAACATCTGACCGAGAACCCTCCACACGTAGTCGAACGCACATACGTGTCGACAACGAACGGCCGGGCCGTCTGTGCACGCCTCACGTGCGTCCAACTGCCGGCCAAAGAGCCGGCCGTCTGTCCCTCACACGAAGGTGAGTTCGGGGATGGGGAGGAGTCGTGCTCCCGCGACTGGAAGGAGACGGCGCTGCTCGCACACCCGCGAGCACTAGAAAAGGAGAGCTGGACGTTGACGAAGGAGGGACGTCGAGGTGACTCTCGACCGCGCTGACGATGGTGGCGACCCCCAGCTTCTCTCCCACACTGCAACCGAGCTCGGAGAAGGCCGGCGTCACTTCCGAGCAGACGAGGGAGGCGCCGTCCACCAGGGAACCCTGCATGTTGTTGAAGACACCTCTCTGCCGCACGTCGGACCGGTGAGGGACGTTGGCGCACGCAGGCGGCGGACACGGAGGAGACTCGCGCGCAGGTGAGAATGACTCCAGAAGTTCCCACACGTAGGTGGGCCGGCAGCTGAGGGAAGAGGGGAGAGAGCTCGCCGGAGGAGCGGGAGAGAGAGACGTGAATAACAACCACCATCGGAGACGAAGGCGGAGAAGTTGCCGGGAGCCGCAAGCTCGACCGGAGAGAAAACAGGAAACAACGGCGAGGGAGATGAAGTTACCTCGGCGATCACTCAGGCAGCCGGCTCCTTCAGGTGGACGACATGGTGGCCGGCCACGCCTTCTAAGGCCGTCTGGCAATGGGGATTCCGGCAAGGTTGATGGCGAATAAGATCACCGCGACGACAATGAGTCAGAGAAGACGAGGAAGAGGTTGGGGTTCTCCGGGGGCCTCCGTCCAACTGCCCACACCACCGGAAGCTCAGAGAATAACCGCCGACGGCGGCGCCAATGAGATTAGTTGTCGGAGAGGGGAGAATCGAGAGAGAGAGACCGAGAGATTTTCGTTTCGAAAAGCTCGTGTCTCCCGACGAGGACGACTATTTTATTTTTTTGTTCCAACACTCTCGCCTGAGTCAACGTGCCCATCACGTGCGGTCCTGTCAGCATCCATGCCACGCGATGAGTCACACGCCGAACGTCCGTCGGAGAAAATGGGTTTGGATCTGGGCCGTGAACTGCCCGATCTGCCTAAGAGTAAAACTCGGCTGGGCACTGGGTTCGGCTTTGTGAAGGCTTAACACAAGGGTCCGTTTCGATGGAGAGAATTCATATAGGGGAGAAAAAAAAATATAATGAATCTGGTAGCTTTTGTATGTAGATTCATTGTATTTTTTCTTCTCCCCTACGTGGATTCTCTTCATCAAAACATGCTCTTAGGTTCATTTTCCCTTTGATGCTTAAGAGAGTTCATATTCCCTTTAAGGCTTAGGATCCTATATCATTTATTCTTGTAACTAGATGCCAGATGATTGAAAGAGGAGCAACATTGGAACTTGGAAGCATGCAGCTCATTGAAGGAGATTTAAAGGGGAAAGTAACAGGTGGGCCTGTGTGGCTATCATCTTGCAAGAAAAATAAAAGTTGGAGCCCACAGAATGAATCTGTGCATATTGTGCATGCTTCCAAGTAGAGAGTATGTATGAATCTGTGCATATTGTTGGACTGGGGAATTGAAGATTCAGATAAAACCAAAACAGATGATTGAAAGAGAAGAGCAACGTTGGTTTCTTGCTTCACTATCCACGATACACAGTTTCCTCCAAAAGGGGAGCTATGAAGCAATACAGAAAAAAGCATGCCGTTGTAGACAATGAACTTGCTGAAAGTATCTGCTTCAAAATTGGACTGTTGACATCCTGCAGGAAACCATAGTAATCAATATTCAACACTCACAAGCACATCAGCAATCCAAAATTATCAAATTAAAATAGCATCAGATACATAACAGTTGAGTCTCCTAAATACACTTTTGGGAGGTCCTTATGCTCAATATAGTTGCTACTAAAACACCTGCAAATACATTATGCACTTCTGTTTAACTTATTTTCTTCAGTCCATAGAACACGCTCATTTATATTTCTTTAGTGAATAACTCTATTTAATCAACTAAATCAGTAAATAGTGGTAACTGTAATGATTTGTTAGTTATTTAAAAAGTTTGCTAGATCAGGATTATTTTCCAAGGCACATAAATTAATTTTCATGCATAGGCATTTTGTTAAACAAACCACTGAGACTGGTCAAGTCAGTTAGCTATTCTAAATAGAAGAATGACAAAACTAAGAACGTACTTTCCTTGCAACAAAGCAAAATTCTACGGTGAAATCAATAGAGGAACTTGCAGGTTTCAGAGTGTAACAGTTCAACAAACCTTGGGGCCAACCAGCAAGTCAGCAACAATCGATGTAAGAAGCATCAACCCTACCAAAGATCCAATCCCCGCAGCAGATGCTGTGATCCAGCTTCTTCCTTCCACAAGCGACTTCCCATGGAAGAATCTGCAAAGTCTAGATTGCGGCTTTGCATTATAATATAGCAATGCCGAAACTCCTACATACTCTGCAGTTTGCAACGCAATGAGAGACACAACCTGCATTGTATCAGACAAGGTGTTACAAGTTACAACATTTCTGTAGTTGTTCTATCAATAAAGAGAAGCTGACTCACCATGATCAGCGGATCAAGGTCAGGCTCATGAAGGATTTCTGCAACGACCGAGAGACCGCCAAAGCTCAAAGGTATGTGCAAGATGAAGAAATATGCTGCAAATATTGACCATATGTCACCATCATGCCACGGTATGTCGAAAGGAAGCGCAGAAAATCTCTGTTTCCGAGAATAGAGAGGCACCAAAAAACAAATCAAAATTTCCTACAATATTAAAGACGATTTGATGCTGGATGAGCTTGTTAAACCACAAAGATGCTGAAAAGAAGGTAACGAAAGCGTGGGCATTACGTCGAACAGTTCATCTGCGTGGTTCTTCTCAAAACAGAGTCGCCAGAAGAGTGATCTGGTGCTTGCGCTAGACTGGAGGGTTTGACTTCGGACCGAGATGCGTGAAGGAGAGTGGGAAAGGGAATAGAGTGTTGTGCACTTTGGAACGATCGAAGTCGGAGGAATTCGAGGGTACAGCGCAGCCGCTGAGATCATTCTGGGACTTCGTGTACATCTGGTTGGGTCAATTTACCTATTAAAGAACTCATTTTCCATGTTTCTTCCATGCAGGGATGGCCGCGGGTCGCCCCGACCCCACCTCTCCCACCTCTACACCCGACCCCAATGGGGTTTCAATTCTTTATCCTAAACCCGACCCCACGGCGACAAAGCAAGAAGTTGAAGGCGAGGCGGTGAGGCGGCGACGCGAGGCAAAGAGGTGGCGACTTGAGGAGGCGAGGCGGCGGCAACGTGAGGCGGCGAGGCGCTGCGAGAAGGAGAGATGACAACACGAGGAGGCGAGGCGGTGAGGCAGAGAAAACGAAGCAGCTAGCATTAATATATAATATAATATATAATATGTTGATCTAAAATTTTTATCTAGACCTTTTTATTTAAACAGAAAATATAAACATGAATTATAAGACAATAAACTTATAAAAGATAATTAAAATGAAATTAGAATGATAAAACCCGGAGGTGTGATACGCGGTCCTTAGGTGAAAATCCGGGCTATCGTGCAAGTTAAATTCGGACTGAACACACAGGATACAACTGGTACTCCTCTTCTGTGGGCACGACCATGGAGAGGTTAATCAGATGCCCTTTCAGTGATGAGCAGCAAAATCCAAGAAGAAACCAAGAAGATAAAATAAATAGAAGAAAAAGGAAGAAGGAAGAAGAAAAGGGGAAGAGGAACATCCAAACCATCTCATACTCTCGCATGAGAAATTATGTGTTTTTCTTAAAGCAAGGAATAACGTTAGCGGCTAACATTATAAACGTTAGCATTAAATGCTAACATTAAATATTTTTTTAATTTTCCCAACAATCCCCCATAAAATTAAAAAAAAAATCTGAATATAATTAAACTTAACAAGATGATTAAATAAATTTAAATTGTTGCTCATGCTTATATCATGCGATCAGTAAAGTGCACTTAAAGACATAACCTTTACTTAGTGAAAATGTTTCCATCTGAAGGAAAGATAGCGAACTAGTCTTGAACTACTTCTCTTTGACTTAGACTTCAACAAATCTACACACAATACAGGGTTTGTCCAATTGCGGGGTTGCACATTTTTGGCAGTGCGCTTGTATCTTCATGAGAGCTTCTGAGAATTGTCCATGTCCTCAGCCGCGGCCGTATACGGACTCTCTCATATAGGAAATTCCCTACAAGGGATGAGTGTAGAGGCTCATCTCATGGTAATTAACCACTTCGGAAAGTTTTCCTTACCTCTACAATAAGAAGCACAAAATATATCCTCAAGAATGGGAGTGTAGAGTATGAACTCTATCACATAAATATTTTTATACACCGTAGTGTTTTATAATTTTTATTTTTCAAAGTGTTTCCCAACCAATCAATCAGCTTGTTATTACCATATTGAACCTCCTTCAAGGGATCTCCTATCACAGAGGTTGGGTTCCCACCGCCGAGAGGCCTACTTTCAGACTAATCTCATTACTATTGATACTTCCAAGATTATAATCTTAGGCAAGCTTTGGTCTAGCCAATAGCTTTGTTGTGTTCAATCTTTATAAAAGAAAGAGCTACAACTTTTTATGAGTCAAGCCATTATATAGACTTATGTCTAATTTTAATATGGCTACTCTCTTTTTTTTAATAAGTCTATTGTTGCTTTATAATTTTATTTATTTTATTTTATTTTTTGTTATTGAATCCTTTACTCTTTATTTCAAATATTTCATTTTTAAATTTAGAGAAAGAAAGGATTTTAAAAGCAGCAATTAGACCTAATTATTTAATTAGGCTTTTAGTTGCTCTTATCATAAAGCAAAACCATTTTAAGATTTTTTTTTTCTGACTTTAAATTAATTTTTTAAGTCATTTTAATTTTTAAGAGAATTAAAATTTTTATTTACATAAAAAATTCTCTTTATACCAGTTGTTATAAATATTATTTAATTTATAATTTTAATATGACTTACACACGGTGTAACCCCGGGTATCAAGGATTACACAATGTACAACCCGTCAGCCTAACACTCAAATACATGCGCTCTATGCACGTGCGCGATGCGGAAGTCTAAGATCGTCTGTGGACCAACTCAAAACGCCCGATCCCCTGATGGGATGCTCGTGCCCCGATGCTGCCTCTGTGCTCTGTGGATCACTGCGCTCCCGGGCTGATCTCTGATGGTCTGGGCCTAATCTTCTCCTAGCCCTAGACTCTACGTCAATGAGCAGCGGGTGGGGAGCACACGTTGCTCCTCAACCCAATATGCGCGCTCACGACCGTCCTTAATACGTATAGCGCCCTGTGTAATTACACACACACAAGTCACAGGCAATGCAATAGCCGGGCACTAGACATATGCCCCGATCCTAAGCAGATATCCACCACTACACCACAAGGAGGGTACGCCCTATGAATTAGGTACGCCCGCCCCTAATCACACCGAGGCCTCAGCTGGCCAGGCAAAGTACACGATGATATCAAAAGTGAGGAAAACCCCTCCACTACCCAATGTGGGCTGAGGGATCAAAAACCTCACACTTACACTACACAGCAGTTCTTATACAGATTTACAAGCTATCCCTAGAAATCTAGTAAGTAGGTAAATTTATACCTCCAAAGGTCGCCCGACCCTTGGGAGCAGATTGTACAAGATGTCTTGATTTGCACCTCGCCGGAAAGCTCCCTTGTGACCGCCAGAAGGCTCCACCAAGCTGCTGTCCGTGAGCTCCAACCAAGCCGAATGCAAGGGGACTCCTTCCCCAAGCTGCCGGAAGTAGGGGGAACTCCTTCCCCCTTGTAGCCGAATAGGGGATAGCCCCTAAAAGCTGCTGCCGTGAAGGGGAACCTCTCCCCTTGTGCTGCCTCCTCTCCAAAGTCGACCCACCAGCAGGTGGTCGCCTCCCCTCAGCTCAAGAACCCTCCAAAGTCGCCGAAGGTGGAGGTGGTAGATAAGCTGCTGCCGAGAATAGGGGAACCTCTCCCCTTTGCTGCCGCAAGTCCAAGACACAACAGCCCTCAAGCTACCGCACTCCTTGAGCTCAAGGAGCCTCCCCTCTCGCCGGAAGGGAAGGTGGAAGTGCAGGAAACAAGCTGCCGGAGTGCTGCCCACAAGCTGGCCGAATGGAGCAGCTCCTTCTCGCCGGTATACCTTCTCCAAGACTCAGCACCTCAGCAGGTTGCCGCAATCTTTGGATGCCCCAAAGATCCTCCAAAGCTCGCCGGAGCTGGAGGTGGAAGAAGCTGGCCGGAGGTGATGAAGAATCGCCCCAAATCGCCAAAGAGATGAGCAGCCGCAACACACAACAACTCTCGGATGGATTGCTGCCGATTAGGGTTTTCCCCTAATCCAAATCGATCCAAACTTCACTTACTCTCTCAGCCCTCCGATTGTGCTTTGAGATTAGTGAAGCCAATGAAGAATATAAGAGGATGCGCCAATGCTTCATATCAGCGAATAAGATGTATCTTATTTTAAAAGATATGCATTATTATGATTATTATATAAATTATGCATATTATGCTCACCATTTACATGTACATCATTTTTATATGTACATTAAGTGTATTTTCAAATGTATATTATGACCATTATGTTTTATATTATGATTATATTTTGCATAATGACTATAAATATTTAGATTACATATTATGTTCGTTCTTATTTGACCTAAGCTAAATTAATTGAATCAAATGATCAAATTTGATACAATTATAAGTTTTACTATAAACTAGGCCAACCCCCACATTTAGGATCATTAGCCTAATCTATAAAATACATTACCATTTTAAAGGGAATTTAAAAATTTTGAGATATTGAAATTTAAATTAAATTACATATTATGCATATAAGATTCATTATGCACATTATGATTATGAACATGAGCATTAGTTTTATGAAAGTCAAATGTAAACCATAATTTGAACAATGATCATAAATATTATACAAATATTTAAATTATATATTATGCTCATTTATCCAATATGTTCAAAATATTATCAACATTTTCAACATGAATATAAGCAAAAATAAACTACATTATATTCATGTAATTCTATTTGCAAAATAATCAAATAAAGCAATAAATAAATATTAGATAATCATATTCATCAAGAAAAATAAACAACAATTATATTGAAATCTACTTAAGAGTAGAAGATTAATGCATAAAAATGTATTTATTAAACAGTTTAAAGTATTTAAAAGCACATACTCAATGATTCATTAATGCTCATAACCAAGAACTTATAGTTTCAAACAGGCTCAAAGCTCACTGTTTTAAAAATTCATATTTATATAAAATGTCAAAGTATTAAAGAGAACTCTAATGATGTCTCCCTGTCTCAACACAAATTTAATTAAAATGTCACTACTTCAAAATCAATTGACCTTATTAATGTTTTCTCATAGCCACTAATTGTGGCAAATCTCATTAAATTGAGATTCTCTTTTCCGCACAAGATCTTGACAAGGGTTATGGATTTTTTAGAAGCCGCTGCTAATTGCTTTGGCAACTTTCCCTTGCTTTTTTTTAGTTCTTCTGTAGTAAAATTTTGTAGCATAACAATTACTTGCAGAGAAATACTTCTTCAAATATGGAATTGATTTATCCTATTGCAATGCACAAAAGATTTAACATGTCTGTCTTACAACAGTAAATCATAAATAGAAAGTAATTACACATGCAATTTAACTGGCAAAGCAGTAAACATAAATATCAATTCTATTATATGTATATGTATATTTAATTTTTAATTCTGTGTTGAAGTCTAACAAAACCAGAAGAATAATTTGATTGAACAGGATAACAGGTTACAGATTTAAAAATTAATGTGAGATACGTGCAGCCCAAGCTTCTTATTCCAAATTCTAAAAGGCAAAATTCAAAGCTGCAGGTTTCAAAGTGCAAAGCTTCTTATTTATTATTTTTAATTATTTATAAACAGTAAACACTATATTACTAATTATATATATATATATATATATATATATATATATATATATATATATATATATATATACTGAAAGACAATGGAGATAATAATAACAGAATTTGGTAACAACAATCTAACCAAATCAAATTAAAATTACTAGTACACAGAAATGCGATAGGATAAGAAAAATAAGGAAATGTGACTGGATCAGAAACGTACTTATAAAATTTTATACAAAAGCGACGTGGAAGGCTTAATTTAGAAACAACTATAAATTATTGTAAAAGATGAGATTACAAACCAGCGAGTTAGGGAAAGATTTTAAACCCAATTAAAATTTTCCTAATATCAATTATAAAACGGAAAAACTATAACAGGTCTAGGAAATAATTAAATCCCTAATATGGATTAGGTTACGGAATATGTAAAAATAATAAAAATTCTTAATTTGAATTAACAAATTCTAAATTTAATTTTGATCCCAGCAATTTGTACCTCTCGTCAAAAAGCTTTGCTAGTTTAATAAAGTAAACTAGCATGCAAATTTCTACCTATTAATAAATAGTAAATTAGCATACGGAATTTTTACCTAAGATTGCTGGTCCAAAATTTTTATCTAGACCTTTTTATTTAAATAAAAAATATAAACATGAATTATAAGACAATAAACTTATAAAAGATAATTAAAAAGGAGTTAGAATGATAAAATGCGAAGGCGCGATACACTATCCTTAGGTGAAAATCCGGACTGAATACCCAGGATACAACCGGTACTCCTCTTCTGCGGCCACAACCTTGGAGAGGTTGATCAGACGTCTTTTCAGCAATGAGCAGCAAAATCCAAGAAGAAACCAAGAAGATAAAATAAACAGAAGAAAAAGGAAGAAGGAAGAAGAAAAGGGGAAGAGGAACCTCCAAACCATCTCATACTCTCGCATGAGATATTATGCCTTTTTCTTAAGGCAAGAAATAACGTATGTTAAACGTTAGCATTAAATGCTAATATTAAAAATATTTTTAATTTTCCCAACATAATATAGCTATTATCGAGGCACGGAGGCAGATGCAACGTTAAGTAATAGCTTTTGAAGATTTAAAATTATATTATATAATAATATATTATACTAATTATTATCAAGGCAAGGAAAATTTTTTTAATTAACTTGCCAAAAAATGGGGTCCCTGGCCTAATTTTTTTTTTTTTTAGAAATTTTATACATCTTGTAAGCTATTTAATGATATTAATATTAGGATATTTTAGATTACGTAAATGTATGAAATACGTTAATCATTATTATATATAAATAGTGTATTTTATTTTATATGTGATATTGATTAACATATTTTAGATTTGAAGTTATATATATTAAATATATTATATTATATATATTATATATACTAACTATTGCCTCTTAGCTTATTAGTCTATTAGCGAGGCAAAGGCGTTGCGACGTTCGGTGGAGATTTAAACTTATATTATATGTAAAAAGTATTTTAATAAATTAAAAATTTGGGTCAAGTTCAGGGTCGAGTTCGGAGCGGATTTTTCATACCCCTGAGCCCATCCCCACCCCGCCTTTTAAAATTCGGGTTTTACTCGAACCCGACCCCGACCCGAGTCAACTTGGGTTTTTCCCATTGACTTCGGGTCAGGTCGGATCAGGTTATGGTTATTTTGTCATCCCTGCTTCCATGGAATAAGTTTATAATATAAAAATAATTTTTGATATAAAACTTATTCAGAGAAAAATACCTTACTTTTCTTTATTTAGAGGGATATTAAAAATTGCTTAATAATATTTTCTAATATTTAGGTTAAAAGGCAAAATAAATTATTGTATGAAATCCAGGAATTGTAAGATTATCAATTAGACTTCCATGGAAGCTTCTCAGCTCATGTTTCATGTTAGAATGAATTAAAATCAAATTATAAATCACGCATATATCAGGGACAATTATGCTCGATGGTGTAAGGTCTCAGTATGGTCTGTTTCAACTAGTTCATTGAGCTATTCGGTTCCATAATACTTGAAATAAACTCAAAATGAAGTAATAAGATGATTCTGTACCATCCTGAATGGGCATTACAGGAGTAAGATTCTGTACCAGCCGGGATTCAGAACTATCCATTGTATTGTATCCAAATTATGCAATCTTCATTACACAATCTTGCTAACTGAACAGTAAATAGACCATTTAATTCAATATTAAAATATGTTTATTTCAAAAAAATAATTAAAATTATAAACATTACAGGCATGTATATAAAATAAAAAAACCTTGTACCGATAGATGTCGACTTTTGAAGAGTCAATAGCATAATACCTTTGTGAGAATCATCATTTTTTTAAAATATCGCTAAATTACCAGTGCTCGCCTTCAGAGATACTGATGGCATTAGTAGGTTTCAACATCTACTGATAAAATGAAATGGCATCATAGATACGAGTAATACAATATACTTCGGATTGACACCATTAAACAACTGATAAATCATCATAAAAAGCAGTGTTACATAAGAACATATTATTTAAGGAAATTCTTCAACAGTACTCCAATCATAGTACTAAAATCATCCCAGGCAGTCGGGAAACACACTCCAGGACCACAAACATGTAGAGGATCGAGTCCATAGGTAAGCGCATGCAAAAGGTTAGATGAATTATGGCAAAGATCAACACAGCATAGGTAAGCGCATGCAAAAGGTTAGATGAATTCATGCCCATCTAAAATTTGAGAGCAGTTGTCCATGTTCCTTGAACACTAGGATTTTTTGTAACATGTCTTGTTCGCAGCTTCACGACCTTCCTCCCCAGTGCATTCCGTAGCCTAGTGGCATGAAGTAAAATCTCCTCTGGCGTCAAATTTTTCACGCAGACCACCCGCTCGTTGTGATTTTCTACATAGGAACAAAATATAGTTACTTGAGACAAAAATAAAATAGTTGATGCGCCAATGGCATATAATCAAAATAAAGAGTTTATCCTTAACTAGAAGCCCATTCCTTGAATTACTTCCGACTCTTGATCTTAGTTTGGTTGAGAGTTTTGAGCTGTGGGGACGGACGGGATTTTCTCAACAGCTACTGCTCACTTTAGTAAGGGCAACAAATTGATATTATTAAATATCTACAGCCCACAAACTAGGAAGATAAGAACTTTACAGGTGGTCCGGCAATTTGCACTCGTATGTATCCCTCAAACTAAATGGTTTCGTTTTATGCAAACTTATCCATGGTAGGCTACCTACTACTCATAGATTGCCTAGTATGAGTATGGGTGCTCTTGATGTAAAACTAGGAATTCTCCTAATCATATTTTTTTTTCCATGTCAATTTGAGTTAGGTATTTCAGATCTTCTCGAGGATACATCACATTTCAGCTTTCAATTTGGTCAGGATAATGGCTCTAGTGTTACTGGAGTTATGATCGTCAATATCCTTTCCATACCTGGCATGCTAGGAATTGTATGTGGCATTTTGGCAAGAGATTCTCTAGAAGTTCCATTCTATAAGAGTATAAGAGCGCCTCTGAAGACCTTGCTCCAGTGTGTGAAAGCACGGAATAATCCAGGCTTAGGGGTTCTACTCATCTACTCCTAACTCGAGTAGGTAAGGAGAACTTCTACCGGATTTTTCTTGTGGATAGAGACTGAGCAGCTGCTGGTTTTATTTGCAGCAATGACACTGGCGCCGCTATAGTTGTAGGATACTGTTTTTTTTTTCTCGCAAAACCTGCTATGCTTGGTGAGGCTACAATTTTAAGGAGATTTTGAAATGGCATTAGATTGTTTACAAGTTGCCAATTGATCTGTGATGCTACTGCTAATGACCCTCCCTGAGAACTGGATAATATTGTATGATATAAGTCTATAATCTCTAATAATAGTTTCATCTGTGATCATGTGTATAGTTAATCAGATATGGTGGCTATCTTGACTGCTAATTATGCTTTAAATTGTAATAGGACATGTCTGTGGTATGTGGAGTGGCATGATCATTTGATGGTTATTTTGTGCTGCAAGTGTAGTTTAAGCTTTTACTGATAATTTCATTTTGATAAAAAAAAAACAAGTAAATAACAAACAGCTAAGCACGGTATGAAATGTTGCCACTGGTACAATATGACAATTGACAATTATCACAAGAATCGACCAGATGTTGAACCATAATCTTTTGAGTTCTGAAATAAGTTTTATTGCTTGAAGGTTCCTGCCGGCGTACCAGATTGCACACGGGATTTATCCTAATGAACCATCAGGGTTCCAAATGCTGTAGAAAGGGGAACTTGGAATCCAAGCATGACAGTATTACAAATTTTCATTCAGTGAACACATGCTTGGCTCCTTCTATGTTGTGTCTCTTTTTACCTCTATGCAGCAAATTGAACTAGTAAAATGGATCTGAGAAAGGTTACTGAATTACCAGTAAAAAATTTAATGCCTGAAAATCCACAACCACCAACTTTGCTCCTTGTCTGTCTACTGTACTATCCATTGATTGGGCTATGCTTACAACCAAGTTGCACGAGATTCTACAGCCAAGATAGTTATTGACAGGTTCTTGTTGTACTTTCTCGCTATAAAGCATCAAAAGCAGCACAGATGAAATCACACGGCAAGCATAGAAGAAGAAAGTGGTCTCTTATAACCGATGCTGAAGACATATTAATCAAGCGGAGATCACAAAGCAACACAATTCTGCTACTTTATAATTCTAAGTGATCAAGTCATCGCACAAGATTGATCATAAACAGCCAAATATCCAGCAAACATAGGATCTACTATTCTCAGTGAGCAGGTAACAAGAACAAGGCAAAAAAGTTCAAACGCCATGTGATGACCGAAAAAGAAAACGGTCCACATTCTACTTAACAAAAATAGTATCATATTAGATAAAAAAGGTCTCCACTAGAGTACAAACCATGCATATTACATTAGAATACCAGCACACATGAACTTCATCAGCATCCTAGAGCACCTGATGAGATAAAGAATTGGATCACCTCCCAAATCTCAGCATCTGTGTCCAATTATTCCCGATTCACCGCCCATCGAAAGGACGCATACCCTGCCTGCAAATGAAAGCAAGGAGGGTTTATTCTTCAAGACATAACACTAGAGATGTTTGGGGAAGAATTATGAGAAACCGAATGAATAATAGGGTCCTGGTGTTCATGGACAACAAGTCCTGCCGAGCTATGAGATAACTCATCACTTAAAGTTCATAATGGAGCCCCACAGAATGAACATACCAGATCGTCAAACAATGTACACGTGGCCAAGTTAATTCAAAACTTATCTTGACATGATGGAATCATGCATAGGAAGATGAAGTCAAATTTCATTTTAACTCATGTGTCAATAGCAAGCAAAAGAGAGATGGAATTCGCAATGGGATAGAATTCAGAATAAAAAAAAGAAGAAAATCTGCAGAAAATAGAACGAAGAGATCACCAAACCCTGCCAAATGCTATGTAGACAAGACAAGTCAAAAAAAAAATCAAAGTCAAAGAAGAAAATATGACCATCTTCCCAAAGCTGCTGCCAAAATAAAAGATAGCCAGAGATAAAGAAACGCTAGTCGCAGCAGCTAAAAAAAAAAAAAAGGAAAAAAGGGAAGATAGCCGACAAAGCGGAAGCAGTCGGGGCTGGTGAAAGGGCAAGAAAGAAAGGGGTCTGCCACAGTTGGCAGAAAAGAAATGTGGCCGCCACAGGAATGGAAGAAGCGCGAAGCAAAAAGAAAATAAAAAAAACTGACTTGTGCAATTAATGACGCCGAAAGTATAATGGCAAATGTTCAGAAGGAAACTTCGAAAGAGACGATTGCAGTAGCCATTATTGAAAATCAGGACAAAACAGCCAGCAAGAAGAAGTGAGTAGAGCTGACAGAGAAAAGTATTGAAAATCAGGACAAAACAGCCAGCAAGAAGAAGTGAGTAGAGCTGACAGAGAAAAGAAAAAAAGGTGGTCAATAAGACAAAGGGATAGAGGTTAAGCATGGCCTCATTTTTTTACCGCTGGTGGCCTACATAAGGAGGGTTCGGCCAGACAGAAAGGAGGGTTCGGCCAGACAGAAGGGAGGAGGAAGAGGCAACAAAAAGAATCATCAACAGGAAGGAGAGGTAAGAAAGGGAAGTTCCTTTGTTTCATTTACATAGGCCTGAGGTGCAATAAGCACCGGTGGCATCACGAAGTGCTGGAGGGCACTACCATAAACACACACACACGTCCCTTTCTTGTTTCATGTATGTAGGCCTGAGGTGCACTAAGCACCGGTGGCATCACAAAACATTGGTGGTGAAGGAGTGAAAAGATAAAAAAACTTTGGTGGAGGAATGAAGAGATAAAAATGAAGAGGAGGTGAGGTCAAAAAATGAAGAAAGGTATGAGAGGATGAAGAGTAAAGAGATGCTCTTTTTCAACAAGAGGGAGAAAAGAGTGTGGCGGAAGAAGGTAGGCTGAAGAAAAGCAAAAAAAAAAAAAAAAAAAAAAAAAAAAAAAGAGAGAGAACAAAGGCACGAAGAGGTGGCGGAAGACGCTGCCGGAGAAAGCTGCGAAGGGAAGCAGCTTATTTCTTTATCTTCGGTACGCTTAAGGTGCACTGGTGGCATCACGAAAATGCTGAATAAACCGAACTGGGAAGAATTGGTGGCATCACGAAAATGCTGAATAAACAAAATTGGGGAGAATATGCATCACACCGAATGTTACAAAAAGGGGGAGAAAAAGAAGAGAGAAAATACTGCAAAAAAGGGGAAGAACAAGATGTTCTAAAAAGGGGAAAGATCCTCTAAAGAGGACACTATCACGCAGAAGCTTATTCACCAGCGATTGCGAACCCAAAAGAATGACCTATTCAAGAAGAATTTTATCAAAACACACACAATAGTGAAAACGAAACACCAAAATCTCGGAAGAAGCTTTGTCGAAACCCGGCAAAGAAACAAAGAAATCATCATATGAAAGATGTATTACCTTCTCAAACAAAATCTCAAACAAAAAACTCCACTGCCGCTGGGTTTAACTCGACCTGAGCTGACAATGAAGCTCCATCATCGCGACAGGAATCACCGGTGGAAGCATCAAAAGCCGACCCACTTTTCTTGTTCGCCGCTGCCTCACCGGAAGACCGACGGCATCGTCACGGTCTCCGATCTCGTCGCCTCTTCAACACCTCCAGTGTCGTGGTCGAATCTCCAGTGAGCCGATGCTATGAGTATCGAATCTCCAGTGAGCCGATGCTATGAGTAATCCGCCTTCGCCAAAGCTCGATGACCAATCGTCCGCAATCACCCTCCTCGACCAGTCGTCCGCAATCACCCTCCTCAAATGTCGGCTGTCTTTTTTTTTTGGACGCTCGGATGGGTCAGAGAGTGGTTTTACTCTTTGACCTAAATGACCGTAATCTGCTGGAAAATCGCGAAATGTGGTCCGACGCCACGTGAAGGGCCGCCCCAACGTTCAAAATCGCCGCTGCCTTGAAGAAAGCGAATAAACGGGACAAAGGGCATAAAAAAATCGGGACTGGACCGCTTCAGCATTTTTTATTATTATTATGTGGGTTTTGGGGGGATTTCGCTGAGTTCGGATCACCCGACCCGGCAGTTATGGAATCAACCGGGTTCAAGTCTGAACCTGATCCGGATATCTAGCCTGGCCCATCAGCCAAGTCGTGGGGTCAAAATTTAGTTAAACAAATTCGACCTATCAAGCCCAGCAGGACGTAGTTGCAAACTCACCCACGGCCGGACTATCGGAGAGCGCGCACGTCGGCGTCTAAAGTCAGAGCGCGGCTCCTCGACACGACATCATGACGCAAGACCGGATAAACTCCAAAACTAAATTATCTACCAACGCCGTAAGGCTGGATAGACCCAAACTTAATTTATTCATCACGCCGTAAGGCCGGATAAATTTCAAATTAGTTTATCCATCACGCCGTAAGGTTGGATAGATTCCAAATTAAATTATCCATCACGCCGCGAGGCCGGATAAATTCCGAATTAAATTATCCATCACGCCGCAAGGCCGGATAATTTCAAAATTTAAATTATCCAGCACGCCGCAAGGCCAGATAAAATTCCAAATTAAACTTTCCATCACGCCGCGCGGCCGGATAAATTTCCAAATCAAGCTATCTAACAGGCCGCAAGGTCGGACGATTCCTAGATCCAAGTTACTCAACACGCCATGAGGCCGAGTAATTTCCTTCAAATTCGAGCTATCCAACACGCCGTCAAGGCCGGATAGATTCCCAAGATCCGATATCCGACACACCTTAATGCATTACGATGGAATATCGTTTGGGAGGTGCGTACGTCGATGTTTACCATCGGGGCGTAGCTCCTCGGTATAACGTCGTACTGCCTAGGCCGGGTATTACCCAATACGCCATCACAAGACCAAAGTTTGACGAACACAAATCATCCATACTGATGAAAAGCTCCCTTTTTACTTATCATGTCAAATTATGTATCACGACAAATCAAATTAATGGATAATATCAGTTGAATCTGTTTTCTTTCATTTTGTTGCGTATTATAGATCTCTTAATCAAAGGTTCCCTAATTTTAGGGGTAATTAACAATGAGTGCTTGCATTCATTGGAAGCCAGAACCCATTAAACAAAAAGCCTTATTAATTTAAGGTGGATTTGGAACGATCATAATACATTCTCAATGTAATGAAAATGACCCCACACCAGACTATGCTTTTCCTAATAAGACATAAATTTTACAGCAATCAAATAGGTGGTACACAAAACAGCAACACTAACACGAGGAAATTCAAATGATTTTACATATCATATTCATTTGAGTGTGAAAATTGTGCTGTAAACATTTTTTTGCTTTCTGTAGAAGGCCTTCAAGTGAGGATGCTGGCCTCGGATATGCTCTGTAACTAACTCTAGCTGAGGATTCTTTTCCTTGAAGGCTGGCAGATGAGTTTCCATGAAGGCCCTGCCATTAGGGTGTCTAATTAAAGAAAGATGTGTAATGACAGAACCTAGAACTAACAAATACCAAACTGATGAAACTTTACACCAGCAAAATGAGCGAGAGAAATTAGACAATGCAATGTCCAATGTGATGATGAAATTCATTTTCAATCATATCCAACCAGTTTCATAACAACATTCCCAGCTGAGTAAGCATCCCAAGTATGAAATCTTAATATCCTCTAAACGAGTACAAAGTTAATTTATAATGATCTCATTTATTGAAAGAGATTGAACTATGAGTGGGGACAAAAAAATATATTTACATGACACAAAATAACATAGGTGCACATATATTATGGTGCAACATAATTGAGCTGCATGCAATTGATACCTTGATAGGATAGTTACAAATTGAAACGAATGAAAATGGATACATATTGGGAGTGTAACCACTTATTGTATAACAAGTAGAACCACATCATTACTTCACTATCTGAATGAGTCAAAATCATAATTACATTTCAAAAAACAAGCCCTTCAATTGACGACAGATCTTGCAGAATTCAAAAGTATACACTATCAAGCAACATGAGATTCACACCTGATTCCCCTACTACTGCCTCCCCAGTCACAGTAGCTCACTATCAGTTTTTGAAGTTGCCATACACCTCGCAGTGCCATCTTAAATCTAGACCACCACGCTCATACCTGAATCAGAGAAAAGGAAGCTTCATCATGTTTGCAGAGTAATTTGATGTGAATATTGACAGACAATCAAAGTATCTGGCAAAATTGTTGGGCGACATGCTTGTGGTGGAACTGAGTATTTGAATCTGTGTGTACAAATTAGATTATTACCAGTAAAAAAGTGAAACACAAGCTAGCATTAAAAAATTGAATATCTTCAAATTATTTCTAATTTCTAAATATTAGCAATACTCACAGGCTGCTAAAACCATCACATAATTAACTGACCAAGCATCTGACATCAGTTAGACAACCCTTTATGAAGGCTCAAACTTGATGTCTAATAAATAAGAAACTTGATATAGCACTTTCAGCCTCAGCAATGGAAATGTGCATGCAAATTAAACATTAGATAAAGAGAAGACAAGTTTATGCATATAGGATAAAGTTCATGTTACTCCAAGTCAATGGTAACAATATGATAGGTCACCATTCAGTCGAAAAACAACATCTTTCTCTTTCAGTTTCATACAATTCACCCGTGTTTTCTCTAGATTGCAGCATTGTGCACTCAACAACCACAAGTATAATGTAATACGATTCTCCTGCCGATTGATTATACCTAATTCTTAAAGAAAATAAAATTTTAATTATGATATTAAATGGAGTGGATCTTGAGAAGAACCTTTCATATAACCCACATAGAGAGAGCCGAAATGATGATAGAGCAGCATCGGTTAGGCATTGCAGGACCACACAGAGATGGGGAAGGAAACAAAGAAATGAATAAAATGAAGCGTTGGGCAGGCTACGCATGACGTCTCTAGTTGAGAGAAAACATTACCGACCTAAAGCTTGAGAATAATTCGAATCTGGCAGGATAAGTTATTGCTTGTATCTTTTCTAATCTAAGTTCTACATAGAATTGGTAGTTTTGGAGGAAATTATCAAACATAAGTTGGGCAAACGGAGTAGGTGATGAGAAAAAGATCGAAGACTTGCTTGATCCATGGCTACTACAACCTTATAAGGAAAGGAAACACATTGTGATTGCTCCTCTCAGTTAAGTGGATTAGATGCTACAATACATATACTTGGATTGTTCCTCAACCACAACTGCATCTAACTACATGCATTTATAGCACATTTTTTTACGGAACAGAAAGATAATTTCATATCGTCAGAAAAGAAAATCGAGATAATTTATAGCTTGTTCTCTTTTGAGATAATCTATTATCTCTATTGCCATCGAACCACAGAGGGCAGATGCAAACAGAAGCAAAGGGAACTCAGACCCCGAAACAAAGGAAAGAGCTAACCAAAAGTACAAAAAAGACAGGCGCCGTAGTCCACCGACGTCGACGCAGCAACAATGACTTAGAATTTGACAGTATAGCCCAATAGACTAACCCGAACACAACTGTGACCAAATAGTCTAACTTGAACACAATCAGCAGAACCCAAACACAAACACACATTTAAACGGGTCAACCCAACACAACTGAGTAACCCATTTAATAAATGGGTTAAGTATTAACTGTAATTTGACACAACCCAAATAACATATTTATGATGTCACTTACAAACCCAACTCGACACGACCCAAAGAACTTAGATAAATATCTTCTTCTTCCATCAAAATTCATTGCACTAAAGAAAAAAATATCATGCTCATTATTTCAGGTTTGTCAGCACTTAACCTAACGTTCAAATTAAAGGGTACAAGACTAAGCTGTAATGTTTAAAATCACAACTGTTTTGAACAATTCGATGTAAGATTCAAATTAGTTAATAGCATATGCACGTCGAATACAAAGCGTTTGACATATCTGAACAAAGCCGAAAACCCTATTGAACACTACAAAAGTTGCAGATCATTCCGTAACATCGATCACAAAAAGCTTGAATCAACTTGGGGTTATATCTTGGACCTTCTACGAAGCTTATAAATTTTGATGCAGGAGTAAAGCTTGAATCAACTGCTTAGAGGCCTAACCTTGTGGAACAACAGGCGGCGAACAACTGGGAGCAAATGGCAGAGAAGCTGCGACTAGGTGAGGACGAACAGCAGGAGGCAACGGCGAACGGCAGCAGGCTGCGAGCAGCAGACGGCAAGAGGTGGTGGCGGCAGGCGGAGCAAATGGAGGAGATGGAGCAGGCGGCAAATGGCGAATAGCAGTAGACTGCGACTAGGTGAGGACGAAGGAGGCATTGAGCGGCTGCGACTTAGGCTCGGGCGGCTGTGGAACAATTGAAAGTAAAAAAACAAAGCTTTTAGAAAGGGACAATTAGGTTAACTTAGATCTCACCGTTGATTAGAAATTGAATGAAGGAGATCAAAATAGTATTATTGGTCAGCCAATTATGTATGGATTAAACTTTTAAATATATAAAATAAATATGTTGAATAAATTAACTCATTTATAATCTGACATAACCTAAATATTATTTATAACCCAAATACAATTATATTTGATCCGAACCTACTTAATTTTATATCGAGTCGAGTCGATTAACAAGTCATGTTACTTTTTGCTAACCCTATCTTCAGTTGAGCGTATCCAAAATTTTTTTAAAATCACTAAATAGACAAAAATAACCCTAAGTGTAAATAAAATTTAATATCATTTCGGGGTTTGCAGTTTGCATTAGGTTTTTTTTTTGTAATTTCATTGTTTATGTTATATTTTATAACCGATGGGCTAATTTTATGGGCTTTGCGAATTGGGCTGTAGTTCGTAGAGTATAAATAGATTCTAGTCTGTAAATAAAATAGTACTTATATAAAATTTAATTTTATACTTTTTTACACATAGGCATATTAAAATAATGAGTGTGGGTTCGCCTCCAATACCATGATATTACTAAGGCCTTTAGTAATTAAATTAATTGACTATAAATTTAATATGGTTGAACTAAGTATATAATTTAAAATATTATATAATGTTAAGTAGTCTAAAAAAATGTGAGCCCCAAAAATTATATATTTAAATTTTAATAACGTAATAAGGTAGCTTATTTTTATTATAAAAATTTATACTATTTTAATAAAATATATAATTATATTCTAATAGTAGTGAAATAATTAAAAGTTACATTCATAAATAAAAATAAAAATTATTATCAATAAAAATACCAAAATTTAAAATATTAATTTAAGTAAATTTCAACATAAAATAATATATTTTTAATTAAGAAAATATATAATAATTATATAAATTAAATAGTCATATTTTAAAAAAATAATTACAAATTAATTCTTTTTTAAAAAATAATATAATTAATTAATATATGTAATAGTTTCATAGTATGTATATAATATTTTATTTATAAATAGTATTTTTACTTAGCCTTCCTAAAACACCTAATGCTAGGGGCATTTTTTTTTCTTTTATCTAGATAATTAATCTACAGTATAACTTCTTTCTAAGTCCAATACCTAATGCGCTATTCAACTAGTTAGAATCTTAAGTTGAGAGTAGAGATGATTTGACCTAACCTGACCCCTGATTTGATTGAAGAAAACTTGAGTTGACCGAGGCTCTGGTTGGGTTCGGGTACAACCCGACTTATATAAGTTGGGTCAAGATTAGGTATGAAATTTTCACTACCCCCACCCCAAAACCCAACCCCAAACTTGCCCCGCCTAAAAAAATATATAAACAAACCCTTAAATTAAAATAATAAAATTCTAACCCTAATCCTAACTTATTCCTTCCCCTCTCTCTCACCTCTCCCTTCTTTTCTCTCCCCTACCAACTTCCATCTCCCTTCTCTCCCTCTCCACCTTGTGCGTTTTTCCCTTCTCTCCCTCTCCTCCTCACACCCTCCCTCTACTCCCCCTACACTATTGTTGCTTTGCTCGCACTCACACTGGTCGCCGCCCCACTCATGCTCACACCGATCGCCCAATGTGCATCAGCCACTCATGCTCGTGTCACTCGGATTCTACTACAGGATTGGGTTTAGAATGGATTTTCTCAACTCTGGCAGTTTCGAGATAGGAATCGGAGATGGGTTTAACACTCCCAGTGCTCGCCCAGACCCTTTGTTATCCAAATGTAGAAGCTCCCAGGACGCTCGACAGAACCTCAACTCACACGAATGAGATGTTTAGTGAAACCACACCTCCATAATCTTGCTTACAATGTTACATCCCATACACTTGCACCTAAGTGTTGGTGAGTCACCCAACACTCAATACCCACAAAAGTATAACCCTCAATTCTTACTCCTCATGATACAAAGATGGCTATTAAGGCATTGGCATAGCCTTACACATAACCACAAGAAGATGATGCTTTGACACCTTCAAAACTATCGACATGCATGTCCGAGAGCCAGCATGATTAAGTTGTGACGCTCGGACACCTTCAAGGGTATCGTAACGGTTATGAATATGAACCTTCGAAACACAAGTGCCCTACTAGACTGGCAACGGATCGGGTACCCAAAATTTTATCCTAAATCCAAACCCGACCCGGCACCCGAACCCGACCCAAACTCGGATAAGGTATTTAAACGAGTGCCCACGGGTGATCATTATTTATATTTTGTATAGGAGCTTTGTGATGCGTGTACCAAGAGGAGGACAGCTCTAAGGAGGATGGTTCGGGCGATACTACGAACGAGTGGCGTATAGTGAGTATCCCTTCTCCTACGCTCTTATTCCTTGTTAATTGCATCGAGGACGATGTATTCTTTACGTAGGGGAGGATATTTTATTTCATGGTTATTGTATTTGTCTTGACTCTTTGATTTATGATATGATGTCATGTGAATGTCTAAATGAATTTTTGGATCGTACTTAGATTATATGTATTTTCTGATGCATGATATTTTTGATGATGATATATGGTTTTATATTATTGATGATCGATTGGAAGAGAAATCGAAGAAAAAGGGGCACTGTTCATCGACGGTTCTTGCAAATTACGGCTGTGAAATACTTCACAGCCGTGCTGTATTTTCTAAACTTCTCTTTTACTTTGATTTTCGATCCTCTGAAACCATGATCTATTGTAATTCCTTCATGATGATAGCTTAAACTACTTTTGGGACATGGGGGAGTAATTCACTTGATTTCCAATGACTAGATGACTTCTGACACGTTGTTTCCTCCTTCAGACGAAGCTTCAGTATAAAAATTACGGCCGGAGAACGTCTGGATCAAGCGTGGCGGCGAAACCCTAGGGGGCGGCGTGGATCGCGATTTCTCCCTCGACAGTGAACGAAATTTGGGGCCTTTGGTCTCTCCGTCATCCACTCGTGAAAAGCTCCCTTTTGCTTCTTATGGTATCCAATTTAGTGTTCTAGATCGCCCGCAATCTTCTCCGCAAAAATCGGGCGTTGAAGTTGACCTGGGCATCACGTTCAGAATAGGAATTACGGCAGTGGAATTGTTTACGGCACTGCCGTAAAAAGGGAAAACTATTCTAAAAGCATCATATAAGATTCATAGCATAACTTCCAAAAGCAAATAACTAACCTATCTACCAAAAAGTAAAATAACACAAAAATAAAAACTGAGAATGAAAAAGAGAGATAGTGCTTGGGTTGCCTCCCAAGAAGCGTTAATTTTAACGTCACTAGCTCGACCAAAATCAACCCTGATTAAGTAACGGCTCCTTGAATCGTATATGTATGCTTTCCTTGTTTTGTTCTTTGATCTCTGAATATACAAGGCTTATCCCTAAAATAGTGTTTCACTTTAGCAAAAAATTTCTTTGTTCCCTTATCTTCGTCAAACAATTTCAACCCTTCCTTTCTTTTTCATCTCTTCCTCTGAATTTTCTGCTTCTTCGAAAGTAAATTAGTCTCCTCCTCATTAAGCTAACATCCTTTATCATTAGAATTCATAATACAATCCACAAAAGTATAACTTTCAGAGTCAGAATGTTCAGCAAATAATTTATGCACATCAGTCAAAATATCATTCATAGTACTAATATCACAGCAAGATCCATTATAAGATGAGTTCTTTGTAGTTTGAGATGCCTCAAGATTTGCATTAATAAATACAGGAAAAGTAGAGTTCTCTCCAAGAAATTCATACCTGAGGTTACTTGGGAGAGTTTTAAATTCATACCTCTTTCCTCCATCACTATCATCACCTTTGATAAAGCATACTTCAAGCGGATCTTTCTCTATCTTGGAATTAATAGTCATCGGTGAAGTGTCTTCCAAGACTTCTACACTGCAACAAGATCCTGCAAAAGAAGACTTCTTTAGATTTTCTGTCAGATCAAAATCTACATAATCCTCACCTATTTTAAAAGTTAGCTTCCCATTTTTGACATCAATATTTGCACCAGCAGTTGCCAAAAAGGGGTAACCTAAGATTATGGGAAGCCTAGAGTCTTCCTCCATCTCGAGGACAACAAAATCAACAGGAATAAAAAACTTACCGACCTTAATGGGCACATACTCTAAAATACCTACTAGATGTCGTACAGAGCGGTCGGCTAACTGAAGTGAAACAGAAGTGGGCTTCAAATCTCCAATGTCCAGCTTTTTTACAAACAGGGTGTGGCATTAAGCTGACACTAGCCCCTAAATCACACAGAGCACGGTCAATAGACATATTACCAATTAAACAAGGAATAGAAAAACTCCCTGGGTCCTTAAGCTTAGGTGGCAGCTTGTTCTGGATTATAGCACTGCACTCCTCTGTAAGTGCGACCGTTCCATGCTCCTCTAACTTTCTCTTGTTGGACAAAATCTCTTTCAAAAACTTGGCATAAGAAGGCATATGTGACAAAGCATCAGTGAAAGGTATATTGATGTAAAGCTTTTTAAGTATCTCTAAAAATTTTCCAAACTGCTTATCAATTTTTGCCTTTACCAATCTTTGAGGGAAAGGTATCGGTGGTTTGTAGGGAGGTGGTGGTACATAAACTGGCTTCGGCTCCCTTTCTTGAAAGGTTGTTTCTCCTTCTTTTCCCTCTTCCTCTGTAGATTAAACATTTTGCTCCTCTGAATCTTGTGTAACATCTGGTGCTCTAGGTTCTTCCAACTGTTTCCCACTGCGTGTGGTAATAGCATTGCAATACTCACGTGGGTCACCTCTGGTTTCCTGGTAATCTGCCTGTAGGCCTGCTTGAAGAGCTAGCCTGCTGAGCTATCTGAGTTTCTAACATCCTATGATGAGTCTTCATAGACTCCATCTTGGAATTGATATTCTTAATAGACTCATTTACATATCTGAATTCCTGCCTAAAATTGTCATCTTGCTTCTCTAATTGCTGTAGGAATTTTTCATTCTGTTTTGCCTACGAGGCAATGAAGTTCTCCATCATGACCTCTAAGTTAGACTTATGGGGTGTTGGAGGTTGGTTATACTATCTTGATTGAAAATTAGAGGGTTGTCGATTGTTGTTCTGGGGTGTTTGACTTTGATTTTGAACACTCTTCCAAGAAAAATTGGGATGGTTCCTCCAACCAGGGTTGTAAGTACTCGAGTATGGGTCATTCTGAGGTCTTCCATTATAGTTCCCAATTGCCTTAACTTGTTCAGAATTGCACTCCCCCTGTGTAGAAACTCCTAACGGACAATCCTCTGCATTATGTCCTGCATTGCCACAAATCTCACATGAGATAGCATTAACGGTGACAAAATTAACATTCAAAGAATTGATTTTATGGGTCAAAGAATCAACCTTGGCGCCAAGCGAAGCAATAGCATCTAAATCATACTTACCTGATGCCTTAGCAGATGGTCCTCTCTCACTTACCCATTGACAATGGTTCAAAGCCATCTCCTCAAATAGATCAATCGCCTCATCCATGACCTTATTCATGATTGCTCCACCAGCGGCAGCATCAACTGTCATACAAGTGTTATAATTGAGAGCATTATAGAAGGTATGGACTAATACCCACTTCTCAAGGCCGTGATGCGGACACATCCTCTGAAGCTCTTTAAATCGGTCCCATGCTTCGTATAATGATTCTCCTTCCCTCTGAACAAAATTTGTGATCTGGTTCCTTAGATGAGCAGTCTTACTCAGGGGAAAGTATTTTGCTAGAAAGGCATTAGAGAGCTCCTCCCAAGTTGTTATGGAACCTGGCGGTTTTGAATGTAGCAATGCACGAGCTCTATCCCTGAGAGAAAAGAGAAATAATCTTAGTCTCAAAGCATCACTAGAAACGTCATTCATTTTCAAAGTATCGCAGTATTCAAGAAATATGGAAAGGTGCATATTAGGGTCCTCAGAAGGTAGTCCTGCAAATTGATTCTGCTGAACCATAGATAAGAGAAGGCTTGATTTCGAAGTTATTCGCCTCAATGTTGGGGCGAACAATACTAGAGCGAACTCTTTGATAGTTTGGATTTGCATATTCCTTAAGAGTTCTCGGTTGTGGGTTTGTGTCACCCATCTTGGATTCTTCGGTCTTCTTTGCTAATTGTTTCCTGCGCAAGCGAAAAGTTCGTTCTGGTTCCGGATCTTCTTCAAATAGTTTTCTAGAACACCTGGGCATAAACAATCAACCAAAGGTTATGAAGAAAATAGAAAGTATTCACTAAATGCAGAAAAGAAGAGAATTATAAAGAAAACAAAAGCCTAGTCTATCAATTCTTAGACTGAATCAATATTAGCGAAATTGGTCCCCGGCAACGGCGCCAAAAACTTGATGTGATCCGCAAGTGTACGGATACGTCGAAGTAATAAAAATATCGATCCACAGGGACCAATGGCTAAGTACTGATTCTCACTAAAAATCGTTAGCTAAACTAATCTGAGAGAAAATGAAGTTTATCACTACTGAACAAAAGCGACAAAAGGCAATTTGGGGTTTGTAATCAATTTATGGAAAGTTCATGATTTCGGGTTCACCACTCTATGCTTCATAACTTATTAAAATTAAAGAAATCTTAGGAAGGATTTACTATGTTGAAGGGGATTTATCCACATGTACAGATTGCCCCTTCTCAGTAGTACAATCCGGTGTTTATTTGACTTAATCCCCTACTCTCGTGGTTATTAACTCAAGATAAACCCAATGAGTTTTTGATAAATCTAAGATCCCTCAAGTCAATTCGAACTACTCTCGTATTCAAATCGACTTGTCCAAATATTGTAGATCCGATGTCCCAATTCACTTCTCAGTACTTCTTGAGACGTCTAAAACATGAGAATCATGACCAGTAATTATCATGTGATTAATACAACAATAATTGAATCTAACAAGAATAAATAACTTCATAAGATGTATAAAGCAATCAAGTCATGAGAACAAAGAGGGCTACGCCCTTAATCCTGAATAGGAGTTTACGCTGACATGCTACACATGTTCACGTTTAAGAATTCCATGTTAATGATTACAATCGGCTAAAAAATATGAAAAAGATGAAGGAAGACAAGGATTAATGTTTCCTGATGAAGATCGTCGCCAATAATCCTTGGAATCGAAGCCTTTTCGTTGGTCGCCGCCCGGTGCCCTAGATCTCGCCTCCTCCTTGGTTCTTGCCTTGAAAATTCACCAAAAGGTCCTCAAACTCAACCCAAAGCTCCCTTAAATAGTTCCCCATCCTTCTATTAGGTTTCCCCCAAAATTTGGCTCAAAAATGGGTTGAATCGGATGAGAAACGGAGTCAAAATCGAAACTGGCGGACAAAATTATGGCCATAAAAATTTTCATGGGCGGCCATATTTTCTTCTGTTCAATTCTGGGTTAAAAATACGGCTGTGAAAATTTACACGGACAGGCCATAAAACTCTCTGTGAAAAACGTCAAAAAGCACTGCAGAAATTATGGCCGTAATTATTTTCACTGGCGGGGTGTATTTTTCAAACTTGCTCCGATTCTCATGAAATTTGGTATGTGACTTTGTCTCGGCGTTTGGAATCTATTCGTGCACTCGGATCTTTCAAAATCCATCAAAATTTGGTCATTTTTACCTAAAATATGACAAAAGTGAAGAGAGTTGAAGATTCCGAACAAACAAAAAGATTTAAACCAAAATGAGTAAGAACGTGATAGAAAAGAGAGATATTTTATAGTAAAAATATAATAAATATTCTATATAATGCATGTCATCAACACGCACAACTCTTGATCCTCGAGTTGAGTCCCCGCATGTCCACGAGCATAACTCTATGCTCAATGCTTTTTGCTTGACTCTTTAACTTATGGTCTCATGTCAATCTTAGTAACACTGACACCTTGTCCACAACTTAGGGGACTAAAAACCATCGCCACCTGTCATGCTTGGTTCTGCATCAAAATTTTATTAAGTTCGATGAGCTTACTTAGAGAGACTTTCCCATCTAATATGTTTATAATATTATATATTTATTTAAATAAAATTGGCATTTATTACTTTCAAACTATTTATTGCTTGAGTATAAAAATCAACATGGTATTGATTGTTCAGTTATATCTAAATTCCATGTGAACGCGTCCCTACCCCATGTGCACATGTCCCGACCTCACGGGAGGCAGAAGAAGAGCTACTCCGTCCTCCTTTTCTCTTTCCTTTCCACCAGTGACACCCAATTAAATCAGAATTGTGAACCGAAACCCAGTCACAGGTACAACAGTCAACTATTACAGCTTGATATTAAACTGAGGAATTAATTACACTGGGAGGAGGAAGTGACCTTTCTTATTCATGCACACCGGACTAATTCTTGGATCCCGTCCAATGTTTCTTCAAATGCGGTCTTAAAATTTTTATGAGGCGCTCTCTCTCCGCTTCGGAGAGGGCTACATGCGGCATTTACACACTCTCACTCACCTCGAAACACACACAAACGCAAACATGTCTGTGAAGTCAATCAGAAGAAGTTGAGGCGCGAGGTGTAGGTGGCCTTGGGAGTCCAGTTTCTCGGAATCACATCCCGGGCCGAGAGAGTCTTCCCGGAGGTCAGAGTGGTGAGCTTCACTGAGAAGGGGCCGTGCAGGGGCCCCCCGACGATCACCCAATTGGCTCCCCACACGTGCTTCATCTCCTGCCACTGCGCAGAGTTCGCCTGCGACACCAATTATGAATGATTGAACGAATTGTCTCGTGCGGGGCCAGCCATCCAAAAAGTGAGATTGTAATTAGGCCGAGGATTTGGAAGAGGAATAAAGTTGGAACGCCACTAGGATTACGATTTATTTCATTAGATACTAAACAAAAGTCAGAGGTGAGGTCAAGATCCCTGGCTTCTTTGAAGAATTGTGCAGATCTTAAAGTGGGAGGCAGGCACCTGACACTGGATCATGTGTCTCGGCTTTTATGCTTATAAAAATGTGAACTTTATGCCGATCAAATTTAGAAAAAAGGGGAAGAGAAAGCATGATAACTTAGAGCAGGATTGTGGTCTCATGCATGTTTGCTGGTTCATGCCGCTAGCAGCTTAATTGAAGCAATTGAGAGAGGAAGAGACGACGAATTGAATTAAGCTTTTACTTGTTTAATGTGCATCGATCCGATATCTCCATCATCATCCTCAAACTCCACGAGAAGCGACAGCCAGTAGTTGGTGGAGCCTTCATTGACATGGAAGGCGATGTTCTTGCCGGGGTACTTGCATGGAGTCCTGGACTTAAAATTAGTGCCGCTCCTACGTGATAATCTGTTGTATTGTTAATTGCCGGCCGTTGAGTAATTTTTTTACCTGTGGAAGATGACGTTGATCTCGCCGCGGTCACGCAGCCGGCCGCCCTCGCCGGCGACGGCCATGCGGCCGAAGGCGGCGCCACTGAGGTCGAAGTGCGTGCGGCCGGCGGCGCAGTACCCGCCGGGACACTCGTCGGTGACGATAACGGTGACGGCGCGGCGGGAGCAGATGGCGGCGTCGAGGCATCGCACCTTGTAGCACTCGCCGCAACCCACGCCGCCCTTGAACAGCACGGGGCTCACAGCGCCCACCCGCGCCCGCATCGGCCGCACGTCCACCAGCGACCCGTACCCGCACGCGCCACCTGCCAAACCCCCGCGGTTCACCCCGTCGGAGCTGCAACGGCACAAACGGAAAGCCTACGTATCCGAGAGAGATGATGGGGAGGCTTACCGTCGCTGCCGTCGCCCTCGGGGCTGCCGTACCACGTGGCCGTCGCAGGGTGCCAATGCGGGTCGAGGGCCGCGCCGGTGAGGCGGCAGATCAACAGGAGGAAGAAGAACGGGGGAGGAGCAAGGGAGAAGAAGCGAGAAGCCATTGAATTCGTTTCTTGTGCTTGCAAATTGATTGGATGCGAATGGAAACGGCCAGAGGAGTGTGGTTGCATTTTATAGAGTAAAATTTGCAGCCTCCAACTGACGCAGTACTTGGGCATTTCTACAGCGGGCACAAATTTTTGCAAGGGCTAGTGTTTTTTTTCATCCCTTCGATTGACATTTTGGCTCCTCATACTTTAAAATCGGCTGACAAGCTTGTCGGCCGGATTTTCATTATCTTATTAAATCGTATTAAAATTGTTTTTAAAAAATTATTATTTTAAATTATAATATAAGGGTACGTTTCTTTGAGTAGAACGGGTGTTTAACTCTTATAAACTAGTTTATTTGAATATTTTCATAAATCTTAAAGTAAAAAATATCTTAATTCAAAATTTATATCAACAGTAAAAAAAATAGTTTAATATGTTTTTAACCGAGGATGAAAATTTAACCTGGCACCGTTTGGCTCAAGACCAAACTTATTATGTTTATAGTAAGTTTGAATACATAGATTCGGGCTTTGTATGTTAGTTTTAATCGAGTTTGAATTTATAAGCGTAAGTGCGCATATAAATTTATTTAATAATAAATTTTATATAAATATATTTATTATTATTTTAATTAATAAAATTATATTTTATAAAAATATTTTTAAAAAATAAAAAAATAGTTTTTATTTAATTGGTTCTCATTTAAATACCCAAGTCTGATTTAGGTTATGTAATATGATAGTTGATTTAGGTTTAAGTATTGCCTTAAAAAATTAGGCACTCCATTGTCATTTTTATTTTTAATGATATCCATTAAAATACAATTATAAAAGAAAAATTATACTTTAATCAATAATGAGTGCTCATTATGTACTCATTTAATAATTTTTTGCACTATTTTTAATAAAAAATTATTTAATTGATGTGCTTTGCTATTGTCATCCACATGAACAATAAGCTCATTTTGTTTTTTTCAAAAATTATATAAATTATTTTTTCTACATTAATTTTATATTTATTGAAACATTTTAATTTGACCACTTGATATCCGTATGTAAGTTTTTTTTCCTTAATTGTGTAAATCAAACTTGATAGTTACATTCGCATACAAAAGATTTTGAATTATATAAATTTCACTTAACAATTATGAAAGAAAATTATACTTTAATCAATAATGATACTAGTAAGTGCTAAAATCCAACCTCTATGTCTCTGATTGGTAATATAATGGTGAAGATGTAGATGAGAAGCAAAAGATGGGGAACAATGTACACAAAATGAGAAAATTAACATGGAATAAGAGATGGACAAGTGCACTATAATACTATGATGAGCTTTATTAGAAGTTTGAGTCTTGTTGGAGTTATAAAAAAATATACTTACATGTATCTAAGGATATGTGTTCCACTGTTATGCTACGATGTTAAAATTTATAAAATATATAGTAAATAATTTTTTATGTGTTATTAAAATTTTAAATAATAAATAAATATATTATTTAAAAATAATAATATATTATATTATTATTAAAAATTTAAATTATTTAAAATAATAATATTTAAATTATACGAATTACTTTTTTACTGCTCTTAATTATTTAAAATAATAATATTTAAATAATATGCTTATATAGAAATCTAATTAAGATATTGATGCCATCTATACTTGATCAAAACCAATTTGAGAGAGAGAGAGAAAAAAAGGTCAACGAAAAATGAAATGCCGGTGGGGGATAAAAAATTAAAAATGCCTTCGTTCGTGTGAATTATGGACCTTGACGGGAGTGATGGGCCCAATCATGTGCTCTGATCTGATCTGCTTTCATGCGCGTCACCCATGTGCTGCATCTCCTTCGAATTTACAGGACTGCCCCTGCAAGGAAAAAGTGCGGGGCTTTTAATTTAGTTAGTTACGTTGGCGGGGTCGGCCGTTTCGTTTAGTTATAAGCCTCAAAATTGAAATCGAAATAATTCGATTTGGCTTTAGCGCGCCCTACGCCTTCTTCTATATATATAAAAAATAATAATTTGAGAGTATGCGTTAGTTGATGGGTCGATTTTGTTGGAGCTTTTTAATAGTGGATTATGGCATCACATCCAAAGCAGGACATGTTACATGATGAGCACAATCCGTGTCCGCTTTAGATTTGGAACGTGTATTGAGGATCTAAATTTTTTTGCTAATTAGTTTTTTAATAGGTGAGGATATTTTTTATATAATTAGCAGAAAAAAGAAAGTGTGAAAGAGATTGGACAATTCAGCTCGTACAAGTGGAATGGCATCAATGTTTTATTTTTGGGATCTGGAGACGCGAAACGGCCGCGGCAGTATGGGACAAGGAGGAGCGTATCGGACCGTTGGAGTCTCGGCTCGTGATTCGGGGTAAAATGAATTCGGGTCTGCCTGCCGCTGTTTGCGGGTCAAAATCTACTGCGGTCAGCGACAGTTTTGTCTGCGCGGTGTAAATTGGATGGAGTTAATGTGCTGTTGCGACGGCTAGGCAAGGGAAATAACTGGAGGACAGAGGACCACGCACGTGCATAATTACTTTTTTTTTTCCAGTGCATAATTACTTCATCCAGACACAAGTGTGAAAGGATTTTGTTTTATTTATTATTATTTGGCACGTTGGCAGTCAAGGCATCTCTGCCGTCTGCACACTGGATGGTGTGAAACTGACAAATGTGGGATGGAATAGACAACGGTATGGCATCAAAATAACTTGAAACAGTATCTGATCTTACAAAGATTCATAACAATTATAGACCTGGACGAAACCAGAGTCGAGGAAGACAAAGGCAGCAGCAAAAGATATGCAGAAACTAGCTTACTCGAGCTCCTTAACAAACAATGACAATATCAGACAAGACGATATCAGAAAATAGCAGGGTCTCAACTCATCAAAAAACAGAACATTAACAGACAATGGCACTTGCAGTCGTAGAACATGTTCTTACTCGAGTAACAAGAGTTGGGAATCAAAGTTTTCGTGTTTCCTCAGTCTCACATCGTTAACTAGATTTTTTTTAAAAAAAAAATCACGATTGCCAAATAAAAGTTAAGAGGAAAAAAAGATTTCTGGTCCAATTTAACAACTAGAGAAGTTGCTCTACAACCAGACAGACGTGGAACACTTGGCATTCTAGAGAATGAATAAGTTAACTGTTCTACCCGAATTGGTGAATCTTAAAGAAATGCAATAGAATCAAGCATCTGGAGATGGTGTTGGTGCTTTCTCTGGTTGCTCCTCTACCTTGTCTGGAGTTGCTAGTTGCTCTTCACTTGGTGGGGCATCGGTACCATTAGCTTTGGCATCCTTGGCCAGCGATGCTGCTTGCTTTCCAGCAGCGGCAGCACCATCTTTAGCATCCTTGGCCGGTGTTGCAGATTGTTTTCCTGCAGCAGCAGTGGCAGCGCCATCTTTGGAATCCTTGGCTGGTGGTGGAGGTACCATGTGCGGTGGGGGAGTATGTTTTAGCTTCCCCAGTACCTGGCGCATCCGTGCAAGATCAGTGGGTTTCCCAGGTTTAGGACCTTGGATCACGGTGATTGAAGGTTTCTTCTCCTGATCCTTCTTTCCTCTCCTCTTCTCGATGCTGGCTATCTCATGGGGGATAAGCTCTGATATAGCTTTCCAGTATTGTTTATCTGCAGTTGCATGGAACTTCTCTTGGTTGGCTAGATAGAGCTGGTTATAAACAAAATAATAATGCTTTAAGACATGCAGATCGTCAATATATCAATTCACATGTTTCTTAACTAAACATAGAATCATGAGCAGCAGCAACAAGCACTAGTTTAACCTTTTCCCTTTCTCTGTTCTGTGCCTTATTTGTTTCAGCGTTCAATTTCCTTTTCTCATAGAAAGCTTTCTTGAATTCCTCAGCTTCAGCTAGAATTTCATTTCGCCGCTCCTTCTCCCTTTTTTCCTTCTCCTCAAGTTCAAGTGCATTTTTACTGCATGTTCAGTATAGTAAGCTAATATTTGAAGAAGCACCAACAAAAAATGCTCAAAGACGGGATTATTAGAAATTGCATGAAGAACCCTTTGATTTTATTTGACTTGGAGAATAGGATAAACTGCAACACCCCTGTGAACTTCAAAGTCATGATGCTAAAGGGTGGTGGTTTAAGGAAAATGAATGTCATTACAGTTATCAACCCACAATTATTATCAGTTATTCGTTCCATGCTTATCCAGATTAAAACACATTACAAGATTAACTTAGGCCCCATTTGGCCTAGCTTTTGGGGCTGCTTATGATGTTGTGGCTAGTAGAAATTAAGAAGCTGGGGTGTTTGACCCTTCAGCTTCTCTGTTCCAACCCACAAATAACTACTTTTCTAAGAAGCAAGGGTGAAGCTGCTTCTCTGGCCCCCACCTGCTTATGCTCAATAACTCTTATATGTAATAATAATTTTTTAATAATATAACTTATAATATTTTTAATAAATATTTTAATTATACTTAACTATAAATTTAATCATATAATTTTTATCTTAGTAATTTTTTTTAATAAAAACTTATTTATTATAAATAGAATAACCTAGTCATAAGCTGTGCATCCAAACACCCTCAAACTTCTTCAGTCATCATTTCTTCAACTAGTAAAAGCTAGAAGCAGAAGCTAGGCCAAACGGAGCCTTAGCCTTTCTTAATCAAGGAGGTAGGTTAAATGCTTAAAACCTATAATAACCCTCAACAAAACTGTCAACCCCAACGAAGTACGGCAATGAAAAAGCCTCGTTTATATTGATTTCTAGTTCCTTTTTTTTTTAAATAATAAAAACAAGCAAACCAACTATGTACAGGAGTTCTAGCGAAAAGGCAGGATTGGAATTTATAAATAAGTTAAGAGGGTGGAGGAGAAACAATAGATATTTGGAAAATAACAATGATTTGCACAAGAAAATATTATTACCAATGTACTTAAAAATAATGGATAACATAAGGCCTCTATATATTGAGGCCCTTAGATACAATCCTAATAGTATTTGAATTATTATTTACAAGATAAGTGTTTTCCTAATTTGCCATTTTCCAATAATGTACCTTCCAATAATACATTTTCCAACTAAGTATATGAAGTTCCAAAGCAACATTGTTAGGGAATGAGGCGACTAGTATAATTTATACACTTAATTCTAGCATTTGTATATATTATATATAACACTAATTTACCATTGTCAAACACAGTGCGAGATAGTCCGATGACTGAATTTCTATGATGGAAGCAAAAAAAAAATTGTGAAGCACTACGTGGTACACAAAGAATGTATAAAATCATCCTGCCGGGACCTTTTTTTGTCTTGAGCACATCTTAGACAATTCAACTTTTTCAGATAGTATCTAACGTGCAAGAGGTGCTAAATTAACTAAATCAAGTATTGGGCTTAGGTCTAGTTTAAAACTGGAGGTGCTACACTTTTTACCAATAGTTGCCTTGTGTGTGTTCCGGCTGTTTGTTCCTTCATAAAATGTATTCTTTCTATTTTTCAATGTGCCTCACTTTACGGAGTGTTCTATGGCATTTCATATTGTTCAAGCTCATATTGCTAATAATTTAGTACTACACACAAGTAGGTGTTTACTGCCAGGTTTAGGGTGGTTTGCACGAATCTTCCAAAGGGAAAAAAAAATCAAAGACCGTGATAGTTGGCATTTAGAGTAGGTCAATGACTTGAGAAACTTAAGGTGAACCAAAAAGTTACACTCATCAAGAAGGTATCATGGGATACAACATTGAAGTGATGAGAAGCCACCGACCGGACATAGAAGATACTGAGTCATAACTCCATGTGATAGAGGGGACAATTATAATGCTAAAGCACATCAAGAACATGGAGGTGTTGCAGGAGGGCACAATAAGTCATATCAACAGTTTAAGTGAGAAATCTCATAAAATTTTAAATATTTGTATAAAGAAAAATAAAAAAATGACATCGAGATTGTTGGTGCTCATAAAAGCTATCCATGTAAGTGAGGACATTTCAAATTATAAGCTTCAAATTGCTTTTCAACTTTAATAATACTTTTTAGATACTAAACTAAATTGAAATAGTATAAAGTGTCAGTAGCCACTTGGTATCTAGCAAGAAATGTCAAGTGATGATGGTGAAGGTGATATGATAATATATAAAAAGGGTTTGCACAATCAATACATGGACAAAGTTGAAAGAGATGAAGGTTCAATTCTTGCCTAAGAATGTGAGTTACATTATTCAGAGGAAGTTGATACAATTTCAATATAACTCTTGTAAGAAGATATGTGAAGCAATTGCATGTTGGATACCTAGCCATGATGAATAATAAGCTCTATTATTTTCGTGATTGTTTGGAACCAATGGGCACAACAACTATTGTATCAATGAAAATTTATGAAACTAGCATGTGTGTAAGAAGCGGTAGAGTGACTCACAAACTCTCCACCAACCAAGTAAAAAAACAAGAGTAGGCAAACTTATAGCACTTGATCCTTTGAACATTCCAATGTGCAAAGATCTTCAAGAGTAGAAGGAATTGCCACAAAAAACTGTCTACCTAAATGAAAAAAGAATACTTTCTATGTTAAGGCAATAGCGGGTAAAGAATTATCTCTATAAACAAGTCATATCACACTATAGTGATAAACACCATGACTATGGGCCTCAAGAAAGGCAAGAATAAGCATAGACTGTTAGTGTATATGCCTTGTTCTACCATATTCATTCATTCTATTGAATAATAAAGACATTATCATTATTATATTGATTGCCTCCATAGATGTGTTAGATAACATAATTGATTTTACTCAATCTCATAGCATTATCCCAAGTAAAAGTATCTTAGTGGATAAATGGCAATTTTAGTGTATGTAAGACTAGCATATAGGCTGGTTGAGTGCGTGACATACACATGGGTGCATCTAGACATACTAGACCAATCCGCCGTAAAGCTATCACTAGAGTGCCACAAGTCAAATTCATAAGTAACTGATAGTGTATTAATCAATAGACTCGACGTTATACTTACATATGGTAAGTGATGTACTTTGATACAACTTACTAAAAAAGTCAAAACAACTTTCATTAAATATGTCATAAGTTATATGTAAAGTACGAATAGTCAATAGAGAATTTGTTCCTTCCTTCTAAAGAAAGTCTCATAATCCATTGCTCCTCCCATGTGTGTATGATTGAGAGTGTACAGTCATACTCAGGAGATTTTATTTTCTTGCTCAAGTCATTCCCATATGATTGGAATAGCAAGGGTGACACATTTGTCTATGGGATAATATTATATATATAAAAACTTTGGTGCTGGCTAAGAGTTGTTGACTAACAACACTTTCCTATGCCTTAAGTAGCAACAATGTGTTGCTAGATACCTCTCACTCTTTGGGATGATCTGTTCAATTTATTGCCAATATCATATGGAACCTCTAAAGCCGCACTCTGCATCACATTTTGGTCGAGTAACCTTGGATAGAATTATGTGTTAATTCGAGTCGATTTGAGAAATTGGAGAGTCTAACACAAGATCAAAGTTGATTGAATGGACAATTTATATCAATTGATCTACAATAACAATGAAGCTGGACACACATTCTAAGTGATCTAAAGAATGGAGGCGCTTACTGAACCTGCAAGAGCCGCCTACTGGCACCAGGCAAAAGGCCCAAGCCATGCAAGGCAATGACACCTATAGTGGCTAACGCAGGGGCATATGACGCATCTACTAAGCCTAGCAGGGATGCTTGATACTGTTACAGACGGACCAGCCCAGGCCTAGTGGAGGATTTACACGAGGAGAGGGCCCAAGCCCAATAGTGAGAGAAAAGGGTGGTGAAAAACCAAGAGACATTCATAAATGAGGATTTAATGTGGAGACATTCATGAATGAGATTTAATGTGAAATACCAAGAGACATTCATGAATGAGGATTTAGTGTGAAGACATTCATGAATGAGATTTAATGTGGAATACCAAGAGACATTCATGAATGAGGATTTAATATGGAGACATTCATGAATGACATTGAATAGACTGAGAGGTTTTTATATGGGGGTGAGGGATGGAGAGGATAGCTAAGGTTTTTGATTTGTGAGTTTTGGGCTCTTTTGAGAGATAACTCGTTACCATCGGGTGGCTTGAGGGAGGGTTCCATCTTGAATCCTATATGTTGTCCGACCTGCCGGATCGATCACTGGGAAACCGGTGGAACGGCGACGGATAAGGGCAGAAGAAATTCTGTTGTCGGCAATAGATCTACACGGCAGATCTACTATCGTGGGCAAGCCGTGAAACCATAGAACGAAGGAGAGGCGTTTTGAATTTTGGAAGAATCTTTTTCCACCAACATCTACAGCGACTTCGTGAGTCTTTAGTGAAGAGGGGCATGCATTTTTTGGGTGTCGGCTGTGGAGATTGAGCAGCGGCGAGGAAGAAGACCACCGCCAGTGTGAGAACGAACGAGCACCATGACGACGACGAGATCCGACGCATGTTTTGAGGAGATTGAAAAAATCTTGCAAGATATGTTAGCGAGAGAGGAGCGTCGGCGCATAGCGGAGGCAGCCAACGAGGAGCGACGTCGCGTGACGGACGCCGCCAACGAAGAGCGCCAGCGGATGATCGATGAGGAGAGCAAGACGATGAAGGAGGATTTGCTAGAGTTGAAGCGCCTGATGAAGGAAATCTTGAAGGGGAAGCAGACTATGGGCGTTGAGGAACCAGCGCCCAGCATCCACCGACCTAATTAGGGCGGCAAACGAGCAAAAAGTGAGAAGGTGTTAATTGAAGGGCTGGATGAGGTGGCTCGTACGCCTGAAGAGGAGGCGTGGATGCCGCCACGGGGCCGGCCGGCAACCTAGGGGCTTGCACCAGTCGGGACGAGAGGCTTTCCGCCTGAAGGAGATCTGGCGGGCCAAGGACGACGGGGAGCCCTGGGACCTGACCAGCAAGGTGCGGAGGCAAAAGGGGCATACGCCGAAGGGGAGATGGCAGGGCGAGCGCGTAGGGGAGTATTTGGCGCAGACCCTTACGGAGCCGAGAAGGAAGGCGAATGGCTTGGCGGCGTTAGGTGAAGAGACAAAGGCTGGCAGCCGCATCTGGGCCAGCGTGCAGTAGCTGGGGCGAGGCGGGCAGCGCAAGCTCGCGGCGGGCTGCCATGAGACGCCACGAGACGGTATCCACAGCTCCGCGCCACAGCAGCGTGCGTACCCTGGAGAAGCTGGATGGGCCGAGGGGCCTGAAGAGGAAGTTGACGTATGGGGGGATTGGGGCCCCACGGGAGGTGAGCAAAAAGCATGGTGCCGACGCGTCGGCTTGAGACTCATGATCCTAGCAGAAGATGAAGAGAAAGACCCTGCTGAGGAGGAATTAGAAGGAGAACCTCAAGCAACTTGGGACCCTGGAGGAGGCACAAGCTATAGTTTTCTTAAATAAATTTTGAGCAGCCTCTCACCGTGGAGGAGGCACAAGCTGTACCAAGGCCGATTGGTGCTTCTGGCCAGCTCATCGTGGGTCCAGAAAATTCTTCGTATCAACTTGCTCTTCCACCAGATGGTTAGAATTCTACGTGGGAAGACGAGATAGTTGTTCGTACACAGTTCCCAACATTTACGGCTAGTCTTGGGGACAAGACTTCTTCTGGTGGGGGACGAATTGTTACAGACAGACCAGCTCAGGCCCAGTGGAGGATTTACACGAGGAGAGGGCCCAAGCCCAATAGTGAGGGAAAAAGATGGTGGAATACCAAGAGACATTCATGAATGAGGATTTAATGTGGAGACATTCATGAATGAGATTTAATGTGGAATACCAAGAGACATTCATGAATAAGGATTTAATGTGAAGACGTTCATGAATGAGATTTAATGTGGAATACCAAGAGACATTCATGAACGAGGATTTAATGTGGAGACATTCATGAATGAGATTGAATAGACTAAGAGGTATTTATACGGAGAGTGAGGGATGTAGAGGATAGTTAAGGTTTTTGATTTGTGAGTTTTGGGTTCTTTCGAGAGATAACTCGTCACCATCTGGTGGCTTGAGGGAGGGTTCCATCTTGAATCCTATCAGATACTAAGAACAATGTCACCCATAATGAAGCCCTCTCTCAGATTATTTGCAACAACTCCAGCAGAAATTAATTGTGAAGGGGCAGTCCACCATGCTGTATAAGGAGAGGTGCCAGTACTTAGTATAAATAAGAACGCAGGGGCGCATGGCATTGCCTAAGCATGCGCCCCTCTCTTCTCCCCTCTTGCCGCTACCTCCCCTCCTCCGTGTGACCGTGAGCTCCAAGGAAGACCAAGGCTTGATCCTTTCTCCCAGACTAGCACTAAGTGCAAAGCGAGGTGGTGTTCAAGGGGTCATTGTGTGGGATAAAGGGCAAAACACTCTATCAATCACTAACCTCACACCCTTCAAAAATAAAAATTTTATCCTCTAAAAAAGGAAAATCAATTTCAGACAACATTTCCACTGCGTTTATTATAGTTAAAAATCTATTTATTGGCGGTTTTCCCCAACATAGATCTATTTCGAACAGATACAAATAAATTGCAATAAATAGTACACAAAGCAACTAAAGCAACAAAAAGAGTCAATAGTTGCAAGCATGAGGATGCTTAGACTTCTTAATATAAAGCAAACAAGTCATCTAGGAAGGAGGAGTTATCAATGACAAATTGCAAGTATTTGTTTTTGGACATTGTCATATTTGGCTTAGCTGCAGCTAGTATCAATACCCGAAGTGCAAAGCCTGATGTACGCTGCACTTGTTGGACAGCATCATCTGAGATTTCATTTTCATAGACAAGAATCTAAGAGCATTTCCCTTGCTGTTTAATAAAAATTGTGATTGTTGATTGCTGACCTCTTGCCTCTTAAAGTAGCAACTTCTTCAATTATACCCTTGCTTAAATGTGAAATATTCTCTACTGGGCCAAGAGTAAACCATCAAGAAAAAAGGGGCAACTGATTTTGTCTTGTATAGTAACCAATCAGGTTAAGTATAATCTATTTCCATTGAATAATGAACTCTTGGTAAGTCCGCTAAGTGACACAGGCTATGCAAGGCCTAACAAAGAAACCTAACTTGAGAGATTAAGGTACCTTAGGTTCATTGATGGAGTTTTGACAAGATTTCCATAATTATATGCCTTTGGAGTACAGATATTAGTCTTCTCATATCTAAAAGATTTGGATGATGGAAACTAAAAGCACGAGTTTATGCTGCCTTTGCTAGAGCCTCTTTTGACTCTTCAAACTCAAACAATTTCATTTCAGACCTTTCCAGGAAGTGGTTGGAGCTCTTATGCCATGACATCTCTAGAACTAAGGAGGGTGAGGCAATACAACTCACCATTGAAAGAAACGAGGATGTTACAAAATTCATTCAAAGACCACACAAAATGACATTTATGATTAAGTAAGAAGAAGTTCATACTATATTATAAGTTGTTGTCAAAGAAACATTGTGCTAATTGCTACCGTACAAATAAATGCAAGAAAAAAGAACAACTGAAGGATCTAAACATCCTTGAATGGACCTCTTATAAATTTACAAGACCAAAAATAGCCAGGTAATTCTTCTAGAAGGATGGTTTCACACACTGATATGTGAGGAAGGGCATAAATTCTAAACTATAAATATGAGTACTTAATTTAAAATGCATTAATTATAGTAAAGTAGATATTTAATTAAAATGCAATATACTGAAGACTGTTTTGTGTATGATATAACATTTGTAATTTATATAATTAACTAAATGTTTGTTTTCCTGCATAACATTTCTAAGTACCATAAATTAATCACCTTTGACAGGAATCCAGAACATTGTACGAGAGAACAACACTGTAGAAAAGTAGTGTTACAAAGAACCGACTTACTGAAGCCATCCTAAGCAGATCACACATACATTTCAAGAAGCAGATAACAAATGAACTAGAAATTAAATTATCAACCCATTAGATATCTTGAGAAGCTCTAAAATCTGTATCCAGAATTTTTTTTTTTACAGTATCCAGAAAATTTTGAAACTGATGTTCTTCGTTGTTTTCCTTAGTTGTTCTTTTGGTAGAAAATAAATGAACAGCCTCCACCCAAATATGACATACTGCCAAATGGTGAACAGGACTAAGTAACTAAAACCGCCCCTATTGTTATGCTAAAAAGGGAAGTCTCCAACTGCTAAACTATAAAAAGGATGAATGAAAAATTAGGAAGTGATTATAGATCTAAATAAACAATGACAGCGACACTACCATCAATGACTTCTCCACATTCGCCTGCAAAAAGAGCACTTACCAAGTACACACGTAATATCCAGGTACAAAAATTTAGAGATGAAATAAAACATATAAATATATTTAAACTTTCATAAGAGAGTAAAAGTTCAGATCGACATAGCGAACAACAATAATAAATAACTCAAGGTAATAGCTGGTGATATCTCAGATAGAGCAAAAGGGAGAATGAGATCATGGATCAAAACACCGACCAGAAAAAGCTAACCAACTATAGAGATCTTATAACCATCTATAGCAACGTAAACACCACTCAATCAGGTAAATCAATTCCGCAACCTCCGTACTAGAAATTGTTAACGCAACGTAATCAAAAGATCTAACCGGCGCCACTCGCGTCGAAGGAACCCTTCCTCCCGCATCTGATCCGGGTCGGGAAGCATCGGCCCGTCGGAGGTGAAGATCTCGCCATTCTGCTCCGGGACGAAGGCTTTTTCTTCGGCCTCCGGCGTCAAGAACGGCGATGGCGCGTGCGATAATCCGTACGCGTCCGGCGAAGCGGGCATGCTCCCGCCGCCGCCGTGTTGGTAATCGACGGAGATCTCCTCGGGGTGGAACCCGTACCCGCCGTCGGGGGCGGGAGGGAGATCGTACTCGGAGGGGTCTTTCGCGTGCTCGTCGGCGGAGAAGGAGTAGGCATCGTAGCGCTGGGAGGGGAGGCGGGGGTCATAACCGAGGTAGCCGTCGTCGAAAGGGCGGTCGGAGCCAGGCGGAGCGGCGGCGACCGTCTCCTCCTCGAGGTCGTGGCTGAAGGCATCGAACTCAGACGACATCCCTTCGAGATTTCTCGTTTGCGATTTGGGTTACGCTGGTCTTCCGTGTGTTATTATTGTGTTTCTTCAACGGCGAGTGCGGTCGAAATGGACGGTAGAGTTTGGTGATGGTTTGACTGTAACATATGATTGTATGCTGAAATCACGAATTTGCCCTTACGTGAAGGAGGAGATGGATCAACCATTGTGCCAGCGACAGGAAGAGACACTAATTAATAATTATATCAAAATTAAGTTAAATATTAATAAATCAAAGCCCTTAAGATAAATTTATTAAAAATGTAATAATGACTAATAAAATTCACATATAGGAGAAATTTATCTCTATATTTGTAATTTATAGTCCCTATAATTTTCAAAATATACATAACCCTTATACTTTTTCTTTCGTTTTTTTTAAAAAATATATTTATCTATTATGAATTATGGAATACTTCACTTTTATTTGGTTAATATTATTAACATGTATAGCTTTAATCTTTTTTTTACTAATTAGAACTTTACTGTTTTAAAAATAATTTATATTTTTTCCTATTTTTTTATAGTTCTCATGTCTACAAATCACTCTATTTAATTTAAATTATTATAAAACAGCTACTAATTTCTATAATTATTCATGTTTTACTTAAAATTTTAAATTAATTGCACAAAGTTTTCAAACTTCTGTATATTATAATTTAATTTGGATCCACAGGTCATAAATAATTTATTTATGACTCATTATATGACTATATTAATAAATTGATTTCACTTTGCTTAAGTGACTCATTTAATAAACGAGTTATATACTAACATGTACTTTGACAATGACTTAACAATATATTCATTAGGTCATTTACAAACCTAACCTTATATGACCTTGATAACTTGTTTTTAAATGTACCATTTGTATAAGATAAATTATGTCATATATTGACTTGACCTATCCTATGTATGAGATAAATTATCTATTAATCATAATTAAAACAAATTAAATTATTTACAAACCACATGTCTCCAATAACTATAATGATTATAAATATCAACAAACCTATTGCGATTTAATAACATCATAATTATAATTTAAAATATATTAAAATCACATAATGACCTTAAATGCTATCAACATTCCAATATCAAAAAAATAACATCATAAGTTAAAATAATTTAAATTACATCATTATCTAAATTCAAAATATCATATTTGACATTTCATATAATAGTTTCGCTTACACATTAGTCAAATATTCACTCTATCTAAATAATTTGGGGATTCTTAAACTCATCCCGAATTCATACTCGAACCCAAACTAATTAAGTATATATATTTTGTAATATGTTTACTATATTACTATAGTCCACTATAATACATACTTTCTTTTTATTTTCAACTTATTAATTCTTTTATTTTAATTAAATATTTTTAATTTTTACATTTTAATAAAAATGAAATTTTATCCTGGAGAACTGTTGAAAAATAAAAAGATTGGGAAAACAATAATAAAATAGAATACTGATTTTCAGTAATGTATAATGGAGTCGAAACAGTAAGGGAAAAAAGACGTAAAGTGTTCAGTAACAAAAAAGATTTCAAAAAAAGAATGATAAAAATACTATTCATTTCCAGAAATCTAAATCGGAAACAAAAAAAATTTGAATAAAAAAAATTACATTGTTGAGAGTGGGATTTGAACCCCACGTGTTCAGTAACAGAAAAGATTTCAAAAAAAAATGATAAAAATACTATTCATTTCCAGAAATCTAAATCGGAAACAAAAAAAATTTGAATAAAAAAAATTACATTGTTGAGAGTGGGATTTGAACCCACGCCCTTTCGGACCAGAACCTTAATCTGGCGCCTTAGACCAACTCGGCCATCTCAACTATTTGTTTAGTTATGGAATATACATTTTGTTCACCTGCATTAGGAAATGACTAGGGATAGCAAGAAAATCCATCCCCGACCTCGACCCGAAGTCAATAGGAAAACCCGATAAGATAAGGTCAGGTCAAGGTCAGGTATGAGAATTCAGGTACCCGCTCCAAAAAAATATAATGATAAATTTATCTCTTTTTAATTATAATCTAATTACTAAATTTATAATAGTTTGATGCTTTATTAATTATTATTATTATTATTTATGTATAAATGATTGCATAGTTTATGTAAAATATTTTTATTTATATATTATGAATATATAATACAAATTATTTTTAAAATAATTATTTATAATATATAATTATTTTTTAGGTCGATCGAGGTCGAGTTTCCCTGCAGGGTTGGGTTTTCTATACCCGTCGGGTTCGGGGTCGGGGTCGAGGTCAAGGTTGGGGTCGGGGTCGGGATCGAGTTTGGGGTTGGGGTCGAGGTCGAGGTCGGATTTGGGGTTGGGGTCGGGTCGGGGATGGATTTGGAAAAGTCGGGGCCGAATCAGAAATGACAAAACCCGACCCCAACCTGCCCCGTTATCATCCCTAGAAATGACGCTCTATTACCAGGATTCACTTGCAGAAGATGCCGATTGCCGGAAAATGCTAAAAGCAGTGGCATTACCTACTCAATTAGGTGGTGAACTACCGGAAAATGCTAAAAGTAGTGGCATTACCTACTCAATTAGGCAGTGAACTACTAAGATGCTTACACGTGTATCATCAAATTTGACCCCCTCTCTCGTCTCTCCACTCCTCTACTCAAGCTTGACTTTTCCTCTTCTGACTTTGCTCCGAGCTTCGATGACCGACTGTCGACTTTGGCGATCGGCTCCTAACTCCCAATTTCTATCTCTCGGCTTCGCCCTTCGCTCTCTACTCTGTTGTACTGTTCGATTCTATTAACTGAAAAATTTATAAATACATATAATTATAAATTATAATAAAAATAAAATTTTCTAATATGAAAGCATATATAAATTTTAGAATTATATAATACAATAATATATATTTTTTAAGCTATTACATGTGTGAATTTCATCTTTAAGGTGACTAATCCTAAAACTTTTTTGCAAGAGTTCCTCTTATATTATATACACACACACATATATATATATATATATATATATAACAACATAACATATAGTAACCATAATACATCACAAGTATAGAACAATATGAACTTTTCAAGTATAAAATTGAAAAGTAAATCCAAACTCATATAATTTATAACTGTACCATCTAACCAAAATAATAAATTATATATTACATATCAAAAAGATGTTGCACTTTATTACAATAGCATTCATACTAATAACAAACCATTGTAAATGTGTTCAAATCACACATATTATGCCATTAGACTTAGAGCAATCTGATTACACTGCATATCTATTTGAATAACATTTATTTGCTCTTTAACAACTTCCTCACTAACTTCTAGATCAGCCTCAATACTGAAATCAATATTAGTATCACAGTCTTGAAAAATCTCATCAGATGTCATTGTTTACCTAATATAATTATGTAGTATCATTAATGCAACTACAATTTTAAATTGAGTCTCAAATGCAAACGACGATATATCGCGGAATATATTCCACCTCTTCTGTCACACTTCAAAAGTCTGTTCAATACAATTTTTAAGAAAGGAATGTGTTTTATTAAATACTTCTTTAAGGCCTCATAGTGAATGCCCTTATTGATATTCTTGAAAATAATATCTCACTCCTCTGTATAGGCCAAGATACCCACTTATTTGTGAGTATCTGACATCAAACAAATAATATTTTCCTATAAATTTCAAATAAAAATATAATTAGCAATTGTAGTCTTTCATAGAAAAAGAATAAAAGTTAAAATTTTGTACCTGGAGGAGGTTTTGGAAAATTTAAAGTCAATGCTTTGGAATGAACATGTGCATCATGAGTTGTACCTTCATACCCAGCTAGTATATATGTAAATTTCATATCAAAGGAACATATAGCTGCCATGTTTTGGGTTGGTCGACCATTTCTTCCTATAAAATCGCAACTGATCGTGCATTGGAATGACTGCATCTATATGTGTTCCATCAATAACCCTAATGTAATCCTATTAAAAAACATGAGGATTTGTATAAAATATTATCAAACATATAAAATTTGAATGTGATAACATAATTTACCTTAAAATGAGTCATATAACAATTGTCACAAAATATTTCTTGTGAAGTATTTCTAAATTCTCTATCAGTGAGCTCTATCATAACCTTTACAAGTTACACACTGATTTCAACACCTCATAGAAGATTTTACTTATAGTTTCACCCGAATGTTGAAATCTTTCTTGTGCTTGCCTATTCGATGCCCCCCTTGTTAATATATAGAGAAAAAGCCCAACTTTTTCATAAATAGATATGTGCTTTGACAAGTTCAAATTATATGAGTTCTCTAAAATACGACACAATTGTACAAATTTATTTTGCTCCATCCACATCATTTTCCAACACCTTTATAAGTGTCCTTGTATTATTTCTCTCATCCATCCTATACCTGAATGGGATGATACCATACAAGTGGACTTATGTACATATGATAAGTAATACTCATTCATAGCAAGTACAATATAATTAATCACATTCCACAATGGGTTTGTTTCATCATAAGATCCTCCAAATCACCAAACCCTTGTGTAGCATCACTATAACTATTGTGACCATCCATATCTATACAAATAACAACATAACATAAGTAATCAATAATAAATACTAAATAATGGATATACTCTTAGGCCCTATTTTTTTGGACGGAATCCACAGGAAAAAGAAAGGAAACTATATTGAATTTAGTAGCATTTCCTACCTAGATTCAATGTGTTTTTTTTTTCTTTTTCCTATGGATTCCGTCCAAGAAAACAGGGCCTTAACAAACAAATAAAACATTACAAGTTCAACAAATATTAAACATCATAGCTTCAATAAATATAACATATCACATGGACAACAAATATAAAATATTACATAATATATTATATGAAACATAACATAAGTCACAAGTTCATCAAATATAACACATCACATGTTCAAACATAATATCATGTACTACATCAAACATAACAACATCTCAAACTCATAGGTCAATGTTTTTTCGACGATTTTAATAAATAATTCAAGAAGCCTATTTTTATTCAACTATTTCCATTTCTTTGAACATTACTCTATCTGTTTTTTTTTTGTCAAAACATTACTGCAACAAAATAGCACATCTCACTATCATGTTCAATTCCTGGAAGAGAATTTAAATATGTCATCACCTCTTTATCTGTTAAATTTTGTTAAATTGATGTTGCTAGTAGATTCAAAGAATCCTTAAATTCAGATGCAGCAGTAATATTTCTTTTACCACGTTGACTTTGAGAAGAGGATGATGGCATGTGAAATAATTCCATACTTTCATCAACTAGCTCATAGCTTTCATATTGCGTATCCATCTCTTGCACTGATTCTTTAGGCACAACTGATATATAACGGAACTCTCATGTTGCTATTGTCTGTCCAAACGTAACATCATTTTTTCTTTCAACAACAGGATGGATACCCTTCTTTCGGAACTTGGCATCCTCTCTGTTAGCCTGTAATTGTATTAGAGTAATGAATCACTTTATCTACTACAATAACAACAAGATCCAAATATACATACTGCAATCTTAGTTTCCCACCACTTAGGGGTTGCATCCACCGTCTCTAACCTTATATTCGATTCTAAGCCAGTTTTTCTATCTTTCAACTCTTTCCATAACTTTTAGTCGGCCTTTAGTTGATCTCATTTATTCTTGAATTTCACTTTATCATATGTCAACATAGTCAATTGTTGAAAGTTTTCAAGAACAAATTTCCATCCCTGAGCAGTTAAATTTGTTTCAGGATGCATATTCTTATCGATAGTAGTAATACAAATATCACAAAATGTCATAGTTATTTGTAAATTCCAAACTACTTTTCCACTTTTAGTTGTTGATCGTGAGGTTTGGGCCATTGCTATTGCTTAGACATGAAATTATCTAACCTTTGCACATAAGAAGCATATAACTATATAAGAAAGGGAAAAAGAATATTACTAAGATTAACTACTAGCTACTTGCTTGTTCTCTTTGTTCAAGCATACTACTACGAATACTACTGGCTATGTCAATGGTATTGATAGGGCCTGAACGGCTACTACCACAAGTGCACGGTTTATCACGTAATATAATAAGTATCGATCCCACGAGAACTAGGGGTCAAGTATTAACTAATCAGTCAACTAATAGCTAGGTTAATGATTAATGGAGAAATGGCTAATATCCTAGTGCAAGAGATTAAACTAAAGCAAACTAAAATCAAAATAAAATCAAGCAGAGCAGAGAGCAAAACAATTTGGGTTTTAAGTCTATGAGAGAGAATCGGGGTATCGGGTTTCACCGCACTGAAACATGAAGAAATATTAAGGTTTGATGTTCTAATCGAGTTTTATCTAAGTTCTCAAGGTAATCCTTCCTAGGGTACAGACGCGCTCCCTCTCAGGACACGGTCCGGTATCCGACTTAACCTAAGTCTCCTACTCTCGTGGCTTACCAGGTTAAGCGGATCCAATGGGTTCTGTGAAGGTTTAGGATTCCTCGAGTGATTTTGAGTGCTCTCACCAAACGAAATCACCAGTCCAATCTAAGGGATTCCGATGACTGTGATTAACTTCTCAGTCCTTCCCACAGCATCTAAGACATGCATACATATGGCCAGTACATAAACATGAGTGAAAACTTCCTAGGCATGAATAAGAACAAAGATAAGTGGAGAAATATATAGATCAAGTCATAATATTCAACACTCATACAGTGGGCTACACTCAAACCCCAAAAATAGAGTTTACGCTATCGTATACATCGTGAAACACATCAAATCTCTCATGCAAATGAAATCAAACCAAAGGGGAGGGTAGATCCTTGATGGAAGAAGGTCCAGCATGAAGATCCACGTCAGAACGGTGGAAGAATCGCGCCAGAACAGTGTTGTCGCCTAGAAAATCGCCCCAAACCCTAGGTTGTCACCGTTTCACATCGTTCTCCTCAACCGCTTGATCAAATCTGATGATTCTGGTCCCAAAACATTTGTGTGTGAGTTAGGAAGGTCTCCCTAAAATTTTGTTCAATTCTGCTTCCAAAATAGAAAGTTATGGGCGAAAAACTGGACATCTGTCGAAACTGCCGGAACGGTACACGACCGTGCATGGCTTGGTGACTGAAAAACTTACTCTTCACGTCCGTGCATGGATGCACGGCCATGCCCATGAACGTCTCGTCAGAGTTTGGGCTAGTCAGCTCATGCACGGCCGTGCATGGATACACACTCACGACTGTGAAGAGCGTAGAGGACTCCGATTGGGCTGAAATTTCACGTGTAGCTTCGTCTCGTCATAAGGAATCGTCTCATATCGTTAGATCTTCCAAATTCCACCAATTTTGAGGCAAAATACCTATATTTTAATAAAACAGAGGAAAAGTGAAGGTTATGAAGAATATGAAGTATTTAAATGCATAAATGAGACAAAATATGCATTTTATCCCAAAATAATAATAAAATTAAGCCACGATATATCATATATTTATATGTCATCAGGTATATTGGGCAGAATTTACTAAATTAAGAGGAAAAGTTAGCATGCATATGAAATGATATCAAAACTTTCTTTAACAATGAAATATTTGTTAGAAGCCCAGCAATCATGGTGAAAACAGTGAAATTTATTCAAGAACCACCGGGAAGCAATCTAGAAAGCATTACCGAGAGAGATTAGGCTTGGTCGGCAGCGACAGACGTGCTTCCTGCTTAGTTAGCGGCGATGGCTAAGTTGCTTGTGGTCGGCGGCGTCAGCAAATGGCAGCTCTAGAGGCACAGCTGACTCGACGACATCGAGAGGAGAAAGGTCGGCGGCGTCGACAGAGAGTTTTAGTGGCGTCGAGCTGTGGTGAGCATCGTCAAGACAGAGCAACGTCGAGAGCACTGTCACATGTTATGAGCTACAACGTCAAAATAAGCAATAGCCAAAAGTGTGATCAACAGCGAGGAGGAAGATCGGCTGCCTATGAAATATAGCAGCAGCAACGTATTCGACGGTGACCATCGCATGTAAGAGGAAGAGCGGCAACGTCATGCGAGAAGGTAAAGTTAATATTACTATGCAGCTGGTTCCAGAAGCATATGGAAGCCACTTCTCTAGAATATTGCAACTTTGGGTTTCGAGCCTAGAAGCTGTGAGGCAAATACAGCAACTTTTACTTTTTAGCCATTTTGACCCGTAGAAGTCATCGACCAACCGTGCCAAACGCACGCTATCTCGCCCGGTTATCATGACATGCCCACAACTCTAGCTTCACCTCTATATTTGCCCGAGTCATGTGATCGCTTTTCGCTTGGCTCATTCCTAATCTCACCACGGCACTCAACCTTCCCTACTAAATGAGACTTCAACCTCTCCCCTCCTAACCACCTTGAGTTGCAATTGCACGTGAGCCACATTGGCACTGTGAGCCCAATCTATGGCTCCAATGCTTAAATTTGTTAAATATAAATTTGACACGTGGCAACATGGAGATGTTTGATTGATATGGCAACTTAGAGACAAGCTCCACCACTTCAATTGTGTTTTTAGCACATAGTTATTTTAAGTGTTTTATTTTAGCAAATACTTATTTAGGCTAGTTTAATTTTATCCACACATTGTATTATATATTGGTTTTGGTTTACATAATGAAAAGTTGCGAGATTATTATTTGGCGTTAATAAAGTGGTATCAGAGCACAAGACAGAGGGCATGTTACTCTGATAAGACAGAGAATGCTCTGATAACACTTTATTAACGCCAAATAATAATCTCGCAACTTTATTAACGCCTCCAAGCGACGAAGAAGAAGTACGAAAACGAGTGCTCTTTTCGGATTAAGACAAGAAAAATCTTCGATTTCGGCGCTATTCTCTGTAGAGTGAGGTCGAAGTCGAAGATCTCTCGTCGGACTAGATCGAGTGCCAAAGATCAAATCCAAGCGACGATCAAATCCGCCTGAGCTCTTCTCTGATTCGTGAACCAGGCAACAAAATTTTTGATCCACCGAAGAAGAAACCAGCCAGTCCTCTACTCCTCATATTCGGCGCAGTCTTCTTCTCCAGATCCGACTCGTTGCTCTGTTTTGCCCTAGAAAATAGGGGTGTCGACGATTGCTACCGATGAAATCAGATCCGGCGCACTTGACAAAGACGAGAAGCTTCTCCAAATCCTCGCTCGCCCCCTCTCCGTGACGCTGTCACCAGCCGCCAGCAACATAAAGGAAAAAGAGAAATGGATTTCTCTCTTTCGGTGAAATCAATTTTAGGTCAATCCAATTTTGACCAAAAAATAGATCTCAGAATTAGGGCCAGTTTGGGAGTGCCGCGCGGCCCGCCATTTCGCCAGTCAAGTGCGGGTCAACGGCGCGCTCCCTTCATTTTTTTCACTCCGCCAGACTGCAGCTAAGAGTTGCTGCCGTGACGGGTCAATTGCGGGTCAACGGGCGCCCGCGCATCCCGTACTCCCAAACGAAGCCTTAGTTCTTCTCAGCTTCCGCTGAGGATCGGCCGACTTCAAAATTAGCCGGTCAAAAATTAATTTTGGCCAGGCTAGTCTCAGTTTTTTTTGGTAAAGCAAAAAATTCTCAACAACGGAAGAAATTTGGTCAACTAAATTTAACCGAAGCAATTCTCTAAAGCAAAATTCTCAGTTTCTTTGGGTGAAAGATTGGTCAACATTAATTTTACAATCTAAACAAGTCTAACTTTTGAAGGAAAGGATTTGGTGAATTGAATTTTGACCGAAGCAAAATTCTCAATTTTTTTTGTACTCTAATTAAAATGATGATCGGAGGTGGTATGTTTCCGTTCCAATTTTCAAAGCTTACAAAAGGAAAATTATGATAATTTGTGTATTAGGATGAAAGCTCTACTTGGATCCCAAGATGTTTGGGAAATTGTTGACAAGGGTTTTGAGAACCTACAAGTGTAGACAACTTAACTCAGGCAGAACAAGAAGCTTTACCAAAGTTAAAGAAAAAGGATCAACAAGCGCTAACCTTAATCCACATGTGTTTGGATGAATCTATGTTCGAGAAAATTTCAAGTGCAGAAACAGCAAGCCAAGGAGGCTTGGCAAATACTTCAAACTCTTTTAAAGGTATTGATAAAGCTATAAAGGTTCTCTTTCAATCCTTAAGAGCAGAATTTGAGTCTCTTAAGATGAAATCCTTTGAATCAGTTTCAGATTATTTTACTAGAGTCTTGTCTGTCGTTAAACAATTAAGACCCTATGGAGAAAACTTAGAGGATACTCGTGTTGTTGAAAAAATATTGCGCTCACTTGATGATAGGCTCCGCAAGTGCACGGATTATCGAAGTAGTAAATAATATCGTTCCCACATAGTGCAGGTGTCAAGTACCGACCTTTAGTGTCATTGAAAGCTAGACAATTCAAAATCTAAAATGAAAGAATCGCTCTAAGACTAAATTATCGAATCGAGGAACAAACGACTAATCGGGAAAATATAGTTTTAGAAATGTTCAGGACTTCAGGTTTCACCTCGTTGAATGGATTAAACGTAAAATATTAAATCAGATTGAAATAGAAAATGGATCATCCTATGGTACGGATTACCTTCTCTCGAAGCGCAATCCGGTGCCTACTTAAGCTAATTTCCTACTCACGTAGCAAAATTAACTTAAGAAAGACCCAATGGGCTCTATGATGATCGTGAATCCTCGAGTGACGTTAAACGGCTTTCGCAATTCAAGTCACAAGTTTAAATGAGAACGATCGAGTGTTACGATTCACCTCTCAGTACTTCTCGTAACACTTAACACATACGAATGTTTGATCAGAACAATCATACGCAATAAGCACAACTCATTCAAATAAGTAAATTTACTTAAAATCACACTGAGATTCATAAAAGATATTTTACATGTATAAATATGTTCAACGGGCTACGCCCGAGTCCCGAACTAGGGTTTTACTCTAGAAAGTACATCATTTAACAATTAAAACCCAAGTAAATGAATTCAAAAAATAGGGGAATTTACAAACTAAGGGTAGGAGACGATGAATCTTCGGTCTTCTCTCGATAGCCCCAAAGAAATCCATCAAATCAAGCCCAAGAATGCAAGTTTTCGCCCCTTTTCGCCCTAGTCACGTTCTTCACGGAATCGACCCGTGTAACCGCCTAAAAATCTCGATTATATGCCTCTATCGAAGCATTGGGTGGTTAGGAATGTAAATTGGGAAATTTCCCTAATTTTCTGGCATCTAGAGCATCGGATTTGAGGACAAACGAATGGAAGGTCGTGATCAGCGGACGCGATCACGGGCATGCTGACGAACACGAGCAGGCCATGTTCGGTTCTGTGATCTGCAGGTAAGTATGCACGGCCGTGCGTTTGAAAAAATTCTCATTATTAATATGATGTTATTCAATGTATAAAATAAGTAAAATAATGTCATGGGATACCACTAAAATTATCAACACAAATAAAACAAAATCAACAAGACACAACAAACAACAAACATTAAAGCCTAAACACAACACAAGATAAATGCATGGGGTGCCTCCCATGAAGCGCTGGTTTTAGGTCTACAGCTTGACCAATGAACATGCTTCAGTGCACATCCAATGGATCAGAGGCAGAAGAAAGAGCATGGAAATGCTCATTTCTTCTTCGCCTAAATGTAACAGCTATAGAGATAAGCAATAATAATAATAGGTGTGCATAGGAAAATGTCCTGATGTCATGCAAAATAAAAAAGTTTTTAAATTCATTGTCCGTCTTTCTGAAAAATAATAAATGTTTCTCTTCATCCCCATCATGAAAAACCGCGGTCTAAAATATATAATATTTTAATATTTTTTCAAAAATTTGTGCAATATACATTCTCAATTTCTCAATTTTTTTTATTTTTTCATATTTTATATATTTTAATTAAGTAATAATTTACTTATTAAATTAATTTATTTTAATTAAAATTTATTTTTTAAAAATTTGGCACGCGGGCCAAAGTCGGCCCGTGGGCCAACTTTGGCCCATGGGCCACAATCGGGCCGGGCCAAACACAGCCTGCGTTCTTCATTTGGCCCGTTGGGCCGTATTCGGCCCGCGGGCTATGCCTGGCCCGCATGCCGGATCCGTGCCCACTCTCCGCGGAACCGTGCTTGGGCCGGCACGCCTAATCGGGCCGCGAGCCGTGCCGGGCCCAGCATTTTTTCCCGCCGTGCCGTACCAGGCACGACACGATTTGAAACAGGCCGTGCCTGGCACGGCCCTCCAGGAACTGGGCCGAGGCGGGCCCGGGCACGGCCCATGGCCACCTCTAGCCGTGTTTAGCTCAAAATTTCTGGAACACCCAAACACGGGCGTGCGCACGGCGGTGACGAGTTCGGTCAAACCTGGATTTTCTATCGAACACGGCCGTGACGATACGCACGGCCAGGCCGTGTTCATTTCGCCAAATGCTGATTCTAAAAACGCGATGAACACGGCCGTGATCACAGGCACGAGCAGGCCGTGTTCATCATATGAAGCTCCAAAAATTCTAAAATTTTGCCTCTCTGATGCTTGTAATATGCTGAACCTTTCCCTAACTTCAAATCTCGAATAATCTTCACGAAAATAAATGATAATGACCTGTATTTCATAAAGAAATGAAAAATAGTGAAGATTCTATACTTTATGGGAAAAAGGCATCAAATTGTGACATAAAACAGAAGTTAAGCCTCAAGTGATGGTATAAATAAGACTCTAAATCCTATAAAAATTACACCTATCAAAATATCACAGACATAGAATCTTGCTTGTCCGCAAGCAATTACACTAATTGAAATAATCAGATATCAGACAGACAATCTGCTCAAAAGGTAAAATATGAACCACATAAGAAAATAATGATATGAATCCTAGGTTGAAGAATGTAAATTGACATAAACTGTGGACAAAGTATAATATTTTAAAGTAAACCACAATTTCTAAAAGTGGAAAACACTTCATCATATTAAGACTATTCATGATCACCAATTCCTAATGAAGACAACCAATCAGGTCAAGTTGCTTGAGATAAACATATTAGATATGGAACCATGAATTTTTAACCAGTCGGTTCAAGCTACTTCCCTGAATTCATTTTCAACCTTATCGCGCGAAGGACAAACATTTATGATGAATGCACCCCCGGTACTTAGTTAGGAAACGAACTCAAGGTGTATGCATCACATAATGTACACAAACTCATTTCTGCACCCTAAGGTAGAAGAAAGAGGAGTTGTTCACTTTTCCCTTTACCCCTTCTTTTCTCATGTTCCCTTCTTTTTATTCTCATCCAGTTTGATTTTTAAAAACTTTTTTTTTCTCGACAATGCCAAGTTAGATCAATAGTTTTAAGATTCATCATTACTTTGGTACCATTGTCACTTTTTTCTATTTTTTTTTTAATAAGCAAACAAGACTGCAAAGCTGTCAATCAAGAATATAATGGGTATGAATTGTCAAAAATATAATTACATGTAAGAATGAATTCAGAAAATGAAGGTGAACCATTAACACATTATATAAGCCACAATACATTAGTCACAAAACAATCTCAAACCATGGATCGAAAGTATCAAAGCTGTCAAAATAAAGTTTCATATCCGTAGCTCAAGAGACAAAATATCTATATGATTCGTCACAAGTCAAACCAGCATAATAACTGAGGACAAGATCATGCAAACCATCATCACAGACTTAATTTCTTGACACAACACAGCACAGACATGAAATGAACTCAGTGCATATTAACGAAAACCAAACTGCAAACACTCACAATAACATAGTACATAAGCAAAACAACTAAAAGAACATAGTCTATAACCGCAACACAAAACAAAGAGGGAAACCCTCTACCCACGGCAAAAGAACTGCATAGACTCCTATGCAGTAAACCGTACATGATAGCATGAAAAGTAAGCAACTTACTAAATAGGAAACAAGATCACCAGTCATGAGTATTCATGCGCCGCAGCATCTCCTAGATAGCTCGATGGTCCTCGGCCTGCACCCGGCCCTGGCGAGCCTACTCGGTCTCAATGACTCCCAAGCGCCGTAACACATCCTGCATATCCAGGCGGTTCTCTTGCTGGTCCTCACGAATCGCCTTAAGATAGCCTTCGATATTGGCATAGGCGTTCGCGGTGGACGCAGAAGAAGAAGGCTCGGCATGACGGAAGGTGCGGAAGGACGGAGAAGGTGGCGCAGTCTCCATTGGAGTGTCGTGATCAGGTATTGGGAGCATGCACCAGTTCCGCCTCTCGCGGATAGTGAATATGTGGAGGGTTCGGCAGCGGCAGTGTGAAGTCACTATCACGGAAGAGAAGGCAATAGATATCGCCCTCGAGGGCGATCATCTTCATCGAGAGACAAGACTCGATGTCAATCCGCGAATTCCCCCTGGCCTGCTGCACCCCATGAAGGTCGACACCCATGGCGAGAGCGATCGGTGTGATAAGGCTGCCTAAGGCGACAACCCCCTTTTGCGTGGTGGCGAGCTTCTGCAATTGTTTAACTAAATAAAAAGCAGTATTAATCTTGAAAGAGTGTACCATCGCCCATAGGAAGAACACCTCGGTGGCTCGCACCATGACGTCGCTCTCGCCCCATGCAAATATAGTGTGCGCCAAGACCCGATGAATATAACGGAAACAAGGGTTACTGACGTAGCTTGCCTGTGCTGTCCGAGATACAAAGGGGTGGTGCCCAAAAATCGCAGCCCAAAACTCATTATCACTATACGCGTCCGGAATGTGGCGAGTACCATCCACTGGGAATCCGAAGATCTGATTAAGCTGCGGGAGGGAGAGAGTGCGCTCCTGGTTCCCCAATCGGAAAGAAATACGTTCATCGTCATTATCATCATGAATGTTGACATTAACCTCAAGCGACGATAAGAACTCCAATGTGACCGGGATATAAGTCGGTGGAGCTATCTCAAAGAACTCCATCCACCCGATGTTCTGGAACATCCAATAGACATCGTCGAATAATCCCAACGACGTAAGAGTCCCTCGATCAAGATACCAGGTAGTGATAACCCGTCTGGACTCAAGCAGCTCAAAACGGGCCTTATGCGCAGGATCTCGAAAGATAATGCCGTCTTGGTTCGGCTCCTCCTCCATAGCGGGACGCTTGGAGGACTTCCGCGCCATCACCTTCCTTCGACCAGACATGATGAAGAGAAAGCCGGAGAAAAACTGGTGGAGCTGAAGAGAAAACCAACTTCCGGATGAGAAATCCGGCGAGGTGGCGGCAGAATCCGGCAAGGTAGGGGCGGCAGGGGATGACGGCGGTGGCAAAAATGAAGCAGCAGCTGGAGATGGCAGAAGAGAGCCTAAGAAGGCGGAGGAGCAGCGGCGGCAGCCGGAAAAGAGAACTGGCGGCGGCTGAAAGGTTGGATCTCAAAACTAGGAGTGGAATCTCACAAATCTGGAAAACTAGAGGCACCAGAGGGTGAGGGGAACTGGCGGCCGTAAATAGGGAAGCTCCGAGACCAGCCGGAGGCGAGATCAGGTGAAAATCAGTTAAGATCGTCTGTAGGCGGCGAAATCCAGCGATCGGGCGAAATCCGCCCAGAAAAGGAGATCTGGGTGTCGCTGGGCGGCGGAAAAGGGCGGAGAAGATTCGGTTGGCGGCGGAGAGCAGTTCCGACGAAATAGAAGGCCGGAGTCAAGGAGAAAGGGTGGCGGCAGCACTGGAAACGAGCGGAAACCCTAAATTCCGCCGCCACCTCCTTTTATAAACGGGCGTGTTCGAAGACAAACACGGGCGTGTGCGGAGACACGGCCCGACCGTGTTCAACTCGGCGCAAAGGGTTTCCCTCTCAAGAATGAGTGTGTTGACACGCACGGGCTAGCCTTGTCCATCACGTCAAAAACTTGACTGCTGTAGACACGCCCGTGCCGCCACGCACGGTCCGGCTGTGTTCAACCCGTCATGCGGCTCCGCTAGCTGCGAAACGATCACGGCCGTGTTGGTACACACACCCAGGCCGTAATAGTCACGAAATGCTGCTTTGGAATCAGCGGGACGATCACGGCCGTGTTCGGACGCACGGCCTGGCCGTATTCAGCTCGTCCTTGAGCACAAAATTTCCTGAAAATTAGAAAAAATTCTAATTATTAATATGATACTATTCAATGTATAAAATAAGTAAAATAATGCCATGGGATACCACTAAAATTATCAACACAAATAAAACAAAATCAATAAGACACAACAAATAACAAACATTAAAGCCTAAACACAACACAAGATAAATGCATGGGGTGCCTCCCATGAAGCGCTGGTTTTAGGTCTACAGCTTGACCAATGAACATGCTTCAGTGCACATCCAATGGATCAGAGGCAGAAGAAAGAGCATGAAAATGCCCCTTTCTTCTTCGCCTAAATGTAACAGCTATAGAGATAAGCAATAATAATAATAGGTGTGCATAGGAAAATGTCCTGATGTCATGCAAAATAAAATAGTTTTTAAATTCACTGTCTGTCTTTCTGAAAAATAATAAATGTTCCTCTTCATCCCCATCATGAAAAACCGCGGTGCAACCAGAATCAGGGTCCGCATCAAACAAGTCATCCAGAGTGGTCCATTCATCCCTCATCTGTTCAGCCCGTGCTTCCATATCGGTGCAACGGTGGGATGTAAGAAAGTCCTACTTGTGGCACGAACAATGTGCCAGCGCAGGCACTTTCTCAACACTGCAAAACGAGCCTGAATAAGGAAAACCTGGCATATCAATAGATATATGAAAATCTAAAATAGTATCACAAAAGTTCAGAGAAAGCTTCCTCTGCTTGACATCTATAATTGCCCCGGTGGTAGCTAAGAAAGGGCGGCCCAAGATAAGTGGTAATCTTGAATTTTCTAACATATCCAAGACTACAAAGTCTACAGGGACAAAGAGTTCCCCGACTTTAATTGGGACATCCTCTACTACTCCCACTGGGCGGTGTATAGAGCCATTCGCGAATTGCAGAGCTATTGGCGTGGGTGTCATGCCTCCCAAGTCCAGACTTTTGAACAGGGAGAGGGGCATGACACTCACACTGGCCCCCAAATCACAGAGTGCTCTCTCGATAGAAAAATTACTGATACTGCATGGGATACAGAAACTGCCAGGGTCAGGAAGCTTCGCAGGCATAAGTGAGTCGTACTGTCCTGTCAATGCTTTAACTATTCTTTGTGGGCAGGGGACAGTTGGTAAATGAGGAGGTAAAGGAACAAGGACTTGCTCTTGGGTGACCTCTAACTCTATGGGCATTTTCTCAGAATACTGGACATCTGAGCTATGCTCTTCAGACTCTCCATCAAGCACTTCTCTAGGCATCATCTGAGGATCTTCCATTTGAGTTCCACTGCATGTAACAATCACGTTGCAGTGCTCCTTTGGATTTGCCTCGGGCTGAGAAGGAAGCATCCCCAATGGCCTAGAGGTTGAAGCTGCTTGCTGAGCAATCTGGTTCTCCAGCATCCTCGAGTGCGTGATCAATGAATCCACCTTTGAATTCAATTGCCCCACTGTTGAATTCAATTGCCTGATAGACTTGTCTACATCTTCATTTCATTTAGACTGAGTGGTAACGAAGTTCTCAAGCAATATTTCCAAATTGGACTTCTGTGGTTGGTTGAATTGTCGGGGTGGAAGTCCAGGTGGTGGCCTAAAGGATGCCTGAGGGAACTGATTGCTATTATTTCCCTGCTGCGCCTGATTGGTGAAGTTCTGGGGAATCGCCTGGTTCTGATTATTCTGATAGGAGAAGTTGGAATGATTTCTCTAACCGGGATTATAGGTGTCTGAGAAAGGATTATTCTATTGCCTCTGATTGGGATTGCCTAGGGCATTCATCTGCTCAACAAAAACATCAGAAGAAGAAGGTACCATTATCTGGCAGTCAGTAGCACCATGCCCAAAATTCCCACAAAGTTCACAAGGAATAGAATTGACAAACGATGCATGAAAATCTATAAAAGTAAATTGGTGGGATAAGGAATCAACCTTTGCCGCCAACGAACTGAGCATGTTAAGGTCATGCTTACCTCCTCCTCTTACCGGGACATTTCTCTCACTCGTCCACTGGTAATGATTGAGAGTCATGTCCTCGATCAAATTCATGGCATCGTCAACGTTCTTGTTCATAAGCGCTCCGCCCGCGGCTGCATCTACAGACAAACGAGTATTATATAAAAGACCGTTATAAAAAGTATGTACAAGTACCCATTTTTCCAGTCCGTGATGTGGGCACAATCTTAGCAACTCCTTGAAACGGTCCCAGGCCTCGTACAGTGACTCGCCTTCCCTCTGGCTGAAGTTTGTTATTTGGTTCCTCAACTGAGCCGTCTTGCTCGGCGGGAAATACTTGGAGAGGAACGCGTGGGAAAGTTGTTCCCACGTTGAAATGGAGCCTTGAGGGAGGGACTGTAGCCATGCCCGCGCGCGGTCCCTAAGGGACAAGGGGAAAAGACGTAAGAGAATAGCATCAGATGTTACCCCATTAATTTTCAGGGTATCACAGTATTCAAGAAAAATTGACAAATATAAATTATGATCTTCCTGTGGTGAACCGCTAAATTGGTTCTACTGAACCATATGCACGAGGGCTAGCTTGATCTCAAAATTATTTGCTTCGACCGACGGTCAAGCAATGCTAGAGTGCAAGCCTTGTACATTTGGTACAGTAAAATCTCTTAGGGCGCGGTTCTGGTCCATTGCAGTAGACGGGTTCGGATGGGCTTCCTCAAGCTGTTGATCCTGATTTTTCCTCTGAGCTCGGAGAGTCCTTTCAATTTCAGGATCTTCTGGCACTAGCTAACCTATTCTAACTATTCTTGGCATGCACAAGGTTAGCTAACCAGATAATACAAACTTGAAGGAAGAAAGAAGACAAGAAATATGAACAAATGAACTTAAATAAAATATAAATAAAATAAAAATAAAATAAAATAAAATAAGAAAATAAAAACAAAAAGTATCTAGTCTATCAAATCAACTTTTTAATCGATATTGACTACGTCTTGCTCCCCGGCAACGACGCCAAAAACTTGATAGGCTCCGCAAGTGCACGGACTATCAAAGTAGTAAATAATATCGTTCTCACATAGAGCAGGTGTCAAGTACCGACCTTTAGTATCATTGAAAGCTAGACAATTCAAAATCTAAAATGAAAGAATCGCTCTAAGACTAAATTATCGAATCGAGGAACAAACGACTAATCGGGAAAATACAGTTTTAGAAATGTTCAGGACTTTAGGTTTCACCTCGTTGAATGGATTAAACATAAAATATTAAATCAGATTGAAATAGAAAACGGATCTCCTTCTCTCGAAGTGCAATCCGACAATAAACAATTTAAGGCGATCATCCTATGGTACAGATTACCTTCTCTCGAAGCGCAATCCGGTGGCTACTTAAGCTAATTTCCTACTCTCGTAGCAAAATTAACTTAAGAAAGACCCAATGGGCTCTATGATGATCGTGAATCCTCGAGTGACGTTAAATGACTCTCGCAATTCAAGTCACAAGTTTAAATGAGAACGATCGAGTGTTACGATTCACCTCTCAGTACTTCTCGTAACACTTAACACATATGAATATTTGATCAAAACAATCATACGCAATAAGCACAACTCATTCAAATAAGTAAATTTACTTAAAATCACACTGAGATTCATAAAAGATGTTCTACATATAGAAATATGTTCAACGGGCTACGCCCGAGTCCCGGACTAGGGTTTTACTCTAGAAAGTACATCATTTAACAATTAAAACCCAAGTAAATGAATTTGAAAAGAGGGGAATTTACAAACTAAGGGTAGGAGACGATGAATCTTCGGTCTTCTCTTGATAGCCCCAAAGAAATCTGTCGAATCAAGCCCAAGAATGCAAGTTTTCGCCCCTTTTCGCCCTAGTCGCATTCTTCACGGAATCGACCCCTGTAACCGCCTAAGAATCTCGATTATATGCCTCTATCGAAGCATTGGGCGGTTAGGAATGTAAATTGGGAATTTTTTCCAATTTTCTGGCATCTGGAGTGTCGGATTTGAGGAGAAACGAACGGAAGGTCGTGATCAGCGGATGCGATCACGGGCATGCTGACGAACACGGGCAGGTCGTGTTCGGTTATGTGATCTGTAGGTAAGTATGCATGGCCGTGTGTCTGAATACGGGCACGCCATGTTTTGCTCGAAATTTCCGGAACACCCGAACACGGGCGTGCGCACAGCGGTGACGAGTTCGGTCAAACCTGGATTTTCTGTCAAACACGGCCGTGACGATACGCACAGCCAGGCCGTGTTCATTTCGCCAAATGCTGATTCTGAAGACGCGATGAACACGGCCGTGTTCATTTCGCCAAATGCTGATTCTGAAGACGCGATGAACACGGCCGTGATCACAGGCACGAGCAGGCCGTGTTCATCATAGGAAGCTCCAAATTTTCTGAAATTTTGTTTGTCTGATGCTTATAATATGTTGAACCTTTCCTAACTTCAAATCTCGAATAATCTTCACGAAAATAAATGATAATGACTTGTATTTCATAAAGAAATGAAAAATAGTGAATATACTATACTTTATGGAAAAAAGGTATCAAATTGTGACATAAAACAAAAGTTAAGCCTCAAATGATGGTATAAATATGACTCTAAATCCTATAAAAATTACACCTATCACTTGATCCAAAATTTGAGTACATTATTGTGGCTATTGAGGAATCTAAAGATGTTGACACATTGACAATTGATCAACTCATGGGCTCTCTGCAAGCTCGTGAAGAGAGAATGAAAGAGAAAGAAAAAGAACCTCTTAACCAAGCTCTTATTTCTAAGCTGTCTATTAAAGAAAAATGCAAAGATGAAAGCAAAAAATAAAGTATAAAAAGAAAGAGGAAGAGAAATAGCATATGGCAGAGGCAGAGGCCGTGGTTATTCTTATGGTAGAGGAAGAGGAAGAGGAAGATTCAATAATTCAGCAGGTAGAGTTTCTACTAATTTGGCAGGAAGAGTTTCCAATAATTCTAACTCTAATTGGAATCGAGGTAGAGAAATAGGAGAAACAAGACCTCAGGCTCAATGTTATAATTGTCAGAAATATGGTCATTTTGCTTCAGAATGTCGGCAAGCCAGAAAAAAAAGAGGAAATTTATGTTGTGCAAAAAGTGAAGATGAAGAAGAAGTAGCTTTTCTTCTTACATGCAATGAAGAGAAAGATCAACAAGCTTAGTTTTTGGACACAGCAGCAAGCAATCATATGACTGGTAAAAAAAATTTATTTGTCTCCTTAAATGAATCTTTTAAGAGAAGCATTTCATTTGGTGATGGAAGAAAAGTGAATGTTGAAGGAATTGGTGATATTTTAGTTATAGCCAAAAATGGATCTCATCAATTTATCTCTCAAGTATATTTTGTGTCTGCTCTTACAATGAATATTTTGAGTCTTGGACAGCTGTTAGTAAGAGGATATGACATTCGATTAAAAGATAGCCACTTGACTATTAAAAATTCAGATGGTAAATTACTTGCAAAAGTGAAAATGTCACATAACATAATGTTTTCTCTTGTACTTCAAACTGATATTCCTAGGTGCTTAAAAGTAAGTACTTCAGACTCTTCTTGGTTATGACATCATCGCATGGGACACTTGAATTTTGAAAGTTTGAAACAATTGGCAAAAGAGAATATGGTGTATGGTCTACCTTTCATTGAACATCCAAAGCAATTGTGTGAAGGATGTATATATGGCAAGCATTTTAGAAACAGTTTTCCAAAAGAATCATCTTCAAGAGCAGTAAAGTCACTTCAACTTGTTCATGCTGACATTTGTGGTCCAATAAATCCAATGTCTTTCAGTAAAAACAAATATTTCTTATTATTCTTCGATGATTTTAGCCGAAAGACATGGGTTTATTTTCTAAAAGAAAAATCAGAAGCTTTTGATGCTTTTAAGAAATTTAAAAGTTTGGTTGAAAATAAATCTGGTTATTTTATCAAAGTTTTATGAACTGATCGTGGTGGAGAATTCACGTCAAATAAATTTAATGTCTTTTGTGAATATCATGGTATTAGGAGATTTTTGACAGTACCAAGATCTCTTCAACAAAATGGAGTGGTCGAAAGAAAGAACAGAACCATTCTTGATATGACCAGAAGTATGCTAAATAGCAAAAGTCTACCAAAAGAGTTATAGGCAGAAGCTGTGGCATGCTCAATTTAGTTGTGCAACCGAAGTCTTACAAAGAGTTTACACAAAGTTACACCTCAAGAGGTGTGGACCGATAGAAAACCCACTCTCTCACACTTAAGGGTTTTTGGTAGTGTAGCTTATGCACATGTTGATGATGAGTTGAGACATAAATTAGATGATAAAAGTGAAAAATTTGTGTTTATTGGATATGATCCAAAGTCAAAAGGCTATAGGTTTTTCAATCCCAGGAATAAGAAGGTTGTCATCAGCAGAGATGTTAAATTTGATGAAGATGAATGTTGGAAATGGGAAATACAAGAGGAGGATTATAATTTTCTGCCGTTATTTACAAAAAATACTAATGAAGATACTGTGCATGAACAGAAACTTCCTCCATCTACACCACCGACAACACCGACACCAACATTAACACCTATTGAGTACAGTCCATCAAGCTCATCTATGAGGTCTAGAAAGATGAGAAGAATCACAAATATATATGCTGAAACTGATAACAATGTCTCTCTATATTGTTTATTTGTAGGTTCAGAACCACTTGATTTTGAAGAAGCGGTGCAAGATGATAAATGGAGAGAAGCAATGGATGCAGAGATGAATGCAATACACAAAAATGACACATGGGAAATGTCTACTCTTGCTAAAGACAAGAAAACCATTGGTGTCAAATGGATCTACATAATCAAAAGAAATGAAAGAGGAGAAGCAGAGAAGTTCAAAGCCCGTCTTGTTGCTAAAGGGTTTAGTCAACAATACGAGATTGACTATAATGATGTTTTTGCTCCAATTGCAAGAATGGAAACAGTTAAACTCATCATAACATTGGCTGCAGAACAAAATTGGAAAATTTACCAAATGGATGTCAAATCTGCATTCTTAAATGGATATCTCGAAGAAGAAATATATATTAAACAACCTCCTAGTTACATTGTTAAAGGTAATGAAGGCAAAGTACTGAAGTTTGAAAAAGGCTTGATATGGATTAAAACAAGCTCGCAAGGCTTGGTATAATTGCATTGATGATTACTTCAAGCAAAAGGATTCATTAAGTGCCCTTATGAATACGGTCTCTATGTGAAAATAAATAAGAAAAGTGATATATTAATTGCTTGTTTATATGTAGATGACGTGATTTTCGCAGGCAATAATTTACCACTATTTGAAGAATTTAAAAAGAAGATGACCACTGAATTTGAAATCCCAGATATTGGATTGATGGCCTATTATCTTGGCATTGAAGTGAAGTAGTCAAATGAAGGCATTTTTGCATCCCAAAAGAATTATGCCATGAAGATTTTGAAAGAATTCAACATGGAAAATTGTCAATCTGTTACTACACCTGTTGATCATACTATCAAGTTATCAAGATATGATGATACTGAAAAGATTGACCCTACAATATATCACAAGATAGTTGGAAATCTGAGGTATTTGACAAATACTAGACTTGATATTCTTTATGGTGTTGATCTTATAAGTCGCTTTATGGAATCTCCTACTCTATCTTATTTAAAAGCTGCTAAAAGAATTTTGAGATATGTTAAAGGAACTTTGGATTTTGGTATGTTTTACTCATCTTCTTCATAGTTTAAACTTGTTGGCTTCAATGATAGCGATTGGGGAGGAGATATTCATGACAGAAAAAGTACCACAGGTTATTTATTTAATCTTGAAGATGCTGCATTCACCTAGAGTTCTAAGAAGCAAACTATTATAATACTTTCAACCTGTGAAGCTGAATATGTAGCTGCAACTGCCTGTGTTTGTCATGCTATCTAGCTCAGAAACTTGCTGAAAATTATGCAAATACCACAAAATGATGCAACAGAAATTTTTGTGGATCATACTTCAGCCATTGCTTTAGGCAAAAATCCTATCTTTTATAATAGAAGCAAACATATTAATACGAGGTTTCATTTCATAAAAAAATGCGTCAATAAGAAAGAAGTTGAGTTGAAATATATAAATTGCAAACAAACTAACAAAACCTTTAAAGTTTAAAAATTTTAGAAGGATTAAAACTAAACTTAAATTAGCCAGAATTCAAATTTAATGAAGGATGTTAAATTTAATGAAGGATGCAATATGGAGATGTTTGATTGACATTAGCAACATTGAGATAAACTTCACGACTTCAATTGTGTTTTTAGTAAATAGTTATTTTAAGTATTTTATTTTAACAAATACTTATTTAGGTAGTTTAATTTTATCCACACATTATATTATATATTAATTTTAGTTTACATAATAAAAAAAATGAGATTATTATTTTCCTCTTCAATACTCTATCTCTTTTGGCGTTAACAAAACCACCCTTGAGCACACCACTCCCCCGGCAGATGCTAAATTAGAAATTAGCACTCGCCAACATTTGCAATCCAGCGTCACAATACGTACATAGACTTCTTATCAGCATAGTACCTTTTATTAGTTTAACTACATAACCACTAGAAGAGGCGTACATTACTAATAGTAGTACTAGCCCAAATACTAGAAACAGCTCTACAACCACCAACGAAAGACACAATTAAGAACTAAATATGCTTCACAGCAAGGCTAGTAGTCCTCTGGGGCCAAGGGCTGGTGAGTGCGCGGCGCCTCCGCCGGGATCACAAGGAACTCGTAGATCAACCCCGCAAGCGCCGCCCCGATGAAGGGCCCCACCCAGTACACCCAGTGGCTCTTCCACCTCCACCCCACCAGCGCCGGCCCGAACGCCCTCGCCGGATTCATCGCGGCGCCGTCGAACGGCCCACCGGCTAGAATGTTCGCGCCCACGATGAACCCGATCGCAAGCGGCGCAATCGTCGCGAGGTGCCCCCTCTTCGGGTCAATTGCCGTCGCGTACACCGTGTACACAAGCCCAAACGTCATCACGATCTCGAGCAGGACGGCGTGCCAATCACTTACGCCTGACGCCACCGAGAACCCCACCGGCCTCTGCATCTCAAAATAAGATCGAAGTCACGTACCCTCAACTCAACAAATTGAATCGGGGTTAGGGTTGATAGATGAATCAATTACCATGCCGCCGGTTGCGAGGCGGAGGAGGAGCGCGGCAACGATGGCACCGAGGAGCTGGGCGGCCCAGTAGAAGAGGGCACGGATGAGGGAGATCCGGCCGCCGACGAGGGCGCCAAGTGTGACGGCAGGGTTGACGTGACCACCGGAGATATTATAAGCGACGGAGACTGCGACGGCCAAGGCTAGGGCGTGGGCGATGGCGACCACCACCAGGCCGCCGGGCGAGGAGGCGTCCTTGTAAAGCTTCCCTGCGGCGGTCAATCAACGAAAGATATGTATGGATGAATTAGCATGCTTTATTCATCATCGCGCACTTGACTTACCAAGAGAGAGAATGGATCCTTCGGCGGCGAAGACGAAAAGGGCGGTAGCGATGAACTCGGAGAGGACGGCGCGAATGGTGTCCGGGTGGACCGCGTCCTCGGTGCGGCCAAAGGCGAACCTGCGAGGCGGCATAGCTAATCCGTCTTCCTCTTCAGCTTCTTGCCCGGAAAAGGATTCGGCTTCGCATGGAAGGGTGCACGACTACAGAGAAATCAAAACGAGGGCAGCGATGATGAGCAAGGGAGGTGACGAAGAGGGTTTTTGAGGGGGGAAGGGTGGGAGAGGTGCGGGACACGTGGGAAGAGGGTTGATGCGAGGCGTGGCACGTTGAGGGGAGAAGTGTTGCGGCTTGAGAGGTGGCCAAAGCCGCTTCTCCGGTGTCAGCGTGTTGTTCTTATCTCGGAATTCATATGCATGCGGCGAGCTTGTTTGTGTTCAGAATGCTAGTGACAACTGCACGACTTCTCGTGTTTGCTTTGTTTTCTTCAGCATACACGGTGTCACGCCCACTATAATCGAAAAAATTTTGGCAGCGGGGTTAGTCAGGTACCTTCATCTATCAAACGTGGATCATAAATATTTTTATTAAATCTTAAAGTTAAATCAATTTCATGATCTGCAATCAACGTTTATAATGTTTAAACTCAGATCTAACCTTAGTTAAAGTCAACATTCATGAAAACTATATTGACTCATTCATGAAAACTATATTGACTCGTACACGAATTGGCGGGATTTCACGAAACAAGATAGGATTTCACGAAAAATAGGTGGGATTTCACGAAACAGGACAAGATTTCATGAAAAATAGCCGGGATTTCACGAAACAGGGTAGGATTTCACTAAAAATATACGAGATTTCACGAAATGAGTTTAGTTTTGTAACAGTTTTTCGTGAAATGAGTTTAGTTTTTGTAAAATAATAATAATTTTTCATGAAATAAGTTCAATTTTCGTGAAATAATAATAGTTTTCGTGAAATAAAACTGAACTCATTTCGTGAAATCCCGCCTATTTTATTGTGAAATTCTATCCTGTTTCTTGAAATTCTGCCCTGTTTCGTGAAATCCCACTTATCTTTTGTGAAATCCTACCTTGTTTCGTGAAATCCCACCAATTCGTATACGAGTCAACATAGTTTTCGTGAATGTTGACTTTAACTAGAGTTAGATCTGAGTTTAAACATTATGAACGTTAACGGCAGAACGTGAAATTAACTTAACTTATAGATTTGTTAAAAATAATTTATGATTCACTGTTTGACAGATGGGTGCCCAACTGCAGATGTGTACCCCACTGCCAAATTTTTTCCCCAAATAGGGGAGCGGCAGCAGCCTTCACGGCGCCATCTCCGGCGCTGACCGCGACGGCAACTCTGGTGGGGGCAGGGGGATCTCGGACGAGGAAGGAAGGCTGGCAGCGGCTGTCTTCCCAACAATGGAGGCATCCTTCGTCCTTATAGACGCTGGATGGGCGAAGGAAGGAAGGAGGGGGCGGCTTCCCGATAGCCGCAGTAACTTCTTCACCGGCTTGACCATCTTCCGAGAGAGAGAGAGCTCCGGCTAAGAAGAGAGGAAGGGAGGTGGGCTTGGAACATGTGGAGCGTGCTTCCACCGCCTCCCCTCGGTGCAAGCGCGGATTCCTCCTCCGGCGACCAAAGATGGGTGTGGCAGAGGATTCTCCAGGCGGCGTGAGCGACCGCCGTTCCTTCTCTTCCCTTGTTCCAAAGCAGCAGCTCTGATGCCGGCGCTAGGTGGGCGCCGACGAGGTTCCTCTGGTGAGGAAAGAGGGATCTGTAGTCGACGGCACCTCACCGTCAACGTGAGGGAGCTTGAGCGAAGCTTGTAGGGTTTATGTAGGTTCGACCTGATCAATCGAACGTAAATTTCCCTAATCCGGCGATCCCCTTTGTTTTTCGGTCATCTCCCCTGCTTTCGGATTCCGTGTCTTCTTCATCGTCTCCGCCGGCGATTCCGACAGCTGCAGCTTCCGTGCGGTGAAGGCTGAGGCTCGGAAGCGGTCTGAGCCTGCCGCGTGCCCCATTCGCATTCACCTCTTCCGGCGACGGCGGCAGGCCAACGCGAGCGGTGTTCGATGCCATGGAAACGAGACGAAGGACGAACGCCTCGACTGGCGTTCGAAAGGAGATGCGTAAATGTTGACCCCGAGTCAACGAAGCTTTGACGCGCGACAAAAGAAATCTAGAATTCAATTTCACGAATTCGGCTGGATTTCGGATTTCAGGGCACCCAGTTCCACGCACTTATCCTACGTGGACAGGCTGGGTAAAATGGGCATGACAGTCGGCTTGCTGAGGAGCCATATTTAATAATAATAATAATATTTATTTTTTATTTAAATTATAAAATTAGGTTAGTAAATGTCTTGTTGCGAAGTCTTTTCTTAACCTTATTATTTAATTTTCTAAAATAAAATTAAGTACAAAATACTTTTACTTAAAAATTAAAAATCAATAATATTTTATGAATTTTTTTCCATAAAACATCATTTTAGTGAACCACCACAATATATTAGTTAATATTTATTTTATAAAATTTATTTTAACATATTATTATATTTTAATTAATATAATATATTCATAATTTTAAAATTAATTACTTAATTTATTTTAAAAAATATATATTATTTAATTATAAGATATATATGTGATTATTGTCACGCTTTGAATTATGATAATAATTTTTTTATATTTGTACACGTAAGCGAACGCTTGGCTCGAGTCCAAACACTCCCACGCAGGGGGCATAACGATTGTAACCGCTAGATTAGGCGCAACTGGCAGGGACGATCCATCAAACCGACCAGCCCAACCAAGGACTCAATGAGGATCTCTATCTTCCCAATACGACTTTGATCAACATTCACAATTCACCGAGAACTGTTTGTGGCTAAGTGATAGGTGCATACCGCAAGTGCACAGTCTATCGCATAATAAAAAAGTATCGATCTCACAGGGACTAGGGGTCAAGTACTAACTAATCAGTTAATTAATAACTGGGTGATCAAATAAATATAAGAGTGTCACTAAAATCCTAATGCAAGAAAGTCAACTAAACAAGTCTAAGGCAGAATCAGGAACAAGCTGGTTGTGAAGATCTTGAGAGAAAATTGGGGTTTTGGGGTTTAGCCATTAATTTCTGCAGCAGTTTTTTTTGACTGATCTGATTAGCGTTTTTGGTGCAGGTATTTAAGATGCTTTAATGAGTTGAAACCCTGATCTTTCACTTGAAATTGGAAGTACATGTTTCATTCTATCTCTTGGATTTGTTATTTTCATGAAAATATTTTCTGATCATTCTAGAAAGTATGGCAACTTTTGATGTCTGATTAACTTCTGTGCAGTTTTTGATCTAGTAATCTGATTAGCCCTCTTTCTGTTAATACCCTAAATTAGTGACATATTTTGATCCTTTAATTTTCATACGCCCAGAAAGAACAAGTTTTATTCTACTTTGTGGCTTTGTCTATTTTCTTTATGGATCATTAAATCTTATTCTTGGGTATAGCTACTTTTGTAACTGAATCAGTAGGCTGCTCTGCTATCCTTGGACACCAACAGCTTCTTCTCCAGATTTGCAGCACCTCTAGCCAGCCCAACCACCACCACTCCAGCTGCCTCTGACACCACTGTTTCTCGTTGTCGACACTGGATTCTACCACCAGCAGCCTCTTACTTCTTCTACTGCCTCTGTTTTCATTGATTTTATTTTTGTAGTAGAATCTTCATTAGTGACTCTGATTTTTTTATTTATGCAGCATTATCTCTCGCAGCCCACCAGCCGATAACTTTGCCACCACGACTATAGGCTCTAGCAGGCCACTGGAGACTACTCATCATCACACTGCTGTCGGCACCATCATCTTCATCGCTAGCAGCTTTTCAGCTAGCATCTACTCCACCTCTGTTTCTTGCCTGCATTAGCTCTTTCCATCGGCACCTTCTTTGGGCCACTGACGATATCTCTGATTTCTATTTTTTTTTTTAGCTAAAGTAAGATACTATTTTTGATCTGAGACTTATGTATCTTAAATTGTGCAGGTAAAATTTTCAGAAGGTACATCTTTGGACCCAGCTACATCTGGCCTGACGATGATTAAGGCTGCTATATAGTCTTGTGAGTATCGTTTACACTCTCTTGTATTCATGACTATTTCATATGGTTGCATCTTTGATTTGTTTTGGATGTATCACTTACTAAGATTTCTATTCGATGTCATTGATTAAATATGTCATTTTACACTTTTGACTATGAGTTTCATGCTCCACACCTTTTGCATTGATTTGATATTTTTGATGTTTAAAAATTTTTATGACTTGAATCTATGTGATGAGAGGTGTGTAGATTTTTCTATGATTATGCATGTCACTGTCTATGAATGGAGATATACCTCTTATGCCGAATTTATTTCTTCAATATATATCTATTTGTTGAAATCCTTCATTGATTGATGCATAAGGTTTTTGGGTAGGTATGTTGTTTGATGAATACAATCTAAGAGTGAAAGCATCTTTCTTTAATAAAACGAGCATATAGTGTAATTTTTGAATTGATGTCAATTGATTAACCTAGTTGATGTTTAGTCAATTTTATTATTTGTTGGGAAGAAAGAATTCAAGATCCACAAAAAGAGAGAAAGACTCCCCTACTTAGCACTGTGTAAAATTGACAGTGGTACCGAAGACAAGGGTTGAAGTCCAAATAAAAAGTGTGTGTCTATGTGGGTACATACCATCAAAATACAATAAAAGAAAATTTAGAAAAAAAAAAGATTTTGAGTAGAAAAATATTTTGGATATCCTATTCCTGTAAACAAAGGTATGATAGATTTAAACTAAAACAAATGTGAAATCATGAGAATGAGATTCTATTTATTATGCGAGTTGCGAAGTTTTATTTGATCAAAGTTGTGAATCTTAAAGATTAAATTCGGATGACAGTGCATTTATCTGAAGCTTTATGTAGCATTAGTGGAATATTTCATGAGTGATTATATTTTAGAAATTTATTTTTTTTATAAAAGGTCATATTTTTCATAGCATTGTTCTTTATTCTTTTTATTTACTTGAGGACAAGCAAAGTTTGAGCCTTATGTGTTTGATGACACCAAAAATTATAGTATATTTTGTGTCATTTTACTACTCTTTTTGTGTCATATTTATACTACTTTGCTTATTTTCATGCCCTTTTTATCAAATATTGCGGAATTTACTTCTATTTTGGTTTTTGATGATTTTCAGATAAAAAGACATGATTTTAAAGCATTTTCAAGCAAAATTAGATGCATAGAAGAATTTCCATCATCAAGAAGAGGTTACATAACAAATTTTACGCAAATCAGAGCCACATACCAAATTATGGCAGTGCCGTAATTCATATTACAGTACCGTAATTTCGAGTACTACCGTAATATGGGATGATTTTGTACAGAATGTTTCACCAAAATTATGGCACTGCCGTAACTAAAATCATGGTGCCGTATTTTAAAATGACTTCCGACTCGAGAGATTTCCTGAAATTACGGCACTACCGTAATCATTTCCATAGTACCGTAATTCTGGTCGAATCCTGTACAGAAGAACTTAAAGAAAATACGGCAATGCCGTAACAGGAACCATGGCCGTAATTCTATTCCTGGCACGCGATTTTCATAATCAAATTGAAGTCTGATTTTTGCGCGATCGATTGCGGACGATCCATGCCTTTAAATTCAAAGTCGTAAGAAGGAAAATGAGATCCTCCAAGGAGGAGAACACGCCGAGGCCGAAAGCCCTAATTTTCATCCACTGTCGAGGAAGAAATTAAGTTTTTCACCGCCGCCCTAAGTTTCGCCGTCGGCAAGCGTACAACACATCTCCGGCCGTGAAATTTGAGGGGAAGCTTTGCTTGGAGGAGGAGACGATACCCCAAAAGTTTCAGAGACAAAGGATCTCGGTCAGAGGAGAAATCAATGAAAGAGTGGGCGCCGGCACTATTTATCGCGGGTTCTTGGAGCAAATTACGGCTGTAATTTCTATTACAGTTGTGCTGTAAAGTTGTTTTCCCCTTCTTTTCGATTTCTGATCAATCTAAACTATGGTTTATTGTATTTCTTCTTCCATGCTAGCTTAAACATCATATGGGACATGGGGTGTAATCCCCTTGATTTTTTATGACTAGATAATTATTATTTCGTCAGAATAATTTTAGTATGATAATTCTACTTATGTGATGATTCCCTATAATTCTCCGAAGCTTTCATATTATCACGAATGATTTTAGAGTTTTCGCAATATGGACTGAAAGGTGATTTGCTTGAGAACTTGGAACTCTGAAATTGAATATTAGGAACTCACTGTAAAAAATTAGGTTAGTTCTTATTTATCGATTTTAGAAAAATAATTTCCATGTTTGATAATTTGAATCTAGGATTGAGTTATTTTGTTAAACGTGAAGATCTTGTGCGAAAGTGAGGATCAGAGCGTTGGAGAACTATAAATAGAACCTGTGTTGAGACTCGGATGCATAAAAGTGATCCTTGAGATTCCACTTGAGATAATCAACTTAGGATTCGGATGCACGAAAGTGATCCTTAAGTTCTTTGATTGATGATTTACTTATTTTCAGCTTGGGATAGATCTGGCGTGAAAGCGAGAATCGGTCCCTGCATGATTGTCTACACGAAAGTGAGATAAACCTTTTATGAAGTAAATTATATCTTTATCATGATAAAATTAGTCTGATAACCTTTTATTCATATCTGGTCATTGAAATTAAGGTGGATGAAACCCTAGTCCCAGTTTCTCTCTGATTTCGTGTTCTTTCTATCGTTTACTTGCATTATAATCGATTGCTTAGCTAGTGAGAATACAATTATTTGGTACATAACAATAAGGTCTCTGTGGTTCGATATCTTTCTTTATTACTTCGAGTATCCATGCACTTGCGGACTACAACAAGTTTTTGGCGCCGTTGCCGGGGACCTTAGTTTTGTTAATGTCAAAATAATTATTAGTATTGTTAGACTAAGTTTTATTTGTTTTTAGTTTTAACTTCATTTTCTGTTTTTGCAGGTTTAGGATTTTCACAAGTTGTGACAGAATTGTGATTTTTGAAAATTTTGAATTTGCTTGTGTTTTATATTTTCTATTTTTTTATATTCTGAAAAAAAAAATTGATTGATTGGTGTTGGGTAATCTTTCTGTTCTTGATAGATTTGAAGATATGTCTTTTAATCACAACTCCTGGGCAACTGAAAGAGGTGAGGTATACATGCCACAAGGTAAGTATAAAGACGATTCATTGTGCATTCTTGCAGATAAATTGAAATTACACTCTTATATGCACCCTGTTAGGACATCTTATTCTTCTATTAGATGTGATTTTTGTGTATGTTTTGATCATTATACTTTTGATTGCCAAATTTTAACTCCTTCAAATCATGTTTCTGAACCATACTTTGAGGATACTAAAAAATCTAGGTTAAAATCCATGCTTGAAAATTTCATGAAAAATCAAAATCAATTCATGCAAAATCAAGACAAAGAAATTGAGGATCTTAAGGGAATGGTTAGTCAACTTGCATCTCAAGTAGAATCTTTAACAGCTCATAAGAAAATTTTGGAAACCCAGATAGCACAACAAGCTTATTCATTTGAGTCTGATTTGGAAATTGAAGAAATTGATTTAGAAAATTCCCCCTCTGATTATGATTGTTTTGAGATTGAGTCTTATGTAAACATTAATGAATCTCATTCTGATTTTGATGATTGTAAAATTGATTCATTTGATAATTTATTTGTGGAAAAGTTTAAAGAAATTTATTTTGTAAAATCTCATCTTGATTCTAGTGATAATTATGAAATTGATTCTTTTGATGATACATTATTTGTGGTTAAATCTGACGAAGGATATGAGGGGACTGATTTAGGAAAATCTTACTCTGATTTTGTTAGTAATTTTGAAATTGATGAAGTGCATGAGGAACTTGAAAAGGATTTAAAAATGATGAATATTGATGAATCTCACCCTAATGTTTTACTCATGTCTTCTGATTTATTTGAAAAATTTTGCTTTGTTGAAGAATCTAATGTGAGACATAAAGATTATTTTGATGATCCAATGCTTGAATCTTTTAATCAAAGTCTTATTGCAATTGGAGATATAATTTTGAAGAAAGAACTAATGATTTTGCTTACTGATAAATATAGGAAGATCATTGAATATACTTTGAGTTGAATTGAAAATTTTAATTTTGATTTCTGCATATTTGAGAAAGCCATGTTGATCTTGATTTACATGAAATTTTGGATGTTTGGATTAGTGGCTAAACTTTTTGGACAAAGAAAATGCAGAAAATTACATGCTATTTACTATGGTACTGATCCACCTGCTTCGCCATGATATTTGAATTTTAGTCAAGCTATGGACCTAAAATTAGCGCTTCTTGGGAGGCAACCAAAGCACTCTTACTTAAGTTTAGTTTCTTTTATTTTAGTTTATTTTTAGAATTAATTTTTCTTTTCTTTTTGTAGGGAAAATCGAACTTTGTGCAAAATACGGCACTACCGTAATCAATTTTACGGTACCATAATTTCTAGCCATTTTCGACTTCACGTGGTGTAATTTTGAGTGTTTTCTTATCCGAAAGTTTTATGGCTTTTACGGCGGTACCATAATCATTTTCACGGTACCGTATTTTAGGTTCGTTTTGACCAGAAGGTTTGGTGACTTTTACGGCAGTGCCGTAACCATTTTTACGGTGCCGTAATTCCATCATATTTTTGACCCGAGACTTTTGAGCATTTTGCGGCACTGCCGTAAGGAATTTCATGCCCGTAATTTGAAATCTGCATTCTGCTTATCTAAGTAGGTGTTTTCTCGCAGTGATTTTAAGAAACTAGAGCAGCAAAATTTTTGATCTTTGGCACAAACATGAACTACTCATCTTTTACTATCATTTGGATATTTTTATTGAATTTTAAAGTCCATAGATCATCCTATAACACATAGCATCTTTCGGTAACTGATTAATTTATGCAGCAGTTTTTTTTACTAATCTGATTAGCGTTTTTGTTGCAGCTTTTTAAGATGCTTAAATGAATTGAAACCCTGATCTTTCACTTGAAATTGGAACTACATGTTTCATTCTATCTCTTGGATTTGTTGTTTTCATGAAAATATATTCTGATCATTCTAGAAAGCTTGGCAACTTTTGATGTCTGATTAACTTCTGTGCAGTTTTTGATCTAGTAATCAAATTAGCCCTCTTTCTGTTAATACCCTAAATTCGTGATAGATTTTGATCCTTTAATTTTCATACGCCCAGAAAGAACAAGAACTTATTTGCTTAAGGATAAGCAAAGTTTGAGCCTTATGTGTTTGATGACACCAAAAATTATAGTATATTTTGTGTCATTTCATTACTCTTTTGTGTTATATTTATACTACTTTGCTTATTTTCATGCCCTTTTTTTCAAATATTGCAAAAGCTACTTCTATTTTAATTTTTGATGATTATCAGCCTATCAGGTAAAAAGACACGATTTTAAGGCGTTTTCAAGCAAAATCAGATACATAGAAGAATTCACATAATCAAGAAGAGGTTACATGACAAATTTCACGCAAATCGGAGCCACATACCAAATTACGACAGTGCCGTAATTCATATTACGGTACCATAATTTTGAGTACTACCGTAATATCGGAGCACTGCCGTATTTTGGGATGATTTTGTACAGAAAGTTTCACCGAAATTATGGCACTGTCGTAACTAAAATCATGGTGCCGTATTTTGAAACGACTTCCGACCCGAGAGATTTCCAGAAATTACGGCACTGCCATAATCATTTCCACAGTGCCGTAATTCTGGTCGAATCCTGTATAGAAGAACTTAAAGAAAATACGGAAGTGCCGTAATAGAAATCACGGCCGTAATTCTATTCCTTGCACGTGATTTTCATGGTCAAATTGAAGTCTGATTTTTGCGCGATCGATTGCGGACGATCCAGACCATTAAATTCAAAGCCGTAAGAAGGAAAAGGAGTGCCTCCGAGGAGGAGAACATGCCGAGGGTGAAAGCCCTAATTTTCATCCACTGTCGAGGGAGAAATTGAGTTTTTCACCCCCGTCCTATGTTTTGCCACCGGGAAGCGTACAGCGCATCTCCGGTCGTGAAATTTGAGGGGAAGCTTCGCTTGGAGGAGGAGACGATACCCCAGAAGTTTCAGAGAGAAAGAATCTCGGTCGGAGGAGAAATCAACAAAGGAATGGGCGCCGGCACTGTTCATCGCGGGTTGTTGGAGCAATTTACGGCTGTAATTTCTATTACAATCGTGCTGTAAAATTGTTTTTCCCTTCTTTTTGATTTCTGATCAATCTAAACTATGGTTTATTGTATTTCTTCTTCCATGCTAGCTTAAACATCATGTGGGACATGGGGTGTAATCCCCTTGATTTTTTTATGACTAGATAATTTTAGTATGATAATTCTACTTATGTGATGATTGCCTATAATTCTCCGAAGCTTTCATATTATCATGTATGATTTTAGAGTTTTCTCAATATGGACTGAAAGGTGATTTGCTTGAGAACTTGGAACCCTAAAATTGAATATTAGGAACTCGCCGTAAGATATTAGGTTAGTTCTTATTTATCGATTTTAGAAGAATAATTGTCATGTTTGATAATTTGAATCTAGGATTGAGTTATTTTGTTAAACGTGAAGATCTTGTGCGAAAGTGAGGATCAGAGCGTTGGAGAACCATAAATAGAACCTGTGTTGGGAATCAGATGCACGAAAGTGATCATTGAGATTCCACTTGAGATAATCAACTTAGGATTCGAATGCACGAAAGTGATCCTTGAGTTCTTTGATTGATGATTTACTTATTTTCAGCTTGGGATAGATCTTGCGTGAAAGCGAGGATTGGTCCCTCCATGATTGTCTGCACGAAAGTGAGATAATCCTTTTATGAAGTAAATTATATCTTTATCATGATAAAATTAGTTTGACAACCTTTTATTCATATTTGGTCATTGAAATTAAGGTGGATGAAACCCTAGTCCTAGTTTCTCTCTAATTTCGTGTTCTTTCTATCGTTTACTTGCATTATAATCGGTTGCTTAGATAGTGAGAATATAATTATTTGGTACTTAACAATACGGTCTTTGTGATTCGATATCTTTCTTTATTACTTTGAGTATCCGTGCACTTGCAGACTACAACAAAGCCCGCTACACGCAGGCTTCACAAGGCGAGGGCGGACGAGACGTGGCTCCACCAGCGTCCATCCCGGCATCATCCCAACGCTGACAACGGCGAGGTCAGTGGCAGGATCTGCGGCGGTGTTCTCAGCGGTGACTCCGGCTGGATCTCTGGCAGGATCGACATGCTCGGCTGGCAGGTCTGACTAGCAGACGAGGAAGCAAGCGGAGGCGTGATTCACGGGTGGCTAAAGATGGAAAGGAGAAGGAGGAGGGAAAAACAGGAAGGAGAAGGATCCCTCCCCTGTTTCAAGAGCCGACGAGTGCACTCTCCCTTCCAGCTTCGTCCAGAAGGAAGAAAAGGGGGAGGCGGGCGAAATGCTAGTGGCGTTCCTCCGCCTCCCCCATGCGAGGCTTCTGAGCGACTGTGAGTTGACGGCAAGGGGTCACTGTCGATGGGAACGAGAGTAGATCCGGTGGGCAGATCTGAGTGGAACTGTAAGGGTTTATGTAGGTTCGACCTGATCAATCGAATGGAAATTTCCCTTGTCCCTCTGTGTTGCCTTCTCCGGCTCTGGCGAGAGCTCTCTCTTGGTTTTTCCGGCGGCGCAAATGAGTTCCGTGTTTCCTTCACCTTCTCTCCGACGGAAGCTTCCAGCGGTGTGCCGACGAGGGCTGAGGCTCGGACGCGGTCTGAGCCTGCTGCACGCCTCCCCCGTCCACCTCTGTTGGCGACAAATCCCCGGCAAACGAATAATGCAGGTGGCGTCGTTCGAGTCGCGCGAAGACGAAGGTGAGAGCTTCGGTCGGCATTCGATTCGAGGCGTTGACCCGGTCAATGAATTTGAATGCGTGGGCGAATTTCGCGAACGAAATGGAATTCAGTGATTTCGGTGTTTGGATTTGGCACACATGCGGATGTGTGCTGGTGACATGCACGGGCTAAAACAAGCTGGGCGTGACACACAGTGTGATGCCTGCTTTCCGTTGGACTGGGCCAAAGAAGAATAGATTGGGCAGCGGCCCAATCCACTGCTGTAGCCCGCTCCACGCAGGCTTTGTCGAATGAAGAGGACACGCGAGTCCGCTTCGCTGAGAACGCCAAACAGGGGAGCGGCAGCAGCCATCCTTGGTGCCATCTCTGGCGCTGACCGCGACGGCAACTCCGGCGGGGACGGGGGGATCTCGGACGTGGAAGAAAGGCAGGCTGGCAGTGGCTGTCTTCCCAACAATGGAGGCATCCTTCCTCCTTGTAGACGCTGGACGGGCGAGGAAGGAAGGAAGGAGGGGGCGGCTTCCCGATAGCCGTAATAACTTCATCATCGGCCTGACCATCTTCCGAGAGAGAGAGCTACGACTAAGAAGAAAGGAAGGGAGGTGGGCTTAGAACACGTGGACCGTGCTTCCACCACCTCCCCTCGGCGCAAGCACGGATTCCTCCTCCGGCGACCAAAGATGGGTGCAGCAGAGGATTCTGCAGGCAGCGTGAGCGACCGCCGTTCCTTCCCTTGCCCTGTTCCAAAGTGTTGGGGTATGCCCTTAGGCTAATGTTTGAGGCCTTGGGAATGTATCTGTATCATGTAATAAACTCTTATGTTTATAAAGGCATGGTTATTATTCAGGTTGCTACATTGTCTGCTGCAATATATGTTCTTCTGAATAATGTCTCAAAGCTGTTCAGCTAGGCTGACATGCAGTTAAGTCCTTAGTCGATATATCTTGGTGAACATGAGACAGCCTTGATATGATTGAGACTAATATGTGTTCTAATCTTATAGGATGCTTCGAGCATGGAATAAGATGTAGACTCATGGGTACATTGGATGTACTGGACAGACCCTACTAGGATATTCAATTGCTTGTCACAATGTGAATAATCCTTGATTGCAACAAGTGACACATTTCCTTTGACTTGAGATCACTTGTGTTTTCTAAATGATGATTGTCATTGTTTTGAGGTAGTTCAATATCATTTGAAACATAATGATTATAGACTATCTTGGATGGTGAGCTTGAGTCAGGTTAGGACACTAGTGATAGACATAGGATTGCCGTCTCCTTGTTTAAGGAGTGTGATGTTCTAAAGGGGCCCCCTGGATGAGATGATTGAGAGAGTGTATGGCCATACCCAGGTGACTGTGTTCATCTGATCTAATCATGCTCATCATATTGGAGTTACAAGCTTGACACGCTTGTCCAATAAGAACATCCAGTGGCAAGGGAAATATGCATGCCTTGTGAGTTGATTCACGCTTGTGCTGTTTTTGGGTGTAGTCTTGGAAGACTCTTTCCTTTATATCGGGAGACAGTGATGTGTTGCTAGATACCCCTCACTGATCGTGATAACGTAAGTTATCGTTGCCGACATTTAAAGGAAACCCTTAGGGTCGCACAATTTGATGATATGGCTTACTTAAGTCAGATCGTGTGGACTGAATTATTCGGGTTCAGTTTAAAGGGATTTAATCTCTGATTGTAAGTGAGATCTGGTCTGATCATGTTTGATTGATTAGAGCTTCAGATCGGTAAGCTTCGATTGAGAGAATGAATGCTAGATCAGTCAGATCAGGAGCATTAAGAGATCAACGGTTAGATCTAGAGCCTTAGGGTTTTAATTTGATCTAGGCCTTGTCGCTTGGCTTATTTGGTTATTGAACCAAACCAAAGTGAACCGGCTCATGAATGAGCGCATGGTTCAAGGGTGAAGAGAAGTTTGCGTTGGGGTGAACCCATGGTCGCAAGAGTGCATGAACGTGGGAGTGTTTCTATTTTTAGAAACCATGACTCCTAAACGTGACATCGCCTCACGTTACTCCTCTCTCACGCCTATTGTCGCCCCTTTCTCTCGTCGCTTGCTCATTCGAGAGTGCATGTGGTGTTGACGAAAGAAAAAGGAAGTTTTCGCCAAGCCAAGAAGATCTCATCCCTTTCATACGAGAAGGATACTTGGACGATCCTTGCTAGCACAAGGGACGACAAGAAGAAGCTATACCTCATCTTGTGTGCGACAATTTGGAGGAGACCTCCCTTGATCTCTTGCTTCCAAGGCGCCATCTAGAAATGGCTATGGTATGGTTCTATCACTTCTATACAATCGGTTTTGTTAATCATAATAGCATGCAAGATCTAGAAACCCCCTTTCCGCTGCTTTTATTATTCATATGCGCCTATGAATTAGGGTTTCGCCCCCTTGTGGGAACCTTCACAAAGCAGCAGCTCTGATGCTAGAGCCAGGCGGGCGCCGACGAGGTTCCTCCGGCGAGGAAAGAGGGATCTGTAGTCGACGACAAGGTGTCGTCGACGTGAGGGAGCTTGAGCGAAGCTTGTAGGGTTTATGTAGGTTCGACCTGATCAATTGAACGTAAATTTTCCTAATCCGGTGATCCCCTGTGTTTTCTGGTCATCTCCCCTGTTTTCTTATTATTTAATTTTCTAAAATAAAATTAAGTACAAAATACTTTAACTTAAAAATTAAAAATCAATAATATTTTATGAATTTTTTTTATTAAAACATCATTTTAGTGAACCACCACAATATATTAGTTAATATTTATTTTATAAAATTTATTTTAACATATTATTATATTTTAATTAATATAATATATTCATAATTTTAAAATTAATTACTTAAAATTCTACTTAATTTATTTTAAAATATATATATTACTTAATTATAAGATATATAGATGATTATTGTCACGCTTTGAATTATGATAATAATTTTTTTATATTTGTATCGTGAGCGAACGTTTGGCTCGAGTCCAAACACTCCCACGCAGAGGGCATAACGGTTGTACCCGCTAGATTAGGCGCAACTGGCGGGGACGATCCATCAAACTGACCCCCAGCCCAACCAAGGACTTAATGAGGATCTCTATCGTCTCAATACGATTTTGATCAACATTCACGATTCACCGAGAACCGTTTGTTGCTTAGTGATAGGTGTGTACCGCATGTGCACGGTCTATCGCGTAATAAGAAAGTATCGATTCCACAGGGACTAGGGGTTATGTACTAACTAATCAATTAATTAATAACTGGGTGATCAAATAAATATAAGAGTGTCACTAAAATCCTAATGCAAGAAAGTAAACTAAACAAGTCTAAAGTAGAATCAGGAACAAGCTGGTTGTGAAGATCTTGAGAGAAAATTGGGGTTTTGGAAAAATAACTCTTCACGGCCATGTATGGTTTCACGGGTGTGCCCGTGAACGTTTCATTAAGTTATGAAAATGTCGACCGAACCCTTCACGGCCGTGCATAGATGTATGAGCATGCCTGTGAATGGCTCGGCGCAGTCTGGGAAAAGCATGTTCATACACGGCCGTGCATGGATGCACGGTCACGCCCGTGAAGAGCGTAGAAAACTCCGTTTGAGTTGAAATTTGACGTGTAGCTTTGTCTCATCAAGAGGAATCGTCCTATATCTTCAGATCTTCCAAATTCCACCAATTTTATGGCGAAATCCCTATATTTCAATGAAACCAAGGAAAAGTGAAGATTCTGAATAATATAAAGCATTTAGACAAATAAATAAGACAAAGTATGCATTTTACTCTAAAAATAATAATAAAATTAAGCCAAGATATATCATATATATGCATGATATCACTGAGTCAAACCGGGTTTACCTAAACCCGAAAGGGACCCACCCGTAACCGACCACGTCGGACGGGGTCCAACCCAGTTTTCGAGCACACTCACGTGCCAAAGAGAACGTAGCGGAGTAGCCGAACTCACCCACACGTCCACGGATCAAGCCGGCGCCCGACAATCGCGGATGGCCGTCAACATAATGTCACACGCCGGTGATGGGGAAGATCTGGCGGGCACCTCACTCGCACGCAGGTGAGGATAGCCGGAGGAGAAGGGTTACCCGTAGATAACCGGCCATGGCTGCCAGCCACCGTCCTACGTTAGCGACAGTTGACGCCGGAATTAGGGATGGCATCGGGTTGGGGCGGGGGCGAGTAGTGCCAACCCCGACCCCCGAACCCGACCCCCGTATTTAATACCCGACCCCAACCCCGACCCGACCGGGTTTGAAAAAACAAATTCCGAACCCGACCCCGTCGGGGATCGGGTACCCGCGGGGAAAACCCGACCCCGTTGGGGAATAGGGTACCCACAAAAAATCAGCCCAAAATCAATTTAGGGCTTGATTTTGACTCAGCCCCAAATCAATTTAGGGCTCACGCCCATTCTGGAGCAGCGACACCTCGTCGGAAATTTCATGAAAACGCTGCCGGGTGGGGGGCAGCAACCGGTGGCGACATCGGCCGGCCAGGTGGCAAGCGAGGCGGAAGGGGGAGATGAGGAAGGAATCCTGGTTGGAAGCCTCCCCAGCGCAGAGATTGCGGATTAGGCACAGACGAAGGAGGAGAGAGGTCGGATGGTCGTCCAGGAGCCGTCAAAGCGCTGCGGCGACGGCTTCGGTGGAGGCAAGGCGAGAGGCCAGTGCAGGGAGGGCTCCTGGTTTTTCTCCATACCGTGGGCGAGAGGCCAGTGCAGGGAGAAGGAGAGGAAAAGGAGGAGAGGGGTAGCGAGGAAGGGAAGGAAGCGAGAATGGGAAGAGATAGTAGCGGCTGGGAAGGGCGGGGAAGAGAAAGGGAAAGGAAAGGAAGATGGGAGGGAGGCGGCGGCTGAGCGTTGCGAGTGTGGTAAAGTTTATTTAGGGTTAGGATTAGAAATATTTAAAAAAATAAAAATATTTTAATATTATTAATTAGTCGGGGTGGGTTCGGGGTCGGGGTCGGGGTGAGTAGTAGTAATCCTGAACCCGACCCCGACCCGAACTACACAAGTCGGGTTTTCCCCGAACCCGACCCGACCCCGAGTCAACTCGGGTTTTTCCCGTTGACTTCGGGTTAGGTCGGGTCGGGGATGGGTTATATTGCCAAGCCTAGTCGGAATAACCTCTCTCGCACGCTGACGAGCAGGGGGAGAGTAGCAAGGAGCGGAGGGAATAGTGCAAGCCGACAACAGGAAACTCTGGTGGCGGCCTGGACACTTGCGCGCTGGTGAGGGTGGCGGCTGGAGGATCGCGAGTGGGCAAGGAAAACCCGGATGCGCTGTTCTCGTGCATTGGATAGCTTGGGGGAGGGGAAGGAGCCACGAGCCGGTGAAGGATGGGAGGCGAGCACCGCTTCATGTCGGTGGCAAGGACGACGGCTGTTGGCGAACTTCCCAGCTCTTGATGACCCGATGGAGGTCGTGTCCCTATGCCATCTGCAAGAGATGACCCCGGGAGATCTAGCGCCACACGTCGGCACGGGAAGAAAGAGCTTGGCACTAGTCGCACGCAGGTGACCGACAGTGCCGAGGAAACGGAGCTCGCACGCAGGCAAGTAGGGGAATATGGGGGAGGCTCCGTGAATAGGCAGAGAGGGCTCGTCAAGTGAGCTACGAGCGGCAGCTGCACGCAGGCAGGTCCAAGGCCAGGATTTCGCACATGCAGGCGGGCGGCGCTCAGACGGGAAGAAGATGACGCAAAGACGGGCGATCCACCGAGAGCCACACGCTTGACCGAGGAAGAAAATTAGAAAGAGAAGGGGAGGAGATACCTTGGCGAACACCCGGCCGCCGGCTCCTTCTTGTAGGTGAAGCGGTTGCAGACGTGCCTTCCAAGGCGGACTGGAGCTCGGCCACCGACTCCGGCGATGATTACGTGGAGAAGAGAGGGAAGACGGAGGTTTCCGAGGCTCTCCGACCACCCGCCCACATCATCAGAATGGCCTGGAAAATGCACCACTAGCAACCTCCGACAACGAAGGTTCGACAAAGGTTAAAGAGGGGAGCGGACAATAAAGGTTCGTTCCGAATCACCAATAGCCAAAACCAATGACGTCCACCGCCCCATTTTTCTTTGTTCCGCCTTTCATTCCCATGCTGATGTTGACTCGAGATGTCGAGTCAGCCACCTGCCCAGCATCCACGCCATACGAGATGCCTGCCATAGCTGCATGCACACACTATCAAATTTGCGTGAAAATCGTCCATTGGGTGATTTTGGATCCGAGGCGGTGCCCAATTCGGATCCTCCACCCGCTTACCCGGTCAGCATACTTCTTGGGCTGGGCTTGGATTTGAGTTGCGCCCAAATTTCAACCCGAAGGCCTAACAACTATCATCATTACATTTTTTTTATGTTGAAAAAAAAGGATCGTAATTTTCACGCGTCTAAAAATGAATGGGGAAGGGAAAAGAAGAGCCAGCAAAAGAGAGGAGGAGGTGGCAGCGGCGAGCGGAGAGGCAATGGATGAGCGACAAGCGGCGTTCGGCGAGCAAGGCGACAACAAGAGGGAGAAGTGGCAATGGCGAACGGGCGAGAGTGCAGTGGTGAGCGGGCAAAGTGGAGACGGTGAACAGGCACAGCGACGACGGCAAGCGGTGGTAGCGAGGGAAGAAGTAGTGCTGAGATCGTTTGACACCCAAATCAAGAAACAAGAGAAAAAGAGTCCTTTTTCCTTCCTTGTTTTACTCCTATTGTTTTCATTCTTCCTAGTAAATGTGGATGTCATACGAAGGAAAATATCATGTTCCCTCCTTTCTTTCATCCTTTCCATCCTAGTAAATAAGGTGCAAATGTATAGAGAGTAGAGAGATAATTATGAAACCTTCAAGCTGTGTTTATTAGGAAAGAAAGAAAGTTGAAAGAAAAGGAAAGTAAGAAAAATAAGAAAATACAGAAGAAAGAAATAAAATAATTATATTTTTTCTCTTGTATTTATTTAGAGAGAAAGAAAGTTAGAAAAATTAATAAACACATTCTATCTTTTTATTTTTACATGTAGGAAGAGAAAAATTAAATAGAACATTCAAAATAGTACAATCTTACATAAAAATAAATATATTTATACTTTTTTTACTTACAAAATTAAGTATACTATGTTATCGAGCACTTCGGCTCGGAGATGGTATGCCCGGACATGGTGGACGTGTTGCTAGATCACCACGTTGACCCCAACGTGCGTACTGTCGACGGCAAGACGATGCTTGACATCTTGTGCATGCTCACCTCCAGACTTCCTCTTCAAGGGCGCCGTCCCGGGGCTAACCCATGACAGCAACGCCTACAATGATAGTGAAAAGGCGGGACAGTGAAGAGGTGACGACGAGAGGTGAGAGGTGACGGTAAAGAGGCGACGATGATGATAATGATGACAATGGTGATGATGGTGAAGAAAGTTGCAAAAGAAGCACGAGCAGGAGAGCAAGCATAATAGCATAGAGGAGTGAAAATAAGCATTAAAAAGAGAGACTTAACAATTGGGCTATTTTTCTTCTCATTTTCTTTCTATTTTTTTATTTATTTTTTATTTATTCTACTAAACAAGATTAGATTTATAGCGCTCCTTATGACGTTTCATCCATTTTATTTTTCCTTTTTACTAAACACGCTGAATCCCAAATTTGAAGTGGTTATCTGATCTTTAATGAAGATCTGACGGCTCGTGCTATCTCGTTAAGAAACCCTATGCAATAATCACGCTCACTTCACAGTTCCTTCCTTCCCATATAGCGACGAAGGGCGAAGCAGCAACAGCGCTTTTATGCTGCTTTGCTGCAACGACTGGAGTGAACGGAACATTTTCTGAAGATTGCGCGGGCCGAAACTTTATTGCTTCCTCGCTGTTTTATCGTCCCTGAAAAAAGCCCTAATCCGCTCGTCTCCTCCTCCTCCTCATCGCCTCGCGCCGCTGTCCTAGCAACTCCTCGTCGCTGCTGCCCAGCGACTCCTCATCGTTGCTGGTGATCGCCGCTGCCGCTCGTCTTCTCCTTGCCGCTTCTCTATGTCTGAAGCACTCGTCGCCATCAAGTTTGTCTTCCAAAACCCGACGACGGTATCTCGTCGCCATCAAGCTCGCCTTCCAGAACCCGACGCCGGTGATTCGTCGCCATCCCTCGGGCAGTAGAAGTATCATTTCTTCTCTCCTGTCGTCACCATCCAGAGCTCGCCTTCCAGAACCCGCTGCCGCTTGTCTTCTTCTTTCCAGTTCGAAGGTTTGTCAATAGAGATTTCAAAAACAAATTTCAACTTTTGATTTTTCTTGTAATTAGCTTCCAATCTGAAATTGAACATTTTTCACACTCGTCGCCACCAAGCTCTTTACCAGAACCCTGGTGACTCGTCGCCTTCTCTACTCTCCACTTCTTCTCTTCTATCGTCGCCATCAGAGCTCGCCTTTCAGAACTCAACCCGCTGCCGCTCGTCTCTCCTTTCCAGTTCAGGTGAGTTGGTTGCCTATTTTCTTTCTCATTTTCTACACCTAAATATAACTTGAAATAATATGTTGCTGATTAGCATCATTATGTGGTTTTGTAATTTGTTTATGTTTGCATATTGGTTTAATTGTTTGCAATATGAATATTTGTTCCCATTGACATTTGATTCTTGTAAAAAAAATGATTATTTCTCTTATGCAAAACTTGTCGTCTCTTTGTTCTTTCCAATTTAATCAGAATTTTACAGATTTACTGACCTGCTACGTATTTTTAACTGGGTAAATATAGACATGCATTAATTATTGGTTTTTACTCAGGCTGCTCTGTTTCTTATGTTTCCTAATTTGGAATTTGACGTGAGTTTGATTTCGTGAATGATGTTCGTTATATTGGTAAGCGATCAACGCGGTAATGTCTGGTACCGTATTTTTCTTGCATGATTCAAGTTTGGCTTATGTTTAATCAATGTTTGAAGTTTTTCTAGTGCTTTGGACTACATGTGTTGTATATTCATCCGTATGGAAATTCATAGTAGTTCATGTTTGAATATGAATGAGATGAATCAGCATACTGTAGATTGCCTATTCAGTATTTCTCTTTTAGTATCGCAGGGAACATTTTGACGATTCAGCATACTTTTTTTTTTCTAACTAATTAGATTAAGATAAACGTGCAGCACAAGCTAGTTTAGCATACAATTGAATTTCAAGGTGAATCAGAATTAATGAGCATATCATATTTCCATCCTTATATAAAATGTAGCAAATCCATATCATATTTCTATACAAATTTGGATGTCTTTCTTTTCCTTTTTTTAGAGCTCAGGATTAAATGCCACTTTGCTGTATATTGATCTGTCAATGCTCGACATCCAACATATCTTTTATTTGTTAGTTATCATATTTATAATTTGAGATGCAATTTAGTTTTGACATTGTATGATCAAATCCATATAATTGTTGTAATGATTTTGAAGCACAGATGGTTTTAAACATCTTTTGTTTCAAAAATATGGTCTATAGAGGAAAGCTGATTGATGCTTAAATATTTTAAAAAATTTGGAAGTAGAAACTCATTAGGATAGAAGTCAATGTAGTTAATTCATAAACTCCAATTGCACTGCTTAATAGTATTTACAATACTTCCTTCTGCCGTAATCTATATTATTTTGACACCTATAACACTGTAACAGCAGCTTAGCACCAACATTGTAATCCCAAATTGGCCCCAAGTGAGGCAGACTGTGCAGCACTATTTGTTGAAATGGCCTTCGATCTTCTCCGAGACAACGTGTTTGCCGGCCATGTTGTGGCAGGCACCTGCTCTGTAGCTGTTGCTGCCTCTCTCACTCATCCTTTTGACACCCTAAAAACCCTCCTCCAGGTATCTTAATGTGTATCAGTTGAATCCCTGTACCCTTTCATGCGAATGTGACATTGTTGTAGGTTTTGATAAATTTCCCGGGTTGGTTGATTTTTTATGTGGATTTGATGCATCAACAGATAGGAGCTGGATCAAGCCAACAGTTAAGTCTTTCTCAGGTGGTCAAGCAGGTACAAATGGCGTCGGGTGTGTCAGGTACCTTTTTTGATTTATCTAAGCTGCATTCCTTTTTGATTTCTTCTCCACGATTTGGGATCATTCTTTAAGTGCTTCATATACTTCCCTCATTGTTTTTCACTTTCTAAGAGTTTCATATAGACCATAGAGTATCAAATGGATGACATAGGATTCTGAAGCCGCATAGATAATCAATTTCCAATAGAGGAGGTAGAACAGAACTCTTTTATTCTTGCAATAGTAGAACTAGAAGAGCGTGATTGATTTTAGAGAGGTTGTATTATCAAATGGATGGATTTTTCACTTATCAAACCTAAAATAATTAACTGGAAATTGTTCGTTCTTGCAATCTTGTAAATCCAAGTTTATTAAACTTTTAAAAGATGAAGCTTCCTTGAATTCGTTATTAATTAATCATGATCAAGGAAACTAAAGAAATTTGGAATGCAATGAATCTGTAAAGATAAATAATAGTATTTGAATTATTAACTAATGCAATTAAGATAAGTGTCTAGTTCAATGTAACTATCACAATCAACGAGATCTCATGTTGAATGTAATTTAGAGCAATTAAAGTACTTCAATTGCACATAAAACAATTGTGTATAAGGGTACACAATTTAGAGAACCATATATTGATTTAATTAAATGGTCTTTAATGATTGATATAATCACAATCACACAATGTAATCACTTGCCTACAGTAAATCAAAGTCTCAATAATTTGATCAATATGTATAATCTAAATTACTAAATAATGTAGCATTGTAGATCAGTCTCTAAGAATTGATACAATTATAGTTCCATGTTATAGTTGCTTGTTTATATGGAGTCTTAAGTTTTAGTAGTCCAAGCTCTATATTATTAAATGTATAAAACTAAATTTGAATTTTGAACAGTGTATTGTTGTAGATTGATCTTTGTCATGATAAAATTTCTTGCTTAAACTTAGTTCAAGTCAATGTTTAGAGTCTCATCGGTGCGCTAGCCCGAGCTTGGGCCATTATGTATTGGATATAGTGACAATATACTACAGTGGTATCAAATGTTTTGACACTACATATAGGTACTGGGCCATAGTAGGTGGTCCAGAATAGTTTTCAAAACCTTGGTTCAAAACTCGGTAGTCAAAGCAATAATACTACAATAGATTCATATTGACAAGAATTAGAATGCGAACTAAAAGAATAAGATCCAGTAACAAGTGCAAAAAATTGCGGGAAAATTATACACCTCAGGAAAATGTTATATGTCGAAGCTTCGAGAATATAAAATAGAAGAAATCTGATTCAGAAAGTGCATAAAGCAAAAAAGGAAGGTTGAAGACAAAGAACCTAAAGGTGACTTGCATCTATTTTAAGGTGAATATTCGACTCTTGTGCGTTTTCATTTTTCCACCCCAAGATACAAGAAGTGTTATTTCTCTGTCAGTTGCAATGGCAGCTGTTTGCAGCATCTTTTAGGCTGTGTTTCCTATGAGGGAATCCATAGCAGATGGAAGGGAAAGTACTACTTTCTCCCGTTTCTTTTGAAGGATGAAAAGTAGTGGGGAGAAAAAGCAAAGGAAAATAAGTTACTTTTCTTTAGTTTTGGCTTCCGCCCAAATCGGGCCGAACGCATCAAACGTACTCACCGCCGCCCCCTCATCCTTCCCTCTCCCTCTTCGCGGCGCTGCCGTCCTTCTTCCCCTCCTTGTCGTGCCTCCTCGTTGGTGCCGCTTTTCTCCTTCCCTCTTCCTCCCCCCTCCGCCCATCGCCCGAGCTCGCCAGCCCCCTGTCGCCTCGCCTCCCATCGCTTTTGCCTTCCGTCGCTCGTCCTCCTTCCCTCTCCCTCCCGTCGCCTCAGCCTCCCATCACCTCGTCCTCCTTCCCTCTCCCTCTCGTCGCCTTAGCCTCCCGTCGCCCACTTCTCGTCGTCCACGCGCCAACCTTCCCGTTGCCCATGCACCCATGCCCCTGCCTCCCATCGCACTCCTTCCTGTTTCCCGTCGCCGTCGCGCCTAACCTTCTCGTCGCCTTCGCGCTCACCTTCCCGTTGCCAAACTTCCCGTCGCCCGCCTCTCGTTGCCCACGTACCCAAACTTCCCGTCGCCTTCGCGCCCTCCTTCCCGTCGCCTTCTCGTTGCCAAACTTCCCGTCGCCTTCTCGTTGCCAAATTTCCCGTCGCCCACGCGCCCAGCCTTCCTGTCGCCTTTGCACCCTCCTTCCCGTCGCCTCCCCGTCTCTCACGCGCCCAGCCTTCCCGTCGCCTTCGCACCCTCCTTCCCCTCACCTTCCCGTCGCCAACCTTCCTGTCGCCCATGCTGGAAGCCCCTCGCCGCCGGAAGCTGCCACCGGAAACCCCCTCCAAAAGCCACCGCTGCCGGAACCCCCTCGCCGCCGGAAGCTGCCGCCGGAAACCCTTATAGAAGCCGCTGCTGCATTCGCCTGCCTGCAGCATTTATCAAGCCGATGCTGCATCTGCCACACACGTGGTTCTCACATGCCACCCAAATCATCTATAATTTCAATCCCTAGTGATTAGCAATCCTTTCCCTCTCCTTTTCCATCCCTCGTAGGAATCACAACCTAATAGCATCGAACAATACAAATGAAACAGGGGAGAATTCATGCACCCAATGAGAGAGTGTCACAAGGGAGAGAGATAGAATTTCAAGTAAATCCAAAAGTGGCATCTCTTGAGAAGCCTCTTCAAATTTAACTCTTTTAAATAAATAAAACAAATTCTACTTTAAAATGAAAGTACATATCCATTGAAAATAAAATTCAAAATAAAAAATGACAAAAAATTAGGCAAAAACTTTAAAATAGGATTAGTAAAAAATAGGCTCAGACTAGGACCACACCCACCCTAGCTTGGCTCTCTGCTTATGCACATGTGTGTATGAATTTATATGAGGGGGTTCGAGCTCAACTCAATAAAATACCCTTGAAATGCCCAAGGGGCAAGGGGTTTTCAATAAGTTAAAAGCTAATACCTTGTTCCCTTTTCTTCCCGTGTAGAACTATGAGTGAATGGATTATTGTGTTTTTTAACAACAAAGCTAGCATTCAAAAACAGTGATATCTATGGTGACATTCAACAGAATCCTTGATATGCAAGCTTTCAAGAGAGATGGTCATGGCATGGCTTGAGTCCTAAAACACACAGATAGTCATACAAAATTGTCTCTGAGTTTACAAATTTGACATATTTTCTGGAATTTATTTAAGGTTAGTTTTTTTTAATTCATTTAGTTTGTTGTATGAATTCTGAACTTTCCTTCTTAATTCCTGCTATTTCACTTTTAGGTTTATATAGTGGACTTGGGTGGTCGATACTTGGTAAGCTTGTGGGACTGGGAGCACGTTTTGCAACCTATGAGATTTTAACAGCCTACTACAAAGGTATCTTGCTTATGTCTAAATTAGAAGACTATCTGGAATACTACTATGCAATTTATGTGATTTATCCTTGTTTAAGGGGCCCTGCCAAGATATACTATTTCCAAGGGATATTTGGCCCGTTTGCCTTAAACAAAGAATAGAGTAACCAACAGTGTAACCAATTTTTATCATAAATCTGTACTTTTAAAGTTTTAGCAGTTCGAACTAGTGTACTGGTCTCGGATCGGTATGCTATTATGAAACCGATACTATCTAAAACCGATATCAAGCTACAGTAAAATTAATTGTACCGATACAAATAAAAAATTTCATTTGGCCCAAAATTTTAAACCTTGTATGGACTATTAATTGCGAGTACTAATCGGATCCTTTTTTGTAAAGGATATCAAAAATATTAATGTCATTTTCAGATGTGATTTTTTGCTTTCACCAGCTCTTTTCCTTATGTCACTCTGTTCTATAATCAATTATTTAGTCTTTACTAATTTCTTTTGGAATTCTCCAATTTAATTATCACATGCAAGAAAAGCTTATGTTAGTACTGGGAATAGTACATCTTCCAAACTTCTCCCTTTTCTTGATTTGCTGCATCACTAGATTCTTTTCCTTTTTTTTTATTTTAAGCTATACTACAGCTAGGTAGATTTATTAAGCTGTGGCCGATGAGCTGGCTCAATCATGAGCCTGTTTTGGCCTGGTCCATCACAAGTTGTGTTGATCAGGACCTAGTTACTTTCGGGCTGCACTGAGCATGGCCTTAATATCTCAAACTTTGGCCGGTATTGGACCGTCGTCCGCTGCTCCGACACATGAGCTGGTGCCGGTCCCTCGCCTGACCGGTACTAACCGAAGGAATTGGCCGGTATTGGACCGGTTCCTCAAACTTTGAAATAAATAGGTTTTTACAATCAAAAGAAGAGTTCTGGTCCCATTGTTTTTCTTCTGTCAATTAATAAATAATCACCGCATAGAACACGGATTTATAATTTAAAATGAGTTGCACTATATAGAAATAAACTAGAATAGTACATCATAGTTCATTATTTTAAAATAAGTAGCGCTATATAGAAACAAATTAGAATAGTACGACATAGTGCCATAATTAGCCACACATAATTTTGCATAAACTCAGATTATAATTGACATTATATTCTAAAAAAATGGCTCCATGGTGACAAGAAGAGTTGGATATATTTCTTTCTATATGTTTTTTATCCCAACTTGTTGAAATTTAAAATATGAAAAGAGAAGGAAATAATAACACAAAAAACAGAGGGCATTATTTGCATTAAATTCAACATCAAGTAAGAACAACCTGTTAAAGCACTTGTAAATTTCCTTTGCAACCTAGCCTTCTAGTTCTAGGCTTCTAGCACACTTCTTTGCTTGTGTATACAAGTTTCTTTCTTATTTTAAGGTGTTTGGATTCACCATAATGATATTATTATAACACTAGTTATGTTAGCTATGATTTATCTTACTTAACCCACCATATCCTCTCTGGTATTCAAAAGGGATCACCTTTTTCCATATTTGTAACTTCTATTTTCTTATAAATTTAAATAAGATTAACATACATGTAAATTACTAATGTTGAACACAAGCTATATGTTTCAACTAAGGCTTTAAGTACGAGTATATCAATCCACTAAATATGTCCTTAACGACATATGGTATTGATAAAGTTGAGACTAATTTAAAATATATACACGGTACCAACCTTGTACCGTTGCTGGTACAAGGTTGGTTTTTAATACCCTAGTTTCAACTTTCAATATAGTATGCCATGTAATAATCTTAGCACAACAACAATAATAGTATTGACTAGGAAACGGTCATTTAAGCTCTAATGTTGTTCAACACTGAGGTCAATCTAAATAGCCGGACATAAGTTTTAGCCCCATATTGGTCCAAAGTGGGTTATTACAGTTTACCACTGCACTTTCCTAGACAACGGCCCTTATCTATTGCTGCCCATTTGGTACAACTAACCCCAGCCACTGATTCTGTTCAATTCCAAAACCTAATGATGGTTGACTGTTGTCCATTTCTCGATACATGTGCAATTCACTTGTTGCTCCAATGTCAGTTAATATGGGTATACAACTAAATTTTATTTCTATCCACCTTTTGGATAGCACTTCACAGCTGCCTCTCCATCCAAAACATGGCAACAATCCGACCTTCTTGTCGTCCGAAACAAACTCTTATCACAATACACTTTCGGTTCCAACCTTTACAATTTTGTTTTCCCTCAAATATGACATAAAACAATGCTTCGAAGCCACACAATCCAATATAGTTCGTGCATAAACATATTTCAACTCATGTAGGTGTAAAAACTCTCAGAAACTATCATTTGGCATCAAAACAACAGGGTGACTGACGCAACAAAACTTTGGGAGAGGTTGTCCTTAGTTTAGTACTCTAGGGCGGTGACAACCATGATGCTGAAAATGAGAGAGGGTCTTGAGACAAGGGAAAGGGAATCACGCACGGAGGGAAACCCGGTGAAAACCGAAGAGAAGCCGATATAGATGCGTACTTGAGCAAAACCTAGTGAGTCAAAGGCAACGGATCGAACTACGAATGTAAAATACTCACCTTACTCGTAGAGCCAAATTTTCCCTTGCAAGCATGCGTGCAGTTCCTCCACAACGTTGCGAAGGCGGGATTCCGCCCATCCAAGACACAAAGCGCAAACGCAGGAACACAGAATGTGATAGAAAAGCGGCGGGGGTGAGTTGTATCACCCCGGCTCTTTTGATTGAAAGCAGAAAATGAGGGACAACGAAGAACGTTGGAGTTATACTGGACTTAGGCTCTCGCGTGGGGGAGAACTTCTACTACAACGAAAACTGAAAAACACACTAGCTCCTCTTCCTCTTTTACATATCAAGAGGGGAGGAGTCACACGGAAAGCATGAGGACGGGTTGTTAGAGATGCTAACTAACCCCTTACACACAAAATAAAGTAAAAGATGTTGGGAACAAGGTTCGAAGTTTCGGAGCAAGCCACCGGACCGGTATGGTACCAGTACTGTACCGACAAACCATGGGAGAACCAGCGGCAGCTGGAAGAGCGGCGACAGAGGAAGAGCGGCGGCTCGAAGCTTCCGCTACCCAATGGCGGCGGAAGCTTCGAACGAAGCATTCTCCGCTGTTGGAAGCTTCGAAGCTTCTAGTGCCAGTGGAAGCTCCCCATTGGGCGGCGAAGAAAGCTTCGAACGAAGCTTTCTGTGCCAACGGAAGCTTCTTCCGCCTGCTGCACCTGCCACCCGCTCAGCCCGCTGTCGCCTCACCGCCGTCTGTGCTCCAAAGCTGCATCCGGTGCCGGTCCCTCGCCGGACCGGTACAAACTAGCCGTACCGGCTGGTACCGGACTGGCTTTTCAAACACTGGCTGGTAATAACATCCTTACTAACATAAAGTAGTCTTCTACCAACTAAAGTGATGAGGCTGGCGCATGGGCTAGAGTCGCGGCTAGTGAGTGGGCCGTTGATGGGCCTTTGCGGACGTTCAAACCATCTCCGAGCAAGCCACCACAAAGCAACAGAACCTACTGACCGTAGGTTGGTTCTGCACGGTGTTGGCTGACTCCTGAACGGTATTGAGGACTCAGTTGTGGTAGTGATCCGTTGTCGGTTCTTGGGGAGGCCCTCTTGGAAAGTTTGACAAGTTGATGGGGTGGATGGGCTCTGTTGAGGCGGAGGATAGACTCACGATCCCCACAAAATGGTCAGGGGGATGTGAGGATTGCTGGGAACGTCGAACGTCATGAAGAACAGGACCCATCTGTGTTTTTGAGCTGTTCACAGCCTATCTGTGCTTGCGTTTACGAGCGTGACGGGTTCTGGGAATTCTGCCAAGGCCATCACGGCCGTGAACGGTTGGTGGAGATTTGGCCGAAACTTTCACGGCCCTGTCATGGGTGTGGGGCGCGGTGTTGATATGGGCCGAGCTTGTCACGGCCAGGCCGTGCTTCCTTCATAATCGATGAATTCGGCCAAGCTTGCCACGGGCGGGGCTGGTGCGGCCGTGAACTCATTCACGGCAGTGCTTTTTTCTGCGGGGGATCATGACCATGTCACAGGTGTGCATCTGTCTATCACGGGCGTGCATCTGTCCGCCGAGCTCTTCACGGCCGGGGTTGTGCGTGGAGGTATGGGCGTGCCTGTTTCTGCCATGGTGGTCACGACCGTGACCTTCTTCACGGCTGGGGTGAGGCTCCGTTTGATCTGAAGTTTTCGGGGGTAGCTTTCTCCAGCCCTGGGGAGCTTTCCCAGGTGTCTTCTAAGGGTTTAGAAGTTGGAGCACCCCAATGCTCACCTATGACTCCATCAGTGACTAAAACAAGAATAAGCTGGCTATATAAAAATCCTATTGAAACATCAATACGCATCACCATTTCATCACATATAATCCGTGAACGAAAAGTATCACAGACCTTCAGATTTTTGGCTATAGAGGTAGATTCTCATTCTTCTCTTCCCTTGTTGAAAAATCCCCTGAAGACAAGCCAGTCTGCTCCTTCGTTCCAAGTCTCATCTCGTTCCTCTTGTTTGTAGCTGCAAAATGCCAAGAAAAACCAAAGCTGGTCCAGTATACTACTAAGAGAACTTGGGTAGAATGAGTCTTTGATCACATGGCTAAATTCATCACCTCAAATAATCATGTAATCTTATATCCAGATCCAATCCATTATCATTTTAAAGTGCTACTATTCAAATGTTACAATATTTCTCTTGATTGCTCATTGGCTTGGAAAAAACACATGTATCATATCCTTATATCACTTTGATATGTAGGATTTAATTACTCCTAGGTCTTTGGTTCCCCTTCTCCATTACAAGAGGAAACTTTTTTTTGGGTTGGTGCATATTCTTCACATGCTACTTCTTCAACAATTAAGCACTTCATGAGTTTGCTATCAATGTGAAGTAGTGAAAGTACATGATAACGCAAATAACGCCAGTGTTTTTTGCTTTGTAATGTAGAAATGTGTCAAATATGTTGATTTTCTATTTGGTTACTCACATATGAAAAATGATATAAATCAGTATCTCTAGTTAATATGAGTATAAATAGGTCCAGCGCTATCTTTCTAGCTACACTAAAAGATGAACTAGCATGTCATGCTAGGCGCAAGACAGCTTGCAATTGATGGTGACTGGATGGTACAGATTCATGACGATTAGTTTTTGATTTTGTTAGGGCTTCCACAGTTCCCTTAATGCTTGTAGAACTCTGTTCATGTTTAGTTTGCACACAGATCTCTTTTTTTTTTCTGGGATATGCTTTTGAAGCAACTTATGTAGTATGGCTTATATTAGATATTATACATCTCTGGTGCGTGAGAATTCTTGTTTTCTTATTCTTTTTTTCCTGGTAAGTACTCTTATTCTATATATGTTGATGTTGGTCGTATTTGGTAGATGGAAGAGAATACAGTTATGTGCATATTTCTGAGGCTCTTTTGGCGGGAATAGCAGCAGGTGCCATGGAAGCTGTTGTTTGCACCCCCTTTGAACTTTTTAAACTTCGAAGACAAGTTTGGTCAGCTTCTCAATTAAAAAGCTATCGTGCTGCGGGAGTCATGGAAGGAGTGCCTCCACTTATTTCAAGACTACTGCCTGGTTGCACTCCTGATACGAAGGCATGGAATCATACTATTGGCCTCTTATCTACTCTTCCTTCAACTCATAGAGATATTGTTGGTGCGCTGAAGCAGTATCCATGGATGCTAACTGGTACTGGAAGGCCTCCACTTGCTTCTGATGTTAAAGAACCATCTGCAATTGTATCTTTGGAAGGATGGGGTGCTTTATGGAGTGGGCTTCGACCTGCTGTAGCTCAAAAATGTGTTTTTGGTGGATTTTTCTTCTGTACCTGGCAATTTTTACACTTAGCAATGCTTGAATGGAAAGCTCTTGATATGAACCCACCACCCAGGTTTGTATATGAAATCCCATTATTTTAATTGACAAGGTTCTGCTAAAAAATATCAATTTACTGCAATTTTTTGTGACAGAATGACTGAAAAAATGCAAAAGAACTTTTCTGTTTTCCTATTTGTTTACAAGTCAGTATGCCATTTTTTTCTATGTTAAAGTACTGCATAATGCGCTGAAATATTGTCAAATATGAGATTAAGCTGTATTGCTGACTGTAATAAATATCTTGTAGGTAGGTTTATATGTTGTTAGCCATGTTTTAAAAACCAATTTGCATCACTCTACTGTGCAGTATTGGTCCAACCTTGTGTTAATTCGTTACCATATATATATATATATAATTTAATAGTACGGCCAAGTACACGTTAGTATGTACCGTGATAGTGGATTACTACATACAGGTCTATACACTAGTACTCACCAATATTTAAAACCTTAGTATTAGTGCAAACTAGTATGTTCCGGTCTGGATCAGTACATACTAGTCCGATTGGGTCTATAAACTAGTATTTACTGATATGTAAAACCTTGTCTATTAGATGTGCAAAGGTTTCTTCCCATGCAACCTAATGAGTGAGGTCTTGAGCACAAAGTCACTGCTTATCCTGGCTTTATATCAATTAGGTTCTCCAAACTTGGGATATCGTACCAACCAAAGGGTCATCATTTATTACGACTAATTAGGTTAAAATTCACAATCAAGTTATTTATATTTGACTATCCTTTTCTTTCAATGATTTATATCTTGCTAGGACCTGCCACAGCTATTGATTGGGTTAGTACACTAGAACACTTTCATAATGAAAAGATATTTGGTTTCCCGTATTCGTTAAATATCAAACTCGTGGAGATCAAATAAACAACCAGAGTTTATTGTATGAAAGTCTTGGTTGAAATGTTTTTTGTATCATATCTTGAACCATTTAAATGGGGGCACAAAAACTCCTAAGCTTTCATTCTTTCTTCTGGGCAGTTGCAAAATTATATTTGCTTTGGCAACTAAATTGCTGGATGATTTACCAACATTTCCCTTTATATGTTAAAGTAGCAATTAGTTATCCTCATTTTGACTAGACTGCAAGCAGCACTTATTCGTTTAGTATTATTCTGATATTCGGCTATTTGGGACCATGCAAATTATTAGCAACATTACATATGTTTGCCTTGAGTATCTGCGTGGTTGTAGTTTGTCCAGCCTTTTCATCTCTCCCCCATTTGAGTTTTGGTAGTTCAGTGCTGCCTTGCTTGCAATTATTTTATTTCTATAGCATGTATGGCATGGTGGCTTAATCCTTCAAAGAGGAAATTTATGGATTATGACATTGACTAATGATCCATATGTAACTCTTTCACATACATTGATAGTTCTATTCAAACATATCCAAGATGCTCTCATGATCCACAAACCTGTTGACGTGCTAGAAGGAATAAATGTGATTTATATGCTTGTGTTTATTAAGTAAGACCAAGAGCAAGGATGAGTTATTTGATTACAACATATGTTGTTGAAATTAGTTTTTTTAAAAAACCTAGTCTATTTTGAGTGATACAATTGGTTTGTACCAATTTGATGGGTCGGTCGGTATTGGTGTGTATATATATATATATAATTAGTATCAACTAGTATCAAAGTTTGAAAAATCTGTTGGAACCAGTGTACCAGCCCAAGACCAAACTGATGTGTTATAGTAGTGAAACCGAATATATCGACATAGTGTTATAGTACAATCGGACTCATCTCGTACGGTTACAAACTAAAAATACCTTGACTAGTATAATTAGTACTCTGCCTTAGTACATACTACTAACACACTGATATGTACCGAGTCCACTAGGAAGAATTCAGTATTTAAAACTATGGTTAAAATACTACAAATGTTATAAGTCAAATTTCAAACAAGAGGCATTTCATTTGATTTATTATTGATTTACATGATGCCCATAAGTGACTTTGGGTTGCATAATATGGTTAAAAGGGTGAACGTAATGCACGACTGTGGAAAATACTACAATTCCGCAGTTCAAATGTATGAAATTGCTTATATTCAAAAAAATTGGGAGGCAAAGTTGTCTCTTCGCTTAAAATGAGCAAATATTAACCTTAAAGCAACCTTAATACATGCAATCATACTGACGAAATTAAGTTGAAATTGTAGACACCAAGGGTGATTATATTATGAAACTTTCAGATAGTTATTATTCTGAAGCGCATAACTGTGTCTGCCGTATTCAGGTCAGTTGATGAAGTCGGTCCTCTATCCCCACTAGCTTCAAGCCTTGCTGCTGGCTTTTCTGGATCCGTAGCTGCTGCTGCTTCTCACTCTTTCGACACTGCCAAGACTCGTTCACAATGTGTGGTTATACCCAAGGTATGAGTTTATCTTCTCATACAACAATACTAGCTAGCACATTAGACCTAAATTTGCAATTAAAAATTTCAAGAACACACATCGAAGGCTTGGGAATAACCTATCTGTCATATACTTGTGTTTGCTTTGGGAAAGAAGAAGGCATATGCTTCAAGTTAAATATAATGCTAAGCATATGATGCAAGTGGCAGGAAATGAAAGTAGGATTTGTTATTATAGTTGCCATGTCCAAGTAGAGTGGTTCAATGGGCATGTTGAAGTTGGTGGATATCAATTCAATTGGAATTTCAGTTACAACAAGTCCTGTTCGGATTGAACCAAATAATAGTTTTGCAAGTGTTTGGACGTCCTTCAGTGGGTTTGAAATTGATTTACTTTAGTTTGATTCGGGTTGATTGTACTTGGCTCTAACCATTGTGGCTCAGTCCACTCTAGTCAATCTAGGGGAATGAACTAATCAATCTTCGTTTTTATTGCTAAAAAAAATTCTCATTTCACACTGGAAATCTTGTTAGAACTCTTGCTTGATGGAACCGAATCCCCATAAATCTCTCACTCTTCCATGCTTTCTTCCCTCTCCTACTCCTACGAAACACCACCTTAAAAAACAATGTGGTTGGCTATGTAGAAATAAGGGAGACGGTGCATGGGTTAGTAGGGTAACTACTGACAAACTCCTTTCATTTTAATCCATTTAAGTGTAAGGATCTCAAAGATTATCCTAAATGAATTTAAACAAAAGCTCTAATGTAGTTTCCCCTAATTTTTCTTTCATTTAAATACCGTATCAATGCTTTTTTATTTTAGTTCAAAACTTTTTTTATTTTCATCTAGGTTCCCATATTATCTAATTGTGTCCTCTACAATGAAATAATATCGTAAGTGCATGCAAAATATTTTCAAGTAATAAAAAAGGAAACATTTGGACTACAACACCTAACGATTATGCTGGTTGAAACCTTGAAGATCTCTGGAAAAACTCGGATTGTATATATATATATATATATATAGAGAGAGAGAGAGAGAGAGAGAGAGAGAGAGAGAGAGAGAGAGAGAGAGAGAGAGAGAGAGTACTAACCGATACATTGTATGGGCCTATACTTAAAACCTTGCTTTCAAGTCCACACCCTAGCCAATGTAGTTTCTTGTTGCATCATCTATTTATTCCACATTTCCACTTTTGACACTATGACACTTGCATGGACTCTCTCTCTCTCTCTCTCTATATATATATATATATAGAGAGAGAGAGAGAGAGAGAGAGTACTAACCGATATATTGTATGGGCCTATACTTAAAACCTTGCTTTCAAGTCCACACCCTAGCCAATGTAGTTTCTTGAAGTTGCATCATCTAGAGAGAGAGAGAAGAGAGAGAGAGTACTAACTGATACATTGTATGGGCCTATACTTAAAACCTTGCTTTCAAGTCCACACCCTAGCCAATGTAGTTTCTTGAAGTTGCATCATCTATTTATTCCACATTTCCACTTTTGACACTGCTGACACTTGCATGGACTCTCTCTCTAGAGAGAGAGAGAGAGAGAGAGAGAGAGAGAGAGAGAGAGAGAGAGAGAGAGAGAGAGAGAGAGAGCGAGTAGTAATTGGTACATTGTATGGGCCTATACTTAACCTTGCTTTCAAGTTCACACCCTAGCCAATGTAGTTTCTTGAAGTTGCATCATCTATTTATTCCACATTTCCACTTTTGACACTACTGACACTTGCATGGACTCTACATCTCCAATTTGGCTCTAACGCTTGTAGAGTTTGGATCCATAATAGCTAGACATCCCTTCCAACTTGATCCTTTTCTCTGTGGCATTTTCATTATTCTTGCTGTATACATATGCATCCTCTCTCAACTTCATTCGGTTCTCATGCTGCTTCCATCATTCTTGCTGCATGTGTATGCATCCTCTTGCATGGTATGCAGTAGCTCCTCTTGGGCAAATCATGTGTCATATGCGGACCAGCATTGTCCCACTAGTTTCCTTTTTATGCTTGCTAACTGGAGGGGCTTATCTTACTCGTGTAACTCCTGTTTCCTTTGCAATATCATATGAATTATGACCATCCTTTTGGTCGCCAGGTCTTGGCTGATTCAAAGATCACAAACTTGATGAAGGCATTGCATGCTTGCTCTCACAAATAGCTAGACTGTTTACCTTGGGATGCTGAAATAGAGGACTCAACCTGTATATGCCCGACTATGCCCGACTGAGATGCCAAAATAGAGAAGTGTTTAGGACATGTACTAGTCTTGGTCTGTTACGGGCCCAATATTGTTAGTAGGATATTAATAAAGTGGATCCGGGTTGGTTTGTCATACCCGATTCGCTAAGTAGTGAAACTCTATAAATAAGGGCCTAGAGTATTGATAAGATGCTTTTTAGAGAGACTTCATATGGTGAATTTCGTCAATCGTCATATTGAGGAGCTACGCCCTGATGATAAACATCGACGTATGCATCTCCCAAACAGGTGTCAAGTATCTTGTTATTATTTCGTTAGGGCGTGCTTTGCACGATTACTCGCTGGTGACGGCTGAGGGTTCTATCAATTGGTCCGACCTGCCGGATCGATCGCTGGGAAACCGGTGGTCTGGTGACGGATAAAGGCGGAAGAGATTCCGTTGTCGGTATTAGATCTACACAGCGGATCTAGTATCGTAGGTAAGCTAGAAAAAAAAAGGGTGGAGACTGCTTTGACGACAACGGCGGCTCTGCAAGTGGTGGTATTGCCCGGACTGTGATCGAGAGACGTGCACGGAGGGTGACGGAAAGTAGAATTTGGAAGGTGTAAACCGCATCGACGAGAAGCTCCGTAGATCCAGTGTTGGCAAGCCGCATCGCCGACCACGGCACAGAGGATCCAACGGTGGTGCCTGGACGTCGCCGTCACCGTTGGGAGATACATGAGTGGCAGTGGCAGCAGCAGCGTAGATTTCTCACGCCAAGGAGGAAGAACGAGTGGCAGCGGCTTTAGATTCGTTCCTTCAGCGAAGATCCCTACGACGGCTTCTGCCAGAGGCGTCGAGCTTTGCTTCTGGTGGAAGCCTCTTCTTCTTCTTCTGGCGGAGGCGGAGGTTTCGGCGGCTGCGTCATCCAACCATTTCTCCATATTCGTCGCCAACAACGAGCTGCTGCGCCATCGTTGAAGGCAACACGAGGCGACGATTGGTGGACGCTGGGAAGAGGGCGAATGACGTGCGAGCGGCGGTTGGAACCCTAGTCGGCAGCGCACGTTCCTCTTCCAACCGGATCCCTAGCCGGCCAGAGCAGTTGGTCGGCGAAGCAGACCGGCGGGGCAAATGCCTACACGGGTAAGCGAGGTACTGTAGCTTTAGGGTTTAGAGGAAAAAATAGAGAGTTAGAGGAAAAAAAAGTTACTGTACAAGTACTATAGCAAGTACTGTAGCACTGGAAAAAAAAAAAAGAGAAGGATGACGATGAGAGAGGGAGGTAAAATTGCTTTATATTATTTGGAGATGAATCATCATCTTGATAGTTTAGATGAGATGAGAGCAAAGCTTAAAGAGTGGGTTAGGGAAAAGACAAGGCGAGTGGGTGTAGAAAGGATTATCGACGGGCAAATTTATCCACAGAGCCAAAGTACCACGGAGGATAGATGACAGACTCGTATTCTCACGGAATTACAAGATTTGACGGTACTGATTTAGAGGATTGGATTGCACGAGCTGAATATTTTTTCAACCTTAAAGGTACACCAGACGACTCTAAATTTTCTATAGCATTTGTTCGTATGGTGGGAGAAGCATATAATTGGATTCGAGGGTTAAGACGACAGATTCCCAATCTCTCTTGGGAAAGGTTGAAGCCAGAGATGATACTAAGATTTAGTATAATTCCTGATCAAAGCTCCTATGAGGATGACGATATGCCTCATGCTGATCAAGGCTCTAGGGCATCTCTCGATACCTCTTTTGATCACCGTTCTGAACCAAGCATTTACCCAGCAGAGATTGATTATAATACTAATAAAGAAGAGGAAATGTTTTGTGCTGTTGTTGAAGTTTCCATGAGAGAAGATGAGGAAAGGGGCTTGCAAGGTCATCCAAGGTCGCCTGTACCAAACGCTATGGTGGCACCATTTGTCTTAGAAGAATCAGAAGATATGGAGGAGGAGCAACCTTTACACGCACAACTTGCAAATCCTGTATACTTAAGCTTTAATGTCTCAAGTCCTTCACCACATGATATCAATGGACGACTTCAACTTACTAGTAATGTTTTTCAATCAAATGAGTGGGGTGGGATTTCTTCTGAAGAGCAAGATACAGCTGTCAAGCTTGTGGCTGCGATGTTTAGTGTTTTTAATTCAACAACTTATCGAGCAATGTGGGATCCTGGAGGCAGCTCAAGATGAAATTATTCATCCTTGAGGACAAGACTAGTTTGAGAGGGGGGCAATTGTTACGGGCTCAATATTATTAGTAGGATATTAATAAAGTGGATCCGGGTTGGTTTGTCATACCCGATTCGCTAAGTAGTGAAACTCTATAAATAAGGGCCCAGAGTTAAGGTTAGGGTGTCAAGTATCTTGTTATTATTTCTTTAGGGCGTGCTTTGCACGATTACTCGCCAGTGACGGCTGAGGGTTCTTTCATGGTCTGTGCAGAATGGCATGATGCAGTCAATTAGTTTGATTGGCATACTTGGTATACTAGAATGGCCACCATTGGTTTGGTCAAGTTGGGGAAGTGTTGACACCAAAGTTTGTCTGTTTAGTGAAATATTACGACTGAAATGGATTGACATTTTAGTCCTTTGTTGAAGCTACAAGCTTAATGACGTGTGAATGTTTTGATTTAAAACCAAGGATTACAATTCTGGAAGGTTGCTAACAAGGAATCCTAGAAGCAGAACGCAGTCTTTTCTTTTGGATTTTGTTTGCATGATATGACAATGTTCATATTGAATGCAAAAGGAAAATATGGCACTAACTTCTCTAGGACTAAGTGGGACAACACTCACTTTGAATCACTAAGGGATTCTATGAGTTGAGTTATCTTACTTTTCTTTCCTAAATTTTATGATGAGACCTGCCACATATGCTCGACCATAAAACACCCTACCTTCCCACTGGATTGAATGGTTCTTGTTTGACAAGACAAGTTGATCAAGGTCATGGCATGGTCGCTAGCTACAATGTACTGTTCCAAGTATTTCAATCTCAATTATTATCCGTGTATTGATATTTGCTCAAACCATTCAACTTAATACATATTGATATATAGTAGTGGTCAATACCGAATATATATATACACACTGACTAATTGTTATTGACCTTGTTTTGTATACCAATATAAGGTTGAAGTAATATATACAGGGAAACCTTAGACCATGAACTAAAAGATGTTACCGACTTACTGGCTCTCTAGGATGTTCGCCTGGGAGATGAACCATGGACTTTAGCTTGTATAATATTTCATTTACATTTATCACTCAATCATAAATGAGCATATTCATATAATGTGAGAAATACTACCGAGTTCAAAACTGAATCTTAGGTTCTGTTTCCTTCGAGGGAAGGAAAAGGGGAGGGAAAGAAAAACTAAAGGGAAAGGAAATCTGAGGGGAAGGAAAGACTTATTTTTTGTTTTCTTCGGTTTCCTTGAGGGGAAAGAAAAGTGGATAAAAAAATATTATTATATTATTTTTAAGTTATATCATCAAAAGGTAATTCATTTTCTTCCAAAATCACTCAAAGAAACCACAGGCAAGCCCGTAACCGAAGTCATTGTTCAGTCATACGAACCACCACTAGTTAAAAGAACATAATTTCATCGTTCAAATAGCATTAAAAAACAAATGGCAAGGATTGCAAGAAATTGTTGACTTGCACTTAAAATGTGGACTTGCACTACAAATGACTGAAGATCATCTTTCTAGTGAAATCACAAAGTGCAAAGAGTAGTTAAAAAACAAGTTTTGTAGCACAACCAATATGTTGAAAAGCTAGTGTTGAGCTCAGACAGTCAAGGGTTTTGTCTTCAATCACAACGCAACAATTGCATGTGATCAGAAACTCTAGTCCGTAAAATGGCTCATCACTGCACAAACACAGAAAATGTGAGATAAATAAACAAGCATGAAAGGACAAAAACAAATGTTTGGGTCACCAGAGCTACTACAGCCATGCGTAGATAGTTAAAGCATGGGCCAGCACACGGAACAAAGTCATCGCAGCCAATCCAAACAGATTTACAGAATACAAGTTGTAATCTAAACAAAAAACAAAGAGCAATAGGAAAAACACATTTTGCTAGAGAACCCAAGTTAAAAACTAGTGTTGAGCTCAGAAACCCAAGGATTTTGTCTTCAATCACACGCAACAATAGCATGTGAGCAGAAACTCTAGTCCGTAAAATGACTCATCACTGGACAACACAGAAAATGCAAGATAAACAAACGTCTTCAGGAAATCACTCAAAGAAACCGTAGGCAAGTCCATAAGCCATTGTTTAGTCATACAAACCGCCAGCAGTTAAAAGATCATAATATCATCGTTCAAATAACATTAAAATAACGAATGGCAAGTATAATAAGAAATTGTGGACCTTCTCAACAAATGATTAAAGATCGTCTTGCTAGTCCAATCACAAAATGCAAAGAGTTGTCGAAGAGATAAATTCTGTAGTAGAACCAATATGTTTAAAAGCTAGTGTTGAGCTTAGCCAAGGGTTTTGTCTTCAATCACACAGAACAATAGCCTGTGATCAGAAACTCTAGTCCGTAAAATGACTCATCTATGCACAACTAGGAAATTGCAATAATCGTCTAAATAGCAATCATTCAAAAAAGTAACAAACGTTCACAAGCAACCATCACGGGCGAGAACTCTAAAAACCTTACGGTCCAACAAAACCACCAGTAAACAAAAGAAAAACTTTTTCATCCAAATCACACAAAGAACAGGAACCAGCATGCACAACTAGGAATTTTGGGCACCGATACCAAATGGTTAAAGATCATCTACTGGTTCATAATAATTGAACTACATCCAAAACCATAAATAATCCACAGACATGGTAATTAATGTGCTTAGTGAATTAACAACCAAACAACCATATATATGATTAATCCACACACAAAAGGATAAAAACATGCATGGGAGGTCTATTATATATATGATTAATTCCATACACCCAACAACTAACATTGTTGAACAAGTACATACATCCAACAACTAAAATTGTCTAACAACAAGTGCATACATCCATTGTCTAATACATACATCCATTGTCTAACAGCAAGTACCAAAGTTTGATATGAAGAATTAGCCTACAAAAGGAAATGAGTCCACATTATCTATACAAAACCGAATAAGTCCTAAAACAAGTTTGATAATAGCCAAAACAAAATGTGGACCAAAACAAGGATATAATCAACACAAACTCCTTCAAAATTTCATCAGCTCATTTATGACATAATGACGCTTATCTTCTGGAGCAGAGAATAACAATTCTATGGCATCCTTACTCTTTCCAATTTTGACATAATCTCAAAAAAACTTATCATCTGGAACTCCAATTCGATTTAGCTCTTCGTATATATCCTTTTTAGTGTACTCTTTCCCTGTAGTTTCAAGAGCCATTTGCTTGAACATAAATTCATTTGCATTCTTCATACAATTGATTAGCTCACCCAAATTGCAACTTGTGGCAGCATCATCATCTTTCAACCTTTTTCTCTTCTTACACTTTGAAGACCTAACTTCACTAGTTGATTGAACTGGTGGCATTATAGTTGGAATTGGTGGGCTGGTTCTATCAAGATCTTCTTCATTTATTGGTGGGATATGAGCAGCAGAAAAAGTTCCAAAAGCTGCTTTTTCATTGAATAGGTCATGGGCTTCTTCTTCAATCTCTTTGTTGTACAAATTTATATATTCTTGGCAAGTGACAGAAATGTTACCGATAGCTCGATCCTTTGAAAATAATTCCTCGAGCTTGTCGTAGTTGTTAACAGGAGTGCTCCTCCATTTTTTCATTTGAGGATTTGCCTGTAAACATTAAATTTTTTTAATAAGTATATGCAACAAATAAATTTACTACAATATTGAAATAACATGGGATTCTACTTACCGTAATTAGCTCATCCCATACACTGTTATCAGCTTCAAACATCTTAGATGCACTACTCCATGTGATTCCAATCTTGTTTCTGAATAATTCATGACATGTATTGAAATGACTTTTCAATGTTTTCATTCGATTTTTCAGGTGTTCCTTTATTAATGATATACCAAATTTTGGCACTCATATAGATAATATATTCTTATATGCCATAGTGGTAAAGGTTCCATCTACCCTAAACCCTTTGGCTTGTTAGTCTAATAATGCATCTACAAAGATATTATCCATAAACTCGGTCCATTTTACATTAGAACCTTTGGCGCCCTCAAAAGTAACAACCTTTTTGCTCATCTTACATTGACATAAAACAAATTGCATTAGTACATTAATACAAGAACAAGTACAGGAACAAGAACATATAATAACTTTTGACAATGTCACAAGAACATATCACAGGATCATAAAACAAGGACAAGAACACAACATAATGAGTCCCAAAATAATGTAACATCACCCAAAGAACATATCACAGGATCACAGTACAAAATCACTCCACATCTCATTAGCTATTATATCTCTAATAAAAATTCCTTTCTTGGCATCTTCATCTTGTCTATCTATACCAGCGACATCATTGCTTCTTGTATTTTCTAATTTCTCGTCAACTTTAGCAATTATACTACTATCAGGGTCAACACCCATTAAATAATTATGCAAAATACAACATGCAAGAATAATCAGAACATTTGTGCCAATTGGGAAATGAGGTTTTGTTCCATTTGCTATGATTGAAAATCTCTTTTTTAAAACACCAAAGCACCTTTCGATAACATTTCGGGCTGATGCATGCCGATGATTATGAAGTTCTTTTGCATTTCGTGGAGATTTTTTTGAAAACTCCTTTATACCTAATTCCTCTATAAGGTGTCATGAGCCAACTTTTTATCCCAAATCCAGCATCACCTAAATAGAATTTGCCTACCACAACAATATATAATATTAGAAATAAATAATGAAACTAAGGACTATGTAATTGAGTAGTATTTTACCTTCTGGAATATTTAAATTATCAGATCGACTAATAACATCTTTTATTCGTTGTGAATCTGATGCTGTCCCTTCCCATCCAGGTAGGACATATGTAAATTTCATGTCAAAAGAATATGCTCCCAAAACATTTGTGGTTGGCCAATCTTTTCTTCCCCTATATCTAGGTGCATCAGTAGAACTTACTTTCACTCTAACATGTGTACCATCAATAGCACCTACACAATCATACAGTGTCATATAGTTGATTTAGCACTTTGGAAGGTTATTATAGGATACTAAATTTATTTGTGAGATAATGGACCTTGAAATAAGGATAGAATCTGCTGCTACAACGTATCTCAGGAGGAATAATTGAACCATCTGGTTGTGTGATAAATTGCTCGTGTAGACTAATAATAGCCCTTAACACTTCGTGAAACTAATAGCTAATACTTCGAGAGCCATGATGAAAGAAAAAACATAGCTCTCGGTACTTGACATTGTGAGATACCAAATATAAAAACTTGGCTACTTTTTCCTAATGCTACAATTTTTAGTATATCTCACTCAGCCTGTACTTCGCAATAGCTCACATAAATGTATGAAGGCATATACTTTCATTCTTAAAATGTTATAACAAATTTGATCAGAAATGTTATAACAAATTTGATCAGAAGTAGTTAAATTTTTTAAAATTTGCCTCCGTATGCTATCCTTATATTCAATACTCTCTCTTAATGGTTTATCGATAAATGAATTCATATGTTGTACAACACAACTTACAGCTGCACAAACTTGAAAATTTCTAAGGTGGAGGTTCCGCAATAATATAAGTTTTTTTCTCTTTGTTACTTAATGGAGCCATTATGAAAAGACCTATAAAAAGTAAGATGGAATAAATACACTTCAATTAATATATTCGATGACAAATGCCATATTACCTATGCAAATAAAGTCAGATCGAATAGATTTCTTATGTGATGTTCATTTAATGTCTTATTTTCTCACAAGTGTATAACATATTGCCTAATTGTCCTTGATATGCCACAAAGAATAAATAACTAATCTACATAAACTGAAAGTAGAATATCAAGAAGTAGAGCATATCACGGTATCAGCATTTGATAACTAGCGTAGATACTATGCTAATATGTTGATACTGTGATATGTTATTGGGTAATATTTTGGAGTTAATTAGAGCTTGTTCCCATGCAAGAAAAGGGGAGGGACATTCATTTTGATTAGCCGGGAATGATAGGGATTTAGGCAATTGTGTTGCTAGTTGTTTGAGAGGGATGTTTGTGTTACTAGACATTCTTTTTATCTAGATATTGACATCAAAATGAAGATACAGACATAAAAAAAATATTTGCGGCTCATTATGTAGGTTGCTAATAGATTAATTTTGTTTATTAATCAAGATCCAAATCCCATTTAGTTTTAATGTTTACCTAATCCAATTGCATTTTGACCTTAGCTTAGTTTGACCTTTATTTGGATAAGGAATATAGTCCACATGCACTAGAGTATTTGCTAACTCTGAACTTTTATGGTCAAACTCATTGGCTGAGTTTAATCTAATAGTGCAGTTTTCATCAAATATTACTATAATAATGATAGTGATATAGGAAAGACACATTTTGAACTCCTTTACGATTTCCTAATGCAATTTGTATAGTTGTTTTTGTACTCTTCATTATCCTAATAGATTAATGCAGCCTAGATCTAGGCTGCCGCTGATACATTAGTCCCAAGATCAATGTAAACATAGAAGTTAGATCATTCATAGGAGTCTAACCAGGTACTGAACTAGCTAGATCAATGTAAACATAGAAGCAACATCATTTTTAGGAACCAATGTAGATCGAAGTGCAAAATATCTACAAATTAGGGTTGCATACCTTGTTCAGCAACCAATCTCAGCAACTGATCTTGTTCACCAACTGCACAGCGAGAGAGAGAGAGCAAATAGATGAGTAATGAGAGGGGTAAATGAGAGAGCCTGCTGGAGAAGGGGGTTGCTTACCTTGTTCAACAACCAATCTTAGGAACCAATTTTAGCACCTACTCTTGTTCGCCAACTGCACAGCGAGAGAGAGAGAGAGCAAAAAGATGAGTAATGAGTGGGGTATCAGGAGAAAGCTTGCTGGAGAAGGAGGATAGAAGAGTAAGAGAGAGGTGTGGGTTTCTCCGGCGAGTGAGAGAGGTGAGGGTTGCTCCGGTGAGCGAGAGTCGTAGGACGTAGAGAAGGGAACGATAGTGGCGAGAGTTTCTCCAGTGAGCGAGAGAAGGGAACAAGAGGGCGAGGGTTTGCGAGGGTTTCTCCGAATCGAGTCGAGGCTGGCGCGAGCGTCGAGAAGAGAGGGGAGCGACGCAACAATTACTTTTCTCTCTAATTTGGAGAGAAAATATTTCGAAGGAAAACCATCCCCTTTTCCTTTGAGTGTTCTGTCCGTCCGCTCCTTTTTTGCCCAAGGAAACAGAGGAAAGTCATTTTCCTTTTATTTTCCTCCTTTTTTCTTCCTAAGGAAACATGCCTTAATGAACTTTTATCTAAATTCCTAACCGAGAGCCTGAGTTTCTCCACTTTAGCATGTCTTTGATGAGGTTTGTGGAAAAAGATTGAGATGCTTAATAGTAGCAAATAAATCCAATATCAGCAAAAGATTCAGCAGAAAGATGTGTTTAATTTCATGCTACTGTGATGAAAACAAAATTAAAAATTGGCACGGAGAATAACCTATCGATATAGATTCTTACTAAGTTTTAGCGGATTTTAAAGTTTCCATGTAAAATCTTCAAATTCGTATACATGTATTTTTTATGCTTAATCTTTGTAATTTAAGAAGTATCCCTTGGCTAATCCCTAGAAAAAAAGTTAATTACAACTTTTTGTCTTTTATTACCCTACCTCTGGCCCTGGTATGTTTCATTTTCTTTTTTATTTTACTAAGCATTTGTAGACTTATTAATAAGTTATTCTAGATTTTACAAAAGATGGAATTTGCTTCATATCTATATTTGATGGGTGCATCATGCTAAGGGTTAAGATACTTGTCCTAGCCTGTGTATATATATACCCTAGTCAAGACAGACACACATATAGAAGATGGAATTTGCTTCATATCTATATTTGATGGGTACTTCATACTAAGGCTTACGATACTTGTCTTAGCCTGTGTATATATATACCCTGGTCAGGACGGACACATGATACCGACAGTATGTATGTACATAAATATGTATGTATATATACATACATACATACATATGCATATATATATACATCATATATATATATATATATATATATATGCATATACATACATATGCATACTATATATGCATATACATACATATATATACTATATATGTATGTATATGTATACTTGTATATATATACATACATATATAGTATACTATATGTATGTATATATATACATACGTACATATATATATGTATATATATACATACGTACATATATATATGTATATATATACATACGTACATATATATATGTATATATATACATACGTACATATATATATGTATATATACATATATACATATATATCGTCCATGTACTTGCGCGGAGCGGTACAAATCGGTCCAGTACAAATCGGCTATGGGCACATTGGTTTTATAAACCTTCCATCATACATGAACGGTACTTGTGGATTTTGGAGAGGACCAATCTCTGGTTGCAATTTGATCAGTCCTAGTTATATACACAGTGAGATTCATTTGCTAATTTGCAGCGGATGAATCCCAAGTTGCAATACACAACAGGAGCGTTAGGGCTTTTCATTTGTTGATTTGCTCTTGTTTCAAGTGTTATATCCTTAATCCGAAGACTAAGCTATGCAATCTTGGTATCAAGAGAACCTTATTGTATTACCTGTGACAATGTACATCAAAATTTGACTTTAACTATCTAGTTGATCCTATAATGCCTATTTAGTATATATATATGCATATTTAGTTGATCCTATAATGCCTATTTAGTATATATACATACATATTTAGTATATCGTCCATGTACTTGCGCGGAGCGGTACAAATCGGTCCAGTACAAATCGGCTATGGGCACATTGGTTTTATAAACCTTCCATCATACATGAACGGTACTTGTGGATTTTGGAGAGGACCAATCTCTGGTTGCAATTTGATCAGTCCTAGTTATATACACAGTGAGATTCATTTGCTAATTTGCAGCGGATGAATCCCTAGTTGCAATACACAACAGGAGCGTTAGAGCTTTTCATTTGTTGATTTGCTCTTGTTTCAAGTGTTATATCCTTAATCCGAAGACTAAGCTATGCAATCTTGGTATCAAGAGAACCTTATTGTATTACCTGTGACAATGTACATCAAAATTTGACTTTAACTATCTAGTTGATCCTATAATGCCTATTTATGTATGTATATGTATACTTGTATATATATACATACATATATAGTATACTATATGTATGTATATATATACATACATACATATATATATATATATATATATATATATATATATATACATATATATCGTCCATGTACTTGCGCGGAGCGGTACAAATCGGTCCAGTACAAATCGGCTATGGGCACATTGGTTTTATAAACCTTCCATCATACATGAACGGTACTTAGTGGATTTTGGAGAGGACCAATCTCTGGTTGCAATTTGATCAGTCCTAGTTATATACACAGTGAGATTCATTTGCTAATTTGCAGCGGATGAATCCCTAGTTGCAATACACAACAGGAGCGTTAGAGCTTTTCATTTGTTGATTTGCTCTTGTTTCAAGTGTTATATCCTTAATCCGAAGACTAAGCTATGCAATCTTGGTATCAAGAGAACCTTATTGTATTACCTGTGACAATGTACATCAAAATTTGACTTTAACTATCTAGTTGATCCTATAATGCCTATTTAGTTGCAGAAGTAATAAATGAGTTATATCTATAATTACATTGCGTCAAATTGGGCCAATATAAGCTAAATCTGAATAAATAAATGATTAGATAGCTTACCTTGTTAGAGATCTATCCACAAATTTCTCATTGTTAAATCTCCAACTTGTACCAAAACAAATAATGTGGATTAGCATCCAAGAGATGGTAGCATCCAGGACGAAACTAACATCTTGAACTAATTGTTAATGCATCTGGATCAAGGTATCTCAATTCAATTATATAACCTAAATTGCTAGAGGATGAGGACTAGAATGAGGCCAAGTATAGGTAATGCATGATGGGAATCTTTACTACTTTGATCCATGTACGATGCTTCAGAGCCATAATTGAACTAATGGTTTATTGTTGGATTTGAATCTAGAAGCTTCTCATCAATAGCATCGAAGAAATTGTGTAAAGATTTTTTTTCCCCTTTGTTTTATTTGTTATGGGAGCTAAGAACCTTAGGATGATAAATAATCATACCTTGAATTTGTAAATTTGTAACCATCAAACCTACAATAATCATTGTGGGTAAAGAAAGCCAAAATTTTGGTATATGGCCTTCAGTATTTTCTGTTATAGCAAAAAATGCAGAGACAAGTATATGCTGCTTTTGTTGAGCAGTAGGGACATCTTTTTGTTGCTCATGTCATGAACTTTTTTGAGAATTCATAATCACTTATGTCAGTTAATCCTCCAGGAGCTAGAAGTAAATCAATTTGAGCCAATGACCTCCACAAGATCCATAATCCATTGAGCTTAATGAGACCTTTAGGCGATCCAAAAAAGTAGATTATTTTTTTGGAATAAATATCCTATGCAACTCAAGGGTGCATAAGGCATGCTATAAAGGGTGTCTCAGGAGCCATCTAATTAGTCCGCTTTTGACCTCAGGCAAGCTTAAGATTTTTGTGTTTTTGTGGTTTTGAGCGCTCGATTGGTTGAGGTTTGTAATTTACTGTTTTGAGTGCCAATATTTGTTGGAAAGAAGAATCAGAAATTAGAGAGCATGGTTTGTGCTTCTTCATTTTTTTTTTCATCTTTTGTTGATCCAATCCCACAAGATTTATGACAATTTGATATCTTAATCGTTCATGGCCGACTTTATTCAATAATTTGAAGCCTGCTTGACCAATATGCCCATGATAAAATTCAAAATCAAATGGAGCGGGAATACTCACGAGCAGATGATCATATGAAATATGTTGTTGTGAAGACATGAGCTATCCAATCGCATCAAGGCCTGAGCTTGAGACTTGGAGGATCCTAATATCGCCGATGATGCTTGTTTCAGTGGTTGCTCATGTTCTGGCTTAGTTCTTTAGATTAGTGTTATAGACTTATAGTATGCCACTACAAACTTGATTTCGACCATTTGACAAAGCTGATAACCCCCTTTGGCTAGATGAAGTTTGAATTTTGAATGAGCATTTTTTTGACCATGGAATTCTTGATACAACGGTGGAATTTATGGCATCATTTCATTTTGAACGGGATGTGCAGGTAGGGTTATTGAAATTGGAAGATGTTCACCTTCAGTTTATTTAGAGTGAATTCAAAGAGCATTCTTATCTACGCTTCGAACCATAATAGGAGGGGTCAAATTAGGTTAGCTTGCAACGTTATGTCAGACTAGTTCAGTGAATGACCCAATGGAGTTCAATAATCTTTTTTGTTTATGAAGGTATCTTATGTATCTTGCAAGAAATAGAGAATTTTATCCGTAAACTGTACGTGACAATATAAGTAGAGGTTTACTTTCATTATCAATTCACTTGAATAAGGGAATATATAAGAGCGCGCTTCTTGAGCTCGTCTAAGAGGTTTACACAAATGCCTTCATTTGTCAAGCAAGATCATTGCTCGTAAGGACTACTTCCGTTGCGACAAAACTTCCATTTTAGAACATCATTATGGAATGTTATTATGGTGGAAGACATCAAGGAGAACAATCTTGATCTTTCCAATCTTCATACTAAAGGATAGGCATGACAACTTGGGATTGATGTTATGGTGCGACATGTCAACATTTGTTTGTGTGTATTAATGGATGTTTGTTTGTATATGAGTTGGATGCTTACTGGTGGGATAGTTATTTGTTAGTGCATATCAATCAAAAGCTTCTATTTAAAAGGTAACCCGTTGGAAAACGATTCACTTTGGTACGGAAAAATGAGTATCGAGATTTGTGGGTTTTATCTGTTACATGAGTTTTGCTTAAATAGGTCCAAAGAATAAAAGAGTAGAGAGAAAATTTGGTACTTCCTCGTGTACTTTATCCTTTGGTTATCTTCCAATTATCCGACAGTCTCCATGGACTCGATTCAAGGCCAAAAGTTCACATCGAAGTCAGATACTCTTACTAACCTCATCGTGAACTTTAAAAAAAAACTTGAAATCATCAATCGAGTGCTCCACATTGAAAACGTTAGAAGTTGTATCGATATCGTGGGTGGATTTCCTTTTTTTTCTGTAGAAACTCATGTATAAGTGTAATAATTATTTGGCATCTGTTGTGCGTGCAGTATATTGCCATGGAGAGGAAGCTTCTAAGATGGAAACCTCCTGGAATTTGGTTAGAGAGAGTTGCTGGAATGTCTCCAGCGGATAGGAACATAATGTTCCGAGGTCTCCGGTTGCGAATGCTCCGTAGTGGTGTTGCTTCCTTTGCGCTCGTTGGAACTTACATGTTATCTGTAGATTATTTGTTTTAGCTCAATGCTGATTTGACTGAAGGTTGTCCTAAGATAAAGAAACGTCTCTGCGCTGGGTGAGTCAAAGTTAAATGTTGTCATGAAATTTCCTGTGAATTAACTATGCTAATCCTGTTCTTTCATTGTAGGTTGATTTGGTCAGCTCAAGAAAAGATGCAGTGCATGATTTTTATACTACAGAAATATGCTGTCAGTCGGTTGGCGGAGTATAGCTAAAATTCTATTTGAACAAAAAAAAAACTTGTGCTTAATTATCCATCATGTGAACCCTCAACGTTCACCCGTGCTTGTTTCTTAGTTAAGAATCTACATGTTTTTTTCTTTCCAAAAAAATCCCATTTACAAAACGGTTATATCCTACGCAGATCTGAGGCCTAATATACAAGCATTACTTTGAGGGGCAATTCTCAATCCCACTCCAAAGGCTGCACAGCGGGAGAACGCCTAGCTAATTAAAGAACCATAACAGTCTCTCTAAAGACATGCTCAAAACATAAAGGTTTTCTTTGCCATCCTGCTCCCTGGATTATTTTTATTAGTTCATACTTATATAAACTTAATGAAGTGAACAGTCTCCTTTACTTTTAGGTAATCAACTAGTCTTTTGAAGAGATGTATATTTAAATACTTTTTTTTCATCATGGGATACTATAGCTCTTGTAATAAAATGATATTGATGCTGCAATAGAGGTTAAAGATGTCATGCGCCCTGGCCTAAGGTAGTCCGATAGAATAGTAAATTGGGCTTAAAACCTTAGGATTTTTGGGCGTAAAATTACCCCCAACTTAGAAACCATAATCGTTGACCAAAATATCTCCCTAAATTGAAATACAGTCGGAAAACTTTAACTCTAATTTAAAAAACGGGAACCCTAAATTAAAATACCTCTCTAGTCAACCTTGATTTTGACCAGTCAACCCAGTAAAGCCAAATTCTCGTTGCACTGCACCGCTCGTCTGAATTCGCCCTTGCTTGACGTTAGGATTACGTCAATGCCTTCATTCTGTTGCTTCGCCGATTCAATTTGGTTTGGTGATGTCACAACGATGTCCGCACCAAATCGAAATCTTGCCGCGCTCTCAAATTTGGTTGTTGATTGCACGCCCCGTTAACCTCCTTGAATCGAACGCTGCTTGTTTGATTCGCGTCGTCGTCTCCCTTTGCGCAGTTGCACATTTTCCCACCGTCGTTCGTGGGCCGCGCCCTCTCGTCGGAGAAAATAGACTTGGACTCGACTCACCACCAGCCTCGTTGCCGATGCCGACGACCCCTTGGCTGGAGAAAATCGGCTCTGTGACAGAGATGATTGCATGAAACAGGGGAAGAAGATCGGAAAGAAGGAAAGCTTCGTTTATTCACCTGATTGGAAGCTTACAGACTCTCTAGACTCTCACCGACGACCCCTTGGCCGGCGCCCCTCTTCCCTCCCTCACCGGCGACCCCTGTCGCCGGTTACAAATCACTCAACTCGCGAGTACAGAATGCTCATTGCCGACGTCTCCCTAGACGTCGGATATCACCCAGGAGCTACCCCAAACTTCTTCGTTGCTTGCTAATGATGGTAGCGCTCGCTTGTTACCCCCCCCCCCCCTCCCTCCTCGCTGTCTCGCTGCGCCTTTAAAGGGGGAGAGCTGCCTCTGTTTTCCCTTCTTAGGGCGTTCGCCGCCCGCTTCCTGTGCCCAAGGAAGTCGCACCCATCTGCCCGAAATCTTCGCCAGCATCCGCGTCCGAGTCTTTAGTTGACGAGCTCGTTGCTCTGCCATAGCTCGCGTCGGCGTCTGCTTTTGTCACGCACGATGGAGATGCCGAGCTCCTTACGTCGGGCGAAGCTTGCGGGTGAAGAGAGGCTGATGCCTCATTGGATTTGGGGTCAATAATTTGGGTTGACCAACGAAATCGAGTGCTGCTCTCTCTCATACTGTGTGGGCTTGGGTCACTGTCTAGCCCAATAGGCCTCAATCCAGCTCGACGGTCCATGGGCCTAGCACGTTGGTCCAAGGGCCTAACAATTCTCCCCCGCCCAACTTGGACATCGCCCTTGATGTCTGTCATGGGCGGATCTCTTGCAACCATCGCACCGATGTACCCGATCCGACATTGCTGTGCCCCCGGGGTAGTGTTTGGAGCTATCTGGATTGCACCAAACTTTACCTACTCAGTGTTGACTTTAGCTTCCTCTGCTAGCTCCTGCGTCACGATAGCCATGATCTTCTGTCTGGTTGGACAGTGAGGACCGCCGCACAAGAAGCAACCATGTGGCTTCGATTCTGCGTTCGTCCTTCCCGCAGGACGATGTGGCTCTCGTCGTCCCGATGAACCTCTGTCATGTCGGGGAAAGAGTCTACCCCTTTCTGGAACTCTAGCGCTCGGCGGGGAATTGCACTTTGGTGGTGACTTAGATTTCCTTGGTGGTGTTGATCTGGAGTTGTGATTATCCACCAATGACTTGGCTACCGCCGCAACCGCCCTCCAGTCAAGTGGGGAATGCCGTCGGACCTCCGCCTCCCCCATGGTTGAAGGTTCCGGATGCAGAAGTACTTCTTGTCACCTTCCGCCATGTCTGGTAGCTCCAACATCAACGTGGAGAACGCCCTAACGTACTCTTGGATCTACTAGTGTGCCTCAATTGATCCACTCTGTCACGCGCCTGATCCACCGAGTTTTCGGAAAGAAACTGCCGCCGCAGTTCCTCACGGAAGGTCTCCCAAGGCTTACTAGAAGCCCCCGACGTCGAGCTAACTTTGGTCCTCCACCAAAGCTTCACGTCGGCTGTAAGATAAGTGACGCACACCTGCACCCGTTCTCCTACTGGAACATGGTTTATAGAAAAATAATTGTTCCATATCCCAAATAAAATTTTTTACCTCTCTAGACGATCGAGCCCCCCCCCCCCCCCAAACGTCACTGGCTCAGGGATGCTAACCTTCAGCTTGGGAGCTTCCTACTCCGCCATCGCTGTCAATCGTGATACATGCACTAGGGCCAAACGTAGTATGACGATCTCAGCCTGCATCTCCTCTTGCATGCAACCCATCTACTATAGCAAGTCAATCAGACTCTTCAGAGTCCGCTGCAGAGCCTCGATCTGCAACCTCTGAGTCTCAATCTGCAACCTCTGTTGCTCCACTGTCCTCTGAAGAATCTTCACCTAGGGAACCACCGCATTGTCCCCTTCACCAGTCAGACCGAGCACCTTCTCGATTTGTGCTATGCGATCACTCTGGTTCACCATCTCGTCAGGTTTAGCCGCCACCTTGGCTTTACCTTTGTCCTGGTTGGGCCACACGTCCTCCGATGACCCTCTGGCAGTGTGTGTGATCTTTTGGAACTTCCGACCAATCTTCACCTTCGTGGGTGAAGCAGCCGTATTGTCTCCTCCAATATCTGTGAGTTATGGGCCCACAGTCTGGCTCTGATACCCATTGTCAAGCCCTGGCCTAAGGTAGTCCGATGGTACACTAGACCGGGTGTGAAACCCTAGGATTTCTGGGTGCAAAATTACCCCCAACTTGGAAACCCTAATTGTCGACCAAAATCTCTCTCCAAATCGAAATACAGTCGGAAAACCCTAACCCTAATTCAGAAAACTGAAACCTTAAATCAAAACACCTCTCTGGTCAACCTTGATTTTGACCAGTCAACCCAAAATCGTGTTGCGCCGCACCGCTCGTCCGAATTCTCCCTTGCTTGACGTCAGGATTACGTCATCACCTTAATTTTGTCGCTTCGCCGATTCAATTTGGTTTGCTAACGTCACAACGACGTCCGCGCCAAATCAAAATCTCGCAGCGCTCTCAAATTCGGCCGTTGACCGCACCCCTCGTAGATCTCCTCGAATCGGACGCCGCTCGTTCGATTCGCGTCGTCGTCTCCCTTTGCGCAGTCGCACGTTTTCCCATCGTCGTTCGTGGGCCGCGCCCTCTCACCGGAGAGAATAGTCTCGGACTCGCCTCTCCACCAGCCTCGTCGCCGACGCCGAAGTCGCCTTGCCGCCGAAGCTCGTCGCCGCCGCGACGGAGATGATTGCATGAAACAGGGGAAGAAGATCGGAAAGAAGGAAAGCTTCGTTTATTCACCTGATTGGAAGCTTACAGACTCTCCAGACTCTTGTTGACGACCCCTTGGCCGGGGCCCCTCTTCCCTCACTCACTGGCGGCCCCCGTCGCCAGTTACAAATCACTCAACTCGCGAGTACATAATGCTCGTTTCCGATGTCTCCCCAAACGTCAGAGGTCACCCAGAAGCTACCCCAAACTTCTTTGTTGCTTGCTGATGATGGTGGCGCTCGCTCGTTACCCCCCCCCCCCCCTCGCCGTCTCGCCGCGTCTTTAAAGGGGGAGAGCCTCCTCTGTTTTCCCTTCTTAGGGCGTCCGCCACCCGCTTCCTGCGCCCAAGGAAGTCGCGCCCATCCGCTCGAAATCTTTGCCAGCATTCGCGTCCGGGTCTTCAGCCGATGAGCTCGTTGCTCTACCATAGCTCGCGCTGGTGTCCGCTTCTGTCGCATGCAATGGAGATGCCGAGCTCCTCGCATTGTGCGAAACTTGCGTGTGAAGAGAGGCTGATGCCTCGTTGGATTTGGGGTCAACAATTTGGGTTGACCACTGAAATCAGACGCCGCTCTCTCTCCTGCTGTGTGGGCTTGGGTCATCGTCCAGCTCGACAGTCCATGGGCCTAGCCCGTTGGTCCAAGGGCCTAACAAAAGGGGAGCAGGGATGCAATAAGCTATATTCACTATTTTATCCTATATTCGAACTCGGGTTGTAGTTGCACAACCTGTACCCAATTAAATAAAAAGGTTATTTATTTTTTATTTTAAATTATTCTATAAAATATAAGTTTATAAATTAATATATATATATATATATATATATATATATATCTATATGTATAAGATTATATTTTCAATTTTTGATAAATTAGGTATTGTGTAGTATGCATCCTTCTAAACCTGAACTTTGACCTGTTTTAGCTAATTGTGAACTTGTCACTAGTAGGACGGGACGACGGGTTGAGTTGGGTACTTGTTTGAGGGTGTGATTGTCATTCTTAAGAGGGATTAATTGATCTTGCGCTAAATTAGAGAAAATAAATTATGATTTTATTTATGATCTCCATCATAAGATTGTACTAAGATTTTCTATTTAAACTTCATTAAATAGAAACCCTACTTTTTTTTTTCAAAAAGTCAAATTATTAAAGTTAAAAGATATATCTACAAAAGAATTTTATGATTAATGTGTTATATATTTGACTTATATTATTTATACTAACTATATAAAATAACTACATATTGATAGAATTGGAAATCTTTTATTTCTAAATTTTAATTCATAAATATTTCTTCTAATTTATCCTAATTAGGAAAAATATTTCTTCTTCATAACAAAATTAAATTAGGTAAAAGAGATCATACCAAAGTTGGTACGTGCATCATGAACCAAAATCTCTAATATCCATTTATTCAACATTGAGGTGACGATGTAGAACTAAATTTCATTTTCTAATCTTAAAAATCTATTTCTTTCAAACAAATTCTATGGACAAACTTACAAACAATAGAAAGGATACAATTATGCAGTTATTATGGACAAACTTACGGCCCGTTTGGAGGCCGCTGCCCGCCCGCGTTGGCGTTTGCGGGCAGCCAAAAATCGGCAGCCGTCCCGTTTGGCGCCCAACTTCTCAGTTGAAAACTGAGAAGCTCCACTGTTTACCCGAAGCCTCTGAATCCCAGCTTTTGGATACTGAAAAGCTCTGCGAGGCTACAGTGAGCTCGCGAGCTTTTTCTCCTGCCTCTGCTACGCGCACGGCAAATCGGCAGGATTCTCCTCTCGTTGCTATTCGCCCGCGCCCCTTCTCCGTTCTCCCAAATCACCAGCCGCCGCAGCTCTCGCCCGTCGCATCGCGCTCGCCCGCCGAGGTCTCCAGATCTGATCTACCTGCTCGTCTGATCTCCATCCTCGCCCGCGAAGGGGCGCCCCTTCTTCTCATTCGTTCTCCCAAATCGCCAGCCACCGCAGCTCTCTCCCATCGCATAGCTCTCGCTCGCCGAGTTTTCCGATCTGATCTCCCTCTTCACTCCTCCAAATCGCCAGCCGCCGCAGCTCTCGCCCGCTGCACACTGCTCGCCCGTCGAGCTCTCCACCGCCTGATCTCCCTGCTCGCCCACTGCCTACTCACCATCGCCGCCCGCTGTTGTGAAAGCTTGCTTCGCAGTCGCCAAAACTTCCTGCAAACGGTAAAAATCTGTTGAATGAATGATCTTGCCTCGGTTTTCTTCTTCGTGGATTTTTACCTGTGTTTTAGATCTTCTTAGATCAAGCTATCGATTTGCACTACCCCACATTTTCACACTCCATTTTGCTGGTATCTTTGTAGTGAAAAATTTATTAATTTATTATCTTTGCTAGATCTATTTATTAGCAAGTGGTAAAATTTTGTTATCCAGTTCCTTGTGTTTTGGTCTCATTTTTTGTGCATGATATAGAATAATTTTTATAAGCTTGTAAGTATGCAGTAAGTGTAATGTTTTTTTTTGTCAATGAGAAAGGGAGAATGTTGTTCATATATAAGTGGTTATTAGAGGTGCTTAGAGAGGTTTTGTTTATTAGCTACATCACCTGAAGATTTCTAAGAGGATGACTCAAAGTGAAAAACAAGAATATGAACTGAATTGGTATAAATGTTAAGGTTTAGTCCACATCCCTTTCTCATTAAATTGTACTATTTTGGTTTATGTTCAAGATTCAAATGTCAACTAAAGGTGGTAAAGCAGTTTGGAATATACAAGCAACACAAAATTTTTGTGATGTTTGTATTGCTGCTATTGATAAAAACATGCGTCCTAGATCTCATTTCAACCCGAATGGATGGAAGTTTGTTGTTGAAAACTTCCAACAAATTAGTGGGCTACCATATGATCGAAAAGTATTAAAAAACAAATGGGATCAATTGAAATCAGACTGGAAGTTGTGGAAAGAGTTAAAGGGGAAAGAGACTGGACTAGGATGAGACTCAAGATACGAAACAGTAGATGCGACTCCAGATTGGTGGGCGAGTAAGATTGCGGTATGTACATAGGTTATTATTAATATTTTATCAAATGTAATCAAATCAATTTTTAATCCATTGTAAATGTAGGTGAATAAAGATTATGCAAAATTTCGAAAAAAAGGTATTCATCCTGACATTGAAACCAAGTTGGATATGATGTTTGGAGATACAATAGCAACTGGTGAGTATACATTTACACCAGAAGTGCATGAAGAATCTGCTGCAGACTTGGGTGCAAATGAAGAAAGTGATGTGCCCATGTCTGATACTAATGAATCAGTGCATGTTGCTACAAGCTCTCGACCAAGTATTGGTAGTCAACGGGGAAAAAAGAAGAATGTAGGTGCATCACTGTTGAGGGATAATATGATTGAAATGAGAGATTTTATTCAACAAAGAAAGAATATGGAAGCTCGGCTAGCAGATGCTCCTGGGTGTACTCTGGACGAGATACTGGAGGATGTATTGACTCTTCCTGGTGTAGATGGTACTTCTGAGATATATTTTTTCGCTTGTGCTTTATTCAGGGACCAACGAAATAGAGCAGTGTGGAAAAATCTGAAAACAGCTGATCAAAGGATGGGATGGTTGACCTTTATGCAACGTTCCATAGGAAATTTCATTCCATAGGCTGCATCTATATATGTTGGTAACTAGACTTGTGTTCTTTTGAATTCTACTCTACTTGTAATATGTGTTGGATGATTATGTGTTGAGCACATTCACTGTTGGATGCATATGTACTTAAATTCTACTCTGTTGGATGTTTCTCCTTAAATTTTTCTCTTTTGGATGTTTGTCCTTAATTTTTATTACTATCTGTTCTACTCTACTTGTAATATCTGTTGGATGCTTGTGTACTTAAATTCTTAACAATGTCCATAATTTTGTTCCTAGATATGGTTGATCATATACGTGACAGTGATGCTCCACAGGATATTGATGCAGAAGAATATATTAAAAATACAATGCATGACACTTTGATGCTGGTACATTATAATAGTATTATTGCACAGGAGTATTATTCAAAATATGTAGATAAGTCACCTTGTATGATGTCTGAGCATACAGGAATGAGATGGATGAGAGAGTTAATGGAAGGGAACACTGAAAGATGTAGGCGAATGATGCGAATGGATAAACATGATTTCAAACAATTATGTACTATTTTGGAGAATTCATATGGTCTAAAATCCTCAAACAATCTAACAATTCTTGAAAAAGTGGGTCTTTTTATTTTTGTATTAGCACAAGGTGCATCTAACAGACATACGCAAGAAAGATTTCAACATTCTGATGAAACAATAAGTCGGATCTTTCATGAGGTGTTGAAATCAGTATGCAAGTATGCCAAGGTCTTGATACAACCCACAGATAGAGAGTTTCGAGAAATTTCACCATAAATATTACATGATACTCGTTATTACCCTCATTTCAAGGTAAGTCTTTTGATTAAAATAATATGATAGCTTATAGTATGTATTATATTCTAAAATTTTGTTATATTTTCATAGAATTGCATTGGAGCTATAGATGGAACACATATAGATGCAGTCGTACCTCTTAGTGATCAAGTTCGATTTATCGGAAGAAAAGGTCATCCAACTCAAAATGTCTTAGCTGTATGCACATTTGATATGAAATTCATATACGTACTCGCTGGATATGAAGGTTCTGCACATGATGCCCGAGTTCTTTCAAAAGCGATGAATTTAAACTTTCCAAAACCCCAGTAGGTATAAATTTATTTTCATTTATACACGTTCTAGTATAAACTTTCAAATTTACAACCCTTCATCACAAATAAGTACTAATTTGAACTTTTTCGTAATATTTGTAGGAAAGTATTACTTAGTTGATGCTGGATACTCACAAACGAGTGAGTTTCTTGGACCTTATAGAGGGGTGAGATATCATCTTCAAGAATACCAACAAGGACATCCACCACAAGGACTTAAAGAAGTATTTAATAAATCTCATTCATCTCTTAGAAGTTGTATTGAACGATGTTTTGGAGTATGGAAGAAGAGGTAGAACATATTAAGTGACATGCCTTCATATGCATTTGAGACACAAGTCAAAATTGTAATTGCAACAATGACCATCCATAATTTTATTAGGGAAAGAACAAACACTGATGACATTTTTCAAGAATTAGATGCTAATCCAGATCTTATCCCAACAGATGATTATGAGGTAGATGAAGAGGATGCTGAAGATCAACATGTGTCTACGGAGATAGATCACCTTCGAAATTAGATTGCATTAAGTTTAATGAATTCACATGTGTAGCAAATATTTTATTGTATTGCTATTATATGAATGTGGTTATTTTGTACTCTTTGGATGTTGTGATATTTGGATGGTTTGTTATATGGACTTAATTCTACTATGTTATGATATTTAGATGGTTTGTTATGTGTGATTACAAGTATTTGTGATGAATTTTGGATAATTTTTTCTTGTCATGGTTGGATATTATTTTATATATTATGTATGCAGGGTTTCGCACTTAAAATATAGGGGAAACTCTTGCAATTTTTTTTTAATTTGTCCACTTTAAATTATATTTAGTTATATAATAGTCTAAAAATTATTTATTGTTGTGTAAAGTAATTTCAAATTTTACAAATAACTTAAAATAAATTTTCTTAATAGAACTGAACAACACAGCACAACAGCTCACAATTGCTTATCAGACCAGCTAATGCACCCAAACAGCCTCAACTTTTCAGACCAGCTCCACTCAGACCAGCTCTACTCAAACCAGCCACCAGCCAGAAGCTCCAGCCACCCCAAACAGGCCCTTAGATAGAAAAATGAATTGCGTTTAATAGAAAGGAGGAATTTTAGAAGCATTACACACCGCCATCTATAGCAGATCCATCAGTGTCATGAAGTTGTTAGCTTTAGACTTTTCACCACCAGAGCTACTAGTGCTTGTAGTTTCACTCTCAGATCCACTGGAACTATCTGAGCAGCTCCTGTAAAACAGGACAAGTTGAAAATGTCGCTTGCATATGGTTGACAAATACATTTCACTAAGAACAGAAAAGACATGAAATAAACATTCCGTTTTGATATTTTGTTTTGTTTTTATGCCGCTTATCTGCATCACGTTCTTTCTTTCTTTTTCCTTCTAAGATTTAGGGTTTAGAATTTATGATATAAGGATTTAGGGTTTAAAATTTAGAATTTAAAATTTAGGATTTAGGTTTAGAATTTAGGGTTTTATAGTTTTTAGGGTTTAGGGTTTAATATTTAAGGTTTAGGGCATATCTTTATTCTAAGTAGTCTCTTCTTCCTCTAGCAGGCCCCACTTTTCTTCGTTGCCTTCCCCTTTACATGCCATTGCCTTAAGCTTGCAACCATTGTCGTCGACGATGAGCAAAGGGGAAGATGACTGCGAAAACCCTAATAAACCTTCTCACGGCAATAGATGTGAGTGAGAAAGAGGAAAAAGAGAAGGCAACGACGAGCAAAGGATATATGTAACATATACCTTCTCACCGACAACAAAGGATATATGTAACACATACCTTTTCGATGCATACCTTATCACTGGATTTCAGCGAGGGAGGGAAAGAAGGCAGCCGGGACTCTATTCGTGTGGAGCAGTGGCACACGACGTGAAGCGAGGACGAGCGTTGAGCAGGGTGAGGTTAGGGTGAAAGCACACGCAACTTCATTTTCTGTCCAATTCGAGCGAATCAAAATTGAGGGAAAAGTTAATCAAGTTTTCATCTAGTTTTTTTTTCCATAATTTTTCCTCCACTCTATTAAACACGAAAAATTACCAATCTTTTCTTCTTTTCCTCCTTCCTCCCCCTTCCGCCATGTTAAACACAACGAGTTAGATATTTAAAACCAATGGCCAGGGTTGAAGTCTAAGTCTAATAATAATTATAAATAATCAATAAATTATTTAATATTGTTTAAAAATGAGATATTTTAAAATATTTTTTAAATGCATCAACCAGAAAAAAAAGAGATATTTTTGAATAGGGTATTCCTTTTGACTTGGTTTCAAGTATTATCTAAAAAATAAGTACTTGTTTGGATATCTTCATAATTTCTTATTACTTTTTTTTCCTGATCGTTTTTTATCTTGTGTAATCGAAAAAAAATGGTTCTTTGGAAGTTTAAGTTCTATGTTTATTTTTTGAGTCAAAGTTTTAATTTTTACTTAAAAAAACAATTTAGGGTTTGGTTTTCATTCGATTTGACAATAATCCTGTCCTACTTGAAATATTTAGTTTAATTAAAATTATATCCTATTTATTAATTTACCAAGTATTGTGATTTAATTTGAGTGGACATACAATCTAATTCACTTATTCGACACTTCAATACAAAATACACTAATAAATTATGTAAAGTCGAATCCACAACTTTGAATTAAAATAACGAATTAAAAATCCCCACCGACCTGTCCCCATGGAGCAACCGCTTCCGTTAAATCTGCCGTCAGGACTGTGAAGTCACTCGACCGTTTGTTTGCAACATGGAGGAACAGAAACGGTTAGTCTAACGTTCGCCGTCTCTGATTGCCGTGTGCAACGCGGAGTTTCTGATCACCTCGGCGTGCACCGGATCCGCACCGCGGATCATCTCCGGATCCGCTCAACCGCCTTAAAGTTCGTGACGTTGGATCCGTGCCTCCAACCGCTTCGGCGACGTGGACCGGATCGGATCTAACACGGTCGCCCCCCTGCGCGATTCCGATTTCCGATCTCCTGATCCACCCCTAAATCTAAGCAACTCCTCTGCTTTGGTGGGCTTTACTCTCTAATCGCTTGCTCCTCCGCGTCGCATCTGCCTCTGGCCGATTCTTTTCCGGGGTTTTAGGGTTCGATTGAGGCGGAAAAATCTGGTTGAAATTGGGCGCTGTTGCAGGCACGAGGCAGATCTTAGGATTTTTGATCTGACTGCGGGGGCGTCATTTTTGTGGATTCTGGGCCCTCGGATCATTATTGCGGCTGTCGCTGCAGGAAGGGAACGAGACGGTGTCCCTGTTCCTGAGATCACCTAAGACCACTGACTTATCGAAGGTTAGCTCTAATACTGTTTTTTCCCGCACCCTCACCGTCGGAAGCTTAAACTTTGCCGTCCTTGGATTGAGTGCGACGTTACCTTCCAGAGGAATTTGATCTATGTTGGTTCTTTTTGGAATTGTCTTCAAGTTTTTACTTGATTGATTTGGCACAAGGCGGCAGTTTTTAGATTTCTTATTCATTTAATTTCAAGTCGGATTACTGTGCTAAACTAATGATGACGAAAATGGCATATCCAGTTATCCATTACAAAAATATGAACTTTCAAAAAACATTAACTTACTAGGTTCTTGGTGATTGTTTGAGCATGCTAGGGGAGTCAACCGCAAAGTTGTGTAATTCTAACGGACGGTTGCTTTAGACATATCTATCAGACTTATGGATTGATTAAAGGCCGTTAGAGTGTTTTATGGGCCATTGAAAGAAAGTTCTCTCCAGTGTTATAACGGATAACCTGAACCCAACAATTTGGAAAATTTCAAACTGAAGATAAAATGTTTGTTTTGGTTCAGTTTTTTGGGTTGACTTGAATTTTAGACATTCCTCGGATGGAGAGATAGCTGCTTATAATTTATATTATTAAATAATCAATTATGTTAAGAAGGATGTCAATCAAAGTAATACCTAAGATTCACATACTGTTGTCTTTGATTTAACTTCATTCATTATATGCCATACATTTTTAGTTCTTTAGTGATTTATATGATAGTACACAATATTTTCTAGTTAAGAGGAAACATGGATGACACTAATTTAAGAGGGGTTTACCTTAATTAAAAATGTAGAACTTGTTGAATATGACATCGAAGTTCTTTGCAATGTAGGTTTTAATTCCAGTCAGAAGCCTTGTATGGCTCTTATTTCTGCTAAATCGATCTTCAGTAATAGCCAGATAAGTTCATAAGTGGAGTGGATTCTCATTCTTTGAGAATGCCTAAAGAGGAAAAATGAAAATTGCAGCTGTTATTGATACAACAATTTAGTAACGAATCTTTAGGAATTGATTAATTCTGAGAATATTTTTTCTGTGACTGTGAGGTTGATTATATGTTATATTTGTAGTCTTATGAAAGTTGTTATCACAAAATTTCACACTGCAGATCAGTAGTCATGCTATAAATATATTTTCTAATACTCAAAACAACGTATGCTTCAAATTGTTGTCTATTTTTTAGTAATCAGTAACCACCATCGAAAATCTAATATCAATGAAGGAAGAACATTGGTACGGAACAGAAGCCCTTGTACAAGCCTCTTCTTCATTGTACTTTTCAGATTTAGGCTGGTAACTGGGTAATTTAACTGAGTTCTGTGAACATGCAAGCCTATTTTGGCACTAGATGAAGCTCTGAAGTGTTTAACTGGCATCATGAAAGCTTCACAATTTTTATTCAATTTAGTTGAACATTATTAGTTGTCTACTTGTAGCCTGTGCTTCTTTTTTGTGTGTGTGTCTGTGTGTATATATATATATACACACTTTTATTATTTTATATCTTCTCGCTCTTGAATACTTTCTTTTATCGAATATTTTGGAAAAGTAATTCCGTAAAGTTTTATAAGTAATGCAGATGCTGTATCATTTCCACTGCACTAATTTTTTTTTCCCATTTTTCTGAAGTAGGTGGGGCTCTATCAAAGGAAGGATCTGCAATGAAATGCCGTTTATACCTTAACCCATAGGAGTAAGTCATGTGCTTTTATTTGTTAATGTCATGATACTATAAGTTGTATGAATGACTTCTGGTGTTTTTTTATAAAATTTTTGGAGCACTTCGCAGGTTAGAGAATCAGACAACTGGTCTCTTTCTAGTTTTCTCGCATAGAGTGCACGTTGTACACCCTTTTTTTTATCTATGGATATCATTGAGATTGATTCATCAGATAGTGAAGATGAGTTCGGTACAGGATCTTTATCATCAGAAGAATTCTGTGTTGATGATAGAGTGGACCAATTGGACAGTAATTCACAATGGCGTGTTGAGAATAATGATCCACAAGCAGTGTTTCCTACTCGTTCCAGTAATTACAATGATTACAGAGCAGCAGCTCCAGGGTTTACATTAGACGCTGCTTCATCGACTACAATATCTGGTGCAAGTTTGGGAAATAGTGCTACAAAAACTGTGATGCATGGGCCAAGACTTGGGGCTTATGAAACTATAGTTGATTTTGAAAGAGCAAAGTTTAAAAACAACCTTTCTCCTTCGAGGATGAGCAAGGGTTCTGAACTAAGCTCTTTGACAAACCCCGAGTCTGAAGCAATATCAGCCAGATCAGGTATGGGTTTAAATTCTTCAACTCTTCTCAACCAAGGAACTCCATTTTCCATCCAGAAAGATGTCACCAAACCTGGACTTGATCATCGTGAAGACTTGTACAAAGATGCCCCTAAAAGAGTTCTTCCGCCATCTATGTTTTCTTCCAAGAACAAAACTTTAGCAAAGGATTTCTCAAGCCTAAAGGATGAAAAGAAAAATGGAGCATACATGTCTTCGTCTTTTGCTGGAGAAAATGCATTTCATGATTTAACCAGGATTAAAGCACCACAATTTGCTGATGAAAAGTTAAGCACATTGCCAAGAGCTTCATTGGAGAGCAGAGGTGATTGTACTTGCTCGTGTTGGATCTGACAATGCCAATTACAATATATTTGATGCAGTGGTAATATACTTTGTTTTCCTGTACAGATGATTTGCATAGAAATGCCACCACAAGTAGAATGCTTCCTTCGTCATTTGTGCTCGGGAAAGTAATCCACACTTTACCTTCACCTAGTACTAGTGATGGAGAAAGACACTTGGGCATAGGAGGTGATAGACACTTGGAGCGTGATGAGAGGCATATATATCAGGAAGCCTTGCAGGTAGTTCTAATGTGTTAGGGTATCTTTATTTTTTCCACTGTGCCTCTTTTATTTCTTGTCCTCCTTTTCTTCCATGGAGAGTGATTTAGGTTACTACCTTGAGGAGTTAAATGAGTTTGATGCATCTTCTGTTTCTGGAGAGGGTTCTTTTTCTTTTGCATCAGTTTTTGTCGACTACCAAGTATTCCGTGTTAATCCTGTATTCGGAAACGTACTACACTTATTTTTTTCTCATTTATCGACATCAACAATAGTGGTGTAAAATGCAAGAAAAATAACCAAAAAAGAGTACTACTTTCTGCATTGCATAGGATATATATATATATATGCAAACCATGTATACTTAGGGTCATTTTATTATCAAGGAATCTTGATTGTTATTGGTTTTATAATTTCCTGCAGAATCTTGGCCAACCAAGGCTAGAGGACGACCTGCCTGAGGGGCTTCTGGCTGTTCCTCTCTTAAAGCACCAGGTAGTTATCTGATGGAACTACGAACTTATTGATTATTTTCCTTCAGCTGTGAAGCTAAGGTGCTAACTATAATGTTCCATAGAAAATAGCTTTAGCGTGGATGGCTCAGAAGGAGAAAAGTGTGCATTGCTCAGGGGGAATCCTTGCAGATGATCAGGTCAAATTTTAGAATTCATGTTCCATTTGATACTTAGAGTGCATGGGGTATTCACTTCTTTTGTTTTCAATCATGAAAAATGACTGCTATTCTCAAAACAGGGTCTTGGTAAGACTATATCAATGATAGCCCTGATTCAGAAGCAAATGCCTCAACAGTCAAAATTCACATCTGATGATTCAAACTGTGCAAAACCTGAAGCCTTGAACCTAGATGAGGATGAGGATGTTGTTGTTGAAGTGGATAAGACAAAGCCGTTGTCTGTAGACAATGACCAAATACGTCGGCGAGTGGCTGGTTCAGTGATGCACACATCCAACAACTCCAGACCAGCTGCAGGTACGTTGGTCGTCTGCCCTGCTACTGTTCTTCGCCAATGGGCTCGAGAGTTGGATGAAAAAGTTCCAGACAACGCAAGGTTATCTGTTCTTGTGTATCATGGAGGAACACGGACAAAAGATCCTAATGAACTAGCAAAATACCATGTTGTGCTTACCACCTATTCCATTATAACTAACGAAGTGCCAAAACAGCCTATAGCTGATGACGATGAAGGAGAACAAAAAAATCTTGATAAATATGGGTTAATTCCAGAGTTCGGTTCCAACAAGAAAAGAAAGCAGGCTTCCAGTGGGCAGAACAATATGAAGAAAAAAATGAAAAATCTGAAAGGTTTTATTGATTTTAGCAGTGGTCCCCTTGCTAGAGTTCGATGGTTTAGGGTTATCTTAGATGAAGCTCAAACCATAAAGAATCATAGAACCCAAGTAGCTAGAGCCTGCTGTGGTCTTCGAGCCAAAAGAAGGTGGTGCTTATCTGGAACACCCATGCAGAATGCAATTGATGATCTTTATAGTTACTTTCGCTTCCTGAAGTATGATCCATATTCTTTATATAGTTCCTTTTGTGCCTCCATAAAATATCCAATATCGAAAAATGCAAGTAATGGGTATAAAAAACTTCAAGCTGTCCTGAAAACTGTACTGCTTCGCCGCACGAAAGGTAATTTATCATCTAAATTTAGTAATTTTCTCCTACAATTTCTTAGCTCTATGTATTATTTCTCAGTTAGTTAGAATTTTTTTTCCTGATTTTATATAACATTACTGGATCAATAGTGCACGCTAGTGGCTTCTTTTGAATTCCTTAATTATTCGTGTAATTTTCAGTTCTTTTGATTACTAATAAGGAATTATGACCATATTTCATACCCAATGTGAAGTCTTGGAGATAATCATGATTAGGAAAATGCACCTTATTTTCTTTTGGAGTGGTTAACTTAATTCTGTCTCTTTGAGGATGAGTGATTTGATATTTTGAATAATGAACTTGATGCTATTCTTAACATCTGAAATTGCCAAATTATTCGGTTCAGTTCAAGGATTCCTGAGGATTCAGCATAATGGGGGATGCCAGTCAGCACATTCATGTGCCAGCAGTTGGTGGACCAAAAACAAGAAAAAAAGGGCAAAAATAAAGAATAATTTTGCAGTACTTCCTTGATTTTATCTCCACTAGGCAAGAACAGAAACAAGATGGTTTCTATGTACTCTTTTGGGGTCACTAGCTGTTACCTTGGTATCTCCAATTTAATTGGAGTACCACTAGTCCTTGATTAAAGTCTAAAAGTAACTAATCGCAGAAGTGTTGCATTTGGAGTAACCCGTGTTTAAAGTATTGGTCCGGTGGCTCGGTCCGATTGGCCGCTAGACCAGTTTGTACCAGCTGGTACCGGTGGCTATACTAGATGCCGTCACTAGTGGAACCACGGGTGTTCGAAACTTTGGGCCACTGCCGTTGGCGGAAGCTTCGTTCCTCCGGCGGCAAAAGCTTTATTCGGCGTTCCACCAGCCGCCCTATGCTCGGGGCTGGTCTTTCACCAAATCCGTACAAACCGGAGGAATCGGTCTGTTACCTTAATCCATGGGAGTAACGGCTGCTTTTTGTTTTACTTTGCTGATATTAAATTTCATTGTGATCCTTAGGTTCCTTGTATATTTTACATGAGAGCAAGCAGGACATGCATATCATGGATGTAATACGTGTAATTTTCATGGGCAATATTTTATTTTTTTATATATTGGCTAAGCTTGATGAGTCATATACTAGAAAGGTCCTTGGACAGATTATTATAGTGTTGTTATCAACTTGTGTACTTCCACTACCCTATCAATGCTACTGGCCGCTACTCTTAAATCTCATCACTCTCCTTTGGCTCATGTATGCCCACCTTGAGCTGCTCATCACTTCACTAACTTGTCTCCTATCTAGGCCTTGCTCTTCTGTCGCAACCACTTGACTTCCACTCCATGTCGATGATCCCATTCATCAACAGTGTACTGAGCAAACATTGGAGGGCCAATAATTCATAGGAGGAAACACTGATCGCTCTCAGACTCGGGTCAATGCTTGCTAGTCATCCCTTGTTGGCTACTTCAGTTTCCCATTTTCTAGCTTTACTACCAACCATTGTTTGCCGTATTGCCTCCCTTTGCCAATGGACTCGTGCCACTCGCCAAGTTGAACTAGAGTCTAGATCTCATGGCCTAGCTTGTAGGTGAAGGTGAAAAGAGAGAGAATATTTGGTCACATTGGTGATCATGTTACATAAAAAACAAAGGTCTTAGTGGGCATGTGTGTTCAACATGACGAAAAAAAAAAAAAAGGAGGGCAAACCTCATAATGAACAACATAGGAAATGAATAAAATAGGAGAAATTAACTAAAATTGTCACAAATAGAGAAAATTGGGAGAAATGTGAAAATTAATGGTGTGTTGTGTTACGGGCCCAATATTGTTAGCGGCTATTAATAAAACGGATTCGGGTTGGGTTGTCATACCCGGTTCGCTAAGTAGTGAAAGAGTATAAATAAGGGCTTAGGTTTAGAGTTAGGGTATGTCACGTATCTTGTTTTGTCTACTTTGGCGTGCTTTGTATGAGAGGTTCTATCAATTGGCCCGACCTGCCGGATCGATCGCCGAAACTGGTGGTCCGGTGACGGATAAAGGCGGAAGAGATTCCGTTGTCGGTAGTAGATCTTATCGGCTGATCTACTATCGTTGATCAAGCTGAAGAAGAAAACCCTAGGGTGAAGTCCATTTAAACCCTAGGGAGGAGGTGACTATCGGGTTGAAGGCAGGAAGGCATCGATAGCAGGATAGAGAAGGGCCTTGAATGTTTTTCTTCTACCGACATCGGCAGCCGAGACTTGATCAGCAGATATGTGTTTGGACGTCGGCAGTAGAAGCAGCGGACGATTCTCTTCAAGCCGCTTTGAGAGGAGGCGGCATCGTTTGAGTCGCTGTGGGCGGATCCCGGCAAGCATCTATAGCCAACTTCAAAATTTTTGGCATCGGCGGCGAAGATTTATGCTCTTCGTGGTATTCACCTCTTCGATCAGAATGAGAGAGGCGTGTTCCGATCAACGTCGACCTCTGATATCCAAATAGGGGTGACAAATCTGCTTCGCCAGTCGATAGCAGTCATCCTCGCCGAGTGTTCAGCGCTAACTGGCTTCAGATTATGTCTCCCGACGTCTCCAGAGGCATCATCATCGGCGAGACGCGGAGGCGTCTAACTCGGCGATGAGAGACATTTCCGGCGGCCCTGTTTTGTTTTTCGGAGGTGCGGGGAGGCGTCGTACCAATTCAGCCGACGAAACCAACCGCCGACGTGACAGCCAGGCAGCGACGGGGGATTTCTCCAGCGACGTTGGTGGCGTGAAGCAGTAGCGGGGCTCTCGCTTACTTCCTCTGTTGCTACTGCGACAGGCTTCGAAGGCGCGGCGTCAGGCGGACGGCGGAAGCGACTGGTGAAATCGAACTACCTGGCGGGATACGACGCCGACGCTCCCTTTCCACCACCCCCCCTCCTGGCCGGAACCCTAGCCGGCCATAAACCCTAGCCGGCGTAGCAAGCCGGCGCAGCGCCTACGCGTGAGAGACAATATTGTAGGTAGGAAAAAAAAATCAAGGTTACTGTGCGAGTATTGTAGCACCAAAAAAATAAAAAAAATAAAAAAAAAACAAAAAGAAGAAGAAGGAGGATGACAATAAGAGGTGAGGGAAGTAAAGTTGTTCTATATTATATGGAGATGAATCATCATCTTGATAGTTTAGATGAGATGAGAGCAATGCTTAAGGAGTGGGTTAGGGAAAAGACAAGGCGAGAGGGTGCAGAAATGATTATCGATGGGCGGACTTATCCACTGGGCCAAAGTACTATGGAGGATAGATGGCAGACTCGTATTCTCATGGAATTACAAAGATTTGACGGTACTGATCTAGAGGATTGGATTGCACAAGCTGAATATTTTTTCAACCTTAAAGGTATGCCAGACGACTCTAAATTTCTTATGGCATTTGTTCGTATGGAGGGAGAAGCATATGATTGGATTCGATGGTTAAAACGACATATTCTCAATCTCTCTTGGGAAAGGTTGAAGCCAGAGATGATACTAAGATTTAGTACAATTCTTAATCAAAGCTCATATGAGGATGACAATATGCCTCATGTTGATCAAGGCTTTAGCGTATCTCTCGATACCTCTTTTGATCATCGTTTTGAACCTAGCATTTACCTAGCAGAGATTGATTATAGTACTGATAAAGAAGAAGAAATAATTGGTGCTGTTGTTGAAGCTTTCATGAGAGAAGATGAGGAAAAGGGCTTGCAAGGTCATCCAAGGTCGCCTGTACTAGACGCTATGGTGACACCTTTTGTCTTAGAAGAATCAGAAGATATGGAGGAGGAGCAACCTTTACACGCACAATCTGCAAATCCTGGATACTTAAGCTTTAATATCTCAAGTCATTCATCACATGATATCAACGGACAACTTCAACTTACTAATAATGTTTTTCAACCAAATGAGTGGGGTGGGATTTCTTCTGAAGAGTAAGATACAGTTGTCAAGCTTGAGGCTGCAATGTTTAGTGTTTTTAATTCAACAACTTATCGAGCAATGTGGGATCCTGGAGGCAGCTCAAGATGAAGTTATTCAGCCTTGAGGACAAGGGTAGTTTGAGAGGGGGCAATTGTTACGGGCCCAATATTGTTAGTGGTTATTAATAAAATGGATTCGGGTTGGGTTGTCATACCCGGTTCGCTAAGTAGTGAAAGAGTATAAATAAGGGCCTAGGGTTAGAGTTAGGATATGTCACGTATCTTGTTTTGTTTACTTTGGCGAGCTTTGCATGAGAGGTTCTATCATGTTGTTTCTTTATTAGACATTAAATTTTTCACATCATCACATATTTGTTCAACTTGTTGGCTAGGAATTAAAAACTGATTCATACTACCCTACTGCTCCGACCATGTATAAAGTTGATATCATTAGTATTTAATCATATATATATGGCTTTTGCAGCTACTCATGGTTACCAAAATCCTATTTATATGTAAATACACATTCATACTAGTTCTTGAAAATTGCTATTTTTAAAAAATCATTTAGAATAAATAATAGAAATTGCATTTCGATTTACTTCAGATCTGGGGAGCTTTTGGAATAATTTTATGATTATTATGTGATTTTTCATTAATGATTCTTTTGTCAAAATGACAACTCATCACAATTTTATTTTAAAAGTTACTAAACCAATATTGTTTACATTTCTGTTATTAATGTTGGTTGATATAAAATCCCTTCATTATCTCAAATATTTATTAGATTTGAGTTTCTAAGGGTTGGTATCAATTGGGTTTTAAAGATGTATGTATTTGCTAGTACCGGCAGGCATTAATTATATACTATACATGTAGTTATATACACATAAAAAAAACAATGGTTCAAAGTAACAATTTCTTGTACAAACATCATGCGACTAAAGATTTCTCTAAGCAGGGTTTTAAAAACCGGTCCACACTGGCAGTACAACCAATTTGTACTGTTGCCCAAGCAGGTATGTGGCACTGAAACGGGGAAAGAGGAAAGAAGAAGAAAAAAAGCAGAAGCCGGACGAGTCTTCTTCTTCTTTTTCTTTCACTTCTTCTTTCTTTTTCTCTCTCTCTTCCTCTTTTTCTCTCTCTTCCTCTTTTCCGCTAAGGTGCTTCCATACGTACTGGTCTGTCTGACCATAATTGTAATCCTTGCCGTACAGTGCTATCTCATGTTGATTTACTTTTATGTTTTATATCTAACATAACAAACTTGAGGTCATAATTGATTTTAAGAGCCTAGACACCAAGAAAGGATATTTAAACTTGAAGCTACCATATTGGATGATTGAGGCGAATAGGTGGCAATGTGATGCAGGAGACTAATGATTGAGCAGAACAAGGGAAGAGAGTAGATGAGTACAAAAGTTGCCGGCTTCACATAACTATAATGTATGATAGTAAGAGTAGAGTGTAGGATTGATCCTACCAAATTGCTTTAAGTTATATTTTAACAAAATATATTAATATACTAGAATGAAATTAAACGCAAAGATGAAAGCCTAATAAGTAATAAGCAATAATTATTATGTATCGAACATCAACCATAAATTACCAAATGACACAATAAAAACTGTTTTAACTTTTAAGCATCCAAATGTTCACACAATAAGTTTGAAAGAGGAATCAAATGTGATTGATAAAAAATTGAAACCAATAAGCAAAGTCAAAATATCAAGTACCAATTACAATAAGTAATTCAACTAATTCAACTCTAGCTTACCAATCTAATGCATTAATTTTGAATTTATTACTGGAGATAGGCATATTAATCTTTCACAAAACTAATGTAAACAACTCTATAAATAGTAATATAGGTTTTTTAGTAATATAGTAATTAACATGATTAGCATCATTGTAGGATGATCCAGTATGGGAAAGTATGTTGTGGCATTGACAAGGTGCAAGAAAGTAGGGAATCTAGAGTTGGCGAATTTAGTGAAGAAGGTAGTAGCTTGTAGGAAAGCTGATGACATATAGTGAAGTGTGCTTTAAAAATGTGCACAGAAGCAAAGTGCTAGATGCTCTAGTGAAATAATAAAATGGTGGCTTTCCAAGGTTTTAAATTTATAGGTATACCAATCCAATGTCTGAGATATATTGGTCCATAACGACGGATGAAAATAGATGTATTAGCTAGGACACTTGTATATATAGTACCGACCTTGTATCACTACCTACACAAGGTTGAATCAATATGTATTGCCCGTACCCATGGACTGGTTTTTAAATTTATAGTGGCTTCAAAAGAAGAAAACAATGATGATAAGAAGCAGAGATGCTAGTTGCAATAGTGAAAGGTAGAGGGAAATTGCATGCAAAAATTTGTGTTACCTAATGACTCTGAAACTAGTTTGCAGGGGAATCGTTTATCTCATTGATCCTACAATATAGAAAAATAATTCCACAGTTTGCAATGCTCCCATCTTCAATCCGGATCAATCAGGTGGATTTGGGTTGTAGAATTTGATGGTTGCATGACCTGAAATATGAATTTGATAATCTTTGATTCAGTAGAAGGAAATATGAACTAACAATTATTCATCATGTAAAATTATCATTATCAACACTCATTTTTCTAAAAATAAGCATTTAGACACAACCCTAAAAAATTGTTAACTACGTATAAAACCTATCACTAAACTTTGACCTAGCTAATTGGACTACGAACATTTTACTAGCAAAGCTACGACATAATTAATAACTATAGATGTTATAAGTTATAACATCATCCTTCTCTACAAGAAAAAAACTTTACTTTGAGTGAATTAACCTATGGAAGTTCTTGCTGATGTTGCCTTGTAAACGAAATATGCACGCTATGAATATATATATATATATATATATATATATATATATATATATATATATATATATATATATATAATTTCTTTCATTCATTTTTTGTTTTAATTTTTCTTTCATCTATTCACTGTATGCTAAGTTTACCATTGACTACATCACCCAAGGTTTTAAATACCTGTATTAGATCGGCATACCGGGCTATACGAAGTTGTTTTTTAAACCATTGTGAGGGTGGTAGTTCTCTCCTGCAATAGACGAACTATGTGCTAATGTGATGCAACAACTTCCTAATTGGGCAAGGATTATGGTGCTAGGAGAAATTGTGATTGTGGATGGACTTAGAGAATAGGTGGCTAGTAGAAGTAATCTGGCCAATCATGCTGACACTAGAGGCAGTTTCTTTTGATACTCCAACATGGAGAGGGTTTCGGAGGTGGCTGTGTTTATGGACATGTGGTGAAAGTGGTTTAGTTGCGAATGCAGGTGGTCATCTAGCTGTTGGATACAAGGAATGAGGATCTGTACTGATTGGCGGTTGGACCAATATGTACTTGTCCATAATGGACAAGAACTGGTCATATAGGTGGAAGCATGCGGATCAACAGAAGTAGAAGGGAAAAAAGAAGAGGAGGAAGAATAGGAAGAGAGAAGAAGAAGAAAAGGAAGAAGAAGAGGGCGAAGAAGAAAGGTCCGCCCGCGTATGCTGTGTCTGCAACATCCGCCCTAGTGTGCCGTGTCCTCAGCATTGACCAAGAATGGAGCTGAAATAGTAGAAGGACATAAAGATTAGAAGAAGACAATTCAATAATTTATTAATCAAACTATGGTACCAACACTTATTTCCTTTTAGATAAACTTTTAAGCACAACATTAAACAATTAATGACCACGCATAAAACCTACACATGTCCTAGATAACTGCACCTCTAACACTTGGTAAACCTACTAGTATGATTAACTACTACAACTGACCAAGTCAATGTCTAATGTGGTGTGACATGAATGGCACGGGCTACAAGAACTCTTCCATGGGACGGTGCTTTCATGATTGGTGTGGGATATACAAAAGAATGCTATAATAGTTTCACATGTGGCGCCAATTTAAAATTGATGAAGCCCAAACAGTTCAATCTTTTTAAAGAAAATAGTACTGATATACTCTTGGAATCAAGAATATCTTGAAGAAACTAATATAGAAACTTTAAGAATCTTCATGTCTATTGTAGTCCATGCGAAGCAAATCATGTAACATATAGAACATAACTTATTTCTCTCTAATCAGTAGGACCGGACACCGAAGCCATAAAAACGGCTATGGATTACATAAGATACTTTCCCTATTTATTCCTTTTCGGCCTTTGGAATTTCAAGGCATTAAATATTAGGTGCCATAAAAGCATTATATGAGACACTATCAGTTAGAATGCTGTAATGTCAAGGCATTAGTGAAGTCTGCATTCAAGCAATTCAACTATTGTTTGGGTTATGGATGTTTTTAACTTGATCACTGCTAGGCACACACAAAAATTTTTTTTTTAAAAATCTTATGGTACCTTCAGAATTGTATTTGGAAATAGTATCTTTGTATATGGCTAAGTGACCATTTATTTGCAAAATAATTGGTTTTGTATTTCCAGTTTTCTACTTCTTTATTAGATTTTAAATATGATATCTTAGGAAACAATGCTTAGGATGGGTATATTTTCTTACTTCTTTGTGTGCTTACACTTAATAGTTTGTATTTTATTGTGTATATTTTATCAGTGGTTTTTTTTTTATCAGAGAAGAAAAGCAACATTAAGACAGTTTTAGAAGTAATTGATTATAGATTGCAACATTAAGACATTAACTTTTAATCATTGAGTTTTGTTCAGAGACTTCATTAGTTGCTAAAGCTGTTTTTGTATGTTTTGGGGGTAAACATTGTAATCTTGTGTTATTTTTAATGTTCTTTTAAGTCGAAGAGGCATGCAGAGTTCCCATTTTTGTCTTATCTTAAGGAACTTATTTTTCATTTGTGTTCTGCTTATTTAGTTTGCAGTCAATTGTACCAGATGTGTTTGCTGTATATTGTTTCGTTCTATCTGATTTGAGACAAAATTCTTTTCCTTTTATTCTTTGTTTTGAAATGAGTCTGTAGAATAATTTCATTCAAGTTAATTATTTTTCGGGTTGTCTTGCTTATTTGCCTTGACCTACCGGTAACTTTCTTTTGTAGACTCGTTTATCGATGGGGAGCCAATTCTTAAATTGCCTCCAAAATCAATATGCTTGAAAAAGGTAGATTTTTCTCAAGAGGAACGAGATTTCTATTTAAAGTTGGAGGCAGATTCACGCCAACAATTCAAGGTATGCATTGTTTGGGAAGTTCAACTATCATATTTTTCTTTTGTTTTGAAAGTCTAGTCATTTGTTTTATGAAGTTTTTCAAAGAGAATTTTGTTTCTCTTTATGATTATATGCTAGGATTTAAAAACCTTTCTATCATGTGGTACATTATGTACTAGTCCAACCTTGTACTGGTCTCCGAAACCGGCTGGTACGTCCGGTTTGTACCGGTCCGGTGGAGGACCGGTTGCGGAATAAGGTAAAACCATATGAAATAGAGGAAAACTGACCGGTGCCAATACGTACCGAATGGTATTGGCAAAAACCGGCCGGTTTTTGTCCAAACCGACTGGTACCGGTTAAAACCGAATGGTGTTTTTCCTAAAATCGGCCAGTTTTTAAGGGTCACTGTGCATTCATGCGTGCACAATAACAATTACTGTACATGTGTGAATGCATAGTAACAAATCCTGTATGTATAGTAACAAGTACTGTATGTATAGTAACAAATATTGTATGCATAGTAATAAATACTGTGCACACTATAACGAAAGAAAAAAAACGTGAATGCACAGTATTTGTTACCGTGCACACAATGATAAGAAAAAAAAATGTGAATGCACAATATTTATTACCGTGCAACTTTTGGATATATATATATATAATATAATATATTTTATATATTTATTTAAAAATAATAATAAAATATTATATATGTGAGCACTACAAAATTATAGGGTGGATCTTAGTCGTGTTGAAGTAGCTGGCTATGTGGATCCATATGAGTCTCGTTACTCATTTTGGATATAGCGGTATGTTTTTACATTGTAATTTGTATCTTTATATTTTGTACCTATTGTTTTATTTGAAATCTTAATTAAAATATTTTTTTAGGGTTAAATATTAATTTTTTAAATAAAAAACTGATTTTATCCGATATTCATCCAGTACCGATATGGTACCGGCAGTACGTATTGACCTGGCCGGCCACCGGACTGAGCCGCTTGACCGGTACTTGAAACCATGACTGGTATAAGATTGGTATATTATATATATTTTAATAGTATCACCAGGAATGTCTAATACTTTATGACGTTAGAGACCAAAACCGACCAATACATATCGGTCCAATAGTAGACAGGTATATAAAAACTTTATTATATGTAGTGCTGACTTTGAACCAGTGGGTTAACAATGCTAGGTTTCTGCTGCATTTTTCATAAATTTTAAAAGAGTTCATTGTCACTGTTAAAATTCTGCGTTAACAAGAAAAACTGATGAACTGCTTTTGCCTTTTTTTTCTCCTGAAAGCTGACAACAAAATCTCTCCTGCTAATTTCAAATCAGATATTTTGCACTGTGGATAATGAATACATATCAATAGTTGAGACTTGACCACGGAAACATGGTTGTCTTCTGCCACTAATGAACTCAATAATTGAGACCTACATGGTCGTTCAAGTAATTTAAATCACATAGGCAAAATAGGTTTTTAATATTAGTGATACATGAGAGCTACATGTGGTCCCATCTATTTCAAGGGAGCTTGAGATGCGTATATTCATAACAACTTGATCTTCGATTGTGGCTTATTCATGTTGTTGCTAATATAAATGTAAAATCAATTAAAGGTCAATAGTGACAAAATATCAACATTTTTAGGCGAAACTGTCTGTGCACTTTGTGCTAAAAATCATCTTGAAATAAAATCTAGACTTGCTTTTCAACAATTTCTTAGTATCTAAATTTCAGCTGGAAAAAAAAATATAGACATTTGTTCCTAGAAAATAAGGTTTTTAAAACCGGTCTGAACTGGCTGGTTTTTCCTTCAAACCAATCCAATCCTTTGAACCAATCCGATCAAAGTTTGGACTGGACCATAAGGACCGAGCAGCAAATCGAGTGAGAGAAAGAGAAGAGAGGACGGAGAGGAAGAAATTCGACAAGTGGTTCTCCTTCTCCTTCCACTTCTTCTCTTTCTTTTCCTTCCCCCGCTTGCTCCTCTGCCTGGGTATGACCTGTATTTACCGGTCAGAATGGGGACCGGTTGTGCTAGTCGGACGGGAACTTCAAACATTGGTGGAAAAAGTTTTGCCTACTCCTGGTAGGCATAAACATGAATTCTCAATACACTCTGGAAAGGAATGCTAATTTATTTCTATTGTTTTGCCTTTCAGCTGAGAAATTGACCTTCTTGGAGCATTCATTCACAATTCATAAAGTAAAACTTATAGTTAACTCAGCATTTAGCCTATCTAAGTGCACCATCATGAAGTTCACAAAGACTGTTAACTAATCACTTGACTTCAATGGGTTGCTAATCACAGTTCACAAGAATTGACCTCTTCCATCTTCTGACTGTTTCATACCATTTTACGCTAAATCACAACATATTCAATAGCATGGTTTTGTGCTAAAACAAGAAGCTTCATCTGTCATGGTTGATGAACACATTCTTTTTTTCTTATCTAATCTCGTCCTTAGATTATTAGTGTGTGAAACATATCGACATTCTTACAGGAATTTGCTGCTACTGGAACTTTGAGACAAAATTATGCAAGCATATTGATGCTGCTTTTGAGACTTCGGCAGGCCTGTGACCATCCCCTTCTTGTTAAAGGATTTCACACTGATACCATTGGAAAATTTTCTGTGGATATGGCAAGGCAACTTCCCAGGGACATGCAGGTCAACTTACTAAATCAGCTGGAGGGTTCTCTACCCATTTGTGCTGTCTGCAGCGTAAGATAACTCGTGTTACAGGCTTCTTTAGTTGAGTGACAAAATCTATTTGAAGACTTGTGCATTAAGTTATGTCTCATCTAGATTTGTATAGCAATCCGAGTGATAATTACTTTTGAAGTTCTACTTGAATCCTCTATTATATATAGTATATCTCCTAAAATATAGCAGTCATAACGTTACCATAAATCATGATATAGGATATTTGGTATATAATTCCATTTAGTACCCAAACATTTTGATTTTGAAATATTTAATGCTTTGATGCTAGTTATATTTAGAAAAATATATTATCAATTTAAACGTTGCCTTATGTTAATCTTTCTTAGTATTATGACACAGTTCATCAAGCTGGACTGTTGGTCAGTATTTTTTAACATGTTCTCGACTAAATAGTGATATTTTTGTCAAATGTTCCAAGAATATGTTTCAAATCCTGTTCTAGTAACCTGAGTAAAATGATCGTGACATTAAAGACAAATAATATATCAGATAGTATGGAGCTATACTAATCAATATTCATTTAGTCAGATTGGTTATAGGTTGGTGCATACCATGGCTTAAAATGGGTCCACATGATCGGTTGAGCCAGTTTGCACTAGTCTGACCATGTACTAATACCACCAGTACAAGGTTGGTACTATTATGTTATATTATATTTTATATAATATTAAAATTGCTTGGTATCAACCGATGCATACCAGTCTGATAATTAATGTACACTAGTATGGGCCAGTATTTAAAACTATAGTGCCATCTATTTCATTTCTTTAGTGTCCTAAGGCATTTCTTTTGAACTACCCCTTTATTATAGGCTGGTACAGTTAAACATTCAGTTTTGTCAACTTAGAACTTGTTTTCTCAAGCAACTTTTTGTATTCATTAATAACATAAAAGTTTTTTCATACTGTTCTCATATCACTCTCTTCAATTTATCAAATTGGTATCGAATGAAATATCATTTTGTACACAGAATTGGCTAATATCACCGTATGAAATACATCATTGTATACTGATTTTGTATTTGAGCTTTTAAATTGTACAATTTGGATTTAAGTTTTAGAAAAATTTCTATGACATTTATTTATTTAGTGTTATGTTGTAGCATCTGATAGTTATATTCCATGCATAACGCCACGGATTCAATGTCAAGAATTATGATGGGGGAAGTACTTGAGTTTAACTTATTATGGTGTTTAGGCAATGTTTTTTCATGACATTTTTTAGTTTAGTATATTTTTGTTATTTTTAATAATGAGTGCTTCATTTTATTCATGCGAACACTAGCACCTCAGGCAGTTGAGACCTTAATGCATTGGAACGTCTGGCACCTTCAAGTCATTGCCATACGTATTATCAAATTGTTCCCAAGCGTTCTGATATTGGGGTTGTGCTTGCTTCATACTATGAATAGTATCACACCTGAGGGAGAATCATAATGGCTCCTGTGCATCATGAGAACTTCCATACTGGGCCTTGGTTCTAATTAGCATGTGATTAAATGAGTTTTTATTTAAGTGAATAATGGCTTTGCTCACTATCACATTTGAGCCATTTGATCATTTATGCTTTACCCATTGGCTAATCATGCGGGTGTTTGACCAGTAGAACCTGGAGGCTTTATCAATTGCCATGGGTTTGAACAATGATCAGAGCTGTCTTTATGGACAAAAAGAGGCTATATAAGGTTGTTGTAGCCTCAAACCTAAGGTGTCGATAAAGTCCCAAGACATGCCTCTAATAATTTGTCAGTGATGACTGCTTTATTGGGGTAACAGCATGATAACCTGAGTAGAAAAATCATGTTCTGATTCCTGGCTTTGTATCAGTGTTCTTTGAGGCTGTGGATGAGCTCTGACTTTTCTGGCAGATTCATTTCTTTTGAATAGTGCAAAGTTACATTGTGCCTTTCAGCGCGTTAAGTTTTATGTTACTTGTTTCTTTCATTATGATGGATTTAGTTCATAACTTCATGTGCTAAAAGATGAACAACTATGCTGCTGGTGATTTGCACTTTCTATTCCACGCAAATAAGTGTTCAGAACAGGGGTAGTGCTTCTGAAGCTAATTTGATCAAGAAATGATTTACTTGTTACTTTCCTATTGCCTAGCTTGGGCCTAAACAAATGATACTTTTGCAGGACCCACCAGAAGATGCAGTTGTGTCAATGTGTGGGCATGTTTTCTGCTACCAATGTGTATCTGAATGTTTAACTGGGGATGATAACACGTGTCCTGCACCTCGTTGTAAAGATGTACTTGGTAATGATTCTGTGTTCTCACGGAGTACACTTAGAAGTTGTATTTCTGACAATTTTGATGATGAAGCTTCAACTAGTACTGCATTTGAGGAGCATCATATTACCCACAGTGGTTACATCTCTTCAAAAATTAAAGCGACTCTCGATATACTGAAGCCTATTGCTTGTCCAAGTTCCAGAACTGTCAATAACTTAATGATATGTGGCCCTGACTCCAATGAGAACTCTACTAACCATGTTTCAACGTATTTGAACTCGAATAGTAAAGTACCAGACAAGGCCATTGTTTTTTCTCAGTGGACCAGCATGCTGGACTTACTCGAGCTTTCACTGAACGACTCTCTTATACAGTATAGGAGGCTTGATGGGAGAATGTCTCTCATGTCACGAGATCAAGCTGTGAAAGATTTCAACACAGATCCAGAGGTAAATAGCTGAACAATATTATGCTATTTTTCCTTTTAGTGGTTGTTTCATTATGCTAAATTTTCTCATGTTGTTCAGGTAACTGTTATGCTCATGTCACTAAAAGCAGGAAGTCTTGGCCTGAACATGGTTGCTGCTTGTCATGTGATTCTTCTTGATCTTTGGTGGAACCCAACAACTGAAGATCAAGCAGTTGATCGAGCCCATAGAATTGGCCAGACTCGTCCAGTGACTGTCTCCCGAATAACTATAAAAGACACAGTCGAAGATCGAATTTTAGCTCTTCAGGTAAATTTAGTGTCATTGCTTGTTTCTAGCATCTTTCAGTTGAACCAGTGAAGTATTGTCATGTTATATTTGTGATCAAGTTCTAGGATAGTTTGAGTCATTAAGAAGACTTGAAATATTTATAGGCTTAAAGAGTGCTGCCAACCTATTTTAGTTTTAAGTGACATTTTCCTCCTGAGTGGATGTATGATTATTTTGAAAATAATTATACAGTCAAATTACTTAAGCTCAGACAATTGCAACACTGAAATTAGGAGAATATTTCATCCTTTGTTGACCTATATAACAATGTGAAATTTCACATTGTCGAATATACTAAAAACAATCTATATATTATTGCATCCTAAATACGGTTTGTTTCCCTTTTTTGTATAGGGCCTTACATGATGCAAATGGTTCCGATGTAATCTTTAGTTGCGATCTCAACTCCTGAGTTTAAAATGGTTTCCTTTTATTGACCAGACTGGTCTATTCGCTCCTGTTCGTTGAGCTCACTTTCCAGATACTGCTATGGCCTTGTCTGATCATGATCTAGGAACTGTCGACCTAATAAATTGTTAAATAGAATGCAAACATTGAGATCTCGTCCCGTATTTAGGTGAACACCCGTCGACCATAGTACTGGGTTTCACCCGTTCTAAAACAATAATCTCTATTTTCATACTAGCCTGTATTTATTTGATAATCTCAGTCGATCCCATCAGCGTTTGGTATATTTAATTTCAGGAGGAGAAGAGGAAGATGGTTGCTTCCGCTTTCGGAGAAGACCAAGCTGGTACCCATGCAACGAAGCTTACAATAGATGATCTTAGATACCTGTTCAACTGTTTCAATGACTGAGTTTTGACGTGGATCCCGCTGTTGATTGGGATCATTTTGGATATGAAAGAACCAGTCCTTTGGAAATTCGAAATTATTTTTTGAGACGTATTTTGCCCTATCCATTAACAAGCATTTCTTTTTCTTTCTTTTTTCTGTAGTTATAGGTTACTGACATATGTAATATAACCAATCCAAGATAATGCTGCACGAGGTGCTGTATATATGTATTTTGCCCCCTCTGAATGAAAATCAAGCGTATTTGCTAATACAAGTCGCTGTCCCTGTACAGTTTGTCTTTTCTGACTTTTGACTTCTAAATGTGGGGATTGGGTTCTTGTTAATTCTTCCATTTGCATAAATTTGTAAGTGAGGTTTTAATTTAAAAATTAATTACAAATGCTTTAATAAAATTATTATTGCTATAAGATTATTTGGGAGTTTCTACATCATATATATTAGCTAAGCCCGTATTGTGCTTCTGGGCCACGCATGTGCGTGCGGCCCAAGCCCAGTCCAGGCCTAGCCTTTCAACAACTTTTGAAGCGGGTCGGGCGGCTGTTACCGGGTCGGGTCGGACCCATTTTGCGGGCGGAGCTCCGTTTGGAGCTAGGGCTACAGTAGCCCTCTCCCTCGCGCGATCAATGGGGACGCGTTCGCGTGGAACGCAGCGGCGGCAGCGGCCGCCTCCTCATCTTCTTCCCCGATTTCTCTCTCTGTCGTCGGGCGGCTTCCGGCGAGTAGCTTCCCGTTGCGGCGACGGCTTCTGCGGCTCCCGGTGGTGTGGGCGTGGCGGTACGGGACGCAGCGGGGCGGCGACCCCTTTCTCCTCTTCGGCGACGCCGTTGATGGTTCCGGCGGCAGACGTCCGCCGAGGTACTGTTCTATCCTCCTCCCGCTCCGGTTCCGTCCGGCGGGTAGGTTTTCGGTCGGCGAGCGTCGCCGACCTCGTTTCTTGCTCTTCGCCGCGCCTCCCTTCCTCTCTCGTTTCCGGCGAGATCTCGGGCGGCCGGCGAGGCTGGGCCCTCTTCCCCTCTTCCTGGCGACGTCCGGCGGCCGTGGGTGGCCTCGCCGGCGTCTCTGGCTGCAGGTGCGTGGGATGCGGTTCCCCTTTCCTTTGGCTGGCGTCCGGCGACTCTGGCGAGTTTGCCGGCGCCGCCTTTGTCTCCGGCGAGGCTGGGCTCGGCCGGGTAGTGTTCCGGCGAGTCTCGGGCGGTTTCCGATGATCTTCCGGTCGTCGTCCGTGTGCCTCTGTTTGCGTACATGCACCCCGGTTTGCATGCATGTGCCTTAGTTTTCGTGCGCGCACTTCTCGCGGGTTCCGGACGCGGTTCTCATTCCCGGCTGATCAGCTGCCCTCAGCCGGCGTATTCCTCTCTCCAGCTCCCTGAGCCTCGTGCTCCCGGCCGAGTTGTCTTTCTCGGTCGGCGTCTCCTCGCCCCTCTCCAGTCTCCGCGCTCCGGTCAAGTGCGTCGGCCTTGTGTGTTGTTGCCGGCATTTGCCGTTTGTTGTGTCGGACGTCTGTGAGACGTCCCCTGTAGGGCGAGAGTTGTATTCGATCGCCTGCGTGCGGTCTAGTCGGAGTTAGAGCGTTTGCCCGGCGTCCTGCGTGACATCGTCTCCTGCGCGAGTGTGCGCCTCCGCCTACGTGCGGATTTGCTTCTTTTCCGGTGTACCAGACTCGTACGTGTGCTGCGCCGGCGTCGAGTCTCGGATGTTGTACTTTGGTGGACATTGGAGCTGGTTCGTGCAGCGGTCCGTGGCTGACGTGGCGGTCGATGACTCGTCGAGATAAGAGTTGAGGTGGCCGCCTGGGATAGGCTGAGGAACACGTCGAGGACGTGCTCCTGCCGGTCGCGCCTGGATCAGCGGTTTAGCCGCTTAGCCCTTGCGTGTGCGTGCTTGGGTGCGAGTCAAAGTGTTGACTCCGGTGTATTTTATTAAAAACTTTATTACCCTAATTCTGGGCGTGACAGACTGGTATCAGAGCCAAAGTTCTGCACGTTCCAACTTGTACATCGGCATTGTACGTGTTGGCAGCAGTGATCAATACAATGATCACAAGGGTCCACAGCATTGAGTTGTTGGTGGAGACTGTCGAATATGGGACAGCTTCGCTCCAAAGATGTCGACAGAGTTGACTTTGTCCAACTACAGCCTCACGGCTTAGTTTTCTTGTCTCCCTAGCGGAGACAGATCTTATGGGGGTCGCGTTGCTAAAGCATGGGTTCACACTACTTCTATAGCACCGACTAAGGCCAGAGGTGGCCATATGGACTGTCGTGCGATGACATGTCCCGAGGGCAGTCGAGTGTGCCTATGGGATAATTGTGCGACAATATATCCCGGACATCAATCATTGGTGCCATAGGATAGTCATGCGATGACTTGTCCAGGAGAGTGTTTGCTGGTTGTTGAGGGATAATCATGCGACGATGTGTCACGGACACCAGCTGATATCTCCATGGGATCGTCGTGCGATAACGTATCCCAGAGATTGGCCGATGGCGGCTAAATAAGTGTTGTGTGTTGACACGTTATAGGAATTGAGGCCTTTGTAGCCTAAGGAATGTCATGCGATGACATCTTTGGAACACCGGCCAAGAGTGGCCATGTGACCGTCGTGAGATGGCGTGTTCATGAGTTAGCACCCTTTTCAAGGGTTTGCTACATTGAAGAAGTTGAGGACTTCCTATGGGGTATTGGAATTGTATTTCCAAAATACCCAGGTTCCTGCTGAGGAGCAGATGCAAACTTGTATCGCGTATCTCTCTAGAGATCCAAGGTTGTGGTGGCGGACTTAGGCCGCACACAGTCTTTTTGGCGTTCCATCCGACCCTTAAGCTCTCGTGTGGAGATCTCAAAAAGATGAGATTGTGGTATAGTTCCCACTCTTGGGAAACTTATCGTTGATTGCGTGAGGCATCCTAAAACGACAAAGACATATTGGGCCACACGGGACTATGTCTAGTGGTATGCCCAGGTGATGCTGGAAACAAGGGGTTTCCATTGTCAACAACACCCTAGCGGTAGGGTTCTGCCATAGAGAGGCAAAGGTTGACGACCCTCCTTACGAAGGAGAGGTCCCTTCGTTGGTGAAGGGTTTGTTGGAAGAATTCTCCGACAAGTTATCATATGAGTCTTCTAAACACTTTCCCCTAAGGAGAGGGATCGATCACAAGTTGAGCTTGTGACAGGATCCACTCCTCCACTAAAGGTCTTATACCGTATTTCTCTAATGGAGTTGGTCAAGCTTCGTTAGCAATTGAGTGGATTGCACGAAGCCGGGTTCATTCGGCCTACGGTACCACCTTATGGAGCGCTGATTGACACGACCGCAAGTTCACGGTTATATCGTAGTAATATAAAAGATGTCGAATCCCACAGGGAGCGAAGTTGAGTACTAGAAAGTCCGAGTCCTAATAGCTAGGCGAATCGAAACGTGGGTTTGAGAATAGAAATCGTAAATAAGCAATCACAAATATGTCGGTAAAGAAAAGATATGAGAGAGAATTCAAGGCTACGGCTTCCACCACAATGATAATCTTAACCGCACAAGAAAGATATTAGTTATTTGGTTTATTGTTTTTGCAAAAGAAGTCTAACCCTATGGTACAAGATGCCCTCTCTCGAGTGAAACACCTCAGTGTTCGTCTTAGACCGACCTCCTACTCTTGCGGTGGGTCGTTCTAAGACGAACCCAATGAGTTCTATGGCAGACTATGGAATCCTCGAGCGAAAACCAAGCACTCTCGTGTCGAGGTCTCGCAAGTTTTACTCAGAGATTCCACCGTTACGATCCTTCTCTCAATATGAATCCTAACAACTAACACGTGAAAATATTCGGCCAAGATAAAATCACGAAATAAATACGTCAAACTAAAATATGCTCACAATTTATACCAAATAACATAAATAGATACAAAGTTTGCAATTAGAATCATCATATGGTTTCCACCAAGCCCCAAATTAGGGTTTACGCTATAATTGTCATTGAAACGCTCAAAATATCTCTTTTAATGACAAGAAAAGTATAAGAAAACGAAGCTAAGGGGAAGGAGACGATGAACCGAAGGAATTCTGAAGAAATCGTAATGATCGTGTGTCTCAATCGCCAAAAATCTCCAAAATTGCCTCTGTCGCCGTGTTCTTCCGCCTGCGTCCGTTCTTTTCGTGAATGCTCGATGTTTAGGTTAAGAAAATTGGGGCTTTTATATCCTATGCGTTCGCCTCTGAAAGAGCTTTCCATAGACACCTTACTTGCCAAATTTGGACTCCGAACGGGTGAGAAATCGAAGGAAAACCGAGTGTGGGTCGGGTCGCTCGCGAGCCTGGTTTAGAATCGCGGTGAACCCCGCTGAGTTCACCTGGCTGTGATGTCTTCTGAGAGTTCGGTTGAAAGAAGCGCGGTGAACCCCGCCGGGTTCACCTGGCCGTGATGTCTTCTGGACAATTTTCGGCCAAATGGAATTCTGGTGAACCCCGCTGGGTTCACCCGGCCGTGATGCTCTCTGTGAGTTGTGCAGGCTGGCGACTGGGATGGTGAACCCCGTGGGGTTCACCTGGCCGTAATTGTCAGGCTAACTCCAAATGAGCCTAAATTTGATGTGCGGCTTCGTTTTCACACTAGAAATCGTCTCATGGTCTCTGAATCTTCAAATATGTCGAAAAAAAGGGTGTTTTTACCTGAAATTCCATAAAAATGCCAAAAAATAAAGATTCCGAAGATATGAAGAAAATAAGCCTATAATGAGTATAAAAATACCAAAATAAGCCTAGATTTGGCATGAAATAACTATGAAAATCACTACAAAAATGCAATGCATCAAAATACTCCAGACTTAAATCTTTGCTTGTCCTCAAGCAATAAAATAAGATGAGATACATGATTGGTAAAAGAGCAATCTTTTGTGTCAAAGTATACAACCAAGTTTAAAAATCGTTTAATAACAATCCAAGATCTAATCAGGAGAAATCAAGTAAATGGTTGTCTCAGGTGTTCAACAGTTTGATCCCACAATAACTAGATGTCAAACAACTTAGTAAGCAGCAAACATAGGATTCAATTAAGCTTACATAAAACACTTATGCAATTCCAATCTTTCCTCGTCAAATCGTTGGGGTTAACTCAAATGTTTTATTCAGGATACGATATACTGATTATTGCACTAGACTTCAACTCATAACCTTAGGTACCATTGCCAAATTTTCGCAATGCCAAGTAGAGGAGTCATTTTATTGTTTTCAATTTCACATCCTTTAGATTTCAACTCATGTCCTTCGGTACCACTGCCAATTTTGCGTAGTGCCAAGTAGAGGAATCTAAGGGTGATTATTCTCCCCTTTTTTTTATTTATTTTATGCTCAGCAGTTGATAACATATCCATTTTGACAGATGCAGTGTTTCCCCAACAACAGAAAGGAATTAAAAGAATAACTAAGCGAATATGTATCTCAAAATGATTCTCATGTAAGTTGCAAGCTTGAGTTAATTCAACAATCGCATCAATGTTTGACCCACTAATGAACATCTCAAAATCAATCCAAATCACAAAAATTTCTAAATCATAGAACATATAAATATGGTTCAAACAGTATTTCTAACAAAGAGGTATCACTCCAGACTTAATTCTTTGATCATTCCTAACCAATCATGCATTCAACTGAAATTTTTGAAATAGCTATCATAGGACAAGTCTCATGATAGACGCATGAATTCATGAGAAAGGAATCAAACATTTCAAAATTTTCATAGCGTGTATAAGAGTCACAATCATCATTGCAAAGTACTGATATAGACATGAAAGTAAAATGCAAAGTGTCATACATAACTGTCACAGAGTGGGGCCTGAAGATGCGGACCAGGCCCACGAATAAGATGGCATATAGAATAAGATGACATATAAGATACAATGCCAGAATATCTATCACAGAATAAAAGTATTCATCCAAACATAGCACAGTCAAATAGCCACATGAAACAGGAAAATAGAAATTGGAAGATAGAAAGCTCACCCACTCTAAAATTTTGCATAGTCCTGTATGCAATACCATGATGTGAGAGGAGTGGATGCTGAAATAGATATCCGGGGGAAGCTACTTCTTTTTGCGCGAGCGGGAGCCAGATGCTCTCGAGCTCGAGCTCTTCTTCTTCCCACACGCACTATAATCCGGCTCAACCTCCTCATCTGAAGGAAAAACGCTGTCAGAGGAGATGTCTATCTGAGCCCTGTGCTCTTCAGAGGCAAAGGCGAGGCGCTCATCCATCGCGGATAACTTTCCCCAAATAGAGCTCAGCATTTTGTGCTGGTGTTGCATACCAGCTTCATTTGATTCCCATCTAGCGGCGTAGTCCTGCTGCATGTGAGAGATAGTGGTGTTCATGTGATCGATCAACTCTCGCTGATGAAGCTGCTCCTCTTTGATTTCCTGCTATGTAGACATCATAGAATCGTGAGAGGAGGTGCCACCAAAAGAAAATGCTCCAGGTGGTGGCGGTGCAGTGTCGACTGGATCGGGTTGTGCGTCCTCAACTGGTTGGATGCGCCAGTTTCCACGAACTCTGATAGATGTGCACTCCGGGTTTGGCAAAGGCAAGCAGAAGGAGCTCCCCTTGAATGTCATACAATATGAATCTCCCTTGTGTATGATCAGCTTCATGGCAACGCAGGATCGAGCTTGTTGTTGCCGGTGGCCTCCAATGTGCCATAGGGGATGATGCCTAGGGAAACTGCCAGAGGTGTGATCAAGCCGCCAATCACTATCGCCCCCCTCAAAGAATGGGCGATGCGGCTGAAATGCTTTGCTAAATAATATCCTGAATCGACTCTGAAACTGTGGAGCATGCACCGGATATAGAACAACTCCGTCTGTCGTACCATGCCGTCACTTTCACCGCGGCCGAAAAGAGTGTGGGCCAATACTTGGTGAACGTACTTGATCATTGGGTTGCACAGACTAGATGCGCGAGCTGTGCGAGCGGAGTAAACGTGCTCGTTTGTGATAGCGCCCTAGAAGTTTTGCTCACTGAACTCAGTAGGGACTCTACGTGCGCTAGGCTCTGGAAAATCGTAAATACTGCGAAACTGTGAAAGAGATAGGATGTGTTCGATGTTACCTAGGCGGAAGGACAGACGGCCTAGATCATTCTCAAGTGTAGGATCAGCTTTGACTTCTAATGAACTCAGAAATTCCAGCGTGGTACCGATGTAGGTGGGTGAGAATAACTGCTGAAATTGCTCCCACCCTATGGATGCATACATCAAGTCAAAGTCTCCAAGCATCCCTAGCATCTGTAAGGTGGTTCGATCAAGATACCGCATATTGAGCACGCGGCGTTGTCGCAGAATCTGATATTGTGCCTCTTGCGCAGCGTTCCGGAAGATAATCCCAAACTCGTTCGGGGGAGACACGTAAGTCTGCGGTCGGCTGGAAGGTGTGCGGCCGTGACGAGACGAAGAGGAACCGGGCGTAGCCGAAGAAGGTCGGTAGGAAGGAGGAGTAGGCGTCGGTTCATACTCCTCATCGTCCGTGGCGGACGAATCTGATAGCGCCTGCTGCGGTCGTGAGGTTCTCTTGCTGGCCATGGCCTTCGTCCTTGGAGGCATTGTGATTGAGACGATCGGAGGATGGCTGGTAAGTGTCGACTATAAGATCCGGTCGGAGATGCTCTCAGATCGGAAGTGGCTGAAACAGAAGATGTCGGCGAGAAAAGGCGACACGAAAATCCGATGTGAAATAGGCGAGAATAGCTTGATCAGACTGCAAGGAATCATAAATCAGAACATGAGAGATCACCTCTGAGTGGTAAGATGGGGAGAAGGCGGCGCGATCCTGTCGGTTTCGTCGAAATCGGGAGGCGGCGGCGGATCGGGTCGATAAAAATCGAAGAACAGCGGATGCACGGGACTGAGATCCGGAGTTGCTTAGAGAGAATAGCTGAAAGGGAAATCCAGATCGAAGCCTTGTAGATGTTCTTCGTGTGTTGAGAAGATCAGAGGGAGGCGCAATTGAGTGGCGGCGGCGGTAAGGTCAAGCGTGTGTGCCCTAGTTTCGGGCGAACAAAGCATGAAATTCCAATGAACCCACCCGGGTTCACTCGCCCGTGATGTTTACTGTGGTCGAGCAGAAACAACAGAAGCACGGGTGAACCCGCTGGGGTTCACCGAGCCGTGAAGCATTCTGGGAAATTTTCTGCCTGTGAAGCTCACTAGATGGATTCCGCGCATAAAGAATACTGGTGAACCCCGTGGGGTTTACCTGCCTGTGAAATCCTCTGGTCACAAAGCCTGGGCGCACTGTTCAGAACAGATCACGGTGAACCCCATGGGATTCACTAGGCCGTGATGTTCACTGTTCACTCAAAAAAATTCTGAAAAAAATCTGGAAAAATTCTCTTGCGCTCCAACTTCCTCCTACATCATAAAGAGACATAGATTTAGTAGCAATCCCCTCTAGAAAATCGAAATTAAAATAAAAAGTAAAGTAACAGTCTAAAACACTAACTAATATCAAGGAGAAACTATGCATAAAAACTATAATTAAGCAAAAACTTGGGTTGTCTCCCAAGAGCGCTAGGTTTAGGTCGGTAGCTCGACCATAAAAGTTTTCAAAGTTTTAATTCCGGGGGATCTGAGAGAGCTAAAACTTCCTCTCTCTCTACTTGCTCATCTACAAAGTAATGTTTCAGGCGGTGCCCGTTAACTGTGAAGCTTCTAGTTCGTTCTGTCCAAATTGTGATAGCACCATATGGTTGAACTTTCTGAACTGTGAAAGGTCCGGACCACCTCGTGCGAAGTTTTCCTGGGAACAGTCGAAGTCGTGAATTGAACAGTAGTACTTTGTCTCCCTCATGAAATTCCTTCTTTGCTATGCGCTTGTCGTGCCAAAACTTGGTGCGTGTTTTGTAGCTCTTGGCGTTCTCATAAATAAAAAGGCGCAATTCTTCTAATTCATCAAGTTGAAGCTTTCTCCTTTCACTGGCGTTCTTGAAATCAAGGTTGATTTGTTTGACAGCCCAATACGCCCTGTGCTCAAGTTCAACAGGTAAGTGACATGATTTTCCATAAATAAGTTGGAAAGGAGACATACCAAGGGGCGTCTTAAATGCCGTCCTATACGCCCATAAAGCATCGGGTAATTTTATAGCTCAATCCTTCCGTGATCGCGATACAGTTTTCTCCAAAATTTGTTTGATTTCTCTATTGGAGACTTCTGCCTGACCACTGCTTTGAGGATGGTATGACGTAGCAATTTTGTGTCGTACACCATACTTTTTCAATAATGCTCTGAACTTTTGCTCAATAAAGTGAGAGCCGTCATCGCTGATCAGGAAGCGTGGGTCTCCAAAACGGGGGAAGATTGATGGAGGGCCTAACACAGCTCCTAGAAGATCCACTAGGGCTCGGAGGAAGCCCATCAGGTATGGCTTCACTTAGAGTCCACTTTCCTTTTAGTACTTTCCTTATTTGCATTGCATAGCATGATAGGTTAGTTCCACCCAAAAGTCTACCATGTAGTTTATTTTTATGAATGTTGTTGGTAGGTTGTGCATTGTAATGTCATGGTAGGTTAGTGCATGTAGTTTGGACACATTTAAAGATGGCTCAAGGGATGCAAGTTAGCTAGCTCACTCTACTCCATGGAGCTAGTTTCCCATTTTGGAAAGGTCACTTCAAACTAGCTCAAAGGGGGACTTCCAACTCAACTCCACTTCAAAGCCCCACTTCAAGGTCCTTTCCAATTGAAGAAGATACCAAACCCATGGATGCATTTTGCGCCACCCTCAAGCAATAAATGTATGCAAAGGCTCAATCTAGATCCATCAATCAAGGGGCGCCACTCTAGATCCACAAATCAAGGGGCGCCTAATCTAGATCCACAAATCATGGTGAATCCTTTCCTTCATCTCATTGCCGCCCAAGCCAACTTGGAAGGAATTCAAAATTCAGCCAACTCTCCACCCATGCGACATCAACACAAGGAAGAAAGCAAATTCGAAATTCAAATGCTTTCCTTTGAAGACTCTCCAAAGAAGACAACAATATCAGCCCATTAATTGCATTGTAATTAATTTCGAAATCTCCCATTTATGTAAGGGGCGCAAGGGGCCAATGACCACCTTGCCCTCACCTTATCCTCATCCCTAGCCGCCTATAAATATGTCCCCATCGCATCATGTGCAAAAAGCATTGTTGAAATAAATTGTTGACTAGTTTCCTAGCCAAAGCAAGGTGCTTGTGTCGCCTAGGGTGCTTGTGTCGCCCACTTCTTCTCCTTTGGGTGCTTGTGTCGCCCAAGCCCCCTCATCTTCCCCCCTACTTCTCCAAGAGCCGAGACTCCCTTCCTCTTCTCCTCATCCTTCACTTCATCCAATTAAGCCGAGAGCATCCAACATCAAAGCAAGAGCACAACAACTCAAGTGGCGCATAGAACATGGAAGCATCCTTTGATCTCTTCAAGCCGATTCTATAAGTTAAGTGTTCTAACTTCTTGTGCTTTTCTTTCATACAACTTAAGAGCATCTTACTACACTTCCCTCGGATTTGTAGGAGTTGGCGCAAGGGAAAGGAGCTTGGCGCATCCCCTTCTTTCTTCTTCCCCCCCTTCTTAGTTAGTCCTATATTTATGTTAGCAAGAGAATTTGGAGGACTAGCCTCCCTCTTGACATTTTGATTGTGTAGTTATTTAATCCTCTCTTATAACTCACCCACGCCTGTGTGGGATTGCTGATTGCCCTGTGTGTAACCTACACCTTCCATCAGAGTAGGACCGGTGAAGAACGGGAAGGACGGTCCTTCTATTCTCAAGGGCCGCACTGTAAGTCTTCTTTACGTTTATTGTCATTTACTTTGAAGCAAGTAGCATAACCATAGTTTTCTTTCTTGCAAGTAGTTTAAATCGGATTTCTTATCTAAAAATACCAAAAACTCTATTTTCTAACCTCGTTAGTTTAATGCGGGTTTTCTCTAGTTTATAAAATACAAAAAAAACTATCTTTCGAAAATCGTTGTTTGCATGCTTGTGAATTACCCCTACATCATCTTGGTATCAGAGCTTAGGCTCCTAGATTAGAATTTTAAGCCTTCAAAACTTATTTTCTAACTTCTAGGCGATTTTTGGAACTAGGTTGCTTGAGACAAAAAGGATTTTCATAACTGATTACTATATCTAGTATTTTCTACTATAAATCCTTTTTCAAAATCAACCATGCAGACTCGATCTAAAGCTCAAAGTTCCCAACCCGTGACCTTAGAAACTTTAGCTGAAATGATTGCAGCCTTAACCCATAGGATGGACGATGTGGACACAAATCTACATCAGCTCAATGATAAGGTGCAAGACATAGAAGAGTCTAATAGGAGTAGACCTCATAGCCAACCCCCAAGTGAACATCATTCTAGAGAACCTGTTCAAAGGCAACAAAACCCAAGGAACAACCCTAGGAACTATCCCCAAGACTTTGATTGGGAAGGACACCCTGTCCAAAACCATCACAACCCTCGACCTAGGGATGACTATGCCCATGTTGTGAAGCTTAACCCGCCCACCTTTAATGGATCCCTTGATCCTAGAGTTTACCTAGACTGGGCAACCAAACTCGAGCAGTACTTCGAATGGAGTATGATGCCCGAGCACTCTAAGGTTAGGTTCACCAAATGTTTGCTTGAAGGTTCTGCTAGACTCTACTGGAGTAATGTAGAAAGAAGCCTACAAAGGTCTAGACAACCACCCATTACAAAGATGGGAAGAGATGAACACTAGACTGAGAGAAAAGTATGTTCCCCTGAACTTTCATAGTAAGCTTCTTGACCAAACTAGTGGCCTTATCCAAGGAAACTCAACCGTAGAAGAATATATGGTAGAGTTTGATGAGCTGTTGTTGAGGAGTGAAATGGATGAAACCCCAATGTTTACCCTGAGTAGGTTCAAGAATGGTCTCAAACCAGAAATTAAGAGAGGACTTGCCTTTTACCAAATAGACACCATAGAGGAAGCCTACCAAAGAGCCCTTGAAGTTCAACAACAACTTAAGATTAGAAAGGAAGCTCTAAACTCAAAACCAACCTATAGGCCCTCTCCTAGCAGTTCACAACCTAACTCCTCAACCCCTAAACCCAAACCAATCCAAACTACAGTTGTCTGCCATAACTGTAAACAACCAGGTCACCTCATAAGGAACTGTCCTAAGAAGATAATGGTTATGACTGAGGAACATGTAGATCCAGAAGTAGAGACTAAGGAAAACTTAGACCAAGACCCTAACTGCTGTAATGTTGAGATTAATGATTGTGGTAGTGAAGAGGATTTTTTCCTCAACACTCTGGGAGTAGTCAGGTGCACCCTGATCAACCCCACCCCTACTGAAGACTGGCGAAGAACCAGCATCTTCCACACTTACTCAAAATGCCATGGTCACATGTGCAAAGTAGTAATTGATGGAGGAAGCAGTTTGAATGCCGTCTCTCAAGTAGCAGTCACTAAACTCAACCTTAAGGCAGAACCTCACCCTAAGCCTTATAGTATTTCCTGGGTCAACTAGACTAGCGTTCCTGTCTCCCATAGGTGCCTTGTCCCACTCACATTTGGTGCCTACCAAGGATCAATATGGTGTGACGTCATCACAATGGATGTCGCCCAGATTCTCCTAGGCCGTCCTTGGATTTTTGACATGGATGTTGTCCACTACGGTAGGACAAACACTTATGTCTTCAATCACAATGGACAGAAAATTAGGCTTAAGCCCTCCTTGCCTAAGGAACTTAGAGCCTCCACTAGCAAAGGTAAGATAGAAGAACCCAAACAACCAAAGCCAACCATCCAACTTATCCAACCCCAAACCTTTGCTAAGGAATGCTTAGAAGACCAACCTCTCTATACCCTTATCATTAAGGAGACCACACCTGAAACTGAAACCAAAACCCCTCCTGAGGTAGAAAACATCCTAGAAGACTATAGTGAACTTATCCCAGAAGACTTACCCAATGGTCTACCTCCACTTAGGGATATCCAGCATGTTATAGACCTTGTCCCTGGGTCCACTTTACCCAACCTTCCTCATTATAGGATGAACCCTACTGAACACACCGAGCTTAAGAGACAGGTAGATGACCTCTTATCCAAAGGTTATATTAGGGAAAGTCTTAGTCCATGTGCTGTTCCAGCCCTCTTGACCCCCAAGAAGGATGGCAGTTGGCGCATGTGCATAGACTGCCGTGCCATCAACAAGATAACTGTGAAGTACAGATTCCCTATTCCTAGGCTGGATGATATGTTAGACATGCTAGTTGGGTCTAGATGGTTCACAAAACTTGATCTTAGGAGTGGATACCACCAAGTCAGAGTTAGAGAAGGAGATGAATGGAAAACCGCTTTCAAAACGAAGGATGGTTTATATGAATGGTTAGTGATGCCCTTTGGCTTAACTATCGCCCCTTCTACTTTTATGAGGCTTATGACACAGGTCCTGAAACCATACATAGGTAGATTCCTAGTTGTTTATTTTGATGACATCTTAATCTTTAGCAAAACTAAGGAAGCTCACCTAGATCATCTTAGGAGAACCCTTGAACTACTTAGGAAAGAGAAGTTTTACATTAACTTGAAGAAATGTTCTTTCCTCTCTAGCAGTGTTGTCTTTCTAGGGTTCATAGTGTCTGAGCAGGGCCTTCAAGCTGACCCCTCTAAGGTCCAAGCTATCCTAGACTGGCCTGAACCTAAAACTCTCACTGAAGTTAGGAGTTTCCATGGCTTAGCTACCTTCTACCGAAGGTTTATTAGAAACTTCAATACTATTGTTGCCCCTATCACTAGTTGCCTGAAACTAGGTGATTTTACTTGGACTAAACCTGCTAGCCGAGCCTTTAGTGAACTTAAAGTAAGGATGACCACAGCCCCAGTCCTCAGGCTCCCTGACTTCAGCAAAGTCTTTGAGGTTGACTGTGATGCCTCTGGGATTGGCATAGGAGGGACCCTCAGTCAAGAAGGTCACCCTGTTGCCTTTTTCAGTGAAAAACTCAATGAGGCAAAACAGAAATATTCAACTTATGACAAGGAATTTTATGCTGTAGTTCAATCTCTTAGATATTGGAGGCACTACTTGGTTCATAATGAGTTTATCCTTAACAGTGACCACCAGGCTTTGTCATACCTTAGTGCTCAAAAGAAGTTGAACTTTAGGCATGCCAAATGGGTAGAGTACATCCAGCAGTACACCTTTGTCCTAAAACATAAATCAGGAAAGGAAAATAAAGTAGCTGATGCTTTAAGTAGGGTTACTTTACTCATGCAAACTTTACATGTGCAAGTTACTGGCTTTGAAAATATGAAAACTGCATATCTTGATTGTCCTGATTTTGCTTCTATACATGCTGAACTTAGTGTTGACCCCCTAAGTCATCCTTTGTACACCCTTAGGGATGGGTTCTTATTTCTTGGACCTATACTTTGTGTCCCTAAGACCTCAATTCGAGAATTCCTTATTTGGGAATTGCACGGAGGAGGGTCTGCAGGTCATCATGGTCGGGATAAAACCCAAACCTTGGTTGAGGAGAGGTTTTATTGGCCGAACCTCAACAGGGATGTTGCTAAGGTGGTTAGCCACTGTAGGACATGCCAGGTAACTAAGACCCATAAGCATAGTGCTGGACTCTACACCCCACTACCCATTCCCCAAGCCCCATGGCAAGACTTAAGCATGGACTTTATCTTAGGGCTGCCCAAAACATCTAGCAAGCATGACTCCATCTTTGTAGTAGTAGATAGATTCACTAAGATGGCTCATTTCATCCCTTGCTATAAAACTTCTGATGTCTCTCATATAGCCAAGTTATTCTTTAAAGAGGTTGTTAGGCTTCATGGTACCCCTCTTACCATAGTTTCTGATAGGGACACCCGATTTGTCAGTTATTTCTGGAAGACCTTGTGGACCTTACTAGGCACCAAACTGAAATTCTCTACAGCCTATCATCCCCAGACGGATGGTCAGACTGAAGTGGTCAACCGATCACTAGGGAACATCCTTAGAAGCCTTGTAGGTGAACACCCCGGCACTTGGGACAAACTCTTGCCCACCGCCGAGTTCTTCTACAATAGTGTTGTCAATAGGACTACAGGTCTCTCCCCTTTTCAGGCAAACTTAGGGTATCAGCCTAAGAAATCCATTGATCTGATTGCCTTACCCAAGAATTTAAAACCTTCCTTATCAGCTCGTGATTATGCTTTCAATATTTCGCAATTATACCATGAGATTCTTAGCAAGATTCTAGATTCTACTGTTTCATATTGCGAAGCTGCTAACAAGAAACGCCGAGAAAGGTTATTCACTGTAGGTGATCAGGTGATTTTGCGAGTCCGCGAGGAGCGTATCCAAGGACACGGACGCAAGCTGGATGCAAAGGGTTTGGGACCCTTCACCATCGTGGGCAAGATCAACAACAACGCATACGTGCTTGATCTGCCTCCAGATTTGGGAATCCCCACCACTGTTAACGTGGAGGATCTCACGGCATACAAGGAGCCTCTCTCACTCAAAGAACCAGAGACCCCCTTCGATCCAGAGATAGTGGATATCCTTGAGGACCAGACCCGACTCACCCCTGACGAGGTACAACTGTTTTACCGCGTTAAGTTTTCTAATGGTGAGGAGGCATGGCTCCCCGAGGCAGAGCTAGCCCTGGCTGCTCTAGATTTGCTCCAAGGATTCAAGGATAATTCTCCTGAGGAGAATTTTTCCAACCCGGGGAGAATTGATGGAGGGCCTAACACAGCTCCTAGAAAATCCACTAGGGCTCGGAGGAAGCCCATCAGGTATGGCTTCACTTAGAGTCCACTTTCCTTTTAGTACTTTCCTTATTTGCATTGCATAGCATGATAGGTTAGTTCCACCCAAAAGTCTACCATGTAGTTTATTTTTATGAATGTTGTTGGTAGGTTGTGCATTGTAATGTCATGGTAGGTTAGTGCATGTAGTTTGGACACATTTAAAGATGGCTCAAGGGATGCAAGTTAGCTAGCTCACTCTACTCCATGGAGCTAGTTTCCCATTTTGGAAAGGTCACTTCAAACTAGCTCAAAGGGGGACTTCCAACTCAACTCCACTTCAAAGCCCCACTTCAAGGTCCTTTCCAATTGAAGAAGATACCAAACCCATGGATGCATTTTGCGCCACCCTCAAGCAATAAATGTATGCAAAGGCTCAATCTAGATCCATCAATCAAGGGGCGCCACTCTAGATCCACAAATCAAGGGGCGCCTAATCTAGATCCACAAATCATGGTGAATCCTTTCCTTCATCTCATTGCCGCCCAAGCCAACTTGGAAGGAATTCAAAATTCAGCCAACTCTCCACCCATGCGACATCAACACAAGGAAGAAAGCAAATTCGAAATTCAAATGCTTTCCTTTGAAGACTCTCCAAAGAAGACAACAATATCAGCCCATTAATTGCATTGTAATTAATTTCGAAATCTCCCATTTATGTAAGGGGCGCAAGGGGCCAATGACCACCTTGCCCTCACCTTATCCTCATCCCTAGCCGCCTATAAATATGTCCCCATCGCATCATGTGCAAAAAGCATTGTTGAAATAAATTGTTGACTAGTTTCCTAGCCAAAGCAAGGTGCTTGTGTCGCCTAGGGTGCTTGTGTCGCCCACTTCTTCTCCTTTGGGTGCTTGTGTCGCCCAAGCCCCCTCATCTTCCCCCCTACTTCTCCAAGAGTCGAGACTCCCTTCCTCTTCTCCTCATCCTTCACTTCATCCAATCAAGCCGAGAGCATCCAACATCAAAGCAAGAGCACAACAACTCAAGTGGCGCATAGAACATGGAAGCATCCTTTGATCTCTTCAAGCCGATTCTATAAGTTAAGTGTTCTAACTTCTTGTGCTTTTCTTTCATACAACTTAAGAGCATCTTACTACACTTCCCTCGGATTTGTAGGAGTTGGCGCAAGGGAAAGGAGCTTGGCGCATCCCCTTCTTTCTTCTTCCCCCCCTTCTTAGTTAGTCCTATATTTATGTTAGCAAGAGAATTTGGAGGACTAGCCTCCCTCTTGACATTTTGATTGTGTAGTTATTTAATCCTCTCTTATAACTCACCCACGCCTGTGTGGGATTGCTGATTGCCCTGTGTGTAACCTACACCTTCCATCAGAGTAGGACCGGTGAAGAACGGGAAGGACGGTCCTTCTATTCTCAAGGGCCGCACTGTAAGTCTTCTTTACGTTTATTGTCATTTACTTTGAAGCAAGTAGCATAACCATAGTTTTCTTTCTTGCAAGTAGTTTAAATCGGATTTCTTATCTAAAAATACCAAAAACTCTATTTTCTAACTTCGTTAGTTTAATGCGGGTTTTCTCTAGTTTATAAAATACAAAAAAACTATCTTTCGAAAATCGTTGTTTGCATGCTTGTGAATTACCCCTACATCAAAGATAGTGCGCTTCATAAACCTCATAACGACTCTGGAATCGTTTGTAGCTTCGGCGGATGCCTCAACCCACTTTGACACATAGTCAACGGCGACCAAGATATACTGTTTTCCACATGAAGAGGGGAAAGGGCCCATGAAGTCTATCCTCCATACATCGAAAATTTCTACTTCATTGATATTGTTGAGTGGCATCTCGTCCCTTTTTGATAAATTTCCAGTTCGTTGACAACTGTCACAAGTAGAGGCAAAACGTTTAGCATCATAGAATATCGGGGGCCAATATAAACCAGACTGTAAAGCTTTAAAAGCAGTTTTAGAAGCCCTCGCATGCCCTCCATAAGGCGAAGCATGACAATGGGTCAACACATCTTGTATCTCCTCTTCGGGCACGCATCGTCTGTACAATCCGTCCGCACACCTCCGGTATAGATATAGTTCGTCCCAATAATAAAACTTTACATCATGTAGAAACTGCTTCTTCCTCTAAAAAGTGAGGTCTGGAGGAAAGATGTTAGACACGATGTAATTAACAAAATCCGCATACCATGGGACTTGTTGATCTAATAAGGCATAAAGGTGCTCTTCAGGGAATTTATCGTTAATCTCTAATTCTGCATCAATTTCTTTGTTCGCGTTGCGGTCAAGTCTGAAAAGATGATCAGCCACCAGATTTTCACTCCCCTTCTTGTCTCTGATTTCTATGTCGAATTCTTGCAAGAGGAGGATCCATCGGATGAACCTTGGTTTTGCGTCTTTCTTGTTGATGAGGTATTTTATGGCTGCATGATCAGTAAACACGATTATTTTTGAATTAACAAGATAAGAGCGAAACTTATCAAAAGTAAAGACAATCGCTAGCAGCTCCTTCTCCATAGTCACATAATTTATCCGAGCGTCGTCAAGCGTGCGACTGGCATAATAGATGGCGTGAAGCTTCTTATCCTTCCTCTGTCCCAAGATCGCCCCAACAGCTTAGTCGCTAGCATCACACATTAGTTCAAAAGGTAGCGACCAATTTGGTGGTTGAATTATTGGAGCAGACATTAATGCATCCTTGAGTTTAGAAAAAGCTTCCTCGCAGTCCTTGTCAAAGCAAAACATAGCATCTTTAGCAAGCAGAGCAGTTAAGGGGCGAGCTATCTTAGAAAAATCTTTAATAAATCTTCTGTAGAAGCCGGCATGTCCAAGAAACCTCCTGATCCCCTTCACTGATGTAGGCGACTTGAGATGTTCAATGACTTCAATCTTTGCTCTGTCCACCTCTATCCCTCGTTCAGACACTAGGTGCCCAAGGACAATGCCTTCCTTGACCATGAAGTGGCACTTTTCCCAGTTCAAGACTAGGTTCACCTCTTCGCACCTCTGCAAAACCTTAGATAAATGAGACAAGCAATGATGAAATGAAGAACCATATATAGAAAAATCATCCATGAATATGTCCATGAATTCTTCGTTAAAATCAGAAAATATGGCCATCATTGCTCGCTGAAAGGTCGCGGTAGCGTTGCAGAGGCCAAAGGGCATTCTTCGATACGCATATGTGCCGTAGGGACACGTGAAAGTTGTTTTCTCCTGGTCATCCGGGTGGATGGGGATCTGGAAGAAACCTGAAAAGCCATCCAAAAAGCAAAAATAAGAATTATGCGTCAATCTATCTAACATCTGATCTATGAACGGAAGAGGGAAATGATCCTTTCGCGTGGCCGAATTCAACTTCCTGTAATCTATGCACATTCTATGTCCCGTGACCATGCGTGTAGGTATCAGCTCGTTTGCCTCAGTCTTTATCACTATGATGCCTCCCTTCTTGGGTACAATGTGTACGGGACTCACCCAAGAGCTGTCTGAGATTGGATAAATAACTCCGGCGTCTAATAGCTTGAGCACTTCTTTCTTCACTACATCCTTTAGATGCGGGTTTAGTCGGCGCTGGAACTCCACGGAAGGTTTGCAGTTGTCTTCCAATAGGATCCTGTGCATGCAAACAGAAGGGTCAATCCCCTTTATGTCATCTAATGAGTAACTTATTACCTTCCTATGGAGGCGAAGTTCATTAAGCAATAATTCAGTCTGCTTCTTATCCAACGCCGCACTGACAATCACTGGGTATGTAGAATTTTCACCCAGAAACTCATCGCAAGGTGTTGGGCAAGCTTTTGAGTTCGATATTCTGCTGCCCTTGGTTCTCCTCTTCTCTGTCATCCTGGCTTGCATCAACTTCTAGCAGCGCAACATATTCCTCAGCTTCTCCTTCATCACCGTCGTCATCAGTGTTCGTCAGAACTAGATCAAGTGGGTCCACTTCTCTTTCAGGCGGCTCAATATCCTGCGCGGCTTTGTCCACAATGTCCACGCTGCAACATGTATCTGTAAGAGAAGGTTTTTTCAAAGCATTAGTAAGATCAAATTGAATGGCATTGCCACAGATGTTCAAGATCAGTTTCCCATTCTTGACATCCATGACAGCGGCTGCAGTGGCCAAGAAAGGCCTCCCCAAAATGATCGGGAGCCTATCATCCTCATCAATTTCCAAGACAATAAAATCAGCAGGAATAAAGTAATCTCCTACTTTAACAGGTACGTCCTTTAAAATACCAACTAGGTAACGCACAGATCGGTCTACAAGCTGTATAGAAATGTTAGTTGGATGCAAATCTCCTAGATCTAGCTTTTTACAGAGTGAATGTGGCATGAGGCTAACGCTTGCTCCTAAGTTGCACAAAGCCCTCTGAAAAGACATCTCCCCAATCTGGCAAGGTATGAAAAAACTGCCGGGGTCTTTAAGCTTTTGAGGTAGCTTGTTCTGAATGATGGCGCTGCACTCCTCGGTAAGTGCAACGGTCCCTTGATCCTCTAGCTTCCTCTTGTTTGATAAAATGTCTTTCAGAAATTTCGCATAAGTCGGCATCTGCGAAAGAGCATCGACAAAAGGGATGTTAATGTAGAGTTTCTTTAAAACCTTTAAAAACTTACTAAACTGCTTGTCCAATTTAGCCTTGACAAGCCTCTGTGGAAAGGGAATCGGTGGCTTATACGCTGGCTGTCCCACATAGGGCCGCTCCTCTTCAGCTGGTTCAGATGCCACCGGTGTCACATCAGTATGCGGTTCCACAGGTTCTGGTATTGACTCTTCTATTTTGTCATCTGTCGGCATCTTCGGGTCTTCCAATTGCTTGCCGCTCCGAGTGGAGATTGCATTGCACTGCTCCCTCGGGTTTACCTCAGGTTGGGATGGTAACTTCCCTGGTGCTCTGGAAGATGAGCTAGCTTGCTGGGCTAGCTGGCTCTTTAGCATCTTATTATATGTCTCCAGGGAGTCCATCCTGGTCATCATCATCTTCATCATGTCTGTAAGTCCTTCAAGTTGCTTGCCCAGATTTGAATCATTGTTGGGCCTTGGCTGTTATGGTTGTGGTGGCGGTGCATTGTAATTTCTAGCTTGGAATCCTAGTGGTCTGAAGTTGCTCTGTTGAGGTTGCCTAAAGTTTTCTTGTAAGGGCTGAGTCTGCTGTGGTGGAACTTGTCTCGGTTGAATTGGTTGAGTTGTCCGGTAAGAGAAATTTGGATGGTTGCGCCATCCTGGATTGTAGTAGTTGGAATAAGGGTTGTTGTTCTGGTTGAAATTTCCAACTGCATTCAATTGCTCAGGATGAACTGCAGTCATCTGTCCATCTCCTGCCTGACATTCTACTCCTGCATGACCTACAACTCCACAGACCTCACAAGAAATAGCATTAATATCCACAGAATTACCAGACCAAGAATTAAGCTTTCTAGTCAAATTATCCACCTTAGCCGTAAGTGCAGTAAGAGAGTCTAGGTCATACTTACTTGATTTCTTGGTAGAAGTACCTCTCTCAGATGTCCATTGGTGATGGTTAATCGCCATGTCCTCGAGAAGGTGCATTGTATCCTCAACTCTCCTATTCATCAAAGCGTCTCCTGCTGCAGCGTCCACTGTAAGCCTCGTGTTGTAATCCAAACCGCTGTAGAACGTTTGGATCAAAACCCAAGTCTCAACTCCATGATGTGGACACATCCTTTGGAGCTCCTTAAACCTCTCCCAAGCTTCATATAGAGACTCTCCATCCTTTTGCATGAAACTCGTTATCTGATTTCGCAATTGGATTGTTTTTGATGGAGGGAAGTACTTGGAGAGAAAGGCTTGAGAAAGCTCTGTCCATGTTCTTATCGAAGCAGCAGGTAGTGTGTGCAGCCAAGCTTTCGCCCTATCCCTCAGAGAGAAGGGAAATAGTCGCAACCTGATAGCATCAGCAGACACTCCATTAATTTTCAACATATCGCAATATTCCAAAAAAATAGAAAGGTGCATGTTGGGGTCCTCAAGAGGAGAACCACCAAATTGGTTATGTTGCACCATAGAAAGAAGAGCAGGTTTTATTTCAAAATTGTTGGCCTCAACAGCGGGCCTAGCAATTCCTGATTGAAAACCATAAGTGTAGGGAGTAGAATAATCCTTCAATGTCCTGTTGTTGTTATAGTTGTTGCCCATTGGTTGTTGTGCTCGTTCATTATTCACTTCAATCTGAATGTGTTCCATCTGACTTTCTCCTCCAGGATGGTTCATGATTTCTTTCTTCAGAATTTGATTTTGTTTTCTTCTCAACCTGAAGGTGCGCTTAATCTCAGGGTCAATATTAATGAGCGCTTCTGCCCTAGAACTTCTTTACATAAAATGGTCAGTCAAAATTATAAAGTTCTAAGACAGCAAGTAAGCAAAGAGAATAAGTAAATAACAGTACAATAAAGAAAAACTAACCTAAAGCCTAGTCTACCAATTCTCGAAAATATACTAATATCAAACGTTGCTCCCCGGCAACGGCGCCAAAAACTTGACACGACCGCAAGTGCACAGTTATATCGAAGTAATATAAAAGATGTCGAAGTAATACTAGAAAGTCCGAGTCCTAATAGCTAGGCGAATCGAAACGTGGGTTTGAGAACAGAAATCGTAAATAAGCAATCACAAATACGTTGGTAGAGAAAAGATATGAGAGAGAATTCAGGGCTACGGCTTCCACCACAATGATAATCTTAACCGCACAAGAAAGATATTAGTTATTTGGTTTATTGTTTTTGCAAAAGGAGTCTAACCCTAGGGTACAAGGTGCCTTCTCTCGAGTGAAACACCCCGATGTTCGTCTTAGACCGACCTCCTACTCTCGCGGTGGGTCGTTCTAAGACGAACCCAATGAGTTCTATGACAGACTATGGAATCCTCGAGCGAAGACCAAGCACTCTCATGTCGAGGTCTCGCAAGTTTTACTCAGAGATTCCACCGTTACGATCATTCTCTCGATATGAATCCTAACGGCTAACACGTGAAAATATTTGGCCAAGATAAAATCACAAAATAAGTACGTCAAAGTAAAATATGCTCACAATTCATACCAAATAACATAAATAGATACAAAGTTTGCAATTAGAATCATCAAAGGGTTTCCACCAAGCCCCGAATTAGGGTTTACGCTATAATTGTCATTGAAACGCTCAAAATCTCTCTTTTAATGACAAGAAAAGTATAAGAAAACGAAGCTAAGGGGAAGGAGACGATGAACCGAAGGAATCCTGAAGAAATCGTGATGATCATGTGTCTCAATCACCGAAAAGCTCCAAAAATCGCCTCTGTTGTCGTGTTCTTCCGCCCGCGTCTGTTCTTTTCATGAATGCTCGATGTTTAGGGCAAGAAAATTGGGGCTTTTATATCCTATGCGTTCGCCTCTGAAAGAGCTTTCCATAGACACCTTACTTGCCAAATTTGGACTCCGAATGGGTGAGAAATCGAAGGAAATTCGAGTGTGGGTCGGGTCGCTCGCGAGCCTGGTTTAGAATCGCAGTGAACCCTGCCGAGTTCACCTGGCTGTGATGTCTTCTGAGAGTTCGGCTGAAAGAAGCGCGGTGAACCCTGCCGGGTTCACCTGGCCGTGATGTCTTCTGGACAGTTTTCGACCAAATGGAATTCTGGTGAACACCGCTGGGTTCACCCGGCCGTGATGCTCTCTGTGAGTTGTGCTGGCTGGCGACTGGGATGGTGAACCCCGTGGGGTTCACCTGGCCGTAATTGTCAGGCTAACTCCAAATGAGCCTAAATTTGACGGGCGGCTTCGTTTTCACACCAGAAATCGTCTCATGGCCTCAGAATCTTCAAAATATGTCGAAAAAAGGGTGTTTTTACCTGAAATTCCATAAAAGTGCCAAAAAGTGAAGATTCCGAAGATATGAAGGAAATAAGCCTATAATGAGTATAAAAATACCGAAATAAGCCTAGATTTGGCATGAAATAACTATGAAAATCACTACCAAAATGTAATGCATCACTGATCCTCTTCTAAAATAAGAAGGATTGGTCGCTAAGGTTCTGGGTAGACTATCGAACCTTGGATAAGATAACGGTGAGGGAATGTTATCTTATACTGCTTATCCTTGATCTGGGTGATCGACTAGGGAAAGCATTGGTTTTCTCTGAGCTAGACCTGAGGGCGGGTCGCTAACAAATTCGTTATGGCGAGGGCAACGAATAAGAAAACCATATGGGTGACCCGATATGAGTCCTAGAGTTCAAAGTGATGCCCTTTGAACTACTAAAGCCTCTTCTATGTTTTGTCATTTGATAAACAAGTGTTGACCCCTTGTCTTGGATGACTACATGGTTGAATATATGGACGATATCGTGGTATTCTCCTCAAGCGTTGAGGAACACCCAAGTCATATGTGACTGCTGTTGAGGGAAAAACCAACTCTATTTGGAGTTAGAGAAATGCTCATTTGTGGTGGATGAGATTTCTTTCTTTGGTCTTAGGATGGACCACAGACAAGCGCGCATGGACAAGGTAAAAGTCTAAGCCATTGCGGAATGGTGCGCCCCCTCAAATCAAACCGAGTATGGAGTTTTCTCGGTGTGGTGAACTTCTATTGAATGTTCATCAAAGGCTATTCAAGGAAAGTCTTACCCTCAGTGATCTGCTGAAAGGGAACTCGAAGTGAGAGTGGCTTGATCGGTATCAGTTGGCCTTCCAATAGTGAAGGTCTGTATTGCCTCTGAACCGATCCTGAAGTTGTCCGACTTCAGTATGTCTTTCAAGTTTCACACTGATGCTTCGGACCAAGCTATCAGTGGTATAAGTTATAATGTTGGCAACCTTTAGCTTTTGAGAGTTGAAAGCTAACAGGACTGAGCGACGGTATTTGGCCACGAGAAGGAAAAGGTGGTGGGAGTCCACTATCTCCGGACGTGGAGAGCCTTCTCGAGGTTATGAAGTCTGACAATATAACACCACGTAAAAGAAGTTGTTGGCAAAATAAGCACAATGGCCGGAATTCTAGGGTGAATTCCAGTTCCATAGGGAACATAAATCGGGTAAAGGCAACGTGTTTCCTTATAAGCTCAGTAGATAAAATGCCCTTGTGTGTTGTACCCTCTCCCGAGTGGACGGGGATCTGCTAAGCAGAATAAAGACAGCCTCAGTTTTTGATAGGGTGGATCAAAAGCTAAGTTCGGCAGATTATGTCGGGCATGATCCAACAATACTATTTGGGTCCATATGACATTGTCATGGCCAGAGGCGATAGGCCATTAGTCCCATCGATGGGCGGACTGCGCCAGGAGCTACTGAGGGAGCTCCATGGTAGAGTTTGGGCAAGGCATCCAGGACAAAAGTGGATAGTTGTCCTGTCAGCACGTCTGTGCTATTAGCCCAATACTTGCGCAAACATGAGGATGTATGTCCGCACTTACCAAATTTTCCATGAAGGTAAGATCGATTGGAAACTAGGGGCAGGGTTGTTACAACCACTGCCTGTTCCCGAGACGTCCTGGACAAGGGTGTCCAAGGACTTTATTGGTTGGGTCCTAAAGTTGACGGGACAATCTCAGTGCCGGTAGTCGTGGAATGAGTTCCCATTTTGCGGCCGGAGCTCCGTTTGGAGCTAGGGCTACAGTAGCCCTCTCCCTCGCGCGATCAATGGGGACGCGTTCGCGTGGAACGCAGCGGCCGCCTCCTCATCTTCTTCCCCGATTTCTCTCTCTGCCGTCGGGTGGCTTCAGGCAAGTGGCTTCCGGTTGCGGCGACGGCTTCTGCGGCTCCCGGTGGTGTGGGCGTGGCGGTACTGGACACAGCGGGGCGGCGACCCCTTTCTCCTCTTCGGCGATGCCGTTGATGGTTTCGGCGGCAGACGTCCGCCGAGGTACGGTTCTCTCCTCCTCCCGCTCCGGTTCCGTCCGGCGGGTAGGTTTTCGGTCGGCGAGCGTCGCCGACCTCGTTTCTTGCTCTTCGCCGCGCCTCCCTTCCTCTCTCGTTTCCGGCGAGATCTCGGGCGGCCGGCGAGGCTGGGCGCTCTTCCCTCTTCCTGGCGACGTCCGGCGGCTGTGGGTGGCCTCGCCGGCGTCTCTGGTTGCAGGTGCGTGGGATGCGGTTCCCCTTTCCTTTGGCTGGCGTCCGGCGATTCCGGCGAGTTCGCCGGCGCTGCCTTTGTCTCCAGCGAGGCTGGGCTCAGCCGGGTAGTGTTCCGGCGAGGCTGGGCTCAGCCGGGTAGTGTTCCGGCGAGCCTCGAGCGGTTTCCGATGATCTTCCGGTCGTCGTCCATGTGCCTCGGTTTGCATGCATGCACCTCGGTTTGCGTGCGTGTGCCTTAGTTTTTGTGCGCACGCCTCTCGCGCGTTCCGGACGCAGTTCCTGTTCCTGGCTGATCAGCTGCCCTCGGCCGGCGTATTCCTCTCTCCAGCTCCCCGAGCCTCGTGCTCCCTGCCGAGTTGTCTTTCTCGGTCGGCGTCTCCTCGCCCCTCTCCGCGCTCCGATCAAGTGCGCCGGCCTTATGTATTGTTGCCGGCATTTGCCGTTTGTTGTGCCGGACATCTGCGAGACGTCCCCTGTTGGGCGAGAGTTGTATTCGATCGCCTGTGTGCGGTCTAGTCGGAGTTAGGGCGTGTGCCCGGCGTCCTGCGTGACGTCGTCTCCTGCGCGAGTGTGCACCTCCGCCTACGTGCGGATTTGCTTCTTTTCCGGTGTACCGGACTCGTACGTGTGCTGCGCCGGCATCGAGTCTCAGATGTTGTACTTTGGTGGACGTTGGAGTTGGTTCGTGCAGCGGTCCGTGGCTGACGTGGCGGTCGATGACTCATCGAGACGAGAGTTGAGGTAGCCGCCTGGGATAGGCTGAGGAACACGTCGAGGACGTGCTCCTGCCGGTCGCGCCTGGATCAGCGGTTCAGCCGCTTAGCCCCTGCGTGGGCATGCTTGGGTGCGAGTCAAAGTGTTGACTCGGGGGTATTTTATTAAAAACTTTATTACTCTAATTCTGGGCATAACATTAGTCTTGTAAACTTCATATGTGTGCTTTGTTATTACTAAAATGAATATGTGAAAAATACTTCTAGTCATTGTCCACAAATTATGTATAGGTTTCATCTGTATAATTTAAATTATTTATTACGAGGCATGGGTCAAAGTCGTTTAATTGGACGCAGCGCTATTCAACTAAACTAAAGAATTTAATACTTTATTTAATTTTAATTTAACAATTAGAGTCTGACTTTATTGAAATGGATGACATAGACTTTGACTATAATCTTCTAGAATTGTACATCCCATCAGCAAGTTAACCTCTAAATAATTGATTGCACCTAACCTCTTAGAAATTAGAAACAGTATGTGACTAGTCCTCGCTTGTAACTGAAAATTTAGGAAGATTCTGCTTTGGCGTTCGGTGGCGTGCAATTTGGGTGTGATTAAAGACAAACGATTAGTTAATTAGTCAATCAATCAAGCTGAGTCAGTGCTGCGTCTGATTCGACGCCGACTCCTCCTCGCTGTCCCGCACCACTTCAAGCCTTGTATGCAATGCATAGGATCAACCAATCACTCCACATGTCGGCCATGTGGAGACCTAAGCAATTAGCACCACCATTAGTCTACTTTGTTCATGTGATGTCGGCAATTACGTCCGAGTGATACATCCTTCTGAATCCTGACTCATTGCTGCGTACTCCAACGTTGACCTGACAAGTACGTGGACTTTTTACATGACCTGTAGGCTGTAGTAGGGAGCAGCCTTAGGTTTCCACTGAATCGGGATTAAGGAATCTATGACTTACCATCTAAAATTCAACATCAGATAAACAGAACATGCCTAAATTCTTGCGTCATGCGACTTTCCTAAAAGTAGAAGTAAAATGCAGATACAGCTCAGACGTTGGATAAGATGGGAAAATTTTATAAGCGGTCACGACCTCTTAAAATTTTAGGCGGTCGTCCATCACGATCGTTCACCCCATCAAACCGAATCTCAAAGCTCCTAGCAGTAAGTAAAGTAAAATTCCTCCGTTAACTCTTCCGTAACTCTTCGAAGCTGCTTAAGCTAATCTCTTTCGCTTAACTCTTCGAAGCTGCTCTTCAGCAAAGCCCTAGCCGGCAACCATTCACCCAAGGAGATCATCGTGCAAAACCGAGATCACTCAACGAGATCACGCAACGGGATCTTCGTGCAAAACCGTAGCCGATTCGAAGCAGCTTCAGCAAAGCTCTAGCCGGCAACGAGATCACTCAACGAGATCATCGTACAAGTAGCTGAGTCGGCGCCGAGCATTGGGATTTTTGCCTAAAATTATTACCAATAGGTTAGTTCTTTAAGCATTATTTCTAAATTTTTCATAAAATTTACTGCAGCTTAAACTCTCTCCCATCCCCGAGCCCGAAAGCACATCGTGCAAAGCCCTAGCCGGCGCCGGCGACATTCTCTGTGGAAACCCCATCGGCCCTAGCTAGCTGAGCTCTTCGAGGCAGCTTCAGCAAAGTCCTAGCCGGCAACGAGATCATCGTGCAAAGCCCTAGCCGAGCCGACGCCGAGCACTTGGATTTTTGCAGTTTACAGTTTATTACCAATAGGTTAGTTCTTTAAGCATTTTTCTAAATATTTGCTAAAATTTCCTGCAGCTTATCATGGTAGTAATTTAGTCTATATGTAGTAAATAGCTGTGGATTATTGCAGTTTACAATTTATTACCAATAGCTGAGTTCTTTAAGCATTTTTTTCTCATTTCTTTAGTAAAATTTACTGCAGCTTATCATGGTAGTAATTTAGTGTATATGGTAGTAATTTAGTCTGTATGCAAGTATCATGGTAGTAATTTAGTGTATATAGGTTAGTTCTTTAAACACAAATATCATGGTAGTAATTTAGTGTATATGGTAGTAATTTATGCGTGGGCAATGAAATGACATTGGCTTTGTGGTTGTCATGAGTTTGTATTTTAATATAATCTTTGTGTAATTATCCACTTGGTAGAAATTTTCAGTGCATTGGAAAAATTTTGCAATGGCTATAGATTTGGCATGATTTTGTGTTTAAATATAATCTTTGTGAAGTTGGTCCACTTGGTAGAAATTTTCATTGCATTGTAGAAATTTTGATGGAAGCATATATAATTTCTACCAATTAAAGATTAGGTAATCCTGAGGAAGCCAACATATAGTTGTATGCGTGGGTTTTGCAATGGCTATATATTTGGCATGATTTTGTATTTTTAATATAATCTTTGTGTAATTTTTCACTTAGTAGAAATTTTCAGTGCATGATAGAAATTTTGATAGAAGCATATATAATTTCTACCATTCAAAGATTAGGTAATCATGAGGGAGCCAATATATACTTCAAGTCACACAGATTCAGATTCGGGAGATTTCATTTGCAAGCCAAGAACAACTCGTGATGGGCAAAGGAAAAAAATCACGACAGAGCCAACATATAGTTCAAGTCACACATATTCAGATTCAGGAGATTTCGTTTGCAAGCCAAGAACAACTCATCATGGGCAAAGAAAAAAAATCAAACAAGGTCGTCCCATGTTGAGTAGATGTTCGATGACTAGGCTGCACAAAAGGTTACAACAATTGTCTGTAGAATTAAAAAATGAGTTGAATGATACACCATTTGGTCATTTACTAGTTGGTCCAACCATACCATTGGACATGATGACCATAGAATATCTAATAACAAGATGGGACACTGAAACCAAATCCTTCAATATCAATGGGAATGTTATGAGGTTTAGTGTGAAGCATGTATCAATTATCTTAGGTTTACCAGATGAAGGGCATTTGGTGGTTTTTGATAAAGAGGTGCCATGCGGGGAGTTTTACCAGCAAGAATTCAATAGATTGGTAATTAGTCATGGCCTATTAGAGAAGAAGATTTCTGTTGGAATGAGAGATATTTCTAGTCAGAAAGAAAGGATGGTTAAATTAGCAATTCTGTATATATTCTGCACCTTTCTGTTTCCCAAAAATTTATATACACTAGAGCCATCACTTGTTAATTATGTCGAAGAGATAGACACTGTAAAGAAACATAATTGGGTTGAAGCTGTGCACCACTATTTATGTGACGAGTTATCAAGGATAAGTAAAAAGAAGAAGCCATGTAGCTTCTCTGGATGCGCTATTCTATTACATGTAAGTTTCTAACTTGTTTCAAATACAATTATTGTGCAGTTGTGTTACATATTATAAATCTTTTGTCTTGTCCATTGAAGGTTTGGTTTTATGAACATTATACAATGTTCAAAGAAAACAAGATGGAGAGGGCAGTCCCTAGACTATTTCGATGGCCAAAAGTGAAATTACCAAGAAGAAATAACTATTTTCGAAAACTCAATACCTTGTGTACAACCATGGTATGGATGAAAATATACTATTTTTGTACTTATTTTTCAATAATGCCTAGTAATTAAAAATTATTTCTTCTATGTAGCTTATTATTGATATTGAAGCAGAAGATGCAGAGAGTGTAGATAGTGAAAAGTCTCTACATCCTGTTGTTGAGCCGTTATTTAAGATGGTGGAGGATGCAGAAGTGCATGAGATGAAATATGTAAATGACGTGCGGGAGGAAGTCCATGAGTTGGAGATGAAATTAATTGATATGCAGGAGAACAATAACAATTTGATGATAACATCAAGTATGCAAATAGATGCATTTCGAAGGCATATAAAAGATGTTGAAGAAGAGAATGAACAGCTAAAGGAGAAACTGAGAGTTCTCACAGCTGAGAATAATTAGCTACGACAACAACATATTATAGAGGACAGTGCTGAAGAGAAAACACTTAGAAATGTTGAGGGTGATGCCAATGCCACTCAAGAGGAAGGTCAAGGGAGGCTAAAACGACATATAAACAAATTGCATCTTATTGTCTCCCCTTATACTGAAGAAAAGAAGAAAAAGAAAACAAGAGTGGCAAGTCATAATGAGGAGCCAATTCTCATTCTTGACACAAATTCACCTGAGAAAGCTGTTGTAGATAAGGTACATACTTAAAACATGTTAATTAAGCTATTTGTTTCATTGAAAGAGGTTAGTATCTCATGACTTTTAGTATTAATTTTTTGATGTAGTTTAAGAATAGGAAAAATTGGTGTGGACATCGATCCGTAACTACAGCCCAAAAGATCTTGTTGCAAGATTACGTATCGTCGGATACCGCGGTCTTTCATGTGAAATTGAAATGGGAAATTGAAAAAGTTCATGTGTATCCAGTATTATTTGGGCAATTTGTAAATGAGTATGTAAGTATAATTATTGGTTATTATTTTTTTTTAACATATACTAGATGAATTATGAATTATTAAAGGCCATTATTATTGTTTTTTACCAATTAAATGCAGGCAATACAATCGTATGCTGCGTTGGTACATGATAGGTCTCAGAAGGATAAATTGAAGTATCCTTCATTTGCGTACATTCATTCGCAATGTCTCAACTATTACTTGTGCGATAATTTCAGCATGTCAGCGTTGTGTCTACATCACCTGACTAGTGAGACAGTTGATACCTTAGAAAGAGTTATGGCCCCTATTTGTTGCGATTATCATTGGTATCTTATGTATATAGATATTAAAGGGGAAAAAATTACACTATACAACTCATTAGATCCGCGCCCTGATGACTTAGATGTAGTTGCTACCTATGTAAGTAGTAAATTTTCAAATATACTTACAATTGCAGAATGGATCTTAATATTTATACATAAATTGGTTTATTCTTTAGATGGCGCTGTTACATGGCCATTTTGAAATCCAAAGTAAAAGAAGAATTGAGATCAAAAAGTTTCCAATTGTTTGGGATGACAAATGCCCCAAACAATATGCTAGTTCAGATTGTGGCATCTTTTTTCTTAGATATATGAAATGTTTATCAAGAAATGCATAATTTAATTTCAAGCAAGCTGACATGCAAAGGCTTAGGGCAATTGTAAGCTTAGAACTATTTAGGGGGTCATTAGAATCAGCGTACTGAACACTATGGTGGTCCTACTGTAAGTTTATATTTATTATCATTTTCACTGTTGTGCCCATTTTAACCGTCTGCTTTAGTATGTATCTACTTTGTAAGTATTCATTTTTTTGTACTGTTGACGATTGTTGTCTTCTTGATCTTATGTAGGATAATACGATTGGTGTCTGCTTTATTCAGAAACATGGATTATGGACTCATGGACTCAGTCTCGCAAGCGGTCAAGCCTCATCACTCAGCCCTCATGTGATAAGTCTCAAGACTCTCATATGGATCCACAATTCACTTTGTATTTTGTGTGATTGTGGTATTGTGGAATTGTGGTATAGTCATCTTGTGGATGTTTATGAAACTATGATATGTGTTGTGGAATTGGGCACTGTCGTATTAAGACATTTGTATGGTAAAATTTATTGTGCTATACTGGTATTGTCTTTATTGTGGACTGTGGACTGTGGAATTGCCTTTATGTGTTGTCTACAATGCTCATCTAATAGTATTTTATGAGATTGTGGTCTATTCACTTTGTAGGATATGTGTTGTGGTATTGTGGAATATGGAATGTGGAATTGTTGTATAGTATTTTGTGGAATTGGGCACTGTCCTATTAAGACATTTGTATGGTAAAATTTATTGTGCTATACTGGTATTGCCTTTATTGTGGACTGTGGAATTGTCTTTGTGTTGTCTGCAATGCTCATCTAATAGTATTTTATGGGATTGTGGTCTATTCACTTTGTAGGATATGTATTGTGGTATTGTGGAATATGGAATGTGGAATTGTGGTATAGTATTTTGTGGAATTGTAGTCTGCTCATCTTATAGTATTTTGTTGGATTGTGGTATTGTGGAATATGGAATGTGGTATTGTGGTATAGTATTGTGGAATATGGTCCATTTTAACCATTTACATATTCCTTGACAATGTTGGTATAAATTTCTACCATCATCCTACATGGTAAAAAAAAATTGTTAAAAATTTTTTCCACCATTTACAGATTCCTTGACCATGTTGGTAGAAATTTCTACCATCCTACATGGTGGAAAAAATCTATTAAAAAATTCAGAAATTTGTGGAAAAAATGTACAAATCAAGTAACATGTCTTCTAATACAAAACTGCAACAAAGTGAAAAATTTTCCACCATTTACAGATTCCTTGACCATGTTGGTAAAAATTTCTACCATCCTACACGGTGGAAAAAATCTATTAAAAAATTCAGAAATTTGTGGAAAAAATCTACAAATCAAGTAACATGTCTTCTAAATACAGAACTGCAACAAAGTGGAAAATTTTCCACCATTTACAGATTCCTTGACCATGTTGGTATAAATTTCTACCATCCTACATGGTGGAAAAAATCTGGTAGAAAATTCAGAAATTTGTGGAAAAAATCTACAAATCAAATAACATGTCTTCTAAATACAAAACTGCAACAAAGTGAAAAATATTCCACCATTTACAGATTCCTTGACCATGTTGGTAGAAATTTCTACCATCCTACACGGTGGAAAAAATCTGTTAAAAAATTCAGAAATTTGTGGAAAAAATCTACAAATCAAGTAACATGTCTTCTAAATACAAAACTGGAACAAAGTGGAAAATTTTCCACCATTTACAGATTCCTTGACCATGTTGGTATAAATTTCTACCATCCTACATGGTAGAAAAAATCTGGTAGAAAATTTAAAAATTTGTGGAAAAAATCTACAAATCAAATAACATGTCTTCTAAATACAAAACTGCAACAAAGTGGAAAATTTTCCACCATTTACAGATTCCTTGACCATGTTGGTAGAAATTTCTACCATCCAACATGGTGGAAAAAATCTGGTAGAAAATTCAGAAATTTATGGAAAAAATCTACAAATCAAGTAACATGTCTTCTAAATACAAAACTGCAACAAAGTGAAAAATTTTTCACCATTTACAGATTCGTTGACCATGTTGGTAGATATTTCTACCATCCTACATGGTGGAAAAAATCTGTTAAAAAATTCAGAAATCTGTGAAAAAAATCTACAAATCAAATAACATGTCTTCTAAATACAAAACTACAACAAAGTGAAAAATTTTCCACCATTTCCAGATTCCTTGACCATGTTGGTAAAAATTTCTATCATCCTACATACTGGAAAAAATTTGTGTGGAAATTCAGAAAATTGTGGACAAAAATCTTCAAATCAAATAACATGTTTTCTAAATACAAAACTGCAACAAAGTGAAAAATTTTCCACCATTTACAGATTCCTTGACCATGTTGGTAAAAATTTCTACCATCCTACATGGTGGAAAAAATCTGTGTGGAAATTCAGAAATTTGTGGACAAAAATCTACAAATCAAATAACATGTTTTCTAATACAAAACTGCAACAAAGTGAAAATTTTTCCACCATTTACAGATTCCTTGACCATGTTGGTAGAAATTTCTACCATCCCACATGGTGGAAAAAATCTGTTAAAAAATTCAGAAATTTATGGAAAATATATGCAAATCAAGTAACATGTCTTCTAAATACAAAACTACAACAAAGTGAAAAATTTTCTACCATTTACAGATTCCTTGACCATGTTGGTATAAATTTCTACCATCCTACATGGTGGAAAAAATATGGTAGAAAATTCAAAAATTTGTGGAAAAAATCTACAAATCATGTAACATGTCTTCTAAATACAAAACTGCAACAAAGTGGAAAATTTTTCACTATTTACATATTCGTTGACCATGTTGGTAGAAATTTCTACCATCCTACATGATGGAAAAAATCTGTTAAAAAATTTAGAAATTTGTGGAAAAAATCTACAAATCAAATAACATGTCTTCTAAATACAAAACTGCAACAAAGTGAAAACTTTTTCACCATTTACAGATTCGTTGACCATGTTGGTAAAAATTTCTACCATCCTACATGGTGGAAAAAATCTGTGTGGAAATTCAGAAATTTGTGGACAAAAATCTACAAATCAAATAACATATCTTCTAAATACAAAACTACAACAAAGTGAAAAATTTTCCACCATTTACAGATTCCTTGACCATGTTGGTAAAAATTTCTACCATCCTACATGGTGGAAAAAATCTGTGTGGAAATTCAGAAATTTGTTGACAAAAATCTACAAATCAAATAACATGTCTTCTAAATACAAAACTGCAACAAAGTGGAAAATTTTCCACCATTTACAGATTCCTTGACCATGTTGGTAGAAATTTCTACCATCCTACATGGTGGAAAAAATCTGGTAGAAAATTCAGAAATTTGTGGAAAAAATCTACAAATCAAATAACATGTCTTCTAATACAAAACTGCAACAAAGTGGAAAATTTTCCACCATTTACAGAATCCTTGACCATGTTGGTAGAAATTTCTACCATCTTACATGGTGGAAAAAATCTGTTAAAAAATTTAAAAATTTGTGAAAAAAATGTACAAATCAAATAACATGTCTTCTAATACAAAACTGCAACAAAGTGGAAAATTTTCCACCATTTACAGATTCCTTGACCATGTTGGTAAAAATTTCTACCATCCTACATGGTGGAAAAAATCTGTGTGGAAATTCAGAAATTTGTGGACAAAAATCTACAAATCAAATAACATGTCTTCTAATACAAAACTGCAACAAAGTGGAAAATTTTTCACCATTTAAAGATTTTCTACCATCCTACATAGTGGAAATAATCTATTAGAAAATTCTGAAATATGTGAAAAAATTCTACAAATAACGTAACATCTCTTCTAATACAAAACCGCAACAAAGAGCAACAAATTACATAGAAACCACTAAGTTCATTACAGAATAATTATACAGTTTTCCTAAACTACACTAAGTTCATTACAGAATAATGTTGTATTGGCCTATGCTTATTCCCCTGGATCCACTGGTTGATTCAGTTGACTAGATCTTGATGATTTATCCGAGCAAGCCCTGTAGTTCCCCATCATAGATGCTATGTAGTTCCAGTAATGTGGTATTGGCACCTACAACCAAAAAACATGAATATTAACAAGTCAACACATACCAAGTTAAATCATGCTACAGGAGGAATGCCTACCTGGTTATGTTTGTCTAGAATTGGTCTTAGCCTAATATCATACGGTAAAGGTGGTAGTGCAGGAGGAGCTCGGTTATCAGGTGGTATTGGCATCTGCAACCATGAAACATGAATAATAACCAATTAGCATCTATAATTCATCAAATTTATATTAAGAGGAATGCCTATTTGTGATTGTGTCATGCATGGGTATGTAAGGAGAGCTAAAATCAAACGGCATATGCAATGTTGGTACTGGTGGCATAGGAGCTCGTGGGCTAGTGCGACATATAGCATCTGATTTACCTCTTCTCTTTGGCCTTCTTTCAAGCAGACTTTTTTTTTCTTTTTTGCTTTGGACCCTTCTTAGTAACTGGAGGCCTAATGGTAATATTTGGTGATGAGTATACTTCTTCATTGATATGGCCTACTAACTCTTCATTCATCTGACCTTCTAACTCTTCATCTGGACAATCATTGCGTACAATTTCCTCCACTTGTAACACAAGGTGTTTGATCATAGTTTCAACATGTTCAAGTGCTCTTCTGGAGTTGATACTCTTGTTAGAAATGCAATTCCACTCCTGACATACTCTGTGATAAATTGACAAAGTCTCTCTTTTCCTGATTCATCAAATTCTACTGGACAAGATTTGGATCCATCACCTTCTCTAGCATATTTTGTCCACCGTTTCAAAATGTATTGTTTTGGTATTAAATGAACATTGTGTGCCAACAATACTTTCATGGCATGCATGCATAAAATTCCATTGCTTTCAAATAATTTACATGTGCAGTAGAGAGACATGGTTGTATGAATGTACCTCACGCATTCGTCTCCATGGCCATTTGGTGGAGTTATCTTATATGTCAAAACATCATTATCATGGCCAATAGTATTAATATGGCAATCTATCTGCATATCAAATTGGACGGCAAGCTCCTCATATATAACCCTTGTGTACACAGATGCAGCTTCTCTTAACATGTTCCCGATACATATTCTCGGTTTAGTGTTTCTACTTTGAAAGTCGGCTTTTAGTTCCTTTTCACGAAAGAAAGAAACTGCTTTATCATATTTGGATAAAAATTCAAACAAAGAAAGTTTTTTACCAAAGAACCTTTTAAAGTGTGCATTGACACTTTCACTGCGCTGCGTTGTTGTCATATCGGCACAAAATGTTTCAACCCGATAACACGCAGCCCACTTTTCACGGACCATATAGAAATTGGTCAACCACGAATTTTCATGAAGATTGTACTTACTCAACAAGTCATGCCATAGAGTTTCAAACTCCTCCACACTACATCTTTCATACACAATATGTTTGAAGTCTTGATAGAATCTAGATGAAGAATGGATAAGATGAGCAATATTTACTACTGTATTATTGAAGATGTGCCAAACACATAGCCGATGAGCTGCATTGGGCATCACAACATGCACTACTTTAGAGATTGCGGCTGATTAATCTGTAAATACTGTTTGAGGTTGCCGCTCATTCATTGCTAGTAAAAAGGTCTCAAAAAGCCAAATGAAAGAATCAGCGATCTCATCAAATAATAGAGCAGCACCAAACATTACTGTCTGCTTATGGTGATTGAGCCCAACTATTGGAGCGAAAGGCATATCATAATCATTAGTTTGAAAAGTTGTATCAAAACATATCACATCGCCGAAGTATGCATAGTCTAATATGGATTTACCATCAACCCAAAAAAAATTAGTAATCTCTCCTAACTCTTGAGCTTCAATTGTATAAAAAAAAGAAGAATCTTTTGCCCGCCGCTCCTTTAGATACTTAAGAATACCCCGAGTCTCCATTTCATTCAATATTTTCCTCCTACATCTTTGGATATAGTTGGTACTATCATCTCTAGTAAAACCAACTTCATTGTTGCTTAACCCTGATTTCAAATAGTTAAATACATGTTGTGCTTTTATACCAGACTCTGTCATCTTATCTATAAGATCACGTTGGAAAGGTTGAATTTTCCTATGTGACCTAAGATATTATACCTTGTTTGGACTTGTCATTGAATGGTTGTGGGTACTTTCAAACTTAAATAATGTCCAAATTCTATTCGTGTCAATCTTGAATTCACATCGTGCCATACAAGTTGTTCTTGTATCCGCATGTGGCTTCAAAGTGATATGAGTTTTATGCACTTGTCGCATGCCTTGTTTGCTACAAGTGAACTTCCGCAATCTCAAACTACCATCAATTCTACGTGCTATACTGTATTTCTTAATGCTAAACCCTTTTCTTTTTGCATAAGCATTGTAAAAGTCATATGCTTCATCTTCACTACAAAACTTCAAGCCAACCACAGGTTCAATAGATTCCTTATCAGATGCAACATTCACAGATGTTTCGACCTCCTCCACTTCCTCATGTTTTCCTGATCCTACTTCAACATCATGAGATGGTGATGCATATGAGTCATGAGATGGTGATGCAGATAAGGTCTCCCAACCCAATGGTTCATTGTATGTCATTGGTTTCTTACCCCTCTCTATATTATCCATCAACTTACTGCATATATTTATCATTCAATATTTTCATTTCTAGCATACAAGTGCAAATTATAAACCAATCTTGAGCAAATTATAGAGCGCATAAATTTTCAATTAAGTAAAAATATCTTAGCGATGTGATATGTTGGGAGATTCGTCCAGCAAGAGAAAAGCTAAAAGCAAATAATGTGTAAAAATCTGAGTTGGTACTGACCTAGGGCTGGCTGTTGCTCTAGCGGAAGAGTGCAGCAGCTTCGCTTCGAAGATCTTAGGGTTCGTTGCTGATGAGGTTTGGCAACCGTGAGAGGGTTTTCTCCGTAGGGTCGGCGATGTTGGGTGATCTCGTCGCCGACTAGGGTTTTGTTGAAGAGCTGCTTCGAAGTCGCGATGGGAGGATGAGATAAAGGTGCTGTGAAATGAGTTAAGCGATTCCAAATTTTGATTAGCGAACGGAAGGTTAACAAAGGGTTTTTTTTTCACTTACCGTTGAATGCATCAAGATTCAGGTTCAAATGGGTGAACGGTCATAATGGACAACCGCCTAAAATTCTAAGCGTTCGCGACCGCTTAAAAAATTTTCCCCGATAAGATGTCTATCCAAACAGCAAATCTCGATCTAGATTCCCACCATAAATGTTTTCGGCGCCATGCTAGTGCCTCTGCTGATCTTTATTAAAATTTTTAAAGTTACGATGACGATAGCATAAAGAAATTGCTGAAAATGAAATCCACAGTTTTTTTTTATGTAATCCTGCTCCTCATTTCAATCTTCCCTCATCGTTTTCTGGTTTTTGACTTTACCTTCCCTTGCCATCAGCTTATAAAAAGGAACAAGCATCGAACCCTTGCTGGTTACGAGGCAAGACATAAATCATCCACAGAAATTTTTCTCAGGAGGCTTGGTGTTCCCAGAAGTCAGGAAACATTTCCCCAAATGGAGAGCCATGGCCATGTCATTGGAATCCCTGTGAGCTCTGTTTCTGTCGCCGACCAATTCTTCCCAGCCACTTGTACCAGTTCTTCCCAATCCAAGCAGAGTAAGAGCATCACACATCTCTTGTTTCATCATGTGTATATCGATTCACGTGTAACTCACTTGCTGCCTCGCCCAATTGCAGAAAAGGATTCTGCGGCTGGCTGGATGAGCAAGATCGGAGAGACAGCCCAAGGCATCAGGGAACATGGTAAATAATCAGCATCGTACTCTGATTTTCTAGTTCAGTCCCCTTGTCGACGATTAAAGGACAAGCTAATCCTCAATGAATCTTTGATGCAGTGAGCTTGGGCTCCAACCTCTCTGGAACAGTGAAGGGAAAGTTGAGCATGGGAGCGAGGATCCTTCATGCAGGCGGCATAGAGAGGGACTTCAGGCAGGCCTTCGATGCGGGAGAAGAGGGGAAGCTGCTGCAGGCCTTCCAGTGCTATTTGTCGACCACAGCGGGTCCCATCCCGGGGATGCTCTTCATCTCCAACCAGAAGCTGGCGTTCCGCAGCGACCGATCCCTCAAGCTCACCTCTCCTAAGGGGGTGGTCGCCAGGGTGCCCTACAAGGTCGTGATCCCGTTGGGAAGAATAAAAGGGGCGGCGCGGAGCGAGGACATGAGCGAGCCGAAGAAGAAGTACATCCAGCTAGTCACAGGGGACGGCTTCGAGTTCTGGTTCATGGGTTTTGTCAGCTGCGGGCGATGCTTCACGAGCCTGCAGCAGGCGATCTCAGCGCTGCAGTGATGAAACTGGAATTTGATCGTTGTGACAGATACTGTTAAATTTGCTCTTGTTTTTTCTTGTGAGCAGATTGAGTTTGTTACACTTTTGTTGATTGCTCTGATCAGCAGAAACAAAAGGATTTGTTGTAATTTTGTTCTCTCTTATGTATGTATAATACGATAGAACAGAAGCAACCAATTTTCTTTTGTGATCATCTTGGTATTCATGTGTTTATTAATCTAGAACAATCTTGAGCGGATTGATGATATTCATACATCTCACAGCAAACAATGATGAGATCGATCATTCGAGGAAAAAATTGTCTTGTCTGTGATTGAAGTGCTTCTGGAAATTATTGGCAAGGCCGACAAAGCTGCCATTAAGGTGAAAAAAAATTGTCGTATTGTATTAATGGTTATTTATCTTTATAGATAGCTTTCAGTAATTAAGTGAATTATACTCGGATGATAATACAAATAGAACAAAATTTACTATTTAAATAAATTCTGACTAATCATATCTCAGATTAAACAACCAACAGAATGAAATTTAAGATTTATTGAACCTAACCTATATTAAATTTAAGATTTAGATTTTCTATTTAAATATTTAAATAATTCGTGTACCTAACCTCTTAGGAATTAGGTGTAGCAAAAAATTCAGGTAATGACATTTTAGTCAGATCACATTACAATCCTCCATCACCTTAAAAATATAACTCTTTAAAAATAAGAATCACCTTAGTTTTGCTTTAAGATTCACTATCTTAGATGATAAACGGATATAATATAATTCTGCTTAAGATTTTATATGCAAGGTGATGTAACCTTGGATAGCTTTCGGGGTTGGTCAGTTGGGTGTAACTAAAGACAAGTGATGAATTAATTAGGCTGAGTCAGTGCTGCGTCTGATGCGACGCCGACTGCTCTTCGCTGTACCGCACTAGGAGTATCAACACCCACCCTCCACATGTCGGAGATGTGGAAACCTAAATTAACCATGGCGTCGGCAAATACGTATGGTTGAGACTGTTCTGACGCATGCATTCCTTCGTTACTAATCTTCCAACGTTGACCACCGACGTATGTGGAGGTCAAACATAAAAAAAAATTTTGAACAGGGTCTCCTCAGAAAAAGTTAAGTAACCTTCCAAAAAAAAAATTATGATCCTAAAAATCATAAAAAAATTATTGTAGTGTAGTACACGATGAGAGCTTTTCAACAATACCAAGATCGTAGATTCTGACTGTGTCCACGATGAGATATCGTGAATACAAAAATTATAGATATTTTATGCACTGTAAATAGTGTTTTGATGGACGATCTCTATGTCCATGATTTTTTCGTTAAACATGATAAACGAGCTGACTGGCACTTGGTAAATTCAATTTCAGATGAATGTGCAGGTCAAACATGATCGATTTGTCAAATTAATTAAGCTCGTTGTTCCAAAGTCCTGATGCTTGCTTGATGTCGATTGCCCCCATGTGTAACCAGATCCACACATATATAGAAAATCGTATTAGAGATGTAGAAAATGATTTGATTCACCCAGCAAAAGGAAGAAGTTTACCAATGCTTTGAGCATTCATATATGGGTTTAATATTGGAAACAAAAGGATGGGCAATTAAAGAAGAATTTAATAGGATGTCGACCATGGAAACTAATGTAAGCTAGACTCTCCACGTATCTAAGAGATCATTCGGTTGCAACAAAAATCCAACAGCTCGTCTCCATCTATAATTATTGGATGCCAACAAAAGCCTGTAACTTAAAAACAACGGTGAATTTTTAAATGTAAATTGATCCACCTCCATTGTTTCTCCCTTATTTCTTGGGCATCAATCCTGGGCCTGTTTTTTCCTCCTCTTCCCTTTTTTCGGTATCAAAACTGGCCACTTCACTTCTATCCAGTTATTGATTATCTATCCATCAAACAAATCTAGTTGTCCTCAATCGTATGCTCATATCAACTCATTGTTGTGCACTGCCACCTGCAATTTCCACACAAATCCATCGAACAATGCTCACTTTGTTCGTCCTAGTAGAACAAAAGAAAATTTGGAACATTTAGAAGTCCTTATCTCATTAAAGCCAAAAAGAACAAGTCGGTAGAACTGTGTGGCATAGTCTACAGAAAGTTCGTCCTAGTGACCAACATTTGTCAAGCAAACCATTCACACAAAGCGTTAGATTGATACAATCCTGGTCCACACAAAGCAATAGATGATGCAATCCATCAGAGCAAAGGCTCGCCATCAAGAATTACTAGGGATAACATTGAAGAAGTGGTAGACCTCATCCTTGTCGTAGACTCCAACCTCGGTCGAGCAAACGGAGCAGCAGACAGGCCAGAAAATTTCATTACTTTGGGCAGCTTGGTTGGAGTTAGCAGAAACCTTACGATCCTTGGACTTCCTACGAGCCCGTTCAGGTTTTGTTTGACGTAGTATCTGATCGGTGATGACCTTGCAGTTCACAACAAACATTGCCCTGTACTGTGTTACGTATTTCTCATGCCTGTAATTTTAAGGTGGGTCAAGACATGAAAAAAATATCCACTACGTTAAAAGTGAAAGTACCTGTAATAGAATTTCAAGATGTGCCATAAAATAGTAGGAGAACTGTTGGAAAGAGTATCACATTAAACCAAGCTCAATAAATGGTGACACTTCTGGTTTTTGAAATCCCTTAGTTTCTTGTGAAACACTTCGTTTCACGTTTACTATTAATAGTAGTGTTTAATTTCGCTGTAACCTAAGGGACATTTGATCCCTATAAATTAGAAGCTTGTAAACCATTTTTGTGTACAAGAAAAACAAGTTTGCTTCTATTTTTGTTTTCTTTGCTCTAGTTTGTCTTGTTCAATTGTGCTTACAACATTTGGTATCAGAGGCAGGTTAATGGCGTCTGGGATGAGTACCGGATCCTCCCAATTTCAAATCCCAAAGTTCGATGGGAAGAATTTTGAACATTGGAAGATCCAGATGGAGGTGCTATTCGGTTTCCAGGAGCTAACCGAGATCATCGAAGATGGGTTTGACGAACCAGACATGCCGACAAATTTGACACCGGAAGAGCAGAAGACGGTGAAGGATAATCGTAAGAAAGATCGTAAGGCTCTCTTTTACATCTTTCAAGCGGTAGATTCCTCTATCTTTGAGAAGATAGCATATGTAAAGACAGCAAAAGAAGCATGGGACTCCCTTATCACGTCGTATAAAGGTGTCCAGAAGGTCCAGAAAGTGCCATTGCAGACTCTTCGTCGACAGTTCGAGCTTCTTCAAATGGAGAAGTCAGAGTCGATTTCCGAGTACTTCTCACGAACGTTAGCTCTTGTCAATCAAATGAAGGCTAACGGTGAGACCCTCACAGACCAACAGATCGTCGAGAAGGTTCTTCGTACATTAACGTTACAGTTCGAGTACATCGTGACGTCTATTGAAGAATCTCGAGATCTCTCCACCACGTCAGTTGATGAATTGTTAGGCTCTTTACAGGTCCACGAGCAGCAGATGAAGGAGAAATCCAAGCCGGTGGAAGAAGCATTACAAAGTCAGTTGGTGCTGCGAGATGAGAAAAGAATTCCTTTAATCGAAAAAAGGAAAAGGGACAACCTGAAAGGAGTTCCGGACAACGATTGGACAAGTCGCGAATTCGTTGCTACAATTGTAAGAAACTCGGTCACTACAAGTCTGAATGTCGAAACAAGAAAACTGAAGTTTCGAATGTACAAGCAAAGGTAGCAAGCTCCGAAGTAAGTGCTGACGAGGATGACAAAGCCCTGTTATTCACATGTGATGCAGCTATGGAAAACCAAAAGGATGTGTGGTATTTGGACACAGGCTGCAGCAATCACATGTGTGGTGTGAAGGAGTTATTCTCAAAACTAGATGGAAGTTTCCGCTCGGAGGTAAAGTTCGGAAACAACTCCAAGGTTCCTATTATGGGAAAGGGGACTATCAACATCAAGGAGAAGGATGGGTCGGATCAGCGCATCTCCAACGTGTATTATGTTCCCGGTCTTCGAGAAAACCTCCTCAGCATAGGACAACTCTCCGAGCGTGGCTATCACATGGAGATAAAAGATGGGCTGTGTATAATTCGAGACGATAAGCGAGGATTAATTACAAAGGTGAAAATGACTCGTAACCGTCTTTTTTCCTTTGTCTATTAAATATGCTGCCTCGTGTTTCAATGCCTCTGTGCAAGACTTATCATGGCTGTGGCACAAAAGATACGGTCATGTGAACTTTGATAGCTTGAAGCTATTATCAAACAAGAAGATGGTACGTGGATTACCAGACATAACTTCTTCAAAAGAGATATGTGAGCCATGTGTGGTGGGAAAGAAGAGCAGAAATTCATTCCCATCGGGTCAGTCATGGCGTGCCAAGAAGCTGTTGGAGCTCGTGCATTCTGATCTATGCGGACCGCTCGGTGAATCATCAAATAGGGGGTACAAATATTTTGTTACATTTATTGATGATTTTAGTCGAAAAATGTGGGTTTATTTCTTGAAGCAGAAATCCGACACCATGGAGGCCTTCAAGGAATTTAAGAACCTTGTTGAGAAGGAGAGCGAACATCAAATTCGAATTCTCCGTACTGATCGTGGTACAGAACACTTGGTGGGAGATGATTTTTTCAAGAAAAATGGCATCAAACATCAACTTACAACAAGGTACACACCACAACAAAATGGAGTTGCAGAGAGAAAGAACCGCACCATTATTAATATGGTTCGTACGATGTTGCGTGCGAAACATTTACCCAAGCATTTCTGGGCGGAAGCGGTGACTTGTGCTGTGTACTTGTTGAATCGGTGTCCGACTAAAGGGCTTGAGCAGTTGAAGACTCCAATGGAGATGTGGAAAGGCCAAACACCGTCAGTCGAACATCTTCACGTGTTTGGGTGTATTTGCCTATGCCCATATTCCGGATGAGTTGCGGAAGAAGCTTGATGACAAAAGCGAGAAGTGCATCTTTCTTGGTTATAGTGATGTGACAAAAGGCTATCGATTGTACAATCCGATGACAAAGAAAGTGATCATCAGTCGCGATGTCACTTTTGATGAAGACGCTGAATGGAGTTGGAGTACAGAAGAGAAGAAACAGTTTCGCTTCATTCTCGACGAGAAAGATACAGTCCAGTTTGATGCAGAGCCCGTTCTAGCTCAGACAAATGATCATCCTGAACCAGATCTAGATTCGATACAAACCAATACTCCTGTTGCAGATTCACAGACCATTTCTGCTGAAACATCTGCACAACCGCAAAGACAACGAGTCTTACCAGCTCGTCTTCAAGATTGTATAATGACTAGAGACGATGATACATCCGATGAGGAGATTGTCAACTTTGCTCTTTTTGCAGATTGCAACCCAATGATATTTCAAGAAGCTTCACAAGATGAGGGGTGGATTCAAGCTATGGATGATGAGATACACGCCATCGAAAAGAATGATACATGGGAGCTGACTCTTCTTCCAAAAGGGAAAAAGTCCATCGGTGTGAAGTGGGTCTATAAGACTAAACGCAAGCCCAATGGAGATGTTGACAGGTTAAAAACACGTCTTGTGGTAAAAGGCTACAAACAAAAGCCCGGGATAGACTACTTTGAAGTTTTTGCTCCGGTTGCAAGAATGGACACTATTCGCATGATCATTGCTTTAGCTGCTCAAAAGCACTGGAAGATACACCAAATGGACGTCAAGTCAGCATTCCTCAATGGAGTACTTGATGAAGAGGTGTACGTGGATCAACCGGAGGGCTATATCAAGAAAGGGCAAGAAAACTCAGTGTACAAACTGAAGAAAGCTCTCTACGGACTAAAGCAAGCTCCGAGGGCCTGGTACACCAGAATTGATTCTTACTTCATTAATCATAACTTTACTCGTTGCCCTTATGAGCATGCTCTATATGTCAAGAATGTCTCGAATGGAAAAATGCTTCTTGTGTGCGTATATGTTGATGATCTTATTTTTACCGGAGATTGTCAGGAGATGATTGATAACTTCAGGGAGGCCATGACTCGGGAGTTTGAAATGGCAGATATGGGTCTCATGTCATACTTTCTTGGCCTTGAAGTTACACAATCGGATGAGGGCATTTTTATTTGTCAACAAAGGTATGCCAATGATATTCTTGAGTGTTTTAAGATGACCACTTGCAAACCTATCAGTACTCCAATGGAGGAGAGGCTGAAGTTGACAAAGGAAGGAACTGGTGCTAATGTTAATCCTACACATTTCAAGAGGATAGTTGGAAGTCTTCGTTACTTGACTTCTACTCGACCAGATCTTGTTTATAGTGTTGGAATGGTGAGTAGATTTATGGAGTCTCCAAAGCAATCACACTTACAAGCAGCAAAGAGGATTCTGCGGTATGTCAGAGGAACCATAGATGATGGTATTTTTTATTCATCGTCTAATTGTTTTGAACTTGTGGAATATACTGATAGTGATTGGGGAGGAGATATTGGAGAGAGGAAGAGTACTTCTGGTTACATTTTTTCTTTAGGAAATGGAATTTTTTCCTGGTCCTTGAAGAAGCAACAGGTGGTTGCTTTATCCACTGCTGAAGCAGAGTATATAGCTGCGGCTTATTGTGCTACTCAAGCAGCCTGGCTACGACAATTGCTCATGGAGTTAAGTCATAAGCAGAAGAAGCCGACGGTGATTAAATGTGACAACAAGTCAGCAATTGCTTTGGCAAAAAACCCAGTTTTCCATGGGAGGAGCAAGCACATCGACATCAAGTATCATTTCATTAGAGATCTAGTGAAATCTGAGGAAATCGTGCTTGAGTTTTGCAAGTCCGAGGAACAAGTTGCAGACATGTTTACAAAGCCATTGAAAGCAGAGTTTTTCATTAAGCTGAAGACTATGATTGGGATGGTCAAGATGAGCTCGGTTTAAGGGAGGCTGTTGGAAAGAGTATCACATTAAACCAAGCTCAATAAATGGTGACACTTCTGGTTTTTAAAATCCCTTAGTTTCTTGTGAAACACTTCGTTTCACGTTTACTATTAATAGTAGTGTCTAATTTCGCTGTAACCTAAGGGACATTTGATCCCTATAAATTAGAAGCTTGTAAACCATTTTTGTGTACAAGAAAAACAAGTTTGCTTCTATTTTTGTTTTCTTTGCTCTAGTTTGTCTTGTTCGATTGTGCTTACAACAAGAACAAAGCATGTAAAACAATCCACAAAAAAATTTGTTATTCATAGACTGTAAATCCAAATTATCAGGTTTAACATTGCAATACTGGAAATGAGAATTCAAAGAAAAAAACAAGTGAAAGTGTGATCTAAGGATCCCAGGGTACGTTACGGGCCTTCCGGCCTTCTGAAATATTTTTGGAAAGATGGGATTGGAGCAGGGGCCCACAAGTCATAAAAACATGGTACAGAGGTCAAAAGGTTCTGAAATATTTTGCTGTTTTTGCCATCCCCCTGCTTGTTCTAACCTGTTCCATCCAAACAGGGGCGTAATAGAACAGAAACCATGTGATGCTTATATGTAAGAATAAGTTCTAGAGCATTAAAAAATGTTGCTTCAAGTGGACAGCCCTAGTAAACATATTTTTGGAAGAGATTTAACCCTAGGAAATATTTATATCTGTAACTCTCACCTTTCTAGAAAATATATAATGCAAAGAAGAATATAGTTCTTGAAAAATCTTTGATAGGATAAAGAAGATTTGTACCTTTGACAATCCAAGCAAAGAGTAGTAAAACATGCAGGACAGCTTAGTACAGCATCTGAGATATGACCTTCTCTTCTGCTCTGCACCCACAGTTCATCTTTGTCATCAAGATCTGGATCATAGAACTCTGGCTCTACTGAATAATCTATTTCGTCATCACTGGAAACTAAGACATGAAAGGAAATCACCATTCAGTTACAAAACGGAAATGAATATTCTTAAGAAGCATGAACAAGTCTTTGATGTCTCCAAAGTCTAAATAAATAAACAATGGAATTATTAGCTATAACAAATAAAGTTCCAACAATACAGCAAATGTACAATGTTTTTTGTATAATTCTAGGCTGTTTATTTTTGTCTTTCAAGTAATAATGAGACAAATCTAAATTCAGCCTTGGAATCTAAAACATCAATAGATAAAATATTGCATCCCCCAAATCCTAGTCATTTACTCATTTTGCAGTGGAGTTGTGCACTACAGTTGACTGGTAGGAAGCAAGGGGGGGTCAAATATTGTGGCGTGAAATATGAAGCAGGAGTTATAGAGGAGGAGCAATTGATTGCAGGTTTTTAATATTATTCTTCACCATTACGAATATGCTTTGTGCATGTCAAAGTAAATATTGTAATTATATTGAAGTGTATTACATATGATGGTATTTGATTAATGCCAACGCTTAGAAAAGAGATAAGCAAGCAAGGTAAGATTCATCTAAATGGTGCACATAAAGAAGAATATAGTGTAAAATCACCCTAAGGCTGCTCAACTTGTGGTAATAGGGTAATTATAATTTTATTCTTTCAAGTTCGTACAAACTCATTTGATATGTACATACACCACATGTCTTTAATTCATAAAGAAGGCAACTAATGGAATAAAGGAGAGGATACCAGTTAAACCTACTATAGATCAAGTCCATATAGAGGATGAGGTCTTGATGTATATGAGAGGTATGGGATGGATCAAGGATACAAACTCAATATGATTTCATTATAGTTCTGTGAATATTTAGTCATTTGTACATTGCCATCGTCATCTTTTAGTCAGGTCAAGTACCTTCAAGCCAAACTAAAATTAATCTAACGGCAACAAAATCATGTTAAAGTAATGCAGAGTCATATTATTGCACTACAAGAGAATGTACATGAACTGGTGAATATAAGCTTCCCTCACTCACTATTTAATTGATCAGTGAGTTCAAATAACTATTGTTAAGCATATTACTAACTTTATTAACATAACATATAACTTCTTGTGGCATCATAATTTGTTTAGAACAATTATTGTATTAGTGAATACTCAGTGATTCTAATCTTTGAGGCAGTTGGGTTGTCCGATATGAAGATCAGTATGCAGAACAACCTATCGCCTCTGCTAGTACTCCTACTCCATCTGCCCAACCAGTCTCCTTAGTCCTTATCTCCTTCTCCGTTATTCTTTGCTCTAGCCCATCAACTCACGTACACAACATCAAGCATGACTTAAGAAAGATTCTACACCTTAGCTTCCCCAATCATCATCAGTTCATGCTCCTCCTACCGTACCTACTCAAACTAAACTTGCTCCTATCCAACCTATCGTTGATTCTAATCCCACTCCAGCCACAATCATGCCTACTTGTAGCTCTAGCACAACATCATCTACGTAGGAGATGGAGGACACATGCATCCTCCAATCAAATTGTTTCGGCCATGTATTTTATAAGTAATATTTGTCGTGAAACTACATAGTGTAATGTGTATCATGAATTGTCTCAACTACGTAGATTGTTGTATTGTGGTGAGATAAAATGTATTCATGTTATAATGTTTGTACTGAGCTATGCTATTAATATGTGGCGTAACTTTCTAAAAAACTGGAGAGGGATTTTGAGGACATTTGAAATTTCATCAAGTTTTACTTTGGTGATGTTAAAATGTCACTAATTTTAAACATGGTGATATTAAAATATGTCGCTGGTTTGAATTTTATTACATTTTATGCTTCACCGATGTACAAAAAACTTTATAACAAAAGTATCAAGGTTTTAAGCAACACTTCTAAAAGCATTGCCATTGACATAATAAGCATATATAAGCATCATAAGTTAAGCAATTTCTTGTAGTGAATATAGAAGCATTAGAAAATTTAAGAAAGCTTACTATTTGTTGCATATCTACGTACTTCTTTGTTTTCATAATATAACAAAGAAGAAACCACAATTCTAACTATCATAAACATCATGAGAATGAAAATTAGTGTAAAAAGTCTAAAAACAATAAGAATATTCAACTTTGTGGAAGTAGCGCATCACCTAAGATCAGGATGAGGGAAGTAATAATGATACAGCTGAAATTGCAACAAGCATATTTACACAGACTCGTAAATTATTCCAAAGGGTGACTTCTATAACTTGAATTCATTGTTAAAAAGTGCAGCATCAAGGATGTTTGATGGCGATATTTCTTTCTGCACTACACAAATTGGTAGAGTAGGCATCACGAGAAAGGATAGAAATCCGATTAGTCAAATACCAAAAAAAATCTATGTATGTCTCATGTTTTCTAATGAAAGTTAACTGAACCGACTACAATTCTCTTAATAATGAACCAACTTAATATGCATCCGAAGGAATCTAAAGGTATTAATGCTTTTGATTTTTTTTTTTTAAGTATAATCTAGCTAAATGTAGAAAATTTACGATTTGGACGATGTTTCAAGGAGACATAACTGCTCCTGTTACTCTGAGATCAAGCTTGCATTTAAGACATCAAGCAAGTAGCATTGCCCTAATCAATCAACTATTGAATCTGGGGGAGGAAAACTGCAGGGTTTTTCACATCAGGAAGCAGATGAATTATTCACATCAGAAAGCAGATGAATTAGAAAAGAGCAGGCAACTACCGAATTCCTGAGGATTAGTCGGCGCCGACTCATGCTCGTTCTTCTCCATCGAGCCGCCTCTCTCAGCGACGACGCGTCCGACGTGGCAGAAGTGCAGAACTAGACAATCGGGATTGCTAGCTTCCCATTGTTTTAACTTCACGCCTTATTTGGTTTCTTGCGCCGTCTTTTTGATGGCTTTCAGTGCATCCTCCTGCCACGGACAAAGCGTATGAACGGAAAAACTGTGGGTAAACGAATCACATATGGATTTTAGCAGTATGAGAGCGAAAATCCGTGAGAAAAACGTATATTTATTATACCACCATACTTTAAGTAAGAAATTTACCGTAAAAAGAATAAAAAATATAATAAATTTAGATGTCTTTCCATCTAGAATGAGTAAAAAATATCTATTCACTATAATCGAATCAATATGATATAATTCGAATAATTTATTTATTAAATGAATAATACATTAACCTAAGTATCAACAAAACTCGAATAATCTATTTAATAATTGAGTCATTTATTAATCCCATCTAATTATAAATTTATCATTTCATATTTTATATATAAATAATAAATTCATAAAAAATCTATTACAATTTAATAAAATTTTAATAAAGTAATAAGGAAAAAAAATAAATTAAGTAATAAAGTTACGTTTAGTGGGTGATAAAAACGGATCATGTCAAAAAATGGGTCATGGCAATTGTGACCCATGATCCGATTAAATCAACTTGAATATGATTCATTTAATTAATTGAGTCAAAATATCTAATCTAAATATAATCGAATCAATATGATATAATTCAAATAATTCATTTATTAAATGAAATTAACCTAAGTATTGACAAAACCTGAATAATCTATTTAATAATTGAGTCATTTATTAATCCCATATGATTATAAATTTATCATTTCATATTTAATATATAAATAATAAATTCATAAAAAATCTATTAAAATTTAATAAAATTTTAAACTTATGGGCTAAGATTAAGTTAAAATCTGAGTTTAAAAAAAGGTTGGAAGAGATTTGAAATTATAGGCTGGTATTAGGAGTTAGGAGAACTTATATTAAAACTTTTTATATATAAATATATAATGTAATCGGGTTAAGCATGTCAAAAAATGGGTTGACTTATTTATGACCTGAATATAATTATGACTAATCTAAACCTATTTAATTTCATTTTGAGTCAAGTCGGGTTAGCAGGACAGGTCAGATTTTATCAGGTTGATTGAACAATATAAAAATGGTATGTTATTTAGATTTTTTTTGTTATATATAATTTGTTTTATATACCTATATTTGAAATGTATTATACGGGTTAGGTTAAATTTAAATTAAATGTGATCATTAAACGAGAGTAGTGTACATAATACCTGTTAGGCCTTGGGCCAAAATTGGGTGAGGCGCAATCTCAGCCCAGCCTAACCAGCCAGCCCAACCCGTTGACCCTTGGTGAAGCAGGTCGATGGATCGGACCGGGCAATCACCCAGATCTGAATTGAGCAACGGGCGGACGCGCGCGCGAGTTCGCGTGCAAAATTTAGGCTGACACGAACGTCGCGTAAAGCAGGGGCGTCTGCAACAGCGTTGTCGCGTCAGCGCCTGCGCTCGGAGCTCGAGAGAGAGGAAACAAAAACGACGTTACCGTTGTTTCCACGTTTTTCCACAAACATTTTGACGCTCGAAACAAAAAAGAAGCTCGACTCTCTCTCTCGCTACTCTCCGGCAGCCCTCCCCTGCCCTCTCCGGCAATCCTTGACCTCGTCGGTCATGTTCCTCGAGCTCCCTTCGTGCATCCGGTGGTGTGGGCGGGTGATTCGGATCGTGACGAGCTCCCGTTGCCTCTTCATCGTCTCCATGGCTTCCAGAGTCACCGGCGCCAGCGACTTCCTCAGATAGCCTCGGAAGGCTCTTCTACTACCACGTCCCCGACTTGACGGAACCGGCAATTGTTGCCCGAGGTACTCTCTGGCCGTTCCGGCGGCCCATTCCGCCCCGACGACACCTCCATTCCTCTTCCTTTTTATCTTCACTGCATGCCTGCTTTGGACGAGTCCTATGCTCCCTAGCGAGCCCCTCCTTCCCCTCGTCCTGAGTGCCGGCCCGCCTGCATGTGGGAAATACCAGACTCGGCTCGCCTGCGTGCGAGCTCTCCTTGGTCGTCGGCGGTCACCGGTTGGCTTCGCCTGCGTGTGGACTTCTCTCTCTCCCCCTTCTCCTGGTGGTCTCCGACGCCCGCTCGACATAGGGAAGGCTTACTCCGCCAAGGGTAGAAGACGCGCCCGGCCCGCCTCCTCCTCTGGTCCCGTCCGCAGCCGTCGTCTTCCTCTGTCTGCATGAAGGAGACGCTGTAGGTACCGAGGTTTCCCCCTGCTCCACCGCCAACGAAGCAACTTCCCGTCGGCTGAGCCACCGTCCCTGCTCCGGTATGCATCTCCATCGATGAGGCGTGGCTGTCCCACGTCTTTTTTTTTTTTTTTTTTGTTGTTTTTTTTTTGCCAAGGGCAAGAAGATAGTATTATTTATCCAAACAAGAGTATTTACATGGAGCTTACCAACCCTCAAACCCCCTACCTTCTACACAATATCAGAGAAAATTTTGCTAGGGTCTTCCCTGTAATGTCTACGCGGAGACCTGTGCTACAAGCGACTATCTCACAAAAAAATCAAAACCAAACCCAGAAATCGTAAACAGGGGAACATCAGAGCTACATGCATCACATTATAAAGAAGTCCACTCGCAGCCAATATGACTCCATGGCTGAGCCTGTATGGCCCTGGCAAAGCTAGCGCCATGCATCCAGAGGAATTCCCACTCATCACCTGTAAGATGAGGAAAAGAGATGAGCAACAGGCGTAATGTTACTGCTACGCTAGTAGCCTAGCCTTTGAGGGAGCAAAGCTGGAAGCAAAAATGTGATGATAACGGGAAAACCGGACTCCCTAACAGAAGAGACGCAAAAGCAGCAGTCATCAAATGGCGCATAAAAAAAAATAGAAAAGCACACCCAGCGAACACCCAGCCCCAAAAATCAAAAGGATTGGGTAGATGGTGCCAGGCGAATGCGGATGAAGCCCCCAGCAATGCCCATGCTTGCAAGAAGGTTCTGGTAGTCTGGTCTATGTCTGGATGCTGAAGGTAGCTTGTCACTTTCGCCTTGACTTCCGACAATAGGACATTAAAATATGCTAAAGGGCTGGTGTTAGGAGACCCAAAGGTTACCGCATTCCGATACCGCCAGATATAATATATAGCCCCGGACAAGAAGAGTCTACAAATGTATTTCATTTTACTGTTGCCCATCATCCCTTGACGCCTGAGGAGACTCTCCAGGTCATCCCAAGTATTCACAGTAGTCCTGATGGCGCACCCCCTCTGAATCAGCTTCCAAAAATCACCTATGGCTTTGCACTAGAAGAAAAGGTGGTTATGCGTCTTAGGTTCAGAATTGCACAGCAGGCATATGGGATTTTGTATAAGCCCCCAATTGTGCAACCTGGTGTGCGTGCTTAGCCTCCTCAAACAGAGAAGCTAAACGGTAAAGGAGTACCGCAGAATATGCCCCTTGAACCAGATAATTTCGTGCCATTGCACATCACTATCCAGTAAAAACATCTCGTATGCAGATTTGATAGAGAAGGTTCCATGGTTAGTTAGTCTCCAATAGATGCGATCTTCCTGCAGCCTGAGATTTATAGGGATGTTTGGGATGGCCCTATAAGTATCGATGAGCCGGATAGATCTTGGATGCGGCACCTCCCATTTGTGGTTCACAATCAAAGCGCTGAGCCGGGTATGCTTCCCCGATGGATTCTCAAAGCGGACATCCTCAACCAGGTCCAAAAGAATACGAGATTCAAACCAAGGGTCAAGCCAGAGCCGAATAGAAGTCCCATTAGCTATTATGTACCCCACCGCCCTTAAACATGCATCACGGACCAAAAGGATGGTACGGAAAGTCCAAGGAAATCTGGCGGAAAGCTTGACTATCCAAATAGGGTCTAAAGGTAAATAACGCTCATGGATCCACTTCACCCAAAGAGTATTCTTGTTAGTCGCCACATTCCAAAAGTGGCGCATAAGAAAAGCTTTGTTGAGCTTACCTATGTCTCGCAACCCAATACTACCCTTACCGGTGGGTTTAGTAACATTTATCCAAGCGACTTTAGCAATGTCATTCCTCTGCCCCGCCGACCAGAGGAAGTTTGCAAGCAAAGAGTTTAAAGATGTGACCACCCCTGTAGGCAGCCTTAGCGCACTACACCAAAAATTTATATTGCCATAGCAGATAGATTTGATCAATTCAATGCGCCCAGCGTAGGACAAACTCTTAGCTCTCCAGGATGAAAAATATTTTGCTAGCTTTTCCAGAAGGGGCATACAATCTCGTTTCCGGATTTGCCTACTAGTAATGGGAATGCCCAGGTAGCGAAAGGGCATTGTGCCCTTTGGTATCCCCAGGATGGAGGAGATATCTCTTTGGCTATGTAGGGAACAAGAGGCAGAGTAAAATATGTTTGATTTGCCTTTGTTGATTTGGAGCCAGTGGCTCGATAAAATGTATCCAACACTCGACTGATGGCCCTGGCCGACTGGGTGGACGCTTCACAGAAGATGATAACATCATCCGCGAATTGTAGATTGGTAATTCCCAAATTCCTGCACTTGTCGTGGGGGAGAAGGTGACCGTTGTGGAATTCCACAGTAAGCAAATCAGTCAAATACTGCATCACAATGATAAACAAGTATGGAGATATCGGGCACCCTTGCCGGAGACCCCGCACACCATTGAAGAAACCCATGTCCTGCCCATTAATGGTAATTGTGTAGGTTGGATAGGTGATACAAGTCATGATTCTATCAACAAAGCCAGCCAGGAATTGGTAAGCTCGTAAGATGTAATCAATGAAATCCCATCTTGTTGAATCGAAAGCCTTTTGGAGGTCAATTTTTATGGACATTCGAGGGGGCCCACCCCTCTGATGATAATTGTACATAATCTCTTGGCATAGCATGATATTCTCATGAAATAGAGCGACCTTGGATAAAAGCGTGCTGGTTCGCCTCTATGATCTCCGGTAGGACCCTCTTAATTTGCTCAGCTAGGACTTTAGAGATAAAGCGATATATCATTTGGCATACCAAGATGGGTCTAAAATCTGCAAAGGAAGAGGGGTTAGGAATTTTTGGAATGAGGGTGAGGGAGGTGATATTTACCCTTTTCAATAGGAGGCCATGTTTCAGGAAATCCATAATAGCTGCTAGAACATCCTCCTTGATCGTAGTCCAGCACGATTTGAAGAATGAGGCGCTGAAACCGTCCACACCCAGCGCCTTAGCATTGTCTGCGCCCATAATGATCTTCTCGATGTGATCCTTTTCAAATCCCGAGTTAAGAGAAAGGATAGCGTCATGGGAAAGGGATGATCTCACCTGGAAAGCCAGAGGCGCATGTGTGAGATTGGGGGTTAGCATATTCTTGAAGAATTTCACAACCTCGTTAGATAAATCTTCGTCATACAAGAATTCTCCATGGGGACCTTTTATAGTAGAAATAGAGTTCTTATTTCGCCGGGTCTTCATAAGGTTATAGAAGTAGGCAGTATTTGAGTCGCCGAGGGATATATGAAGGTCTCTAGATTTGTTCTTTAGGGCAGACTCTTCGTCATCCCAATACTTCTTTATGCCCTCTTGGTAAGTTCTTTCCAAAGGGCATAGTGCAGCATCATTAGGATTTGTTTGGAGCTCAAGTTGGACCGCTTCTAGCCGAGTGTGGTGATCCGTAAGTCTGGATTCTTTCTCCTTCCTCAGGTTCTTCGCCCAAGTCTTGAGAGCCCTTTTAGCCATGGTCAATTTTTGATAAAGGATGAACATTGGCGTACCATGAACAGGCCTATCATTCCACGCTTCATGGACCACTTGGTACAGGCTGGGATAGTTCAGCCAGTAATTATAGAAGCGAAACCTAGGCCCCTTCCTCAAGGCATTCATACCAAATGATAAGAGGGAAGGTGAATGATCAGATATACCTGGATGAAGAAAGAGGGCCTCGGCCTGAGGGAACATGTCTAGCCAATCCTTAGTGGCCATAATACGATCGAGTTTGCAAGAAATTCGGTTTGTGCCACTTTGGGAATTAGACCAAGTGTAGAAGTCCCCGTGAAAGTTTAGGTCAGAAATTCCTAAGTCACCCCGCCTAACAATATTATGCAGGATCTCCTGCTCATTGTGGATAGATCCCCCATGTTTTTCTGTGATTGAGAAAAGCATGTTAAAGTCTCCAAGGATAACCAAAGGCCCCTGGTTCCGCCAATGCAAGAGAGTTCCCCAGATTTTACCCCGCTCACTAACTGTATAAAGCCTGTACACAATACCCAAATAGAAGAGAAAAGAGCCACGTGTATCACAGATTCTTCCCACAAGTACGTGCTCATTAAATTCCAATGTATCCACCTGGTAAGCCGCCGGATCCCATATTAGCCAAATACGACCACCAGAATTGGTCGCATAATTGGTGGAGAAATTAATTCTTTGGTTTACTGTAGTTGATTGATGTAATTAACCCAATTTCTATTGATAGAATCTTGAAGAGGATGCTAGTTGCTTTACCTTTGCCTTGGTATGCATCTCATGTGTCATGATTACTTGATTCTTGTTTCTTCACTCTACTTCATTTGTGCACTTTGTCATAGGGATTAGAAATAAAAATAGTGGTACCGAAGTGTTCTTATACATTGCAGTTTGTATCTCCACTTGGCACTATTCTTAGCATCTTACCAGCAAAAGGGATAGTGGTACCTAAGTTCATCATACTTGGCACTAACCCCATGATTTTCAATAATGACAGTGGCATCGAAGTGGTACTGAAGCAAAGCTTGGCACTTGGCACTGTATTTCTTAAAAAAAAAAAAGGGGTACCACATAGGGACTATGTGGTACTGATGCTATTCTCCCATGACTTAGTACACTGTGTTATCCTTTTTGAAAGCTTGATCAATCATATCATGTGCGTGAGATGCATCGTAGAGGTTTTTGGTTATGTAACTTTGCATGTTCTATAGATTGTATTCATGATAATTGGTTTAATTTGCTTTCCATACTGCTTTATAACCTGAAGAATTGTTGTGTTTAACCATTAACCTCATTAGACCTACTTAAGCTACTTTGAGATTCCTTATTCCATGTCATCATTGTATTCTAAACAATTCAATTGTTTGAGGACAAGCAAAACTTTAAGTTCGATGTATTTGATGACATGTAAAAATATGATATTTCGACACCTAATTTTATTATTATTTTAGAGCAAAATGCATGTTTCATCTCATTTATGTATTTAAATGCTTCACATTCTTCAGAACCTTCACTTTTCCTCTATTTTAATGAAATGTAGGTTTTTGGCCTCAAAATCAATGGAATTTGGAGAATCTGAAGGTATGAGACGATTTTCCATGATGAGATGGAGCTATACGCCAATTTTCAGCTCAATCGGAGTCCTCTACATCATACATGGCCATGGGTGTGCATCCATGCACGGCCGTGCATCATAAGTCGCCAGAATTCACTTAACCAAGCCGTACACGGGCATGGCCGTGCACCCATGCACGGTCGTGTATCGTTACGCACAGCACGACAGGCGTCCGGTATTTTGCCTGTAACTTTCTATTCCGGGCTGGGAATTGGACAAAATTTGGGGAGCACCTTCCCAACTTAGCCACGAACGTTTTGGGACTGAAATCATTGGATTTGGTCAAGCAACGAGAGAGAACGAGGAAAAACGGCGACAGCTTAGGGTTTTGGGGCGATTTCAGGGCAACAACATTGTTCCGGCGAGATTTCTTCGCCGTTCCGACGAAGATCTTCACGCCGAGCCTTCTTCCAACCGAGATCTACCTTATCCCTTGGTTTGATATCATCTTCTTGAGAGATTTGATGTATTTCACGATGTATACACTACCGTAAATTTACTTTTCGGGGTTTGGGCGTAGCCCACTGTATGAATGTTGAATGTTATGATTTGACACATATATTTCTCTATTTATCTTTGTTCTTATTTATGTTTAGGATGTTTTAATTCTTGTTTACATACTGGCCATATGTATGCATGCTTTAGATGTCGAGGGAAGGACTGAGAGGTGAACCTTGACCATCGGAACCCCTAGACTGGACCGGTGATTACGTGTTGCCCGGTGATTACGTGTTGCGAGAGCACTCGAAATCACCCGAGGAACCCTAATCTTTCATAGAACCCAATGGATCCGTATTAACCCCGGTAAGCTACGAGAGTAGGAGATCTGGGTTAAGACGGATACCGGACTGTGTCCTGAGAGGGAACGTGTCTGTACCCTAGGAAAGGCTACCTTGAGAACTTAGATAAAACTTTATTTAAATTGTCAAACCCTAATATTTATGCATGCTTCAGTGTGGTGAAACCTAAAACCCTGAATCTCTCTCATAATCTCAAAACCTCGTTTGCTTTGCTCTCTGCGCTGCTTATTCTTAATCTGCCTTAGTTTAATTACTTGCTCTAGGACATTAGACAATTCTCCCATTAATCATCAACCTAGCTCTCGATTGACTGATTTGTTAGTACTTGACCCTAGTCCCTGTGGGTTCGATCTTTTTATTACGCGATAGACCGTGCACTTGCGGTAGCAGCCGTCTAGGCCCTATTAGCGACCCAGGTTTCGGGCGAGCAGGTTGGGAGAGCCTTGCGGGTTCCCATTGTGGGAACTCCCTCGGATGCTCCCCCTGGTTTGTGCTGCATCCCTGCCCCCCCTGGACAGGGTTGCGGCCTCCCTCCCCCAAAGTCATGGAGTTCGTTGTTCGCTAGGCCATCCTCCTGTGCCTCTTCCTGCGCCCTTATGCGGTCAGAGGTCAAGTGCGCAGGCAGAATTCTTGACATTTCTATTCCTGAAGAGGAATTGACCGCAAATTGCTTCTTCTGGGAGAGCACCCTAGTCGGATACTTCATCGGTTTCCGACCGAATTTCCATGTTCTTAAGTAGAAAGTATCGCTGCTTTGGAACCCTAAGGGGGAGTTGGAGGTTTATTCACTACCAGCTGGTTTTATCCTCTTCCGTTTTGGCTTGGATGAAGACAGGATGAGCGTTTTAGAAAAGCGTCCTTGGTTTGGCTTTGGGAAGGTTCTCATTTTCAAGCCCTGGAACCCTGATGAAGAATTAACTCGGGTAGATCTATCCTTCATCCCAATCTGGGTGCGTATCCACAATCTCCCATTGAAGTGGTGGTCTCCAGGCATCATCGGGCAGCTGGCTAGCGCGCTTAGGCAGCCCCTCTCTATGGATGTGGCCACGGCTTCCAGATCCAGGTTGGGCTTTGCAAGAGTTTGTGTGGAGATGGAAGCCAACTCCGAGTTCCCCGAGGTCCTCTCTGTCATGGTGAATGGGGGCTCCGCGACTCATCTCCGGTTCGAGTATGAGGCAATTCCCCCCATGTGTGCCAGATGCAATCTGTATGGCCACACCTCCAAGAGCTGCGCCGACGCTGGGATTGCTCCACCGGCCCAGGTTTGGAAGGAGAAGCCTAAGCCCGGTCGGCAGGCTGATGCAGTTTCTGTACCCACTGCAAGCTCATCTAGCGAGGGGCGTCAAGAGCAAGCAGCGGTTGAGTTTTCCTCTCTGAAGCCGTAGGCGTTAGAGCTGGCCCCACCTAAGGGTGGCCAACCCAAGCAGGTTCATGTGGCAGGAGAAAGTGCTAGCAGGGTGCATAACTAGGGGCTACTTGATGCGTTGCATTTACACCATATTTTTGCCTATATTTTACATCATATTTTGGGCTTAATTGAAATATTTTATGCAATTTTTAATGTTTTTTACTTCACTTTGCATAGAATCTTCACTTTTTCTGGTTTTTATGAAAATATAGGTAAAAAAGCACAAAAATGATGAATTTTTAGGATTTTGAGGTCATATTATGATTCCCGAGGAAATCACGAGCTTACACGTCGAATTTGGAGTCAAAATAGTGAAGAATGTGAAAATTACGACCTTGGTCGTAATTATGGATCAACCGTAATTTTGAGTTCGAGCAGAAGGTGAAAAACGGCTAAGTTAAAAAGCTCACATAAACTTTCACGGGTGAAGCCGTGAATCCATCACGGACCGTGAATATTTCTGTGATTTAAGTGATGTACACACAGAAGGATTTACGGCCGTCGGCCGAGGCCGTAAACAAATCAAATGTCCGCCTTTTCGGTTTTTCACTCGGTTCGACTCCAAATTGAACCAGAATTGAACCAAACTCTCCAGAAACCTTCCTATATGGGTTCTATAGAGATTAGACTATAAAAGGAAGGGTTTTGGTAGGGTTTAGGGGGCTTCTCGGCACGAAAACATGAGGAGGTATCAGCGACGGCGAGAATTGATTCTAGGGCAAAACGACGGCGAGAGATCACGCAAAGGAGAGGATTTGACGCTTCATCTTCATCACCAGATCAAGGGGAAGAGTTCTAATTACTTTCCTAGTGTCTCTTTGCTTTATTTTAGAGAGATTACATGTTTAATTCATCGATGAACATGTTGTTTGCTTTGCACATGAATGTGTAAACCCTATTTTCGGGATTTTGGGGAATAGCCCGTTGAATGATTTATGGATTGAATTAGTTATTTAATTACTTGATATGATTTTTATAGATTTGATTTGATTAGAATTGTGCTTATTCCATAAATTACCCTGATCAAGTATTTTTACGTCTTAAACGTTGCGAGAAGGACCGAGAGGTGAATCGCAACGTCTGAACTATTCTTTTCAAACCTGTGAATCCGATCACGAGAGTAGTTCGGATTTGCTTGAAGGATTACCATGGTTTTTCATAGAACTTAATGGGTCTATTTATGTTAATTGTCATGAGAGTAGGGAATTAATATAATAAATACCGGATTACGCTTCGGGAAGAGGTAATCTGTACCTTAGGAAAAATCCCTTTCAAAACTATATTTTTCTGTTCAAGGATTTATTTTTATTAAATTCATATTTGTCAACGTGGTGAAACCCCGAATCCTGAATTTATCCAAATTGATTTTTAGCCAAAATCCTAAAACCACCTTTTTGTTTTCTTGCATTAGAAGTTCCCAAAACAAAAACCATCATTTGAATCATCTAGATATAGATCAATCGTGTAATCGGTAATTGACCGCTAGATCCTCGTTGGGAACGATAATCTTTTTATTACTTCGATAAATCCGTACACTTGCGGATCGCTATCACTACTTATTGATCCCTGCGAGCCATCAAAGAGCGCCAATCTCAGGCCTAGCCCCGGTAATTTTTTCCAGGGGAAAGGGAAGATGGCAGTTTGCCCAATTTCCCATCCGGACTTCTTGGAACCTGAACATATCCTTGAAGAACCTTATATAGAGGACATAAACACTCCTGACTTGAGGCTTGAATCCGAAAAACTTCTGAAGGCTCACGACTTTGTGGCGGTGGGATCAAGGAAAAATAAGAAAAAGAAGTAGAAATATGCTTCTGTCAACCAATTGGACCCTAAGAGCGCGAGTCCAACCCCACCTGAGGACCCATGAATTCCAACCCCGATCCCATTGTGTGCTGGAACGTGAGAGGTTTCAACACACATGCGTAGAGGAAGGAGGCAGCCCTCTTAATCAAAACCCTTCGTGCAAAAATGCTGGCTATCTTGGAATCTCGGGTTTGTGAAGCAAAATGTGGAGATATCATCTCCTTTACATTTCATGCAAATCATAACCAGTATAGACCATAGGTAAATAAAAGACAAGATTCTCATCCCAAGCAATCAAGTAGGCATAGAACAATGCAATACTAGAAGACAAAGCAAATATCATAAATGAAAAGAGTGGGGTTGTGTAAGACACTATAGATGTTGATACAACTAAGAAAACTAAAACATGCAACTGAGAATGTAATAAACTAAAAACAGACAGATGAAAACTAAAAACTAAAATAAACTACTGGAAAACCAGAAAGCTGACCAAGTGACGGGTGAAACCAAAGAAGATCATCCCCAGCGTCGACGCAGCCTCGCCTGAAGCTCATGCACAGACTCTAAAATGGAGGACTGTGTTCGTCCTTGGCGCTCAATCTCAGTTTCAAGATGGCGAATTCGATTTATTCCTTCATCTGCGGAAAGCTGAGTTTCTTGCTCGGCGTCGCGGACAAACCGGATCATAGTCTCAATGCGGTTGAGTTGGGTAGAGGGGCGCTGCTCAGAAGGTTGTGGTGGTTCAGTTGCAAGAAGTACGTTTTCATCCTCAACGGCTTCAACTTTCCAGTTCCGCCGCTCACGAATAGTGGTGCATGCAGGATTTGGCAGCGGCAACTTCACATCGCTCCCGGGGAAGATCAAGCTGTAAAGTTCACCTTCCTTCACTATCATCCGCATCGAAACGCAGGAATCGAGATCAAGTCGACAGTTGCCCCGGGCTTGCTCCATTTGGTATGGATGAATCCCTACTACGCGAGCGATAGGGGTGAGAAGTCTCCCGAGAGCTATTGCACCCTTCGGTGCTCTTGATACTTTTTGGAGTTGTCAGGCAAAGTGGAAACCAGTGTTGAGGCGGACTCCATGCAGCATTGCCCAAAGAAATTAAAGCTCGGATGCTCTGACTAAGCCATCAGACTCTCCTCGTCCAAAGATGGTATGTGCCATGACACGATGCACATACTTCAGAATAGGGTTCCTGAGGGAGGTAGCTCTGGCTGTCCTAGTGTCAAAGGGGCGGAAGCCAGTTAGATCAGCCCAGAAGTTGCTTGCTTTGAATTCAGTTGGCGTGAGGCGCGTCCCATCAGTAGGAAAACCATAAATAGAATTCAACTCTATCAGTGTAAGCACGAACTCAGTGTTGTTGAGTCAAAAAGATAGGTTTCCGTCATCTTCATCGGTATGAATGCTAGCATGAAGCTCCATGGATGACAAGAACTCCACTACAATGAGAATGTAGGTGGGATAGCAGATCGTAAAGAATTGATCCCAACCGATGCGTTGAAACAACCATTGTACATCTTCATAGAAGCCAAGAGTGTTGAGAGTACCATGATTGAGGAATCTGGTGGTGATCACTGGGTGGCGTGCGAGGGCAGTAAACTTGGCAAGTTGCTCTGGATCACGGCAGATGATCCCGTATGGTGTAGGCGGCAAGGCAGGTGGCGGATGGGGTTCGCCGGCGGCGTGAGAAGAGGACGCCCCTTGCTTGGAGATGGGTTGCTTGCGTCTGGACATCTTAGAGGTGCGGGGAGGCGACGAGAAGGTAGCTGGTGCCGAGTAGGAAGCTTTGGAGGCGTCGGCGATGAGGAAAGACGGTCAGTGGCGGCGGAATCACGGGCGGCGACCGAAGTTAGGGTTGTGGCGGACGGCGTTGTGAGGCACGGATCGATGCCAGAAATATGGGGGAAACGGTCGCCGGAAGGTGGGGAAGAGGATGGTGGGTCGCCGGCGGTCGATTGGGCTCCGGAGGTGGCGGATCGGGAAGGCTGCGGCGGCGGCTAGGGTTTCGTGCACGGGTGTGCACGAGGCTGTGTACGCTCCCCTTTTTATCACTTATCGTGCACGGCCATGTATGGATACATGGCCCAGCCTGTGCAGCTCTCGGTCAGATAGATCCAACAAAGTTCACTTACGATGCACGGTCGTGCATCGGTGCACGGGCACGCCCGTGTACGTCTCGGTGAAAATCCAGAAAAGCGTTTACGGCCGTGTGTCTCTTCACGCCCCTGCCCGTGCATCTCTCGGCCTCGCGCTGGGATGCGTGCACGGCCGTGCATGGATGCACGGGTGCGACCGTGCATGGCTCGGTGATGCTTAAAAAATCTAGAAAAATTCTCATCAGTATGGTACAACTTATAGAGCAAGAATATGAAAGAAAAACTGGAAAATAACAATGTCTAAATAGTGAAAATAAATATAAAAGTATGAAAATGCAAAAGAGAGTAAGAGTGCAAAAGAGGTTGGGTTGCCTCCCAACAAGCGCTTTTTTAAGGTCACTAGCTTGACCATCATGATGCTCAAGGTGGGTCTGGAGGTGGAGAGGCTAAGTATGTGGCATGAAGCCTCTGCTTCCGTCGCTGCTCATGAAATGTACCTATTAAAATGAGCATGAGATATAACAGTTTTTCTCTAACTGTCCTGATGGAACATGGAACAACAAATTGACACAAGACATAAGAAGTGTCAAAGTCAACTAAAATTTTATCCTTAAATGGCTCCAACTCCTTCTTCTTTGAATCGGCTCTTGGGGAATCATCAGTATGCGTTATCATGACCACCATCTTGTTGCCTTCTAGATTAGTCGAATCGTCGGGTCTGTCTCCAAAGTGTTCAGGAAAGGTCTCTGGGAAGAGCTCCATCTTGTTTCTTGATTGCGCGGTGCTATCCCTCAACACTCCTCCATTCTCTCTGGAACCTGAAAAATAGAATTGACCATTAATAACAGGGAAATCAAGCGACATATCATTTTTATCGATGCAAAAAGTCATTATCCTCTGTGGAACATCGATTATAGCTCTGATCGTGGTGAGGAATGGTCTGCCCAACATAAGAGGGAAAGTTGGGTTCACGGCTATGTCCAGGATCACAAAGTTTATCGGGATAAATATTCCTTTAAACTGCAGTGGTATATCCTTGGCGATCCCCAGCAGGTAAAGTCTAGAGCCGTTTCCAAACTGCAGAACTTGAGATGTTGATGTGAGAGATCCCAAGTTTAACTTCTCATAGGTTATAACAGACATTATGCTGACTCCAGAGCCTAAATCCAACAGTGCTCTATCGAATGCAGTGTTCCCAATCTTGCATGGTATATCAAAACTACCAGGGTCTTCAACTTCGAGAAATAGCTGCTTATGTATGGGATCTTTAGAGTTCTCAGCAGACATTATTACCGTTTCGGTATTAAACGCGTCAGGAGTCTTATGATGAGGCTCCTCTTCCTGGTTGTCAGATTTTTCTTCTTCATCCCCCATATGCTCAGCTTCAGATTCTTTAAATTGCTCAACGCCACTTGTCATAACGGCATTGCACTGATCGGATTTGCTTCAGGTTGAGCTAGAAGCATTCCTGGGGTTCTCAGTAACGAACTGGTTCGCTGATCCAGTTCTGTGATCCTACTTTCCATCATTTTCTAGTGGGTTAATACAGAGTCCACTTTCATGTTCAGCTGGCGAATCTGCTCACTCACAGAGTCATTGTGTTTCATTTGAGTTGCCATGAAGTTTTCCAACATTGACTCTAGCCTGGACTTCTGTGGAGGATCTTGTTGTCTTTGGTTAGCTGGTGGATATTATATACCAGGAGGCCTGAAATTAGAAGAGAAGTTCTGATTAGGAAAATTAGCAGGAGGAACTTGCCCTTGATTTAACCTGTAGGAGAAATTCGGGTGATTTCTCCATCCCGGATTGTATGTGCTAGAGTAGGGGTCGTTCTGGTTCCTGAAATTCCCAATGGCGTTGACTTGTTCAGAGGGGGCACTCAAGATGTGGCAGTTATCAGCAGAATGCTCTATCACACCACAAATATCACAAGTCAAAGAATTAGAAGCAAAGACATTAATAGAATCAATCTTAGAAGAAAGTGAATCTACTTTTGCCATTAGAGAATCAATTGAGTTAGCGTCAAACTTCCCTGAATTTCGAGTATGCTGGCTCCTCTCTCTTGACCACTGATAATGATTGAGGGCCATGTCCTCTATCAGTTGCATCGCATCATCATAGTTCTTGTTCATTAATGCCCCACCAGCAGTAGCATCTACAGACAGTCTGGTCTGGTATCAGTCTGGTCTGGTATAGCAATCCACTGTAGAAGGTGTGGATGATCACCCATTTCTATAGACCATGGTGCGGGCATATCCTCAATAGTTCTTTGAAACGGTCCCATGCTTCATACAGGGACTCTCCTTCTCTTTGGGCAAAGTTGGTGATTTGATTCCTGAGCTGGGCAGTCTTGCTTGGTGGGAAGTATTTTGACAGAAAAACTTGTGATAACTGTTCCCACGTTGTGATTGAAGCTTGCGATAAAGACTGCAACCACGCCCTAGCTCGATGCCTGAGAGAAAAAGGGAAGAGTCTCAGTTTAATAGCATCAGGATGAGCACCGTTAATCTTAAGAGTATCGCAGCATTCCAAAAAGATAGATAAATGGAGGTTAGGATCTTCAGTGGCTGTTCCACTGAATTGGTTCTACTGCACCATCTATACAAGTGATGGCTTGATCTCGAAGTTTTTAGCTTCGATAGCAGGCCGCGATATGCTCGAGTGCACACCAGAGATGGTGGGGGCTGCATAATCTTTCAAGGAGCCAGTGGCTTCTATCGTTTAACTGTCAGAAAAGTTGCCTTCAACCTTAAGTCTTTTCAGATTTCTTCTGACTAAACGGAAAGTGCGCTCTATCTCCGGATCTCCAGGTACAAGTTTCCCTATTCGCGCAGTGTTCCTGGGCATAAACAAGTACCTAGACAGAAAAGATTAGTAGCACCGCACCAATAAAAAAAAGAAAAATTACAGCTAAAAACAAAAAGCAAATAAACAAAATAAAAGGCAAATAAAATCTAACTAAACCTAGTCTATCGATCTTTTGATCGTGTTAATATTGGCAACCTAGTCCTCGGCAACGACGCCAAAAACTTGATAGGGCCTAGACGGCTACTACCGCAAGTGCACGGTCTATCGCGTAATAAAAAGATCGAACCCATAGGGACTAGGGTCAAGTACTAACAAATCAGTCAATCGAGAGCTAGGTTGATGATTAATAGGAGAATTGTCTAATGTCCTAGAGCAAGTAATTAAACTAAGGCAGATTAAGAACAAGCAGCGCAGAGAGCAAAGCAAACGGGGTTTTGAGATTATGAGAGAGATTCGGGGTTTTAGGTTTCACCACACTGAAGCATGCATAAATATTAGGGTTTGACAATTTAAATAAAGTTTTATCTAAGTTCTCAAGGTAACCTTTCCTAGGGTACAGATGCGTTCCCTCTCAGGACATGGTCCGGTATCCATCTTAACCCAGATCTCCTACTCTCGTGGCTTACCAGGGTTAATACGGATCCATTGGGTTCTATGAAAGATTAGGGTTCCTCGGGTGATTTCGAGTGCTCTCGCAACACGTAATCACTGGTCCAGTCTAGGGGTTCCGATGGTCAAGGTTCACCTCTCAATCATTCCCTCGACATCTAAAGCATGCATACATATGACCAGTATGTAAACAAGAATTAAAACATCCTAAACATGAATAAGAACAAAGATAAATAGAGAAATATATGTGTCAAATCATAACATTCAACATTCATACAGTGGGCTACGCCCAAACCCCGAAAAGTAGGTTTACGCTAGTGTATACATCGTGAAAACATCAAATCTCTCAAGAAGATGATATCAAACCAAGGGAGAACGTAGATCTCGGTTGGAAGAAGGCTCGGCGTGAAGATCTTCGTCAGAACTTCGTCGGAACGGCGAAGAAATCTCGCCGGAACAGTGCTGTTGCCCCGAAATCGCCCCAAAACCCTAAGCTGTCGCCGTTTTTCCTCGTTCTCTCTCGTTGCTTGACCAAATCCGATGATTTTGGTCCCAAAACGTTCGTGGCTAAGTTGGGAAGGTGCTTCCCAAATTTTGTCCAATTCCCAGCCCGGAATAGAAAGTTACAGGCAAAATACCGGACGCCTATTGTGCTGTGCGTAACGATACATGGCCGTGCATGGGTGCACGGCCATGCCCATGTACGGCTCGGTTAAGTGAATTTTGGCGACTTATGATGCACGGTCGTGCATGGATGCACACCCATGGCCATGTATGATGTAGAAGACTCCGATTGAGCTGAAAATTGGCATATAGCTCCATCTCATCATGGGAAATCGTCTCATACCTTCAGATTCTCCAAATTCCATTGATTTTGAGGCCAAAAACCTACAATTCATTAAAACAGAGGAAAAGTGAAGGTTCTGAAGAATATGAAGCATTTAAATACATAAATGAGATGAAACATGCATTTTGCTTTAAAATAATAATAAAATTAGGTGCTAAAATATCATATTTTTACATGTCATCAGTCGCCATCAGACGTAGCCAACGCAGCAGGAACAATCGAGGAAACGCCGGGTTCCCAAATCAAACGAGAAAAATCGAGACAGCAATCGCGAATCCGAGGACGGAAAACTCAAGATCGGGCAGAAAACAGACGGCAGAGAAAAGGAGTAAACCTAGGTGCAGGAAGTCGAAATGGAGCTGGAATTGGGAAAAGGCTCGCCACCACCCGCACGCCGAGAAGAGAAGTGGCTCGCCACCGCCCGCATGCCGCAGCACCATCCCGACCACGCCTGCCCTGCCTGGCAAAGACCTTCAAAACTAGCCGCTACCACTTCGCCGTTGGCTGGGAGACCAGCGCCGGAGACTCCTACTGTGCTCGCCCTAACATCGCCCTAGCCGCTACCTTAAAATTACATTAAATAATCCCACGTCTTTGCTTTAATCGTGTTTCCACGTAGCTGATGCTGCGAAGATTACGCGCGGACGAATCTGTCCGCCTGCCGTCGCCCTGTGAGGGCGTACGGCACCAAAGGGTACTCCAATCTTCCCCTCACGTCTCCGGCGTGCGACGCTAGGGGACAACAGTTCGCCGACACGATCCCCGATTGCCTGGTGAACGAGCGGCGTAGCCGACTCCCCTGGGTGTGGTACGTCCGGCCGCTTGCTTTGGTTTCCGTAACACTAACGCATCATCTTTCTCGCCCACGTCGTTGAAGCGTTTCCGACAAATCTGACGTTGGCGACGTAAATGAGGCGGCAGTGTTGTTTGTGGGCCCGTTCAGGGTTTGGGCGAATTCGATTCGGCTCAGTGACACCGGCTCACGGTGATTCACAGATGTGGATCTAAGTCGTACTTTGGAATGACAGAGATCCCCGTTGAGTCCTTTGGTCGGGCTGAGAGATTGATTCAATGAATCGTCTCCGCCGGTCGTGTCCACTCTTGCGATTTTGACCATTGTGCCTTTGCACAGATATGTCTGAACTTGAGTAAAGTATTAACTCACACATGTAATTGAAAAAAATTGCTTATCATAATTCAGGGCATGACAATACTCACAATACCTTCTCACCAACTCCAGCACCAACCACTTTTTCGGCCATCCGATCTTTTTCGGACGATCACCGAGACACCGCAAAACCTTCTCACCAACTCCAGGGCCAACCACTTTTTCGGCCATCCGATCTTTATCGGACGATCACCGAGACACCGACATGTTTTTAAGAGGCAAATTAAAAAGCAAAGATCAAATTAGTTGAATATTTAAACAATAATAATAATAAAAGAAATGCAGACCAGACTAATCGGCGCAGACTCGTCTCGTGTCGCCGCCGGATTCAGCAAACAACTGCTCGAACCTTCGGCGATCTCCTTCTAATCGGAGACGAGGGCAAGAACTGCAACCGGAGACACAGATGGCGGCCTTCATGACCTTGGAGGACTCCCCAATGTTCAGAAAGCAGGTGACTTTTTCCTGAACCCTTTCTTCCCCAGCATTAGTTGCTCGCTTGTTTGCTTCTGGCGTGTGCTTTGTCAAATTTCCTCTTCTTCTTGAAATATTTGGGGAGATGTCAAACTACGTTTGCGCCTTTTGGAGGTTTATGTCCGATTTGGATAGAAAAGATCTAAGTTTGCTGAGTTCCAGGAAGTGCTATCTTGTTCATTATTTAGGGGAATGTTTTATAATAAAAAGATTGCGAGGGTTCGGCGGTGTACGGGTCAACACTAGGGCTGATTACATGAAAGATGTGTTATTTACTGATTTAATTTCGTGAGCTTTGCTCTGTTGGTATGTGAACCGATTGGAATCTTGGGGTCTGGTGCAGATCTCCCAGCGAAGGAAAAGATAAAGATTTTACAACGGTGGCTATAAGTTTGCAAATGACGGCTGAAAATTTAACTGTACGGAACAAACTGTTCTGAATTTCAGGCCAAACCAATGAAATAGATGACAAAAAGCTTGCCAATTTACACTGAGTTTCATAGAGGGAAATCTGGAGAGAAAGGAAGGAAATGAAATTTTTTCCTCGATTTTCCTTGTTTCAGAGGAGGGAATGGGTGGAAAGGAAGGAAAAAATCTATTTCCTTTCCCTTAAAAAAGTTTCTCTCCAAATTGGACGGAAACGTTTACACTCGCAATTTCGCCAGTCTCCACGATGTTCCTCAGATCTCGCTCTCGTTCTTTCAATCTTTCCACCTCCTCACCCCCCTCCCGTCAGATCTCGCTGCCCCCTCGTTGCCGGCTAGCCTGACCTCCTCTGCCCTTTTGCCCTAATATCGCTTGTTGCTTGCCCTCTCACCCTCGGCTATCGCCACTCGTCTTTGGCTCCTTCTCTCGCCCTTGGTTGTAGCCGCTCGACCTCACCATTCTCCTCCTCTCATCACCTCACGCAGCTGCCGCTCATCTTTGGCTCCTCAAATCCGTTGCCGCTCGCCTTCTAGAACCTAGCTACTGTGTATCTTCCACTACTTCTAGGTTGTAAATTTTGTTCTTCGATGCGGAGTTCATTTTTCTCAATGCCCTTAGGAATTCTTCTATGCTTGTTTGGTTCATACTGCATTCTTGTTCTCCTTCTAGGCCAGAGTTCATCATCTCTCTTTACCTTTTTTTTTCATAACATTAGCATATTAAAATTTACACCTCATCTTATGACTATGTTCTACTTATTTGATTTAGGCACGTGCTGGTGATTGCCTCACTGCTTCATTTCGCAATTCTTTTTGAGTTTCTAAACTTATTGAATAAAAACGAGAGCATTGGTTTATGCACATCTTATTGAATAAGAAATTTTGCTTTCAGAGGAGTAAGAAAGACATTACATTGAAAGTATCCCACTGTATTTTTACTTTGCAATAATTTAGGATTAATAATATTGTTTTTCATGCCTGATTGTTCTGTTGTATCTATACTTATAATGTTTTATTTATAGGTCTTATTATAGCTCCAATGAGTAAGAAACTCATGCTTAAAATTTATGTTTTACATTGTCAATTCATATGTATAGCTGCATGTAGAAGAATTGATATCAAGACTACAATAAACATATGTTGATAAACCATTACAAGAGAGTAATGAATATTGACATGGCATTCAAATAGACATATTAAAAAATTTAACTATTTCGGATGAAATTTGTCAAGATTTGTTATTGTTTTCCTTACTTTAATTATTGTACTAATATAATTTTTTTTATTTCAATATACGATGAGAAAAAAGATACTTCAACTGAACGATAAAAAAGAGCTCATATTAAATGGACTGAAGACATGGATAACATAGATAATGTCTTCTTGATTCAATGTTAAATCAACAAATTAAAGAGTTTAAAGTTGCTGGTACCTTTACCTCAATTGTATATAAGAATATGCTAGTTACATGTGTGAAAAACTTTGGTTGGCCATTAACCAAAAGAGTATATAAAAAATAGAATTAAAACTTTAAAAGTACATTTCAATCAATGTCATGAGTTGTTTAAAAATAACAGTGACTTTGCATGGAGTTTCTCGTTAAAAATGTTTGAAACTGACAATAATGTGTAGGACGAGTTTATTGCGGTATGTCAAAGTTTTTTTTAATATACGGTAATTTTTTATAAATGTTACATATGTACTAATTATGATTATCGTTTTACAGGCTAATCCTTCAATGAAAAAGTGGAGAAGCACTCCTGTTCAAAATTATGATAAACTAATAGAGTTATTTTCAAAAGATCGTGCAACTGAAAACATGGCTGAAATTCCAAAAGAAATTTTTAGTAACTTCAGCACTCCTCTTCATGAAGAAGACAATGAAGAAACCTTTACTATGCACCTAGGTGATGTTAATGAAGAAGCCTTTGATGTTGCAAGCCCATCCTCCATCCCACAATGCAAAGTCAATAGCACTACTTCAATGTCGTCCAAGACTAGTAAGAGAAAATATGATAATTTTGTATTTAAAGTTGCAAACGAAATGTTTGAAATGTTGATGAGCTGCATGAAAGAAAATACTACTGTGTTGATAAAACATAACACTCCTGAATCTGTAGAAAAGGAGTATACAAAAAAGGAAATCTTTGAGGAGCTGAATAAACTTAATCTTATACACAAGTATATGATAAATGCATATATCACATTGGCTTTGCTTTAAGGACAATGCAATTTATGCATTTATCATATACTCGTGTGGAAGATTAAGTTTATTCAGCTCCTCAAATATTTTCTTCTTTGTATACTCTTTTTCTACATATTCAGGAGTGCCATGTTTTACAGAGCAGTAGTATTTCCTTTCATCTAGCTCATTAACATTTCAAACTTTCTGTTTGCAACTTTCAATGCAAAATCATCTTGTTTTCTCGTACTAGTCTTGGACGACGTTCAAGTAGTGCTATTTACTTTGCATTATGGAATGGAGGATGAGCTTGCTACATTAAAGACTTATTCATTAACATCACTTAGTTGCTCAGCAAAGGCTTCTTCATTGTCTTTTTCATGAACATGACTACATGAGTGCTGAAATTATTAAAATTTTTTTTTGAAGTTCCAGCCATGTTTCTAGTTGTGTGCTTTTTTAAAAAAAAACTCCACTAGTTTGTCATAATTTTGAACAGGAACGCTTCTCTACTTTTTCATTGAAGGATTAGTCTGTAAAATGATAACCATAATTAGTACATATGTAATATTTATAAAAAATTATCATATATTAAAAAAAACTTTGACATACCGCAAGAAGCTCGTCTCACACATTGTTGTCAGCTTCAAATATTTTTGACGAGGAACTCTATGCAATGTCACTATTATTTTTGAATATTTCATGACATTGATTGAAATGTACTTTCAAAGTTTTAATTCTATTTTTTAGATTCTCTTTGGTTAATTGCAAACCAAAGTTTTCAACACATATAACTAGCATGTTCTTATATGCGGTTGAAATAAAGGTACCATCAACCTTAACCCTTTAATTTGTTGATCTAACATTGAATCAATGAGGACATTATCCATGTCTTCAGTCCATTTGATATAATAATTAAATTAAGAAAAATAATAACAAGTCTTAATTTCATCCGAACTAGTTAAATTTTTTAATATGTCTATTCGAATGCCATGTCTATATTCATTAATGGTTTATCAACATATGTTTGTTGTAGTCTTGATATCAATTCTTCTGCAACAACCCATGCAGCTATACATATGAATTGACAAGGTAGAATATGAATTTTGAGCATGTGTTTCTTACTCATTGGAGCCATAATAAGACTTATAAATAAAACATTTATAAGTATAGATATAATAAGACAATCAAGCATGAAAAACAATATTATTGATCATAAATTATTGTAAAGTAAAAAATAGTAAGATATTTTCAATGCCATATCTTTCTTACTCATCTGAAAGTAAGGTTTCTTGTTCAATAGGATGTATATAAACCAATGCTCTTGCTTTTATAAGTTTAGAAACTCAAGAGGAATTGAGAAATGAAGTAATGAGGCAATCACCAGCACATATCTAAACTAAATAAATAGAACATGAACAGCAGAACATAGTCATAAGATGAAGTGTAAGTTTTAATATGCTAATGTTGTAAAAAAAAAAGAGAGATGATGAACTTTGGCCTAGAAGGAGAACAAGAATGCAGTAAGAACCAAACAAACACAGAAGAATTCCTCAGGGAATTGAGAAAAATGAACTCCGAATCGAAGAACAAAATTTACAACCTGGAAGTAGTGGAAGACGTGCAACAGTTGGGTTCTGGAAGATGAGCGGTAGCGAAGTTGAGGAGCCAAAGACGAGCGGCAGCGGCGTGAGGTGATGAGAGGAGGAGAATGGTGATGTTGGGCGGCGACAACCGAGGGCGAGAGGAGGAGCCAAAGACAAGTGGCGATAGCCAAGTAAAGCATTATCATACTTGTAGATGCTGAATGCACTGAAAGCTCAAGAGGAGTAAAAGTCTAAGCGCCTAGGAATTTAATCTTTTGTAATTAATTTTTCACTTTCATGAAAGTATATTTATTATGACTCTTCTGGTTTGTTACCTAGATTCAATATTTAAAATCTTAGTCCGCATAAGTGTGTGATCCTATCTTAGACTGTATGTACCAATCTTGTCTTAGACTAATATGAATTTAATAATTCATAAAATTTTCAAAATAGAAAGTTATTTTACCAGCTTGAGAAAATAGTCTACATACGCCACACCTATAACTACGAATGCAAATAATACAACAAGAAAAATGAGTGGAATTCTGAACTAATAGCTATTCCTTTAATAATTCATTTGTTAAGGACAACTGACCCAATGATGGCTTAGTGATCGACATTTGATGATCAGGATCACATGAGTGGATGAACTCAGTAATTCACCTCAACTCTTTCACTATATTATTGAAGTAATTTCTCAAGAGAATGAAGGTGGCGAATTAGGTCAAATGGCCAATTGCTAAATCACGAGTGGAGGATGACAACAATGATAAGTTGGAGGGGTAATGATACTCCTTTCTAGTCAAATGTAACCATGCTGTTAATCTTCTCATTCACAACATCAACATTTATCTCAACAACCATCCTTTTGGTCTGAGTAGGAGTGCCATATATGTTGCAATTTCATTTCTGCTGTGTCTATTTTTGGCATTTAAATTTATTTTTATGAAAGGTTGGTTTCTCATCTTCTCATTTTAGTGGGATTTAAGGCTTTTAAATTTGAGTTTTTCTTTCTCTAATTTCTTTATTTCTACAAAATGTTCTTTCTCATCTTTTCCACTTTCATTTTCTTTACTTTTTCCTATATGCACATACATGCTCGCACATACATACATATATATATATATATATATATATATTATAAATTATACAAATTTAAACTATGCTCTTAATTAATAGCCTAAGCTTTTAGGATAAATGGTCATCAATCAAATCTTACTAGGGGTGACAATTTAAACTTACCTAGATGAGTACCCGACCTGGGCCATTTTGCATTCGGGTACTTGATTAACTAAATGGAATAAATTTGGCTTTGGTGGGTACTTAGTAACTGATTTAAAAAATAAAAATTATTTTTATTTAAATATGAAATAATTATTATAAAAATATATTTATTATTATGTTAATTTATAAAATTATATTTTATAGAATATTTTAAAATAAAAAATAAAAAATTATATATATATATATATATTATACCCGATACCGGTTCATGGTCGAATCGGTATGTACCGCCCGATGTGGAACTGTATTATAAACCTTGGGGTAAGGGTTATGTAATGAGGTATCCAATTTGGGTTGGTTTGACTATTGATTTTTATAATTGGGCCCGGTTCGAGTATTGGGTAAAGGGTCGAATACTCGATTTGTTACCATTCCTAAATCTTATCATGGTATAAAAGCACAAGTCCCATATTTGAATCTTCACTAGCTTCCAATTTAATTATTATTTAGTTGTTTGTTGTGTGTATGATCTAAAGTTGGTGACTTAATTGGGAGTAGTGTTTGAAATACCGGATGAACCCACTTGTATTTCATATTTGTATCTATCTGAGCTTGGACCGGTACATGAAATAGGTTGGCATTAGATTGGTACCAATATATATTAAATTATTTATAATATATATTTAATATAAAATCGACCAATATAGAACTGCACTGTCTGTCAGTTTACTCTCATATTGATTGGCATGTTCCGGTCCAAGGGACCGGTCAGCTGGTTTTAAAAACCTTGATCAGGAGAGAGATAAAAGCAATGAGAATATGAATCTGGCTCTTTCTAACCAGTCTAAGCTTTTAGAATAGTTAACACCAATCAAATCTTAACTGTATTGTTTATGTTTGTGTTTTTTTACTCTCTTTGCTTTGCTATCTGCTTATTGCTGCTTCTTTAAATTCTGAGTTTTCCTAGAGGGTATTTTCCTCGTTTATTCCTCACAATATAGCAACCACAACATATCCTATCAGCATCCAAATCTTGTTAAATTTCTAATGTACTATATTGTGCTGTAGCTAATGACTTTTGGTATTTGGTACACTGTTGATGACCAGTTTGTATGGTTATGATCAAAGATTTCCATTTCACAGTGTACGCTATGACTTTTTATGCCTTTTTTCTAGATCCTCTTGCAAGCAAGTGGAAATCACATTAATTTGTGATCAACAATTCATTTCCTTTATTTTTGGAATGTTATTGTTGATGCTCAGTATATTCTTTTAATGAAGCTGAAATTTGTTGGTTAATTTGTAGATGTTCTCGTTGGAGCAAGGTGCAGACGAGTTAAGAGATAGGTGCCAAAGGCTTCACAAAGGATGTAAGAGATTTATGTGAGTATGCACTCTGCATTTCACAAATTAATCCAGTTTTATACGTGGTTTGCGATGTGCAGTGTTAAGCCTATTGTTTCATTCGAATGATTTGTAGTTTGTCTGAAACCTCTTATCTTTATGAGTCGATGTACTTAGTTTTGTTAAATAAATCAGCTTTTATTCTACAGGTCATCACTTGATGAAGCCTACCGTGGTGACCTTTCTTTTGTAGACTCACTGGAAGCATTTGGGGTTGGACAAGATGACCCAGTTAGTGTCGCCATCGGAGGTTGTTTATGCATTCGTCATCTTGAAGACTCAATATTAACCTATATTCTTTGATTCACTGACTGCTATTTTTGTAATTGTCTTATAGTGTATTTTACTTTATCTCTCGTGTAGCAATCACGTATTTAATGTTTTCTGATGCATAACCAAAATAAAGAAGTTATTAGCATTTTCCACAGAGTTTAATTATTCAGCTTGCTTAAAATCACAAAATTCTAAAACAGATATGGAAGATTTTTGAAGGATCCAGTGGTGTTGAAATTGCAATAAGGAAAACAAAATAAAGCTTTTCTTGCAATAATTGCAATCGATATGATGAAATAGGTAGTAACTTAGATATTAGGGTATTTATTTGCATTGACCTTTACCTTTTGTTGATAATTTTAACTTCATATATTCTACCTCTTCCTCTGTTCTCTTGTTCATGGTAGTTCTATTATAACAAAAATGCAAAGTGTGGCGAATATTTGAGGATGTGACCAAATATGTTAAACGTTGATGCTCATGGGGTTTGTGAACACAAATTATTAGGAAAAAAATGGCTATGATTTTTCTCTTTTCTTTTTTCTCGTTATATGATTTACGTATTTGTCTTTCATAGGATATTTGATTGCATCAGTAATCCAACATTTTGAAACAAAAAAAAGTAGAGTCTACATATATGAATTTTGACTATCGTCCATGTTTGTGTAGTCAGCATGCATATTTGTACAATGCCAGTAGAAAGGTTTCAGAAATGCATTAATCTGCTCATATCACTGGCACGGAACTTGTTGACTCTAGGCATTACTTGTTGATAGTGGACTCTGTCCTTTTTTAGTACTATCTCCAAACATATAGGAGGTAAGGTGGCATTGTCAGAGAGCATGCCATATTGATTCAAAATAAGCAAGTAAGGTCTGGCATGCCTTCTTGACATGCTCTGTATAGGGGTTCTGTTTGTGTGCCAGCCAATATTAAGAACTTAATTTAATGGGATAAGGACTTTCAAGTTGATATTATCAAGGACCATAATTCTGAATGGTAAAAGAAATTCTGCCATCTTAAATTCATAAGGGAACTATGTTTGGTTGGGATTGAAATGTTTACATAAGTAGCTTAATCTCTCAAGTTGGATTATAAATATCAATAACATCCAATTTATTCAAAGAAGAGAAAATCTATTAACTCCTAGAGGTTTGGTGAATAGGTCCCCCAATTGATTCTCTAATGTAGTGACGGTTATGAAATACTAGTTGCTTTTATGTAAATAACTACTTGATTGTCACATCCCATAGTCATAAAAACCCAACTCAATTAAGGACTGTAACCATGTTATCTCACTAGGAGTTTGGGCCTTAGCTCCATAGACAACATTTGTACTTGATCTTTCAAGTTGCAACAAAAATTTGTTTTTGCTTCTCCAGGTAACATGATTTGCTCCAACATATGTACAATAACATGAAATGGATCTCCTATTGTTATTGCTACTTACATAATCAATATTAATATAAAATTTAATGATGAGGTGTTCATTTCTTTTATAAATAATTCTAATATTATGAGAACTGCATACCGATGGCACTATGTAGGAGTGCACGTCAGCTGACTTAGTATTCCAACTGTATAGGAAATACTTAGTTTCATCTTTCATGACAGTGAAATATATGAGTTTCTCTACAAGTTTTTGATATTATGTTGGGACAACATTTTCAGAGTTATTGTTGATGCATAACAATTGACCAAAAATAAGAGGAGTATTAGCTGAATTACATCCTACTAGACCAATTTCTTGTAGAAGATCAGTAACATACCTTTTTTTAATAAAAGAATTGACAGTCAATTCATATTTAAACTTATTTCTAGGAAGTAATGTGGTTTACAAGATATTTGACTGCAAACTTGTCCTCCAATTATTATTTCATAACATGTAGAATCTACCTTGTTCACTACTTCTTGGTAGCAAGATATCATCGACATATGTTTCTGGCTGGAGTCTTCTGTATAAATATGGACTGTTATGCCTTCCAACGCTATAGTACTTAATGCCATAAGTTTGAGTAACTCACTTCATAATTGATCGAGCTTTGCACTACTTCATAGTTCCATTTGAATTATCTTTAATAAAAAGTCTTATTTATAGGTAATATGATAAGATTCCAAGATGGAACCCTCCCTCAAGCCACCAGATGGTGATGAGTTTTCTCTCGAAAGAGCCCAAAACTCACAAATCAAAAACCTTAGCTCAGACAATAACAAGATAACAAGATAAACCCCCCTATCTCCTTTCCAGCCTCCTTATAAACCCTCACACCCTTTCTCACAAACCCTCACGCCCTTTTCCTACTGGGCTTGGGCTAAGGCCCAGTCCGTAACAGATGTCCCCCCATTCAAAAAAGTCTTGTCCTCAAGACTTGTGATCCTGCGCCTGTCCTCTGCCATCAAATATGTATCCCTCTATTGCTCTTCCATACTCTGCAATGTCCCCTTCCTCGTCCTCTGCTAAGATCATAAGGCTCAAGTTCTTATTAGCGCAACGATGCGTCAAGTGGTAGGGCTGATCGCATCTGAAACATAAACCCTTTTCTTGTTTGTTCTTGAAGTCTTGGTAAGAAAGGTAACAACTGCCCTTGGGCCGACTATCCGTGCTAGATCCTTCGGTCGTCTTCCTCATCTCTTCCCTTGGGTGGCTACGATTAGATCCCGCCGCGCTTCCCATGGGACCTGTCAGTCCCACACCCTTGCTCTTGCTCGCGGCCTCAACCTGCTCCCCTCCTATGGCGGCCTGATGGTTCCAGCCCCCTTGCGATTGTGTGGGGGGTATCGGGGGCTCGGGTGAATAAGTGAACCTTGTCCTGCTACCCCCTATGTTCCTGTTATGCTGAGGCGTCCGTTCTTTTTCCTCAGCACCTCTTCGAAGTTTCTTGCTAGAAAGATGGCTCTCCGGACCGTGGTTGGCGCAGACGTACGGACCCAACGCCGTATGTCTTCATTGAGGCCACTGAGAAAGTACCCCAAGTACTGCGAGGTGGGCAGCCAGGGCAGCCTCACTACCAACCCCTCAAAGGCTTCGATGTATTCCCCCACCGATCTCGATCCTTGCATCAAGGAGGCCAGCACTTCGAACGGACTCGCAGCTCCGCACTTACTGAAACGCTCCATCATCTCTTCCTTTAACATGTCCCATGATAACTCAGGCTCCATCCTTCGCAGCCAGCTGAACCAATGGATAGCTGGTCCCTCCATACTCACAAAGGCTATGGGGATCCGGTGATACGGAGAGGTTCCCTGGAGGCTAAAATATTGCTCCGCGCGTACTATCCAACCGAGCGGATCCATTCCATCGAACAGGGGAAGTTCCACCCGCCTGCACCACGACCGCTGTCCATCGCCCCCTTCCTCCCTTCCTCGCACGCCTGGCCATTCCCCTTCCGCCTCGGCGCCGTAGAGGTCAGCGCCCCACACTCCTCGTCGCGATCGTCTGGTTCGATAGCCATCGAACCACGCACCTTCCGCCTCCATACCAAAAATGTCCGTGCGGGATGCTCTGCGCGGCGCCCGGCCCGCTAGCTCCCCTTCCCGCTGAGGGCCTCGCTCCGTCATCGGAACCACGCCAGGAACTGGTCGATGGCCACACGTCCTCTCCAGGCAGTCGGGCTTCCTCGTCCTCCGCTTGTTCCGCCCGCTCGACGCCACGCTCCGCTGAATGTGAACTTAGCGATGCTTCAGCGGCGCCGTCGCTCGCCTTCCCCTTCAAAATTTCCGCCATCAATTGCTTCAGTCCTCCTTCATGGATTTCCTCTCGTCTTCAAACATGCGCATGCGTTTGTCATTGGCGGCTTCCAGCGTGCGACGACGCTCGTCGGTGGCCGCCTCCGTTTTGCGCCGATGTTCCTCACCCGCCAGCAGATCTTGCAAAGTCTTCTCGATGGAATCAAAACGCGTATCGGAGTGCGTCGTTGCCATGATTCACCGTCCGCTCTCCGATCCCGTATCCGGCAGTGAACTTGCGCCCGACGAACAACCAACGTGAAGTTGACTCCCGTCATCGCCCCAGTGGGATCCGGTAGGTCGGATCACTGATAGGATTCCAAGATGGAACCCTCCCTCAAGCCACCAGATGGTGACGAGTTATCTCTCGAAAGAGCCCAAAACTCACAAATCAAAAACCTTAGCTCAGACAATAACAAGATAACAAGATAAACCCCCCTCTCTCCTTTCCAACCTCCTTATAAACCCTCACACCCTTACAAACCCTCACACCCTTTCACCCTTACACCCTTTCCCACAAACCCTCACACCCTTTCACCCTTTCCCACAAACCCTCACACCCTTTTCCTATTGGGCTTGGGCTAAGGCCCAGTCCGTAACATAATAGGTTTCATTCCTTTGGGAGGGTTATAAGTTCCTAAGTTCATAAACCTTTTATAGCTTCCAATCTCTTCACCTTATTTCCACTGTGAACTGAGGGTACCTACCCATGCATTCATAGGAACAGAAATAGCAAATAGGGATAATAATAAAATGGTTAGTGGTGGATTGTTAAATGAAGGTGGGAAGATCTGCATGTGAAGTCAATGCCAGTGGTAGATGAGGACAGTATGGTGGTTCTTGGCAAGGATGTCTATTATAAACTATGGTTTAAAAAATTGGTTCGCAGCTCGGTCCGGTTAGCTGCCAGACCGGTATGAACCAGTCGGTATCAATTAAAAATCGAGCAAAACCAAAAGAAGCAAGGAGAGCTCCTGCTCCCACTCCTACTCAAGCTCCCACTCGAAGATTGCTCCCCGCTTCCACTCGAAGATTGCTCCTCGCTTTCGCTCGAAGCTGGCTTCTGCCATGAGCTGGATGCTTGAAGCATCCACTTCCGATTGCACTTGGAGCACGGTATCGTGCTCTAACACATGGTCCGAGCTTGGTGGCTCATTGGATCGGACTGGTACCGGGTACGGACCAAAATTTGAAACCTTAAACCATGCTATAAACTAGCAGAGGAGGGAACCCGGGAGGAGATGTTATGGAAGATGGTGTTAGTTCTATATGATTAGGAATACTAATCTCTACTAAAATTAGACTAGGAATTAGTGAAGACCGGAGACTACTATATGATAGATTATAGGGTATTGATTATAGTAGTACCAGTATTGTAGGACTTAAAATTTGAAAAGGTGACGTCAATAGAAACATAGTGGTGCTTGGGTATAGGATTATAAGAACAATAGTTCTTTTGAGTTAATGAGGATCTAAGAAAGATACACAACATTGATCTAGGACTAAATTGGTCATGTCTGGACCAAGTGCATGATCATAGAACAAGGATCTGAGCACATATGGTGGTAATGAAAAAAGGTGAAGCATTAGGATATAATAGTAAGAAAGCCTACAATTAATTAAAGCATAAATCTATTAGAACAACATCCCCTAGTAAAATTTAGAAATGTGCATATGGAACATCATTGCATCGGCTACATCCGGGAGATGTCTATTGTTTTGTTTTACATCCCATTATGATATATGGACAAGTAGTTTGATGAATAATATCATGTATCTAATAGAAAGTAGTGAAAGATCATTGTATATACTCTTTTGCATTACCAATTCATAAGATTTTAATAGATTCTTTATTTCACTATGAAAAAATTTAAAGACATAAATATCACTCTCTAATGTTTCATGTGATTCTTCTATATTATACGAGAGTGATCATCAACAAATGGAGCAAAGAAAAGCCCAATCACAATTGGGTTTTGGGTTCTAAATAAAAAAAAAAGTCAAAAGAAGAATTACATCTCAAACTACTAGTAGAAATGTTACACTGATATTTTCTTAATTTACATGCATCACAAATAAAGCTAGGAATAGATTCTTGTGACAAAAACTATTTTATTAAAGAAAGAAGAGGGGTTAACCAAGTAGACAATGCCACTGAAACTACTGAAAAACTAAGTTGGTGGTGCTAACATATGAACATAGTTTGATCTAACGGGAAGTTGTAAGAATGGTAGATGCCACCATTCTTACTACTTCCCTAATTGTCACCTTTATTTGCATATCCTAAAAGACATAATGGGTAGATGAGTGACTCGTAGCAAAATAAGGAACATAAATTGCATCATGTAATGCTATGTAACAGAGGAGGTAACAATGGATATTGAACTATGAAAGTTGTGGAGCCATTGGCTATGTTCACATAATGTATACTGTGGAGTATGAAAATCTAAGAAAAGATTGCAACCACTTGTCAAATGAGTAGAAGCCCTTTAATCTATATTTCAAAGATAGAGGAAGCTATAAGGAATCTATACCCGAGATTGTAGAAGTAGTGGCTATGTGAGAAGTGAAGTAATAACAAGACCAAAAATAGTTGTAACCAAGGTTTGAAATATTGGTCTGAATTGATTGAAATTTTCAGTTTGTATTGGTTTGAGATGAGTCCGATATTAGAATATCACAATATTGGTTTTACTATAGCATACCGGTATGAGACCAGTACATCAGTTTGGACCAATTTTTTAAACCTTAATTGCAAGCAAATTGGCTGGAGTAGGTTGCCTAAATTTCTGTTTGCATTGATCTTAGAGATGCTTTGAGTGACCACAGTGAGTAAGGAGGAAGGGTACATCCATGACACCTGCCGTGAATAGGCTCTACTTCTCTTCAATTAGATTCTCCGTCAAAGATAAGGATAGTTTTCTTTGTATTAATAGTACTGGAATTTTTACTAGACGAATTTTTAGGCACTTTTAGTCTCAGAGGCCTAATGAAGGCATTTTCAAGGCCCTCACTGTAGCAGCTGCATGAATATGATTACGAGCAACAACATATAAATCATTAACTCTAGACTTACATTTAGCTGTAAGAAACTCCTATTCTGCTTCATTATCAGTAATGTTTGTAGTTTGAGGCTAATATATTTATAATTCATCCCATTTTGCTTCTAATAAAGAGTACTATTCCTGGAGAGATGCTTAAGATTAAATAATTCTTCATGGCTAATATATGACAGTTTTCCAGAGAGTAAGCCTTCATAAACAATCACATATTTCTTTTGCAATGGGAAGGACATGATAGTGCTTTCAATGTTAGGTTTCATACTATCTATTGGCGATGTAACCATGCCATAATTTGCCATCTCCTAGATGGAAAAGCTAGGATCAAACTTCTAAGTAAAAGGAGGTAGAGAAGTAATATTATAAAGTTTCCCTTGAGATCTAAGGAAGTATTGGATTGCTCATGATAAAATTATATAACTCTTCCTACTGAATTTGATAGTTGTGCCAATCAATTGAGTTGACTTCATATGACAACAAGCTAGAGATACCCATCCTAGAAAGTATATATGGACTATAGTTAGGGTTTAATGAACTTTTCGCATACCAAACCCTGAGAGAAGATTTGCATTGTCAAGTTGCTGTGAAATAAGATTATCTGGTCAACTGAAAAAACGGCATATGGACCATTGCTGAGGGGGAAGCAACTGAAAATATTTCTGTCTAGTGCTGTAGACAACTGTGTTGTCTAGATGTTGACAAACAAGCAGTTTTAGGTAGCTCCAAGATTACCTAGTTGGGATTCGATCTTCTGCTGTGGCTTCTTGTTTTGGCTAGACGATGTGGCTGGGTAAAGTGTTTGGATGAACTAGGTGATTGAAAGAGGTGGCTATAAGATGATGAAGAAGAAGGTGGTAGAAGCAAAGAGAAGTCAGTGGAATATACAAGGAAGATGGTGATAATGGCGTATGAGGTAGAGTTGGTGGCTGATGAGGGGATGTTGATGGTTCGGAGCTAGCGTCCGGGGGTTAAAGGAACTATGTTTGGTTTTATATATACCAGTACATGGTGAATAATGACATAGCACCTTAACTCCTGAGGTGGGACTAAGGTGTTTATATAACTAGCTTAAATTCTAACTCTGATTAATCAGAATGATTGAATGAAACTAGGATAAGTGATGACTGATGAGGGTGTGAATCCAAATAATGGGTTAGTCACACTCTTTTTTAATAATTTAACTGAATAGCACTTCTTATACTTGATTAGCGCTTTACAGTTTTGGTTATTACATCATACATTTATGTAATGCATGTATAGCATGTTATTTCGCTCAAGCTAGTGTGTTTTTTTTGGTAGGACCTGTAATGTCAAAATTCACTACTGCATTCAGGGAACTCGGAAGTTATAAAGAACTTCTTCGCTCTCAGGTAATTGTCTTTGTGCAGTTCGTTCCTAATTCATCTACATCTCTCCGAGCTTATATAAATTTCCATAGATTTTGAATGTAATAGTTTTTTCATCTTCAGAATTGTTGTTGCAAGCAAATAATATCAAGCCTTCTATGTGGACATGATTGATTATAAACTCTATATTTCTTTTCTGATTTGTTGAGAATTTGCTATCTCAATTATTGATTCAAATTACCCTACGAAAGTTGTAGAGGACAGAATATTATCAAGTCTTTTTTGTGGCCTCAATATACATATACAACATTGTTGCATTGTGATATCAAGGATTACCAAGTTGATCAGATCATTCCTGGCCCTTATCCGTGGTTTAACCGTTTAAGTAGTGTTCTGTTTCTACTATAGTCGTTTGGACCCTTAAGTTTTAATTTTTTTTGATATGGTAGCTGGAAGCTTAAAACTCATCGCCGTTACAATACTAATGCAGATTCTCGTTTTTCAGTACTTTATTTACTTGAGATCGAACATTTTATTTTTCCGAATATATCAAATATTGATAGAGTGCACTATCTTTTAGCAAGGTCTCAAGCCTTGCCCATTTCAGTTTCCAATAACCAGTTGGACCTGTATGTGACCACATATGAAGTGGTATACTGACCAGTGACTAATACTTCTGTACAAAGTAATACTGGAAAAATAAAAATGAGCGGTACGATGAATTGTACTGAATAGTGACTGATACTTCTGGACAAATTAATACTGGAAAAATAAAAATAAGCGGTATAATGAATTGTTCTATGGATGCATAGTTGAGTTAGTAAATACTAGTGGGCATGTTTCATTCCAAAATGAACTAATCCTTGGTTTGATGCATTATGCGTTTGCCTCTCTTTGAATCTATACATTACATTTGATTGTAAAGAGAACATATTTAATCTGGTTTATTTCTTTTTTAAATGCATGTGGTGTTTGATAACCCAAGCAATAAGAAAATTCCAGATGCTAATATCTGTATGCGCTTACCAATTTGTTGTGTTTGACAATGTATAGGAGTATTTGATTTTGTTTAGCAACAATAGACATAATTCATATTAATTTTCTTTCCTTTGCCAAGCAGGTAGAGCACATGCTGAGTAATCGGCTAATGCATTTTATAGATGTGGATCTCAAGAATGTAAAGGTAATTTTTCGTTTTTCATGATGAATGGTCAAGTGGATTGAAGGCTATCCTACCTCCGGCTTAGACTTCATGCTATCACCTTAACTTGTGGCCCAAAAATTCATAATATCATAGAAAATTGAGAACGATAAATTAAATATTAACAATATTTATTATCCTAAATGTAGAAATTGATTATTTCTCACGGACGAATTATGGTTTACATAAAATCGTTCTGACTTCATAGTTGGAATGTTCTTACAAAAAACTAGTTGCTTGATATCTGGACTGAAGTATAGTTGCTTGTCATCCTAAAATAGTCAAATCTCTGTTGGCAGTTGTAGTGTTACATGTTAGCAATCATTTAAAAAGACAACTGAAAACTGTTAGAACTCACTCTTATGGTAGTCATGAAATGTAGGACTGTCGAAGGCAGTATGACAAAGCCACATCAGGGTATAATCAGGTTTGTATTTTGCCTTCTTTCAGGATTACCATTCTTTACTTAGTCTTGAAGTTTTTTATTCAACCCTTGTACTAATTGCACATGAAAGTCTCATACTATCAATTTAATCTACTGGTATTTAACTATAAAGTATAAACTCTTTAGTGCTGATGTATTTTTTTTGTGTTAGGCACGTGAGAAGTTTGTGTCTGTAAAAAAGGGCACACGAGTAGACATAATTGCTGGACTAGAAGAGGCAAGTTTCCTTTAATATGTGCTTGACATATAGGCATGATGAAATTTACAGACCTTTTCATGTTTGGCGTGACAGAATCTAAATAACTCAAAGTCAGCTTCTGAAAGATGTCGTTTCAATCTAGTATGTATAATAAAGAATTTTATTTTGCATCTAATTATATACATTCATCATTTTATATCTCCAATATCCTTATCTGGCTTTTAAAGGAATACAGGTTAATGCTCTTGCAAATATTGAAGCAAAGAAAAAATTTGAATTCCTAGAGTCTATAAGTGCAGTAATGGATGCGCATTTGAGATATTTTAAGCAGGTTGGTTCGCCTCTTTCCCTTTTCATGTTCACCTTCGTATATTGACCTTGATTAAATGCACGCGACGTTTGAGTGACTAGCTTTATCCATTTACAGGGATATGAGTTATTTAGCCAGATGGAACCATTTATTCACCAGGTTGCATTTTGTTATATGTTTGTTTCATCATATGGAGTTACTTGATTCATGCTTTCTAACTTAGGTCCTTGATATGAATAAGCAGGTTTTGACTTACACTCAACAATCAAAGGAAATGGTTAATGCTGAGCATGAAAAACTTGAAAGGAGAATCCAGGAATTCAGAACCCAAAGTGAGCTTGCAAATCTAAGTTCCTCCAAAAATTTGGAGGCCACGAGTGGGGATGGTATTCATGTGATTGGTGTAAATTCATACAAAAATATTGAAGCTCTGATGCAAGCTACTGCAAATGGAGAGGTTGGTTTTGTATTCCATTCTCCAAATAACGAATAATTTGTCCGAGTGTATTTTAGGCGACTAATTGCTTCTTTAGGAGATGTCAGCCTGATAATTTTGTCTAGCATCTGTTGTATAAACCAAGAGTTTGAACACACTATCTTTCATTTGCAACACTCTATATATTTAATATTTTTTTAAAAAAGTTAATCAGTGCCATTTTCTCCCTAATCGCTCATTTACTTAAATATTTGCTCACTTAATTTTCAGGTTCAGATAATTAAGCAAGGTTATCTTCGCAAGCGACCTTCAAAACTGAGAGGAGAATGGAAGCAGAGATTTTTTGTACTTAATAGCCATGGGACTTTATACTACTACAAGAATAAGTGGAGCAAACATCAGGCATGGCAATTTGTTTGTTTCATGTTCTATTACGTTGCTTAATCCTTAACAGCCACTGTTTAGTTTACCAGTATTTTTGTTTTTATATATTCTTTTTAAGGCTGTACTACTGTTTTTTTTAACAAAATTTGCCCATTCTTTTAGGGTAGGTATTACCTAGCATTTTGTTAGGGTCATTAGTCGTCTAGTGGACCTGAGAATCTGGCAACTGGCAAGTCTATTGACCTCTGGCTTTGACTAGACAATTTTCTCCAAGGAACTGCATCTGCATCTAATAATCGTGCACAGCTGTATCTTAAACCTGCATGACCAAAGTAACTGATTATAGGTTGGTGCTTGAAATTACTTTATTGGAGCAGCTTAAAAAAATCCATTTCTGTTTTTCAACAGAATTTCAAGCGTTATATCCTTGTTCATGGGATTATGTTTTTATTTGCAGAGCTTAAGAGCTATGTTTAAATATTCATTACAACCATAGTTAAAATATACGACATTTGACATTATTATGCCATGAGAAGAGCGGCAATCAAACAATTATATTAGCCATGGTGTCATCACAAAGAACTCTTAGTCAGACTCACAATTAATAACAAATAACATTCTATAAAAATAAAATAGAAAAACATTACACTTAGTTTATGATCACATGTAACTAAAGTTACAATAGTAGCGAACCTAATCAGATCACTATCCAATAAAGACCCAAATACATAACACTATCCAATAATGTTGTTATAACAATAAATTATTGTTATTAACTATAAACTTTAACACTCCTAAATATCAATTTATCAAATATGTTTGGCTTGTTGCATAAATGCAGAAGCGTGTAGAGAGCCTTAGTAAATATTTTTGACTTGGTATAGAGAGTATAGATTTGCTTGCTAAGCATAACATCTCAAACCGAGTGATAGTTAGCTTTTATATGCGTTGTTCTCTCATAAAACATAAGATTTAGCAATATAAATATTTTATCAATTCTCTAAGTGCAGCATGATCTGATTAGTGCAAGGAATGCTGAAATCTAGAAGCAAAATTTTAAGCCACTTCATCTCACATGTAGTTTTAGCCATAGCTCCTCTATATTCAACTTCAGAGTTAGATTAGCCACTACACTTTATTTCTTGCTCTTCTTCCAAGTTACTCGATTTCCACCAATATATGTACAAAACAAAATAATAAATTGTCTATCATTTGTGTTCCCTACATAATCGACATCAACAGAAGATTCAATTTAACATGTCGATTATTCAAATATGTTAATCTCTTTCCTAGTTCTCCTTTGAGATATTATAATATTTATGGTGTAGGTTCCAATGCTTTTGTTTAAGTTCTTGCATAAACTAGCTTATAATACCCCCAACATAAGAGATGTTAGGTTTGGTAACCGTAAGGCATATTAGTTTTCCACCAATCTCTAATATTTGGTTATATCTACAAGATTAGATCCATCATTGGCAAAGTATTGTACCAAAATAATAGGTGAATTAGTAGGCTTACATCTTAATTGACTAGTCTCTTTGAGAGTTTGAGTATGAGTTAAATTTGTGTTGTAAGAGAGATCATGGTTCTAAATCTATGTTATGTCAGTCTAGTCTCGAATGTATTAGACGTACCAATACTGTAACGTACTAGATATATGATATACCAGGACATTGTTCTGCCTTGAACCAATACATACCTCTTGTACCAAGCATTGTGACATTATGAATTGTTGTTTAAAACCTCGAGAGAGATATCCTCTACTATTTATAAGTAATTTCAATTCTTAAAAAAATGGTTTGGTCTTCTAAGATCTTTGGAATGACAGTGTTTCTTTATTTCAATGATTCCTTGAATATTGTCGCTCGCCAACAAAATATCATCAACATAAACAACAAGAATTACAATACTAGAATTTGAGTTGCATATGAAGATGAAACAATCAACTTTACTATAGTTAAATCTAGCTAATATTATTTTGGAGTATTTGTCGAACCATCCTCTGCCACTATGTTTGAGTCCATAAATTGCCTTAGTAATTTGCATTCTATCTCCCCATGAGCAACATATATAGAGGTTGCTCCCTATTGACTACTTGAGAAAGATCCACGTAAAGAAGGGTACTCTAGATATCCATCTAGTGAAGTTGTCAATCTAGGTTGATAACCGATAAGAGATAATGTTGAAAGAGCTGATTGCAACGGTGATGAACTTGTAAGGATGTAGGTATTGTGATAAATGGTGCATTATTAGATGTAGTAAACCCTAGTGATTATGATGTAGTTGTATTGGAATTATAAGTGAAAGAATTAGTGCCAATATAGGTATTAATCTAGTTGTATATAGGAATTTAAAAACTAGTTCATATTGCTCAATACGGGCTTTAAGAAAAATATAAACCAGTTACACGAGACAGTCCGTATATGACCTGACTTGACTGAAATAATTTTGGATCATAAACAAATTGACAAGAACCTGCCTTAATTTTGTGTTAGTTTGTTCAGATTAGTGAGTGGGGTCAATTTTTTGCCAGCTTTACCCGTATATACCAGTATACCATAAGAATATAAGATGAATCAGTAGACTATTAAGATGATGATCCTCATGGGGAGATCCCAAAAAGTATTGTATAGATTGGGCCTACAATAGATATTTTTTGTCTTTTAGTTTGATTGTAGTGCCAAAGGTTGCAGTGGGATTAAGTTCATTATCTTTAGAGGATTATGGCATAACCCTAAAATCACTAAAAGAAACCCCTTAGAGGGGAAGATAAATGTGGAAAAGAGGGGTGGGTTGCTGCCAGTTAGATAAACCGGAAAAGAAGAGGAGGTGGTGGTGATGGTATGGTAGCAATCTTGGAGAAGGGAGGAGAAGAGAGGAGATGGTGGCAGCAATGATGTGAGATAGTGGCAGCAGAGGCAATGGTGAAGTGGTGAAAAGATGTGTGGTGGTAGCAATGGTAGGAGGAAAGGAGGGGCGAAATCCTAGCTTTGACACTCGGTGAGAAAGAGAGTTCATTCATCAATAGCAACAAAAGTTACAATTATATAGTAGCGAAGGACTTGAATATATAATAATGCATAATAATATTGTTGTAAGAATAAACTGCTATCTGCTATTGTAAACTATAAAGTATAAACTCTAATACAAAGAAGTAGTAATATCATTTGTGTAAAAAGGATAATACGAAGAAATATAATAATTTCCCTATCAAATTTAGCTCTCAAGCTCATATATATATATATATGCATTTTTGGTACCAACCGATACCTTCACTAGTGTACTGGTATGGACTGACATTGGAAACCTTAGTTCTATATAACATATCTACAAGATCCACCTTGGATTTTATCTCAACAACACTTTATCTTTAGGTCATTTAACTTGATGGAGCGCCTTTCACAAGGTTACTATTGGTGTTTCAAAGAACTTAACCTTTTTTATAATTTTTTTTCCTAATCTCAAATGCATATAAATTAAGGATTGAAAAACCAGTCCGGTGTACCAGTTCGATGTCTCCTCGGACCGGTATGTACCGACCAGTACCGGTATGGTATCGGCAATAAACCAGAAAAAAAAATCTAATTTTAATTTAAATTTTTTTTAATTGTACTGGTACCGTACCAATATCGTACTGAAATTAATAATCTTTTAATCAAAACCGATACACACCGATTGATTTTCATGAAAACCGGTCGGTACCTGTACCGAAATAAAATATTAATTTTTAAAAATACCGCCGGTTTTGTATGGGTCCGAGACCGGTCCCTCATTGAACAGGTACAAACCGGTAAAACCAGTCGGCACCGGACCGGTTTTCATATCCTTGGTATAAACACGATTGATGTTGAACACTTGTTGTGTATTTCAACATAATATGCATCCAACGAGTATAGAAACTAGTGTTTAAAGGCTCGATCCATATTGTCTAGTAGGCTAGTACTAAATTTACGTACCGATATGATTTATACTGTACACACTAAAAGATCAGTACCAATCTGTTACCATATGCATATATATGTATATGTGTATTAATTATATATAATATGTAGGATTTTGTAAATATCAAAGACTTAATTATATGTAATATGTAGTTTTTTTGGAGGTATCAACTTGTACTTCAACATTGGAGCGGTACACCATTATGAACCTTGATTGAAACTTTGAAACTAAACTGAAAAAATTATAGGAACAAATATCATGGATGTGTTAGGGGTATAATTTGTAAATATAAAAAATTGAATCATGAACCTGAACAATTGAAGGACTGAAATAAAAAACGTATAGTACTGAAATGAAAGAATAAATTTAGGAGAATAATATTTGACCTTTATTTTATTTATTTGTAGTTCAAGTGATTGGTACTTCTATTTGAAGGGACACTGATGGCGGTGTTAGTAGGTATTAGACTGTAACCAACTTCCCTCCCTTTCTTGTATAGTTCCTACGGACATAGTTTTCTTTAGGGCTGTGTTTGATCGTAACAACTGTCAAAGAGAGGATAGACACAAGGGAAGAGGTGGTAGTGATCAGGAGTTTTCTATTGAAATTTTTGGCAAGTTTTCATATGGCTGGTTTGAATCGATTTGAGCACACATTGGTGCACAAAACATGTATGCATTGAAAGAATTTTTTAATGTGGTACCAGTAAATACCGACATGTTTCAAACCGTACCAAAACATTGTACATTCTGGTACTAGTTGGTGCCGACCCCAATGGCTGTTGGGCTTTTTTTTGTTCCGATTGCTAGAAACCAATTCTAGCCATTGAAATGAAGGGAAGAGGGGGATTTCTCGTATAAACCTTTATTTCCTACCAATTCACTTATGGCCCACTCAATCTCTCTCAAACTCTCTCTCTAATAATTCATCTTAATTAAAATACTTAAAAGCCAAAATGCTGATTCCACATGACATCTTACATGAAAAAAGTCAGAGAATTGCTACTTTTAGCAAGGCCATGAGCCCTTCTCGGTGTTATAAGATATCACAATTCTAAAATTTCATGTAAAATTATGAACTTATGGTACTCCTTACTTATGTGTCCAATTTCACTTTATTTTCAACCAGAAACAGCTAAAATTTCATATTTTTGTAGGATTAGAGAGATCAAGCATCAAAATACCAAAAAATATGCCTTGAAAACTTGGTCCAAGATGAACAGAGTTGAACCAACTATACTCTTTGTTCAATCTGGTCTTGTTTACCTGTATGGGCTGGTATATTTTAAATTTTAATTTTCAGCTAAATGAAGACAACTCAATTCTAAAGTTAGGTAGACTTTGTAGCCTTAATTTTGAGGTTTTTCTGGATAAATAAAAAGGATTTGATTACCTTAGTAATTGTAATCCTTTAATACCTGAATTTATATAGGGTTAAATCGTGATGTATATTAATGCTTTAAAGAGGATTTTAGAGTGTCGATTAGTCCTGTTTTAGCTGTTCCTTGTTTTGATTTTTTCCTTGGCGTTGTTTGATGTTAGATGTAGTTTTTCATTAGTTTCCATACTGCATGAGTTGATAACATATATCTGCACGCATATGCTAGGTTTTGTCGCTTATTAGCCTTGTTCTATGCCACTCTTTTTGAGAAAACACTCGGTCCAGTGTGCTGTGATATTTAGTTTTGTGCAGCAAAAAATGTGAAGTTTGTGCTCAGTTTTGGACAGTGATTGATGTAGGACAGGAGGACTATAAATTGCTCAACTAAATAATGTTTTGGACAGTGACGGAAGAAGGAAATCTTCTAAGCTGATGGATTGGAGAAAAATTTGCATTTCTAAATAGCGGGGAGGCATATGAGTCAATAAGCTAAGAGAAAATAACACGGCTCAGGCTAACAATGCAAGCTATGGTGGAAACTCGACAATGCATTACTAGGGTGGATTGTGGAATCAACCAATCAAACTGGCTATATTTCAATGAGCAAAGATTGGATGAGGCAAGACCAAATAGTAGATTGTCTCACATTTGGAAAAAAAAAAAACTTTTCCCAAATCAGGGACTTAGTTTTGGTCCATTTAAAATGCATGGTTGGAAACAGAAATACCAGAATAGTATAACTTTTGGCATGATAGATGGTGGAGTGGCTGCATTCTTAAAAAACTGATTTGAATGAATATATATGGCTTTGGAACAGAAGAAACATTAACATAGCGCAAATAGTTTTGGTCTATTTAAAATGCATGGTTGGAAACAGAAATACCAGAATAGTATAACTTTTGGCATGATAGATGGTGGAATGGCTGCATTCTTAAAAAACTTATTTGAATGAATATATATGGCTTTGGAACAGAAGAAACATTAACATAGCGCAAATAGTGTAATAGGGAGGAATATCAGTCTTCAGATTCATAGTTAGACTTGAAGAACTGGAACAACACGATAAACTTATTTCAATTACCATGACCTTGTGAAGACCGGATGCTATTCGATGGAAATTGACCCGTAAGTGACTTTTGCTATCAATTTAGCTTAGCAGCTAATGAATGGAGGCTTCAGGAACAAATGTAGTATGGAAGCATGGAACTCTTTCTGCCAAATAAAACTGAAGGTCCTGTTTTGCATCATCAGCTATAATAGAGTAAATACAAAGATTAGCCTTCAAGCAAGCATGGATACAAATAAGGTATGTGACTTATGCTAACCAGAAGATGGATCATGGATCTACCTAACATCTCTCCTCTAAGACAATGTCACTAAGCAATGTAGAACAGCTTGCCACAATTATTTTGTGTTTGACAAATAAGTGATGAACCAATAAACTAGAACAAATACCGGAAGCTAGAAAAATCAAGAAAGTACTGCAAAATGATTTAGAACACATTGTACATACCATACGAGCTGAGATTCTAAACCTTGGTCTAACTACATGCAAAAGTAAATATTGGAGCACTGCAGCTGTTATGACCCAAATTTTCTTCTTTTGTGACTTGAAAGTATCTTGGCTTCACTTAAAATATTATTTTGCTATAGAGGACCTAACTTAAAATACAGGGGCTTAGATAAAAACGTAAAGAAGTTATGGACTAAAATGAAATATGTTAATATGGTATCTTAATTGAAGATGAAATGCAAGGGAACAAGGTTTGATCTTTTGTTTTGACTTCATTTGGGCTAGTTTGTGAGATATTTACTCTTAAAAGAGTAAACATGAAGGAGTTAGTGGATGGTAACCCCACTAACTCATACATCCTGTCTCTCTCTACATTAGAAGATTAGCCTCTCCATTCTCTTTTAGGTGGCTTTGCCTGCCACAAAAGCAGAGGGAAGGGGAGGAATTTTCAGAAATTGGACTCTTTCTCTTAGAGATTTGATGAGAAAGAAAAAGAGGACTAGGAGTATATGACTCTCTAAAGAGGTAAGGGATTTTTAGCCTAAAATAGGAGGTTTTCATGATAAATTTAAGAGGATTTGATACTCTGTATGCTAGTATTTATGATTCTTTTTATACTCTAATTATAGTTTAAGGTTTTATTTAGTACTGCTTCCACCCCTGTACTGGTACACTTAACAAGATTTGTGATGGTGTTATGGTATGGATCAAGATTGAAAACCTTAACCCCAATAGTATTTAAATAATGATGCATATTGATATTTACAAAAGGATTTTTGGAGGGTTTGCTTAGCCCCATATAGCTACCCCCTTGTTTAAATTTTCTGACATTGTTTTGATGCCAATTGATTGTTTTATGAGCTTTTATTGAGTTGTTGAATGCATACGTTGGATGTGATATATTAGTATCGTTTTATGTCACACTGGAGGGGAAAACACCTCTGTACAAATTGGAACAGCAAGTGCATTCAATTTATCTGGTTAACTAGAAGTGATAAATATACAACCTGTACATGTCCTGTAATGGACAAGTCACTGGCTGCATTTGTGGTGAAAACTTCACATTTATTGTTAATGCATAACTAATAAATGCAAGTAGATTAGACACTGACATTCTTGTATGGGATTTTTTTTATATACAATGTTTTATGGATTGGTTTGATGTCATATGTTCATTGTATATGTCAATGAGGATCATGGTTTTCAATTCTGAGTGCATGGTCTCGGTTTGAAATTTCAACTCTTGGTTTGGATGGGTATGTATGTGACTATCAACATTGTAAAAACTAATATGTACTGGTTAGTACAACTAATTTGGACCTGTAGCAGAATGGAGGAGAAGAAGAAAGAAGAAGAAAAGAAAAGGAGGATGAAGCTGCTCACAAAAGTCTCTGCTGCAAGTGCAGCAGAGCATAAGAGGAGGCAGATGTGCGGAAGGTGCAAAAGGAGGCTGCTCCAGCCTCTCCTCCTTTCTTTCTTTCTTCTTCTCCGTTGCTCCTGCTGTCTGGTACGCACAAGGTAGACCAGTACCAAGTTTTGGACCGAGTTTTGAAACCTTGGTAACTATATGGTTAACTTTTTAATCTCTCTACTCAATGGGATCTTAATGTATTATGTTTGAGCAAGGTGATCTTTTTTGTTTCCATGCATGTTGGATATGTTATGCTGGAAACTAGTTTCCATTGAATGCAAGATATGAGACTTTGGTCTAATAATTCCATCAAAAGGTGTGTGACACTTAGCTGGTTAGTATTCTTATGAATAATTTGACATACAAATCTCTCTAAACTACCATTTTTCATGGACAGATAATACGGTATCTACTTAAAATATCATGCAAACTTTGTAGAAAAAAATCACTAAAAACCTTTTTTTGGAAAGTTTCCTTGTGTTTTCATACGCAGATAAAAGAAAAAAATCAGCAGATATATTAAATTCATACGCAGTGGAGATAATATTACTCTTTCCTTCTTGTAGCAGATTTAGAGTCTGACACCATCTTAATGTATATCAGGGTAATGATAACCTTGACTTCCATACTGTTGATCTTCGAACCTCAACCATTAAGATGGATGCAGAGCAAACAGATTTGAGATTTTGTTTCAGAATAATTTCTCCTTTGAAGACATTCACACTTCAGGTATCCACAAATTTCCATCTAATAGAAAAGTACCAGAAATGCACTTTATCCAGAAAGAACTTTTCATTCCTTTTAAATTTGACTTGCCTTTTTATCTATTTTCTTCATGGACGAAGTATTATGCTTGTTAACTTTTTTCTGCATGCCAGGCTGAAAATGAAGTGGATAGAGTGGACTGGGTTGAGAAAATTACAGGAGTTATTGCATCATTGTTGAATTATCCTTTCCCTAAGCAGGTGATCATCAAAAAATTACTGTTTACTTATCTTTTTCAACTTGGACTGAACTGTGCTTTTATAGATTTGAGGTTGCCCGCTTAATGATTTCCAAGTATTTCCTGGCGGTAAAAGCCTGATTTACCAGAATTATGTGTATATAAATATGGGGAATAACGTTTACAGTCTTATTGAAACCAATTATCCAAATTGAATTTTTTGTTGGATTCACTTATTCTTATGTTGTTTCGTAATAGCTTTCTTCTGGAAGTTTGGATGTGGAGAGTAGACGCTTCACTGATGCAAATGGTGCTGATGTTGAACTGCTAGTGGAGAGCGTGAATACAAAAGGATTTGATAATATTTCCAAGATCCTAACGAGTGTTCCTGGAAATGAGTTTTGTGCCGAATGTGGTGCTCCTGATCCTGAATGGGCTTCCCTAAATCTGGGGGTTTTAGTATGCATAGAATGCTCTGGAGTTCACAGGAACCTTGGTGTTCATATTTCAAAGGTTTGGAACTCTAAACTTGTTGGATATCTTAAATTTTAAGTTGACTTTCTAAATTAACTTATACCATCTGTTTGTTTTAAATTATTTGGATCTAAAACTTACAGTTTTTGTTGAGATAGTAGAATTCTCATGAAGAAAGCTCGATTCATTAGCTTCAGTTTCAAATATTCTTTTCTTGCTGATAATATTTGGTATATAAGATTTATGCTATCTAAAATACCTTTCTGCTTGCTGAAGTGTGGTTGTGTACATTCACACTTGATAGATAGTCTCACGCTCTGGATACTATCTCTTTGTTTTTCTAGTACGACAATAAGTATTGTTCGTACTAGAAAAAACAAAGAGATGCAAATAGCTGAGAGTCATTGGTTCATGCTTGAAAAATAGGTTGCACAAGTCTACATGTGGCAGTACGAGTGTAATTTGTTTGTGCATAAAAACAGAAACATGCAAACAGAGAAAATTACTTCTTGATTCACCAAAGTATCTGCAAGAGAGAGCTAAAAAAGTTGTTAGGAGTAGAGATGGAAGCACTAGATTTGAGTATAAGCCGGTGAGTTATGGGTTCACCGTCCTTAGGTTATAATGACAAAGAGGATGTTGACAGAGAAAATAGGTGGGCAAAGCAATAAAGAATGTAGGTTATGTAGAGGACTTGGAGGTTGTTAGTGGCTTGAAGGTGATGTCATCATAAGTAAATCGTAGAAAGTGAAGGGCAGCAGCATGCCCTCACAGAGTTTATAGAGGATGACGTGGAGGAGATGGCAAAAAAAGGCTGTGGCACAGTTGAGAATGCTGGTGGATCACCGAACACATGTTTGTTTTAGTCTTGGAGTCGAAAGCCTTGCTTGCTTGAACTTGAAGAGCTTAGAGGAGGAACTCATCGTAACCAAAACTTGTTACCTTACCAAGATGAAATAGTAGAGGAGAAATTTATTGCATTTCATTATGTGGTTGATTGACTTGATACATGTATGGTAGTTGATACCAGTGTTGAAATTTCGAAAAGTTCTGGTTTGAGATGGGACCAGTTTTACTGTTGTATATGTTGGTACACAAAGTTTTACTTAGCTCAGTGTTGATTTCATTGTGCATACCTAACTAGACCAAGCTGCCATACCGGTTTTTAAAACCATGGATGATAAACATAATAAAAAATGACATGTGATGGTAAACATAAAATCATAGCCGTAGAGTTGTATTTCCATGCTTTTTCTTAATATCTTTATACCAACTTACTCAAGTGAAAGATCGTCTATTTCCTTCCTATTTTTTCTATCCTAGTGTTCAACTGTTCTTTTCTTCCATCCTAGTAAACAATCCCTAATTGGAATATCTCTTTCAACATTCAGTGAAGATTCTTGCAAAAATAAACATTCAATGGAGTGAATTCAAGGTTTTTAAAAAATATGTGCAAGCCATGTGCAGTTAGATGATTACATTGGGTATATGCTGTATGCGAATAGATATTTGATTATTAAACAATTATTTAAAATTTATTTCATTTATAAAGAATACAAAAAGATATTGAAAACTTCATTAATTTGAAGCATTTAAACTAAAGAGTAACAGGAGGTGAATGAGAAGGGCATACGAGGGATGTAGATGGGACAAGAAAAGCGATGAAGGGATTTGGGAAGATAATTCACTTATGGAGGCGTGATATACTCCATTCACTTGTACTGTTGGGACTTGGGAGTGGGGACTACATGACTTGTAATCGTTACTTGAATTAGTGAACCTAATTGTTTTTATTTCTGATCACATTTCATAATTTGAACTCATATTCTCTAATGTTGATTTCTTACATTAGTATGCACTAGTCAATCCATTTTGCTCTTAAGTAGATTGCATAACAGCATGGGTACCATATTCTGGACTGCATACTAGATACACAACGCAGCATAGGGTGAGCTATTTAAACTTTAAAGTTTAGGTTAATTTGCTAAGTATGTCATACACTTAGAAATGATGTAGTTTTGGTAGACAGATCTGTTAACCCTATCTTAAAAGCTTGATTTTGGACTATGGGGTGAATTTACTAATTCAATAGAGATGCCTGCAACATTTTCTTCTTGCTAGGCTAAACATTGAACATTAACTTTTTTTGAGAATCGATAAATATGATTTAAATTATATGGTTTATATTATTACAATATTGATGTATTAAACGTTAGATTGTCCATGCATCTATTATAAATTCATCTAATATTTGCACTGTTTGTAGGTAAGATCACTCACATTAGACGTTAAAGTCTGGGAACCAGCTGTTGTGGACTTATTTTGTGCCCTTGGTAATACTTATTGTAATTCTGTGTGGGAGGAATCCCTTCTTCAAGATGAAAGGTAGAATGCCATTTGATTATCATTATGCCGCCATTTAGTTTCTGTTTGTGTTCTTCTATTCTTGAGATCGAGTGTGAAAATCCTCCTTTTGCTGAATTCTGTTTTCATGCTTCTCCATATCATCATGCAGGGTTGATGAACCAGATAGAGATACACTGCCAATCAAAAAGCCTACTTCCAAAGATGTTATTTCAAAAAAAGAAAAATTTATTCATTCAAAGGTATGCTGTTAATGCTTTCTCAAGCTAGCCATTTGCCAGTTGATGATATCTTATGCATTGTATGTATTGATTTCAGCAATGAATGCATTTCTTTATTTTTTGTTTGTTGACTATATATGTTACTATCTCTTGTTGGTCTTTTATAAGCATTATTTCTCATGGTTTATAGTATTGGTCCGAGATGGTATATTAGTCATGGCTCAAGTTATACATTATATTGACTAAACATACTAGATGAATTGTCACATGGTACACTAGGCATACCGTCTATCTTGGTATTTAGTGTATCTGACTGTCTTCCTTCAACATTTTGAGATCAAGTCATCAGCAAGATAAAGAATCATAGTTTAGTACAATTTTTCTTGGTAGGGGTAAATTGTTATACGTGTTTATGTGGAAGCTACTGTTGCTTTCAAAATCATGGAGTTTATTTTGTTGAAGTCAATAGCATTCTGTCATGTTCTTTACGACCATTTGAAGGAATCTTGTAGGGAGAGGTTAATTAGGTGTCTCTTTGGAGTTTGGGCTAAGTGTACATGATAAGCAAAGGAGCTAAGGAAGTTTTTTTCTCCTTGATAAAAGACATCATAATTTAGCTTTGATGGCAACAAAATGTAATGTCCTGAAGAAGGTTGTGACCAAACCTTTTATTTATTTTATTTGTTGAGCTTTGTTTGATATGAGAAATATTTACGATAAGAAGTACGTCCTCTGTTGTGTTGTACAAATAGGAGCTTTTGAGTATTGCAAAGGCTACCATTTATATACAAACAACAAATTGGTGACATAAAATTTTTTAAGTTATGTAAGTTGATTTTACGCATCTAGTGTGATTAGAAAAATCTCCTATGGTTAAGCACTTTGTCTGACAATTATTTTGTAGCACACTTGGGTTTATAAGGAATACAATGGGGTAGGAATCCTAAATGACTATTCAAAGATGTTTATGTTTGAATGATCCACTTCAATTGATTGAAAAGCTAACCCTTATTACTTATTGTTAATTACTAGGGTGCAATTTGCAATTGTGAAATTAAAAATCACTGCTCTCTTAGGGAGAGCAAGTGGATTTATTAATCACGGGCTATCTAATATTTTATGTGACCCTTAGAATTCTCCTATGTAAAGATAAAGTTTACTGTTTAATTGTGGGTTTGAGACATCTTCATGAGCGAAAATGTCACCATTAGTTATTCAGAATTGCTGAAAAACCTACTATTAAGAGACTTTTGAGTATTGAAATGTAACACATGTAAGCACACATCAAACATGCGTTTTGTTGCTTTTGATATTTGAGTTCACAAGTTTACTAGATACCTCCAATGTACATTCAATGTGACAACTCATTGCATTTTTATCTTCTCACTGGCTCTCTTTTTTGCTATTTTTTTGGGTTCTTTTATTAAAGGACTGTTTAGACCTCTATTTGCTTTAACATTGGCTATTGAATCTTGCCTTGTAGGAGACTAGCATATTGAATTACAAGCCCTGACACAGTGCACCCAAGACCTCATAACAAGAAAGGAGAACATGATTTTACCAGGCAGTACCTAAATTTATCTTGGAGTAAATTCGCATAAGAAGAAAGTCACTACAAATTTAGAAGACAAATTTTATCATAATCTAACAGCCTCCACATGGAATCAGTTCACGCCCGCCCAACCAGCTTTAATTTGTACAATTTTGGTAGCGGAGTTTCACCTAGCTACCAGCGTTTCGCCTAGTCATCAATCTATTTTCTAGATTTCTATCTTGGTCACCTTCCAACCTCATCCCGCACCACCAAGCAAAAATTCTAAGCTCCCTGGGCAGTCATTTTTTCACATGGTCCCTGGGTTCTGCATATGATATTTCAAACCAGAATTTAAAATTCCAAGGTAGTATATGAGCTAGAAACATCCCAAAGCTGCAGAAAATTCCGTGACAAAAGGCAACATTTTATTTTCCAGCGAGGACTATTGAGACGTGTTGGAGCTTAATATTAATGTGCTGATGCCAGAATCTTATAAAATTTGTGTCTATATTAGTCTGGGCGGCATTTTTAAACTGGTAGGTCATCTTCCTTCTAACATCCACAACATCATTGTTCAGTACCTGCTGTGGTTCCCTGCATTTGCCAGTAAACAATCTCATGTTCCTCTCCATCCAGATGTGATAAACTCCATCTGTGGTGCTTGGTGTGCGGCAGGAGCATTACATCTACCAATAGCACTTACCACCTGACCAATAATCCGACCGGACCACCATTTTAGCTATAGATTATGCAATCGAATGCAATCGAACCCATATTGGAATTGTAGAAAAATCTATGCATTCCGGTGAATCTTTCAGCTCCCACTGATTTAAAATTAGAATTGTGCCAAAAAGAACCACAGGCCATGTTCCATAACACTGGTCTTATCTGATTTTGATTCAAACTTGAAGAGGAGAAACCGAGTTGTGAAGACTGTCAAATCATTCTTTAGCATTCACAGTTCTTGGGCCTTTGTTTTGATTGCTTGGTCTTATTAGAGAATGCTCCCAGTATTTAATGTTCCTGTTAATCTTGTCCTGTGGGGCTGAAGTTTGAAGTGGGCCATTCTCAAACTTAGCAGGAGTGAATGATAAAGTAGAGTCTGTATTCCTAGAAGTTGGAACTCTATTGTTTCAACAAAGGCACCCCACAGAAAGTCAATCCATTTATCTGAGAAAGCCATCATCGAGAACATGATTTACATCATTTGTAATAAACAAAACCGAGTGATTAAGACCAAGCAAACTCGGACTACCGGTCCTAGTACTGCTGTACTGTACATACCGGGCTGCAGTGTGCGAGCAGCATTGGCAAGATTGAAGCTTCTGCAGCCCCCGCTGCCTTCCTCCACTGTCTGCCCAGAGTTGTGGGAGCACGGCTGTTCCCGGTTCGGTCACCATCCGGACCGTACCGTACCATAAAAATCATATAGTACGGAACGGTTTTAAAATCTTTGGTACCAAGTCATACTGGGACCCTTACTGATTGCTACAAAAGCCTTGTAATTCCAACATGAGAGCGACCTCTTAGATTGGACACACCCAGGAAGATTTCTTATGGGGCCTGATGATTGTCTAGAGTACGCCTAGTAGTCGCCCAAGGCCCCAAAAATTGTCAGAAAAAATCTCTAATCCTTTAGGGGAAGTGAACTCTTGGATTTGATGCTCCAGTGGATCTCCACCATCCGAGATCAACTATCAGTTGCCCCAGTGGGTCTCTTCCAATGCCCAACGAGTGCCAGAGATCAACTACCAATCTCCCCACTATTGTAAGGAATTATATATATATATATATATATATATACATGGCTGGTTTATACTAATTCAAGCAAAAACCGGTATGTGGACTACATTCAGACTGGAGGCAGTGTAGGTGGAAGGAAAACGATGGTCTGGACCAGAGGCAGTACAGGGTGGGGCAGACGAGCAGAGGCAAAAGCTTCACAGCCTTTGCTATCCACAGCTGGAGCCTTAGTGCGTTCGCTGTCCATCGCTGTAGCTTCTGCTAAAGCCTTCACGTGTCCACTGTTTGCTGCTGAAGCTTCAGCTCGCCTGCCTTGCCTTTCTGCCTTGGTAAACATCTATACTGTTTAGTATGGACTAGTCTGAGCTTGAACCCAAACATTGGTCTAAACTGGTATTTCAAATCTTTAATCTCTTATATAAAGTATGTATGTATGTATGTATTCTTAGCAATAAGGACTGGTTTTTAATCTCTTATATAAAGTATTCTAAAGGTGGATCATTGATGTAGACTAAGATTTGCATTTTGATTGATTGTTTGGGAATTTATGTCATATGACTCACTGAAACTTGTACTGACACAACTTGAATTTTCAACCTTCATTTTGCCTTAAGCAAATCACCCATGACAACACTAGATTTTTCTTTTTGGTATATTACTATGTAATTTGGGCTTGACTATTTGTTTGCAAGGGATCAACGAGTCGACTTAGATTTTATGTGGGCATTACCTTTTGATTGCTAGAAGTGGATTGGTAATGTTAAAGAAGATTTGTACTGCCATCTTTATTGTGAATTCTATATATAACAGCTTGTTGAAATTATTTTCTGGGTCAACCTTGATTTAGCTCCAAAACTGAGAAATGTACTATTGGAAGTTTTTTTTTTTTTTTGAAGGATCGATAGTGAGGTGGTCGAGGGTGTTGTTGGCTTTCTATCTTGTCATGACTTGTGGATATCCGGACTAGTCAGTTTTGATAGGTTCAAATTTGATATAATTCCAGCTTTGAACTTCTATGGTTTTTGTTGACTTTGATTGATGAATTATGAAACGTCAATTGCTTTACTTGTGAAGGATCCAACTTATGAATTTAGTAGTTTGATGTCATTGAGTTTGATGGTTTGTGATGCTTAGAGTGCTTGACTTGTGGAGGATCTAACTTTTGAATTTAGTGGGTTGTATAGATTCTAGTTAATGACTATTGAAAACATGGCATATTGATTTGATGGCATTTGGAGACTTTGATTAGTAATTTACAAAGAATCCAACCATTGGATTTGGTTACTTTAAATGACTTCAGTCAATAACTTATGAAAAACTTGACCTTTGGATTTGATAGCTTGTGGAAACTTTAGTAAATAACTTAGCGAGAGTTTACCTTTGATTTAGCAGTTTGATGCCTTTGAGTTTCTTCCTGTCCTTCAACTTGGTGTCACTTGCTTTGATTTGATTTGCTAATACTATTAGGCCTTCATTTGACTCTATGCTACTTTGTGTAGCTCGTGCTGATTGATTTGAATGCCAAATTCATTATTTTGGCCTTAGCTTCATGGGCTGATTTTTGGCTTTGATAACTTGACTTTGATGTTGACTTGATGCAAATTTGTCTTAAACTTCGCATTGAACTTGTGGCTTGATGCTGAACTTGATATTGATTTCAGGACAACTTGTGGTTTGATGCTAAGCTTGAATTTGATGTGGTTTGATGCTAAGCTTGAATTTGATGTGGTTTGATGCTAAGCTTGAATTTGATCTGGTTTGATGCTAAGCTTGAATTTGATGTGATTTGATATTGACCTTGAACTTTATATAACTTGACTTTGAATTTGTAGTATCGCCTAGTAGGATTCTCTCTAGTTGAATTGTAGTTTATTTCCATAGCGAGTATAAAAGACCCATTTATATCTCTAATCAGAAAATCAAATATCAGTTTGTAGGTACGGCTGCTATAGATACAAATTATAAGTATATATATATATATATACACACACACCAACCGATACCTTGTGTCAGCAAGAGCAAGAGTACGAGTCAGTACATACCAGTCCAAGCATGGGTTGGTACCATGTCTCGGACCCATTTTTTAAACCTTGTCTCTGATTCCTCACAATTAACTTTTCACATTTTAATTGTAAGTCATAAATTTATTTTATGTCCTTACTAAGCTCGTGGCTGACTCATTTTTACCCATGTAACTCCTAGAGATTTTATATCCTCTAGCATTTTCTTTTTCTTTTTGGATTCCTTCCAGGTAGTCATGAAATTTTAATGGCCTTTGTTCCAAGAGATTTAGGGATGTTCTTCAGAAGTTTGAAGAGCATTTCAACCTTCAGGAGCCTCATACAATATTTTGTGAAATTTTTTGATGGCCTAGCTCGTTGCTTGCTTGGTGTGCCTTCTTTTTTCCTTTGTGTGGGAAATTAACAAGCATGTTTTTGGTGGTCTTTTTGTGTTAAAAAATATTCAAGCATACTTGACGGTATAACCCAAAGGTATTTGACAAATTTATTTGGGTAGTTTTTCACCCATCTTAGCATATTTCATTATCTGTGTAAATTATTATTGTAGATCTGCTCTGGCTCATTTGTGATTCTAATGCCCTTTAGAATATTCGTTATTTAATTATGCCTTTAACTTTTGTTTGTAGGTTTCTATATTATGCCACTCATTTTTGTAATTGGGAATCTTGTTATAGTTAAGTGTTCAATTTGTCTTGACGCCCTAGAGAGTTTTTATCAAACCTATTGATGGCTCATATCTTGCCCGTATGGCACAGATAGACCACATGACCTCCATCTTTCTATGCAGGGTTTTCTCAAATTGCCTTTCAAGCACATTAATTTTTTGGGTTCCTTTTTATCCTAGATGTGGAAGCTTTACCACTTGTTTCTTCAATGGTTTGAACATGTATAGAGCTTGTCCTACCATTGTTGATTGTACAATGTAGAGAGAATTTGTCTTGTTCTAGCTTGATAAAAAAGATTTTACCTTTCTTTTACATTTGGATGAATTGGCCATAAACAACCTTGCTTGCCATCAGTGCATGAGTAAACTTTAATGAGTTCAACTACGAATTGCTCTAGCCCATGTTATTTCCTTCAAGCCGCTTGGCCTTGGCCTTTGGTAGACATGCTTTGGAAAATAGCAAGACCTTTTGTAGTTTTCTTTAGTATCTGCTTGTTTTGTGCACATGCTTTAGGGTTTTTTTTGTAGACTTCGCTCCTTAAAGGTTCATTTCTAAGGATCTTGATTATTATCATCCTTTCCTTTTTTTAATACTTGGTTGTAAGCTTATGTTGTCATCCTCATTGATTATCTCATAGGAGTTTCCTTTAAAAGAATTGGAGTCTCACCTCTCACTTTTGTGGATAATATTTTTATAGGTTTCCCCTCATATGTTATTATTGAAACTTAGTCATTAGTAGCAAAGCCCCTATTAGTGTCATTTAAGCTTTGAGCAAGTTAGCTAGTTGTAATCTTGCTCATGAATGACAACTATATCTAGATGGGTTTTTACTACATATCCAACCATCTTAGGAACAGTCATGATCTGGAAGAACATGGGTTTTTACTACATATCCAACCATCTTAGGGATAGTCATGATCTGGAAGAACATTGACACTCTAGCCATTTATTGGGAGAATGAGATTGGTCATAATCCAATGATGGGCTTCTTATCTTCAAAGATGCATTCTTTGCCCTGTATTTCGTAATTGTACAAATGGAACTCATATATAGTGTAATACTATATATATCTGTGATACATCTGGGTACTTGAAATGTCTCAAAGATGGTTGGAATTTGTCTCAATGGGCTTGTCTGAATATGTGAATACAAAATCACATCCCTATAAGGGAGTGAAGATATAATGTATTATAAGACCCTTAGATCACATGAAGTTATAAGCTAAATTAACACAGGTGCCTTGGCGTATGGATACGAAATGTTGGGGTAGGAGGTAATTTTGACCTTTACATGCTTAGAGTTCTAAGCCATACACATGGAGAGTTTTGGAAGCAGATGATCAAAGTTATTTATGATCTACATTCTAGTTGCTTGCTTTAGAATTTATATTATATGACTTTTTTATACATGACTTTTGAAGTCAACCTTGATTTTTTTCTTGTTTGGGATTTTATACTTTGATTTGCTAGGAACTGATCACTAATGTTAAAATTGGATTTTTTTAAAAAAAAAAATTGGTTTTTTGCCTGGGGATGTGAGTTAGATCACTTGATGCCTTATTGGTACCAGATCATTTAACTTGAACTTTCATTTTAAGGTTTGTAGATACTCCAATTGATAGCATATAGATTTAAGTCTATCAATTTAGCAACCTGTGGAGAATCTGATTGATGGCTTTTGGAATATTCAATCGTTGGATTTGGTGAATTGTGGAGGCTCAATATATGACTTGCAGAAAATCATTTTTTTGGATTTAGTGGCTTGTGGAGGTTGTGTCAATGACTTGTAGAGAATCTAGTCTTTGGATTTCGGAACTTGCGGAAGCTTTGGTCAATAACTTACTGGGAATTTGGGTTTTCGATTTGGTAGCTTTGAGTTTTATGGTTGAGTTCCTTCGAACATAAGTAGCTTGATGTTCATAAACGTAGGTGTGGCATGCCTTGATTTTGATTTGTTAACTTGATATCAATTTGACTTTGATGTGATATTGAATACAATGTTTGAGGAACGGGTCCGGTACCTCCGGTTGGTACCGGTCAAGCGAGGGACCAGCATCGGAACTCACGTCAGAGCACGGTCGTGGGCAGACAGCAGGTGGACGGCGGAGGGAGGCAGAAGCTTCCACGCCACCGGCTGCCACCCACGACCCTGTCCGCTGCCGCCGTTGCCACTCACGACCTTGTCCGCTGCCGCCTACGATCCCGCCGGGTTTGTACAGTACATATTAGTACTGTACCAGTCTGGTGACTCACCAGACCGAATCGTTGGATCGATTTCTTAAACCTTGAGAGCGTACCTTGGCATTAGTTTGACTTTGATTTGTAGTTTGAATTGTGGTATAATCCCAAGTTTGATTTTAGTATGACTTGATAATTCATTGATTTAAATATTGCTACATATAACAAGGTTGATACTAGTCAGGTATACATATAAATGTGTATACATATATATTTTTGTATATAGTCCAGGGGATTTCATGTGTTGGTATGTATCAGACAGCACCTGTCCAAGCGAATTCCAGTATGCTTGACTTAAAAAGTTATGACTCTGACTTAGCAATGCTCTCACTTATTATATTGTTCCTTAGTAAGGCTGAGCCACGAGAGGGTTTTCCCTTTGTTGGATCCTCATTGTATTCAGGGAATACATAGATGATATCTATTTATTTGTTATCATAGGTCAATTTTCTAAAGATTTTTTTTATTTATGTAGACATCCAATTTCTTGGAACATAATGGATTAGCGTTGCTGATACTAATCTAGAATCCTAGGTTGGCCAATACGTATTTCCATCAGCTGATCCTACAAACATTGAGCTAATGTGATTATAGTTCTTCACACATGAGCTGACCGTATTGGCATTTCCTGCAAATTATCAGAAAATTTGATTTGTATTTCTTTAGTCATCTGATGACTATAATGTTTGGATAAAGAAATAATTTGGTAATTGTAATGATGGGCATTAATTTGCAGTTAGCAGGCAGATAATTTCATCCTCTGGATAGTAACAATACCCAAGTTTTACTTTCTGAATCGTTGGCAACTTTTAACAAAGTTTTTGTTGCCAAAGCAATTTTATGAGATGTACGACCAAGCGGCCAAATATACATACTAATGTGCAACTTGCATTTTGTAGCATTTCTTTTTATTAAACAAGTTGCATATTCTAGTTTACCTTTATACTTCTTTCTTCATATATGTTCACTCGACCTTCTGATGTCTTATTATATGTTGCCTTGCAGTATGTGGACAAATCTCTGATACATCGGGAAACTAGCCTATCGGATGTTTCTCTCGTTAATGTTCACATGTGGGAAGCTGTGAAAACTAACAATATTCAAATGGCTTATCGCCTCCTTGTGGCATCAGATGCCAGTCCTAACACTAAATTTGACGAAGTCAACAGTGAGGTTTATCACACAGTTGATAGAATTGTTTCCATAGAGCTAAAACAATCTGATCCTGCACTTTGCCAGAAACTTAATGATTCATGTGAACCAGAAAGTTGCTTGCAAGGTTGCTCCCTTGTGCATTTAGCATGTCATGGCGGTAAGCCTGCTATGTTAGAGCTTTTGCTACAGTTTGGTGCTGACATTAACGTCCAGGACTTTCATGGAAGGACACCTCTTCATCACTGTATTTGTGCAAAAAATGATTCTCTTGCCAAATACCTCCTAAGAAGGTATGGTCATGGGCTTGTCTTTTTCATTTTGAACTTATTTTATGCCAATATAAAGTCTTGGCCTTCATTCTTTCCAAGTTAAATGCATTGTACTCAAAGATCACATTTTCTAGTATTTTGTTTGTCCTAGAATTTTGGTGGTGGTTCATCATTCAATTGTTCAGTTGGTTCAGTGAAACCAACGGGCTAATAAGAAATATGCAATACAATAAATATTACACAGGTCACTTATATGGCTTAAGTATTTCTGTATGAACTATGATTTGTTTACTGAACAGAAAATAATTGTAGGAAGTCCAATTCTTAATGACACTGTAATCCAGTTGGCATGCACATGGTTTTCCATGAACCATATGCTAATTAGTTGTGGTACTTTTAATAAGATGATCTACTATAGCAATAATGTTTTGGCCTCAGGGGCGCACTGGTTGTAAGTCAATGTCACCTGAAATTTTACTAACAGATGGAATTAATAGGGAGTGAGTGGAGTTTGGACACTTGTTCCATTCCATTTATGAAGGGTGATGAGTTACGTTTCAGTGTTGACCTGAGCTTGCGGTTTGTTGAATTATTGTCGTCTTTGTGAGGTCGACCATCTTGATTGTCTCAGAAAGTACCTTTAACGTAGAAGTCATCTTGAAACTTCTCAAGATCTGAGGCTAGCCATCCCTAGCCAATAAGACGCTTATGCCAGTTTGTTTCTACCTTCAATACCATCTGATGAGACTTTATTGCACACAAACCAGGCTCCCGGTCTATTGAGTTACTGCTTCTGTGGTGGATCCAAGAGTTGCGATAGAATTTTTTTGGACATGAGATCCTTGCATGTTGGTCACAAAGTCATCCTGCAGGCTAGTGAATTAGTGACACCTTTTACATAACTCACCATCCATAGTCAATGTCCTATTAAATCAATTGATCATCTCTTTTTATCCTAGTCAGAACAGGTATTTGAATTTTTTTTTAATTTATTTTGATTTATTTTCTTTATTGTGGGGCCCTACTTTCTTGTAATTAGGTTGTATCAGGGAGAAGGAAGGAGAACATAATTTATTTGTTGTTCTAACCTTTGAAGACCTAATGATGAAATAATGTTCTAAAATTAATGAAAATGATTCACTAATGGATAGGTCAAGGTGCATATTATTATATTTTTTTGCTAAATCAATTATATAAACACAGTTGTAGGAGTAGTAGATCCAAGGAGATTGAGTAGAGTAGGAAATATTAATTAATCCTATTGTATCCCACTTGCATGTAGAGGGTGTAGAGGGTATAGAGGGTTCTATGAAGCCAACCAAAGCTAACAATCTACAATCCAACCAAATCAAAGGATGAATGATCTAGCTAGGGAAACAACCTCTTGTCAAAGACACAAGAATGAGAAATCTCTAATTGATCTCTTATACTCTATGGCAAGAAAGAAGCCTTAGACTAAGGCGAGCACCTCTTGCTCTGCTGTAGCTATTCATTGCAAAGTTTGCCACTATTCAAGTATGAACCACAAGATGATAATGTGAGCTCGGAGGGGGTAGTGGTCGAGACTATTGCTTTAGTGATGCACAACCTCCCGTTTTGGATCTAAAGCACAATTCACCTGTCAGTCAAGACTAAGACGATAGTTGGAAGGAGAAGGATCGAAAGATAGAAATCTAAATTACTTTGTTATGGTTCCAATACAAATATGAAATTACAAGTTAGGGCTGAGAATACAAACCCGTTAACCAGCACAAAATCCATTAAGCTAATATATATATATATATATAATACTCTTAACACACCCCCTCAAGCTGGAGCAAATATATCAATCATGCCCTGCTTATTACAAAATGCATAAGCTTTGGTGGAAGTGAGGGCCTTAGTGAAAATATCTGCGATTTGATCTTCTGACTATGTATACGGAGTAGTAATATGACGGCTTGAAATAGCATCTATGATAAAGTGAATCAATCTCAACATGTTTGGTGCGCTCATGAAAAGATGGATTGTTGGCAATAAAGATGGCTGACTGATTATCGCAGTGCATGGTCATGGGGCTATCAATCACTAAGTCAAATTCCAGTAGTAGATCTTTGATCCATAATAGCTCACAGGTGGTATGAGTCATTGCACGGTACTCTACTTCACAGCTTGATCTAGAGACCATATTTTATTTTTTGCTTTTCCAAGTAACAAAATTTCTCTCAACATACACACAGAAACTGGATATAGACTTACGGTCATCAATGTTTCCAGCATAGTCAGCATTAGAGTAATACTCAACAGTAAAGTGACCATTTTTCTTGTATAGAAGACCTTTACCTGGACATTTCTTAAGATATTGAAGAATTCGCAGTACTGCCTTCCAGTGACACCTTTTAGGGGACTGCATAAACTGACTGATTACACCCATGACAAATGATATATCTGGGCGAGTAACAGTAAGATAAATGAGTTTACCCACAACTTGTCTGTACAAGGTGGGATCAGTGTCTTCAGATGTTTCTCACAAGCTGTGCCATTTATTTGGAACTATCGGCACATCATAGGGTTTGCACTCTAGCATTCCAGTGTCCGATAAAAGGTCAAGGACATACTTTCTTTGAGACAAATGAACACTTGAACCTTTGTAAGCAATTTCAATTTCCAGAAAATATCTGGGTTTACCCATATCACGGAGAGAGAACTGTGATTGAAGGTATGTCTTGGTCTCACGGATGCCTTTGAAATCATTCCCAGATAGAAGAATATCATCAACATAAATTGCCAAAACAACAATACCAGAGATTGACCTCCTAATAAAGATCGAGTGATCAGATTTGCAGTGAATGAAGCCAATTTTAGATATAATAGTGGAAAACTTCTGAAACCATGCCCTTGGGCTTTGTTTAAGATCATATATAGCTTTATGTAGCTTGCAGACCAACCCCCTGGCTTGACATAACCAGGAGGCTGATGCATATAAACAGCCTCAGTAAGATCACCATACAGAAAGACATTTTTAATATCCAGCTGATGAATGACCACTCAAGGTTGATGGCAAGCGAAATAATAATGCGAACTGAGTTAAGCCGGGAGACAGGAGAAAAAGTATCCCAAGTAGTCAACACCATATATCTGGGTAAATCCCTTGGCCACCAAGCGAGCCTTATAGCGATTGACAGAGCCATCAGAGTTGTGCTTAACAGTATAAACCCACCGGCACTGAACCGGGAGAGCCCCAGGAGGCAGAGGAACAAGACTCCATGTATGCCTGGAGGTGAGAGCATCCATTTCCTCATCTATGGCTGTTTTCCAGTAAGGAAGAGAAAGAGCTATAGAATGGTTGGTAGGAACAGAGCGAGCGAACAATGTAGTAATAAAGACATTATGGAAGGTGGAAATGTGGGAGTAGGAAACATAATTAGAAATGAGATACTTAGCTGTGGCGCGACGCCCTTTGCGAAGAGCAATAGGAAGATCATTTGGGTCCGGAGAAGGACACTCAAGTAAAGGCATGTCAGGCGGGGGGGCAGGAGCGGCGGTGGCTTGGGCCCGACGATGATACACCTGCAGGGGAACAGAAGAGTTACCAGGAACCAGCTGAGATCCAGATGGAATATCCAGAGGATATGGAATAGGAAGAGGAACAAGGGGGTCAACAGGGACAGAAGCTGAAAAATATGGTGTAGACTCGAAGAATGATACATCCATGCTTACCAAATACCGTCCCATCTTTGGATCAAAACATTTGTACCCTTTCTGAGTTCGAGAATAACCAAGGAAGATACATTTATTAGCACGTAGACTCAATTTATCAATACTGGGAGAAAGGTTATGAACATAACATAGACACCCAAAAGTCAGGAGGAACAGGAAAGGTAGGGCAGTCTGGTGAGATAACAAAGAGAGGAGATTTACCTTAAAGTGTGGAGGTGGAGATACGGTTAATCAAATATGTAGCAGTTAGAACAGCATCACCCCAAAAATGTTTAGGTACATTCATGTGAAAGAAGAGAGCACGAGTGACATCAAGGAGATGACGGTTCTTGCGTTCAGCAACACCATTCTGTTGAGAGGTGTAAGGACAAGTAGTTTGGTGGATAATTCCTTGTGACTCACAAAACTTGGTAAAAAGGGTACTGGTATACTCAAGAGCATTATCAGTTCTCAGAATTTTCAATGGTAAGCCAAATTGATTTTTAATTTCAAAATAGAACAGTTGAAAAGCATAAAACACATCATAACGATTTTTCAGCAAGTAAATCCAACACATGCGAGAAAAATCATCTATAAATGTCACAAAATATTTAAAACCATCTCTAGTTGAAACAGGACTCGGACCCCAAATGTCTGAATGAACAACATGAAAAGGGACAGTAGTTAGAGGACTAGTACTACTAGGAAATGAAGTTTTATGATGCTTCCCAAATTGATAAGCATCGCACTCAAAATGAGGACAAGACTTAAGAGACAAAAATTGTTGCACTTTAATTGCTGAAACGTGACCCAACTGACAATGCCACCTGTAAGGAGGAGCAGCCATCAAAACGCTGGATAAAACAGAAGCAGGATCAGTGAGCACATAGACACCACCAACCTTAAGCCCCCCACCAATCTTCGCCTTCGTCCTGAGGTCCTGAAAGATACAAGAGGAGGAGAAAAAGGTGATTGAACAGTTCAAGTTTTTAGATATGGCATACACAGAAATAAGATTAACTGAAAACTGTGGAACATAAAGAACGTTAACCAAGGTAATTTTAGAGCTTAATTGGACAGTCCTTATACCATGGACAGGGATAAGAGAGCCATCAGCAATGGACACCGGATTGTAGTTGGTGCCAAGTTGAAGCGAAGTAAATATTGAACGATTACCTGAAACATGAGAAGTGGCTCCGGAATTTAAGACCCAAGTATTAGGAGATGCAGCAAGGGAGGCAGTACCAGAAACACCAGGAGTGGTTGCCATGAGGGAAGAAGTAGATGTCTCAGCCTGAGCTGCCAATCTAATAAGGCGGTCATACTCTGCCGAAGATACAGTAATCATCTAATGAGCCTGAGAGGATGAGGCAGGAGTGCCAGCTTGTCCATGATCAACAGCTAACTTTGCATATGGTGGTTTGCCAAACTTTTTCCAACACCGATCATACGAGTGATTAACACAGACCACAATATTCACATGGAGTAGTGATCCGGCCACGCCCCCTGCCTCTACTAGAACCGCCAGCGCCACGTCTCCCACCATGAGGAGCAATAAGAGCACTACTAACAGTGGCAGTAGAAGTAGCCATGGAAACACGCAGAAGACGGGAGTAGACACTCTGAATCGTGGAAACAGAGGGCTCAACAAGAAGTTGGGCTTTAGCAGCCGCATAGGAGTCATCATGAGTGGTGAGTAACCAAGCAACAAAGAATTCCTGTCACTGCTGAATGGTCACCGATACATCAGTAGGCCGATACATCAGTAGTAGGTGGTTGCAACATTTGCAATTGATCTCATTTGCCCTTAAGTATCCGATAAAGATCGGGTATGGGCATTCCGGCTTACTTCAGATTAAAGAGGTCCTCATATAGCTGATGTACCTGACCTGTAGTCTCTTTAGGAGCATAAATTGATTCCAGAGTATCCCAAATTTCTTTAGCCGTATCCAAACACATAACCGTAGAAGCTATACTTGTCTCAATGCTAGCTAGAAGGGATGTGACAACAGCCATATCTGAGCGTTTTCATGACTCATAAGCAGACTCTAAGGAGTCTGGAGCCATACTAGTAAGATGTAATTCCTTTCTACGAGAACCAAGATAAAAACGCATTGACCTTGCCCAAAGTAATTACTACCATCAAATTTAACCGTAGTTGCAACACTAGATGTAGGCTTGAAATCAACGACGGAAGACATTTCCATATTGCGTAAGAAGAATAAAAAATGATAGCAGTAAGCGGCTAAAGTAAGAGCAGATCTGACCAAGAGTTGGCTAGCACGGAGAGGAGACTTCAGCAAGAAGGCGATAGGCGACGTATAAGGAACAACAATAGAAGACGGCAGCCTTCTAACGAGGAGCCTTCAGTGTTGCAGAGGAAGAGCAGAGGTGCCTTCCAAGGCCTCGACGTGCACAGGTGAAGAGAAATTCAAGGAACAAGATCGCCAGGAGGACTCGGGCAACAACTTGGCGACAACCTCCAGCGGCGGACGAGGAACGTTGGTGGTTCGGTGACCAACTTGGCGTTGATAGAAGGGCTCGGGCACAAGATTGCCAAGAAGAAGATGAATCAGAAGCCTCACACAGAGAGGGTCAGAATCCATTGAACTCCAGCCGCATCAGAGGAGGACGCAGCAGAAGTTCACGGCCTTGCCAAGCGAAAGCAAGAGCCGATCTTCACGTCAACGGAGGAGCGCGAGCGAAAGGAGGCGGAAGGAGTGGAGAACGCTGAACGTAAACCACGAGAAGGGTGAAGAACGAACGACGAGAGGAGGCGATGAGAAGATCGTATCCTTTGATACCAAGTTGGAAGGAGAAGGATCGAAGGAAAGGAATCTAAATTACTTTGTTAGGGTTCTAATACAAATATGAAATTACAAGTTACCGGGCTGAGAATACAAACCCGTTAACCAGCACAAAATCCATTAAGCTAATATATATATAATATTCTTAACAACCACAATGGTTGTTGAAGCAAAGCAAGCAACACAACAATATTGCATCAGAGAGTCTCAAAAGAGGTCCAATATGCCAGAAGAATACTTTTTTTACTTTGAAATGATGAAAGTGGTTGAACTTACTGAGTTCCGAGTTCGATGGCATCTCTTCTTCATTGTAGTCTAGCTCCCAAGATCATGGATCGAAGAAATTCCAGAACTCTTCGCATTCATCTTGAACCTAGTGGTTGTGTCAATTTTAGTACTCATCGCAGTTAATATTGCATCGCAATGGCTAGCTACAGAATACAGATATAACCTACAATATACTAATACAATGTCTTGGGAAACTCCTGATAACTATAATTTCTTCCCTATGCTCAGCTTTTTCTAAGGTTTACAAAGCTACAACATTAGCTTAAACCAATTAATTCTTCCATATACTCAACTTTTATTGAGTAACTAATTGTAGTTTATGGCCTTTGCACGGAGGCTCCTAATAACTATATTAAGGCATTACAATTTAACTATATTCTATTATTTTAGTTCAAATGAAAGCTATTTACAGTCATAATTATCTCAATATAACAGCCAAACTAACTTATTTATTGCCTTGTACTTTTAAGATATATTTTAGGATGAACCGCAGGGGTGGGCTGGTTTTTGGAGCTCCTTGGGACAGCTAGAATATGTCTCAAGTGTATCTGAATTTCGATACAACACTATTCTGAGATTTGATCAATATGGGTGTTGATACTAAGATTTTTAACCTTGGCTTCAGTGATGTGCAAATATAAGATTTGTGCTCTTCTTATTCATAAACAGATGTCATTTTGAGAAATGATTCATGGTAGGTGCAGTACCCTGGTTGGCCTTCTTGACCAACCTTTTTTTTTGTCAATAAATCATTCTAATATCATTATGGTATAATATGTAACAAATATGACAACACAATAGTCTGCAGTAACAATAATTTAATGTTATGCAGTTCATAATGAGAACAGAGAATTGCACCAATGCACGAAATTATTGATTAATTGGATATCATTTAAAGGAAGACTGCATTGATTTCTATATTTGTAAATGTCTAAGAGTTGAGATCAGAACTAACTTAAAAATATAATTGCCTCGACTTTTCAGCTAATAGTTCTGATGTATGTATAGATATCACTAATGTGTTTTTTATACGGATGTGCTAGCTTCTTAGATTGTAGTTCTTTTATTCAACTTTTTCTGGTGCTTTATAGCTTTCAACAGAGTTAATATGGTCGTGCGCCTTAGTATTCCAACAATATTTGAAGTTTAAAATGTGGGCAAATATTACATTTATATAATTATATTATAAGTTAACTCTCAATTTTTGGAGGACCTTAACATTCTCCTAGCACATCAATCAAAGATGGACTTCAGACAATTTTTTTCTCAATCGGGTTTTTATTATATATTATCTGAAAACACTATTAAATTAATTTGTTCGTGCTTAGGGGTGCAAGCACATCAATCAAAGATGGTGGTGGACTGACTGCACTAGAAAGAGCAATGGAGCTTGGAGCAATAACTGATGAAGGACTATTTATATTGCTTGCTGGTGTCTAGGAATAGACTAATTGCAGGCATATGCCCCTTGAATTGATCTTCGGTATGCTCATTTTCATGCTACTTTTTCAAGACGTATTATGATGACATCTTGAAAACATACCAGTAGATAGAGTACTAACCTGAAATAGTAGTGTAGAATAGATGTTTATTTTTCCACATACAAGGTAGAATAATTGAACCCGGTTTGGCTGCTCTGTTAGATGCTGGACCATTGTTCTTTTAGAAAATATGGATGAATTCTTGTTCGTCATTAATTGTAAACTTGAATCCGCATTCCATTTTCTTGCAGTTATTTAAAGAGAGACATCAAATCACACCTTGCATATATATCAGTCCATTAAGAAAGTACTAACGTAAAATAGTAACATCGATGTCTATGTTCCCACATATAATTAGAACAATTTGAAACCATTTTTGCAGCTCAACAACTTTTCTATTTTCTTTTAACAGCTGTGTGAAATCTCCTGATATCAATTTGCATTTTCTTTCAACTGCTAGTTTCAAGTAATCCGCTGTACTTGCTGCAGAAATCCAGCATCTGCCTTTCGGAGCTCGTCACCAATGCTCGTTAATGTCTTATCATATTGTAGTTGGGATCTCTTGTTGATGTATTATATTTGTTGTCTATAAATGAAACTCAGTGAAACCATGTCATTTCATATTCTTTCACCGCGATTCATTTTTCCATTTTTCATGTACTGCAGAAAGGGTTTTGAGTTTTTCTACTGTGAGTTAATGTAATGTTCAATCTGTACAGCTGCAAAAAATGATACGAGTAGGATATTGATTTGTTGCCTTTCGATGAACGATGAATTTTCTGTTGTGTAAGGAATATAATCTGATTAGCAAATCCGGCTGAGTGGAATAGTGTTTAACAGAACTTCTGACATTCCTCGAAGATCCTTCATTACCCTTATGAAGGACACTCTGGTCATCAAAGATTTGAAGAATGTCAGAATTTCTGTTAAACATTATTCCACTCAGCCAAATTTTGTTCATTTAGCAGAAACCCGACACAGGATTGTTAAATAAAGAGGGATTGTAGAATCTGATCAAGATGATATATGGATCACTTTTTCCTTCGTCAATCAAATTTCTATTCAAGTTTCTACGCAAACCATCGCCTTTTTTAACCTCAAAATTTTAATTAAACATGTTTTAAGAATACATGCAAGAAAAAGGATAATTTTTATTAAAATTGCTCGCATTACTCAGTTCCACATTTTCTTTTCTCAAAGTTTAATGGATGAGTATTATAATCGGAGGTGCTATAATACAGATCTAGAAGGATTAATTGAAAAATATATATATGGTGCAGTTAGATGTAATCTTAGAACCTTCGGTTGCAACTCATGGAAAGCACCGCGCTCTTCTAAATCAGGTGCATTTTCACTCTCTAAATCAAGGAATTGAATAGCATGTCCATTATTCAAAACTTGCTACCTGGATGGGGTTATTACTATAATTATGTCCATTATTCAAAACTTGCTACCTGGATGGGGTTATTACTATAATTATGCAGCTGGTCTGGGAGATAGGATGTGGTTGATTTGGGATCCTGGCTTCTACCATGTTGACATCCAAGCTTCGTCAGATCAAGTTGTCTTCGGTTCTGTGCAATCGCCACAAGGGGAACATCTTTTTTCACTCTTCACAGTTTATGACCTTTATTCGGAAGCTACGTGTAGATTTATCTGGGATTTTTTGCAACTCCATGCATGTGCTGGACCATCGCTTGTGATGGGAGATTTCAATATGGTATTTCACCAAGATGAAAAGATTGGTGGTCTTCCACCTAGAACTCCGGAGCTGCTTTACAATCAGGAGATTATTTAAACTTGACATGTGTGATATTAAGTGGAGAGGGGCATATTATACATGGTCAAATTCGAAGCAAGAAAATGAAAGGATTTGGAGCAAGCTAGATAGGGTGATTGCAAATAAAGCATGGATAGACATCTACTCAAATGCTGAGGCTATCTTCGCACAACCGAATGTTTCTGATCACTCCCCAGCACTGATCTTCTTTGGGCAGAAGCCTCGGACCAAAGGGGTGAGATTCTGGTTCTTTAATTACTGGTCTAATTACGAGGAGATGTATACGGTGGTGACTGAGGTATGGAAGCAGAATATATCTGGTACACCCATGTTTATCTTAATCCAAAAGTTAAAAATGGTAAAGGATGCCCTTAAACGATGGGCTGCTATGCTGAAACATAGGAGGAATAACATACTTTCTTCATAGAGATGAGCTAAACAACATTCAAAATGCAATCCAGACAAATCTGAGAAATGAGGAACTTCATATAAAGGAAAAGGAATGCAAGATGAAATTAGCCAAATATTGGGAAGAAGAGGAATCTATTTTCAAGCAAAAATCTAGAGATCAACGCATCTCCCTCGGCGATTCAAATACTTTATATTTCTACAACCTAGCAAAGACGCATTGTATCCAGAATTCTATCCACTCCAAAGATTCACAAGGCAACTTCGTCTTTGGGAATAAGATCTTTGAAGTGACTGCCTCCTTCTATGAAAACCTTCTCGCCCCTCACTTGGAGAACCGCAATCCACCGTCCATAGATGTCCAACGGCCTTTATCCCAGGGGGCGCTACATGTGCTAAATTCCCCAATATCATTGCAGGAGATTGTGCAGGTTGTAATGTCAGCCAACATATCTAAAGCCCCTGGTGTCGACGAGTTCAACGCAGGCTTCTTCAAAGCGTGCTGGCATATTGTGAAGCAAGATGTCTTGGAAGCGATTTCAAATTTCTTTACTCATGGGAAGCTCTTGAAGCAAGTGAACTTAACGTCTATCTCGTTGATCCCAAAAATTCCAAATCCATCATCTTTTGCAGAATATAGGCCAATATCGGTATGTCGGCTTCTTTATCGATTCATCACTAAGGTACTAGCAAATTGCATCAAATCTGTGCTACCTAAAATAATTGACTTGAACCAACATGCTTTCATTCAAGGGCGGTTTATTCTGGAAAATATTTTGCTGTGTTATGAACTCATTAGCAAATATAACTTGAGATCAAAGAATCCAGATATGGCTGTCAAGATTGATTTGCAGAAAGCCTATGATTCCGTTAGATGGGATTTTGTGAAGAGTACTCTGGAGGCGTATAATTTTTCCTCTTGGATTATCGATAGAGTTATGTCATGTATACAATCTCCAACATTTACAATAAATATCAATGGCCAGGACTCCGGATTTTTTAAAGGAACCAGGGGATTACGACAAGGGTGCCTTATGACACCATATATCTTTATTCTTGTTATGCAGCACCTTACAAATTTACTAAATAAAGAACTCTCATTGGGGAATATACAAGCCCACCGGAAATGTAGTGACCCAATCATATCAAGCTTGCAATTTGCAGACGATGTCATGATCTTTTGTAAATCCATAGAAAAATCTGCTCAATCGGTTAAGATGGTCCTTGAACAATTTGCTCACGATACAAGTTTACAGATAAACAAGGATAAATCACAGTGTTTCTTCGCGACTTGTAACACCATCGTCAAGGAAAAAATTGTCCAAACTCTCGGGATTACCGAGGGAAATACTCCCTTTCGGTACTTGGGTGTTCCGGTCAACAGTGCCAGACTATCGATTAGAGATTGCATGCCACTGTTGGAAAAAATCTCAAGATGCTTAACACTTTGGAAAAGTAAAATGCTTTCATATGCTGGGAGAGTCGAACTTATTTGCTCTGTATGCTATGGTAATATCATGTTTTGGTGTAGTGTCTTCAAACTACCAATGGGAGTGCTATCCAAATTTCTATGGTCGACAGGGCAAAACAAAGGGGTGGCGAAGGTCTCATGGGTGCAAGTGACAAGGCCCCTCATTTGTGGGGGGGGGGGGGGTTGGACTAAGGGACATCAAGGCTTTAAACTCTGCCTTCCTCATGCGACATATCTGGAATCTTGCTACAGAGAAGGCCTCCCTTTGGGTTAGATGGCTGCACAAGAACCTTATAAGGACGGACTCTCTCTAGACAATCCAATCCCCTCATCGAGTATCATAGTGCTTAAGGGATATTCTCGATCTTAGGGAATCATGTAAGGCAATGATCTCATTCCGAATTGCAAATGGACAATCCATCAAACTATGGTTGGATCCATGGCTTCACTCTCAAATATTGTGTAATCTATTTCACGAGTTTCATTTCGAAATTCCTTTTGGTAGGAATGCTCGACTTAGCTCTTTCATTATTAATGGAGAATGGAAAATCCCTACACCCCGTGCATCTGCTCTATCCCATGTGTTTAGATCAATTTATGCTATTCCTATCGATCGTTCTCTCAATGAGGATAGGCTTTGCTAGAGCCCCTCAAAGTCTGGAAAATTTTCTATTTCTTCGGCGTATGCAGGTTTAACCCAAATGGCCCCTGTGCCATGGTATAATAAGGTTTGGTTTCGCGGAAGGATCCCTAGGTTCTCCTTTATCGCTTGGCGCTTATGTATCCAACGCCTTACTACTCGTGATAGACTGGAAAAGTGGGGTATCATCAGTGATCGAATCTGCCTCCTGTGCCTCCTGCAGGAAGAATCAATGGCTCATATTTTCTTTGCTTGCTCTGGCATGGCGAACGTCTGGCTTTCCATCAAACTAGTGTGTAACATCCCTTATGCTATCGAGTCATGGCATTATTTCCTAAACCTAACAAGCTTCGAATGACACAAATCAAGGAGTATCGCTGTAGTGCAAAAGCTCTTAATTAGTGGCCTTATTTATCATGTATGGAAGGAGCGAAACAACCGTATTTCAAGAACACAAGCAAGGATCAAAATGGGCTACTAAGACTTCTATTTGCTGACATTAGTGCTAAAGTCAAATTCTTGATCTCATCCTCTAAATTGGACTCGGTCACAATGTACTTCTTAGCTTCATGGGAATCTGATTTAGTAAATGCATTCCAACATCCAGGATAAGTTATCTATGCTTCATCATCGGTGATCCTTTCATACCAGTCATATATATATCTAAGCATATGGGTTAGATTTGTGATGGATAGGATATGGTTTCTATTGTACTGTTTTGGTGGCATGATATATGATGTATAGCAGGGGCCCACGCGTATGGAATATAGGGGAAACTCTGTCGAAATTTTGTAAAAAGTTTTGATTAGAATGGTCACATATGACCGATTTATACATGTGTATGTATCGTTAACGATGTAATTTTATTCTCCTATTAATAAATTTTTCTTACACTTGGCAAAAAAAAAAATAGATGTAATCTTAGATATCTTAAGAATTTAAGGTGTAATATTAGATGTATCTTTTCAATACAAAATAATTTGTAGGATAAAAAGAAATTAAAGTGTAATATTAGATAGCTTAAGAATTTACTAAAGCCATCCTAATTCCTAAGGTATAGAGTAGGCTGAATTTAATATGCTTATCATACGGGAACTATCTTAAATTTTTCTTGAAATATATAGAAAAAAATCACATTCAACGGACAAATATAATATGCAACTTCATAAATATCAAGAGGGTGGGACACTCGGGAGAAAATATTTTGTTATTATCACAAATACTCAATTTAAGTCTCAACAAGAACAAAAAGATAAGAGCAAAGCTGAATATGAAAATTGATAAATATAAGCACTCATGACTTGCTATGTTTTCTTCGTGTATCCTAAGATCAGAAAAAAGAAGGATAAGTTAAGTAAAAAAAGATAAATTATAACTTTCATTTTAAAAAAATAAAAAAGATATCAACATTTAGAGTGGAAATTATATGTTTTATTTAAATTTTAACTTTCCGTATCTTTCAATTTTTTAAAAGGATAATTTGTGCCTTTTTTTTCTAGTTCTTTGTAATTATTCTCTCTTCAAAGATAAACAGACCTGAACCGCTCGATGAAAGATGGTTACAGTGATTATGAGCAAAACAAACGTTTAAATTTCTATTAGGCACTAAGCAACAACTCCGTTATCACAAGGCCAGATTAATCCAAACCCACATTTCATGAACAACTCACTTGAACCACTAGCTTCCCCGCCGCCACCTCGCCGGCGCAAGATTTTCCCAATCCCTCGCCTATCTCCACGGCGCAATTCTCCTTCCCGACGCACGCGGCAGTCACCACAGCATGCGCCTCCTCGGAGCCGCACCCGTTGCCGCTCTCATACGCCCCACAAGTGCCATTGGGCTCGCCAAAGCTAGCGAACTCGACCCTGGAGATGACATGCCCCCCGCCGTGGCACGACAGGCTAAGCGTGTCGCCGGCACCGGCAGCGGCGCATACCGTGCCGACGGTGACGATCTGGAAGTTGACCCGGAGCGGATCGCCGCCGCTCTCCTCGAAAAGGGTCAACGTGTTGGGCTCGCCGGGCTTGAGGAAGGATCGGGGAACGTGGTACCTGAAGACATCAAGTGGGTTGTTGTGTCTTGTTTGATCGAGCGGTAAGGGGTATGTTGAGAAATGGAGGTGCTAATTACCAGCGCTGCGATGGCTCCCCGCAACCTGTTTGACATTTGGCCGGATTGAAGTCGCCTCGGTAATCGCATTCGTAGCAACTGTCGGCTGCGGCGGTGAAGTTTGGCCAGAAACGGCCGATGCTTTGGCCGTTGACCCAGGCGGTGCCTTTGCCCATGCCGAGCAAATCGACGACGACCGGCTCGGATCCTAGTGGAGCTTGGAAGGTAGTCTTCATCAACAAAAAAAAAGGTAATATAATTAGGCTCACTTGTTATAAAATTTCAGTTCTGTTCGATTTCCAAAACTTGATATTTTTACTTCACAAATCGCCCAAATTCAACCTTACCTTCGATTATAGGTTTGCAAAGAGAAAAGAGCAAGAAAAGACAGCCATACCTTGTACCAAGTGAATGGTCTCAGCGTTGGAATCGTACCAGAAAACCACCTCTTTTCATTTTCATTTTCATCAAGGTGTAACTTTCTCACTTCACCGTCCAATCCAATCTGATTGCAAACTCTCTCTTGATCACAACATATCAAACTCATACGTCATACATCTAAATATGAACAGTATGATGATGCACTATACCTTGTAGGTCCAATTGTGGTTAGACAAATCCAAAGTGGCATCGCTTCCGATCAACCTAACTGGTCCGCCGGCAATTCCAGCTGGGGCTAGATCAAAATATGCTCCATAATTCTGTTTTAAATCAAGAACCATTATATTCATGTAGTCCATAAGCACCCGTAAAAAGGGTAGTGTTATACAAACCTTAAGGCCAACAGTTGCACTTATCAACGTTATCTGATTTGCTCCAGCTTTTATCTTCACTGTCCTCTCCAATGTGAAGTTAGTGGATCCATCAGCATACTCGGTACCTATTAATTGATCAGAAACGTCAAACAATTTTGTGACTGTCAAGCACAAAAGATATCTTAGCAACCTAAATCACTTTGACATTATTGCCTACCTACTAGCCTGCCATTGACAAATGCATGTAGAACGTGGCCGGTTGTGTTGACACTAAGTGTGAACACTTCCTCTTTGCTTGCTTCCAGTCTGCCAATAATTGTATGCAATCAAGATTTAGTCTATTTTTCACATTAGTATCAGCAGTGAATTGTTTTGTGATAATTTGTACTCACATCGTAGTGTACCACAGGTAATCACTTTCATCCAGAGTAGTGACTTTCTGTTCCAAGAGTGTGTTGACAGTAAATGGAATGCCAAAACTTTTTGCAGAGGCTCCCAATCTCTCAGGCCTCCAGGTCCAAGTTAAGGCTTCAGGCTTATTGTCTGCAGTATTTGGTTTCTTCACCATGAGAGAGGTCTGAGCTTTTATCTATAAGAGGAGGTTAGGCCAATTTAGTAGAGATTGCAGATCTATTAGTCAATGTTACAAGTGCCTTAACTACCTTGGCCGTGTTATAAATTTCTCTTTTACAGTCAGGGAGAATGCTAACAGACCAAGCAGGCAAGAAGTATGTGTTGCCTCCATAGACTACTGTGGCATCAGAAGTGCTATTCTGATTACTTATGAAACATCCAGGAACTGTGCCATTGCTCCAATACTTGGTTATCTGTGGTGATCAAAACATTGCTTGATCATGGTAAATTCCTTAAACCAAAATAAATTTGCATATCAGAATAATTCAGTTGCTTCAATGGATACCGTCACTCCGTTTTCAAGAGACTTCTCAGCAACTTCCCCAGAGGTGAGGATCTTCTCCATGAGCTTGATTGAGGAATGGAGTTCCTTCAAGTGCCCCCACTTGGGCTGCCTTGTGTAACCTAAAGGTGTGAATGCACTGGAATTAGGTCAAACTACTGGTAATGAAATGCGGCAAACATTTGTCTGGCATGAACATACCATACTCATCAAGAGGAGCGTCATAATCATAGCTTGTCACAATGTAAGGTCCACCTGCGGTCCTTCCATAGTTGGTTCCCCCGTGATACTGAGCGTGATCCAAGAAAAATGCAAACATCAAGCTCTAACTCAACCAGTGGATGATAGAAACCCTAGAAAAACCAACCATGTAGTAGTTTTGAAGAGCCCCCTTGGCCTGGAAGAAACGAGCCACTTGGAAAGCTATGTCTTCAACAGGCCTATGAGGATCCGGAGCTCCCCAGTTCTTGAACCTGAAGAAACATTCAATTCCAGAATATTTTGATTGAACAAGAACAAGAAAGATGAAGATTATTCGAACCGACCATCCTGTCCAGTTCTCCGTCCACATCTTGGGGCTCGTTTCGTTGTTGGGTGTGAAAGCATTGCAGCCGTAGAAACCATTGCAAGTGTTGATCTTTAACATTTTAACATATATGAAGTTGCCACAATCAAAGAAGAAGAAGAAGAATACACGAGTAAAGAATGCGGAAGGAGAGTGCTTGAATTATCTATTGATATACCATTGGAGGAGGAGCATCAGGTTGCTGGCACATGATCCACGGGACGCCGATATTCAGGGAATCGGCCATGCTTGCGCACCAGTTTACATATCGCTGTCCGGCTTCCCCGTAGTGGTCTTCTATCCCGCCATTGCCATATTCATTCTCGATCTATGTTTGACCAATAAAAATTCAGGAAAAGTATGATATATATGTCCTGGTGCTGCTACAGAAGAAATTTTCATCATTCTGATTGACCTGAGCTAGGAGAATTGGACCTCCTTGAGTTGCAAACAGCTTCGCCTGCTTAACCATGTCTACTATCAAGGTGGTAAAATTTTGCATCTCTTCCTTCATTAGTTGTTAAATAGAAGGTTTAATCTTAGTATGCTGCAATATTTAGAAATACTAGTGCACATATCATGTTAATCAATAAAAGAAAAGCTAGTTACCTTCCACGGCTGGTTATCTGTCCTGAGTTCAATGCCTGGAATGGCACGTAGCCAAACAGGAAATCCACTACAAAATGTAAACAAGGTTAGATCACAAATCTACACTATATATCAACATTAATTTTTTTCCTAAAAGAAAAAAACTTTCACATATATACCCATAGTTCCACTCGGCACAAACATAGGGACCAATCCGAAGAATAGCATACAAGCCAGCGTTTTGGACTTCCTTGAGAAATCTAACGACATCATAGTTGCCTTCAAAGTAGTACTGTACAAAAGAGTTCTCATAAAGAACAATTATTTAAGCAATATCAGATCATTATACTTATGTTCTGTACTAAGGATTTCAGTAGTTATTTAACCTGGCGTCTCTTGGGCTCGTGGCCATTCCAGAAAACATAAGTTTCAATCGCATCTAGTCCTCCCTCTTTGGCTTTCCTTATCAAATCCGGCCACATCTAATCAATCAACAAAACGAAATCAAAGAAGAAGAAGTTCATTTTAATAGTTCAAATGATTAATAATTGGCTGTAATTACCTCAGGAGTACTGCGAGGATAGTGAATGGAGCCGGAGAAGATGAGCCGGCGTTGGCCATCGATGATGAGAGCTCGTCCATCATGAGACACAGTGGTCGAACAAGCAGTTGAATAAAGAGAGGAAGCCATTAGGAGCACTAAGAACCATCTGTAGCTCGCCATTTTCCTCTCCTTCAGTACAAATTTAGGCCAGTGAAGTTGGAATTTATACTATAGTCTTTGTATCCTTTACTCAATTCATACTACTGCCAATCGGATAAGCTACAATTCTTCCAATCGTTGCCATTAATGGTGAGCATTAATTGTGGGAAACACCTAATTCAATCTTTATCTTGAAAAGTCAGTCAGAAATACGTTTACTAATTTTCCACGACATCCTTTTCGGCGATTAAATCGCCTCCATTTTCTATGTAAAGAAAGACTTTATTTTGGAGTTTGTAGTAAGGAAAGAAATACAATTATTTTGTCTTTATTTATTTACTTTTTAAGGTAGTTTCCTTTGCGGTATTATGTCGCTGGACATGATTTTACCACAATCCATGCGGGCTGACCAAAAGGATGCATTCATCACTATATATCCACTATAATGTTTTTTTGTTAATTTTTCTATTGTTATTTATACATAAATGGAGGTACATGTCACTCTTTAAGTATTGGACACAGCACATGAATTTGATAATGCAAATAAAACTCAAAGTACCATGATATAAGAGGCTTATCAAAGATCATCATCACTCTTATAGGTTTGTGGTTTAATTCCACTACTTTGTATTTCTATATAAAAACAATTAGGAACATGTATTATTCAAATCAAATATATACATAATCTTTAAATGATGAATTAATATTCCATTTGTACATATATTACATTCAAGTCTACAATTTTTTGAGTTAGAGTAGTTCAATCACAATTTGGTCTATGTCCCTGTGCCCACTTGGCTTGCTTTTTAGGTTTCTTTCTGTTTCTTTTAGTTTTATTAATTTTTAATTATTCTTTAAATTTTTACTGTTTAAAAAGAAATCAAGTATTCTTTAAATTTCTTATAATTACAGTTGGCATGTTCATGTTCATTAGTAATCCTTCACAACACGTTCTAAGATGACACATGTACTCATATTTATCTTATAGGTTGAAGGTTTATTCAAAAATCATTTATATGTATTATGCAAATCCAATATAGACAAATTTTAATGAAGACTTAAACCTAAAGTCACTTGCAGATGAATCACTCTATCATCTCCTTATCAATCTTAAGGTAAGTATTTTATTTTGAAAATTATTGTATTATTGCATCCTTACCTCAAAAGGGTTGGATAATATCAATACATAATAATTCTTGTGAGCTTCAAATTAAGCCATTGCATTAGATTTTCTTTGACCATCATATGACTAGTAAAGCTTGGAAAAAATTGCTTATTGGCTTCAAAAGGCTCGTTTGGATGCAGCTTTTAGCTGCGTTTGCGTTTGCGGACAGCTACTTTTGGAAACGTAATGCGTTTGGTGCATAGCTTCTGCATTGTTTTTCAGAAGCCGCTCGCCTCTAGCTTCTGCAAACTGAGAAGCCGCTCGCCCCTGTAGTGCCACTCCCTCGCGCACGCGAAGCAATCCCATGCCCAGGCTGCCACCTCCGGCATCCTCCTCCATCACCTCCCCGCTGCCTCTGCCCTCCTCCTTGCATACTCCGGCCACGGTGAACCCTCCACCTCCATCCGCCTCTTCCACGACAGCCCCCTCAAGCTCCGTCTTCGGCTCCATCCCCAGCTTTCCCGAAATGAGAAGCGCTTCCTCTAAATAGTGCCTTCGCCCGTCGCCCGTCGCCCGTCGCCCGTCGCCGTCACCTGTCGCCGCCGCCCGTCGTCGCCGCATCTTCACCCCATCGTCGCCCGCCGTCGCCGCATCGTCGCCCGTTGTCGCCGTTCGTCGCCGTCGGCAGGGCGCCAAACATGATTTGGGATTTCCCCAAATCTCCTCCGCTTCGCCGAATCCCAAATCCCTATTTGGGATTTTTTTTTTTTTTTACCTTTTCTTAATTTTTTTATCAGTATTAATAAATAAGAAATTTTAAAATTAAAATAATTAAAAATATAAAAACAAGAGAATTATTTTAAAAAATTCTTACAAAATTAAAAACAATTAAAAAATATGATTTTTTTTACCTATTAATATATAAAAATAAGATATTAAAAAAAATGAATTTGTATGTAGGTTTATATACTTAGAAAAGTTTCAAAAAATTTTTAAGATTAATCCCCTTTAAGATAAAATTCACTTATATATAATAGTTAATATATATATATATAATTATATTAAATAATTTTAATTTATATATATATAGATATTAAAAAAAATATTTTTATTATAAATTATAAAATTTTCTTAATATAATTGAACAGCACAGCACAACAGCTCACAGTTGCTTATTAGACCAGCTAAAACATTCAAACAGCTTCAGCTTTTCAGATCAGCTCTATTCAGATCAGCCAAAAGCCAGAAGTTCCAGCCTCTTCAGCTCTACTCAGATCAGCCAAAAGCCAGAAGCTCCAGCCTCTCCAAACTAGCCCACAATCTCTTAGTTATATCCATACATTTATTATCATGATTATCTCACTATAAAAATTTCATCAAAGAAAAATATGGTAAATTTTATATGGATTGCTTAATTAATTAATGGAGTATTAATTTTTGTAAATCCGAAATCTTGTGAGACCCACTTTTTGACCTCTAGATTTGACATCCTCCTGCACTTGCTTCCTGAATTCTCCGAAGGTGAAGTCCCTGTACACCGATGGCTTCCTGCAGCTCCCAATGCAAGACTCATACGAGGGGCACATAAAGTAGGCAATTGAATACCGATCCATCTTCGCATTGGCCATTACCTTGTGCTCCACGCTCTTGTAGACATCGTTGCTCCATGCCTGCACACAAGTGATCAGAGTTCATTCATATGATTTACAGTTCCTTAATTTCAGCACAAGTCAAAGGACCTTCCAATTGATTAGTTGATCGTACCTGGAAAAGATCGCCGATGTTGACAATGAGAGCGTCGGGGTTTGGTCTGACGGCGACCCACTCGGAGCCCTTCATCAGCTGCAATCCCCCGACTTGATCTTGGTGGAGGATTGTGAGGAAGTCGCTGTCGGTGTGAGGCATCAGCCCGAACACCTCCGCCGGCAGGGGGCATGGTGGGTAGTGGTTCAATCGGAGGAAGCATGTGCTCTTGTTGCAGCTCTCGGGGAATCCCTTCCGGTGGCACCCCAAGCTCTCCGCGAGCACTCCGGCGAGTGTGCTCGCCAGCTCTGACATTGCTCCCGCGACCTTCTCCATCACTTGCCTTGATCATGCGCGAGAATTGATTGATTAATAATGGCTTCTCGTTTATTTGTTTGCTACTTTCTGCAGAATTAATTAACTGTCTGTACCTGAGAGAATTGAATTCGCCATGGAAACTCCCCTCCTCCATGATCTTCGCAAGAGGGACATGCAAGGCCTCCGACCAGGAGAACTGCTGCGGGGACGTCGCCGTCGGAGTTCCCCACTTGTAAGAGTCGCTCAGGAGCCTCGAGCTCGCCTTCTTCTCGAAGGGAAGGTCGAACAGCTTGATCTGCTCCCGCTTCATCTCGCTAAACAGCTCGTGGCTGATCCCGTGGTGCAGCACCTGGAAGAATCCCCACTTCGAGGAGGCCTCGGCGATGGCTCTCGCGCAGGCCCTTCTCTCGGCTCCACTGCGACTCCTCAGGCCCCTCAGATCTATCACAGGAAGCTCGCATTCCGCGATCACCAGTCGAGGGGTTTCGTCAGTGTGCAGGGTGGAGCTGGGCGGCAGTCGTTTGAAGCTTTCGGCGAGTGGCGGATTAGCCACGGCGGCGGCGTCTTGTGCTCTCATGACCATTAATTGTTGTTGGGTTTGACTTTTTGCCGTGAATGAATATTCATCGTGGCGACGAGAGCTTGCGCTTCTTATATTAATGCTGCGCGGCAGCAGGCCGCGGTGGGGGCGGCGCCGACTTGGGCGGTGGAGTATAGGGCTCTGCCACTTGGCAGATTTGGAGGATCAGGCTGTGGGCATGGTTGCCGAGGTAAAATAATAATAAAAAAAAGAATGATTCCTTAAGAATCTTACAATTCACCAACTGTATTGACAATCTTGCAGCAGTCAGATTAGAGTGTAGAACCTCCTTTCCCCATTACTTCACTCTCTCCCGAGACCGTTGACTTTTTTCCTAGTATTACCCTCCAATGTATAGGATATAATAAGATAATCACAAATACCAGGCTACTCTCACATTGACATGATAATCCAACGTATAGGATATAATTAGCTTAATCTAATTAATATAATTTGTATGTAATTAATTAAAATTTTATTAACAAACAATGTCATACTACATAATATTTAATAATTAAATTTATTAATTGTAGAATTATATAAGTTAAATCAACTGCTCGCTTGGTGATAGGGGCCATTATGAACTGCTCGCTTAGTCAAATACTATTTGACTTCACTGACTGTCCTGTCCATATCTTTACTGATTAGGAATTTAGGTAGGTGATGGTTGTATTTTTTATGCTTAGGAGTTAAAAATTGGTGGAGATTAAAAAAATCTCAAACGAAGCTTAAAATTATAAGGTTTTAAAAATTAATCCGTACTATTTGGTGTATTTAATATATTCAGTGACGATACATTTAATATCAATATATTTAGTATATACTAATTTAAGATAGGACCGATACATCGATACAAACGGAGAATCTAAACTAAAAATATAGTTAATTTGAGGAGTGATTTAAAAAATTTAAGCGGCTTGACTAATCACGTGATAAGTTTAGAGGGCGGCAGAATGACAATTACTATATAGCATGTGCATGTGCATCAAAATGAAGTTGTTGGGTGTGATAGTGTCTTATAGTGCTTGGACTATACATCAAAGCCGAATTTCATACGCCCAAACTGCAACTTTTGCTTTAGCTTGATTGTTTTGTTTATAGAGATATTAATTATTATCTAAAGTGCGATGGCCGGAACGTATAATTTGGACTCTAATATTGTGTTTCTATGGATGAAAAATTGAAAAAAAATAAAATAAAAACTATATTAAATTTGAACAAAAAATAATTCAATGTAATTTTTTTTAATTTTTTATCCAGAAAATATAACTTATGCTTGATTTGGCATTTAATATGCTGCAACTGCCGAAAAGAGAAATAACCCGTTTGAAATCGTTCAACTGACTCTTATATTCCGTAAGATATATTTTGTAAGTTCTTAGCAATTTTTCTAAATATTCTTTTAACTTTTTTAATAAATATAAAATTAAAAGCGAAGGCACTCAAATCAAGAAACATTGATTCATCTATATATACACTTAATTTATTTGTATTAATTAATTATATACATGTCGTTTTGGAAGTTTACAAATTTGCACTTTCCCATATGGTTTCGTGTAAATCTCAATTTTGCTCTTGATTATGAGAACATGCAAGGTGTTAGGCCAAGCCCAATAAAACCAGCCCGGTCAACTAGGTTGTTGACTGGGTCAAAATCAACATAGAATCGAAATCAAAACTCGATTTGGGGAAAAATCGGGCGTCGATTCGAAATGGCGGAATTGATGCCTCGAATGATGACCGCAGGCGACTTCATCGATGCTTGCCAACGGCCAGAGGTCTTGGACGACCCACAAGAAGCGACACCGGTTAGCAGTGCCCCACTAGGTGGCAATTCCCCACAGACGAGGTGATGATGCAAGCTTCAGCAACGGGGATGGCAAATAGCGACGAGACGCGGACAACATATGAGGTGTTGATACATCTGGCGGTGACATCCCCTCACCTCCGGTGTCCGGTTACATTGCCAGTAGCACGCAGAAAGCCACGTAGAGCCATCTCAGCAAAGCAGGCGACATGGGTGTTGACCGGATTTTGGGTGTGAACCCGGAATCATTTTTGGCTGCGGATTCAAATCTAGTTTCGAATCCAATAGCTGTTAGGATATATTTTTCCTTATTTCCATTTGATTTATATACTGATACGGCTTTTCCCTCTCCCCTTTTTTCTTGGGTTGGACGAAGGGTTGAAACTTTTCATTATCGCTGAGGAGCGCATGCGTGGGTGCGTTCCTGTCGATCACGCTGAACCTAATCGAACCGCTTAATTCATCCTCTGTGTGGGACTTTAATAAATTTGGACCCTGCATGACTGACTGTTAAATTAGTTATAATAATTAATTAAGTTGATTCTTTGTGTTATTATAAAACAGGGCATATCACAAGGGCCCTACTTCCTTGGATGAAATTCACAGAAAAAAAAAAAAATATATTGAATCTAGTAACTCTTTCCTTGGGATTCCGTCAAAGGGAACAGTAAAATTTATAAGCCAGCTAGATAAATTAGTAAATGCAGAAATTTAGTTGCGCTATGATGGGCCGTTATTCCGATTCAGGTTGGATGGAGAATTTAGGTCAAGCTATATGGACAATGGTGCTTAGTTGGGCTAGAATGGGTCGTCATGCCAAGGCAGGTTGGGTTGAGAATCAAGGTTGAGTTGCAATCCTAGGTTGGGACTAACGACCAAATTATACTATCATACTATGTTGGGTTAAGCGACTTGTTTGGTCAAACTTGTGGTCCAATTAGACCAAGGTGTCAAATAGGATGGGTTTGGACATTGAAGTGGTTTTGTGCTAGAGACTCAATTCAATCATGAGCGTGAATACTAAACAGATGACACATCCATAAACTTCAAAGTTATCATACTTTAATAGTATAATTTAATAGAGAATATATTTTTGCTCATGCTATAATTTTAGGTTTGGTTCAGTTTTTATCCTAGTTTGGTTTGGTTCAATTTCATAAATATCAAAACAATTTTAAGTTTAATCTTAACATTTTAGATCAAACCTAAAGAATTTTTAAATAAAACAGAGAGATATATTTTAAAATAAAATAAAGTATATTTTGTAATCGCCTCTACATGCTTTGTTCGGAACAGGGAGATAGATGCTCGCAGTCAATGATACCGTGGCACATTGTGTCAAGTTAATTTAGTAGATTAGTCAAATATTGCCTTTATATGTTGACTTAATGTAAAGGTCAAATAATGTATATACTAAGTATAACTCATTGTGATCAATTGACCAATAGTGACGTGACAACAAGAAAGAAAAAGAAAAAAAATTGACTAGCATGTTGGACTTGATGTATCATAATTGACATATTGTGACATTGTATGTGATGTGATGATACATCTAATTTTAGCTCTCACTCGCATGTGTGGTATGCACTGGACATCACATCGCATTCCTTCTAACTGTTTATCATAAAAGATCAGTTTAGTTTATCATATGGAGTTCATTTAAAATCTTGGAGGAAGTGCTGGGGTTGTGCTGTGCAAGCGTTGGCAACAGTACATATGAAAAAGCTAAAGTGGTATTAGATATTAGATATGAAAAACGTTTGCACAGCACAAAGCCACTTCTTGTGAACTATAGGCTCTTATCTTATCCCCTACTCGAGCCGGCTACTCCTACGCTTTTCTCTTGGAACTATCATGGCTCTGGTGACTTAAGCTGATACTGATACTAAGGTGTTGAAGCACCTGCTAAAGAGATAGGACACAAGAGGTGAGTGGTATTAGATATCTAACACTAAAGAGAAAAAAATACTATCTCTATGGAGTAGAGCTTGAACACTTAAATATACGGGTGAGCACTATTTGATTTTTATCGAATTTATCGATCGATAAATTAATAAATCGATTCGGTAATTTCGGTTTTAATTTTCGGTTCGGTATTGAGTTTTATGTAATTCAGTATTTGGTTTTCTGTTCAGTAAAAAAGTTTTCGGTTCGGTAATTATCGATTTACATATATATTAATATATAAAAAAATAATTTTTTATTTATTAATCTCTAACTCTTGGGCTCAATTTAATTTCTTATCTCACCCTCTCGGCAACCCAATCAGCCCAATTTAATTTTTATTTTAATTTTATTTTTTTTAATAAATTAATTAGGTAATATTTTAATATTTTTTAATCGGTAAATCAGTAAAATTGGTAATTTGGTAATTTACTGATCGGTAAATTTCTTATTCAATTCGGGATCAATTTTTAACATTTCGGTATTCGGTAATTCGATTTTTGATAATTCAAATTTTATCGAATACTCACCCGTACCTAAATATCATCAAACTAAAATGAGTTTAGGGATAAGATGACTTGCTAATATGAAGTCAAGGACTCATGTCAACTTGAGAACTTTTAATTGATTAATAAAAGTTGCCTCAAAATTTCCTCCTATTTTCAGATAAGAGTCCTTTGCAAATGAGGAGATATCAAAGAGGTTTATTACTTTCCAAACAAATACTTCTACATCTGTATATAAAAACTCGAATTCGATTGAAACCCGCATCCCTAAACTCGAATCCGATTAAAACCCGACCTATCAAATCCGAACTCATCCGATTTAGATTAACGGGTACCCAAATCGAATGTAACCGATCAAGTCGAGTACCCAAACTAGACTAGTCAAATTGTCACCCCTAGTTACCCACGGGTAGTTTAAATATCTAACTTAAGTTTAAGTTATATAACAGAGTACTCAACCCAGATTCGCGTCAGGTTCAAAGTGGATTTTGCAATTAGGTCGAATTTGAGTTTAAGATAAAAATGCCGCATCTAATCCGTTGCCGTCTCTAAATATTATATTAGTATTTTGAATGATACTTAATTGATTTATTTTTTTAAAAAATATAAATTAAATAATATCTGCCAGAATCCTAATTCCGTGGAGAATTTAATAAATTAAATAATATCTGCCAGAATCCTAATTCCGTGGAGAATTTAATAATATAAAAAATGTACATTATTGCCTCCTTGGAGGGGGAGCCATGTGTGACGGGTGGACGTGGAGCACAGTAGTGACTCGTGTATCCGTGGGCCCTGCGTGTCGGCCGTCCCCATCCACTCAAGACGGCGCCATCAAGTCGCATTGTAATTGATGAAAAAGTTTAGGGATAATTTTGTCACGATGAAAAAAAAGTGGAGTCTGCACCGAACACGGTAACGTGCGACGATGACAGTGACACCGGTACATACCCGCTTCCGGTCACGTTGTCATCCATCCCCCGAATCCGTCAATTTACAGAGATGGGTAATAATGCAGAAGAATGGGCCCCCGGACGTGCCAGCTTTAAAATGCTGGGACCCGGGTCAAGCGATCAATAAAGAAGCGAGCATTTTATCGAGTAAGTAGTTAAGTGTAAACAAAAATCTGATCCCGGGACTTCGACTTTGAGAAGAGTTTTTATTTCTTTTCCGTTGTTGGGGAAATATTTGAAAAGTGTGTGCGTACGAGAACGAAAGCGGTGGGTGAGGAGGCGATGACGCTGGGAATAAAAGTGCACATTGTTCTTTCTTTTAAAGCCTTCTGCCTTTAAAGTAGCAACCCCGAAGCGGAAAGAGCGACTGAGTTTTTTTTTTATCTTGCTGCCCAAGATTTTACCGGCAACCGTCCCTCTCTGTTCCTTTGGGGGGTTTTCGATTGGCTTGTTCGTGCCGAGCTCGGGGAAGGCCGACGATGGCGACGAAAATCAAGAACGACAGCTTGCCAGAAGTCTGTTGAGCTTGTGGGTTCCGGTAAGTTGTGATCGGCGACGAATTCTTGTGGAGCGTGGTCCGCTTCAGTGTTTCTCGTTCCATTGGTTTCTTTAAGCGACTTTGCTCGGGCATCGGTTTCTTGATTTGGCTCTTGAAACCCTAGTTTTTGCCGTGGATTTGGATTTGAGATGCTGTTTTTATTATTTTTTTTTCGTTTTATTTCTTTGGCATCGTCTTATGGTTTCGCTTGAGGGTTTGGGTAGGAAGGAAATGCAGGGAAGAAATGATTGGATTTGCTAAGATAAAATGAAACTTTCTACTGTTGGTGTCAGCCAAGAAGCACCAGAAGGTGATATTTTATTCTGTCGTTTAACTTGTTTTGTTCTCATTTTCTGCCTTGGGAAAATTATGCTATTATTTTCAATCTTGAACTAGGGGAGGATAAGAGATGCTTGGACTCGGAGCTGTGGCACGCCTGCGCCGGGCCGCTGGTATGCTTGCCTACGTCTGGAACCCGAGTTGTGTACTTCCCGCAGGGCCACAGCGAGCAGGTCATAGATTGATTTTCTAGTAATATGTTTCCTTGAGACACGGGTGTTCGATGCCTTTTCTTCTTGATGATGCCTTGGTTTTAATAAAGGTGGCCGCGTCAACAAACAAGGAAGTGGAGGGCCATATCCCTAATTACCCGAACTTGCTGCCTCAGTTGCTCTGTCAGCTCCACAGTGTGACGTTGCATGTTGGTTCTTCAATTGCCTTTTCTTTTGTCTAGAGGACTTGATGCGGTCAACATATCATTCGAGTGCTGGACTTATTGCAGGCAGAATTGGAAACGGATGAAGTTTATGCCCAGATGACCTTGCAACCACTAAGCCCTGTGAGTTTGATCTCGAATGTGATTGCTGGGTCACCGCCGTATTCCGTTTTCCTTTTGATATCTTTGAATGTTCTCTACTTTCTGTAGGAAGAGCAGAAAGATACTTGTTTTCCTATTGAGATGAGCATTGTGAGCAAGCAACCAACAAACTATTTCTGCAAGACTCTGACAGCAAGCGATACCAGTACCCATGGAGGGTTCTCTGTACCCCGTCGGGCAGCTGAAAAAGTCTTTCCTCCCCTGGTGCGAAGTTCATGGCCATCTTATATTATTTTCTCACAGAGTTTTGATGGTAACAGCACAAATAGAAGTTACTTCTACCATTACTTTGTTGGTTGTAGGATTTCACTCAGCAGCCACCAGCACAAGAGCTTATTGCTCATGACCTTCATGATGTTGAGTGGAAGTTCAGACATATTTTCCGAGGTAATTGAACCTATTCTTGATGCCATAACTTTTTTCTATTGGTGTTCTATTATAGTGATACACATATTTCTATTGAAATAAATTGAAATATGCAACAGTGGAAAAAAATAGTGGTGCTATGGTAACATTTTTACTGACATAATTTATTAATTATTTGAAACTAGAACTTAAATTTTTCCAGTTTTATCAAACTATCAGTTCCTGTGTTCTTTTGTAAGTAATGCTTCAAATCTCCATGCGAAAGATCAAAAGATAATACTCACCAGGGTATACTTGAGCTGTCTTTAATTGAGAAAGATACTGCATTTATATATTTGTGCCAATGTAATTGCTACAATTTTAGACAGTGATAGTTCCCAACTGAAAGGCAAATGATTTATATTGTATTTGACCAGATATTCCAATAGATTTTAGCTCCCAAATGCTTATCCATTCTTAGGCTGAAACTTCTCATTTTTTACTTTGGACACCAACAAAATGCTATATTTGCTCTTACAAATGTAAAAAAAATCAACTTATGAAAAAAGATGCTTTAAATGCAGCATTGATGACTTCTCCAAGTACTATACTCTTCAGTGTTGCTGACTTTTCCCAACTAAGTTGCCTCCAGCGAATCTCCTATCATCTAAGCTCTTTGCATAGTCAGCAATAATTCAAGAATCAAGTTGAAGGTGTCCATGTTTTTAATAGAATCTCTTGTTAGGATATCCCTTACCATAGTATTATTTTTTTAACACAACCTACCATTAATTTAGTTTGAGATTTTGTTTATGTTGATTAACAACACTCACAACAAATCAAATGTTGGCCTCGTCATAGTAAGATAGATCAATTCCTTAATAGAAGGTTGAAGCATCATAAGTGGATAATTTATGATTAGGAGGAATAAGAGTATTAATTGGCTTCCACAAGTAACTTTTAGCTATACTTTCTCATAGATGAATAAATTGTGTTTTGAGCAATTTTAGTCCTAAAATAATAGTGTGGCTTACTAAGATATTTAATAATAAATTTTATTTTTGTTGTCTCTTTAAAACCCAAGATGCCTTTTGTATCACTCATAGTGTCCCGGATAATTTTTCTTTTAAATTGAAATCTTGCACCAAGATAGAATCTCAAATGAGACCCCAAAACCCTAATCTAAAGTTAGGTAATCCGTTGAGACTATTTTTAATGCGGAAGCTCCAAGGATTACTATTGCTTACCCCTGCTCTCGCGAAGTTCGATGACTCATCGAACTGCCATGTATGCTCACAAGATTGCTTACATCACACACGTGCAAAGGAGAGGAGACTCTCCACTCTCCTTGCACTCACAAAGTGACACCCCGATCTGCACTCACTAATGTAATTACCTCGGGACAATGGGTTGGCGTATAAGCGAGCAGAGCAAGAGCAAGACTGACTTTTCAAGGGGACAATGTGCACAGATAATAATATAATATTATCTAAAAAAATATAAAACCAACAATATGATTCAAGAGTAGAGGTTGCCCTTAATGTGTGCCTCGCTCCTCATAGATTTGGTGCACCGTCGAAGAAGAATCTCGTTGTCATCACATTGGAGTAGCCTCGAAACTGATCCCTGCTCCTAACGCATGTGGGCGCCCTGCTCCTAACGCATGTGGGCGCTGTGAGCAAGGAAGGGAAAAGATTGGGCATCGGCTGATTCTGGCGCACACCTGCACCTAGAGTTTTTGCCCATCTGGGTTCGACTGCCGAAAGCCACCGCCGCACCTAGAGGCATCGAAGGTCGTCGCCGTTGCACTAGGAGGCGAAAGACAAAGCTATCAGGCCAAGGGAAGGAGCTATTGTGTGCGTCTTCTTCGTTTAAGCCTTCGAACGAACACCGCGAGGAGTAGAGCCCATGATGAGTTGATCCTGGTCATGGCGGCAACGACGTGACCAGGTTCTTTTGAGCCACCACCGCTTGGTTCTGGAGGACGAAAGTTGAGGACACGTGAAACTCTAGACCACTGAGTGCCGCCGCCTAGGGTTCCGACGCCATCTGGGTGTGCTGGTGTTGACGTCGCATTTGTCTGGGCGTATGGAAGTCGCTGCCACTGCCGCTGGAAGAGAGTAAGGAGGGGAACGCCGGCCTTGCTTCTATCGATGAGAGAGAGAGAGAGAGAGGAGAGAGATTGCGTCTCTCTTCTGGTTCACGATCGCCCTCACTGATGGAAGAGGGGTTTGCGCTGGTCGGAGATCGGCGTGGTTGATCCACTCCCGCCTAGGGTTCTCATCATCGTCGAGGAGCCCTCGTAGAGAACCCTAGCCAACAATGCAGCGAAGCTCAAGCCGTTCGTTGTCCGACTGTTACTTGTCATTATTGTCGACATTGTTGCCCCACACGGCCAGAGTCTATTTATAACCCTCGCCGTCGTGTGCAATTTTTCACATGGTTTCTCGAATCGTTGCCACGGGACTCCATCAGGGACTGGGTTGAACTCACTTAGGTTCGCCCATAATTATTGAATAATTATGGGGTTTAGGCTTAGTCTGTTTGTATGCTTAAGGCTTATTGAGTCTTATGCCTGCGAAGCTATCATGCGTTCTGATCCATCAATCCCATGGCCCATGTCCAATGACCCATGCGCAGATCCAATCATAGGGATTGATGTCTCAAGGTCCTCCATGTCCATGGACAATCGTGTGTTAACCTTCGTCACGCATGTACCCCCGAGCTTTGGCCATCTTAGGGCCTGTCCAACCGTCGGATGATGAGGGTCATCACACTCCCCCAACTGAGTTCGTCATTGTCCTTGATGACAAATTATTAAGGTAAACCTTGATCTCCTTTCCAAATTGCTATAGGTGAAAAGCCTTTTCCCAGTGGGCTTCTTTTTCAGGTGTCTCTTCTAATGGATGAGACTGTTGAGTCGATTTAGCAGATATTTTCTTTCTTATCTAGGTGTTAGTTTTAATAAAACTAAGTTTTCCACTAGAAATTACTCATTTCGTTGCTTCTGATAATGCTGCATCGTTCTTGCAACGTGCTCTAAGCTATCTCTAGCTTTTGAGAGCACTTTAGCTCCCTCTCTAGCCACGCTATATGCTACTGGGCACACACCTCATGAACGTTGAATTACATCTGTAGGTGTGAGAGGCTATCTTCTAAGAACAATCTCAAAAGGCGTCTTCCTAGTGGATGAAGACCGCTGTAAATTATAAGGAAATAGTACTGAATCAAGGAGAGATACCAAGTTGCGCTAGTTTGCTATTATGAAATATCGAAGGTATTTTTTAAACAATGTATTCACTCTCTGTCTGGCCATTGGTCCGAGAATGGTTTGCAATTGAAAACATCAACTATGAGCCTAGGTTTTTGAACAAAGATGTTCAAAAACTTTATGTGAATCTGACATCTTTGTTAGAGGTGATGTTTAAGAACTTGCTCAAAAGCAATCTTGTATTTCAACTGTAATAACAACTATAAGAAGGTGCCGCTAACCAAACATGCAGTTGGCACCGTAACAAAGGAAGTAGGATAGAATCCCTACCTCAATAGCAGACGTATAATAAATAGATCCAACCAGAAGTCACGCGTAATAATCAACCGATCCTAACAGATAAGTCATCGTGTAAGTCAATGTATTATGCTAATCCACCTATCATTATTATTAACATGCACATCCAAGTTACTTAGGTGATTATGTCCAGATCTAGGTTATTTAATTAAGCTTGTTCGTTTAATACATGCACCCAGGTTATGTTCGGATGCGTTCGTATAAATATATAGAGTGAGTGTCGGGTACTAACAGAGTTCGCAACCACGTGCGAACGTAAATCACCATGTGAACGCTGGAATACGCAAGAACAAGCCCAAATACGTAGATCGAGGCGTCAGCATGAACTTCGAGGTTCGCCTAATAGTACCGTCGGAACAGTGACTTCGTTGGCACCCGGATGTACTACAAATCTTGACTTGTGCGCCTCTTCCAGTAATTCTTCCTAAATGACCTCAGGTACACAGTCGGTTCCAACATCTTATTACACCTTATGCGTCTTGAGTAAATTCATTCTCTTTTACTCTTTATAATAATAGACTGCAGGTACCAATTATTTGGTTAAGCCTCAATTATTTTTTGTACAATTGGAGATTGTGCTATCATCACGGCCAAACACCCGTGCTCAGTAGGGCACACAATCTCAACATCTAAATCTACCACCTGTCTTGCCAACTCAGTCAGTGCTATGGTAAGTGAGCTAATACTCATGCAGTCTTTTTTACTCAAGGCGTCTGCCACTACATTGACTTTACCCGGGTGGTAATTAATCGTAATATCATAATCCTTCAGAAATTTCACTCATCTATGCTGTCTCATATTTAACTCCTTTTGTGAAAATAAATATTTTAGATTTTGATGATCTGTGAAGATCTCAAAGGTAATGCCATATAGATAATGACGCTAATCTTAAGGGCGAATACCACAGTGGCTAACTCCAAATCATGCATTGGATAATTTTTTTCAGTCTTCGAGTTAACGTGAGGCATATGCAATAACTTTATCATAGTGCATCAATACAACACTTAAACCTTGAAAAGATGCATCTGTATAAACTGTATACCCCTCATAACATGTCGAAAATACCAATATAGGTGCACTAATAAGTCTTCTTTTCAATTCCATAAAGTTATTCTCACAATTGTAGTCCCAAAAAAACTTAAACTTCTTTATTCGTCAGATTTGTGAGTGGAGTAGCAATTTTTTAAAAAAACCCTCAATAAATTTCCTATAATATCCGGCAAGCCCAAGGAAACTCCGAACCTCTGAGATGGTTTTCGGATTTTCCCATTCCACGATAGCCCTAATCTTTTCTGGGTTTACGGCAACACCTTCGCCAGAAATCACATGTCCCAAGAAAGTGACTTCACTTAGCCAGAAAGTACACTTGGTGTATTTAGCATATAATTGCTCTCTTTTAAGAGTTTCCAGCATAAGCCGAAGATGTCTCTTGTGCCCTACTCTGCTACGATAATTGATTAATATATCATCAATAAAGACTACCACAAACTGGTCCAGATAATCAATGAATACCCGGTTCATCATATCCATAAAAGCTGTTGGTGTATTAGTTAGGCCGAAGGGCATCACAAGAAACTCGTAGTGCCCATAACGTGTTCGGAAAGCAGTTTTCGACACGTCCTCACATCGGATCCTTAATTGGTGATATTCTGATTTCAAATCGATCTTCGAATAAACACAAGTATCTTTAAGTTGATTGAACAAATCATCAATCCGCGGCAAGGGATATTTATTCTTGACAGTAACGGCATTTAACTGTCTATAATCAATACAGTCGAAATAAACCATCCTTCTTCTTCATAAAAAGAACAGGAGCACCCCAGGGAGATGCATGGGGTCTGATAAATCCTTTATCAAGAAGCTCATATAATTGTACTTTTAACTCTTCACTCACATGGCGCTATCCGATATGGTGCTTCAGAGATAGACGCTGTGCTAGGCTAGAGATCAATGGTGAAGTCAATAGCCCGGCCTGGGGGTAATCTAGGCAAGTCCTTAGGAAATACATCCAGGAATTCTAATACACGTTCAATAGGGATCAGAGTTTGATCTCCCGCATCAACAATAGATATCAAATATCCTTGATATCCACTGCTAATTAATCTCTTTGCCTGTAGTGCAGAAATAATGGGGGTAATCTGACATGGTACTCCAGTGAATGTATATGCGATTGACTATAACGTTTGAATATCACCGTGCAGTTGTAGCAATCCACTACCACACGGTTATAAGAAAATCAATTCATACCCAGAACAACCTCGAAATATGAGAATTCCAGTAATATCATATCCGAGTAGATAATCAACTCGTTAAAACTCAGAGGGCACTACTGTATCTCTAAGTACGATCGTAATGTATTACTAGAGGGTACAGATACTGTCATATCATGCTGAGATAATATGGGCTCTAACCCTAATTTATTCACAATTGCATATGAAATAAATGAATGCGAGCTATCAGTATCTATCAATAAGCAAGCAGACGTATCATATACTGAAATAATATCTCGCAGCACGTTGCTGGTCTTGCTTTGTGCATCCTGCTCGGTCAACGCATACGCCTGACTAATCATGGGGACCTGAGCCTGCCTATTATAGGGAACTGGTGCTGTATATCTACGGCGAGGAGGTCAGGGTTGTCCTCGTCGAGGAGGTAGGGCAAATCTCTGCGTACTAGGGACAAACTGGGGCTATTTCCTCTTACAAGTACTAGGGGCAAACTGTGGCTATTTCCCCTTACAAGGGCAGTCCTTATAATGATCCATCTCGTGGCAATAGTGGCACTATATATACTGGAGTGGGCAGTCTCGAGAAATATGACCAATTTCCCCACACCGATAACACGTTCTCGGGTCAGGTGACGACCCAGTACTAGGTGGTGGTGACTGGATAGACCACATAGACATGGACCCTGGGGCCCATGATTTTCGACCCGGCTGGATCAAACGAGAACTAGACCTCTGCATAGGTGGACTCCTGCTGGCAGAAAACCCAGAGTCCTGGGGATGGCTCGAAGCGGGCGCTTTGCCTTTACGACGCTTCTGATAAATAGTTTTCTCACATTGCTCAGATCGGCAAGCCATAGCGACAATAACTTGGAAGTCCTCAGGAGGCGATGGTTGGTCACTCGCTGGATATGGGTCCAGCCCATGAATAAATTGTTCTGACCGATCAACAATCGTTGGTACCATATTTGAAAATATTTTAGATAACCATTGGAAATCTGCCAAATACTCGTCAACAGATTGCCCATTGTGCTCCAGGGTTATGAATTCATGGCGCAATATCTCGCGGAAAGTCTTCGGAAAGTTCTCGGCGTGGAATGCCTCAGAAAATATCCTAATCAAAACGGGCTGCGTCGATAGTTTGTTCGGGTCATTCGAACTAGTCTTTCGCATCATCGGAGAAGAAGTATACCGCTAGCATTACTCTCTGATCATTTGGGCACTGCAATAGGTTCAGCGTATCGGTCACACTTTGTAACCAGCGGGTGACCTCCCAGGGATTCGGTTGTCCAGAAAACACCTCACATCTTCGCTCTCCCATGGCAGTAAAGCGATACGCTAATTCCATCGCTGTAGTCGATGGAGTTTCGCGGGCTCTGCGCCGTGGTGGTTCTTAGACAGAGGCCTCTGGAGCGTGTCGTCTGCTCCCAACTTCGCTAGTATCATCGTCGGGTTGAATATGCGGAGTTGCTACAGAAGGTTCTTCCATTCTCTCTTCACCGAAACCAAAAGCTTTCCACATCCAACTAAGCAGTAAGCTCATTGCTTCGCGAGCTAACCTGACTAGTCCAAAACGAGCTCTTTTTCGGTGCCATTTCCTGTAATGCAATAATAACAATCGATTTTATATTGATTTGAGGGTCACTTGTTATCAAAATCGAAAACGGTCAACACTAACGCGTCTCTTAAATTTTAATATTTTATCTTTAAGTCCTTAAGTCAGTTCAAGACCCTAAACTAAATCCTCTAATACCACTAATTGTTACACCCCCGAGCCCCACTCGGGACGCACGCCGCGAATCCCGGGCCTTGGGACGCAACAACTCTATACCTGACAAGTCAATACGAAAACCAAGAAGGTATAAGACAGAAATAATGACATAAACATAAGGCCAACTCGGCCACAATCATCCAAATACAGGACAATAGACATAAGACCGGCGCAGTGGTCAACAAAGTCAACAATACCACGACCGACGCAGTGGTCAACAAAACCCAACTGAACACGACCGGCGCAGCGGTCAATATGTCCAAGACAACATATAATATAATAAACAATAAACCGGACAGATGCAGCTTAGCCCACCCAAATTGGTGCTCACCCAACTATCTATCTAAGGCGCTCCAGATGGAGCCGTGCCTAAACCTGGAGGTAAGTTAAAGGGGTTAGCCGGAGACTAAGTAGGGATATATCAAGTTATATGGTGCATGATCAAAATAGAAGAGTTTTACCAGAAATACCACCGTAACTCTACATGTCCCATGTAAATATAATCAAACTAACATACACATCAATATAGTGGCATCACACAGATAAAACTGGGAGCTGATACAACATGATTCGAGACTCGCAACTCTATGATGGAGTGGTCCTTACTGATGGCTTTCCGAATAGTAGAGACGGCTGTCCGTCGACAGCCCGCTAGTGTAGTGTCCTACACTCAGTACAACCCATCTCGCCGAGGCGATCATCGGATTGACAACAGATCCGAGACCTCAAGCCTATATCATCCAGCTCTCTCGGTCTAGCACTGGCACAGGGAGACAATCGCACGTCTCGAAATATAACAGACAATAATTGAGGTACGCTGATATGTCTATTGCTAGACATCCAACCCTCAATATATATATACATAAACTCCTACCGACTAGCATGCATACTATGTTACATACAAGCATGTTATGTCAACAGGAATATGACTCGAGCAGAAAGGAATCAGAATAGTAATCAACTGTAATCACAACAATAAGAAGGTGTCGCTAACTAAACATGCAGTTTTTACTATAACAAAGCAAGTAGGATAGAATCCCTACCTCAATAACAGACATACAGTAAATGGATCCAACCAAAAGTCACGCGTAATAATCAACCGATCCTAACAGATAAGTTATCGTGTATTATGCTAATCCACCCATCATTATTATTAACATGCACATCCAAGTTACTTAGGTGATTCTGTCCAGATTTAAGTTATTTAATCAAGCTCATTCGTGTAATACATGTGTCTAGGTTACGTTCGCATGCGTTCGTATAACTATAGAGTGGGGGTCGGGGTACTAACTGAGTTCACAACCATGTGCGAACGTAAATCACCACGTGAACGCCGGAATATGCAAGAACCCGCCCAAATATGTAGATCAAGGCATCGACACGAACTTCGAGGTTCGCCAGAACAATACCGCCGGAGTTTGTAACATGCCAGAAACATAGGGGAAAGGTTTGCCGAAAACCCAGGGACGTCGATCTTGACTCATCGAAGCTGGAGCAACACACGCTGCCACCGGAAACGCAGATCAGCGTGTTTCCCATGCAAAACCCTAGCTGCCGAGTGGGATGGTGAGGGAGGGCAGTGGAACGGGGCCGGAGCAGAGGGTCGGCACCGAAGGGAAGGAGGAGGGTCGCCGGAGAAGGAAGAGATGGAGACGCCGTGTCCACAGCGCACAAAGTCGGGCGAGAAAAGGGGAGCGGCGCTAAATCTGTTCACAGGGATTTTCGAAACTCGTCGCCGTCAGTAGGGAAGCTTGCCGGAGCAGCAGCCTACTGCAAGGGAGATGGCGGCGAGGAGATGAAATCGTGAGGAGGGCAAGTGTTCGTTCGGTGCGGGAAGGTGAATGCGCGGGGAGGAGAAATATGGCAGCAGCAGCAGCGGGTCACGGCAAGGAAGAATGGGTTCGTTACGGGTACACATGGAATGGGGAGGGGAATCGGATGAGACAGCACCTTCTCTTCAAATAAGAATTAAATAATTTATTTTATGTTTGTTTTACTATTCCAATTTGTTCATTGTATTATAGGCGTAACATTCTCCCCACCTTAGAAGAATTTGGTCCACCAAATTCAAACACATTTATTAACTATAAACATACAGGATTGCAAAAGTGATATTACAACAATCACTCGTCTAACTCATCTCACTCCGGAAACAGATCCGGATGTCTCCTCATAAACTCATCCTCACGCTCTCAAGTCGCTTCACTCTCAGGATGATTCTTTCACTTGACTTTAATCAGGCTGATAATTTTATTTCTCAATTAGTGCTCTTTGCGATCTAAGATTTCCATAGACATCTCCAAATATGTGGCATCCTTCTTGACATGAACAGCACCATGGGTCAATACATGCGATAGCTTCGCTACGCACTTACACAACATGGACACGTGGAACACCGGGTGGATGTGTGAGTACATCGGTGGAAGCGCTAACTTGCTTTAAAACGGTCCCTGTTTAAGTCATTTTTATATAGGGTTTCTCATGTGATTTTACCGTTACATTTTTACTCTTTTCACAGTTATGCTTGATTATACTTTGAATTATTGCGATGTCTTCGGAATCTACACTCTTTTGTGTTTTTACTTCATTTCAGAAAAAAAGCGAGGGGACGCAATCATTTTCAGCTAGATCAGTGTTCTCAGTGAGAATCACGACCTACCAGCGATTAGAATCACACCTCGTGGCTTCTGTTTCGCCCGACGCTGTATTTCCAGATTTCACCCCTCACCTTTCCTACACTAGAGAGGAGTTTTCATAAGGGCAAAAAGGGAATTTGAAAGGGGGGGAGCGAGGACATAAAAGAATGGCGTGAAGGCGCCAAAAGAAAAAGAAGGTAAGCAGGGGGAGAGGGGGCTGACTGAACGGAGAAAAGGGGGAAATCCTTCTCTGCGAGAGTGTGAAGGGGCGGACGACTGATCAAGGGAAGAAGAAGACCTCATCCGGCAGCTTCTTTCTCCTTGAGGGAGTCTCATCTTTCTCTTCTCATTTTTCTAGCTCTTATCAAGTTTTCCATGAATGTCACGTTGAGATTGATCTATGTTTTGCCTTGGACAATCACTCTTGTAGCTTAATCTTGTTTCAGGGTTAGAGAAAGCCCCTTGTATGTTTTACGCATGGATTGTTAACCTTATTTTATAAACCCTAATTTGTTCTATCATATCTAGTTGCACCCCATGAATGGAGAATGTCATTTTGTTTTTTTTTTTTCATGTTTTTAGATATCTTGTATTGCTGAGAAACACATCTTGATGTTAGATAACCTAAGTATGAGTATCTCAATCACCACACGAAAGTTGTTGGTTGTTTATGGGTAGTGTATGCCATCTTGCACTCAGTGGGTTTATTCGGCTAAGCATGCTACGCCGGTAGACGTCTAACTACGCAAATACCTTGTTGTACCCTTGAGAGAGGGTAATTTATACAATTGATGAGATGGTGTACACAATCTTGCACTCATTGGGTTTGTTCGGCTAAGCGTACTACGACGATAGACGTCTAGCCGGGTAAATACTTCGTTGCATCCTCGAGAGAGGATAACTTGTATCTCTGTGGATTACCCTAAGATTGTTGGGGAAGAATTTTATATTACTAGCTATCTATGCATAACGCGTCAAGGCGGCAAACCCTGGCCCTGATCTCGTGCATCCTAAGGCCATGTTTACTTCGATGGATGGAAAAATCAAAGGATGGATAAAAGAGGAAGGATGAAATATGAGATGATGGAAAAAAATGGATCACGTGAAAGTGGATTCGTTGTTCGCTCCTGCCGCCCTCCGTTGTCGACCCCCTCCTTCCCTCCTCTTCGTCATCGTCCTCCTCGCTCTCCTACCACGCCCCCGAGACCCGCCTCCCCTCCCCCGCTTTCACGCCCCTCTCCAACGTCTATAGCTTCGGCGTCCTCCTCCTCAAGCTCCTCACTGGGAAAACGCCCTTCTAGGATCTCCTAGGGGACCGAGGTGCCGACATCCTCCGCTGGGTCCGATCTGTGCGCGCCGAGGAGCGCAACGACTCCGGTGAGGACAATGCCACGGGGTCGTCCGGGAATGAGGGGGCGGCGGCTGATGAGAAGCTGATGGCACTGTTGAGCGTCGCGGCGGCGTGCGTGGCTGCGGATTCGTCGTTCGTTGCTCACAAAGTCGGAGGGCAGGGCAACGGTCGGACGAGAGAGAGAGCTTGGCAACAGATGAGGCTGGGCGAGCGGAAGGTGAGGCTGGGCATAGACGAGGACGAAATTTCCGTCCAATTTGGAAGGATAAAAAAACAGCGGATTTTCATCCATTTTTCCTTCCTAAATATGTCCTTCTTTTTCCATCCCTCCATGTATACGATGGAAAATTTTTTAATCCATCCATCCCTTCCTATTTTCCATCCAAGTATACATAGCCTAAGATTTACCGTCGAGTAATTTCCTTGCTTTCTTAATTAGCTTTAGCTTAGCAACCTACTTACAACAATTAAGATTTGTCTAGCTTGTGATAATTTAATTAGTCAGTACTTGGTATTTGGTCTATGTGGGATCGATACATATATATTACTTTAATAGTTCGTATACTTGCGGAGCCTATCAGTCCCTATGTATTTTAGTATTATCCTAAGTGCTTTGAGACATTCCATCATTGTGGCGCCTCCATCAAAATTTCCATATGCAGTCTCAAGTCAGGAGATGCGCTTGTTAGCAGTGATTATGTTGGTTGTGTTTGCTCTGAGGTTGAGTGGTTGGTGGATGTTGAGAAAAACAAATAGCAAGTGCTCGGTCTAGTTTGAAACTGATCGATTAGTGAAGAGACCGAGGGATTATGCCCCGATGCTGAGCACCAATATACGCAACCCCAAAATGGTGTTCACCAACATCTTTATCGCTGGATTTAAACTTACACAAACTATGCTCTGATACCGGTTTGTCACTAACAATTTTGAGATCGATGGGATCTCAAATAAGACCTCAAAGCTCTAATTTAGAGTTAGGTAATCTGGAACTGCCGCGTACACTCACAAAATTGCTCACACCACACACGTGCAAAGGAGAGAAGACTCTCCACTCCTTGCTCTCACAAAGTAACTCTCCGACTTGCACTCCTCATTGTCATAATTACCTCGAGACGATGAGGCTTGTGTATAAGCAAGCGGAGCAGGAGCAAGGCTGACCGTTCGAGGTGATAACACTCAGAGATAATAATGTGATATTTATCTAAAAAGACACCAAACCAGCAGTATGATTCAAGAGGCAGTGATTACCCTTGATGGGTGTCTTGCTTCTCAGATTTGGTACACCGTCGTTGAAGAAGACTCTCGCCGTTGTCACACTGGAGTAGCCTTGGAACCGATTCCAAGCCCTACCTGTTACTCCCAACGCATGTGGGTGCCATGAGCAAGGAAGGGAAAGGGTTGAGCATCGGCTGATTCTGGCGTACGCCCGCGCCTGGAGTTTGCTGATCTGGGTCCGGCAGTTGGAAGCCACCGCTGCACCTGGAGGCGTCGAAGGTCGTCGCCTCTGCGACGAACAAAGCTATCAGGTCAGGGAAGGAGCCGCTGCCTGCGTCCACCGCAAGGAGCAGAGCCCATGACTAGTTGATCCAGGTCGCGAATGCTGCCACTGCGGCTAGGTTCTGTCACTTGGACTCATTGACTTGCTGCCTCTTGGTTCCGGAAGAGGACGAAGGTCGAGGACACGCCGAAACTCTAGACCACCGAGTGTCGCCGCTGCCTAGGGTTCTTCCACCGCTTTGGCGTATGGAAGCCTGGGCATATGGAAGCCACCGCTAGAAGGAAGTAGGGGAATGCCGCCCCTACTTCTACAGTCGATAGAGAGAAAGAGAGGAGGTCTCTCCTAGTTCACTGTCTTCCTCCTCATTGATGGAAGAAGAGATTGCGCAGGATTGACGTGATCGATCCACTTTCTCTTAGGTTTTCGTCGCCGTTGAGGAGCCCTCGGAGAAAACCCTAGTTGTCCGACTATTACTCTTGTTATTGTTGTCGATATTGTCGCTACCCCACGGCCAGGGTCTATTTATAACCCTCGCCGCCTTGTGCAATTGTCCACATGGGATCTCGGATCATTGCCACGTGGCTCCATCAGGGACAGGGTTGAGCCACCCCATATAGGCTCCCCTATAATTATTAAATAATTGTGGAGTCCAGGCTTAACCGTGCCTTTGCATGCTTAAGGCTTATTGAGCTTCATGCTTGCGGAGTAGTCATGCATCCTGATCCATCAATCCCATGGCCCATGTGCAGATTTGAATATTGGATCAATGTCTCAAGGTCCTCCATGGACAATTGTGTGTCAACTATCATCACACCGGCAACCCCTAACTTTGGCCATCTTATTGCCTATCCAACCGTTGGATGATGAGGATTAAATCATATGTCGTGCTCGGTGAGCGTTGGAACTTATGGACTAAGTTCCGGAAGCATCACACTAGTAAGTTGAATATTATCGACATACCCAACTAAGATAATGGCACTAGAGTACATTGTTGAAAAAAAATATAGTAATCTACTCCACCACAATGAAGATCTATACTTTCAATTATTGTCAAACCATATTAGTGCTTTTTTCCTTGCCGAATGATGGGGTTCGTTACTGGAAGGGAACATTGCAAACAGGAGTTAAGCCAGAGCCGCAACTGAGAATGGGGAGAGGGGAAAATAAAATTGTGGAACTGTTTCGCGTGAAGGTTCTTGGTTTTTTTAATATTATTTTTGCAGTTTTACAAAAAGAAAAACCAGCAACATATCAATATTACAAACAAGTCCCTGTTAGAAAATAAATTTTAATTTTTTTTAACAGTTATAACAATTTGTCTTATTACGGATCATTTCCCTGATCACAGGTCAACCAAAAAGGCATCTCCTTACCACAGGTTGGAGTGTGTTCGTCAGTGCCAAAAGACTTGTTGCTGGAGACTCTGTTCTTTTTATTTGGTTGACCTAATTTCTTTTTATTCTTCCATGATGAATGAGGTTCAGTTGGCAAATCTGTTGTCATATCTTCTGAAGTTGCAAGTGATTTGTTTCTTTTTAGGAATGAAAAGAACCAGCTCTTATTGGGAATAAGACGTGCTAGCAGACCACAAGCTTCAGCACCTTCATCGGTTTTGTCAAGTGACAGCATGCATATAGGACTCCTTGCTGCAGCAGCTCATGCTGCTGCCACGAATAGCCGATTTACCATATTTTATAACCCAAGGTATCTCTTCTTTTTCCATAAGTTGTGATGTTTGCTTCTTTTTTTTTTCCTATATCGCTACTTGTTTATATAGATTTGGCGGTTGCAATGTTTGCAGGGCCAGCCCTTCTGAGTTTATCATACCTCTTTCTAAGTATATTAAAGCTGTATTTCACACACGCATATCAATAGGTATGAGATTCCGTATGCTTTTTGAGACAGAAGAATCAAATGTCCGCAGGTAATACGACAAAAGAACCATGCTTACCAATATACTTAAATTAGTCATTAGCTTTCACTAAATTCTACTTGTTTGTTACATTTGGAGCTCCTTTTTATGATAACGAATGTAATTACATGACAAATTCCTTTAGATGTTTTGTTTGTGTTTGATGGGATAGTTAACTCTTATTTACGACTAACTTGTTTCCTAACTATCATTTATGTTGAATAAAGGTACATGGGAACAATTACTGGTATAAGTGATTTGGATCCTGTGCGTTGGCCTAATTCTCATTGGAGAACCATCCAGGTACTTATTTCCAAAGAAGTTAAATTTTGTTGAATGCATATACACGTCACTGGAGCTAGAATCCACCAAATTCTACAAAATTAGTGAAGGCTTCAAATAAAGTACTTCCGGTACTGGTACCACTTGGTACCGATTCATAATATTGCACAGTACCGAGAGGGTCAACTTGAACCATTAATTTGCAAACATCTCAAATTTTATAGAACATAGTTTTAGAAACTGGTATGTGACATTGGACTATACGGGTGTATATATATATACATAGCCCAAAATTTGGGATGTTTGCAAACATACAGAGTATATAATCTATAAAATATTCAAACTATAAGTAGCATAGTGCTTTTCTGTACATATACAAATATTGGCCTCGCATAAAAATGATTGCGGATTTTGCACTAATCCGAACTTACCGATTTTATGTTGCAAGTCGATTTTTGTTGCTTGAAATTATTTTCTACGGGTGAGTAATACCCAAAAGTTGTTCATAAAGTTCCGTAATGTTATTTTTTTTAACTTGTCAGTTACTTCACAAGTGTGCTGCATGTTAAGATATTGAATATGCCTTAGCTATCCAATAAGACCTTTCTTTCACTGACCATATCATTTAGTAATTTCAGGTTGGCTGGGATGAATCGGCAATATGTGAAAGGCAGCATAGAGTTTCGTTGTGGGAAATTGAACCTTTGGTTACCTTTCCCATGTATCCATCTCTTTTCCCTATCAGCCTTAAACGTTCTTTGCACCCTGGAGGATCCTTTCTTCATGGTATACTGTAATGTATTTGTTTCTTTATCCCTGTATTTGTTCAGTTATACTTGTGTTTTCTATTGGAGAAACATTGAATTGAAAAGTTCAAAAGTTCAATATCGGTTCATACCAGCAGGAAGATAGAATCGCAATGGAAATAAAATTAAAGTTGATGTAATAAACATAAAATAGAAGTAAAAAAATAAAATAGGAAAATATTGTTTGAAAAATACAATATAAATATTATCCTCATTTTCTATCAAATTCATTTTTAATATATTAATATATGTAACCATTGATCGATCACATACTTGTAGAACTTTGTTATCTGAATTCTTGAACATACTAATATTATGTTGAAAATCTAAAATAATAATGAACTCTTGTTTCTTGAAATACTTAATTTTAAAAAGTTGCCTTGACTAACTCTTTAATGATTATGTTCTATTTTGAAATAAATTTAAATATTCTTAAGAGCATGGATGCAAAAACTAGTTACTGAGTGATATGAACTGGTTTGATGGCATCGGATCGTGGCGAGAAGTGGAACATATCAAGAAGAAGAGAAGGAAGAAAAGGAGAGGAGTAGGAGAGAAGAAAAGGAATAGGGGCGGATGCGAGAGGCGGATGATACTCTTCTCCTTCTCCTTTCCTCCTCCCTTGCCCTCCTCCTTCTCCTTCCTCCTCTTCCAACTTCTTCCTTGGTTGGTTTTGTCTTTTATGGTAGCTTGCATTGGTATAGCAGTTTAGCCCGATTGAGTTTTGGAACCTTGCGTAAGTGTTTTTCCTAAAACACACATAATTTATATGCATATAATTAAAATTTATCAAATTGATTTATATTTTAATTGTAATGTGCTGAGTTTTGTATTTTATCCATCAATATTTTTGTTTTATGCTACTTACATGTTAATTACTTAAATTAATAATTTGATTAGTGACTTTGATATTCCTAATACAATGAAATATTTTATTTCCTTAGCGTGTATGTATGTATACATATGTATATTTGTATTATATTTTACTTACATATAGGAATATCATATACAAATTTGCATAATTTTTTAGTCCTTCAATTGTAACCAGTACTAGTGTATTGGTCCAATATGGATTGGTACTGGCCAACTTATATTATGTAGATACGTAATTATATATACATATATATGGTATTGGAGCAATACTGTTTACTAGTATAGGATCGGCTAGTATGAATTGAGTCCTTAATCCAGGGGTCCATATACAATCACATATATGGCATCCCTACATGTAACTGTCTCTCGAACAATCCATCTCATAAACAGAACGACTCCTAACATTTTAATAAACTTGACCTCTGACCTAGCAACTTCTTGGAGATGGTATGCGCCAAAGAAGTCAGTGACATACAAGTGCAAAAACACAATTTCTTCTTTCTCTTTGAATATATCACTCTCCCCCTTTTAATTTTATACTATCTTTGGCTTGACATTGATCAACTTCTTGTCAATTGTTTTTCTCTGGTTTCTCATATCAGCCAAGGCTGATTTCAATCCAACTCATCTGATTGTCTTGGTATTGGCTGATTCTAAAATCAATGCATAATATGATCATTATCTTTCCTTTCCGGTGCAAATTGTCAGACACTGAAAGGACAACTGTTCAGAATACTTAATTATGCGGAGCTATCGCCACTTTGCAGCATAATCTTTAGCTGGTGGTATGTAGCAGATAGTGTAGATACCAGTACTCTAATTATATTATATTCAGGCTATCTCAGTCTACATATTTATTTGGTTCCTAGTGATAAATTCTTCAGAGAGGAATGATATAAGTTTCAAACGTGATTAATCAATTTGCCAGAATTTACAGTCTAACGTATCTTTACTCATTTTAGAAAACAAAGAAGATGATGAACTCAATGCTTTAATGTGGTCAAGAGGGGTTGCTGCTGAACGAGGACTTTACTCATTGAATCGTTCATCTCTTGGTACGGGTCCCTGGATCCAGCAGAGGATGGAACCATTGCTGCTCGGAAGTGAGTTCACTCAGTACCAAGGCATGTCCCCTGCAGCTTTTCAGGACAAAAGATGCGGAGATATTCCGAAGAAGCAATACCTGCAAAATCAACAACCTATACAATTTATTCAACAGTCTGGTCCGTCCAGTTCACTTTTACAGCATCATGATTATGAGCAGACTCAGCAGCAGATTGTCAATTCTCAACCACAATGCTTAAACGAAAATCAGAGACCTTCAGTTTCATATCTGCAGTTGCAGCCCCCACAAAATGAACAGCATATGCAGCAAGCCGAAGTAGCGCGCGGTTATACACAGGCATTTCCTATGCATATCAACCCTATGCAGCAACAACCTGAATTACCTTGTACATTGTTTGAAGGTTCAGTCATTTCAGATTCAACATTAAATTTCTCACCAGTACCCACATCAAGTTCTGTCCAGGGTATTTTAGGGTCTGCTTACCATGAAGGTGCTGGATCTTCTAATTATTCACAACTTGGTGAATCCATGCCATACCATCAGTCATGGGAACCAAAAATTTCAAAGTCACAAGTGATTTCTTTTGATAGTGCAGTTCTGCTTCCATCATTTCCTGCTAAGGACGGTATTCTGGGAAATGAAAATTTCTCTGATAACCAGAACTATACTTTGTTTGGTGGTATTAAGGATCCCTCTCTGCTCAATAATCCAGCAACTAGTCTGGGTACTATAAATGATGTGTCAAATGTGCCATGCACTAGTACATGTTTCCAGAATTCTTCTTATGGATATCTGGATGTTGCATCAGGTGCATTACAAAATGCAAGAAACAGTGATCCACAACCCCAAAACTTTGTAAAGGTAAGAGTCAATGTTTTCATTCCACCAAAATGCCTCCTTTCTAGCAACATGTCTGCAAGATACTGCAGAATGGTTGATAATGCTATGTTGTGGTCAAGGTTTATAAAACTGGTATAGAGTGGACCAACTGTGTACTGGTCCAAGCGCAGACCGGTAGAAACTGGAAATTCTGATCAATTTTGATTGGTATTTTATTCTTTGGTTGTTGCTGGGTTGACCTTGCCTAAGCATTGAATGAGTTGAATATGCACTTTTTTCATAAGTGAATGTAGTGTTTTGTCTGTTGCAGGTTTACAAATCAGGATCAGTTGGGAGGTCCTTGGACATCTCTCGGTTCAGCAACTACAGTGAATTACGTAAAGAGCTGGGTCAGATGTTTGGTACCGAGGGTCTATTCGAAGATCCTCTTAGATCAGGCTGGCAGCTTGTATTTGTCGACAGGGAGAATGATGTGCTTCTCCTTGGAGATGACCCATGGGAGTGAGTAACTACTCAAGAAGTTCTAGTTATCTATATTTTAGAAAATAGTGCTCATATGCATATATTCTCTTGTTTTCTATTACCATATTTATGCTTTTTATTGGCTCATATGCATATATTCTCTTGTTTTCTATTACCATATTTATTCTCTTTATTGGTTGAGGTACTGACCTTATACTGGTACCAGTATATAGGTCAAACCAGTTGCAGTATGGATGTGTTTTTAAATCCTTGGAATTTGCCACTTCCTGGTCACAAAAAAGAGTGATAATGACCAAAATGGGAAACAAATTCTTGTTGTGGACTTCTAAGCTGTTTTTCTAAAAGAAAGCTTACAAATTTAAGAAATTTTATGACCCTAAAACATCTATGCCTTGTATCATCAAATTCATCCCGTCTTCCACTGTTTGATCAGTAATTTGCCGCTTATCATTCAACTGAATTAATTGGCTAGGTTCTTTACTTCTTTGTTAAAGTTTGGGCTTCTTGTTTAGAGACATGGTCTTGTGCCAATTGTTTGCAGACAGTCACACTGGTTCTAACCTGCCCCAAATCCCTCTGATCCATCCGTAATATTGCATTTACTTAGAGTAGAAAAAATAGCGAGTCCATACATGCAGCAACATGGGAAGATAGAGTGCAAAAGGAGGCGAAGAGGGAAAGAAGTACCAAAGTCGAAGAAAGGAGGGGAATTGGAGAACATAATGCCTCCATACAAATTTGAAACCTACAAGAGTTTTTGAAACCCTGCTGTTTACTTTTGAAAGCTCTAGGTTATATTCCTAATACGTAGGGTGGGGTTGGGGACACCTAAGTCTTGTTCTACTTGTGAAAGAAATACATTCAGTCCATAGCTAACCTTCATTTCGGTTGAAACAATAAATTTTAGTTGAATGTTAATATTTTACTTTGTTAGTGCGAATTGCCACAACATTCAAGTGGAATTACGTTCATCACCATAATATTGTGCAGGGAAGATTTGACTTTAAGCTGATGTTAATATTTTGCTAAACTCTTATTTAGAATTGGTCTCGACATGGTATTATTATGTTGGCTGCTATATGTATAAAAACCATGCATTGAAACTAACACTAGACATGGTAGTAATTTGTACCCTCATTGTTGTTTCTTCACTAATGGCCTATTTTCATTGTCCATCATAAGGTTGATGTAATATCATGCAAGGAATTTAGAATAGATGGGGAAAATTTTCTAATTATACCATTGTATCTTTTGAAATTCAGTATTGCCTTGCACCCTCTCCTTCATGAGTTGGTAGATGTAGGCCATGTTATGATAATTGGTTGAAGCACCCACCCACTTGTGGAAGATGACCTTGCATTTGTAGTAGACGAGGAAGTTGATAATGCTCATTCGAGTTGTTGTGGTTCTTATTGTATATACAAATCACGTTGAATTATTCAAATTGCCTTTCATGTTTTCTAATACACTTTCAACATTTGTACACTCTCTCATTGAAGTAAGGACTAATGATCTTATAAAGTGTTAGTTGTTGGATCTCGAGTCCATTCTTTTTTATTGCAAATGTTATGATGCAGTAGGGTCTCTAGAGTCTAGCCACGTATGGGGTAATGTGTTTGAAGTGGAAACATTTTGAGATTGCCCAGTTAGGCATCATTGATACAAGGAGGGAATACTTTTGGGTTAAGATCAGCGACATCCAAGGTTGATCTTCATTGGAGTCCTCCAAGAAGCTTGGGGTGCCACCTTAGGTTGAGCAGAAGTCTTGCTTGCTATACCCCTTAATGGAGATTTGATTGACTCAACCTTGTCACATCACTTGAGCTCATCACATTGGATGAACCACATCCTCGGTTGAGTACTTGTATGTGTTGGTTTATGTTATATTCTTGCATCTTTACCATTTTTACTCTCTTAGATCTTTAGTCATCTAAGTAAATTCCTTTTGCAATGTGAATGCCCGATTTCTTGCAAGATATCAGGGGTTTAGAAACATCAGAATAGTTGCTATGTATCCAAGTAATATTTCAACTTTTGGTAATATAATTGCAGTGAATGCATTGCTAATTGTATTCTAACTTGCAAGCAAGTGCCATCTATCCAATATTATGTGGTTTAGGAGCTACAGGACAATGATTGATACATTGTAAGAGAAACAAGAAGTTTATGAGATTCAAAGATAGAGATCGTTTTGAGATATTAGATTTTGAGAGAACGAGTGAGTGGAAAGGAAGAGGGTGGGTTGGCATTTATTAGTTGAAGCCACATGACAAATTTTCCAAAATGTTCATAGAAGATTGACCACTTAGAATTACAATTTTATGAGCATATGATGCATAGCTAGGTATTGGTATCAGTCGTATGCTCAATATACAAGCTTGTCTAATACAAGGGTGGTTCATGTGTCAGGTTCTTATTGGACCAGTATGTTTTGAGCATATTATTCGGTGTAGATTGGTACTGCAATGGAGTATTGCAAGTCCTAAGATTTAGAACCGAACATAAACTCTAAATTTTAAGAAGTATCCAGTGGATTGTGCTGGTATTAGTTGAGCTGTATCCAATGGATTATGCTAGATTTGCCACGAATTGTGAATGGCACATGATATATAGGTGGTTGCACTTGACATGCTGTTGAAAATTGTAGCCTAGTACAACACAAACCACGACTTGTGGGAGCTCCACTTCCCGTGGCCTAGCTTATTTATGCAATTTATACCATCATTTTAATTTTTTTGGTAGACTCCTTAACTAAGTTGTTTATGGATTTAAAAGTTAAATGTTTAATAAAAAATTTTGAAAAAAATTAACATTGAATTATATTTTACCTGAAATTTGTTTTTTTGACCAAATTGAATGATTTGATATAAGAGTTCAAATTTTTTTTATAATGAACACTTCTTAAAGATCTCTTCTCCTTCTTAACCCTAATAAAGATAAAATGAATATTATAATATTATTTTTATAATTTTACGAATTGCAGTTCTTTAGACATATTTTGACCTAATTGAACACTTTAAAGAAACAATTGACCTAATTGAATACTTGTAGACTTATTTCTTTTAAACTGAACACTTATTTCATGGGAATTAGGATATTTCTCAACACTTTGGTAAAAATACAAATTGAACTCATCTTCAAATTGGACACTTTATGTGAAACTATTTAATTTCTAATTATTAAAAAAATAATTTCCTAATTTCTATATATTTCTCTTACTTTTGTATCCTAGTAATATTAGGATACCTCCTTGTAATATTGTAAATTATAACAAATTTGGTGTTGTTTTTACTGAATCAAATACTTATTTTGAAACTATTCAATTCTTGATATTGTAAATTGGTGCCAATCTGTACTTTTTGGTTAGATCGAGCACTTTGGGCGAAATTATTTAATTTATATTTTTTTTTGTTGTTTTACTTTCTTTTCAACTTCAAACACATTTAAATTGATACTAGGATGTCCCTTGGCAATCCGTAAGTTGCAGCAATTTAAATTATTTCTTACTACAAATTCTACACTTTGACTGACTATACTCAATGTATCAAGCACTGAGTTCAAGCATTTTGCATGTCACCTTGAGTTTTTGACTCTCTTGTCCCGATCCTAATATTGGTAGCAATATATGCGTTTTTCAAGCTCATGCCTCTCTCTCGCTCTCTCTTGTTTTTAAAAAGTTGTAATGCATTGAACAATCGAACATGTGTGACAAAAATTAAATCCAAGTATAATCTAAATCTATAAATTAATTACATCTTAAGTATTAAATTCATGATAGAAGATATAGTATTTTTCATGCTTTGAACTTGTGGCTTAATTGTGTATAATACACACTATATGCCACTCTATTTAAATCATTTTAATTGAACTTGTATAGTAATTTGACACTACAAGTCTATAATATCTGAGTTTGCATACCACCAAGTTCTAAGATGGGGATGTTGATAATTTTGATTTGAATTGTTTAAGAAGGTAAAAGATAGACTGAATATGCAAATTAAGCGGGAAATGTTTGAACCAATCATTGTATTTGACTCCTTATAAGTGTTTCGTATAGTCCCTATAAAGCAATTTTATCATTCTTCTTTGATGCTTACAAGTGCTTGTAGTTGCTGCTACTTGCCTCATTTATTATTATTACTTACGCAAATTTACTCGCAAACTAAAGGATGTGGCTTGTTCATGTTATGTTCCCTACTATTTTACTAGGCAGTTGTCATCATGTAGTTTACATGATCGTAAAAAATATACATATTCTTTTATTTTATTACCCACTTTGTTATTTGCTTATCATACAGTGTAATTTAATTGTAGTTTAAATGTCATGTATATTCGGATTTTATAGTTTATTTTGAAGCAATAAACAAATAATATGAGTATTTTCATCAATCATCATTTGACAGTGTTCAGTTATGTTTGTTGTTTTGAATGCAGAAGGTTATTTTATTATATTATTTGCCTTTACTGATCATGGAGTTGTAATTCAGGTCATTTGTGAATAATGTCTGGTATATTAAAATACTTTCACCGGACGATGTTTTGAAAATGGGGAAACAGGGAGTCGAATCTTTCCGTGTTAATTCCTCTTGAAGTTTAAAGAAGGGTATGCTCTGTTGATTAGTGCTATATATGATACACATTTATTAGAGCTTCAATTTTTATGGTGTCATTTTTAGTTGATTTCAAACCATTATTTAAATTTCTTATGTAGCTATTGTAAATTTTCTATTTTCGTGCATAGAATAAGCTCTGCAACTCTTCTAAAGTTTGAAGAAAACCAAAAGAATCAACAGAGTGTAAGGAATTAGAAAAGAAGAACAACCACCAAGAGCACATGAGAAATAACATGTACTAGAAGTTTCCTCAGATCTTAGTCTGAGTTTAAGATAATTTCATGTATCAATAAAAACATTGAAATGATACGGTAATTTAGAGTAGTTTGCAGTCGAATCTGGTTCTCTTTGAAATTTTAGTGGTTGGAAGGATATCAGTTTTCATAGTGTTTCCTTAGTAACTTTTCTAGGTTATGTTTCTGATGTTTATCATTGCAGGTTTACATGTGCAGCTCTCGAGTGGGCCTCTCCAGATGATTACTCACATGATTTTGTTGTGCTGATGTTTGTATGATTTTGAAGATCATTAATAACATGTACTTTCATACAATTTGTTTTTTTTTCTCTGTTGAAACTAGATATTTTACTCTTTTTTTGAAGAATTTTTACTACCTGATTATGTGACAATAATCCCCTTAGTGCAATACTGCGTAGCTAACTGTGGTATGCAAGCTCTATTGAATATCCTTTTATTGACTTAGTCCTTTATCCACATCAATCATCATTATGACGGTAGATACGACAGGTAAAGATTACTTAGGTCTTGTATGCTTATTTGGTAAATTCGTGCTACAAAGATGATTATAATTGCTTTATTAGTTTTCTCTACTTAAAATTGTGGTCGAATGTACTTTGGCACTAACAAAATAGTACCTCTTTGTCTGGTTGGATTTCAAGTGAATGATGCATTGATGCATGTATTGTTTTTTTCATTTACTTTTTACTACATGCCTTTATTTTAAATTTCCAGATTGGAAATTATCTTTTAAAAGGTAAGGTGATAATACTCTTTTAGTAATTAATGTTAAATGCTAGACAGCACCTGATGGAGATTAAATTTTGGCTTTCATTTATATAGAGTTCATATGCATTAATTCTATCCGGTTCATATAAATTTGTGCATCATTGTCTTTAGAATTTAGTATCTATAGTTTAGCACAGGGTTCAAAAACTCGGTTTGAAATTATAGTGGGAGCAGTGGAGAAGCAAGAAACAGAAGAAGAGAGAGGATGCTGCACGTATAGCTTGCGCGCGAATGAAGAGGAATTGGCCTCCTCTCCCCTTCCTCTATTTCTTTTGCCCGAGCATTCCACTCCCACTGCCTCTATCTCTTGTTGACAAAGAGGAAGTGCAATGAGCTATCGATTAAAATTTAGCTTGATTTTTAGTTAAGAATAAAATTTTGAGTTTAATTAATTAAAGTTTTAAATTTTAAATTTTATATAAACATATATATTATATTATCTAATAATAATAAACCATTAACTTAATTGATTTGATATGTAAATTATTTTAATCTCAATCATGAATCCTAAACTCTAACCTAAATCCTAAGCCTCTAACCTTAAGTCTTAAACCCTAACCCTAAATATTAAACCCTAATTGTAAACCAAAACTCTACATCTAAACCTTAAACTTTAATCTTGAACCTCAAATTCTAAATCTTAACTTTAAATCTTAAAACTATAACCCTAAATTTTAATCCTAAATCTAAATCCTAATTCAATATAAAGGTCTGTTTCGCTCCATTTCGAAGTTGATTTTAAGGATAAGCAGAAAGTAGTTAAAAAATTATTTGGTAATAAAAAGTAAAAGTAAAAAAAAATAGTAAAAAAATAGTTGTAAAAATTACAATATGATACTTTTTACAGTTTTTACTTATCTAAACATTAATTTATATAATTTTATTTTAAAATTTAGATATTATTATTTTTAAAAAATTAAAATAATATATTTATTTATTATTTTAAATTTTAATAACAGTTAAAAAATTATTTATCAAATATCTTATGAATTTTAATAGTACAGCATAGTTATAAAGTTATTAAGCCAAACAAACCCTAATTTGTCTAACCCATGTTCTCTCCTAACTTCAAATATTTATTAGTAGCTATTTGCAATTTATTCATGATTTCGTATCTTTTACATTTCAATGATGTATGATTTCTTTTTCATTTTCCTAATCATTGATCAATTTTACATGATTTTAGAATGAGTTTATGGTAACAATAATCATTTTACTGATCAATTCATGAGTTTACTGATCATAGTACTCAAGGACAAATCATTAAGTTTGTTATCATAATAATAATTCTCATGAGGTGAAATTTTTAGTACAATATTAAAATTTAAGTAGTCTTGCTTTGTTAGAAAAGCACCTAGTACCTCAGGCAATACGAGATTCCAGCGCTTTATAGTACATTGTGTTATCTTTGACAACATTGTATTAAAAAGTACTCTACACATGATAATTGGACTTTTTGCCTCTTTTCTTTCACATGATCTCGTACTACAATTGATTGTATCCTTGGAGAATTCTTGGATGAAACCACACAAGATTAAGTCGATCCTATAAGCAAGCATCATACCATGAAACAAAAAAATATGCTATTAGCCAATACATACAAAATCACAAACTAAGCTGTGTTAAAAATTTTATACAAGTTGAGAACTATCGCTGTCTAAAATTGAAGCCATAAATGTTTATCTTCCTCAAAGTCAGCTCAGGTCATACCCGCTGAATATTTTTGTTGAATCTTTTGCATGGAGTTTTGAAACAATAATAACAAAAAAACACAGGAATTGATAATTTGATATAACTGGACATTTAAAAACTGCAATCTTAACATCAATCTGCTGTCAACATTTTACTGCTCTATCTTCTATAACTGTATGAGATTCTATTAAGACAATAAATTTTGGTTCAGCACGCATGCACAATCCGCAAATGACATTATCATCAAATGGCCTCTCAGCTATGCACAGGATCAAATCTATACAACTTAATCCATGCTGCAGATTTTTGGCACAACCTCGTAGAATGTGGTATATTAGAACCCAAGTTTATGTGTATACTCTCATAGAATTCATTGTTCAAACAGCACAAGAAGAAGATTAAAGATACAGTGAGCTAATTTCCATTTATATACCCATAAAAAAAGGAAATATGATATGCAGATACGACCTTCTGGAGATATAAACGAACCACAGGGGTATATACCATATAGGAAACTTCGAGGTCATGTCGGCAGTGTATCTATTTTAGGCTAGTGGTCACCTCACACGAGCCAAGAGTAAACGAGACCTTTGCAATACAACCATATCTGTTATAAGCACAAGCATCATCAAACGGCAGAACCATGCACTTGATCATGTTCTTTTTCTGCAACTTGTTTGTTCAGGAATTCCAGCACAGACTGCCGCTGCAATGAAAGTTTAAGAATATTAGTGTTAGCTCAATTAGCTAAGGTGAAAACGAGGTAAAACTAGCTTACCTTTTGTGTCAATCCAGCTTCATCTGAATCTAGTTTCATAGATTCCAGGCAACTTATTGCTTCCTTGAATCCATTAATTGCCACATCCTCATTTCCTAGATTCCTATCGACATCCGCGACTTTGGCCAGAGAAATTGCCAAATCAATAACCTATTAAAGAAAATTTCCCTCAAATCAATAACATATTAATGAAAAAAAGCAATCGGAAGATGAAATGTAGAATAAGGCCAAGATTGTCATGGTCAAGAAAACAGTTGCTTCTCGGAGCTGCCCTTCAGCCAATGTTCATGGAAGATGAATAAATTGCTTAACTAACGTGACTCGTTGTATCTTACTAAAACCATGCTAATAAAGTTAGCTTGCCCATATACTCTAAAGCGAAATTGAACAATTAAATTCAGCTATCATGTAGGTGATAGAAATTGATGGAATGTAAATTTTATAAATATCAACAAGGCTGATAACTAAGGCATGAGAAGTCAATGACAAAACGGGAAGTTCTGAACAACAACCAGCCAGTTGTGATGCTCAAACACCTTTGGTTTAATAGTGAATAATAGGGACTGATCAGAATCAACTGATGCTATTGATCTCGACCAAATTCCATTAAACAAGCAGTATAATTTAGTAGTTATGAGTGATCAGTCCAATCTAGACAATAATAACGATTTTGGCCCCTTTCTGGCAATGTCCATCCAATTTATGTACAAAAAAGCCAAAGAAGATATCGCACATCTGATTCAGCAGATTCACTATTTTATATTAGATCAATGCAGGAAGTAAACACTACTATCAACTATCAAGTATCAACCTGCGTCCCAATCCCTAATCTTGCTCGCATTAGACAGAAAATTTTCATAAACTAGACTAAAAACTCAATGTGTTATCAAACTTTTGCTTTAGTTTAGAGAGGTGAAATGGAAAAATAATAGATTGAATCGTTGAATTGATTGGATTAACTAATGACAATACATGCATGCGGTAATAATACTTACTACCATAGTAGACAGAAAACCCAAAGTCATGGACTAGAAGAAATTGCTAACCTGGGAAGACACATTTGAGCTCTCTTTGACAGCATCACGACGGACGCACAAAGATCGTGCATAGTAGTTTCTTGCTGATTGCAAGTCTCCACCATAGTATTTAAGATCACCAATTTTATTTAAAGAGACTGACAGTGTATGGACCAACTACAGAACAAGACAAGGGTGTCTTAACAGGCAAAGCATATACAATGTGAAGAATTATATTGGTTTAAGATGTATAGTAAAAAAATAGAATAATGACCTCCTGATCTTTAGTAGGCAGTTTTGAGAGGAAATCTACACTTTCTTCATAGCAAGCAACAGCAGAGTTAGCATCCCCTAGAATTCGACTGCAATACCAAGATTTCAATAATCATACTTATGAGCAATTCAAAACTAGTGAAAAGAAAGGAAACTGTTAGGGGACAGAAGCAACACAGCCGCCTCAACCGGAAGTCCAGTGAGATGAGTTCAAATCACAAGTAGCAAAATTAATAAAGATAATTCCCCTAACCCTAATTTCTCTAACATATAGTACTACTCTCCCCTTTGCCCTTGGACCAGGTCCACCCGAACCGGTTCGACGGGAATACACCCTCCAAATTGGAGGGCGATACTCTGGTTTAGTAACAGAAACACTGGTCTGTATAATGATGAAAAATTGAGCATGAAGGACAGATTGAAAGCCAAGCACCAGCCTAGATAAAATGTTGTGGGAAAAGTCAGTTTGTTCTTTCCTTTTCCTTTAGAAGTCGAACAAGTCCAAAAGCTGTAATGAAAATCATTAAAGAGATAAAGATAAACATCATCGAGTTTGTCATGTCAATGCTCATCTTTTAGTTTGTTGGAATGTAGCTACATGCCAATAGCTTATATCATGGTAGTTACCATATGTTTGTGGTAGAACTCTGATACTCCAAAAGTTGCATAGTTTCAAATATATTTCAAACATCTTATGTTAGTTATATTTTTACAAAATAAGATGTCAAGAAACGACTGTACATGCATTCGTATGTCCTGACAAGATGAAAAAAATTTCCTATGCACACGCAGGGTGTTACACAGGGCAACTTGTCTAGCCATCTGATGCATGCCCTGCTTATCGAACACCTAACACGGTGCTAGCAGAGGATTTCTGCTCTGACAAGACACACTGTTTCATTTATTTGTTTTCCTATAAATGAAATAATTACAAGGAACCAAGAAACACACTAGAAAGAACCAGGTGAAAAGCACAACATATGGAAATTAAATATAAGATCTAACAATTTCTGGTGAGTCCAAAACAGTTCCTAAATGCATTCTTGCAAAATGAATAACAGCGTATAGAAACTAGAGTTGAACACACACCAGCAATCACCTAGCATTCCTAAGACAGCTCCAAGTTGTGAACATAATTCAGATGTTTTTCCAGATGTCTGCAATTCCTCTCGGATATCCTCTGCACACATACTGAGTCTTGATTTAGCACTTTCTATATTTTTCCCACGGAAGGCCTGCAGGTGTTTGACATTCCACAATGACAGAATTTTAGAACTTTCAAGATTGAAATGACAACGTGTGGTTTCAAATTTCTAGCAAGAGATTATCGAGTTGACGCTAAAATCAGGAGCAACGACCCAGTTTCCATTGATTGGATAAACAGTAGAAGGATTAAATGACCAAATTACATCAGCATGTCGTATTGAAAAGCAAAAAATGAAAGTAATGAACAGACAAATTTGAACACCAATCAAATGTGTAAAACTCATAGCCAACTTATAAGATTTCATCATACCCTCATCGCTTGTTGCACTAGAAAAGATCCTCGCTCCATGGAAACGTCGCCATAGATCACAGTTTGGGGAGCATCTCTTACTTCAGTAGCATCTGAATTAGCTCTAGACCTCTTGATTCTTGCATGACCATCAATGAAGCGATCAACCATGACCTGAAGATCAGTATCAGGCTCAATCTTCTCTATGTCAGCACCACATAGTGGGCAATCATTAAAGCGGGATATGCAAACTCTGCATACCAGTAAATTAGTAAGGCACAATAAAAATTAATCTGAAAAAAACACATGGAACTTATCAGCTGCATTCCCCACTCACTTGCAAAATTTGTGGGCGCAGGGCATACATTTGCTACTTTCATAAAGCAAGCTTTGGCAAATCATGCAGCTTAGAGGGCCCAGTTTAAACGTTTGGGAGTCAAAGCCATAGGGACATTTAGCAGGAACAGTATCAGAATGATTGATTTCTTCTTTCTGGTCACTTTTGTCATCTTCCTTGTCATTATTGGCTACCTGTTGTTTCTCAGTATTCTCCTTAGATTTCATAGGGCATACACCACCAACTGAAGCATCTTTTTCAAATGGACAAAGTGAACTCATGGTGCTTAACTGGGCCAGCAGAAACATGTAAATATTAGTTCAAAATTCAACTTTGCTAGACGTGGAGGAACCAGACAATAAATTTAAAAAAAGAGAATTCCAAGTCTTACATGCTAAAAACGCAATCATTATAGAACAGTTGAATTGTTTGAATACGTTGTTGATTCAAAATGATATGGATACCATAAGTGCGCATGTGTAACTAAACCAGTCATACATTGAATTAAAAATCATTTGTAACTAATGAAAATTATAACCGGTGTTTGGATGTACAAAACATAGGGAAAATATGTCTCGCCCCAAACAAGCACTAACCCAGCCAGGGTTAGCTAATTACCTAGAGTGTGACAATATAAATATGTGGGTAGCAGCATATCCCATTAAAAACTATACAATAACTCAAACTGATAATAACTCAACTTGTATACAACTATAAACAACTATACAATGATATTATCGGTAAATAGCTAATATCTATATAGAAAACTAAAACCAAACGCTCAGAAATAAGATAATAATGAATCTGATTGATTAAAAATACCAACACGAAGATCGAAACAACCGGATGAATCAACATACTAAAACACAAGTAACAATATTAACCCAAGTAGTAAGTACAACACCAGTCAGCATTACACATCACTATCTATCTATTATGATCCACATGATTGAAGTGGTCTGTGATCTAACTATTGTACAATCACTTTACATGGTGGAAATCACTTTATATGGAGGCAAAACAATAGGAGTGAGCCTAATGGCTAAGTAGGAATCACAAGATATGAAAATGTATCAAATAACTAAGCTAGAACAATCTAGCTTATATATAGAATAACTCCACATGATAATAACCAACATCAAAATATGATAACTAGACAAAAGTCATGCAATTAGGCAAAGTTTTCAAGCACACTTTTATACTTAGAGGCGGTATAGGGTCTATGAATTGAGATAGTAAGAGTAGAATGTATGATTGTAATATCCCATTATTTTCTAGGAAAAATAATATTTTATATAATTATCACATTCAAATAAAAAATAGTAGCTCATATCACATCTAAATTCAAAAGCTACTACAACTACATTTGTGATTTTTTTTTCTATTATTAAGATATTATATAAACGGTTTTAGACAAAGTTTGAAAAATTGGTCCGAATTGGTGTACTAACCTAGTCTCGGACCGATATACTATAATGAAACTGACACTGTGTTACAATGAAACCGCAGACAACTCTCAGATCGGTACAAATAAAAAATTTCAATAGGTTCAGACCAAAAATTTAAACCTCGATTTTAGGTACCAATCCATATTTGTACTTATCAATTTGAGATATAATGAATACTCATATGTGCCAATGTGATTGTTATTTATTTGTTTTTGCCTACACAACCAATATTTACTGGTTTGCAACTGGACCAATATGTTGGTATGAATTAAGATTAAAAGTCCTAATATAAACCAAATATTACTAAATAGTGATTGTTAAACCTACTAATAAGATTGAATAACATAATTGTTTTAGTAGTTGTGAGAATAGTAAAGAGACTAATGATAATATTAATATGGAAAGCGTAGAGAGCAAGAGAGCAAAGAATGTGACTAGATAAAGGATACACAAACTATAAATATTGTTGATGGTGTTGGAATTGTATATATGTTATTGACTTAGTGAACATGATAAGCTCGTAAACTCGGAGAACTCTCATGTACACTCGCATGGGTAAACTTAAGAATTCAGCCGAGTTTACTAAAAATTTGATCCTACACCTAAGTTAATTCATTGGGGCTATTTAAGAATGCAAAATCATAGGATTAGGCAAATTCACTTGCTAGTTTGACAACCATGATCAAGAGCGATGACCATATAACTACTATATTATGAGACATTATGAGCTCATACTCTTATAAAAAGTGTTTCCATCATTGCTCATGTGATGGAACAACTACCCTCAAATGATAGCCTAGAAGGTATTACATCCAATACCCAAGTAACCCTAGGACAATCCCGTATGACTTCCAGGTAACTGAAACAACTGGCCTCATAGCTGTAAGATGGCATTTGGTAGTCCTTTAGCCCATAATGCCAGCTACTAGCTAACATTAGCCAACACCAAGATCATAATGGGCATGACATACCATACAACCACTACCTAATTGGCCAACTACCATAACTATGTATTGCATAGATCTAGCCTAGTAACCCATAGAAGCTATAGTGAAATCAACAATACTGTACCAAGTCAATAACTCAATAATAACATAACTACTCACATGTAACAACATCAGACAATTTTTGGTATGCACGAGGGAAAACAATATATATAACACAAGGGATACTAAAGTAAAATCAAACAATAGAGCTACAAGATATCATGATATTCATGAGCTACTTATCATAACATTTAATGCCTATGCCACAAGCTAATACCATAATTGCAAAGATCAAGGTACAATTTCTTGATTCATGTAGTTCCTAATATGTTATGTAGCTCTTTATCCTCAAATCACCTACTAGCCTCAATCGTAGTATCACCTATAATATCATAGAAGCAACACATTTAACAACCATAACAATTGATATCTTATTTTAATTATTATTAATTTATTATGTTATAATTTAACCCAACATACAAATATGCCTACTTATATCCATATATATCTATGTACACGTGTATGCACTTAATATACATTACCCTAATTATTTTATTTACATGGTATCTATTAATTTTACTTTTCATTATTAGTTAATCAATCTATTACTTATTTTATCAGTCATTTATAATTTATCAATACTTGCATTTTATCTAGTATATACGTATATATACATGTATATACAAAAGACGCGTTATCCCCTAGTTTTTGTATGTCCAAGTAAAAGGGCATGCTCTTCATCCAACATAGAAACTTGAAGCAGTATTGGCAATGGACGACAATGGATAGCGGTGGATCAACATCTTGGTTCAATCGCAAATTGGGGAAAACCTATTCAACTGTAGTTGCTAAAAATCAGTTCTAGGCCAACACAGAAGGCGTCAAATGTGAGCAACACCTACATGTGGCTAGAAGGGATGAGCAGTCACTGGAGTTGAATGACAATGTGTCTGAAGCAAGTAGAAACTGGAAGGGCAGAGAACTGAATCAGGCAATGACAAGCGTGAACAAGGGAATAAATGGGGGTGAACAGAATCGAGCAACAATAGGTGTGAACAAGGAAAGAAATGGGGGAGAAAGGGGAAGTTGCAGAAGATGGAGAGATAAGGGTTAAGATTTATTATATTTTTTTTTCACTTTTACAAAAGAATCCAAAAGTTCTCTTTTCTTTGAAAAAAGGTCCCTGGTGGGACCATGTGACACTACAAAATAACAATAATTTTCAGTTTTTATATTTTTATTTTTTTTTTTGGGTAGAACTCAATTAGTTTATAAAAAATACCACTGCATGTTTAAGTTTTTCACCAATAAAATTTTTTCTTTTTCATGTTTTAAATTTCTATCTAAAGTTGACAAATATTTTCAAATTTTCTTTTTCATTGATGTATAACGCTTTTGGTTTCATGCTTGGCATTTCCGTGGTCCTTGTGTAGCTAAGCAAACAAGTTCTAAAAGTTACTTAAGAATTCCACCAAATCGATTTTGAAGGAGTATATGAGTCTTGAATTAACCTAAACAGTTTTGTTTACAAACATAGGTGGGGTTTTCTAAAAGGCTATTATGATCACTTTAGTCCTATATTATTAAATTATTACATAGATAAGGTTGTGGCATTCTCTAGTTCCATCAAACTGAGATAACATAAGGTGCTAGTTAGCTGCCTTAGTTGTTGATAATAAAATCCTAAGATCAAATTCCACCTTTATTATCACCCCTTGCCTACTTAAAAAAAAGTGAGATGCCTCTTGGCTATGTTGGCCTTCTTGTTAACTAAAAGTTTCCATGTGATGTGTTAAGACAACTCTAAATTTGTTAAAGATGACTAAAATTTTATTCATAAGAAAATGGTAGATTGAAGATAAGAAATTGCGACTTCTCTTAGTCCATTATCACTTTATTTGGCCCATGATCATCTCTTTTAAGTTTTAACTACCTAATTGTGACTTATCGATGTTCTGCCCTAGACTAGAACCATAGGTGGCATTAGACCATACCTGGTTTGAGTCACACTAGCAAGTGATTAAGGTGATGCAAGCTTTTTTTCTTACACAAGTTTTTTTTATGCCTGTTTTCTCCTATCAATCATACTACACGTCTAATTAGCATACATATAATATGAAAGTAAGAAAAAATATACCTAGGACTCAACCTAGTGGTTGCAAAAAAAAAGATCTCAAGTTTAAGACTTTCCTATGTATTTTTATTTTTTATTCTTGCATTTAAATTGAGATCCAATGTCTCATATAGCTAAGCACCTAGCTAATAACTTGCGAAAGAAGAACGCCTGTAATGTTTTTGAGGTTCTAAGAAATGTCTCAGTCACCATTGACATTATTAAGTATCCTTTTTGGGCATTGTTCCATGGATGACCATGACATTATTCACTCAGGTGTGTTCGAGTCTGTGTTTCATATTGATATTTAATTATGCATGTATACAAATATTTAGTTTCATCGAACCATGTCACAAGATATCTTCAGGATAACCTAAGAATGTCATGAATAATCTATCATTCTTTTGCAAAATAAACTTTGAATTTACTTAAAAGAACTATAGTGTTTGAATGACAATTGAGCAAAGATTTAAGAATATTTCACATGGTCTTTTATTAACTTTCCTTCATTGAGTGTTGAAATAATGGTTATGAAAGACAGAAACTGAAGTTATGTTTGATGGTAATATTCTGTTTTGAATAATTTTAAGATTGTCTGAAAATTTACATCATATATGGCAATCAATGCAAGGGTATACACTAGTTACTGAGCGAATTAACAATCATATCAAGGAATTTCACTATGACCCTATGTCTTATCCCAAACACTCACAGAAACTACAAGGAACTAATGTTTCAAGCTCCTTCCCTTTCATCTTTTGTGCCGAGAAATAATTTCTGCTCTCCACATAATTCAACTGTAACCCAACATTGGCATACGACCGATTTAAACCTAACTACCGGAGAAAAAGGCAATTGGAAAGAAAGAGCTTTGAAAGGCTAGTCAATGGGGAAAATTAAAAATTCGGTCAAATAATCCCTGTGCAATCAAATAAAAACCCTATTCCTGCATAAAAAAGGCCCGATAAAAAATATTTAGGTAGCTATTATGCCAAAGCATACATTAATCGAACACTCCGCAATCCAAATTCCTCATGAAAAAGAAGAGTCAACGAAGAGAAGAAAAATCAACGAAAAGAAAAGGAAGAAATAAGATCAAGGAAGGAATCCGCGAACTCACCGCTGCAGTCACCGGTGCGGAGGGGGAAAGCAGGCAGACAATTGTGGGGAGGAGAAGTGAGGGATTCCGATTGGGATCGGATGGCATAGAACCCACACAATTTGTTTTAATTGTCGGCTGATGGGACGTGAATGGGCCGCAACAGCTACGGCCTAATTTAGGTTTGACGCGGTTTGTTTTGTTTCCGCCACTTTAGAATTGAGTCCAAACAAAGCCCAAATACAGGCTCGCTCAAACTTTTTTCAATTGAAAATTTTCTAAAAAATTGATGGAGGTATCTGTTACTGCAAGTGACCCGATCCCATCCTTCTTTCCAAGTACCGGGCTTTTCTCGTGAAAAAATGCGCAGATAAAATATTTTTAATCGAATTATATCCGCATAATCTACATATTCTAAATTATCCAAAGATATTAATATTATCATGAATATATTTATTCACGATAAGAAATTAATATTTTTAGTATCATGAATAGGTTTTCCCATGCGTATCTAAGATAATATTTTTATCAATTTTTTATTATAGCATGCATATCATGAATCTTTCGCAACTCCATCGCAACCATTGATGGGGTGTTGAGATTTGTGCCAATTATAATTTTTAGATAAATCTTAATACCCAATTAATGATGGTGATGGGTTAATAAAGGCTGCGTTTGGAGTTATGGGCTGCACCCACGCGTCCCGCGCTCTCACAATGCGGGTGAGGTGGGGCGGGTGAAAAATAATTTGTGGCTACAGACATGTCACGTTACCTCTTTGACCCGCAGCCCACTTGACCTGTGGGTTGTCAAATACAACCAAAGATTCTTAGGCAACGGGGATGCCGAAGAAATTTTTTTCATATAATCGCGATGAACACTAGCCACTACGGAGAAAAAAGGACAAGGATTCTACTTAGTCAACAGTCATCCTAGGTGAGTTTTTCCATCAACTAATAAGGCATTTTAAAATAATCCATTCGGTGTGAATCACACAGTATTAGTGAATGAAAGTTCATAAAATTTAATTGAATTTCATATATACCAATTTCGTAGAATATTAAATAAGATTTATAAAGTATTGACTAAATTTTATAGAACGTTGACCAATTATTATTAACCAATTTTCATAGAATATTGATTAAAATCTATAAAATTGGCCAATATTATATGAAATTAAATCAATGTTCTATAGAATTTGATCATAATCTATAAAATTTTAGTCTAACTTTTATAAATTTTATAGAATTCTACGAAATTAACTCTTGCTTTTAAGATGTGTGTATATATATCGTTGCCCAAAATTTAATTTTAAAATAATTATAATTTATAGAAATATGCATTTATAAAATTAATTTAAAATAAAAAACCGTGTCACGTTTTTTCCTCTTACACGACAATTTGATGGCCAATTTTCCGTACAGTAGCTGTTCACGAGCCAAGCGTTCCTTCTTCCACTTTCCCTCCTCGCTTTAGGGTTCTATTTCCCGCCTCAATTGATCGAAAACAAGCCCTCCTTCCCCTTACCCCCTTCACGATCGCATGAGGCGCTCCTTCGAAGAGATCTCCGATGACGAGTGGGAGGGCCACACCTTCCAGCCTTCGAGAGTTCTCAAGAAGGTCAAACCCGCCTCCCCACCTCCACCCCCCATCGAATCCTTCGCCTACCGGCACCGGCCCTCCGTCGGCGGTTTATCCACTTCCAACGGGGCAGGATCTCTCGATAGCCCTGTCAAATTGGACGACGAGGACGATAACAACGAGGTGAAGGTGGTTCGGCCTCCTAGGGGCCGGAGGTTTATCGTGGATGAGGATAGTGATGCAGGGGATGACGAAGAGGTTTTGGAGGTTCCTCCTGCTGCTGCTTCTGCTGGTGAAGAGGAGATCTCGTGGACGGAGGATGAAGCGGATGTGACGGTCGGGGAGGACGAGGAAGCGACTAGTGGAGAGGAAGAAGTAGAAGAGGTGGATGTCGTCGGTAGAGCTCTGCACAAGTGTGCGAGGATATCGGTGGCCTTGAAACAGGAACTTTATGGTTCCTCGGTTTCAGATTGTGATAGATATTCAGAAGTAGAAGCTTCTTCCTGTAGGATTGTAACTCAGGTGTTTGCTTTATCGATTTATGTTGAACTATTTCTAGCGTTATTTGATAACAAGTCTTTTTAAGATACAGATATGTGATCGTGTGCCTTTTGGGTGTTGACGTGCGCAGGAAGATATTGACGCGGTTTTTGCGGGAGAAGAATCAGATTTTGAGCCAACGCTGAAGCCATATCAGCTTGTAGGTGTAAATTTTCTTCTACTGTTGTACAGGAAAAACATTGGTGGAGGTAAGTCACCCATTGGCGACCAATGCTGTTTTTGTTTGCTCTTTTGATGTAATGCTTTAATATTTTTTCTTCCAAGTAGTTCTTCTTGTCTTGAATTTATTTAGCTGTTTTTAAGTTTGAATTTGAATGTAAACTCCGTTTATTTAACAGGAATTGGGAGACAGATATATGGTAGCTTATTTTTTGGTTAGAATAGTCGAGGAAAATTTTTTTTCTTGGAAAGTTACCGTTTGGTTCTACGCATATATATATTTTACTTCATTGCTCGATTAGGAACGTGACAATGACAAAATAAATTCAATTGATTGGAGTACTTTACCTCTGTAGTGTTTTTACTTGGTTGATGCTTTCTCATTAGGCTCAGTTTTCTTTGTTCACTTGCATAATGTGCGTAGATGCACTCTAACTAGTTATCATGTGCAGCCATTTTGGCAGATGAGATGGGTCTTGGTAAGACGGTGCAAGTAAGTTCATTAAGTGAAAGTTGAACTTTGTAAATAAAATGAGATATGTTTTTTATTGTGTTTCCCTCCTTACAGGCTGTAACATATCTGACACTGCTTAAGCACTTGAACGATGACCCAGGTCCTCACCTGATTGTTTGCCCAGCTTCACTTTTAGAGAACTGGGAAAGAGAATTGAAAAGGTGGTGCCCATCATTTTCTGTTATCTTATTTCATGGAAGTGGGAGAACAGCATATTCCAAAGAATTATGCTCCCTCGGAAAGACTGGCTTACCTCCTCCCTTTAATGTATTACTTGCATGCTACTCGTTATTTGAACGGCGCAGGTTTGTCATTTGGAATGGTTACTTATATTTACTTTTCATATTTGATTATATATTTAATGAATACATCTTATGTTTCCTATTCAGTGCACAGCAGAAAGATGATCGCAGGGCACTGAAGCGATGGCAATGGAGTTGTGTGTTAATGGATGAGGCTCATGTTTTAAAGGATAGGAATAGCTTCCGATGGAAAAATCTAATGTCTGTAGCACAAAATGCACGCCAACGCCTGATGCTAACTGGAACACCGCTTCAGAATGATTTGCATGTATGCTACTATTCTTTATGTTTTCCTTTTTCTATAGCATTTAATATTCTTACATAAATTTGGCCTCTATAATTTTTAGTATCGGTTAACTCTTATAATAATTAATAGAAAAACTATTGCACTAATTTGCTCTCTCTTTCTCTCTCTATATACATATGTATATACATATATATACACTTACATGTATATACCTATACATAGTTACGGACTAATTTAATGTTAATTTGCACCTTGACACTGTATACAACATCCAATGGTTTGTCCTAAATACCTGCCTTGTCTAGAGTGCTTGATGCCTTGTGCAGTTGCAATCCTAAATACCCCTTGCCTTTTGCACTTAGGCACAGCTTGGTGTGCCATTTACATTACTGGTAAATGTTTTTTGGAATGCCCCAAAATTTTTATTTAATTTATTTAAACGATGAAATTGGTATGTAATTATATCAATTCGTAGAAAATCCAGAAAAGGCCCAAAATTTTCCCCTAAATTCCTGAAAAATCCGCAAAATTATTTCTGATATTTTAAAAATATTTTTTTGATGTAAAACCCAAAATTTGAGTCGTTACATTTTTTAGCTTCTATTCTTTTATATTTTTTAATGGTTTCCTGGGCTCTTTTATTTAATTATTTACATAATGCACATTATCTGTATTTATGTTTCACCCATCAAGAGATTATGAAGTCTACAACGTGTAACATAAACTGCATGTTTTTTCTTGTGACTTTTGGACTATTAGTTTTATTATTGTAGTTATGTGAATTTGTGACGAATTTGTTTGTTGTGTTTTGGCATTTTCACTTTCTTCACAAATTTACTTCTCAACATTATGGGAATTCAGGATCTGTACGTGGACTAATGATCTGAGATTAACATTTAGGCAGATAATATTATGCATCTGTTGGCATGCATCAAGGTGCTGAGATTGTTGGTAGCATGGCGAGGCCTTACCAGATAGTGTTACAAGTCAGAAGACTGCTTTATAGCAGTAATAGCTCAGCATACATAATCATAATTACAACGTTGCTATTTGTCAAAATATTACACTTACACTTGGTTCCTTAGTCCTTAGTTTGAGGTCATATAGAGACATGGCTTCATACATTTGATTACCTTAAAAGATTGGGCTGTATATTTTCTTTGGTCCTTCTTTTGGATGTTTCAGATGTGTGCATTCATCCTGATCCTGCGTCCAACAAAAGTATTACAATGTGTTGACATTTGCAGGAATTATGGTCATTGTTAGAATTCATGATGCCTGATATTTTTTCCACTGGGGATGTTGACCTGAAACGGCTATTGAATGCTGAAGACAGAGATTTGATTTCACGAATAAAATCAATTTTAGGACCATTCATCTTAAGGCGCTTGAAGTCAGATGTTATGCAGCAACTTGTTCCTAAGATGCAACATGTAAGCCTTTTTAGATTGATTTAATTTTATTCACATAGGTTCTTGACAAGAATAACTTAACTGTTGAAGACATCTTCTAACCTTCCATAAATAGAAAATATAACTATTTATATAGCAATATCTTTGCAGGTAAAGTATGTGTACATGGGTTCAAAACAGTCCAAAACATATAACAGTGCCATAAATGAGTACCGTGCAGCTTCCAAGGCTCGAATTTTGAAGTCTTTTGTGTGTGCATCTACTGGTGTTTTTGGTCTTCCAAAACGACAGATTTCCAATTATTTTATGCAGTTTCGGAAGGTGCTACACTTTTCTTTGTGATTTTCCTTTGATCCTCTTATTCTGTTCGTAAGTGAGGATGAAAATCTTTTGTCAGATAGCAAATCATCCATTACTAGTAAGACAAATTTACAATGATGAAGATGTTGTTCGTGTTGCTAAAGTGTTGTATCCAAAGGGTGTCTTTGGATTTGAATGTAGCATTGAAAGAGCCATCCGAGAGATCAAGAATTATAATGACTTTGAAATTCATCGGGTATTTATTTTTATCACAGCTTTTTCCCTTGATTTCATGTCTTTTCTTATGTTTTCACTGTTTTCCTTTGCAGCTTCTAATTTCATATGGTGACAATGGTACAAAGGGTGCTTTAAAAGATAAACATGTCCTGAGATCAGCAAAATGTGAGGTTGTATCCCTTCTGTTGATTGGTGTGCTTATTCCATTTAATCGTACTAATTTTTTAGTCATTATGGTATCTCGTAAAATCTATAAACATAATGCTTATCGTTAGACAGCAGATACTTTTAAAGATAGTCAATTTGCTATACCAGCTTGAAAAATGTTTGCTTATCTGTGAACTTGTTATCTTCCATTAGGCTTTGGCAGAACTCTTGCCCCTTTTGAAAAAGGATGGACACAGAGTTCTGATATTTAGTCAGTGGACTACAATGCTTGATATACTTGAGTGGACATTGGAAGTCATAGGTGTCACATACAGACGATTAGATGGCAGGTACTTTGTTGTAACCTTTTCAAATGATTGGTTCTTGTTTCTTGTTTTTAATATTAAAATTTAACTGGATGCTTATGGTAGCTTTTAATGGTTGCTTGTTTCAGTACTCAAGTACTAGAAAGACAAACTATAGTGGATAGCTTCAACAATGATACTTCTATATTTGCATGTTTGCTCTCAACAAGAGCTGGAGGACAAGGGCTTAACTTGATTGGAGCAGACACAGTCATCATTCATGATATGGATTTTAATCCACAAATGGATCGTCAAGCTGAAGATCGCTGCCATCGTATTGGCCAAGTTAAACCTGTTACTATTTACAGGTGAGATGCTAGTTTAGGAATGACGATATTAAATTGGAGGCTATCAATTAGTGAACCTGGAGTATTTAGGAGTAATTTTTGCTTATTGCAAGAGTGACTTTGAAATTGAATTTAAGAGGACAAGTGAAAAGGGAAATTATAATCTAAACCATTCTACATCGTAATTTCTTTTTGTTTGTAAATAACTCAACCTGGCTAAGTAAACTCAAATCAGAAAGACAGGGGTAAGGTTCCAATTTTGACCCTTGTAGGCCCTCGTGTGGGTGGAAGCTTCTTTTATTAAGCTCGTTCGTTTGTGTTCCCCACTTCTTAACAGGACAACTGCCTAGATGAATCATATACCTGCAGCAAACTTGTTTGTTGAACTTCTCTTTAGGACTGAATGAATTTCTAACTACACCTGGGGAAGCAAACAATTAGATGCTTATTTTTCCTAGTTGGATCCCAAAGAGGATTTTACATGGTCTTTTAGCAAACTGGCGGGTTTATTGCATTGCCTGGTGATATTGTTATGGTCCTTTGTTCTATCATTTGCTTTTATAGCACCCTGCATTCATGCGGTAAAACATCTGATGCAATATTTCATTTCATATCATGTAACAGAATGTCATTGGAATTTACTTTTGTACTTGATATCCTGCTTCATAAAACAGAAGAAATGCACAAATTTTGGATAGGTTAACATTTATGAAGAATTTAACAAAGAAAATAGTCTTTATCTCCTATTTTTCATCGTTTCTTGACTATTTTTCAGGCTTGTAACAAAGGATACTGTTGATGAAAACATATACGAAATTGCAAGGCGGAAGCTGGTCTTGGATGCAGCAGTGTTGGAAGCTGGAGCCGAGCTGGATGATAAAAACGATGTTCCAGAGAAGACTATGGGAGAAATTTTATCTGCACTTCTGCTCACATGAAAAATGACCCAACCAGGAATCCTTGTTGATGTGCGATGCTGATGTGATAATTTTGGTTGAGAAGGCTAATTTGCATCTCTTTATACCCAAGTTGGCAGATCCATCTGACGCTCAGATACAATAAATGATGGATCTTTGATGGTGTTGGTTCCTACCAAGTAGGTTACCAGCGATGCAAGCTTCTGTGAATTAATTGGTGTTATCTATTACAAAAGGAAATATAAATAACTTACAAAAGCCTGCTGAAAATTTGATTTATGGAATCTTTTGTTGAGTCTATCTGACGTATGGGTTTCTATTATACAATTTTGCTGCGGAGAATTCAGATCCTGGAGTAGCGGGAAACTGTTGTCATACCAAATAGGTGAAACTAGAGATATCTTCTTTTTCCGTCTGATATCCGTTTAATATTAATATTATGTTACCATGTGAATAATGCATGGCTGACAAGATTAGAAACACATTGCATTTGTCAATGAAGGTTGTCTGCTATTCAGATGTGCCATGACAAGTTTTGGATCTACTTTTAAAGATAGATTGTTCTTACTATATACGTTTGAAGCTCAAATTGCAGTTATTTCATTTGAGCTATTTGGTGAACATGCTGGGGAATGGCATATCTTGTTATTGCGTTTTATTCAGTTTGTCAGATTCCCCCTCGACCAAATTCGTGCCTTAGGTTTTTGAACTTCCAAAGGTATGAATTGTTGGTTTTGAAGATACAAAATTGTTAGAATATTCAATATTTGACTATTTCAGGGTTGTTTTGCCGAGGGCAGTGTCACATTTTTTATCTTAACACCAAAGTATACCAATAGTATTCAACAACGCAGCATGTATAGTTAAGCAAGTATGACTATTGCAATAGTATATATATTTTACAATGATCTGTCGGTCTACAATTGAATTACATTAATACATGTTTCCGTTGATACATTAATGACCTCTAATGCATGACTCAAAATCTATCTATAAATCATGCATCGATGAAATTCTTATTCGTGTTCATTATCCCAGTCCAGATTAGAAGTTGAAAAATAACAATAATCTCTTATGAGCAAGCTACATTATTGAGTAATCTCTCTTCCCAAGGTTACGGCTAAATTCAGAGGAAATATAGAGGTCAGCGGATAAGATACAAAGAGGACAACAAGGCAATACATGATGAACATACACAAAAACTGTAATGGTCCATCAATAATATAGATGAGTACTCAATTAACATGAATTACAATATATATAATTATGTGAGATCGCAAATAAAAAGTAATGCATTGTAATAGTGGTGAATGTACTCACCATAGTATGCTCACAAGAATGCACCGCACAACGTGAATATTAGAACATGCTCAACACAACAAAACAAGTGATAACGCTCAAAACAGAACAAAGGATTTAAAGTCCTATACTAATGGTATATTATCCCTCGTGGGTTAGCTACATTGATGAGACTAACTTACTACGATATTTTTATTAATATTCATGATATTTAATTAATATTCATGATATTTAATTAATATTTATGATATTATAATTAATATTCATGATATTTAATTAATATCTATAATAACCAAAGTCCATATTTATAATATTATAGTAAAATCTCATACGATTGTTTTAAGATTTATATATTTTGGATCGTTTCTAATATTTTCGAGATCGTACCTTGGAATTTTTTTTTTGGGGTCTCTTCACCGATTTCAATTTCATATTTTACGCCAGCCAATGAGAGGCGGCCGTACGGGGCATCTACCACGTATAAACTCGCAGTGTAATAATATCCAAAGGTGCAGTATTTGGTGCAGGTGTGTATTTGCCATTATTATTATGCTTGCTGCTTCACTTTTCGTCCTTTGCTTGCCACTATAAGCCATCAACTCCCACCCACGCCTTTATTTATGACCTCCGCCAAACCCTGCATGGACGGCAGGAGGAATTTTCAGACCCTGTCACCCACTCTTCTGCTACTATTTACTATTATTATTAAATATAATCAATTGTAGCTAATAATATATATTGCAAATGAAGGCTATTCTTTATTATTATTATTATTATTTTGACCAAAAAAAACATCAGCTGAAAGATCTCTCTCCCTCTGCATGGCGACTGTCGAGTGGGTCAAAAGCTCTGACCAAGTGTAATAATTTGGAGAAGAAGATAGATAGACCTCCGAATTCCTCCCTCTCTTTTCAGTTAAAGAGGGATTTGAAAGAGCAGCAATTAAAGGGATTTTGTCTTTTCTCTTAATGATGGATAACTTGTTCACTGATCCGTGGCTCTCCCTGCACAGTCCCAACGATTATGAAGCGGCCCCATGTTGCAGCAGAGAGGAAAGGCGAAGACCTTTTAATTACACTTGCATCGAGTGGACTTATATAAACACGGCACACACATTCCAGTTCTAGCGCCAGAGGAGCAAGAGCAGCGGCGTGCAAATGAGGAACTGTGCAAGGAAGAGCGGGTCTGTGAGGCAATACATGAGATCCAATGTTCCTCGCTTGAGATGGACTCCTGAGCTCCACCGCTGCTTTGTTCAAGCCATACAGAGGCTCGGAGGCCAAGACAGTATGCACTCTGGCTAGCTACTCGCTTGGTCTTTTGTGTTGTCTCTGATTCAGTACTCTCCGGTGCGCAATGCAGAGGCCACGCCTAAGCTCGTGCTTCAGTTGATGGAGGTCAGAGGACTGACAATCTCCCATGTGAAGAGCCACCTCCAGGTTTCTGCATTTCTATTCAATTAATGCTGCACATCTCTGTCTTAAATTTCCTCTCTTCCATTGTGCAATTGCGCAGATGTACAGGAGCATGAGGAACGATCCAGGCAAGCAAGGTGCCTGCCGTTTCTTTAAGACCTTCATCTCATTTCTTGCTTCTTTAACTCTTTTGTTCTGAGATTCATGCCGCACTGACCTTGTTTATTTTGCCCAAATGTTCTAATCTTGTCTTGCCAGTTGCCACCACAGGAGCAGGGCTGCGTGAAAGGAAGCACTCATGCAAGGGCAATGATAAAGGAGCTGATGAGGAAGAAGACGGTGGTGGCTTCAGCAACCCCGAGAAGGAGTTGAAGTCTGAGTTCGAGTACTCGTCTCCTCTTTCCCATCTGAAAAGGTCGGCAAAGCCGCCAGCTTTATCTCCACTTAAAGCATCCAGAGGATACCACTCACCGGCTCTATATTTCCTGCACACAAAAAGACAATTCCACGTCTCTCCTCATCCTTTTCTTTATCCATTTATTGATTATTTTCGCATGGCTAGGTTGGATGACGCGCAGGCCAAGTCAAAAAGTGATCAGAACTGCCAAATAAGAATCTGTGAGACAGTCAACTCCCACTCCCAGTACTGGATTAATAATTACATGCAAGCTTTGGCTGTAGAGAGGAGGATAATGAATAAGGATTTGGCTGCTGATCATCACCATCCTTCGAATCTCAAAGTTCTTGAATGTTTGGTGGAAGAATCTGAAGCTTTTAAGGTACAATGCATTTCTTTTTTCTTTTGAAAAAAAAAAAAAAAGAAAAGAACTGGGAAAAGTAGCTCTTCTGCAATCTGCTAACACTCTTTGCTCTTCCAAAGCTTCTCTTTCTATTCTCCTTTGTTGTGTCCTTGCTGCTTTATTGCTTTTTTCTGATAATCTAACAAAGGCGACTGCTGTTGACAAATATGCATGGCTTGCAGATTCCTCCTCTTTTTCTTTCTGTACTCTGGATTCGAAAGCTGAACTTCCTTAGTTCCTAAATACTTTAAAAAAATACTACAACGATCTATCTGACATTGAAGCTTCAAAATGTGTGGTAATTGACTCATGCAAACAAATGTAGATTGCTTGATCGTATGAATCTCATGGAACATGCTTTAATATTGTTCTATCTAAATGATATTTCATATGACAAAGCTTGAGAGAGACAGAGAGATGTAGCTGTTGGTCCTTGAACTGGATTCTGATCATACGAGTTACTGTATCAGACGAGTGTGGAGAATGAGCCTGCTAAAGAATTGAAGTCAACGGAGAAGTATGAGAAGGGATGCCTCTCACACAAATCCCCGTCGTTCTACGATGAGTGCGAGGAGGCCAATGGCTGCTCTTTGTCGCTGTCCCTAACGTTGCATCCACGCGAGAGGATTAATCAGTCATCGTCGGGGAGAGAAAGTTGTGCCTTCTCTTCGTCCTCTGACAGAAGCTCCATTGACGACTCGAGCTTGTCCATTGTTAACCTGGATTTATCCATGTCTATCTTTGGTTCTTAACTGAAGACATCTTCGACCGCTCATGTGATCATGTTTCTATTTGCTTCGTTGGCTATGCTCTCCTGATATGGTCGTTGTTCTTGATCAATTATCTGAACTAGTAATGCATGTCAGGTGCTGAAATTGTGAACTGGATGTACTTGCCACTGTTTCAAATTCCTTCGGAATCTCTCGAATCCTTAAGAGGAGTGATTTCAAAGGACAATATGTTCTCATGAGCAATGATGAGGGCTAGCTTACTTGTGAGTTGTACAAGGGAAACAAGGAATGACTCCTGGAGTCATTTTCAAGCTAGGTTTATTGTTCAAGCATGGCCAGCAAAGCTTAGTGGGTTGATCAGTAACTGGGGGTGAAGGGTGCAATCAATAGATCTCATCATTGTGTTAGCTAGTGGCCTCATCACCATCGCCGCCCTCTCTGCAACATGCATGAAGTTTGCAACACTGTAGTTGTTAAAAATCTAAGAGAGAAGCCACGTTAGGTTGCGCAGTCATTTTCACTCGCGCGAATTTCTCGTCGCCGCGCAATAGCTTCGAATTAATTTAAACCCCTGTCGCTGCTCGCCTAGCTGCCCCCTCGCCACCTAGCGAGCTCCCCCTCTCCATCCGGTGAGCCCCCTTCTTCGCCTAGTGAGCTCCCCCTTTCTGTCCGACGAGCTCCCTCCTCGCTCAGTGAGTTCCTCCCCTAGGCAAGTTTGGTTTGAGCGAGGCTGCGGATTTGCTCCATTGTCAGATATCATTGATTGTTCCTCTACTGGTCCATAAATTTTCCTTTACCTTATAGAAATTGATCAATGGCTCCATATTTGTTTACCTTAGTTATGCAACGCTTATCAAAACTTCTACAACAGGAAATGAGAAACAAGAATATGAACCCACATCGCAGATGCAAAAACCCATTAATAACCAATCTCCTCTTCGCTCACGTTGTGATTATTTTTGGAAAAACTAATGTAAGAAATGCTCGGAAGATCGATAGTATTCTCAACTAGTTCGTGGAGGAGACCGGACCTTCCACTAATAAATCCAAGTCAACAATTATTTTTTCTCGCGGCGATCATGAGATGCAGGATACAATATGTGATATTCTTGGCCTTACTAGAGGCTCTCTACTAGTAAAATACCTGAGAATTCCTATCACTAGGAACAAATCCTCGTATAGAGATTGTCTATCTTTATTGGAAAAGATATCGAAGCAACTGAAGAATTGGAAGAGTAGGAAGCTCTCTTATGCTGTCCGAACGGAATTGATTCAATCGGTGTGCTATGAGAGTATTATGTATTAGTGTAGTGCATTTATCTTACCGTCCACAATTACTTCAAAGATTACCTCCATGATTTCGGAATTCTTATGGAATAAGGGAGAAAGGAAAGGACTTGGGACGATGTTGCCAGGCCAAAGGCAATGGGAGGGCTCGGGCTTAGGAATATCACGTTCTTGAATAAGGCTTTTATAGCCAGGCATCTTTGACTCCTTATGGGTTAAGTGGGTACACAATTTTTTCTTAAAGAAGGAGTCTATTTGGTCTTTCCCTATGTCTAACCGTTGCTCGTGGAGTTTTAGAAGTATTCTAAATGTGAGGGAGATGTGCAGGAACTTGGTCGGATATCGTATTGCTAACAGGAGGTCTATCAAGATTTGGCTGGATCCATGGATGGGTCCAACCTTGCTGGGGGACCTGGTGGAAAACTTTCGGTCTGTCTATCCTCCAGGTAGAGATGCGTCCCTGATCGAGGTAATATAGGATGGTAAATGGAATGTTCCTACCCCTTGCTCTCTAAAATTAGCTGAAATGTACAACTCATTTCATAACATCCATATAGATCGAGCATTAACCGAGGATAAGATATATTGGAAACCTACTACGACAGAGAATTTTTCTATCTCTTTGGCTTACGCAGCTCAGTTTAATCTTATTAAACAGCCTAGACAGATAAAGTGTGGTTCAAAGGAAAAATTCTGAAATTTTCCTTCACTACATGGATGCTTTGTTTAAGAAGATTACCAACCTTAGATAGATTATTCAATTGGAAGATTGTTTCTGATAACCTATGCCCTTCATGTCAATCAGCTGTTGAGTCCATGACGCATGTTTTTTTTTCCAATGTAGGATTATATCTCAAGCTTGGGCTGAAATTAAGGAGATCTATGGGATTCCCCCCAATAGGAATATATGGCCAGAAGTAGTTTCCTTTATTACCAATAGGTGGCAATCGTCTCAATCCGATATAGTTAAAAAGCTCATTATTACCGGGTTTGTTCATGTGGTATGGAGGGAAAGGAATAACCGGATATTTAACCACACTTATACCGGGGAATGGCAAATGGTTTACGACCTTGTCTCTTGTGTTAAAGCAAAGGTTGACTTTCTGACTACAAACTCTAGATTGGGTCAGAATATGAAGGACTTCATGGCAGCCTGGGTCAGTAAGGTGAGTGTTAGATCAAGGGCCTTCCGGTGACATGCATGAATTTTGAGACTTAGCTGATATGGGGAACGTGTAGGGGAGACGCTGCCGAATCTTTATGGAAATATATATAATGATGCTGCAGCTTGACTATATGGGGGGGGGGGGGGGGGGGGTAGTGGGGTGTGCTGTACTTATAATGACGCTGCAGCTAGACTACAAGGGGGGCAGGGCTTGAATTGTATGCGGCTCGGTATTCTGATGAAGATGACAATCACTAGAGGTTGGGTTCAAATGAAGAGGCAGGATGAAAGGTGCGTCTCAATGACGTGACTTCCGAACGCACCTCTTGGTCTCCCAACATACGCGGGCTGCAGGATGTAGATATGAAAGCTGGAGGCTGTTCCTACTGCTATTGGGTTTCCATCATGTGTGGGCGTCAGGTTTTCCCTTGCCAATACAAATATGTGGCGTTTTGCTTCAATGGTGAAGGGAGGATTCTCAGGATTTGATGATCCTGCGAAGACCGGCGGCAAACACAAACTTTGGGTTGGCAATCTACGTAAGTTGCTGTGTGTCTAACAGCCACTAAATTTCCCGTGCGTTATTTTGATGACTGTGTTGCTTCTTTGTTGGACTTGTGCTTTGTGAACCCCTTTTTTGAGTTTTTTTTGTACGGCTAGTGGTTTGAGATATGTGTATGCTGGACCCACGCGAGAGATTTACAGAGGAGACTCTGTCAAATTTTTTTGGGTCCAATGGGAATGGGGTGGATATGTGCAGCTGTACATAACTGTAACAACCTTTTTCTATTAAATAACACTATCCTTCTTGCTTTTGGGGAAAAAAAAATCAATGGGAATAGTCTTGGTGATAAGTAGCAATCTCCATGTTCAAGTAGCTGACTATTATTCCGAGTCAACTTCCATATTCATAAGCAGTTGATGCCTACTATCCTTGTACCAAATCAGTAAAATTATAGCTAAGAAAAGAAATTTCTTACATATTAATTTTTGGCCTTTAGCCAAATCAATTAGCTTCATAATTCATTCAAACAATGTTCCACCAACTCTTAAAAGGCAGAGAAAGTTAATAATAGAGAAATTAAGTTGGTGAATACAATGTATTTGAACGAATCTTCTCATTCATATATAAAACTTGAAAGCTTTAGCTGTGCAGAGTTTGGGGGTTGCATGCGGCTGCGTTTTGTATGCGCTACTGAGCCGGCCGACCGAGTCTGCTTGGCCGCCAATGAATAATTGCAAAATGTTTGTGGTTGTCATGCGCCTTCAAATTGATTAGAAGACGTCAACTGGTGGAGTGCCCAACCCACCTAAACCAACGCCTCCAACCTGACGTGTTAACAACTCGCCCGTCACCGCACACCAAGTCAATCCCTGCAACACCGCGGTCGTAGCTTCCTCCCCGTCGCCGCAGCACCACCACAACGATTCCATCTTCCTACCCTCTTAAAATCAACACCAAACCCTCCACCGAGTCTCCACCCGCCCCATCTAACTGACCCACTCAACCATGAAGTCCTCATCCTTCTCCTCCTCCTCCTCCTCCTCCTCTTCGCCATTCTTCGGCGCTACCCCCGCCGACGCCGTCACCCGCCGGTGCCTCTCCCCGCTCCCCTTCCTCCTCCTCGTCGCTCTCTCCCTCACACTCCTTTACCGAGCCAGCACCCCCGCCTTCAACCTCGATGGTCTCGCCCAACCACCGCCCGCCCGCCTCCCCCCTCCTCCTCCTTTTCCACCACCACCGCCGGTCTGCAACTGATAATACATATCCAGCCACGCTAATTAATAAAAATATGTATACGTAATTTAATTGCTGTTGCAGGAGAGCCAGGACGCGAGGCTGGAGAGGGTGCTGAGGGCGGCGGCGACGCCGGACAAGACGGTGATCCTGACGTCGCTGAACGCGTTCTGGTCGAAGCCAGGGTCGGTGCTGGACCTCTTCCTGGAGAGCTTCCGGATCGGGGACGGCACGCGCGAGCTGCTGGACCACCTCGTGGTCGTCGCCGTGGACGACGAGGCCTACGCGCGGTGCCTCGCCGTGCACCGCCACTGCTTCGATCTGAAGACCGACGGCGTCGACTTCTCCGGCGAGAAGGTGTTCAACTCGCCCGAGTACCTGGAGATGATGTGGGCGAGGCTCGACTTCCTGCGCCTCGTTCTCGAGAAGGGCTACAGCTTCATCTTCTCGGTGAGAATCCTATTCCCTCAAAATCATCCAATTTTGAAGAACTAGAGTAAGGGGACAAAAATTGATAAACAGGATGTGGACGTGATGTGGTTCCGGAATCCAATGCCCTACTTCTACCCGGACGGCGACTTCCAGATCTCCTGCGACAACTTCTACGGCGACCCGACCAACGTGACCAACTGGCCCAACAACGGATTCAGCTACGTAAAGTCAAACCCCCGCAGCATCGAATTCTACAAGTTCTGGTACTCGTCGCGCGCCAGATTCCCAGGCGTCCACGAGCAGAACGTGCTCAACATCATCAAGCACGACCCGCGGCTCAAGCAGATGGGCGTCAAGATGATGTTCCTGAGCACCGAGCGCTTCGGCGGGTTCTGCGAGATCAGCAAAGATCTCAGCAAGGTGTGCACCATGCACGCCAACTGCTGCATCGGGTTGAGCAAAAAGATTGACGATCTGAGGGCGATGCTCCACGACTGGAGCAGGTTCATGGCGCTGCCGCAAGACGAGGAGATCAGGAGGAGATTCTCATGGAGCATACCCAGGAGCTGCAGGTATGAATATTCAACGTAGTTGACTTTGATTTCTGTTCTTCGTTCACGTGCACCGCCTCTCACCTTGTCATTTTTTACTTGCAGATTACCGCCGGGTTTCTTCGATAGCAAGGAAAAGAAACATCTCCTGTAACATTACATTGGATTGATTACTTAAATTCATCAATTTACTTAATTCTTTCCATACACGAGCTACGCTTCAGTAAATAATATGTAATTCTGGGATCATAAGTTATTCAAAGAATTAATTTATTTTTGCTTGCTATTTTAGATCGATGATTATTACTTTGATGCAGTTCTTGAGAAAATTTATTCTCAGCTCCAATTAAAATTTGCTGCAATGACTAATAAAAAAATATTATATTTTAAATCTTAATGGGAGGGAAGTGGCACAGTAATTTAGTATATTTTTTAATATAGGAATATAGGATGCGATGTAGTTAATCATGGCTAATTAAGAGGCACTTAATAAAGCTAGTTATAGCTGCCGTCATTAGTCTGCCACTTCTAACTAAGACCATGATTCACATGGTAACAAAACAAAATTAGTCTAACACTCATAGTTAAGACCCGGTCTGATCCAACCCGTGGGTTTGATTTATAGATTCAGATTTACACCTGTTTACTTGGAGGGGAAGGTAAGGGAAAAAAAAATAAATTTTATCCTTTTTTTTCTTGTTTACTAGGGCGGATAGACGGACAGATGAAAAATAATTATGTTTTCCTCAATTTTAGATTCGCCCTATTAGGGCGGATTACTACAGTATCACTCGCCTCGCCTTGCACGCCTCACCTCGTTGACATTGCACGCCTCGCCAAACTCATTGACCTTGACAGTGACGGATCCAGCCTCACCTCGCTTGCCTTGTCGACTTCGCCAACTCGCTCGCTTGTGCCTCGCTCGTCGACCTTGCTCACCTGCACCTCGCTCTCTCGCAGACCTTGCTGCATTGAACTTGCCTACTCGCCTTGCTCACCCGCTTGTGCCACCGCTTGCTGTTGCCGACCTCTCCTCTCCCTGTTTTGGACACAACACGTGAAAAACCACGTATCTTTCCTTTCATTCCCTTCTATTCCTGTTTCTTTTTTTTTCTTTTCCTTCTCTTGTTCTTTCTATTCGCCCAAACGGGCGTTAATGAGTTAGATTTTAAGGAAATTGGAATTTATAGATGTGGGACTGTATCTAATACCCAATATTAGATTAAATAAATAAATATTATATTTATATTATTAAAACAATAATATAATAATATAATAATTATTTTATAAATATATTTATAATTAATTTAATTATAAAATTATATTTTATATAATACTTTAATATAAAATAAAAATTAAATATTTTTTATTTAATTAAGTACATTCATTTAAATATTTTGAGTCTAATTTGGATTATAAAATAGGGCAGTAAACTCAGACTATAATGTTAGTTTTTTTTATAATCGAGTTAGATTCAACTATCAAATAAAAAATTAGGTACCTAATCTACTATACCATTTGATAACGATAGTTTGCCTAACAAACAGTATTTTGTTGAAGAATATATTTTTCTTTTTCAAAAAATATTTATAATTGTATTCAATTTATCAACATTAAATATATATGAGCAATATATTATTAGTTCACGATAATTAAATAACATTATCGAAATTCTCTTTAAACATTTTAATTATATATATATATATATATATATCATATATTAATTGTTTATTAAAATGTAAGAATCTAGAGAGAACACGTGGTGTTCTCACAGTAAATGTGACCTCAGAAAGTCGCCTTCCCCCATTGCTGACTGTTCAACTGAAAATTGAAATGCTCATGTCGTTGTTGCTTCCACTAAGCTTATTGCATACGTCCGTTTTAATTGCATTCACGAAACCGTTCTAATTAAAAAACTAATGCTCGTAAGTCGTAACTCGTAAGGGTCCCCTCATGCGTGCTCTTCCATGCTTCTTCCAACGCCAAATTTCCAAGCAACCTCGCGTTTACTTCCAGCCTTTTTTCCGCCTTTGTCATCTCCTCATCACTCATCTCCCTCCCACCCCAAGAGAAGATCAGAATGAAGCCCTCCTCCTCCAGCGCCGCCGCTGGTTTGTCCACCGTCAATCCTCTCGCTCGCTGTAGGCTCGTCCTAGTGGCCATCCTCGCCGCCGCTGTCTTCTCCATCGCGCTGCTTTACGCCACGCCCCGGCGCTTCTCCACCGCTCCCCCAGCCCTCCAACTGGCGAGCAAATCCATTCAGTCATTCTATCGAACACTTTTCCTGCATCTGCTCGATCGGGGTAATCAATTTCATTGCTTGGACGTTGCAGGACGAGATTCTGCAGGCGGCGGACATGGGGGACAGGACGGTGATACTGACGACGCTGAACGCCGCGTGGACCGAGCCCGGTTCGGTGCTGGACCTCTTCTTCGATAGCTTCCGCGCCGGCAACGGCACCGCCGAGCTGTTGAACCACATGGTGATCATCGCCGTGGACCGCCGGGCGTATGAACGGTGCCGCGCGGTGCACAGCTACTGCTTCGAGCTCAACGTCACGGGGGTCAACTTGTCGCAGCAGAAGGATTACAACACGCCGGATTACTTGGACATCATGTGGCGGCGATTGGACTTCCAACGGCGAGTCCTCCAGAAAGGCTACAGCTTCATTTTCACGGTGACGCACTAACTTAAATTCTCAAACGCCATTAACCATATTTTACAAGATTTTTTTCGACTTACATCTAACTTAAATCGACAGCGCTCAAATTAGCACTTATTCTTATCTCTGATTTCTTGCGACCCATCTTGTTTCACCATTCAACTCAATAGCCATTACTACAATGCCTGCTTTTTAGGGTTGGATCAAAGCCTGGCACAGCTCATCTGCGTTGGTCAAAATATATACTTCTACTAGAATTCTAGTTATAGAGATATTTTTTTTACATCTTATCTCGCATTTTCTTGATGATAAAATTATTTTTTAAAATTATTATTTTAATAAAAAATTATTAAATTTAAAATTATTTTTTATTGATATTTAAAATTTTCTCTTTTATAAAAAAATAGTAATAACTAATATTATTTTTATAAAAATGATAAAATTATTATTATTAAAATTTATTTTTAATTTAAAATTAATTATTAATATTATTTTAATTTTACTATCATAAAAATTTTTTATTTTAAAAATATTATTTTTTTAAAAAATTGATCAGTATAATAATTTAGCTAAATACCTTCCAACTTTTAAAATGAGCTGGACTGTAACTCTTAAATCTATGATTAATTGCTCAAATGGGACATATATTAAAAGTTAAAAAAATTTAGCTATCAGTTGATTAATTGAAAATCAAATCGATTATATCAGTTCAGATCGATTTTAGGTTTTTTATAAAACCGAAGGATTCGATTTGGTTTGAAAAACTGCTTCAGAGTTTAGTTAACTATATTAATTTTAAGCTAAAAAAATTGAAGCCAATTTTAAGCGGAGCGGTAAGTGTTAAAGTGAAATATTAATTTTATAAAACTATATTAGGTCGATTTAGTATTGTGTATTGATTAAAAATAACAAATGGATTGGGTTTTGCAGGACACGGACATCCTCTGGTTCCGCAACCCGCTGCCGCATTTCCACCGGGACGCCGACTTCCAGGTTTCTTGCGACGAGTTCAACGGCAACGCCACCGACTTGGACAACATGCCCAGCAACGGATTCAACTACGTGCGGTCCAACAACAGAACCGTCGCCTTCTTCGACTACTGGTACGCCGCCCGGCTCAAGCACCCCAAAGACCACGACCAGGGCGTGCTCAACTACATCAAGCACGACGCTTACCTGGCCGACCTGGGGCTGTCCATTAGGTTCCTGGACACCAAGTACATCAACGGCCTCTGCGAGCGCAAGGCAAGAGACTGGAGCACGATCTGCACCTTCCATGCGAACTGCCGGGTGGGTTTGAGCTCCAAGTTGAGAGAACTGCGAGCTGCGCTGGACAGATGGAAGCAGGAGAAGGCGATGCAGCTGCACTAGGATGCCATGCCCCTATCCCTTGCATGCTTGAGTTTCATCTAAGCTTCAATTTGTATTTTTTTTGTGTGAATTTTTTTTGTCCCTTGTGATTCATCAGACCTCTTTTTAATGATATATTGAAAGTTTAGGCTGCGGTTTTGCGGAAGGGCGCGAAGTAGTTTAGGCCGCGGTTTTGCGGAAGGGCGCGGAGACTCCGCATCCCTCCGTAAATTTTGTGGAGGAGTGGGCTAAGATTCGAGAAACGAATCTTGAAGTAGTCTCGCACAAATATCCAAGCAATCCATACGTAAGTGCGAATAGCACCGATACAAACGCAGCGTTATACCAAATCATGATATAACGCCACCCGTTACAGCCATTCGAACTAACCTGCTGTGACGAAACCCTTGCTGTGACGAAACCCTTGCTCTCCGAACTAACCTTTGCTGTGACGAAACCCTTGCTCTCCGACGACAATTTTGTCGCCCGATCCTCTCTGACGACCTCTGACGGCCTTCTAATCTGTGTTTACGACTTCCGACGGCCTCCGAGTTCGTGGTCGTGTCAAGCCCTAATTTTGTGTTTTTTATACAGTCGACTTCTGACGTCATACGACGATCTGCGACATCTTCCGACGACCTACGGTGAATTGTGACGACCTACGGCGTAATGTCGAGTTCCTGGTTGGCTTAGGGTTTCCTAATCTCGACCTATGGCGAACTGCGACGACCTCCGACGATGTCCCATGACCTACGGCGTAATGTCGAGTTTCTGGTTGGCTTAGGGTTTCCTAATCATGATTTATTTTTTGCAGGATCTCATCTTCCGTCTACTACCATTTGTAGGCCGAGTTCCTCTGACGAATCTAAACTCTTCCTTTAAGGTATAATATTGTAATTTGTCTTCTTAATAAGTAAATTGTTATATTAATGATATAATTTGTCTTCTTAGGGTATCATAATTTTGTTTTCTTTTTTGTAGGATCTCATGGCGAGTTCCTCCGACGACACCAATGTTCGTTTAAGGTATAATGTCGTAATTTGTATATTAATGACATATTTTTTGCATTAATGACATAATTTTATTTTGTTTTTCTTAATATGTACATTGTTGTATTAATGACAATTTTGCATAACATGTCTCAAACTTGGTATATAAGTATCCCAATTTGGTATAACATGCCTCAACCTTAGTATATCAGCTTCCCATTTTGGTATAACATGTCTCTAATTTGGTATAACAGCTGGTCATTTTGGTACAACACATCCCATTTTGGTATTACATGTCTCTATTTTGGTATAACATGTCTCTAATTTGGTTTAACACCATCCCATTTTGGTATAATATGTCTCTAATTTGGTATAACAGTGTCCCATTTTGGTATAACATGCCTCAAACATAGTATAACACATTCCATTTTGGTATAATATATCTCTAGTTTGGTATAACAGCATCCCATTTTGGTATAACATGTCTCTAATTTGGTATAACAACGTCCTATATTGGTATAACATGCTTGAAACATAGTATAACACATCCCATTTTGGTATAACATGTCTCTAATTTGGTATAACAGCGTCCCATTTTAGTATAACATGCCTCAAACTTTGTATAACACATCCCATTTTAGTATAACATGCCTCAAACATAGTATAACAACATCTCAAAGAAAAATGGACGTAGATTTGCCGGTTCTGCCATAGTTCTTTCTGTAAGTATTCTTTAATATATGAAGTTGTCTTTTAATAATTAATTTTTAATCATAAAGGATTTTGTTCTTTTTTTTCAGATTTTGTTTTATGAGCATACCAAAATGTATATAAATAATAAGATGGATGGTGTATTGTTCTGTTAAATAGCTTGAGTTACTGCAGTTTCATCTCTCCTTCCAATCTGGTTCAAGGAAGGAAATTGCTTCCTGGCCATTGATATGGGAGGTCTGCCCGCAACAAGATGGTGAAAGTGTGGATTGTGGGGTATTTGTGATAAAATTTACGAACTACCTCTCTAGAGATGTACCGTTTGGTTTTACACTATAAGACATGCTAAGATTGAGGACCCTTATTAGTTTGGAATTCTTTGAAGGAAAGTTACTAGCTGTTGATTAAAAGACATTACAATTCAAACTTTTTTATATATTGATACTCGTGTATATTTGTTATCCTATATATACATACACCTGTATATTTGTATATGCAATGTCATACGAATTTCAGTTCTTGTTATACCATGTTTGAGCTGTGTTATACCGTGTTTGTGCCTTGTTATACAAATTTCAGGTCTTGTTATACCATGTTTGAGCCGTGTTATACTATGTTTGTACCGTGTTATACGAATTTCAGGTCTTGTTATACCATATTTGTGCCGTGTTATACGAATTTTAGGTCTTGTTATACCATGTTTGAGCCGTCTTATACCGTGTTTGTACCTTGTTATACGAATGTAAGGTCTTGTTATACCATGTTTGTGCCGTGTTATACCATGTTTGTGCCGTGTTATACGAATTTCAGGTCTTGTTATACCATGTTTGAGCCGTGTTATACCGTGTTTATGCCTTGTTATGCGAATTTCAGGTCTTGTTATACCATATTTGTGCCGTGTTATACCAAAATTGAGGTTTTGTTATACCATGTTTGAGCCGTATTATACCATGTTTGTGCCGTGTTATACGAATTTCAGGTCTTGTTATACCATATTATAGCACGCGACAAACATTGTATAACACGCGACAAACATGGTATAACAAGACCTGAAATTTGTATAACATGACATAGACATCGTATAACACGCGACAAACATGGTGGATACTCATATATCGTTTAATGTAGATACATATAACACACTGTATAGGACAATACTATTTACATGGTATAAGTAGATACATATAACACACTGTATAGGATAATACTATTTACATGGTATAACAAACAAATGATTATCATTTACAATCTACTTACGACCATATTCTGACATTAAACAACCTCTAAATAGCTCCAGACTAATTTGTGCCCTCATAGCTGGGATCTGCTTTTGGGAGAAGTTAAACTTTTTACTGAAAACGAGACATTCCATGAACTTCACCACAAAAACTCTATAATTAACTAGATTATCTTGCTTTGGGCAATCAGCATCCCATATCCGTTCATAGTCTGCTATAAAAAAATTTTCTTTAGTCTGCAAACTCAAATGGGTGTCTAAAAATTTTACTTGCATAAATAATAGCACAACAGATTATAAAACTTCAACATAGGAAAATTAGTCATGCATAACAAATATACTAAACACTCACATATGCATTCACAACTTCCACATCACTCTTACGGGCTTCCAATGAATTATAAAAAATAATCTGTTTCTGCCTTCTAATTATATACATCAAAATCCAATGGTTTTTATCGCAAATTAGTGCAAGTATTCTTGTAGTGTAACGAAGGTTATCAGCTACCATATATTCCAAACAAGCAGCACTAAATCCGAATTTATTATCTAAATACAAACCCAGATAGGTTGGAGATATGTAATCAAAAGCCAACAACTTCGTCTTCTTTGGATTATTCCGACCTCTAGCGACCAAAAGACCAGCATAAGCATCTACAACCTACAGTTAATACAGTCAGCATAAGCATCTGTTAAACAAATACTATAAAATAGAAAAATAATTAGGTATTTATACATACATCATCACTAATGTCCTTCCCAAACATTAGCTCAATAACTTTCACCCTGTCAACTCTCCATTCGGTACCCATGTGCAAAAACTTCTCTAAGAACTTTGTTGGGGTATGCCCTTAAGGCTAATGTTTGAAGCCTTGGGATTATTTCAGTATCATGTATAAACTCTATGTTTATAAAGGCAATGGTTGTTATTCAGGTTGTTACATTATCTGCTGCAATGTGTATACTTCTGAATAATGTCTCAATGATGTTCAGCTAGGCTGACATGCAGTATAGTCCTTAGTCGAGATATCTTGGTGAACATGAGACAGCCTTGATATGATTGAGACTAATATGTGTTCTAATCTTATAGGATGCTTCGAGCATGGAATAAGATGTAGACTCATGGGTACATTGGATGTACTGGACAGACCCTACTAGGATATTCAGTTGCATGTCACAATGTGAATAATCCTTGTATGCGAACAAGTGGCATACTTCCTCTGACTTGAGATCACTTGTGTTTCTAAATGATGATTGGCATTGTTTTGAGATAGTTCGATATCATTTGAAACATAATGGTTATAGACTATCTTGGATGGTGAGCATGAGTCATGTTAGGGCGCTAGTGATAGACATAGGATTGCCATCTCCTTCATTGGAGTGTGATGTTCTAAAGGGGCCCCCTGGATGAGATGATTGAGAAAGTGTATGGCCATACCCAGATGACTATGTTCATCTGATCTAATCATTCTCATCATATTGGAGTTACAGGCTTGACACGCTTGTCCAATAAGAACATCCAGTGGCAAAGGAAACATGTATGTCTAGTGAAATGGATTCACACTTGTGCTGTGGTTTGGGTGTAGTCTTGGAAGACTCTTTCCTTTATATCGGGAGACAGTGATGTGTTGCTAGATACCCCTCACTGGTCGTGATAACGTAAGTTATCGTTACCGACATTTAAAGGAAACCCTTAGGGTCGCACAATTTGATGATATGGCTTACTTAAGTCAGATCGTGTGGACTGAATTGTTTGGGTTCAGTTTAAAGGGATTTAATCTCTGATTGTAAGTGAGATCTGGTCTGATCATGTTTGATTGATTAGGGCTTGAGATCGGTAAGCTTCGATCGAGAGAATTGATGCTAGATTGGTGAGATCAGGAGCATCAGGAGATGAACGGTTAGATCTGGGGCCTTAGGGTTTAATTGTGATCTAGACCAAATGCTTGGGTTAATTGGTCTTTGAACCAAACCAAATTGAACTGGCTCATCAAGTGAGCGCATGGTTCAATAGGAGAGAAAAAAAATGCGATGGTTCACAAGGAGTGAACGCATCACACGTTGAGGGGGTTTTTCTATTTTGGGAAACCATGTTTCCAAAACATGGTCACGCCTCACGTTCGCTCCTCTCACGCCATTGTCGCCTCTTCCTCTCGATGCTCTTACTCTCTCGTGTGTTGAAGGAGTTGACGACAAGGAGGTCTCGGCCAAGCAAGACATCTCTTCTTCCCCTCCATTCGATCAGGAGACTTGAAGGTCTTTGCTAGCACAAGGATCAACAAGGAGTAGGCGATCTTCTTCTTGTGTGCGCATCTTCTGGAGGAGATCCCTTTCGCTCTCTTCTTCCAAGGCACCATCCAAGCAATGGCGATGGTATGACTCTTATCAATGTATACAAGTTTTAAAAGTTGATCATATGACATGCATGCAACCGATCACCTAGAAACCCTTATTTCCGCTGCCCAAAATTTTACATGCGCCACTTTAGGGTTTCGCCCCCCCCCCCTTTCGGGGACTTTCAATTGGTATCAAAGCGAGGTTATTAGCATGTTTTTATGATTGCTTGAGGCTTTTGTGATCCATGTTTGCGCTTGTATGCTTAGATCTAAACTATATGCGAAAATTACATGTTAAGTTGTTCATGCGAAAACTTGATGAACATGTTTTCTAGTTGGCGCATGTTGTAGTTTTCTTCAAAACTTGTTAACTTGCGCGCCTCACTTAGATCTATAGGCGCCTACTGTAAAACCTTAGACGGGTTATTAGGGTTGAAGTCACAGTCGAGTCTAGATCCAACCAGTATGATCAGACTATCTGACAGCCTAGAAGGGTCGACCAGATGGCATCTGTGCGCATGCACAAGGTGGCTATAGGTCGACTGCAGACAGGCGTGTAGCGATGTCTGGTTGAGACAACCAGTGAACGCTCTTGAGTTAGGCCCGGGCTCACACCCGCTTGCCAGAACTCATGAGGCTCGTTCAGCCCAACACATGCATTGTTGGCCACTGGGTCAACTCAAGTCAGTTAGGACTTGGTGCATGCAAGGGCAGTGGGTCTGACTAGGTCTGATGAGTGGATCCCTATTAATGGACCGTTGTAAGGTAGTAGGGCACATAAGGAAAATAAAATTGATGCCAATGGGTTTTCGAAAACTTTATTTTCTTATTGTTGGATCACATGTTGATTGTATATCATGATGATTGTCTATTTAATCTTATGTGGGCTGCCCATTTTAATGTGTGCTGTGCTGGGGCCTGCGTGCCTGGAGTAAAATGTAAATTATTATAATTGTGATCTGCGCATCACATTTTAATTAATTTATTGTGTAATTGACCTGCGTGTCAATCTTGTCTAGATAGATTAAATTGTATTTTAATCAGACAAGAGCACAGAGCACACTTGGCAGAGGCGCATGCAGCTTGATGCTTGACCAGGTGGGAGGTCCAGGGTTCGACTCTGGGACAGGCTTTTACCACATAAGATCAGCATGCTTTCTAATTAATTAGAATTGCATGATTTATTCTTCTGTTATCACCATAGGATTTGAATGATAGTAAGAAGATAAAAGGACCGTTAAAATCCAACGTTAAATATCAAGCACGATAGCCTTCTGACGCGAAACCTCACTGTTCTGACTATCGTTGGGGCCGTGTTGTACCCACTCAGTGGGCACGCCCATCTATCTTCAGACGGTGTGTGATTACACCTGCGTGTTACAGAGAAGGGATTTATCGCTTCTCGTTGCTCAGCATAGCACGTGGTGGTCCAGGGAGTAGGTCGGGTCAGCTTGACTGTATAGGCTACATATGTGGCGCATATGGTAGCCATATGGAGGCAGCCATCTGTGGGATCAGAGACTGTGTTGTACCAACTCAGTTGGCACAGTCTGCTGGATTGCCTAGATGAAGGGGAATTGCACGGGTTGGCGATTGGCAGGGATTGCCTACCAGAAATTAGTGCTTGTACTCTCTGTGCAACTTATCTCGCCTGAGCGGGACGCGGAGACCAAGTATGAAATCTGGATCCCATCTCACTAAAAGAGTTTCACTCTTTCGGACTGTTTTATTGGATTTTTCAGTCAGATAAAATAGTGAGAAAAGAATCATTCTTAAGTCCTGAATTGATTCTAACATTGATACTGACCTTGCTGTTCTTGCATTGTTGTAGATTACTGCAGCAACGAACACCATAGCGTTCAATGTGCGATCCCTACTGGAAAGGGAGAAGTTTGCTGGGCCAAACTTCTCAGACTGGTATGGACACCTTAAGATTGTTCTTAAGGCTGAGAGGAAACTGTATGTCCTCGAGACGGCAATACCGCCTCAACCCGCTCCGAACGCCGCAAGGGCGGTTCGGGATGCTTATGAAAAGCACGTCAATGATAGCATTGATGTCGCTTGCCTGATGCTAGCGTCTATGACGCCACAGCTGCAGCGTCAACATGAAGATTTATCTGCTATTGAAATAATAGCAAATCTCAAGTTGTTGTATGCTGCACAGGCAAGGACTGAACGCTACAATTTGACTAAACTTTTCTTTCAGAGCAAACTGGCTGAAGGGAGTCCAGTGGGAGCTCACGTACTCAAGATGATTGGGTACAAGGAGGCTCTAGAAAAACTGGGACATACCATCAATCAGGAGCTTGTTGTAGACATCATTCTTCAGTCTCTCCCGGCTTCTTTCGATCCGTTCATTATTAATTTTAATATGAACAAGATCGACTGTACGCCGGCAGAGTTACTGAACATGCTCTTGACTACTGAGCAGACTCAGTCTCGTGAGAAGGGAACGCCTTCATCCTCTGTCCTAATGGTTCCTTCTAGGAACAAGAAGAAGGGGAAGAAGGGCAAAGCCCCCATCAAGAGCTACAACAAGGCTCTAAAGCAAAAGATAAAGCGGTCAAAGGAATACAGATGTTTCCATTGTGGCCAGTTAGGTCACTGGAAAAAGGACTGTAAAGCGCTCCAAGGAGATAAGAAGGGAAGCAAGCCTTTCGCTTCTGGCTCAGGTATTTTTGTGACTGAGGTCATGTTTTCTTCTTCTATATCATGGGTGTTGGACACTGCATGTGGAGTTCACATTTGTTCAAATGTACAGGAACTCAAGAGAAGAAGACAGGTGGGACAGCATGAGGTGGACCTACGAGTTGGAAACGGGGCACGGGTTGCTGCTGTTGCTGTAGGAATTTATTACATCTCATTACCATCTGGGGTTGTATTGGAACTGGACAATTGTTATTTTGTACCAAGCATAACGAAAAATATTATCTCTATTCCTGCTCTTGTCAGGAAAGGGTTTTCCTTTGAATGCAAGATTTCAAAGTGTTATCTTTCTTTTGATAATATTGTTTATGCTACTGGCTCAATTAACAATGGGTTATTCATGTTGGACATGGAATGTTCTGTACAACAAATTGATAATAAGAAAGCCAAGTATGCTGATGACAGCACCTTGCTATGGCATAGTCGTTTAGGCCATATTAACAAGAAACGCATTAAGCGGTTGCATGACCATGGACTGCTGGGATCATTCTCCTATGAGGAGCTTGATACATGCAAAGCTTGTTTAATGGGTAAAATGACGAAGTCTCCTTTTTCTAAGAAAGGTCAAAGGGCTTCAGGTTTACTTGACCTCATTCACAGCGATGTGTGTGGGCCATTTAGTAAACATGCCAGAGGTGGCTATTCGTACTTCATTACCTTTACTGATGATTTCAGTAGGTATGGTTATGTCTATCTTATGAGACATAAGAGTGAATCTTTTGACAAGTTCAAAGAGTTCAAGAATGAAGTACAGAATCAGCTAGGCCGAAATATCAAGGCACTTCGATCGGATCGAGGTGGTGAATACTTGAGTCGAGAGTTTACTGACTATCTGAAGGAGTGTGGGATTATCTCATAGCTCACTCCGCCAGGAACACCGCAATGGAATGGTGTGTCCGAGAGGAGGAACAGAACCTTACTGGATATGGTTCGTTCTATGATGAGTCAGGCTACTCTGCCTTACTCCTTTTGGGGATTTGCACTGGAAACAGCTGCAAAGGTACTAAACCGAGTGCCATCCAAGGCAGTTTCAAAGACGCCATATGAGTTATGGTATGGGAAACAGCCAAGCTTGACGTTTATCAAGATCTGGGGTTGCGAGGCTTATGTCAAAAAGCTCGCCTCTGGGAAACTAGAGAGCAGATCTGAGAAATGCATCTTTGTCGGTTACCCTAAGGAAACTAAGGGTTATTATTTCTACGATCCCAAAGAGAACAAAGTATTTGTTGCTCGGACGGCTATTTTTCTTGAGAAGGAATTTCTTCTGCAAGAGGCCAGTGGGAGAGAAATAAAGCTGGATGAGAATCCAGAAGCAGGATAAAGTAGTCAAGCACAGTTGGATGAGCCTGAGTCAGTAGATCAGGTTACTGAACAACCTGAGGCTCAGATATCACGGGAACCGCGAAGATCGGGAAGGATCTGTCGACAGCCTGAGTGCTATGACGGAGTCTACATCATTGATGATGAACCCCTCACTTATGCGGATGCGGTCAGTGGACCGGAATCAGCAAGATGGCTTGAAGCTATGCGAGCCGAGATGGACTCCATGTCAGATAACCAAGTCTCGGATTTGGTTGATCCGCCTCCGGGAGTAATCCCTATAGGCTGTAAGTGGATCTTCAAGAAGAAGATTGACATGGATGGTAACGTGGTTACCTATAAAGGTAGGCTAGTTGCGAAAGGTTTCAAACAAATCTACGGGATAGATTATGATGAAACTTTCTCTCCTGTAGCCATGTTCAAGTCTATTCGGATTATTCTCGCGATAGCTGCATATTATGATTATGAGATCTGGCAAATGGATGTGAAGACCGCTTTCCTTAATGGAAAACTAGAAGAGGATGTGTATATGACACAACCTGAAGGTTTCACTAATCCATCAGATCGTCATAAAATATGCAAATTAAAGAAGTCCATTTATGGACTTAAACAAGCATCGCGAAGCTGGAATATTCGTTTTGATGAATCAATCTGTAAGTTTGGTTTCATCAAGAATCAAAATGACCCGTGTGTATATAAGAGGTTTAGTGGGAGCGTAATTACTTTCCTAGTCCTCTACGTCGATGATATCTTGATCATTGGAAACGATATTCCTGAACTGCATGCGGTTAAGGCATGGTTAAGGAAATGTTTCCAGATGAAAGATTTGGGAGAAGCAGCCTATGTATTAGGTGTGAAGATCTACAGAGATAGATCTAAGAGGCTTCTCGGGCTGTGCCAGAGTACTTACATCGATAAAGTCCTGGAGAGATTCCATTTAGAAAATTCTAAAAGAGGATATCTTCCAGTCAGACATGGTCTGAATCTTTCAAAGGGTCAGTGTCCACAAACACAGACTGAGAAAGATGAAATGGACAATACGCCTTATGCTTCGGCTATTGGGTCCATTATGTATGCGATGTTATGTACTCGCCCAGACGTCGTTTACGGGTTAAGCGTGACCAGTCGGTTCCAAAGTAATCCAGGTCAGGCGCACTGGATTGCAGTCAAGAACATTTTGAAATATCTGCGGAGGACCAAAGATATGTTCTTGGTGTATGGTGGTCAGGAAGAACTCAGTATTGAAGGATATACTGACGCTTCATTCCAATCTGACCAGGATGATTTCCGATCGCAATCAGGCTATGTTTTTAGCTTGAATGGAGGAGCAGTGGTGTGGAAAAGTTTCAAACAGTCAATTGTTGCTGATTCCACAACAGAAGCCGAGTATGTTGCAGCCTCGGAAGCATCCAAGGAGGCAGTGTGGATTCGTAAGTTCGTTCAGGAACTTGGTGTTGTTCCTTCGAGTGCAGATCCCTTGGTTATCTTCTGTGATAACACTGGAGCTATAGCACAAGCAAAGGAACCACGGTCACACCAGAAGTCCAAGCACATACAGAGAAGGTTTCACTTGATCCGGGAGATCATTGATCGTGGCGAGATCAAAATCTGCAAGGTTCATACAGATAACAATCTAGCTGACCTGCTTACTAAGCCTCTGGCGCAGCAGAAGCATGAGAAGCACTGTAATAATATGGGTTTGAGATTTCTCAACCATTAGATTAAGTGCAAGTGGGAGATTGTTGGGGTATGCCCTTAAGGCTAATGTTTGAAGCCTTGGGATTATTTCAGTATCATGTATAAACTCTATGTTTATAAAGGCAATGGTTGTTATTCAGGTTGTTACATTATCTGCTGCAATGTGTATACTTCTGAATAATGTCTCAATGATGTTCAGCTAGGCTGACATGCAGTATAGTCCTTAGTCGAGATATCTTGGTGAACATGAGACAACCTTGATATGATTGAGACTAATATGTGTTCTAATCTTATAGGATGCTTCGAGCATGGAATAAGATGTAGACTCATGGGTACATTGGATGTACTGGACAGACCCTACTAGGATATTCAGTTGCATATCACAATGTGAATAATCCTTGTATGCGAACAAGTGGCATACTTCCTCTGACTTGAGATCACTTGTGTTTCTAAATGATGATTGGCATTGTTTTGAGATAGTTCGATATCATTTGAAACATAATGGTTATAGACTATCTTGGATGGTGAGCATGAGTCATGTTAGGGCGCTAGTGATAGACATAGGATTGCCATCTCCTTCATTGGAGTGTGATGTTCTAAAGGGGCCCCCTGGATGAGTTGATTGAGAAAGTGTATGGCCATACCCAGATGACTATGTTCATCTGATCTAATCATTCTCATCATATTGGAGTTACAGGCTTGACACGCTTGTCCAATAAGAACATCCAGTGGCAAAGGAAACATGTATGTCTAGTGAAATGGATTCACACTTGTGCTGTGGTTTGGGTGTAGTCTTGGAAGACTCTTTCCTTTATATCGGGAGACAGTGATGTGTTGCTAGATACCCCTCACTGGTCGTGATAACGTAAGTTATCGTTACCGACATTTAAAGGAAACCCTTAGGGTCACACAATTTGATGATATGGCTTACTTAAGTCAGATCGTGTGGACTGAATTGTTTGGGTTCAGTTTAAAGGGATTTAATCTCTGATTGTAAGTGAGATCTGGTCTGATCATGTTTGATTGATTAGGGCTTGAGATCGGTAAGCTTCGATCGAGAGAATTGATGCTAGATCGGTGAGATCAGGAGCATCAGGAGATGAACGGTTAGATCTGGGGCCTTAGGGTTTAATTGTGATCTAGACCAAATGCTTGGGTTAATTGGTCTTTCAACCAAACCAAATTGAACTGGCTCATAAAGTGAGCGCATGGTTCAATAGGAGAGAAAAAAATGCGATGGTTCACAAGGAGTGAACGCATCACACGTTGAGGGGGTTTTTCTATTTTGGGAAACCATGTTTCCAAAACATGGTCACGCCTCACGTTCGCTCCTCTCATGCCTATTGTCGCCTCTTCCTCTCGATGCTCTTACTCTCTCGTGTGTTGAAGGAGTTGACGACAAGGAGGTCTCGGCCAAGCAAGACATCTCTTCTTCCCCTCCATTCGATCAGGAGACTTGAAGGTCTTTGCTAGCACAAGGATCAACAAGGAGTAGGCGATCTTCTTCTTGTGTGCGCATCTTCTGGAGGAGATCCCTTTCGCTCTCTTCTTCCAAGGCACCATCCAAGCAATGGCGATGGTATGACTCTTATCAATGTATACAAGTTTTAAAAGTTGATCATATGACATGCATGCAACCGATCACCTAGAAACCCTTATTTCCGCTGCCCAAAATTTTACATGCGCCACTTTAGGGTTTCGCCCCCCCCCCCCCCTTTCGGGGACTTTCAAACTTCATATATAATGTCATATCATTTCTTTTTTCAGCGGACAATGCCCCATATCCACAATAATATGTCCGATCCACATACTGAAAATATAATATGGACATATAGATGTCAATAACTAAAATCAGCAAATGAATGAAGGATAATTGAAAAGGATATTGCCATCAACAATAATCTAGTTGATAAGGATATTTCCATATCTACGTAGATAGATAAGTAATTGACCGTAGATAAAGAATTGGTACAGTAGATAATAATTGATACCTCGTCAATATTCATATAGATCTTGGACTCATCAAATCTAGTGGGAGGAAGTAAGTACTTCTTGTTCAATTCCTCTTGTGAATAATGGCACAGCAGGCCCCATTTTCTCTTTCTCTGTCTTTTCCCTTGCATATCCACTACACCAGATGTGCTGGGGTCTTCTGCATTTGTGTGCTCTTCATCATCTGACCAATTGGTATCTTCATCAGATAGCTGCTCCCTTTCAGCTACCATTTTCTTTATTTTGTTTTCATACTCCTCAACTAGTAATTTTGAAGCTTCTATTTGGTTTTCTTTCTCAACATTTTGGGAGTGAATTATCTCCTGTAACTCATCTATTTGGCTCTGAAATGCTATATTTCTCGTCGATCAATTTCTCTACTCTGCCTAAAATTTCAGTCACAGCTGATTTCAATTTCTTATTTTCCAAAACAAGTCCATATCTATAGTAATTCAGGTCTTTCTTCATATCAGTTTCCTTTTTGTTGTAACGCTCAACAATGCCTTCCTTCTTTTCAGTGAGCTTCAGTACTTGAGCTTTGAGCTGTTCTATATCTGTATCATCATTTGTAAGCTCATTTACCCTTCCTTGTAATTCTTCAACTTTAAAATTTAATTCTGCATCCATTTCCTCTTTCTCCTTCCCAATCTCCTTTATCTCTTCCTCAGCTTCTTTCAGCTTCAGCTTCTCCTCTTCAATACCTTTTTTTGTAAAATTCAATTTCCTTCTGCATATCTATTTGCAGCTTATTGTAATGTGTATGCATGATTTCTATCTCTTCCCTTAGCTTCTCTACTTCTAATTTCAGAGTAGCTATCTGAGATATATTATCATCTTTATTTACCTATATCAAAACAACAAAATATCATTCAAGTACATACTGAAATTGCATACTTCTAATTCAATACTCATATATTTAGAAAATTTTGGTATAACACTTCTATATTATAGTATAACACTGAAAATTTTGGTATAACAAGATAATAATTTGGTATAACACTTCTATATTATAGTATAACACAGAAAATTTTGGTATAACAAGGCAATAATTTTAGTATAACACTTCTATATTATAGTATAATACTTAAAATTTTGGTATAACAAGAAAATAATTTAGTATAACACTTCTATATTATAGTATAACACTGAAAATTTTGGTATAACAAGACAATAATTTGGTATAACACTTTAATATTATAATATAACACTGAAAATTTTGGTATAACAAGGCAATAATTTTAATATAACACTAAAAATTTTGATATAACAAGGCAATAATTTGGTATAACACTTCTATATTATAGTATAACACTGAAAATTTTGATATAACAAGTCAATAATTTTGGTATAACACTTATATATTATAGTATAACACTGAAAATTTTGGTATAACAAGGCAATAATTTTGGTATAACACTTATGTTATACCAAGTTTACTATAACATGTCATGTACGGAATAGCAAGTACATAATTTTGCATTACAACTTAATATTTTTAATATACTTACAATGTCAAGTTGAGCTGATAGGGTACCAGGTAAAGGGTCAGGTGTACTGTGTGATGCGCCAACATCAGGAGCTTCCTCAGAAGTTGCCTCTAATGCTGCCTCTAATACAAGTGGCGTATTTACAATGTCACGCTCTATTTCGTCAACTTCAAGTTGTAAAATAATATGTAATAATAAATAGTATTAGAGACCCCAAAAACATACAAATTACTACATTTACGCATAAGCATCTTACCGCAGATTCATTTAATTTTGCATAATTTTTAAAATATGTTATCCGTCGCGGTGGACTCACTTTGCCCCAACGAAACAACCGAGGGTATACACTATCAATTTTATTATTTATATACATTTTGGTATGCTCATAAAACCAAATCTGCATAAAAGAACAAAAATATGTATGATTAACTATAATGCATTGAAAAACAACATCATATATTAAAGAATACTTACAAAAAGAACTATGGCACAATCGACAAATCCACATCCCTTTTTCTTTGAGAAAGTGGTCAATTCCGAGCACAAAAAATGATGGACAGCTTCTAGCCAATTGTAATCAGCCAATTTTTGGAGGTTTTCTACAAATAATACAAGTCCCGCGTCCAAATTTAATGTGAGGCGGCTGAACAAAAAATAACAAAATAAATACAGTATAGCCGATCTTCTGATCCTCTCCTCATTTCCATCTAGGCCTTGTGAGAGAGGTCCGTCAATTTTTCTTCAATTACTTTTCTATTAATTGTCTTCTTCTCAAATTCCTTAGTGAAATATGGAGTAGTTGGTCGCTTATTGTCCCATCTAACCAAATCTCCAATCCGTGGGAGACCAAGTATAATAGATACATCCTTGACCAAGAAAGGCACAAAAATGTCATTAATGTTGAATCCCCTTCTCGCCGGTTCCCATATACATGGCAAATATTCCACTGCAAGCATATCTAGGGGAACTGATGCCCCTTGAAGCAAATGTCCAAAGGAGGTATGTAGGAGTTCTTCTTTAATGGCATCACCCCCTTGCACTGTGTCGACAAAAGTGTGAATCCGGCTCAATGAGCATCTGCTGAGTACTCGACGAGGTTTGATGCCCTTGTAGTGATATTCTTTTTCTTCTGAAGTGCTACTAGATGGGCTTTCATTCGTAGCCCTCCTTGTATAAAACCTACTGTTACATACGTTATAACTAAATTAACATGAAGAACTCAAAAGGTGAAGCTAGTATATCAAAATGAGATGCTGTTATACTATGTTTGAGTCATGTTATACCAAAAAGGAATCCTATTATACCAAGTTTGAGGCATGTTTTACCAAAATGAGATGCTGTTATACTATGTTTGAAGCATGTTATACCAAAAATGACCATATGTTATACCAAATTAGAGACATGTTATACCAAAATGAGATACTGTTATACTATATTTGAGGCATGTTATACCAAATTAGAGACATATTTTACCAAATTGGGATGTGTTATACTATGTTTGAGGCATGTTATACCAAAATGACCAGCTGTATACCAAATTAGAGACATATTATACCAAATTGGGATGCTGTTATACTATGTTTGAGGCATGTTATACCAAATTAGAGACATATGTTACCAAATTAAGATGTGTTCTACTATGTTTGAGGCATGTTATACCAAAATGACCAGCTGTTATACTAAATTAGAGACATGTTATACCAAAATGGGATGTATTATACTATGTTTGAGGCATGTTATGCAAAAATTATAACATTAATACAATAATGTACGTATTCAGAAGACAAATTACGACATTATACCTTAAAAGAACATTGGAGTCATCGAAGAAACTCGCCATTAGATCCTGCAAAAAAGAAAATAAGATTAGGAAACCCTAAGCCATGTTTGAAACCCTAAGCCATGTATATAACAAATTATATCATTAATACAATAATTTACGTATTCAGAAGATAAAGTACGACATTTATACCTTACAGGAAGATTGGAGTCGTCGGAGGAACTTGGCCTACACTGGCTGAAAGGACGGAAGATGAGATCCTGCAACAAAATATATCAAGATTAGGAAACCCTAAGCCAACGAAACAACTCGACATTACGCCGTAGGACATTTATATCGTCGTTGGAGTTCGTCGCAGTTCGCCGTATATCGAGATTAGGAAACCGTAAGCCAACCAGGAACTCGAAATTACGCTGTAGGTCGTCCGAGGTCATCATAGTGTCGTCGCAGCTCGCCGTAGGACGTCGGAGGTCGTCGCAGTTTACCGTAGGACGTCGGAGGTCGACTGCACAAAAAACACAAAATTACGGCTCCACTCGACCACAAACTCGGAGGCCGTCCGAAGTCGTAAACACATATTCGAAGGCCGTCGGAGGTCGTCGCAGTTCGTCGGAGGCCGTCTGAGGTCGTCGGAGAGGATCGGGCGACAAAACTATCGTCGGAGAGCAAAGAGCTTCGTCACAGCAAAGTTAGTGTCTTGCGGGTTGGGCGGGTAGTGAAATTTTGAGCGTTAACCAAGGTTAGGTCCGGTTAGTTCGGATGGCTGTAACGGGTAGTGTTATATCAGGATTTGGTATAACGCTGCATTTGTATCGGCGCTATTCGCACTTAAGCATGGATTGCTTGAATATTCGTGTGAGACTGCTTCAAGATTCGTTTCTCGAATCTTAGCCCACTCCTCCGCCCCTCCACAAAAAGCAGCCGAAAGTTTAAATAACGAATGGATACTGTTGGAAGGGGTGGTCACTTCCCGGCGATCGAGCAACTCTGCGGTGGAAGAATTGAGTGTCTCAGTGGAGTCGGCGGACGGGCGACGGCGCGGAAGAGGAAGAAAGCAGCTGAGAAGAGGATTTTGAATTTCAGAAGGGCGTCAGGGAGGAGCGGCAGACGCGACGAGAATCGGTTTGTGTCCATGTTGACTTGTCAGACCTTGTAAAATTTTCTAAAGTATCAATGAGATAGATAAATGGATTCAATGAGATCCTTCACTGCATTTTATCAAAGTCATGACTAACCAGCCTTGATGTCAGCTGCTTATCAAGGACTAGCTCGATAAGGATCTATTAATCAATACCATACATTTATTACATACTGAATCCCCTTGTTATTATTTTGATTCACTTTATTTCCGTACTTCTATGGTAGAATCAAGGTTTTCCGAAGCTCATCAGAGGCGACCTTCTTCTTCGTGAATTGGGTTGGCAGATGTCTTGATGGGATACGATGCTTCCATTGCAATGCCACAGAGGCCCTCGCCGGCCGAAATCCCTCTTTGCATCCTTACGTAGCCATGTTCACCCCAGTTTGCCCCCCAGGAGTTCCTCACTATCCAATACTTGATCCCTTCCGGCGACGTTGTGCCGTAGCCGACGATGGCGACTCCATGATCCAGCTCTGTTCCGCAGCTCCCAGTGAAGACACCCTACACGCAGGAATGATCATATAAAATGAATGTCCGGTTAGATGATCAACCTAAAGGCCGCGGAAGAATCGATTAATGATTAATCTTAGTCGACCTCAGAGTAGAACTGGAAATCTTGTCCGGCGGCCTCTATGGCGACTGAGATAGGCTGATTGGCGGCTGCTTTCAGTAAAGCGTCCTCGTTGTTGAGGGGGACGTCCTCGTGCCCGTCGATCACGACGACATGGGATTTCTCCTGAAAGTTAATTTGGTTGATTATTAATAATGAATTAAGTGGAATATTAACTTGGATCAGTGGATTTATGCATCTACGTACCTTGGCGACGTTGCATGTTTTCTGCCGGGCTACGTAAGGGTAGTTTGCCTCGGTTGTGATCCCTCCGTTCTCCTCGATGAAGGTGAATGCATCATCCATGAGGCCTCCGTCGCATCCTTTGTTGGTCTTGGTGTCGCAGTCCACCAGTTCTTGCTCTGACAGGGAGACGAGCTTGTTGGTTCTGATCTGGTTGATGCCCTCCACTGCAACGATTGTTGAGAAAGCCCAGCAGCTGCCTGCGACATGACAGAATTTTCTTCTTCTTTTGGAACGATGAATTTTGAAGAAAAAAAAGGTTAAAAGTTGTAATGCATTTTTAATTACCACATTTGCCTTGGTCCTTGACGGCGGTGACAGCCCCCTTCTGTCTCCAGTCCACTGCTGGGGGGACATTGGTGACATTCTCGTATATGAAGCTCACCCCTCGGCCGCCGCCAGATGGAAGCGAGGCAGCTGCGAGGGTGCGAGTCCTCGTCCCTGTGTACGTCCGCTTGAACTCCTCCCTCGTCAAGTCGCCAAACTTGTTGAGGCTGAGCTTGTAAGGCTTCGCCTGCTTGTTGGATTCGAGAATGTAGTTAGCATTTGCCTTGAAAGCATTGAATCGGTGTCGCTTCTCGTAGGGACCGCGGGACACGCCGTGGTGGATCTGCCACCGCTCGTACAAGTCCCACAGACTCTCCTCCGACGCGAGGTCCTCCTCGGTGAAGGGAATGCCGTGGGCCGCTCCAGCGAGAGCTAATGCTACGAGGACGACGGCGAAGGCAAAAGTTCTCCCCATCCTGGTGGCAAGTTTGTGCAAGTGGAATGGAGAACTAAGAGGAGCTAGCTAGCTTATGATGGTGAGGGGTGATGTGCGTCTCTATATATAGTGGTGGAGGTGGAGGTAGAGCCATGGCGTATCTTAAAGCGATGCTGCTTGATCTTTGCTTTAAGATTCATTCTATCTAAGATTCCCTACAAAAATTTCTATGTAAGGTAGGCTAGGAATTTTATGAAGGGCACATGTGAGCCGTTCATTTATTTAGAATATGTGAATCTTAAAGCGACACTAAGTGACCTTTCCTTCCTGATTCATATTTCTAGAAGGATTGACGGGTGGGAGAGAAGAGAGCGATGGATTGATGTTCAATCTTTGCAGTTGTAATGCGAACGATCAAAGCAGTGTAGATGAAGATTAATGCTGTTGAGAGTTGTGGTCGTGGACTCTTCATGCATGACGTTTGTGATACTGGAGCAGAAGATATGGCATGGGCCGGAGGCGATGGCTGACATTTCTCTTGTAACGGTTCTTGTTTTCTTCCTAAACCATGCACACGCACGAGGTGATGTTTCAGAAGCTAACCTCTGCTGAAAGATAGCTTGTAGAAGAGAGAAACGACTCATCTAAATTCTGATTTCTAACTAGGTTTGAGTCATGACTTACCTGCAATTCTGATTTCTAAATATCCAGCCTCCGCAACTCAATCTTCTTCTGTACAGTGCTATTTCTCCACTCTCCACATTGCTGCCCACCGTTTGAGCCTATGTGACTCTGTCATTGCTTTTGGCCCAACTCTCCAATCATCAAGGTATGCTTCGTCACTACAACTCACAATAAAGTATGACTCTGCATTTCCACATGTCACCACTCATCGCTGCCCAATGCTGAGCCTGAGCCCTAGAGATGTCACTGTACGTCTAGCAATCATTTGATATACTTACTAGACTATACAATCTTAGAGATGTCACTGTACGTCTATCAATCATTTGATAAGTGCCCAAATCTTAATTTAGGATGAGTAAAAACAACCAACACTAATGTACCATACCCAAATTTTTTGATATTCGGTTTTCCAATACTAGCACTCTAATACTTTGGTATTAAACCAAATTTTTATATAGAATTTCGGTACTGATACCAGTACCCAGAAGTTAGTTCAATATTTTTTCAAACTCTTGAAAGTATTAAAATATTATTTATTTATTTATATTTTTGTACTTAGGTTAGATCCAACGGGTGCGTTTTCTAGGTGCAGGGGGCGACTAAAATGATCAGAACGTTTTTGTTTTAAAACATAACACATGTCCGATTTTTGATCGGACGGTAAAGAATTTTTACTAAATGCACCAGCGCTAGAACCTAACTCTATCTCGCTGCTCGTGCAAAACCAGTTCTCCCGCCCTAACTCTACCTTGCTGCCCGTGCAAAGCTAACGCCAGAACCTCTGCCTCCCTGAGATCGTGCGGCTGCTCGATCAAAGCTAGCGCCCAACATCACCGTCCGCTGCTGGTGGTAGGGCACACGCCTCCTTGTTTACGGGTACAGTGTGATACATCTCCGAGTTTGGACCTTTTAGCGGAGTACCTATTTCTATTTCATGATGCATCAGTGAATAGACATTTTCTAATAATCTTTGTGGTTTCTGATTGGTTATGCATATTCAAATGTTCTTGATTTATGATGTTTCAGAGGGGGATCAAAGTGCAGATTGTAGGATTTAGTTTGCTGTCGATTGTTTGCCCTTTACTCTATCTTTTCAACCTCCCAGCCATTATTAGAGGTTTTATATTCTAACATTTTTTTTTTCAAACACTTATTTAGGTGAACAATTGATTCAAACATAATGGGAAGTAGAGAGGCTAAGGTAAGTGGATCTACACTAGTTGAAGAAGGCACACAACTCTTTCTCCAGCAATGCTTCGTTCTCCTGTCCGATAGCATCAACGTCCGTCGGAACCTTGAGCAGCGCTTTTGGTCGCGGATACATTGTGCCGGAGCTAAGATCGGTGTTGCAGCGGCGGATTCATGTTTTCAAATTAAAGCCCTCTGGAAAAGATAACAAATTTTGCACAGAAAGTAGTTATGCGTTGGTAGTGTGATGTTGTTGTTCATTGTATTTTGGACAATGTAATTGGTTTTGTATAATTATAATGTAATTTTACAGTTAAAATTATTGAATGATGTTCTACTGAAAGGTTTTCAGACTTGCGTAAAGATGACTGAAACATATTATAAGCAAATGCAGCTTAGAACATGCCTAGCTGAATTGAAACTTTGATAATCATTTTGACCCATGCATCTTTCTCATTTGTAATGAAATCTAAATTGTGATAGATCCAAGCTGAATGTCTATAAAATTCTAGAAGACTAACCACATCAATAAAATCAAGCACTCATACAGGTTGGAAATGTCTGAAAACTGATTGCTATCCAAAACACAACACATTCATACATGTCTAAAAACTGTTCTTAAATCTAGTACAAATTTGGTCAGCTTACAAATTAATGTCTGAAAACACATCACATCCTAATTGACCTCAAAATATAACACACACATGCAAAATTACAATCAGCCTTCTTAAAATGTGGCACATCCATTGATCTTTATGACGGCCCTTCGAAGTTTAATCTTCTAAATGTTGTTGCTGAGAATTCGACCTGATGCTACATAAAGTTGAGAACATAATTTAGATGTGGCATGTATATATATAAACCTACATATATTTGGTGCATTATGAATGTAATGACTCAAGTTAGTTTTTGCATTCATAAAAATGTGTCACAAATACAACTAATGGCTTGTTGTTGGGAAAACTTATTTTATAGCTTTAGAAATAGCTGCTGATTGATCAGTGAATATAGTTAGTGGTTGCTTTCCTGACATCACTGATAAGAAAGTCTCGAAAAGCCAAATGAATAAGTCTGCACTTTCATCAAAAAGAAAGCAGCCCCAAACAAAATTGTTTGCCTATGATGATTAATACCAAGAATATGAGTAAATGACATTTCATAAGTATTGGTTTGGAATGTTGTATCAAACGAAACAACATAATCAAAATATGCATAATCAATTATGGCTTTACCATCTGACCAAAAAAATGGGTAATTTTCCCTGTCTCATGAACTTGAATAGAATAGAAAAATATAGGATCTGATATTTGTCTATTTTGTAAATAATAGAGAAGGTCTTGTGTCTCTCTTACTTGTAATTGTTCTCTTTTTTGTCTAGCAACAAAATTATTATTGTCCTTTCTAATAAAACCAATATATTCAGAATTATGTCCGTTTGATTGAAAGAAGTTGAAAATTTTCTTTAACTTCATACCAAATTTACTCATTTGGTCAATTATGGAACATTGATATGGCAAAATCTTTCTATGTGATCTGAGATGATGAACTTTATCAGAGCCTGTCATATCATGATTGTGCTTTTGTTCTATACGGCGTATCTTCCATATATTATTAATATCAATCTTGAAGTCAACACGAGCCATGCAATTAGTTCTACAATTAGATTAAGGCTTCTTAGTGACGTGTAGAATGTTGTTTTTGCATTCCATGATTGCTATACACAAATCTTTTGAACTTTAAAGAGTCGTCTTTCCTACACACAAAACTAAATTTCTTAATACTAAAACTAGTCCTTCTTGCATGTGCATTATATAAATCATATGCTTCTTTTTCATTTAGAAACTCCATGACAATTTTAAGCTCATTTGAAAAGCTCTCTGGTTCATCACAGGCTTCCTATTATAAAGGTTCTAATATAAATAATTCAAATTTATAAGATAACCATAATAATAAATTGTATTATTACCTGAAAGAGTCGTGTGCCTTCTTTAACTGGTGCAGATCCACTTACCTCAGCCTCTCTACTTCCCATTTCGTTTAAATTAATTGTTTACCTAAATAAGTGTTTGAAAAAGAATGTTAGAATATAACACCTCTAATAATGGTTGGGGGTGAAAATATAGAGTAAAGGGCAAACAATTGACAACAAACTAAATCCTACAATCTGCACTTTGAACCCCTTCTGAAACATCATAAATCAAGAACATTTGAATATGCATAACCAATCAGAAACCACAAAGATCATTAGAAAATGTCTATTCAGCATCATGAAATAAAAATAGGTACCCCACTAAAAGGTCCAAACTCGGAGATGTATCACCCTGTACCTGTAAACAAGGAGGCGTGTGCCCTACCACCAGCAGCGGACGATGACGTTGGGCGCTAGCTTCGATCGAGTAGCCGCACAATCTCAGGGAGGCGAAGGTTTTGGCACTAGCTTTGCACGGGCAGCGAGGTAGAGTTAGGGTAGGAGAACTGGCTTTGCATGGGCAGCGAGGTACAGTTAGGCGATAGTATAGAGCCTGGTTGTGTCAATCCCATGGAGGTGTGGACTCATGGGTTGGACCACTACATGTCTACTTCACCGCCCTATCCCAGTCCACTAATCTACTCATCTAAATTCTGATTTCTAACTACGTTTGAGTCATGACTCACCCGCAATTCTGATTTCTAAATATCCAGCCTCCACAACTCAAATTTTTTCTTTACAGTGCTAGTCTCCACTCTCCACATTGGCGCCCAACTCACCAATCATCAAGGTATGCTTCATCACTACAACTCACAACTCACAAGATAGTATGACTCCACATTACCACACATCACCACTCATTGCTGCCGAGCGCCGAGCCTGAGCCCTAGATTTTCTAGGTTACAACACTTCACTCTTCTCTACCGAATCTAAACCCTAGCTTCACCTTTCTCCTTTACTAGCGGTGTTAAAAAAAAATCAAAAAACTAAAAAATCGTAGTTAATCGACCGAACCGAATCGAACGGGCAATTAACCGAATGATCAGTTCGGTTCACGGTCGATTTTTAGCTTATAAATTTATGGTTCAATTCGATTACGGTTCGGAGACAAATTTTTCACCTTTATAAATTGATTATTTAGTGCAATGGTTAGGTATATATCTATGAGATAGTAAGTTATGAGTTCAAAACCAATTAACTATAATTTAAAAATTAATTATTTTATATATTTTATTATCAAATAATAATATTTAATATTACATAGTATTTTACATATTTAATATTATTAGAGAAAGATTTTTCTTAATTGATTAACCAAAAACCGGTAGTAAATCGAATCAAAAAATTGGTTAACCGATTTTTTAGTTCAGGAACAATTTGTAATATAGCTGAACCGTTCTAATCGATTCGGGACAAAATTTGAGGTCACAGTTCGGTTAACTGAACCGTGAACACTCCTACCCTTTACCCATGCCAAGTCCTAGGTTTACTCATCGCCTCATCCTTCCTCCCCCTTCACTATATTCCCTTTTGCTATTTACTTTGGTATTTTCAGAATTCCCAAAATAAAATTTAAAATTTTGATACTAGTACGTACGGACATAAATTTTATAATACGAGATATCGATACTTAAAATTCATAATTTAAATGTTTAATGTCGATGCAAAAACTCCCCAATGCACACCTCAACTCAATGCTCTTCATTCGGCCCTAACATGTTTATCTAATATTTTGCATTGGCAAGCATATTATTCATGCCTCCTAATTCAAGGTGTTCACACAAAAAGATTAATGATTAGAATAATATAAGTGATCCGGTACATCATATGAATTCACCTTAACAATAAAAAAATAATTAAATAAAACCAGGCGAATCTGAAGGGGTGAAATGGTTGGCAGGAAGTGGATCCCAATTGTTAAAACCAAGAATCGAAAAACCGTCCCGTACCGAGCGGTAACCTACAAACGTACTGGCCTGCTCGGTGATCGGTTCGAAATGTGGTCGGTGCACGGACGGCTGGCAGACGGCGGCGAAAGCTTCGATTAGCTTCTGCCGGCGGCAGAAGCTTCGATTGAAGCTTCCACTGCCAATGGAAGCTTCGATCGAAGCTTCTGCGCACGTGGAAGCTTCAATCGAAGCTTTTGTTGGCAGTGGAAGTTTCGATTGATGCTTTGCCGCCGGCAGAAGCTTCAATCGAAGCTTCTACTAATGCCGCCTGCTTCGTCCGCTGCTTCTGCTTGCCTCCACTCACCTGTTCATCAGTTCTGTCCGGTACCGGTAACGTGTCAATCCGGTGGCTCGTCGGACCGACTTTTTAAACCTTGGTTAAAACATAAATCATGAGCAATTAAAGAATATAACATTTATAAGGTGTGGAGCATATAGCTATAAAAAGTAACAATGTGGAACAAAAATTACATTAAACAACTATGCTTCCGGTGTTAACATCAGTGTACACACGAGGAACCATGCCAGACTAAAAATTACTTTAGAATGCCAGCTATGAAACCACAATTGAATCAATCTTTCATAATGTTTGCGGTAAGTAGCACAAGAAATCTTTCTCCATGACCATTAAAATTTACCCTCTGTGAGTGAACTTTAAGCCAACAAAAGAATAATGTCTATAAGGAACACCATGGACGATTGCGGTATAAACCATTAGTGAGCGCAAACTAATGGCAACAGCAGACCGGAAACTGGTCTCTCCATGTATATTCCTCGTTGTCCTGGGAGTTTAGAGAGTACCTGTAAAAGTGCTAAGACACGTTACGAATCTCCTGTTTGCCGTTGCAAGTATCCTTCATTGCTGCTCAGTTACATTAGGGGTTTGACGTATCGATCAAGTAAGAGGAGTAAGCTGGTATGATTGTGGGTTGTAGATCACTGTACTCTATCAGTAGCTCAAACTAAGCAAAACCTAAATTTCAAATTTTACTAAAAAATAACTCTTGACAATTTATACACTACTTCAGTTGTATTTTAGTGTCATGCGTAGTTATATGATCTCTCATGTACTTTTTAGAATCATCTTAAATATTTTTTTTTCTTTTTTTTACACCTTTGGGAAGTCAATTCTTTGCAAATTGGAGAATATCCCTTAAGGAATCATATCCTATCATAACAGACTACAGAAAAAAAAAACCCCTAAAATTCTAGGCAGCAAAACAGGAAAGAGGAGATATTGATCCCAGAATAGGGCTCACAGAATTCACTCCCTGTAAAGGATAAACTTGGAGATATCATGTAGTCCAGCTCCTACTTAGCCTCCCGGCTAATTCCCTTTACTTTACCTTCAGGTTCCGGTTTGGTTCCATCGGGAGCACAGTAGATAGATACCTCCAGGTTCAAGTTCGGCTCTATCGAGAGCACAGTAGATAGATAGGTAGTTATCTACTTGTCCTGAGTTTGTGTTTTTTATTTCACTGCATATATTATTAATGTTGTATATGTTATTGGACTATATTATGTGGGATTGTATATTCATGTACTAATGTTAACTTTGATCGAGGTTGTCAGTCCTGTTTTATCATTGACTTTAACCATTGCGTGGTTTGTAAATGTTGTTACATTAATGTTGATTTGTACTTTTTGATCATCGATGATTATTCTATTATTTCTTGGATCTGTGTTTGCCATGATAGGTCCACGTTTGCCGCTTCCCCAGGCCGGACGTCTCGATGGGTCGGGTGGGTCTCGGGGTATGACAAGTTCCGTCCGGAGACCCAGCCGGCGATAACGCGGGGCACTTAGCCGACAGGAGAACGGAGGCGGGCTTCCACTTCCACTTTCGTCCGAAGGTGGGCTTCTCCAGGTTGTCGACGGAAGGGACGGCAGCAGCGGATCTTCGCAGAGAGGCATCGGCAGATGGCCACTGCTTTGCTGCTAGAGGGGGAGGCAGCAGACTGTCCGGCAAGGGGGAAGGCGGCTAAGGAAAGGTCGCAGGTTGGCAGCGGGCTGAGGAGAGGAGAGATCTACGTTCGGCAAGTCGTGGGCGTAGATCTTAAGGGGAGCAGCAACGGGGGACGAGCAGCAAGGGACGGCGGGCGACGAGCAACACCGGATGGTGGGCGACGAGCAGTGGTGAATGGCTGATGAGGAGCAGCGGTGGCGTGCAGATGCAGACGCAAGCTTCAAAGCTTCAAAGGCGAAGCGAGAATTCACCCGCTTTCCAGCGGCAGCTAGATTTCACCCGATTACCTGCAGCAGCTCGATTCAGCTGCCACCAGACTGGGAAGTAACCCTAAACCATCAAATTGAGCCTGCTTCTGCCGCCCGCCCGCCCGCCCGCCCGCCCCAGCAAAAGCAGGGCGGGCTGTATCCCCAAACGCGTCACAGAGCTAGTCTAACTTGGTCTTGGTCAGCCACTTCTCTACCACCCGTCCTCCTTGTACCCAAGTCTTTGGTGTTTGAGTCAACTACTCCTATAGATACTAGTTCCTTCATACAGATACCAGTTCTTCATCTCCTTCTATAGGGCCTGCCTCTTTGTAGGTGTATAGTAGTCGATCACATCAGCCACTAGCTCAGCCTCTATCAGCATTACCATTTGATGCACGTCTGCAACCATCCTATCCTTTAGATCTTGATTTACCTATTGCTCATCGGAAAGACACTTAGTCTACTACCTCATTTTATTTCTCATTATATTTCCTATGACCGATTATCTTTAATTGTTCATTCTTTAACTTTATCTACTAACCTAGGAGTCCAAAGGAAACTATGCTCAGTCCAAAGTGGCTGATGAGATAAAGGCACTGATTTCTCCAGAAAGCTTATTCCTCTTGGGCTGTCAAATCTGTGCCTTATACATGACTCTACACTGTCAAACACAAACTTGAAAGTTTTGTTCAAAGGTTCAATGGGTATATAGCTATTATATAAGCTCATATATATTTTCTGTTATAATAAGTCTACTAAAGTGACCAAATAGCTGATGTTAAATTTACACCTCATTTGTGGGAATCAAGATCAGCAAATCTGTCAAATTGAAGGAAGCTAGGAAATAAAAACAAATTCATAATAAATGAAGATGGCCATTTTATTTCAATATTTTTGGCTAATATTCATAAAATCTCTTAAGACAAATTATTTTCATGTTAGTTGAATTTCTGTTTTGACTAAGGGCATGTTTAGCTCCACTGTTAATAATTTTATAACTGTACTAAACTATGCTGTATTGTATTGTGCTGCACTGTTAAAATTTATAAGATGTATGGTTAATAACTTTTTACCTGCTGTCAAAAATTAAAATAATAAATAAATATAGTCTTTTAAATTATTTAAAATAATATAATATTTTTTTTTCTTTTAATATGAAAATTTTAAATTATTTAAAATAATAATACCTAAAATTTTAAATAAAATTATGTAAATTACTTTTTTAAAGAAATAGAAGCTGTAAAAGTATCAAATTGTAGCTTTTATAACTTATGCTTTTTACTGCTTCTACTTTTCATTACCAAACAGTTTTTCTAACTATTTTCTGCTTAAAAGTTGATTAAAATCAACTTCAAAGCGGGGCCAAACAGGCCTAAACCAACCAGAAAATCACAAAAACAATTTTTATATACTTTCTGAAAATAAAATGAAATTCAGTTTAACAGTTATGTAAAACCTCACCTCGTGCTTGGAGAATATTTAATAAGTGGTTTAGATTCTTAGGAGGTCTTGCCGCAGCAACATCTTTGATGAAGGAGATATGTTCTGTTTATCATTCCAAAGATACTTGAAATCAGTAATTGAAAACATAGTGAACAGTGTAAAAGAAAAAAAAAAGGAGAAAATTTAATGAAAATTTTCACATGCTAATCCATTGTCACACAAAACATCTTCAATCAAAGAAACATGACTTGGTTTCTTGACGAGTGCATTTTTTATGGGATCAATGTGGCAACCATAAATCATACAAGTAGAGTTATTTAAGCAATTTTATCTCATCGAATCTGTTGAAACAAATGGATTAAAGGGGGTGCACGCATAATAAAGTATAATACATATAGCATAAAGGTATAGATTTTGATAACAAGGGCATGCTAATTAATTAACCAATAAAACATTTAACACTTCCTCTAAGGTTGAAGAACATACATCAAACATACCCAACTTGGCATCCAACAAATGAAAGTAAGGAAAGTGGCTTTGTGAATGCATCTGTATATTGATTTTATGAGTTTGTGTACGGAATATGGAATTACTTGGACAACATCATGTATAAAATTGTGATTTATTTTAACATGTTTTCTTCTCTAACAAAAATGCTTGCAATAGAAATAGTAAACGAATTATTACATTTGCACAGTTATAGGGCCATATGATAAAAGAAAACTTAAAATTTTTCATGAAATTGTGTAATTACATTATTCCACAAGTGGTATTAGTAAGTAATAGCTACTCAACTTCATAAATTGACCTAGCTACCACTACACTTTGTTTTGTTTTTTATGGAGAGTAGGGTATTTATTAAATTGACCTAGATAATATAGGATATGAAGAGTAGGGTATTTATTAAATTGCAATTTTATGGAGGCATTAATATAAAAAATAATCTTTTATAAAAAAAACATGAGGTACAACGTTGTAGCTACTTTGCTTTAAAAACTAACCTTGCTTTTATTGTTTTTTGAAGTGACTAAAAAACTGCATGTCTCTGATATCACCAACATAATTGATATTAGAATACGACTCAACTTTTACCTATTCATGCTTCTTATACAAGACCTTTCCTAAGTTCCCTTTTATATAATATAAAATATACATCACAACCTCCTAATGATATTATAATTAATTAGCAACACCGTCTGTAAAGGAAAAAAAAATCAAATATGGTAACAATGATAGATGAGCTTCCTGCCCAAATAATTATACCTATAATGATCAACTACATTCGAATAATCATCTAACCAAAGTTTGCAATCATGAGGGAAATGAGCACTAGCAAGTCTAGAATCCAAAACTATTATTTACTCCCAAAGGTTCATGATATACTTTCTTTAAGAAAATAGATACTATAAGCTTGAACCACAACATTCGTTCCTAAAAGTTAGTCAGGTTTACCAAGTTTCCTCATCACAAAGTACTCATGAAACTATCTCCTCTAAAATGCCCAAAGAATCACTACTAGTAACCTCTAAAATGCCCAAACAAGATGGTCTACTTTTGCTTAATAGAAAATGTGTGACACTAGTAACCTGAGAGAACTTTTGAAACCTATATGTTTAAGACTATAAATTGCCTTGTGAAATTTATACATATTGGTCAATATGTAGTGTTCGTGTTATAGTGTCAATGAAGAAGTTAAAAACTGATCCATACTGCCTAATATAGGCAATTCGTATTGGTCCGAGATCAAATCGATATTGATATAATATAGTGTCAGTATTTCTGGTATGTACCTGTCCAAAACAGAACCAATACACCAATACAAACCAAGATTTAGACCATGGTGTTGACATGTATTGGTTCACATCAATCTAATCCAGGATCAAAATCACTCACTTCACTTTCTTACCACTTAATAATGGCAGTAATCAGTATCGAACAAGTCACATGATCTGGCTTGATATTATTAGCTTCAAGCATCTCATACACTTTCCATGCATCAACAATTACCTCAGAAGCAATTCTAGTACAAGGCCTTCTTCCTCCTCCTCCTCCTCCTCCTCGACTTCAGTGGCGAGATCAACGTTGGCAATGCGGCATTAAGTACGGGGATTCCTCTGGAGTAAGAGGCGGCCCGCTTGCTTTGGGTCAGTGGAGGTAGAGGAAGAACGGGACTTCAAGAAATCAAGGATAGGGTCGATTGCCTATTCTTCATCCTTCTCCTCTACTTCTACGTGTACTTCTTCTTCTTCTTCATCTTGCTTTCCTACTTGGTGAAAATCGTCCTCGTCATCGAATCGGAGATGGGGTAGAAAGATGGGCAAAGGAGAAGAAACGGAGGAGGAACAGCGAGTTGTCTGTGCTCTGAGCATGAGGGGCAGATGGGGACGGAATCGAAGAGGTGGAGAAGGGAAGACGCGGAGAGACGAAGGGTTTACGAGGGCAAGGTGGAGGGGACGTCGCCAATCGAACGGAAGGATAGAGTTGGAGGGATTAATATATATACTGAAAGAATTTAAAATTATACTCTAAATTTTATGCATGAATTTTCCAAACCCACCCGTTTGAGGGGCTGGAGCTTCTGACTGGTGGCTGGTCTTAGTAGAACTGGTCTGAATAGAGCTGGTCTAAAAAGCTGAGGCTGTTTAGGTGTATTAGCTGGTCTGATAAGTAACTGTGAGCTGCTGTGCTGTGCTGTTCAATTTTATTAAGAAAATATTTTTAATTTATAATAAAAATTAATTTTTTTTAATATGAAGCATATATAAAATATAAAATTACCTAACACAACCATAAAAATTTTGTAGACTATCACATACATAAATTTAAACTTAAAATAGATAATTTTTTTAAAAATTCTCTAATTTTTATTTTTTAAAATTTAAAAAAATTAATCATACAAATATAAATTTTTAAATTTAAAATTTTTACATACATGAATTTAGACTATTACATTATTCTATATACTTATTCTCTTATTTTTTATATTTTTATTATTTTAATTTTAAAGATTAATATTTATTAATATCTTGTAAAAAATTAAAAAAAAAATAACACCCAAATCCCTTTCGTCGTCTTCACGCGAAGGGATTTGGACGAAGGGATTTGGGATTCCGCCGTTGTGTTCGGCGCCTTGTCGACGGCCGGCGACGGCTGGAGGCGGAGGCGAAGGCGGCGACGGCGGGGGCGGAGGCGACGACTGGAGGCAGAGGCGAAGGCGGCGACGGGCGGAGGCGGACGCGGCGACGGCTGGAGGCGACGGGCGGAGGTGGATGCGGCGACGGCTGGAGGCGACGGGCGGAGGAGGACGCGGCGACGACGGGGAGCAGCGAGACGCGTACGGGCGGAAGCGGCGAACACTGTGCTGCTTCAGCCGCTTTTGCATTTCGGAAAAGCTCGAGCGAGGCGGCTTTCTATCAACAGTGCAACTTCTCAGCTTGGAACTGAGAAGCTGCGTCCCAAACGCCTCCGCTCCAGCTTTTGGCTGCCCGCAAAAGCCAGAAGCCGCCCAAACGCGGCATCCAAACGGGGCCACTGGCTCAAGGTCAGGTTCAATTTTAAGGAGTGGGTTCAAGTTGAGGCTAACCAAACCCGACCCGCACTCCGCCATCCTTCCCCAAATTTTGAACTGCTTTTCTTTTTTCTTTTTATGTAAAAATTTGCGAAATGGACGAGAAATATGAATTAATACCAAATCCGACTCGACGCGAGGCGCATCTTTGAAGGCAGGGGTTCCCGTCGAGCGTTGGCGTGGCGGCAGGATGTGGATCTCGTCGCGCAGGTGTCAGATCTCAGCAATCTAGGGTTCGGGGAGGGGTGGCCACTTCCCAACGTCTTCGCCGAAGACACCAGTGGAGATCTGGTGGCGATCGAGCGGCTCTACTGCAGCGATTGTACGGAAGAAGTGTCTCTGTGAAGTCGGCGAACGGCCATTGGCGCGGAAGAGGAAGCGACACGGCTGAAATGAGGATTTCAGATTTCAGGGGGGCGTCAGGGAAGAGCGGCAGACGCGACGAGGATCGGTGGCTGTTGCTGTGTTGGAAAAGGAAGTAGGGGCAGCGAGAAAAAAAAACTAGAAAGGGAAAAACAGCAGTTATTCAGAGCATTATATACCGATCTTTCCTTGGTAATTTCGACAGAGAAATGGAGGGCATAAGTGGTGCTCGTTAGGATATCTTCAGAAATTTGAGTGAAGGGAAGTGTGCACTCGTCGAGTAGATCAGCTGCTCTGTTTCCATGATAATCAGGTAGGAAAGATAAACGGGAGAGTATTTGTGCTGTTGTCTTTCTTGCTTCGAAAAAAAAAATCGATAATACAGGTATGCATTTGTACAAGAATTCTTGCCGGCACAGTGGTTTTAGTACAATGGCTGGCACTGGTCTTCTTTAGATCGCGTTGATGTCCATCAAATTTGGTAGGTGCTCTGTCATTACGATTACAAGTTTACCACCTGCATGTATGCTCTTGCATGTGTTTTCCAACGCCAAAGAAAGATCACTTCTCTCCTTCGCTCCAGAATGAAGCCCTCCTCCAGCGCCGCCACCGATTTGCCTCTCGCTCGTTGCGGGCTCATGCCAGTGACCATCCTCGGTCCCGCTGTCTTCTCCTTCGTTCTGCTCTATGCCACACCCTGCCGCTTCTCCACCACTCCCCCCACCGAGGCGCACGCTCCCGCCGATCAACTGGCAAGCAAATCCATTCAGTCATTTTATCGAACACTTTTCCGTAGCTTCACCATGGCTCCCGAGAAAAATTTTTAGTGAAAGGACCCAAAATAAGAAAACCTATGTTACGTCCTTTGTTTTTATATCAAAAATATTTTTTAAAAAATAAATTATAAAAGAATAATCTACATATTCTAAACTTTTCAATGGTACCAAAACATAGAAATTAAGAAAAACATAGAAATTTCTGATTAATATTAATTAAAAATTTTTACGATAATATTTTTGTTAATTTCTCATCGTGAGTGATTTTTTCTGGGATAATATTGGTACCATTTGAAAGCTTAGAATGTGTAGATCATTTTTTTTATAATTTATTTTCAAAAAAAATATATTTGGTATAAAAACGAAGGACCTAACATAGGTTTCCTTCACTAAAATTTTTTTTCTATTGGTTCGACGTCAACATCATGGGGGTCAACTTTTCGCAGCAGAAGGATTATAATACACCGGAGTACTTGGATATCATGTGGCGGAGATTGGATTCCCAACGATGAGTTCTTCGGAAAGGCTACATCTTCATTTTCACGGTGACGTACTAAACTTACCTCTTAAACCCATTCTCGACGTCAAGAAGATTGGATCTACGGCAAGAAATCAATTGAACTAGCTACTTATCGTATCCGTAATTTGTTCGGATTTCAGGACATCGACATCCTCTGGTTCGAAACCCTCTACTGCATTTCTACCAAGACGCGGACTTGCAGATCTCCTACGACGTGTTCAACGGCAACACCACCGACTTGGACAACCTGCCCAGCAACGGATTCAACTACGTCCAGTCCAACAACAGAACCGAAAGATAACGAACAGGCCGTGCTCAACTACATCAAGCACGACAGCTGCACGGCCGAGCTGGGACTGGCGATCAAGTTCCTGGACACCAAGTACTTCAGCGGCCTCTGCGAGTCCAAACCAAGAGACTGGAACACTGCCTGTACCATCCATGCCAATTGCCGGGTGGGTCTGAGCTCTAAGTTGTGGGAATTACTGGCCATGCTAGTCTGTCACACCCACGATTAATGTAATAAATTTTTTTTGAAAAAATAAGGCCAGATGCTTAGAAAGAGTGTCACGCATGACTCAAATAACCAAACTGTCCCACACAAAGGACAAAACAACCAAAGTGCGGAAGCCGACGAACTGGAATCTAGCCAAGATGCGTGACTGGCAAGTGGAAGAAGTACCACCTCAGCCTGGTAGAAACAGAAACAAAGCAATAGCACTACACGTAGGTAGTGGAACGGTAGCACCAAGCAAAGGAAATGAGCCAACACAGAAGCTGCATGCAAGCAGCAAATAGAGAGAGACGCGTGAAACAGGGGTGCGAAGAAGACAGGTGAGGCTGCACGCAGGCAGCCGGAAACTACGAAACCAACAGCTTAGAACTCACACACAAAGAGACTTGTCCACACGCAGGCAGAAAGAATCGAGCAAAGAAGAGATAAAACCGAGGCAGGTACTCCCCAAACCCGAAAACGACGAGAAGGAACGACCATCGTTGGAACAAACTACACCGACGCCGGAAAAGCAGGCGCACGAACGCCGAAGAAGGCCGGAAAGGAAAAGACGACGGACACAGACGACACCGAAGCAAAAGAGGAGAACGCCGGAGATGGAAACGGACGAAGGGAGAAATACCCCGTCAGAGTCGAGTCGTCGACTCCGCCGCAGCTTCACCGAGCCGGAAGAGAGAGGGACCAAAGCGTAGAGCACCTTCGACGTCGCACCGCCGCGCAACCACCCACTGGACGTCGGAGGGATGGCCGGAGTTCGCCGTCGAACACCAGACCGAGAGGGGACGAAGGAAGAAGACGGGAGCATGGTAGACGCTGGAAATCGTTGAGAGCTCGCAGGAGCCGAGAGGAGTTCGCATCAAGATGAAGTAAGTCCGGGATCGACGCTGGATCTCTGGTTTACATCTCGTCGCGACGCCTCAACTTCCCTTCGCCAGCTCAGCTGCCAGATGGACCAACTCAGTTTAGCCACCTGCTTCCACGTAAATAGGGAACGCGAATGCGGTGCCATCCTGGCAACCACGTCGTCCATTGCCGATCAACGCCACCAGCCCCACGACGCCACGCGGCCGGCCTTCCCTGCGTCGAATGTTGGCGCCAGCTCGTATACGTGCCGAAGCACGCCATCATCGCCAACCACGCCACGCCACGTGGCCGGACACTCGCTGCCCGAGCTCCTCGTGCCGAACGCTCGCTTGCTCCCGAAGACGACGCTCTGCCAACCGAAGTTGTCGTCCGCTACGCCTACGCCACGAGGAGGCTCTGCCCGCCGATAAAGCTCCACGCGGCGTCGCCGCGCCTGCCCGAGGTCGCCGCCGACCTCGTTTTCCCTTGCCGGATGCACGCGCTGCCACAGTCGAGTCGCCCCTTTGCTCGACTTACGCGTGCCCGAGATCACGCCGGATCTCGTCCCTCTCCGCGTGCTCCACGTGTCGAGCCCGCCGCCGGTCTCCATCCACCTGTCACCGGCTGCTGCAGAGCTCAAGGATGACGGACGCAACTAACAGACGCTGCCATCCGCTCCGAAGCTTACGTCGTCGTTGCCTGCCAAAATCGGAGCCGAGCCCTAATTTTATTTGGGCTTCCATTTCGATTCGATTTTGACCCAGTCAACAGGTCCATTGACTGGTCCAAATCGGCTCCAATTTTGGGCCTAACATCCTACCCCGCCTGAGGTGGTCACCGCCCTCGGCGACTTGAGGTAGCTCCTCAGCTCACCCTCGAACTGTCATAGTTTGGAAGCCTTGTGCCAGGTTGCTTCCTCTATGGGGGATCCATCCCATCGGATGAGAAATTCCATACATCGATTCTTTTTCCTTTGCCTCAAAATTCGGTGATCTAGAATACTGCCGATCCTCCGGTGGAACTCTGTCCTAACCTTCAGTGGGGCTCGGTAAGATTGTCACCGGGAAGGATCATCCGGATCCGAGTGAAACTTCCTCAAGAAGCTCACGTGGAATGTAGGGTGCATCTGCATTCTCAGAGAGTTTCAAGCAGTATGCTATTGAGCCCACCCGACTCAGTATCTCAAATGGACCATCGTATCTGTGGATAAGACCTCGATGGGCCTCCTTCGCCGAGATCTTCCTTCAGATCTGCGGGGTGAGTCGGATAAGAACTAAATCACCCACAGCGAATTCTTCGTCCCGACGTTGGCGATTGGCATACCTTTGCATCCGTCGCGCAGCCAACTCCAAGCTATCTCTAGCCTCTCGGAGTGAATCGATTCGTTCCCGAGCTTCCCGTTGAGCTGCAAGGCACTTTCCCGCGGAATCCCTTTGCACCACGTCAACGGGCGTTAGGGGCTGTCTTCCTAACACAAGCTCAAATGGGCTGTGACTAGTGGCGGATGACTTCTGCAAGTTATAGGCATACTGTGCCACATCCATCCACTTCACCCAGTCTCACTGACTGGCTGTCACAAAGTGACAGAGGTAATCTTCCACAAGAGCATTCACTCGCTCTGTTTGCCCACCGATCTGAGGATGATTGGCTGTGGATAAGTTTAACTTGGACCTCAACTTGTTGAACAATGTTGTCCAAAAATGTCAATAAACTAGGCATCCCTATCGCTCACGATATCCATTGGGATGCCAAAATGCTTCACCACATTTTGAAAAAATAAATCTGCAGCAACTCTTGTTGTACAGGGCTCAGGGGCTGAGATAAAGACTTCATACTTGGAGAACCTATCAACTACCACCAACACTGAGCTCTTCCCGTCAACTTTTGGGAACCCACCAATAAAGTCCATGGACACACTCGTCTAGGACATCTCGGGAATAGGCAACGATTGTAACAACCCTGCCTCAAGTCGCTGATCGATCTTGTCTTGCTGGCAAATAAGACAAGTGCGGACATACATCTCAATGTCTGCACGCATATCGGGCCAATAGCACGATCGTGCCAACAAGGCAAACATTCTGCGTTGCCCTGGATACCCAGCCCCAGGTGTATCATGGAGCTCCCTTAGTAGCTCCCGGCGTAGTCCGCCCATCGATGGGACTAATGGCCTACCGCCTCTGGCCATAACGATATCATTTGGACCCAGATAGTAACGTCGGATCGTGCCCGACTTAACCTGCTGAAGTAGCTTTTGATACTTCCCATCAAAAGCTGAGGCTGCCTTGATCTTGTCAAGTAGATCCCCTTCCACTCTGGATAGGGTGCAGCACACAAGGGCGTTAAGCCTACTGAGAGCGTCAGGCACAACGTTGGCTTTACCCAGTTTGTGTTCCCACTAGAACTGGAATTCAGCCAAGAATTCCTGCCAATGTGTCTGCTTTGCCGACAATTTCTTTTGTGTGGTGAAATAGGTATTCTCCACATTGTCGGTCTTTACCACAAAGGCACACCCGAGAAGGTAGACTCTCTAGGTCCGGAGGCAATACACTATTACCACCATTTCCTTCTCGTGGGCTGAGTATTGCTGCTCAGTCATATTTAGCTTTCGACTCTCGAAATGTACAGGATGCCCATCCTGCAATAAGACACCACCGATAGTTTGGTCCGAAGCATTAGTGTGAACCTCGAAAGACATACTGAAGTCGGGTAACTTCAGGAACGGTTCAGAGGCGATGCAGTCCTTCAACTCCTGGAAGGCCAACTGACACCAATCATGTCACTCCTATTTCGAGTTCTTTTTCAGCAGATTACTGAGGGGTGCGGCTATTCTTGAGCAGCCAGTGATGAACTTACGATAGAAGTTCACCACACCGAGGAAACTTCGTAACTCGGTTTGGTTTGAGGGAGCGCGCCATTCCGCAATGGCTTGGATCTTCGCCTGATCCATGTGCACTTGTTCGTGGCCCACCACGTGTCCAAGAAAAGTTATCTCATTCGTCACGAATATGCATTTCTCCAACTTTAAATAAAGTTGGTTATCCCTCAAAGTCTGTAACACTTGCCTCAAATGGCCCAAGTGCTCCTCAACGCTTGAGGAATAGATGACGATATCATCTAAATACATGACCACGAACTCATCTAAGAATGGGGCTAAAACTTGGTTCATTAGATGGCAGAACGTGGCGGGTGCATTTGTGAGTCTAAAGGGCAACACTAAGAACTCAAATGACCCGTATCGTGTCACACATGCAGTTTTCTTTACGTCGCCCTCGGCGATACGAACCTGCCAATAACCTGATCTCAGGTCTAGCTTTGTGAAAACCTTTGCTTTCCCAATTCGATCTATCAGATCGGGGATAAGCGGAATAGGATAACAGTCCCTCACTGTTATCTTATTCAAGGCTCTGTAATCAACATAGAACCTAAATGAACCATCCTTCCTCTTTTGGAAGAGGACTGGGGCTCCATATGGCGAAACCGTAAGCCGAACAAACCCTGCTTCTAGCAATTCATCCAATTGCTTACGAAGTTCGGCTAACTCCACCGGAGCCATATGATATTGAGCTTTAGAGGGAGGAGTAGATCCTGCCACAAGGTCTATCTTGTGGTAGATCCCTCTCTTAGGGGGAAGGTGTTTAGAAAGCTTCGAGGGCATCACATCGGAGTACTCTTCCAATAGACCTTTCACTATCGAGAGGACTTCTCCTTCGCAAGGAGAGTCATCGGTCCAAACAGCCATTAAGATTGTGTCACCTTGACGCAACCCTGCCGCTAAGGCATTGGCTGATAAGGGTACCCCTCTTAAATCCCTCTTCTTTCCCTTCATTGTTGACATGCTCCCTATGCACGGCACGAAACCAGGGACTTGCTCGTCATAAATCTGTATTCCATACAGATGTGACATCACACTAATCTTGGCTTTTCTCAAAAGCTCAAGTCCAAAGATAGCTTCATAATCAGCTAACTTTAGGATCTTTACGTGGCAACGGCCGCGCCAATTGCCCATCGCAATATCGACGTCATAAGATATCCCTAAGACTTGTGGATCTACCTCACCGACCGACCTAACTCTGTCCTGTGCAGGAGAAATCTTAAGACCGATTCTAGCTCATGTCGTTTGCCCTATAAACAAGTGCGAATCACCTGTATCAATCATAGCATTCACATGTTGCGCATTTAGAAGACAATCAACATAAAGCAAGGTAGGTCTTTCATTCATAGTTGAAGAAGTTGTAAGTACAAGAGGGTTAAGGAGTCCCTCTGGCTCCTTTACAATTTCTTCTTCTGCCACTAAGGCAGCCAAGCGGTCCCTCTTGGGGCAGTTCTTCATCATATGTGGACCTCCATATATATAGCAGGCCATGCTGGTGCTCGCTGTCTTTGGCCCCGGGGGTAGCTGGTCAGTTCTTCACCGACTTGTACTCCTTTGGTGCCGGGCGGCTCTTTCTCACGAAGGGCTTCTTTCCCTTAGCTACATAGGGGGTCCTCGACCTTGAGGAGGATATGCCAGTGTGATGATGATGCGGGGGTGGGTCCCTTGACTCCTTACGATTTGTAAGGCCTTCAGCAACTATCATTGTCGCCTTAAGAGATAGAAACTCTTGGCGGCGCAGTTCATCCCAAGCCCACCCTTGGAGTCCATCCATGAAGTGGTAAAGTCGGGCCTTCTCCGATCGGTTATCAATCTCAAGCATAACTTGCGCGAACCGCTGGACATAGTCCCGCATTGCGCCAGTGTGCTTGAGTCGCTTTAGTGTGTCACGTGCCGCACAATAAGAGTTCCCGTGTAGGAACTGATTTTTGATCTCCTCTTTGAGCTCTCCCCATGAGAGCTTCCGGGCGGGATCCTGCCCAAACAAACTGGGTGCAGCCTGTGTCCGCCACCACAGTTAACGTCTCCGTGGAGATACATGACGCAGGTGTGTGCCTGCTCCTCTTCAGGGACTTGAGCATTCTGAAAGAATAGCTCCATGTCCCACAAGAAGTTCTTACTTTCTTTAGTAGAACGTATGCCCGTAAAGGGCGCTGCCTCGTGGACACGCCGTCGCACAGTGGTCACTTGGCCACCCTCGACTTGAGGTTGCTGCTGAGTAGCAGCACGTTTTAGGAGGATGACCTCCATCTTAAATTGCTCAAGCTCAGCAGCTTGGCGATCCACGCGGATCTAAAGGTCTGCATTAGTAGCAGCCAAGGAGTTATTAGAGGCTATCAGCCCCTTCACCAAGTCCATCAGGTTCTGGTCTCCCAGACCAGCAGCATCTTCAAGGATGCTGATGCGCTCGCTGTTGGTTTGCACCATTTTCGCAGCTCTTGTTTGCTTACAGAGTACAACCATTTACTGTTCTGTTCCTTACAGAACCTACAGAACAGAACAGAATACAACCAGAACCCTAAAAATTATAACCTGGAATGTGAACTGGGCTCTGATACCAGTCTATCACGCCCACGATTAACGTAATAATTTTTTTTTGAAAAAATAAGGCCAGATGCCTAGAAACAGAGTCACGCGGGACTCAAATAACCAAACTGTCCCACACAAGGGATGAAACAACCAAAGTGCGGAAGCCGACGAACTGGAATCTAGCCAAGATGCGTGACCGGAAGGTGGAAGAAGTACCACCTCAACCTGGTAGAAACAGAAACAAAGTAGTAGCACTATATGCAAGTAGTGGGACGGTAGCACCGAGCAAAGGAAACAAGCCAACACAGAAGCTGCATGTAGGTAGCAGATAGAGAGAGACGCGCGAAACAAGGGTGCGAAGAAGAAAGGCGAGGCTACACGCAGGTAGCCGGAAACTACGAAACCAACAGCTTAGAACTCACACACAAAGACACTCGTCCACACGCAGGCGGAAAGTACCGAGCAAAGAAGAGATAAAACCGAGGTCGGTACTCCCCAAACCCGAAAACGACAAGAATGAACGACCGTCATTGGAATGAACTGCACCGTCACCGGAAAAGCATGCGCACGAACATCGAAGAAGGCCGGAAAGGAAAAGACGACGGACACAGACGACACCTGAGCAAGAGAGGAGAACACCAGAGACGGAAACGGACGAAGGGAGAAATACCTCGTTAGAGTCGAGTCGTCGACTCCACCGCAGCTTCACTGAGCCGGAAGAGAGAGGAACCAAAGCGCAGAGCACCTTCGATGTCGCACCGCCGCACAACCACCCACTGGACGTCGGAGGGATGGCCGGAGTTCACCGCCGAACGCCGGACCGAGAGGGGACGAAGGAAGAAGGCGGCAGCACGGGAGACGCTGGAAATCGCCGAGAGCTCGCAGGAGCCGAGAGGAGTTCGCACCAAGAGGGAATAAGTCCGGGATTGACGCTCGATCTCTGGTTTTCATCTCATTGCGACGCCTCAACTTCCCTTCGCTAGCTCAGCTGCCAGATGGACCAACTCAGCTTTGCCACCTGCTTCCACGTAAGTACGGAACGCGAAAGCGATGCCATCTTGGAAACCGCGTTGCCCGTTGCCGACCAACGCCACCAGCCCCGCGACGCCATGTGGCCGGCCTTCCCTGCGTCGAACGTTGGCGCCAGGTCGTACGCGTGCCAAAGCGCGTCGTCGTCGCCAGCCACGCCACGCCACGTGGCCGGAGACTCGCTGCACGAGCTCCTCGCGCCGAACGCTCGCTTGCTCCCAAAGACTCGCTGCACGAGCTCCTCGTCCGCTGCACCTGCGACACGCGGAGGCTCCGCTAGTCGACGAAGCTCCACAGTTATGCGCGCCCGAGATCACGCCGGATCTCATCCCTCTCAGCGTGCTCCACGCGTCGAGCCCGCCGCCGGTCTCCAGCCACCTGTCGCCGGCCGCTGCAGAGCTCGAGGACGACAGACGCCGCCGTATGCTCCGAAGCTTACGTCGTCGTAGCTTGCCAAAATCAGAGCCGAGCCCTAATTTTATTTGGGCTTCCATTTCGATTCGATTTTGACCCGATCAATAGGTCCGTTGCTGGTCCAAATCGGCTCTAATTTTGGGCCTAACACTTGACGGATGGAAGCAGTACGTATCAAAGCAGCTTCCCAAGCTGCGCTGCTCGTCATAGATTATTATATTAAGAAGCAGTACGTTAGAATTTTTTACACAGAATATTTTAGTAGCCCAAGAAAAAAAAATGCGTGATCAACCGCATAATTAAACTAAGGGCATGTTTGGCCAATGTCAATAACTTTATAACTATGATAAATTGTGCTGCGCTGTACTGTGCTATACTGTTAAAATTTATAAGATATTTGATTAATAACTTTTTAATTATTATTAAAATTTAAAATAATAAATAAATATATTATTTTAAATTATTTAAAATAATAATATATTTTATTTTTTTAGCATTCAATTTTTAATTATTTAAAATAATAATACTTAAAATTTTAAACAAAATAATATAAATTACTTTTTCAAAAAAATAGAAGCTGTAAAAGCAACAAAATGTAGCTTTCTCAACTTCTACTTTTTTATTATTTTTTTCTGTTTCTGCTTTTCATTACCAAATAGTTTTCTATCTATTTTCAGTTTAAAAGCTGCTTAAAATTAGCTTAAAAGCGGGGCCAAACGGGCCCTAAGAAATTGAATAATTTTAAATTAACACATTTCATAAATGAATCTCTTATGAAGTAGTGAAGTGAGCATCTGTTTGGTAAAAATGTGATTTTACCAAATTTTGGTTCGATTTGTAGTTTTAGCGTCGGTAATTATTTTTTTTCTAATTTAGTAAAAACTTTACTGTGCTAAATTAGTAAATTTAATTTGGTAAATTCTAGAATTTATTGATCTAAATATAAAATTACTAAATTATATTTTTTAAAAAAATATTATTATATTTATATAAGTATAATAATCTAAATAGGTAAGTCGATGGTTTATCCAATTTTTTTTAGTAAATTAGATTCGGGGAGTGGTTTTTTGTTTAGTTTTGGTTTTAAAATTTTGGTATAAATGTTTTTCAATAAATTGAGTTTGATAAATTATATTTTAAATTTTACCTAATGTTCACTCCTAATCTTTTTAATCATATTCGAAAGGTGTGCATGTGTTAATATATTTATTAAACGCCTCACTATTTTCACTTCTTTATCATGTTTGCAAGAAAAACTCCGTTGTTAATAACCATGCATATATATATTTTTGATACTTTATTTAATAGCATTTTCCCTTGTACGCTATAATTTGCACATACATAGATAAAAATAATAATAAAGTCGACTAACATGTTATATACCTTAAATTAACCACATCTGAATATTTTATATTTTTATCATTTGACATAGAAAATTATCCTTACAATGTTAAAACTAATTTTGTATTTCACGATGTAAGGATGACATTAAATTACAAATATTATTACAAATTAACTTTACTCAATATCATGCTCTCTAAATTTGCCTAATTTTTTATTTATGAATATCATGAATCAGATAACACATGATATTTCATCAAGTAACATATAAATTAAGAAACCTACAATAATTCAAATTAAGAAAAAAAAATCAAATATCTAAGCGAGATGTCAGTTAGTTCAAGACCAAATCTCATTCTCATTACTTAATTTGTCTATGTAAAAAAATTTTTTAACCTAAATTGTTTATCTTAACACATCAAAAAGCAAAAATAAATAGATATGTTGATTAACTAAATAAATAGATATGTTGTTTATCATATTCTTTAAATAAATAGATATGTTGATTAAGTAAATAAATGCCTGTTTAGTTACTATACCTTTGAGTGTTGCACTTGACATTCATCAACGCCTATTTAGTTCCTATATCATTGATGTGTTCCTCATTGACACACTAAAATCTGATTTAATTGAATATTATCACTATTAGATACTACTATCTATATAAAAAAATTTATCCTATATCAAGAGAGAGATGAGTTGGGGCATGTGAGGCGATCAAGAAAGTTTATTCTATTCATCGGAGACAGTGATACAGGTATGAGGCCGCGCCTTTTTATAAGTTACCAAAGCTTTTGTAGACTTCTCAACTCTTTATGTTCTTTCGGCACAGAACAAAAGCTGTTAATTATGAATAATCAATCAAATGAACAGTTTTGAGTGAAGTTTGCGTATCATGAACATTGCAACAAAATAAAATTGACTGCAATCCGGTGATCAAGACTATTGAGCCAGAACCAAAATTGACTGCACTTTGAAAAAGGAACGACGAACATAAATTACAAATACACAAATTGCTGTTCATTGAAACAAAATTAACTTGACTCAACAAAAATTACCTACATCCTCATTGAACATACATCAGCCGTGATTTTAGTTTGCCAATGAATGCCAAAAAATGATGAGAGCCTTCTTTCCTTACAGGCTCCATAACAGAACAAAATGGGAGTTAAATTTCAACATCAGATATTGTTGTCGAGAGCACCCTTCAGGACATGCAAACCTTCTAACGAAATACTCCTACGAACTCGAGATTTCGGGACCTCGATGCGAGAGGGCGGATCAGGTGAAAAGCAGACAACCACTACAGTAAGATTATCGCAACTGTTTCGCTTTAGCGCTTCTCGCACAAGCTCTTTAGAGCACTTCTCTGGATCATTGTGGACCATTAGCTCCTTCCTGGTTATTGTGACTGCACACTGGCTGCTCATGACATCCCAAAGGCCATCGCAGCCGATGATCAAGAATTCGTCTTCTTCAGTAAGGACCGCCTCCTGCAACTCTGGTTCAGCACTGAGAGGGTAGGCAGAACCTTTGGTGCCCTTCATGTGCCAATCACCAAGAGCCCTAGCTACTGAGAGCTGACCATTAAGATAGCCATCGAAAACGGTGCCACCTAGCTTCTCAATTCTCAACCGTTCAGAGTTTAAATTAGGTTTGTGGTCTCTGGATAGTTCAACTGCTCGGCCACGCTTGCCTAGTACTGCTCTGCAGTCACCTGCATTAGCAATGAGCAGTGACCTACAAATGGAAGAAACTTGACGTTAATACATTTCAACAGAAACTTAGCAAGGCAACCTGCATGTGCGGTTCTCAAAGTATTGGCTACAGCTTTTGTATATTATCCAATGAGTATTGATTTTGTATAATGTGACTAATAAACATACCAAATAATTACTAAGCAATTTGAGAGGATATAGCTTGATGACTCACCCTCATTGGAACGAATATCAGGAAGTATTTTGTTAGCCTTAAAACCATAGAGTTTATTATCAGAAACCTAGGAAAAGTTAACAACTGCATTCAGACCAAGTACCTAAAGAGGTCCCTTAGCTGTTTCAACCCGAGACGCTAAACATCAGATTCCTGTTAGAGAAACCTAAAACTTGATTGCATTGGTATGAATAGCAAATCTACACTCTACTAACCACTACTGAGAAATAACGCAATCATTCACCCTATGCTTACATAATTCACCATATGATTAAATTTATCAGTAGAATACATGCAAAAGAATGATTTATTCAATCAATTGATGGATTGATTACAACTAAAGTGCAGCGCAGGATGAAAATTATGGAATATGAAATTAAATACCTTCCCAAAATAAGGGCAGTAAGTACAGTAGTTCCAGAAGAGCGATCAAGTGAACTGGAATCAGCAAGAGCATGATCAGCTTTAATAAAGGCACACTTCACTGCCTTATCTACATGAGCAGGGAAATTACTGTCGTCGACTATGTATTTAAGAATATTATTTCGAACAAAACATGCTGCATCATTGCCACCATGTCCATCAAAAACCTGCATAAATAAACCGCAAAAGCTTATCTGCATCAGATTTCTATCTGAGGCATAGAACAAAATTTTCACGCTACTTGAGATGGATCTACAAAGATATAAACCGTGAAATGCATTTTGCGCAGCATACTAAGCACCAGAGCACAACAAGGACCATATACAGTCTTAAAAAACAGAATACTAGTTCAGACAACAAAAATTCACAGAATAATAGTCTAGATAACTATAACTCACTCCATAAAAAGCACCAGGAGATGGAAAACTGGCAGAAGCACCAAGATGATTGACTAGATTGTCAATGCGGATGTGTTCATCCTCCATTCTTGACTTTGGCCCAATCTCCGAGCAACTGCCAGATCGAAACACGGGCAAGAAACAAACCTGCCCATCCTGGGGTGAAATCTGGGGAGAAATTAAGGCAAGAGTCCCCAAATCCATGCCCTGGAATGATTAAAAGAATCAATGGTAAGCATAAAAATTATGATCACAAAACTAACGTACTCAAATATATAAAAGTTTCATTGAGAAAACACAAGCTCAGTTGATCGCACCTGGCCAGCAGTGATGACAGAATGCCGAACGACTGAGAGGTGCCGAGGGGGTTTTCGAGTCTTTGCATCCTTCATGACCTCGGGAGATTTGGATTCTTCATTGTCATCGGCAATTAAAGAGTCATCATCCACGATTCCATTCTTGCCGTCCGACATTGTCAGTGTAGGTGAGAATTCGCTGACTGGTGCCATGGTCCTTTGCTAATCATAAATCCAGTTGCCCAAAAGCAGAAGAGATGATTCAAAGTAATCTTCCAAGCAGCAGTACCAACTATTAGACTAGTAATGTCGCCATTGTCGTGTATACAAGATTTGGAAATCTCGACTGCACTCAACGTTGAAAAGAATTCAACAATTCGATGTCTATCGTCTCTTAATAGATCTAATCAGAACAAGGTAATGCCAAGAAAGAGACATCCACAGGAATCAGCCCCGTCATTTCAATTTTTAATTGATAGGAAGCGATCCGCCCTAAATCCCAACAACGAACGAAGGTAAACTACATGGAAGCAAACAAGATCTCGACAACACCGAACCTCATCTTCATTTGTTGCCCATTATAAACAGGATCCCCCAACGGTTCTAGACCAAACCAAAATCCTCCATTTATATGTTTCTTTCCCAGAAATCTACCATAGCCAACCAAAAACGGATCTGTGCTACCAACTTGTGATAATAAAATCTGAATAAAAATCACGGCATTTGCAGAATAAATAGAACGAGTCTACGAATCGAAGTAGGAAAACCAAGACATTGGATAGGAATCACTACAAAACCAGAGGACACGAAACCAAGATTTTCTATGAAACAGAGGCGAAAGAAATCTAAAAGAAGATACGCTCCTGCGATTTTCCCGACGGATCACCAGCAAGGGGCCGTTGCCCTTTGGTTTCCATCTTGAGTTTCGACGAATTTTAATTAGAGGCGGAGAGCGAGCGAGAGTTGGTGGGAGGTGAGAAAGGGGAAAAGGGACACGTCATTGACCGGCGACCGTAGGTTCCCGGTCGTGCCCTAGCCTTAATTTTGGTTGGGGGAGAGCGTCGGCGAGGGACGCGTGTCGATGCACTGTAGTCAGTGGGGCGTTGACTTGGCTATCAGATTGCGGCGCGACGGATGTGGTGCATTTGAAGACGTTCGATTGGTTTATTTTTCGAAGGAATGAACGTTTGAGATTGCAGAAGATGCTTGCGGATATACCCGCGGTGGGAACACGTAGGTGTCGTGCGGTGTGACGTGGCTCTGCATGGGGTCGGCGACGTGTACGGTTGTATGTTGACAGTTGACGTTTCGGCGACGTGCAAGATTGCAAGCCAAAGGGGACGTAAAGTTTAATAATATAAAATGGATAATAGAATTAATGGCATAGCAGTATCTATTTTCACTAAAATTCATGAAGAATATATATTTCTAAAAGTGCCTAATATATACGTTACAAAAATCTAGTTAAAAAGATATGTGTTTAAAGAATAAATTTTTAACAGAGCTCCCCATGGTAGGGGTGAGCATAATTAAATAAAAATCAAATTTACCGTAAATCGATTCGATAAATTTATTTTCGGTTTTTAGTTCGGTATTTATTTTTAGGTACTTCGGTTTTTGATTTTCGGTTCGGTAAATAAGTTTTCGGTTTGGTAATTTACCGATTTACCGATATATATATTAATATATAAAAAGTAAATTTTTATTTATTAATCTTTAATTTCTTATCAATAATTTACTGAATTACCGATCGATTTTTACCAATTATATAATTTTACCGATCGGTTTTTACCAATTATATAATTTATCGGTAATATTTTAATTAGGTAATATTTAATATTTTAATAATTTTTAAATAGATTAATTATATAATATTTTAATATTTTTAATCGGTAAATCGGTAATTTACCAATTTACCAATCGGTAAATACCAAGTTCGGTATCGATTTCGGTAATAGATTTTTCGATTTCGATAAATCGATTTTCGATTTTTCAATTTTTACCGAATGCTCACCAATGCCCCATGCTGCAATCTTGAAAACACAAATCTTAAAATAAAATTAATATACACGATATTAATCACGTTGACATACACGATATTAATCAACGTTATATGTGTGACCAATATCATATACTAGAATTCCTAAAAAATTTTAGTCAATATATACAATATTAGTCAACGTATAAATATTGTGTATATTGATCTTACTTTAAGATTTGTATTTGTGAGATCACAGCAACTAGTAGAGAGAGCCCTGCCTCAAAAATTTTCCCGTGTTTAAAGGTGTTGCAAACTAAAAAATCTCACATTGCCTCAACGTCATCATGAATTGATTTTCACATTGCCTCGTTAAAAAATAGATTTATCATGAATTGTTAGTGTAGTATAGAAATGGATTCAAATACATTCTAAACTTTTTTCAGCCAGGCCAAACGAGGCCACAATCTGCATCAATGCCGTTCAGCAATTGCTCATACACATAACGATGAACAATGAAAGTCAACTGGATCGAAATGTAATAGAAAATTACAAATTAATGACACGAAGAAAATGTATCCCCCACACTAGATTTATATTTCTACTGTATGATCCACATGAACACCACCGACCAAGCTGTGAGGGCCAAGGCAGCAACCAAGTAAGTCCATAGAAATATCACCGAGCATTCTTCCTGACATGCTCCAAATAACTGCGCCATTGTTCCTGCAATCCATTTCCACCTTCATTATAATCCATTCCCTCTCCTGTTTTTTGTTTATTTTTCTAGCAAATCGTTTAAGAAATCAAAACAAAACAATTTTTTTTTAAAAAAAAAATTACATAAAGTTCCAGCAAATACCGATGCTCATGGCAGGAGGCACTGTGAACTGCACAAGCAGCACGTATCGAAACAATGGAGACCGTGGCAGGAACCCCAGACGCCCTGCGCCCGTGACCACAGCGATGCCCAGCAGGGGAAGCATCACGTAGCGCACGCACACGACCGCTGCAACCAGCCGCGGCCTCACCGTTGACTTGCGCAGCCCTGCTACGAACAAACAATGCAAGAACCTTGATCCCGAGTTGACTTGAATCGATGCAAGAACTGGAAGGGAACCGTGCTAACTAACTGTTGACCTTGCGTTAGATTGCCTCCGAGAATGATGATTGTGCAGGGTATGGCGCCGTCTCTGCTCCCCGGAACAAAAGAAACTGGATTTAGTAAAGATTGAATCTTGTCCCGGCGAAGGAAGAAGAAGCTGCTGCTGCTGCTTACCCTAATAATACCATGCAATCTTGAACCAGTCTCAGAGGGGATGCTTCTTCGGCGATCAGTGCGTTGAGCCATGGCAAGGCGCCGACGGCGAAGCCGAGTATCTGCCATGAACCGATATAATTGGATCAAGCAAGTGATCGGGATCTTCCATACGAGCAAATTGCAATCTGGTTTAGACTATAATTTACCGAAGCTGTGGTTGGTGGAGCCAAGAGTTCCTTTGCTATGCTGCAAGTGATTCCCTTCAAATTCTCCCACGCTGCACTTGAACTCGGATCAGATGATGGCAGGAGCAAGGCCTCCTCTTGTTCGTCTCCTTGTGGGGTTACTGATTTCTTGAGAAGATTATAGGTGTGCGTCCATATGAACAAATTCCCGAGCTGCGTGAGCAAACAAATCAAAAGCATAAAAAAAATATTTCAGTCTGATTAATAGAACGATAAGCGTTGACTTCATTCATTACCGCCATGGAAAAGGACACATAGGAGACACCTCGGGAGCGGCAAACCTCTGCGCTTCCAAACGGACTGCCACCTTCGTCGCAGAGCGCAGGGACAATGATCAAGGGCAGAGCGCCCAGGTTGCCTGCCGAGCAGCAAGCGATGACGAGCGCTTGGAGTTGGCGGTCGGCCGGCCTGAGGATCTTGATGGCGGCCCAGCCGAGGAGCCCGCCGGCCAAGAACGTGATCCCGACATTCACGGGCATGAACCACCTTAATTAAGAAGCCAGGAAGTAATTGAGACCAAAGTGGAACAACAGACTTCATTGATTGTATTACCAAGAAACGATGTCCTTCGCGGTGACCGTCTGTGCCAGGCTTGCGAACACCAAGGCGGGGACGAAGACGACGAAAACTATCTGCATGATGTGAGCAGTAAAAGAGTTGATCAAATCCAGGCCTCGGTCGTGGAGTGGTCTGTGAGTTTGTTCAAGCAACCTTGTTGATGTCTGTGCGGGCAGACGCAGTAAGGATGTTGATGTAGCCAGATGCGAGGAAAGCTCCGAGGAGACAAACGAGCAGCACCTGGAGCACTGGCTTCGAGGCCACGATGAGCAGAGGCCAGAACTCCATCTCCTCTTCTTCTTCTTCTTCGTGGAGCTGGCTGCTGGCATTCTAATAGGAAGTGAATTGGACTGCTGTACCGCACAATGAACTATCAAGGCACGATAAATGGCTGAACCAAATTTCGTCGTATTCCATTTGTCCCAAATAAAAATTCTTGGATAGCTGATTCAATGTTTGGATTCAAGTAAATAATTGATCAAAATGGCGGGCCATGTTCATGTCGAGGACTGCACAAGTGGCGCAATAATTATGCGCACTTTCTAGCGGGGATGGAGACCCTTCAGACAGCAGAGAAAAAAAAATTGGTGAAGAGGACAAAGGAAAAGCAAGTGATCGAATGAAAGGAAGAGATGGAAAAGCAAGTGATGGAAATTTGTGAGAAAATTATCTTTAATTTATCTCGGTTATCTATTTTAGTTAAATTCATTCTTAGTTCATTCTTGCTTTTTTAATTTATAAACCTTATTCATCAACACTTGAATTAGGGTTTGCTAGTTAAAATAAAATTGTTCTTAATTTTTTTAATTGTCTATTTGAGTTGAATTTATTCTTAGCTCCTTCTAGTTTTTTCATTTATAAATCTTATTCATGAACGATTGAGTTAGGGTTTGCTAGTTAACTCAAAATTGTCCTTAATTTATCATAATTGTTTATTTGAGTTGAATTTATCCATTGTTCATTGTAGCTTTTTAATTTATAAATATTGCTCATGAACCCTTGAATTAGGGTATGCTAGTTCCCTTAGTTTATCTCGGTTGTGTATTAGAGTTAAATTTATTCTTATTTAAATCTAGTCTTTTTAGTTTATAATGTAAAGTTGAATGCTTGTACATCATGATGATGTACTTGAAAAAAAATCATCAAAAGAATGATTGATTTGATAGTTGTGATTCCAATGCCTAGTTTAAGCGATCATATGGGACTTTGATACAAGTCTCTAGTATTGTAATCTTATTAAATTGTAAATTAAGATGTGATAGTTTGTATTTAATTAGATCAATTGACTTGATAGTTCGCAAAAAGGGCATGATAATAATTTTTTTTTAATTTTATGAGCTTAAATGTGAATTTAATTTTTGCAAAAAACTTATAACCCTAAGGATGACATTTTCAACTAACTTTTTAGGGTTCTATGTTTCATTTCCTTTTCTCTTTACATAAATGTTGGCTATGAGATTCACGTAGCTGTCGATTGACAAAAAAAAGTGGGATTTTTTAGATCAACATCGCCAACTAGGATGCCGTCCAATCCTTCCTGCAATCAAATTCGATACGTAACGGATCCTTGGAGAATGCAACCAATTTACTTTACAAAAATACAGTAAATGGATCACAACCAATTTACAACACAAACAAAATCGATATTCTCGCTTTTTTTTTTCTTTTTTTTTAATCTTTCGAAGATATATGGCCAAGCTGAGTACCAAGATTCGCAAATCGCAAGCATTCCAACAGGGCAGGTATATCTTAAGAAGATCAATTGAAACATGAAAATGCAGTCCAATGCCAATAGACGAGGCAAGAAGGAACAATCAAAAATAGCCTAAAGTCATTAAAACTTCAACAAAGATCGGATGTGTTTTTTGTTTTTTGGTTTGTTTTTTTGTTTTTGCCAGTGAACACAACCTTGAAAAGTTACAAAGCATTTTGCGTCGACTGTGACATGGTAATATTCCAGGTTATTCAAGAGTGTTGAAGAATTGAACCAAGTAGAGCTTCAAGGCTGACCAAGATCAAGAACTTTTGACGTTTCCATCGATTTTGATGAAAATTTTGGACCGCCTAAATTGAATTCCCAGTAAAGATTGATGCTCACAGACTAAAAGAAGACCAATATCAAAACTTAAATCTTAATAATCTGAAACCGCTTCGTGAAATCCCAAGCCTCCACAATTTTCAAACAATCCGAATTCTTTGTGACCTTTTAACCGGCTCAAAGTTCGTTTTTGATCTTTTAAATAACAAACACGACCAAGATATTCAACAACGGTGCAGCTCTCAATCCAAATACTCGAATCAGTCTCTTGATTCAATTGCTGCTTGCTTTGCGCCGACAGCGAAGAACTCTGTGATGACCTCAAGGGGCATTCCCTTTGTTTCAGGAACTTTCAGGAACACAAATGCCAAGGCTATGGTGCACACCATGGCATATATTCCAAAGACACCGGCAAGGCCAATGGTGCCGAGCATTACCGGAAGCGTGTATGTGACGATAATGTCGCCAATCCAGAATGTCAGTGCGCAAATGGCTATGCAGACACCGCGAACCCGTGTCGGAAAGATCTCTGCACAGAGGATGTTAGGGATTGGCCCAAATCCCATGACGAAACAGCAGAAGTAGACAACGACACTGACAGTGGAGAGCACAGCATGAACCACTGTACCCATGTCCACAACGTTTGCTATGACCAAGATGACGAGTGTGGCAATCAAGACAGGGATAGTAGAAAGTAAAAGAAACCTGCAAATTCAAGATTGGGCATTAGGATTCTATGATGAAAAGTTGAAACTGCTGTGGGTGTTAATTGAAGGAAAAAAAATGGATTACCTTCTGCCAGCGACATCCATGAGCCTCATGGCAACAGCAATGCTAGGAAGCATCAACAAAGTTGTAAGAGCACTGATGAGGATAGATGCTGAAGCGGCACCAATTCCAATATTTGATAGCAGAACTTCAACACCAGCTTGCTCAAGAATCTGAGGGGTGTAGTATAGAACCCCATTAATGCCAGCAAACTGCAAAGCAAAAATAAATACTTTTAGGGCCGACACACAAGGGAGAACTTTAAAATACATGACCACACAGGCCAGTATGTAGCTATGAATTCTTAATAATATACCACATTGAGACAACAGTGTAAATTTCTCTTGAAACTTTTTATATAATTGTCAAAAAAAAAGTGCACAGTATAAGTATTATAGAGCTGTAGCTGTCTTAGAACTTGAATATTTAGCGCAGAAGAAATAAAATATCCTAAGAAAAATTTTTGCCTGCAGAAATTCAGTCATTAGCTGTGTAGGGAATAGTCACTGATGTAGCAGTAATGAGGATAACATAATTTGGCTAAGGACCAAAAAACAGGGCACAAATTAGCTAGCAACTACGGTTAGAGCAAAACAAGTATGAATGAGAGCCTGAATGTTTAGTTCCACAAACTGCAAAGTGAACATAAAGCAACACTTATTTGCATTTAGAAAAACTAACCTGCTGAAGTATTTGGATCCCAACCCCAACAGTTAGCGCATGTCTGACACCCGGCTCAAAAAGGTCAGCCCACATTGGACCTTTAGCAACTGCTTCAGATGGATGAATCATGGCAGGGCCAACTGGTTGCTGGCCCATAAGCTCCTTAGAGAAAAGAGCAGGCTGGCTCACCAAGCCAGCAGCTTGGACAAGCTCACCATCTTCAGGAATCTCAACTCCTGGAAGAGAAACAAGGGAACCCCGCCTCGAGGCAGTGACACCTTCTTGGTGTAAATAGATTCTTTTGAAAGCTCCTTCCATTTTCCCATCTGCTCCTTCTCTCTCAGACCATTTCCATGCCAATTGCCATCCTCCACCAATTCCCATGCTACTAACGGCCTCTCCATTTTGAAAGAGGCTGCTGTTTCGCCTCATGCTTAAAGTACTTCCCTGACCTGGCGCGATATCCTTCACCTCCATGTTCGTTGGTTGGGGCGAAAGTAATGGACTATTTAAATTGTCATCAGAATCACCTCCAGAACCAGATGCATACCCTTCACCCTCAGGCTGAAGACTCTCCTCATCCCACTGCTCTTGTTTCTGCTGCTGCTCTGCCACGCTGAACATGCTTCCAAAATTGGGGAATAGTGCGCTGCGCATGCTTCCCGACTCAGCCTGCTTCTCATGAACACTCCCAAAGAGGGTGACCAGAGGATCCATTAATGGCACACTAGGTTGATGTTCCATGCTACCACGGCGAGATATAAGAGCAAGTGAACTTTGTCCCTTTACAGGCCTGGCAACCCAAGAAAGACCTTCTTCAGGTCCATACAAAGTGAAATGTTCCTTATCATCCGTTGCTCCCTGGTCATCAGCAAACTCATTAGCTGGGCCAATTATGTACTCCTCAATGGAGGTGTCGCCACCTACTCCCAAGCCCTCAACAAGCAGGGCCATTTCTCCTGAATGTATGAAGTGACAAAAAAATACATGTCATGTCTCGAACCCTTATGTTTGACTTGAAGACTACACAGAATCTTAGGCATAAAAAGATCAGAACAATAATCAGATTGTATAAGAATAATGGAACTTAGTAGCAGCTTAGAAGCATAAGAAGCAGCACCAAAGGAACAAGAAACCTCAGTAATATTTCTATTCAATTTAACATAGACCAAGAAAGCACCTAGGTGACAACGGATGTATTGTGAACAAAAGAACTGTCCAGCTACAAAATTACATGAGATCCATGAAATGAATAGAAAAACGTTAAAAATTCAAATATGTAGATAACATGACGACAAATATGATAGAGAATAGCAGAACATTTTTGCACAAAATTACTGAAAATTTTGATTTAGTGAATTATGTTGCTGTTTTTTTTTCAACTGTCCAAAATTCATATTCCTTATCAACTAAAACTTACTTCAACCAACTGTGAAAAGCTGAAGAACAGATAAAAATTATAGTAATTTTCATTATGGAAATATAAGAATGCAATCAGTAACAATAAACTATTATTAACACATAAAAAATATTATAGCCTGTGTTGGTAATCAAACTAAATGGTTTATAATTTAGATAAAGTTACTGGAAGTAAGTTTTCACGAGAATAAATTAAAGAGAAATGTTTTGTCCAGTATAGTCATATAAAAGAAAATCAATAGATGCATTAATTAGGCAAGGTGCATAATTCAAACAAAGAAATTAAAGAATAAATATTAAAAAAATGAATAAGAATGTACAAACCTAGTTTAATTACTGATGTTGCCCACTACTGCTTAGCGACGGAAAATGACACATAACAAACTTGATATTTGGAATGTTATTTTAAAATTAGGTAAAACTTAAGGGTCTATTTCCTTAGAGAGAAAATGGGAAAGAAAGAAAAGAAAACCAAGTTTTCCCTCGAGAGAAAGAAAATGAAGGGAAGTAAAACTCATCACTTTTCCTTCCAAAATGTTTCCTGCCGGAAAACGGAAGGAAACTCACACTGCATCCCTTCCCATTCTTCTCCCTCTCTTCCTCTCTTTCCCTGCCCCACCTCTCCACCCTCCTCGCTGGCACAGCCCTCCTCCTTCCCCCTCCCTCCTCCCACGAACTCTACTTCCCACCTCTTGCCGAGCTTGTATCTGCCTCCCAACCGAGCTCGCGCTTGCCTCCCGCCTCCCGCCTCCCTATTGAGCCCGCCCCCTGCTCCACCACGTTTTTGCTCTCTGAGATGATTACATGCGTTGCACGTGATTTTTTTTCTTTCCTCTCTTTTTTTTTCTTTCCCTATCTAGTTTTCTTTCTCCCCATTTTTCTTTCTCTCTAAGGAAACATAACCTAAAAGGTGTGCAATCCTCTTGTCTAATTCAAAGTATATATAATGCAAACGAAAGCCCTAGCATTAAAGACAACTGGAACGTAGAATTAATTTAGTTGCATACAGAATTTACTAGATTAGGCCCCTGTAGCAAAAGAAATTTTATATCAAAGGTAGAATAAGACTCAGTCTTCATGAAGATTTTTTCATATCGAAAATGTTATACCAAGAAAATACAACCATATTGTGTGTGTGTGATAGAGATTTAACTTTAATCTTCTCATAATGAAAAGTTTATCGGAATCCTCTGATAACAGAGCCCATGAAATCTTAGCTATAGCTGGACCTATTTAGGTATATAGAGATACTCTAAGCACGTGTAGTGCAAAGAACCAAACAAATATGGAAGATTTTCAGTTAGTAATTCATGTCTAATGTAAGATCCTTTAGCTTGTAAACTGAAATAAAACAAATTAGAAATAAGAGAAATGAGAATGAATGGTCCAAAAGAGGTGCTTACAAACATTTAAACCAGAATCAATCTGCCCATATTATAACTCTACGATGTCACAATGAAAATCAAATTCATAATTTAGATATGGGAGTATTAATTGAGTAGACCAACTAAATGTAATATTTTTTTTGCAATATTTTCAATTCACCAAAAATATTCCTGTTGCATATTATAATTCTTGCTACGAAGGAAAACAGTAGTAAGATGAACTGTACTAATTTGATTGTCTTCCTTCTCTCAGGATTAACTCATACTTAGAATGAACCAGTTTAAGAGGGTCAGTTCAAAAACCAGGATACATCATTTCCAATTCCAAACATGTCTAGCTCTGAGATATGCTGTTTTACTGGTTGCCTTACGGAGTATATTTTGACATCATGTGGGCAATAAGCACTTAAAGACAGCACAAATAAAAAGATTTGCAGTTAAAATGTAGCAGTGAGTGAAAGTCAAAGTTTCAGTTATTAAATGGCATGTGCCTGTACAGATAAATCATTTGCTTGGCATGGACAACGATAGCTGCACAAATGATTTAAACCTAGGTAGTTAGGAAGCATTATGGTAATTTAACAAATGATATGTTGATGAGCAGTTTTAAAGACAAAAGAAAGAAAAATATCCGTATTTGAAGATTGTTGTAAATACAAAATAAATCGTTCATCAAGGATGAATCATGAATACTAACTCGATAGAGCAAAAGATGGGTTTAAAGAAGAAATACCTGAGACATCTTCCCTTCCCCGCAATCTCTGCAAAACTCGTTTGGCCTCTACCATTTTTCCTTTACTTACAAGCCATCTAGGAGATTCCGGCAAAAAGAAAATTGTTAATGCAAAGTAAATAAGGGAAGGAATAGAGAGAACACCTAGCATCACTCTCCATTCTGGGTTCGCCATCAATGACATTCCAAATACCATACAGTATGAGAAGAACATTCCTCCAGAGCCACTGAATTGTGGCAGGGTATTCAGTGATCCCCTTATCTCCGGCGGTGCTGTCTCAGAAATATAGACAGGAACCAGCGTCACAGCCAGACCAATCCCAAATCCATCAATAAGTCTCGCCAAGAGTAGGACATAGACATTTGGCGCCCACAACATCACTAGACCGCTGAGGAAATAGAGAACTGATGACAAAATTAGCATTGGACGCCTCCCAACCCAGTCTGATACGGGTCCGGAGAAGGTTGTGATGATAGTAGCTCCAATTAGTGACGTAGCTACTATTAGTCCCTCCATGGTAGGCTCAGTCTCCAATTTAAATTCCTTTTTAATGTACAAAACAGAACCTGAACGAACATCAACGAAGCAGTACAATTAAAGTCAAGTTAAAATGACTTGACAAACCATGAACACAAAGAGCAGAATAACATGTGATCTTATTCCCGATGGGTGTATTATATATAATCCTTCGACAAGAACACAAGGGGATAAATAACAGTAATAACAAGAGCAAGAACACAACAAATTATGATTGTTCTGCGTTAGAGTATAACCATGATTAATCTCTATAAATCACACAAGATTTCTTGCATTAAATATTTGCTTGTAGTGATAATAAGACGAGCAGAAGAAATGTTGTAGATAGAAGATTTACCGGCAATGGTAGCATTGTCCCACCCCTGCAACAAGTTGCCGATAGAGGCAGCAATAGCAACAAGGATAGCGCCCCGCATCTTCCCTTGTGAAGGATCAGATCACTACTCAATAAATGAAAGAAGCCTACAACATAAATCTCATATCAGAGTTCCCTAGAGAATGAAAAAAGGAGGAAAAAAACTAAACCTTCAGTCGGAATATGGCAGTAGTAAGAGGTATAAAAATTTTATCTGGTTTTAACTGAAACAATTACGAAGAGAAAGATCAAGCGAAAACAAAAACTTGAGATAATTTTCGAACCTTTTAAAGACAACCAAGATCTATGATGAATTTTGACCAAAGATTTCAAAGCAAACAAGGCAGCCACAAACTAGCACGAGAGAACTCCGAGAGAGGTGGCACCAGATCAGGAGAACACGACGCCTCAGGAACCCTAAGGCAGATTAGATGCTTCCACGCTCGCTCCTTGAGAGTGGTCTTCGCGTGGCGACAAAGGTCACAGACTCACAGAACGGCAAAAGCATGCATCCTCTGGTGGCGGAATAGAAAAAACAAAAGAAACACAGATAAATAACAGCAAGGGCTGTGCCAGCAGTGCCCCTCTCTCCTCGCGATCTGCCACTTGGAGTATTTCCCCAAGCAAACACACCCACTGCCCACGAACGCACACTCCCTCCCCTCTTGGAAGCGTATCGCTATTGGCGATCGCACTCAATGACGTATTCAAAAGCGAGAGGAAAAATTGGGGAAAGGCAATGCTGAACCCTCCTGATTGCGTAAAAAAAAACTCCCTAAAGAACAAAAGGTTCAGAAATTTTCCACAGAGGAACCCGGCAAGGTCTCAGCTTCCTGCCGGAAAACACTGAAATCCAACGTCAGAAACACAACAAATGGCCTCAAGAAGCAATCTTTGATCTAGGAAAGCCCGAAATTTTCGTCATTCGAGCTCCCAGAATTTAGAAGCTTGCGATTTGCCTGCTTTTTATGCACCCCAAATATTGAGACGCTTCCACGGACGGGAAGACCAACAAAGGAAAGGCAAGATTAGAAAGGTAAGGCAATGACCACCGAGGCACCAATCTGTCAGAATTAAACACCTTCCGCTCTTCCCCGCGCCTCAAGGAAATGAACGGCAGGGAGGCCTACGATGCCTGGATTTCGCTCCTCTCTGCCAAGGATTAAACATGGCAAGCGAGCTTGTTCCTTCAAGACCCACCTGGCGTATGCGAGAGGATGCCAGTATAAAGTAACACAGAGAGAGCGACTTGGAGGCCTATGGTCCTGGAGGAGGCATTTGATCCCTCCCCATGAATCACATGAACCAGAAAAAAAAAATGAAAAAGCAAAAAAAAAAAAAGGCGTCATTTTTTTTATTAAAATGTTTTTTTGTCTAAGTACTGTGTATGGTGACAAACGATGTTACTTGGCATTTGTTCGCTTCTCCATAAATTATCTTAATTTTTAAATGTATATAATACATTTATATTTATTTATCAACATTTATAAAATAATTAATTTACCATGATAAATACTTAAACCTAAGCCCAACTTGTTCAAGAGCTCGTTTGGGCTTGTGACGGCATTTTGACACGTGTTTTTTTTTTGGTTCAGCCCGTTTCGCCCGATGGATGTAGCATGTAGCACGGGTCAAAGTGCACATGATCTCAAACCAGAGCACAGGAGTTCAAATCCTGCTCCCGTAAAATATATATACGTTACATTTGATTTTATTGGAGGTAAAAATTGGTTGGATGCCATGTGAAACTTATCAGACCACATCAATTAGTAACGTCCAATGTGACATATCGGACGTCATAATCCTTGCTTCTGTTACAATCAATATACTTTTGGATGAGTAACATGGGGATGAGCAGAGAATGGCTGTCTTGCTGCCTCTAATAAAGAAGTTTTTTTTTCCTTCAATTTTTAATTGTCTCTCTTTTCCATTTATGGCCGTCTCTTCCATCTCTTTTACTGATTCCTACTTTCATGAATGAAAGCGGCATGCAATATCTAATTTTACCTAAAACAATATTCGATTTTTTTTTGTTTATTAGGATAGTATTATTCCCTATTTCACTATGAATTTTTTTTAATTTTAAATGAATGGTGAATAATAATATATTAATTTATATAGAACAAGTCAATTACTTGTAATTTAAAGGATTAATCATTTTTTACTTTTTTTTAGGCGCATATCTTCAATTATTATGAATTTGAAGCAATCAGTGCAATGCATTATTGATACACTGCCAAACTTGGATCTGCATAAAGATTCAGGGTCTGATTATTGGTTGGATTTTGGTCTCCACTGTCTGCCTCTTGTGAATGAATGCTTTTGTCTTTTTAGGTTAAAAGATGCATCAATTTGTGGAGTTGCTGCGTTGACCAACCGATTACATTCGTCAACATCCAAGCTTTCTGGAGCCGTAGTTCGCTTCTTTTATCTCCTATTTTGATCAGTTTTTTTTTTTTTTTGTAAATTTCTTTCTGATTTAGTTAGATCTTTCTTTCTTAAATCGAACAAGTGCATCATGTATAGTTTTATCGATGACGATAGCAGCTGTGATTTAGTTACGAGGGGATTGCCTTCTTTCAATCATCTGTGGTTTGAAATCTCTTCGGACAGGAGTGCAATGGAGTCGACCTCTTTACAAATTTTATGGAATCCAAATCTGATTATTGGATTACTTACATAATATATGTCAACTTTTGAATTAAGATAGATGCTGTGGTGTATATCAGTTCTACAATACACTAAAACTTATGGATAAGATCTTTCTTCATTCGGTCCGATAGAAATTTTATGGAATCCAAATCTGATCATTGGATTACCTATATAATATATGTCTTGGATTAAGATAGATGCTGTAGTGATATCAGTGCTACAATGCACTAAAACTTATGGATAAGATATTTCTCCATCCATGAATAAGAAAATTTTCCATTCGATCCAATAGAAATTTTATGGAATCCAAATTTGATCAATCATGAATAGGGATAAACAGAATAAGATAATAATCTTATATTGTTATCTTATCTAAGACTACCTAGTCCGTACAAAACCTTAACAAGATATCGTTCTTCCTTTTGAAAAGGATCGGGGTAAATAAGGCGATACTATAGGGTGAACTTACCCAACTTCTAGCAATTCATCTAATTGCTTACGAAGCTTGACTAACTCCATCAGAGACATACAGTATGGTGCTTTAGAGGTAGAAGTGGATCCTATCACAAGCTCACTCTTGTGATCGATTCCTTTCCTGGGGGAAGGTGTTTAGGAAGCTTCGATGGAATTACATCAAAGTATTCTTCTAATAGACTCTTCACGATCGAGGGGACCTCTTCTTCACAAAGAGAGTTGTCAAACCAAATAACCATAATAGTTGGCTCTCCATAGCACAACCCTACCGCTAGGGCGTTACTGACAAAGGAACCCATCTGTCATGTCGTTTATCTCCAGCATCACCTGGGCATACCGTTGGACGTAGTCCCGTATAACCCCAGTGTGCTTTAGCTGTTTCAAGACATCACACACCTCCCATGATGATTTCCCCGATATGAACTAATTTTTTTAATCTTATTTCAGAGCTCTCCCCATGAGAGCTTACGAGTCAAATTGGACCCCCAAAAGGCTGTGTGCGGCCTAAGTTCACCACCACAGCTTCGCATCTTTAAAGAGATACGCTATGCAAGCATGCGCTTACTCCCCATGAAGGACTTGGGCATTCTAGAAATACAGCTCTATATCACATAAGAAGTTTTCAACTTCCTCGCACAACTCACACAACGATTAGATTGCCACCTTCTACCTAAGCTTGTGGCGCTACCGCGGCACACATTAGGAGGAGCAACTCCATCATGCATACTGCAGATTTGTTGTCTAGTGCTCTACTAAGATCTCCAATAGTGGCCTCCAAGATAGCAGTGTGTTTGTTGTTGGTGTGCCCCATGTTTGCCAGAGGGTCCAGTTGACTTGTAGAATATAGCATCAACCACAAGTACAACTTGGAACACACAAAACTTGGCCTCTGATACCAATATGTCACACCTACAATTAGTGCTAATACTTTACCTTTTTTTATGCTAAAATAGAGAGTCATGCAGAACTCTAAGAGAAACTAGTCCCACGCAGAGAATAAAATAGCACACAGGCACGATCGGCAGACATAAACACCCACATCTAAGCCTAACCTAGCAAATTGAAACATCATGCATAGATGATGACACACACGGGTGAACAACGGACACCACATAGGGCATCGAGGAAGTGCTAGTAACACACAAGCGACGGAACAGAAGCACAACATAGCAACCACATAAGCAACAAGATCGCACGTGCCAAAAAGAGGGGAGAAACTATTGCCACCAATTGCCGGAGACGAGAGGGGGAAGGGAGCTGTGGTTCATTGGACAATTGCCACCAATTGCCAAAAAATGAGAGCAGGAGGGGGAGCAGACAAGGCGCAGTCGCATACGCCCGTGCATTAGTCTTGCCCGCCTTGGAGTCGCGTAAGCCCATGCGTGTCTAAGGATTCGTCGGTTGCATATACCTACGCATCCCTGCTGGTCGGTGAACCCAGCTGCCGACTTCTCAAGCCTCACTAGGCGTGCCTCCAGCACTCAAAGTCGCGACTCATTTCGTTGCCACCAACTATGCATCCGACTACTAAGTTCGCCTCACTCAACGGAGCTACTTGAACATGTGTCCCACAGTGGTGTTGGAAGCCTGCTCATCCCCCTCCTGCATGCCCACTCATGCCTTCGAAAAGACAAAGCATCACCGGCTTGTCACATGACCGTCGCCTCACAAGCCAACATCGCCACCCATTGCTTCACGCCATGCGGCAGTGTTCTCTTGCACGCGCCGAAGATGATGCTGACCTTGCCAACACGGTGGCTTCGCATGTTTCGGCTACACCACATGGTGTCATTCCTCTGCCTGGAGACGTTGCCAACCCTGCCTGCTGCACTCACTGTTCGGCATCGCCACTCGAGATCTCACTATTCACCATGCCTGAGCCATGCGACTTGCCTCGTCGGCTATGGAGTTTTCAGCGATGTCGCATCATTGGACGGAGATGCTACCCAATAGTAATCCAACGTCCCATACTGCTTATCGTCGCAAAGATCAACGTCGTCGCCGTCGCTGTCCCCAATCTCTCCTAAGCCCTAATCTCCATTTGGGCTAAGATTTGGGCCAATTTTGACCCGTTAATAGCCATGTTGATCGGTCAAAATCTAGTCCTAACAGATATTATACTCCATTAAAAACATTCTAAGCATTTTTCTGCAGCAAATTTTCACTAAAAACTTCATTGCAACATCATAAATTATTATTATTTATTTATTTTATACTTATTAAGAAGCCACAACTTTTTTTAAAATTCCCTACAGCCGCTGAATCGCTGATCTTGAGGCAGATTTTTTTTATTGCTTCATATTGACCTTTTCTTTACCCAAATCCACGTGCGCAGGCGTCGCCCGTCGCGTGCGCACAGGCGCCGGCTCGAACCCATGTGCTGCTTGCGTCGGCCGAACGAGCGAAAGCGGGTGCTCGCGATGCGGATCCGAACGGGAAGGGCGAAAGACGCGGATCTGATCCGTGATCTGACACGAGTCGTGTTGCGGATCCCAAGTTTGTCGACGAGTTTGACACCTTGCCGCTGCCCTTCTGTCGCTCCTTGGAAGTCCTACCGCTGCCGCTACTCGCGTGGCTGAAGCCTCGTAGCCGTCACGGCCGAAACCCTTTGGCTGTCACTGCCCTTCCGCAGCCGCTTTGGGCCCACAAGCCCAACACGAAACACAGTCGTCGTTGCGAGTTTGACAGCGTCCAACCACGGTGATAAGCGAGTAGACGTCAGCAAAGTCGAGCCGGGCTGAGAGAGGGCGCCACTGAGGAGTCGTGAACGGGTGCAGCCGAAGCTTTGCGAAGGTGAGGAAACTCTTCATTCGCTGCTGCTCGTGACGGCGATCTCCGCGGCCAGGACCCTGCTATCAACGTGGACGCACCAGCAACGAATGGAGCGACGAATGGCAATAGGCAACCCGGTGACGGCGTGCCCTATTTTAAATTTGCCCGCACGGGTGACGACAATGTAAAGAAAATTGGTTTGATTTTTCCCCAACGGTAAGTACTATAGCAGATTTGAATGAACACAAATTTAACTTGGGTCTGTGTACCACTAATATTATTGTTTAAATAAAAATAATTAAATAATAGTAAGTAAAATAAATAAAATATTAATCTAGTAAAAAATAGAACAAATAAATTTATAATTTTAAAATTACAACAATTAATGTGGCAAAAAATCTCTCTCTTTTTTCTTTTGTATCCACAAAATAATTGTGGAGCCTTTCAAATAATTGTTATGTTCCTGTTCCACTTGAGATATAATTGGGGTATTAAGTAATGTTAATATCTCATTTGTGCTGTTATTAGTGCATGCAATTAGCTAGAATTATTAATTAGTGTAGGTCTAACACCAATTATAACCATTTAATTTTTTTATTGAAGAAAAATTAGATGGTGCAATCAAATTGGCTGCAACCCAAAACTCACTGTGATACTAACTGTTAGGCCCAAAATTATGACCTGATTTTGACTGATCAATTGAGCCATTGACTAGGTTAAATGGGCCAACAACTTAGAGCCCAAAGCGAACTAGGGCTCGCGATGGATTCTAGGTGGCGGCGCTTCACGGCGGACAGCGGCATCCGCTGGCTACGTTCACCGTCTTCGGGCGTCTGCGACAGCTGGTGTCAGGCGGCTGACGGTCGGTGGCGAGCTCGACGCGTGGAGCACGGGATCCGGCGAGATCCCTGCGCGTTGCAGACGAGGTCGATGGCCACGCGTGGTGGCAGCGCAGCGGGGTGACAGCGAGCGCGGCAGGCGAGGTCGGCAATGTCTCCGGGCAGAGGAACGACGCCACGTGGTGCGTCGTCGACAAAAAGAGGTTGAGGAAATCACGTAAGTAGCAAATGAGTTCGGCTAACGCGAGCTCGCGTTCATGTTCGTTTGTACGGTGAGCGGCGAGCTTGCATTGGTGTTCATATGTGGACAGCAAGCGGCAACGGCAAGGGCGAGTTCGTGTTTGTGTAGACGGCGAGCGGCAACCGGCGAGCTCGTGTGGACTGTGGCGAGGGCGAGGCGGACGGTGGCAAGGGCGAGCTCGCATTCGCGTTCGCGTGGGCGGCGGCGAGAGCTCGTGGACGGCGGCGTGGGCGAGGCGGACGGCGGCAAGGGCGAGCTCGCATTCGCGTTCGCGTGGACGGCGAGCTCGCGTTCGTGTGGGTGGCGGCGAGGGCTTGTGGACGGCGGCGAGAGCGAGGCGGACGGCGGCGTGGGCAAGCGTTTTCGGCTGGCTGGAGACAGTGGGGGGCTACGGGCGTGGAAGGGATGTTTGTGCTGTTCAATGGAGGGGGAGGTGTCTCGATGCTACCCGATGAGGTCCACCGGGTAGAAGGGGGCGGCGGGGAGAGGATGGCTGAAGGTTGGAGAAGCCGTTTCTGTGTGTTTCTCATATACCGTGAAACCCATGACACTTGGGTACCAATTTAGTAGGTACCTGCTCTATCCAAATCCGTTTAAAGGTAAACGAGTAGTTGTTATTCAGATTTGAGTAGCATATAGGTAGTGCATATGCTACCCGAGTTGGGTTAGGGTAGGATGCGAATAGCATAGGATGAATACCCACTACTCGAACCCAGTTATATATATGTATATAAATATATATTTTTTATTTGTTTACTATATTTTATTTTAATACATTATTCGGGTATCTGTTTTATCGTACACGAAATTTGATTATTATTAGGATATTATAGGGTCGGGTACCCGAATATTAATCGGGTAACAATATATATATAGGTTAAAATTTAATATGATAGATATTTAAGTCGGGTATTTATAGGGTTCGGGTATTAAACAGATAGTTAAATTTTTAATAGGATAAGACATGGGTAGAGGTTCTAAAAAATAAACGAGTAGTTATTCGGGTACGGGTAGTAGAATAGTTATTAAGTAATGTTAAGATACGAATAGCATAAAAAATATGGGTACCCTACCCACTGCTATCCCTTCAAACTTCTTTTATATCTACCTTGGCAATTGGCATTACTTTAGTCCTATATCAAATGAAGTATTATGACCTCGTAATATTAAGAACCCTCTTCTGATTAAAAAAAAATGATAGATTTTTTTTTCTTTTTGTTACAAAATTTGGATTCTCGAATTTGTATGAGTTTTGTTTGATCCTTTCAATTCAACTAAAGCTTAACATGATCTCTAATGCTCAAGATTCATTTGATAGTTAATTCATGGTTTCTGTTCTTACCTCCAATTCAAATACTGTGTACATACAGAATTAATCGAAAATGTTATTGTTCATAACTTGAAATTCGGATTTCTAACGGGATTGAGCCATATACCTGCAGCCGTCAATCTCGATGAGAATGTCCACATCAAATTATACGCCTCCCTCCCTTCCATTCCCTTTCTTGTTCTTCTGAATCTGTTTGCCTCTACCATTCCGCTCTCCACCAGCCACTGCCTGGCACTCAGTCTCTGTGCCTCGAAGAAATGGCCTAGGCGAGTTAAGCTTACGCGAGTTAACCTGGGTCATTAATTTCGACCCTAAAAATTTTTTTTTTAATTTTTTTTTTAGAAATGTTGTATATTTTGTAAGCTTTTCAATGGTACCAATATTGGGGTATTCTAGATTCCTTATACGTATAAAATACCTTATAAAAAATCAATTTTTTTATATTATAAAATAGTTTTGTCTTATATGCATTTTTGTATAGGGTATTTTATACGTATAGAGGATCTAAAATATTCCAATATTAGTACCATTGGAAAGCTTACAAGACATACAATATTTTTTTAAAAAAAAATTAAAAAAAAATTTAAAAAAAATATTTTTAGGGTCAAAATTAACGACCCTGTGCCTCCCCATCCCATGTGTTAGGCCCTGGGCTCCCGGTTCAGCCCAGAAGAGAGGGAAGCCCGGTGGGCCTGATCCAAGCCGTCCAAACCCAGAAAACTCACACGGAGAGTCGCGCGGCCCAACGACGTCGTCACGCGAGACTCGGACGAAGTCTCATCTTCTCCGCAGAGCTCGACACGGCGAGCTGCGGACGACTCCATCGAGCGGAGAAAACGGACGCGCGGAGGCGGCGTCGTCTCCAAAAGGGGCAAACGCGTGCGACGGACGCGGCGGCAACATCTCGAGCGCGGCGTCGTCGCGTGCGAAGTGGACGGACACTGCGAGCGGATCAGACGAAGGACGCGGATGACGCGACCAGGCAACATGCGGAGGCTTCGGCGCCAGCACAAGACTCGGACGTGCTCAAAGGCGGCGTCGCCTCCTCTATAAATCGAGGAGGCGAGTAGCAGCGAGACAGAGGCGGCTTCATCGGAGGTTCCAGATCAGAGAGCTTCGTCGACCTTCAACACCGGCGTGCGTGAGGAGCGAGCTCTGTGAACGGCGACGAGAGTGAGATCGTCACCGGCGTGAGTGAGATCGTCGCCGGCGTGAGGAAGAGAGACGAGAGGTGAGGGAGGAGTTTTGTAGCTTGATTAACGAAGGAATAAAAGCTTTCTCCTCCATCTTCCCCGGCTGCACCTTGTTTCTGGGTTGCACGGCGACGCCTCTCCTCGGATCCGGCGGACAGTGAAGCCAAGAGCGAGGAGCGGCGACCTCTTCCCCCTGACAGCTTCCTTCTCCGGCGAATCCACGAACGCAGGCGGCGTTCGGTGGCAGGCGCATCGAAGAAGAAGGTGAACAGGAGACTCCGCTTCCGATTTTGACCGGGGCGACGACGCGCGGCGAGGAATCGATTTCGAGCGCTGACGTCAACCGACGTCAGCAAACAAAATCGAAGCGGCAGAAGACGAAATCGAATTTCGATTTCGTCGCTGACGTCAGCCTGACGTCAGCGGGACGATTAAATTCGACGGATCTGTTTGGTCAAAATTGATTTTGACCAGTGAGGTATTTTGATTTAGGGTTTTCGATTCTTTTCGGATTTCCTAATTAGGGTTAGGGTTTCTTGAGCGACATTGTAATTTGGGAATAAAAAGTTGAGCGGGAAACTAGGGTTTCGAATTTGGGGACGAGATTCGGTCCGGAAACCCTAGCGCGATCACGTTCTGGTGTTCCGCCGGACGGCTCTAGGAAGCAGATAAGCGCTGTTTTTAGACCGTTTTGACCGGGGCGTGACACCATGCACCCTTGTTTGTTTTTGATCTCAATTTAAAGCCTCCAACATGAACATTCATCAATCTGAACCTCCTCCTACCTTCTTCTTCTTCTTCTTCTTCTTCTTCTTCTTCTTCTTCTTCTTCTTGATTCTCATCTAATCCCACCCCCTCAGCAGCAGCGATCATGGGACCTCCCACTGCTTCATACCCCCTTGACGGATCTCTCATCTGGATCACTACCAAGACAACAATTTTACTGTTTCTACTGCAGCTTTTGAACCCATCCACAACTGAAATGGCCTTGTCTGGTGGGTGGTGGTTGTTGCTCGACTCATCTTTTTCGGCAACAAAAGGAACTTCTTCATCTTCTTCCTCGGTTATCTCTGCTTGCACTTTGAGTGCTTCGACTGCCATGGCCTCCATCTTCTGCAAAGAAAATGTCACCATCTCATCCGCACTTAATGGCTCTTCATCCCTACTCCATATTCATGTTAAGATTATGCGATGGAGGAGGGTAAAAGGAAAAGGGGTTAAATGGGTCGAGACGGGCACAAACAATGAAAATCTCCCTAAGCAATAATAGTAAAGTAACAGGAGATAAGCATGTCTAATCACACAAACAATATAGTGGCAGGATCTGTTAGTTGTGCGTAAATATAAGTCTAATACGAGCCGTAAAATAAGTAAAACACCTGCGTGAATGAAGCCAAAGAAACTGGGCTTTCTAGGGCCAGATCACCTGCTCGTCTACTGCTGGAAATGCAATTTGATGAAATGGGTTGAGCTGTTAAAGTGGCCCAAACTTGTCTTTCCCTTTCTGGGGCGAGGCGAATTAATGGAAGATGGGGGAAAGGGCGGTAGTACGTCGGTCGAGGTTGGAGCTAAGGTGATGCGCCGATTCACTTCGGCCGATCCGGGTTCCGCCTCGACGATCCTGAACGGAGGAGAGGGCGAGGAGGTTGTGGCGTCGGGCATGCGAAGCGATGAGCCGGCTCCGATCTGGTGAGGGCGAAGGAGCCGGAGCGACGGGGTTCAGGTGATGGGAGAAGCACGCGTGGGTCATTCTCGTGCTTGGAGATGGCGGAGACGTGACGGGGAAAACGGAGAGGTAATGGGGCGCGCAGGCGAGCGGAGAACTTCGCCGGTTCTCCTTTCTGGCGGAGATGGGGACGACACGGTGGGCGAAGGAGGCATCGGGATTAGTTGGCGGAAGGCAGCGGGGCAGGCTGGCAGAGGCGCAAGAGCGAGGAGGAGAAGTGCGTTGACGAGGGAGGCGATCTAATGGAATATGGGGAAGGCAATGGTGACAGGCGAAGATTGGAGGAGGCGAGCCGACAAGAAGATGTTGGAACGGGTGAAGCACGGGGAAGTGGGGAGGGCGACAGTGCCGGACTGATGATGATGATAGAAGGAGAAGAAGCCGATGCGAGGGGTTTAGGCGAGGGTGAAGATGTTGGAGAAAGAGAATTCAGCGTTTGTGGGAAAGGAAAAGAATGCAGAAGAGGTGGAGAGAATAGAAAGAAGAGAAGAACCATACTTAGAACAACATAACTTTGATTTCATTCAATTGGAGTTTTTTTTCCTATTACAATAGCATAGAGACCTATTTAAAGCTAGTTAGACGGATCAGATTGTAACACATGTCTCAAATCGGATCGTCTAATAACAAAATAAAATATTCTAATACATCATAATGTCAACAAACCATGGAAAGACGGGTAAACCTCATCGTTACTTGTGTTCATAATGGTAGTTATCCTCGTAAAATGTGCAAGATTAATGCTGCTTATTCCTGAAATCGTGCTAGGTTCGTATCCCCATCAATTATACTTGCGCCATCAATGTTATCAGGATAAGTGTCATTAATGACGACTTCTCGTTCGCTTGGATCGGATTCGAAGCTCCATCAATTGTACTTGCGCCATCAATGTTATTAGCATAAGTGTCATTAATAGCGGCTTCTCGTTCGCTTGGATCGTGGGATTGGATTCGAATCCCCATCATTCTGTCTCTTCTTCCCTTGCACATTGCCGCCATCTTCTTTACCGCCGCAATCGACTTGGCAGCACAGGAGCTCGCTCCTTCCTTGTTCCTGCCGCTTGTTATAGCGGACGCAATTCCCTCGAATGCGATCTGCTCTGCCGTTTTCCCCACCAATTCGTCCATAGATGTTAAGGAGAAGAGTTTGGCACTCAATTCTTCTGGCCCTATTGCGGCCAGCCTGCGAAACAATTCACGCCCGCCTTCCATGTCGTCGAGGATCAGCTCTCTGGAAATTTGCAAGGCTATTTTTGGAGGCTGCTTTGCCACTAGTGCGTTGAAAGGATTCATGGATGCTAAGTAGCCACCGTCTCTTGTCTGGATGACCGAGCCTAAGCTCTTTCCTAGATCAGGAAGGAGAACATGTTCATCCTCCTCCTCGTTGTCACCCCATTCTTCTCCCAAATTCAACGAACTGAGAAAGTCCATGGCACCGTCCTCGCTCTCTTGGCTTTCTTCAAGTTCAAGCATTTGTAGGAACTCTCTTGTCACTGTTTCTTCCTCTGCGTCCAAATTCTGCACTTCATGAGCTTGAGTTGACCCTGGTAGTAGATCGAAGTCAGCGTCCTCGATCATCATCGGCTCCGGAGCCGTAACGTTTTGAGAAATTAGTTCAAGCTCCTTTACGTCCTCCTTTACGTCCACTCCGTCTTCTCTTTCATCTTGAATCTCGATTCCTTTATCAACCACTTCATACTCCGGAAGGTCAAAATCTTCAAATTGAAGGTTTAGCGTTGCTGTAGAGACGCAAGGATTAAGCACAGGCAGATTAAGACCCAACCTTTCACTTCCCTCCGTGTCCCTAGAGTGACGATTAGACCACTTTGATTGTGTTGAAGATGGTTGATCTGCCATTATTCTTGGGCTTGTAATGCTGAAAGAGGACTTCGATAGCTTCCTTGAGATGAATGAGATGGAATCAGCCATCTCTTCTGGTTTTAATTCCTTTCTGTAACTGCAAATCCCAATGCCTCCATCCGTGATCTTGAGTGAAGCAATCTTGAGGACTAACTCTCCTCTTTCAGCCTTACCTGAGAGTTGCAAGGCCATATGCCACTGCTGAATTCTCTGCCCCTCCAAGCTCTTCTGATTAATGGATTCTTGGACCAGCAAGCTCAAATCAACCGCGTTCTTCCCCAAATCAAGATTAGGAGCATCAACCGCAACAGCTGTGATCAAGAATGGGCGAGGCTCCAACCTGAGTGGCTTCCACGTACCGGCGCCACCGCCTCTGCAGTAGACATGGCAGCGGACGAGCAAAGTCTCTTCAAACTCGGCCGACCCTTGCATCACTCGGGAGGGCATCGTTTGCGCAGCCACTTCCTTGGTCTCCTTCTTGCGGACGGCCACAGATAGGCGAAGCCCGTTCGCCCACGGTGGCAGATGGCGGATCATGACAACCTCGACGGAGAAGAAGCACGTCAGGCGATGCATACCGATGTGAGCCAAAGCACGCATTGGCTTCCAGCTCCATAACCCCCTGCGCCACTCCCCGTGCTCATGCTCCAACTGGTGCCGGCTCTGCACAAAAGCGTGGTGGCCGCCGCCGCCGCCGCCATTGCTATCATCTCCCTCGGGTTCTTGCTGGGATCTCTTATGAAAGCGCCAAGGAGACAAAAACAGGAACAGGTGGCGGGACGACCGACTGCGGTGATCCGATCGAGCAGCTTCGTCGACGAGCAGAGCACGGCGGGACGCTTGGGCATCATCTAGGCATCTATTCAGGTGATAAAGCTCTCGGAGAATTCCCATGTCGGAATTGTATGCCTCTCCCGACCGCGCTGCCATTAACGTGCTGGAGTTTGGATCAAAAAGGAGAGTAATTCGGTTCGTGGAGATGGAATGGGAATTGAAAGAGGAGACAGGATTGTTGAATTGTCCTTGGGAAGTTGCCAATGAAGATGGAACCCGACGTGGTCCTTACTCAAGTTACTGCGTCAGTGCGTTGCTTTAAAAAGATAATTGGCGCGCTGCCAACCTCCATTTGAGAACAAAAAGAAAGTGTCGAGGGAGACAAAGAAAGATTAAAGATCATAAATTTACTCCCCTACTATCTGCCACGGTCAATAAATTGCTGACAAATTTTGTTGGAAAGATAACAATGAAAAACCTATTATGTGTCACTGTGTGTGGGTTCTGCTCAATTTCTCAAGATAATGAATGTTGAATTCACTTGAGAAGGACAGTAGTTGATAGTTTTGATGTATTATTTGGATTTGATTCTGTTAATTTCATTAATTAATAGTCTATGGCAAAATGCTACTAGCAGTTGATATTGAAAACATATTTACCTTAAGAGTTGCAGCACATGTTCTGGAAAAGTTGGAGCAGGCAATGTGATTCAGGAAGAAAGAGTCAAGTTTCTATTTTTGTTTGTTTTGTTGTGGGGATGCAAAACTGTAATGCTGGTCGGGTACTGGTGGGCAACCATAATGTTGGGTTGGGTGGTCTGGTCCGATCACACATACTGGACCATGTTGTCCTTTGCGAAATAACATTGGTCCCAGTAATTTGATCTCCGAGTTTTCCATCAGATAAAAAACCACTTTTCTCTGGCCAACACTGTTGGGGTTTGGAAACACATGTCCACGGAACAAAACAACGAGGATGAACCAAATTCATCAACCTGGACATTTGTCAGTGGAGTCTACAATTGTTCCCGTTGGTAGATGGTAAATGTTAAGGTGAATAAAGAAACAAGGTACCATCCAGAAAAGAATAAATCATTCAGAAATAACATAGTGCACACGAAAAAGAAATTTTGGTCAGAAAAAATGAAATACAACCTGTTCTCGATAATCAGACAGCATAGCTGCATAGCTTTGCACTTTCAATTTGTAGATCCGTGTGATTAGAGAATATTTGAAGTCATAAAAGTTCCGAGCATATGAAACCAGCTTTATGTTAAAAAAAAAAGTATCAGCGAATATCAGAACCCAATTTGAATATTGCATTTCTATATACCAAGGATCATTACAATTGTCACATCCTAAGAAATAACATCAAGGCAGGCCGAAAAAGATATTAATTTTATTTTTCTTTCTGAAATTTGAACAGAATCTGTACAAGATGAATTCTCAGAAACTACCAAGTGCGTCAGTCATATTTGTGTTCAAATTGTTTCGAGTTGTCCATCTACCAAGTTCTACAGGGTCCTTTCGCATCATAGCAACAAACTCATCATAGTCAATACGACCATCCTGAACCATGAAAGAAAATAATATTTCACAAATTTAAAACAAGAGCCAAACTTTATTTAGGAATACAATAGTTCAAAAGCTTGCTGCATAAAAAGATTTAGAGACAATATTTCTTTAAAAAATTACACCCCAATGTTTAGTTGTCTCATTCGACACCCTTTCACTGTAAAGTTTTCTAATCCATCTTAATTCTCCCATATTTTAGATGATGTGTAAGGATTAAAACATGCCATGGTATAATTTACAGGACTCTCCCACAAGAATAGTAGGGCATAATCTCATAAAACTGGTTAAAATATAATGAATAGCTTATGGAAAACCAATTTCCTATCTTAGTTTTGTCCAGTATAGCATAATTCCACAGAAAACTCACCTCACTTCGCAATTATTATTTTCTGTTAATAATTTAAACTTCTTGCAGTTTGGAAGCAGTTGAAGTGAAACAAGACAAATTTTTAAGATTTGAAATGCAATGAGATAGATGAAACTCCAGGTTCCAAATTGAAACCGGGTGTAAGTTGAAACTTCCCCTATTTTTAAAGCCTTAACGTTACAAACCCTGTATTTGATTGAGTTATTGAAAAAGCTAAATAGAAAGGGAGTCTGGGTAAATTGTGGATTGTGGACATTTCAGGAAAACAAGTTCTTAAATACTGCTCTTTTGACTCTATATAGATTTGGGACTAGATTTTCAATGTTGATCCAGATTAATGCATCAGTCAAATCTCAGACCAATATACCAACACATAAATGTTGCAATACCAAATGTACAAACATAGAAAATTTATATACCAAGCTTATCTAAGACTGATCTTTACTAAAATTAAAAGAACTTTCTAGGACTAGATAAAATAATGTTAAAAGCAAGGTATGAGCACCGGTATGGTACCGGCGAACCGGGTAGAGTGGAGGCAGCGGAACTGTAGAAGAGCGGCGGGCACCGAAAGCATGGAGCGGAAGCTTCATTCGAAGCCATCCGCTACCACCCGCTCTGCTTCGACGCTTGTTCCGGTGCCGGTGCCTCGCCAAACCGGTACCAACCGGACTAGCCGGTTCCTCGATCCATGGTTAAAAGTACTAAACTACTTACATTATCTTGATCCGCTTCTTTAATAATATCTTCGAGAATAACGTTAGTCACATTATGCTCCTTGCAAACTTGCTGAAGTTCATCTACTGTAATATAACCACTTCCATCCTTGTCAAAGTATTGAAAAGCTGTAATTAAATGTTCTTCACGCTCTAGCTTGTTAATATGTATTGTTGCAGCTATAAATTCACCATAATCTATGGTACCACTGCTGTCCACATCAGCCTACATGAATCATAGCCAAAACCAAGGAAACAAACAGTTTAATCTTTTATGTACAGCAATCAATTATCATGGTAAATTACGGAACTCTTTCCTCTACAGCAAAGGCATTCCATAAAATAATCCGGCAAATAAGTGTAATAAAAGTTGTATTTCCATTTTGCATTTAGCTCAGTGCCCAAGAAAGTGAATCCGTACGTAATTTTGGGCCTAAAGAAGAATTCTTCAAAATATTTATGCTAAATTAAGGTAAGAAAGTATAAGTGAGTAGCCAGTTAATTCATAACTTCATAGCCAACAGGGTGACTTTACACTGATTTATAATGCAATTTACACGACCAGAGCCTGCATCTACGTAATAGCATACAAATATTTCATCCAGTCATGTCAACCATCGGAATGGAAGGGATTGGTTGATTATTTTAAAGGGGAAATACATTTAGAGCTCAAAGTTATGTCATTAATTCTAATTCACGAGGAATTAAATAGACATCCAACATCTATATTAATAACTCTTACACTCCCTTAAGGTCAAGCATAGACATCAATCATATCCAATTTTATACATAAATTCGTAAATGAGTAGATGCAAGTGATTTAGTGAATATCTCAACAAGATAATTTTCAAAATTTGAAGACGTGCAAAGCTTCCAAGTCATCACAACATCTCTATAAAGTGGTAATCAATCTCTACAAATTTGTGGTAATTTCATAAATGATTGCAAAAGTTAGCCATTATTTATATAATTCATCCTAAAAATGAATTCCAAATAACACGGTCCTAGTGACATGGAATTTGATATCTGGAATAGAAATCTTCTTCGATGGCAATTTCTTTTCAACCAAAGTAAAGCACCTTCAAAGATTGATCTACTTACGGCCTCCATGAGATCATGGATCTCTGTATCCTTCAATGTGGAACCATATCGTCTCAAACCTGCTTTAAGCTCATCAAATGTAATTGCACCACTGTTGTCTGTGTCCAATGCTATGAATATTTCTCTTAATCCAGCAATCTCATCCTCTGAGAGGCTTTCAGCTATAACCTGATAGGATACGGACAATGGTAGAAATTAATTTAAATACAATACGGTGTTACCAAGGGCTTCAAAATAAATAAATAGAACCGCAAAAGTGGTACAGACAGTGTATGTTTTAGTGAAAATGACATGAGGAAAAATTAAATGAAAATTCAGTTACAGATCAGGATAACAGCTTGCATTTGTAAATTCAAGAATTCACATGTTGAGCATTAATGTGTTCACTCACAAACTTGAGCATTCCAAATAAATATCAGGCTATCAGTTATCATGGATATAAGAAACAATTTACTCACACGCAAAGCCATCTTTTTTAACTTGTTCATAGCTGAAAATTGTTTGAGTCGAAAGAGGACTGCTGAATCAAGAGCTTGATCAGGAGTAACTCCCTGCTCATGAATCCAAGGATGAGCTGAGCACATGACAAATAGTTGAAGTCGTCAGACAGTGTATTGAACATGTTAAAAATAGCTATCTAACAACTTTATCAGGAAATGATCCACAGATTCGGAACACAAACAACCCAGATATTTTGTCATCAAAAGTAAATTTTGCTCAACAATTTTTGGCGATGACAACATTTTAGCATAATGTTAACAAGGAAAATTATAAAAATACCATATGATGAACAGGAGTGAACGATAACTATAGTCCTTAAGATCATCTCAAACTTATAAGATCTGTTTCTACCTATTGGTCAAAGTTCCAAAGTCCACTGCTAGAAATGATTATTGACGAGAAATTTGGATCTTACGAGTTAAAAAGGATACATTATAGGGATACAGCCAAAGAGGTTAAATGTAAATTAATGAACAAATAGAGGAGCATTTGCATATAGAACAATTTTTAGTTAGTATGCATATCCTCTTCAAACAGCTTTTGTCAGATGGCTGTTACATCATTCAACAACTTGCCAACTAAGTACGCTAAGATTAGATCAAGTGACATCTACCACAAAAATATTAAGATACTAAGAATTATCTCAATTTATATATTCCTAATTTATCATTACCCTCGCAATCAATCACTTGACATAAATCGTGTGACAACTTAAGGATGAAGTGCAAAACCACCATGTTGCATGAACATTCAAGGCGAACTGAATAATTTATGAATAGAGGTTGAGAAAAGAATTTAACTCCTAACTTGTGCTTTGATAATATGTTAAGTTTTAATTTGATGACTAATGATCACAAATGGTTAAGCTATTAGGAAAGAAGTCAATTTATAAGTTATGACTTGATAACTTCATTGGTCTATATAATGTGTATGGTTTTTTTTTCTGAATCCTTGTCACAACTTTCAGGAGAAAAGTATCACTAAACAGGAGAGAATGCTGGGTTCTTTTTTCTGGTACATCATGTCTTAGGAATATCTCCTAGAAATCTCCTCGAATGCATACTAAATAGACAATATGAATTCTAGAAATAGGTGAAGTTACACTAAGAAGTTTAAGCATTTTATGTCCCATTAACCTGAATCACACAAATAATAGAAAATTCAACATCAACTAAGATAACATACCTGACACTTGATGCGCTTTCAAGCGTTCTGAAGGATCAGAGCAGAGCATTTTTCTTATTAGATCTTTGGCACTATCAGAAATTGAAGGCCAAGGATGTGAGTCAAAATCAAGGTCTCCTTTCAAAACAGCATCAAGTATTCCTTGTTGTGTTTCTGAAGAGAAAGATCAGATTGAGTATGCTGTACTCATAATATCATAGAAGCAAAAAAACAGAGCTCATACCGGCCCAAAAAGGTGGTACACCACTGAGCAATATGTATAGAATAACACCCACAGTCCAGACATCCGATTCAGGTCCATACCGTTTACACAGTACTTCAGGAGCAACATAGTATGGACTTCCAACCACATCTGTGAATATCTGACCTGAAAAATGAAAATTAAATTAGAATAAATCTAGCAGGATGCACGTGTGCAAACATCTTGAAGCGGGCAAATTTAGTCATCTCCAAATCCTATATTTACAGGATCCTTTGGGACTTGATCATTTTTTTTTCCTAAAAACTTGTCAAGAGACCACAAATTAAGATTGAACAAGAAAAAGGAATATTTGTCATTATTGTTAAAACAACTTTTATGTTCCTTTTTTATCTCTATTCTGTCAATTACCCTGATAATGGTCTCCCTATTCTCAATGATGTCAAGAAAATTTATAACTTCCATCGCACTCTCCTTGTTTTTAATCCCTTGTGGAAGAAACCATGTGTTAGGATATAGCTTATATGTAGTGATAGATGAAAAACCCATGAGGAGATCAATTAACTAATTTCAATTTATTAAACCCAATTGAATTATGTTGAGGCCATACTTAAACCACACATGCAAGCAAAACCAAGTCGGGCCAAGGGTGCGAACTTTTTTGGACTTATCTTTTTATCTTTGTTTTCTTCATTAAGTTTTTCAGCCTCGAACTCTGGCACAAGCATCTCGCGCTACTCAAGTACTCTATCCTAAGTACAAAGCCTCTGCCTAATTCTTTATTGCCAAGTGCACCTTCCTCAGAGTATGTGAGTGCCTCAATCTTGAGTCGGTCTCAAGGCATGGGTGTCATAGCCAAGACGGGCTCTTGCCTCAAGCACAAGTGCCACTTGCACTCAAGACATATCTATTTGGGATGCATCCTTTCAGGTTGACGGAAAGATAGTGAAAAAGGGGTGTGTATTAAGGAAAAAGGGGTGTGTATTAAGCTTTTATAAGGTTGGTTCCCCTCCCTCTTTCAGATTGTTGCCTTCTGACTTCAATGAAAGCTCGGCCTCTTTCTTTTCTCCTCTCTATTTTCTAATTTTCACTACTCACTTGGCGAAAGAGTTCTGATCAACCCTTTTCATGTTCATGCTTTGTAGGACCAAGGATTCAAGAACCGTACCGTACCGGCCGGTTTTGCCGGTACGGTACCGGTCCGAGCAGTCGCCGGCACCGGAACCGCGAGCGGAACGCGGCACTGTGGCGGAGACGTGGAGGGAGGGCTGGAGGCAGCTGGCGGCTTCGGCGGGCGCGAGGGAGGGCAGCGGAAGCTTCAAAGCTTCCGCAGCCGGCGGAAGCTTCACCAGCGCCTACGCCGCCTGCCGCTTGACGCCTTGCCGCTTGACGCCTCCGGTTTGTGCTCGGTACGCCGGTACCGTACTGGTCCGGCAGCCAGCCGGAGCAAGGTCCGGTACCGGTTTTCAGAACCTTGTGTAGGACAAGAATACTAGTTGTACATTGAAGTAGTCAATCTGGGCTAACTTTCCAGATTTTCACCTACGAAAACAATGCACCTCCTGTTCTTCATTCTAACTTCCTCTTACTTTCCGCATAATTTTTGTTCCTATGCAAATTAGATTAAATAAGGTTTATGCAAACTTTGGACCATGGAATTGGTACAGATTTAGAAATCGAAAATACAACACATGTTCAGATTGGTTTTAGAAAGATAAGATGAATCTATAAAAAAACATAAAATTGGTTGAGGTTTTATATATGAGAAGTTCAGAACAAATGTTCGATGCTGACAAACCCCTGACTAACTCGGTACTTTAGGAAATTATAACATTTCCAATTTCTTTTGTCCGCACAAGGATTGAGATCTTTTCATTTTTTTAATATTTCTCAATTCAGATGGTGCAGCGAAATAAATTAAAGAGAACTCTTATCCAATGTTCGAAGTGTCGGTCAGCGATCGGACCGTGTTGAACCATTAATTTTCACTCATACATGCATAGAAAAGAATAAAGTCAAAATTAATTTTGACTATGGAGCATAAAATTAGAAACGTGCAAAAAAAAAGACCAGATCAATCAACATAGCATTACAAGCTAAAAAAAATACCACTCGAATTCATCCCATGATTAGGGATTAAATGCAAAGGAGGCTAAAAAAGGAATGTGAAAATCTAGTATAAAGAGGCCACGTCAGCACTTCGCTTAAAAGGAAAACAAAAAATTAATGAGAGGCATAAAATAGCAGCTAATCACGATAAATTATATCAAATCAAGGAAAATGAAATCAAATCAATGAAAATTAAATCAAATCAATAACCATTGATAAGGAAATACATAGAAATTTGGCCAAAGGGAGGTTGGTGATGCTATTGCAAGTGCGCTGCTTTATCAAAATAATAAAAAGATTATTATTCCTAACAAGGATCTGGCGGTTAAGTACCGATAACACAATTCGTAAATATTTGGACGGATCAATTTGTGGTTTCATGTGGACTTTAAGTACGAAAAGCAACAAAAGTAACATTTTTGGGCAAAAATCAATTTTGAGAAGTTCGGGACTTGGGGGTTTCACCACACTGACAATTATGAATTCAAAAAAAATAAATCCTTGAACAGAAAGTTATAGTGTTGAAAGGGATTTTTCCTAAGATACATATTACCTCCTCCCAAAGCGTAATTCGGTACCTAGTTACGTTAATTCCCTACTCTCGTGACAATTAACGCAACTAGGCCCTTTAAGCTCTATGAAAAACCTTGAAATCTTTAAACGAACCCAAACTACTCTCGTGATTGGATTCGTAGGCTTGAAAAGAATAGTTCTGAAGTTGTGATTCACCTCTCAGTCCTTCTTGCAACGTCTAAGACGTAAACATACTTGGCCAGAGTAAATCACGTAAATAAATACACTTCTAATCAAATCAACTCTATAAAATATCTTAACAAAGATGAAAATACAAAATCTAATTCATAAACGTCAGTGGGCTACATCCCTTATCCTGAAAATAAGTTTACTCGCTCATGTTCATCGTATACAGCATGATTATAGATGAATTTGACATGTAATCTCAAATAAAATGCAAAGAGACACTAAGAGGGCAATTAGAAACGCTTCCCCTTAATCTGATGATGAAGTTGAAGTGTTTAATCCTCTCCTTTGTGTGACCTCTCGCTCGAATTTCGCCCTGGAAGTGAGTTTTGCCCTAGCCACCGCCTGGGTCTGTTCTCATCCGAAAAGTCACTTTAATCCTTCCAAAATCCTTCCTTTTATAGTTTAATCAGTGTAGAACCCATCTAGGAAGGTTTCTGGAAAGTTTAGTTCAATTCTGATTCGATTCGAGGTTGAATCGAGTGAAAAACCGAAAGAGGCAAAAAAACTCATGGCCCATAAACTATTCACGGCTGCGCCCATGAAAGTTTCTGTGCATAAAAGTTGTGTACACAGAAAAACTCATGGCCCGTGAAAGACTCATGGCCTCACTCGTAAAAGTTTATGTGAACTTCTATACCTAGCCGCAAAACTATTCCCTTTGAACGCAAAACTCACGACCGGTCGAAAAACTCACGACTACGACCGTGAATCTTGCGTTTGGCTCTATGTTTGCTCAAAATTTAACGTGCAACTTTGTAATTTCCTCGGAAACCATGCTATTGCTTTAAAACCCACAAAATTCATCATTTTTATGTAATTTTACCTCCATTTTCATAAAAAATAAGAAAAGTGAAGATTTCATACCAAAGAAAGTAAAAATACTAAAAATTAGTATAAAATCGTACAATTAAACCTAAATATCATGTAAAATACGGGCAAAAATATGATATAACTAATCAGCTGGAAGAGCTATCGACAACAATAAAAAAAAGCAGAGGGGCGCTAGGAATGAAGCTCTCGACCAGAATAAAAGAGAAGAGGGAGCTCTTGGAAAAAAAAATAAAGGAAGAGAGAAGGAGGGCGGCTTTGATATGGGAGAAATCAATAAAAATAGAAGGGAAGAAAAGAGAGGTGCGAGGCTCGGAGAAAACTCTCAGTAAGGAGAGGAAGGGCACATGATTTTATATCCTTACAAAGTTTCAAGATTTTTATATCTTCACAATTTTTAGGATTTTATATCCTTACAAAATTCTAGGATTTTTATATCCTCACAATTTCTAGGACTTTATATCCTTACAAAGTTCCGGGATTTTTATATCCTCATAATTTCTAGGATTTTATATCCTCACAATTTCTAGGATTTTATATCCTTATAAAATTCCAAGACTTATTATACCCTCACAATTTTTAAGATTTTATATCCTTACAAAATTTCAGGATTTTTATATCATATATATAATTTTTAGGATTTTTATATCCTCCCAGTTTCTAGGATTTTATATCCTTACGATTTTTATATCCTTACAATTTCCAAGATTTTTACATCTTTATGGTTCAAGAATTTTATATCCAATAATAAGGAAAATCGACGGGTCAATATTTGACCAGCTAAAAGGAAGACGAAAGCTTCACCTGGTAAGCTTACAAATATTGCCACTTCTATTCAAAGTCGGCGTCGTCGTTCAAACCAAACTTTGTCACCCCTGTTAAGACAACCATTATCATCTCCTTACCCAAAGAAGAAAATTAGTTGATGTTTTAATTTGAATATTTATATTTAGATAATATTCGGCTTTCACGGCTTATTAGATATTTTAATTTAAAAATCATCCAGCCTAGGTGGAATATTGGATATTTTAATTTAAAAAATATCCGGCCTTGATGGCTTATGAGCGTTTGTATTTGGAAAGCACTCGGCTTTGGTAGCTTTGAGTATTTGGACTCGATGGTTACTTGCTTTTGTTGGCTTATGAATATTTGAATTTGACGTATGCTTAGCTTTGATGGCTTATGAGTATCTATAGTTGATATGTACTCAGCCTTGGTAGCTTGTGAGTAATTGTATTTGATATATGCTCAGCCTTGATAGCTTATGAGCATTTGGAATTAATATATACTCGGCCTTAGTGGCTTATGAGCATCTGAATTTAACATATGCTTGTCTTTGATGGCTTATGAGCATCTAGATGTACTCGGTCTTAGTGGCTTCTGAATATTTGGATTTGATATGTGCTCGGTCTTGATGGCTTATACGCATTTAGATTTGATGTGTACTCGATTTTTATGGCTTATGAGCATTTGAATTTGATATGTGCTCGGCCTTAGTAAATTATGAGCATTTGGATTTGATATGTGCTCAGTTTTAGTAGCTTACGAGCATTTTCTTCTTTTGGCTAAATTAAAACATCAACTAATGTTCTTCTTTCAATAGGGACACGATAATCGTTGTCTTAACAGGGCCGACAAGATTGGTTTGACCCACGCTAGCTTTGAATAGAAGTGGTGATATTTGTTGGCCTGCAAGACGAAGTTTTTGTCTTCCTTTTTGTTGGTCAAATGTTGACCAGTCAATTTATCTTATTATTGGATATAAAATTCTTAAACCATAAGGATATAAAAATCAAAATTGCACGGATATGAAATCCTAGAAATTGTGAGGATATAAAAATCTTCAAAATTATAATGATATAAAAATCCCGGAACTTTGTAAGGATATAAAATCCTAACAATTGTGAGGATATAAAAAATCCTAAAACTTTGTAAGGATATAAAATCCTAGAAATTATGAGGATATAAAAATCCTAGAAATTGTGAAGATATAAAAAATCCTGAAACTTTGTAAGAATATAAAGTCCTAGAAATTATGAGGATATAAAAATCCTAGAAATTGTGAGGATATAAAAATCCTAGAAATTATGAGGATATAAAAAACTTGGAATTTGTAAGGATATAAAATTCTAGAAATTGTGATGATATAAAAATCCTCGAACTTTGTAAGGATATAAAATCTTGTGCCCTTCCTCTCCTTGTCGACAGTTTTCTCGGAGCCTCACACCTCTCTTTTCTTCCCTTCAATTTTTATTACTGTCTCGCTTACTGAAACCTCCCTCCTCTCTTCCATTATTTTTTTTTCAAGAACTCTCTCTTCTCTTTTATTCCCTATTAAGAGCTTCCTTCCTGATGCCCCTCTTCTTTTTTTTTGGTTGTCGAGAGCTTTTCCAGCCTCCCTCTGTTAAGCCTCTTCTCCTTATCAATTGTCATTTATTTGATTTAATTTTCATTGATTTGATTTTATTTTCCTTGATTAGCTGCTGCTTTACACCTTTCATTAATTTTTTGCTTTTCTTTTTTAATGGAGTAACGGTGCCTCCTCTTTATGCTAGATTCTCTCATTCCTTCTTTAGCCTCCTTAGCATTTAATCCCTAATCATGGGATAAATTCGATCGGTAGTCTCCTTTTACCTTGTAATTCCACGTTGATTAATCTGGTCTTTTTTTTGCACGTTTCAAATTTTATGCTCCATAGTCAAAATCAATTTTGACTTTATTCTTTTATATGCATGTATGAGTGAAAATTAATAGTTCAACAAACTGGTACGTATTAGTTATACTAGTCAAAATACAAGTGGAACCGAATGGAGCAACGGGGCAGAGCAGTGAGATAAAGAAGAAGAAAGAAGAAAGAAATAAGAGGAAGAAGAAGAGGAAGAGGAAAAAGAAGAAGAAGACCTATCCGCTGCTCAGTCGTCTCACCGTGTCCGCTGCTTGCCCACTCGCCAGACATCCGCTGCTTGCCCACTCGCCAGACATGACTCGCGAGTGCAAGGAAGACCTCTCCTCTTCTCCTCCTTTTTCTCCTCCTTTGTCTTCACCCGCTCACTCCGTCTACTTCGCCTATGAAAATCGTGTCATTTCTTCGTTTGACCGGTCCAAAAAAAACCAGCTAGTTCGGACCGCCACTTCGAACCTTGCTCTTATCAAACAGGCAGAAGCCAAAAGCCAACTAACTGGAAATAAAGGTCTTCCACCAAACAGAGGAAATTGAATCCAATGAGCAATGGGCATCTAAGGGATCAGTTAAACACTCAAAAGACATCTTACACGTAGAACAATCCAATATGGAGATTCAAGAGAACAGATACTAGAGTCTAGAAAGTCAAATAAAACCTGAGCAAAAACATTGATCTTCATACTTGCTGCCTAAATTCTACTTCACTTTCAGTTCATTTGTCCTGAGAATCCTCGAAAAATCGGGCACAACACTATAGTCTTTAAACAGACATCTAAGACCAATTTGATTAGCATATTGGTTACTGAAGTATCAAGTTATTTAAAAATATTCTTTATGCTAAAGGGTACAAGGTCCTTAAATGCATAATACAAGGAACTATCAATGGGAATCAAACCCAAGGCCTAAGGCTGCTGAACAAGAGGACACAAGCAAAATACTGAGATATTATACATTGATGTAGCTTATCTGCTTGGTATAGTCAAACAAAAACAATGAACACTTTGCTTTGTGATCCTGAGCTATTTGTCTTCATACTAATAAGTCTGACTAGTAGTCTCAAATAAGTTTAGTCTAGAAATGAAGTCAAAAGAGCTAACTCTATTCAACCACTAATTATCAGCATCAAAGCATAATCATGTCACACATGTAAGTTTGTAATATATATTAAAGTAACAAATTTCAGCTAATATACGGATTCACAATAAGCAGTAAAAATTAGCAATCAACTTTCTTTTGCTGAATTCTTGACTTCTTTACTGCATCACTGCTGACCACACGACTACTAATTACTAACAATTTACAACTTACCTAATGAAAAAAATAACTTTTTAGCTTGATAGGCCTAAAACATTGTAATTGAATAAAAAATGCTTAAAACCAAGCTAATAATATCAAGCGCATTAGTCTTTGTACAGCTATATGGAATTAAATAGAGGTGTCACAATCTCTCTCCTTATGGCTTGTCATTCTTGTCAAACTTCAAGGCCTAACTTATACTCAAATTATGCCTAGTCAATAGAACATGAGGCAGATCTAACAATGGTTCTACTACCTATAACTAAGTGAGAAATCTAATGAATTTTTAATAGACTTAGAACAACAGAACCCAATTAAAAATTATTAAATTCAAGTTGATAGCAATTATATCTCATTAGACCTTATATATCATCGTAATTCATCATACACAAGTGGGACAAAATTGGGGTGCCACAAATGATGAAGAAGAAAAAGTAGTCTTCTCTTTTCTTGACATCATAGTGATTTGGAAACTAAATATTTCTCTCCAAAATATAAGTTGGTAGATACTCTTGCCTTTATAACCATGGTAATCAAGAAATTCCTAACCACCTCTACAATTTTTAATTAATATGAATTTAAGCTCCTATGTGTATTTCTAGGCTTTTGGTGGTAAAAAGAAATAGATCAGGGATCATGCATGGGCAGAGCAATGAATGAATTTTAGAATCCTTAGATTCTCCCTTGAGAAGATCAGTTCTTGTGCAAAACTTTTAGTGTTAATTACATAAGATATAGACTATCTTCATCTAATTTAAAGATGTTAGTTTGATTTTGATTTCTATTAGTAGTATTTTACAGATCTCAGGCCATTAGAGAACTAAATTATAAAACAACAAAGTGTGACACGATAATACACTTACTATAATCAGATTTTTTTAGTGGTTCTGCTTAAGTTTGAGGAAATCTTAGTGAGAACATAATTGATTTTGGTCCTAGTTCAAGGGCGGCTTAATAAAGGATCTCGTGGAATGTTGACATAAATTGGTAGAAATCTAGATGGATAACTACAAATTACTTGGCAATTTGCTCTATTCAAATCTCATCCATTTATCAGTGAGTTCAAATTAATGTTAAGTTGATTTGATTTGATATGGTGTTTATTATAGCTTCTTAGGAAACCTGGGATGGCCAACTGGAGAGGTTAGATCATTGGCCATCAAGGATTGAAACCTTTAGTTAATTTTTGTTCACCATGATACCTTGTTACTCTTTATTCTCCTCTAATTTTGATGCATTTCTTAATGCTTTGCCCTCAATACTACATATTTAATTGATCATGATTATTTATGCACATATGACTTAATTTTATTTATGATGTTTTGTGTGGGTATGCATATGAATTTTCTAATTATTTCTCTATAACATGTGAGATATGTAGGCGGATAGACAGATGCGTGGTATATGGATGTTATACATTGTATAAAAATTATCATGGAACTTGTGATTTTCATTATGTTGGCTGAGGCTGTGCCACTAGGATCACAATTGCTAGTTAGACCAAGTTGTATTATGCCAGCTAAGGTAACTATCGGATTGTTAGACAAAACATTACCCGTGTTACAAAGTATTGGATGGGACAGCATTTGACTGATAGTTGGTCCAATATGTGAGTTGATAGTAGAAATACTCTATACATAATGTAGATAACAATTAATAATTGGATGATTGACGCAACAAATATATGATAATTTACTATGGTTATTGATACATGTTGATCTTACAAATGGATATGCATAATCATCTTTTGTTACCATTCATGGATCATATGGTCCCTTACCCCTATTAAGCATACTTTAACACTATGTTTAGTTGGACGGATGGATTATACAAAGGAAAGGAAAAAAAGAAGGGAAAGAAAAATATATGGATGGAATATGTTATAAGTTTTTTTTCCTTGTGTTTACTTAAAAGGATGGATAATTTGATAGATTTATATATATAACCCCAATTTTTATTTTTTCACTCATATTACATAAATACTATTAATATTATAAAATTATTATCGATACTATTAAATAATATAAAAAATATTAAATATTATTTAATACTATTAAAAATTATAAAATTACTAAATATTATAAAATATTATAAAATTATTAAATATTATTTAGTACTATTAAAAATCATAAAATTAAAATATAAAAAAACACGACACATAACTTTTTTTAAATGTTATAAGTTTCCAGCGAAGCAAGCAGCGAGCAATCGATTTGGGCGGATTGAGAAACGAAAGAAAATGCCCTATTTTTCCTTCCCATTTTCCTTTGTCAGTTTTCCGTCCGCCCAAGTAAACGATGGAAAAGGGTATAATCCATCCTTCCCTTCCTCTTTTCCATCCAAGTAAACAAGGCCTAAACTCCCTTCCATTGCATCAAATATGGATGTGACTCTAGATAGATAAAGAAAGTAAGACTACATGTGAAAATTGTATGTATACATATAATGTGTGTATGGGTATATGTAAATGAAGGGCTTTATTTTGTGTTGAAATATTATAAGTAAACTATATGTTCGTGATATGATTCAAAAAAATATATCTTGATGGGCATTGTTTAATCAGTTTTCTAATGTTGGGGATTTTCTCAATTTTGTTGATTTGTATTGATCGATTATAGATGTGTAAGTACCCTTATTGTCTTCCTTTTTTTAGGCATCATGGTTTACTATTTGTGTGTTAAGTATAATGTAATTATTTTTTTTATTTTAATGTTGGATTGGAATACAAATAGATTTATTTGTTCGTTTGTTATTGAACTTGTATATGTTCAATTTATGTCGCCATTGAAATTGCCATGAACTAATAGTGGTAAGTGGTAAACAATGAGCAAATTCGTACCCTATCAAGAGACAATTTCAATAGTATAAGAATGAATCCAAGTGAAACCAAGCATTGATATTGTGAGATTCTAGTAGAAAAGGAATTATAGTGGAGCAATTATTGTACTAACTTTACGAGTCGCTGGCTAATAATGTTTCAGTGTTGCAAATTAGACCTTGAGACTTGATGATGTTGCCTTGAGTGGAGGAGATTATAACAACCTGATATAGCCTCGTTGAGAAGTGGAAATAAATTTATTACAAGTTTAATATTATTAATTTTGAGCCGAACAACTTGGTTACATTATTTTGGACTTGTCGTTTCTCTTTCACCTTTGATTGGTCTACCATAGAATTCGTGAGTACTTATGATTAAACAATCAACATCTAAATTCTGGGATTTGGCCTTTGGATGATAAGCCAAGTAAAATAACAACGCCATAGATAATTCAGGAGAATTAAGTTCATCCAAAGGAATAGAAAATCGCAAGTTTCTGCAATGCTACTTGTAAGTTGTAACTAAAACCCTAGCTGGATCAAGAAGATAAAAGCAGTGAAAGGGAACAAATACTAAATTATTCCGTCTTACCTGGTTTGAAGAACACAGAGAGGCCAAAATCGATGAGCTTGAGCGACAAATCATCGTCCTTATTCACCAGCAAGAAATTCTCCGGCTTGAGATCCCTATGCATCACCCCCAGCGAATGGCAAGCCTCCACGGCCGCAGCAATGACCCTAATGAGCTCGGCAGCCTTGCGCTCGCTGTAGTGCCCCCGCTCGATAATCCGGTCAAAGAGCTCCCCACCGGAGCACAGGTCCATGACGATATGCACGCCCAGCGCATCCTCGTAGACGCCCTTGATAGCGATCACGTTGCGGTGGCCGGAGAGGTGGTGCAGAATCCGGATCTCCCGGCGCACGTCCTCCACGTCCTGCTGGGAGACGAGCTTCCGCTTGGGGATGGATTTGCAGGCGAACTCGGCGCCGGTGGCGAGCTCGGTGCAGAGGTAGGTGGTGCCGAACTGCCCCTGGCCCAGTTTGCGCCCCAGCGAGTAGAGGTCGCGGATGTTGGGGGTGCGGTAGCCGAGCACGCAGCAGCCGCTGGTGTCGGCGCCGGGGTCGATGGCGCGCCTCATGATGGCGGCAGAAGTGTCGTCGCGGTTTGGTGAGGAGGGATTGTAGTTGGGGATTTGGGGGATCCCCGTAGCCCCTCGACACGTATTGCCCATCGAACGAGAGATGATCTCACATCAATGCTGAAACGATTATTTTATCAGTTTTTTTTTTTTAAAAAAAAGCCTTCCTTGAAGGATTCGGAGGACGATCGTGTCGGCGAAGTAGAAGTAAAGAAAGGGAGGGATCTGAAGGAGGTGAAGATGAAGAATAGACAAATAGATCTGTGATTGATTCGGTGTGGTGTCATTTATTGGAAGCCATGGAAGGAAGAGTCGGGAAGGAGAAGAACTAGTGTTCCGGAGTGCTGACCAACTCAGACTCCGGCGTTATTTTGGAAATAAGCCACGGAAACTTTTCACATAAACCCTTTACTTCTTTCCACGTCTCAGTTCGGCCATTACAAAGGGGCAATCTGAAATTTTGCATAGAAAAGGGAAAAAGGAATTGTTTGTTGCGCCGTTTATCTCACGGCCTCACGGGGGCGACAGCTATGTGCGTCGGTTTTATTACTTGCTCATGTGTCCACCAGCGACCGTGAATTGGACGACTGCGGGCTCCACGGCGGGCCCCACTGGGTTTTCTAATCACGAGATACTCGTGAGAGGGAAAAGACCTTATTTACTTAACTATTTCTGAAAGGTCCATATGCCCTCTTTAACATCGTCAATTATATTTATGTATATATAAAATATATAATAAAAATTTAAAAATTATTGAAAAAATAAAACTAATTATAAAAAAGAAAAAGAGAATAGATTAAAATATTTGGTGTATAAAATTATATAGACGAGATGGTGTCAACTTAATTTATTTATTCGGGAATAAAACATTTGCTTCGAGTTTAATAACTTTCTAATAAATAATAATTAAACAAACCTAATTGAGCTGGTTTGGAACGGCAAGGGTTTGGTTCATATGTTTGTATTAGTGTAAGTATACCACCTAACAATTATTTATATGATCTAGCTTGGGAGAATAAACCTAAGAAGCAAGCATGTCTCCATTTATGATGGTTACATAAGATTTTCTTTTTGGGTAGCCGCCTTACCTAATCATATTAAGCTTAAAGTTTAGGCACTCCTAAATTTCCTTCTCTAATAGGATTAATAAATTATGTGGTCTTGATCTTTCTAATTTATGAGGTACTTAATAATCTTTATGTAGACTCCAAAAATTCTAAAATAACTTAAATTTTGCAATATTGATAAGCATTTAAAAGGGATAATCTATGAGCTTTTAAAAAAAATATTTTTCTCTTTTGGGGAATAGGTTTTTTAGCCCAACTTTAGTTACAATAAATATATGATTTTTTGAAGAGACAATGTACTTATGTTTATTCGTTGTTACAAAGGAATATTCTCCCTTGAAGGTATTTATATTCTTGAATTATATTTTGAAATAGTATTGTTTATTTAGACTTCTTATTTCTCAAATAGAATTCGTGTGCATTATCCTTAGTAATCCACTCCTCGATAACATAGCTCACCAAGCTACTCATGTAATACCAGCTTGGTATAAAAATAATTTTATTTCTCTATTAGGATACTAGGTTACCCTTTTCACTCTACCTTATTGTATGACATTTTTGCTTATTATATTTACTATTTCATTCTTCACCATGACTATTGTTACAAATAATTTTTCTTTTACGCAAAGCCCACAATCCTACTTTGTTGTATGTGGAAGCAAACTGAACACTCCCACAAAATTGAACCTCTTGTAAATGTAGAAGACTTGCCAAGCACTTAGCACTCACAAGTGTAGTAACCCCAGATATCTCGTACTCCTCACGCTACAAATAAGCCAAGTCATGAGGCATTGGCACACACAAGTAGAAGTGTTTATGCTCGAACGCCTTTGAGAGCATCGATGTGCAAGCAAGCACACACACAAATCCAATGGTTCATGGACACCTTCGATAGTGCTAGCACACATGTCAACACAATCACAACCTATCAAGATAACATAAGCATCATAGACATAAGTGCGCACAAAGAGAAGAACCAGCCTAGTCGAAATACAATGGCATGTTAGGTCAAAACCCGTAACAAGCTAGGCCCAGAGGTTTGGGCCTCAACCCAAGGTTTACAAACCCGAATCCCGTTCCGATTCATGGGCCATCATGCCCCCAAGCTTAATGGTTAGAAATGTCCAGAGGTCGAATCCCGCTGCAGACGGAATATTTCCGGGGGCATGATAGCCCATGAATCGGAACGGGATTCGGGTTAGAGGGTCATGACTCGTGAGGGTCATATCCAGAGGTCGAATCCCGCTGCAGACGGAATATCTACCACTACACATGGTAGATGTAACACACAAATATGAGGGGTAGAGTTTATCTTCAAAGCGTGCCTCCTTGTTGTTGGAGGTGCCCAACATGGGCGAAGAAGAGAGATTTCACACCTTTATTGGCGGTTTGCAAGAGTGGGCCTTCCTTGAGCTTCAGAGGAAGGGAGTGACCACTTACATATTGTCCTTTGATGTATGTTGATATTATCCTGAATGATGTTCAGATCGCAGCCATAGTTGACATGGGAGCTATTCACCTATTTGTTTCTGATAGGGTGAAAGATCAATTGAAATTGAAGACAATGCAGTGTACAACTAGTGTCAAGGCAGTAAATGCAAATCCTATGAAGGCATCTGGAGTTTCATATGACGTGTCTGTACGGTTGGGATCTTGGTCAGGGCGGGTACATGCTATAGTGACAGCCCTGGATGACTTTGATGTAATCATAGGGATGGATTTTTCTCCCTTGCCACACTGGGGCTAAGGTTGAGAAAAACAATAAAGGCAAAGAAGTTATTGCAGCTTCAGTCATTGCAAAGGGTCTTCGGCGTGGAGAGACCACTTATCTGGCACATGTTAGAGTAGTGGAGGATCTTCCCCAAATCAGTTCAGCATCTGTGCAGCCGAGGGGACATAGGGGAGGACCGGCCACCCTTCCTAGTTCTAGTAGGAGCCAATAGGAGGTTGAGGTGAGATTGGGGGCGGCGAAGATGACTTTAGATGAGAGGATTCAGCAGTTGCCAGCACCTATTGGGGGCCTGTTACAAGAGTTTTCTGATGTAGTACCACCTGAGATGCCCAAGGTGTTACCACCTAGGAGGGACATCGATCATGCTATTGAGCTGATTCCAGGAGCAGTTCCACCTGCACAGCCACCCTATAGGATGCCTCCTTCTGAGCTACCTGAGCTGAGGAGACAACTTTGATCTATACGGAGCACCAGTCCTATTCCAGAAGAAGAAGGATGGAAGCATGAGGATGTGTGTTGATTACCGTGCTTTGAATAAAGTCACAGTGAAAAACTCTTATCCTATTCCACTAATTCAGGATCTTATTGATCGCCTTGTACATGCCAAGGTCTTCAATAAGCTGGACCTTCGATCTGGGTATTGGCATGTGAGGATTGTAGAGGGGGATGAGCCCAAGACTGCTTGTGTCACACGATATGGATCTTATGAGTTCCTGGTCATGCCATTTGGGCTGACCAATGCACCAGCCACTTTCTGTAATTTGATGAATAACATTCTTCATCTATTTCTGGATAAGTTTGTTGTTGTTTATCTAGATGATATTGTGATTTATTCTGGTAGCATGGAGGAACACAGAGAGCACTTGAGGCAGGTCTTGACAGTTTTGAGAGAGATCCAGCTGTATCTTAAGCTGGAGAAGTGCAATTTTGCCCAAGCTGAGGTGGAATTTTTGGGACACATTGTTGGATCAGGACAGGTCCGGATGGACATGGGGAAGGTGGCGGCTATCAGGGATTGGCCAGCCCCTTCATCAGTTAGCACTCTGAGGTCCTTTTTGGGACTCGCTAACTTTTATAGGCGTTTCATAGAGGGCTACTCCAGGATTGTAGCACCTCTCACAGACCTTCTGAGAAAGGATGTTGCCAAGAGGAGCTGAATCCAAGTGTAGCCAAGAGGAGCACTAAAGGACATGATGGAAGTTCTTCGTGCATAGAACCAGAGCCAAAGAAGATTGCCCCTCTCCTGCATCTGGCAGCCAACACTAGTGAGGAAGACTTCGGCTACGTTTGGGATTGTAGTGTAGGTGCTGCATTTTAGGTTGGAAAAGTACTATGTTGTAAGATTAAAAGCAGTAGGTTGTAAAAGTGCTACAGGAAAAAATATAATATAATTAAGTAAATGATTAAATAAATATTATTTTTCTCCTCTCTCCTCTCGCTCGGTTCCCCTCCCAGCATCCGCTCCTCCTCAACATCTGCCGCCTCCCCCTCCCTCCCTCTCTCTCGAACACTACAATCCCTGCATCCGCTCCTCCTCTCAACGTCCGCTACCCATCTCCCCCTCCCAGCGGTGCTCCGCTCCTCCTCTCAACATCTGCCACCCATCTCTCCCTCCCAGCATCCGCTCCTCTCCTCCTCTCAACGTCCGCCGCCCATCTCCCCCTCCCAGCGTCCGCTCCACTCCTCCTCTCAACGTCCGCCACCCATCTCTCCCACCCAGCATCCGCTCCTCTCCTCCTCTCAATGTCCGCCGCCCATCTCCCCCTCCTAGCGTCCACTCCTCTCAACGTCCGCCGCCCATCCCCCCTCCCTCCCTCCTCGTCCGCCGCCCGCCCCCGTTGGTCACCCTCCTAGTTCTTTTTTAAACTCGAACTGTCGAACTGGGCTCCAGCCGTCGGCTTCGAAAGGGAAAGGTGGGAGGAAAGGGAGAGCCACGCGATATGGCTCTGCCATCCGTCGCCCGCTCCGCACCCACGCGAACCACAGGGGAGAGCCGCAGGCTGAGCCGGGTGAAAAACACCCAATCAATGTTGGTCAACATGAATAAGCAGACGCCAAGCCCCCTCGGCGCCAAACGAAATCTATTTTGTTGACCAACGCCCCACGTGACTAGCTGCTTTACCTACAATCCCAAACACAGCCTTCCTCACATTACCACAAGGTGCTCGACCCCCTCTCTTTTAATGTCCACCAAATCACTAAGAGCACTTGTCACCAGAGAGTCATCCAAGTTCTCGTCACTAGCAATTGACAAGGGATCTTGCTATTGTTGCTTCACTTAGGCAATGAGTGCCTCGTTTTTGCCCTCCACCTCGCTACAGAGTTGGAAGGCCAACTCATGCTGCCTATGCATGCACCATCTTAGGTGTTGATTTCCTTTGAGATACTTCCAGGTTCTACTTGAATTAAGAACTTTGGCTTATCCAAGTCACCAGATGACTTGGAGTTCCTACCATTTTCACCACGCCTATCGACTCGCCTTTCTTCTTTAGCACACACAAGCTAGATCGAAGCAAGCCTAGTGCAGGCGCTCCATCCAAGTCAAGCAACACCGTACCCCAACAAGTATCAAATAGGGGAACAAGCCCGCAATGCCCGTGACCCATGCATGCCCCCACTAGCATACTTTGCTTGAGCGTTCACACCACACTACAATACGAGGGACGATGGAGATCACGTCCACGCACTAACCCTGCACACACGCAAGGAATTGCACAACACTTCACTCAAAGTTTATGGGGCAAGCCTGCATGCATAAGCATTGACACCACACCCCGGTGCTCCATGCGGCATCGCACCATTGGCACTACACACACTCTGTACTTCATAGAGCAAGCCTGTGTTAACCTCAATAACATAGGCACTCCTGAGTTGTCCACAACTCCGAGTGATGAGGGACTATTGTCATCCATCGGGCTTGGTGTGCAATAGAACTTAGGAGAGTTTAAAGTTTATCAAAAGCTCATAGATATAGACATGCCTAGTGGGCTAAAAAAGTTGACTTAGTCAGTAACCCAATATAATACTTGTCCATTTGATATTGATGTAGGGAGGCGACACGATCCCCAGAGATACAAATGGAGTTTAAGGTTACCTTAGTTAGGGCACCTAAAATTCCAATCCCTTGCATGGCATGCATCATGGTAGATTACATTCTCTTTTAAAATCATCATGCATTATTCATGTAGTTGAAAACTTGGTAGGTTATTTTTATATTGTAAGCATGCATGCATCCACTCACTAATATGTAGTCATACATTCATCCTAGAACTAGAGCATACTTGCATTTGTATTTTTATAGGCAAGCAATCAATCAAAGTAATGGAGATAAGGATTTCTCATATATAAATATCACAATCCATCCCCGGTTATTGAGGAGAATCGACTTTAACAACCAATAATGCTTGATGTCTAGCTAGATGGAGCCCAAGATTAGCCAAGAAGAAAGTTAAAGCCCAGTCCAATGAGAGCCCAATTTAGCATTCAAAACAACAAAGAGCAAATGGTAAATCAGCCTTGTTTTGAGGCCAGATTGAAAGAAGGAAGGTGGCAGTTGGTAGCCCTGCTACTAAACCGATTGTGGAAGCAGTATCAGAATCCAGCTAAGAGCATAGAGGAAACTGCCGTTGGTGCTGCCCTTGGACCTTGAAGACAACAGCTAGGAGGAGCTCTAGTTGCAATAGATTTTTCCTATAAAGTGTAACTTTAGCCATGTAGTTCAGCGTGATTAAAAGCTTAATAAAATGGTTTCCTAGTTTCCTTCCTTCGGTGCTTGTGTCGCCGCTTTCTGTTCTCCTTCATTCGGTGCTTGTGTCACCAACTCTTCCTTTTTCCCTAGCTAAAGGTTGAAGCTTCCATGGACTTGGAAACCTTCTTACCTCCACCTGCCTAGCCGAGCCTCTGCCCCGATCAACTCCTTCCCCTTCGTTGTTGCTGGACGCCAAAGACAACATGGTTCGACTCCAGCAAGCTGCCAACGGGAGCGTTTCAGCCACTCGTCGCCCTTATTCTCCGTCCCGGATGTGGTGAGCTTCTCCTGATGTCTAGGCGAGGTCGCTCATCAGGTGGGAACCTCTCCAGCCCACTGTAAATCCTCCTCTTCCATTCCTACTCTACTCAACAACGCTAGTTGCCCTTGCCTGCCACCTGACGAAATAGTAAACGGGAGGAGACGAGCCTCCCCTATTCCTCGAAATCTACTGCTCTCTCATCTTTCTCTACGCGTTAAACTCATGCTTGTCACCCACCCTTCCTACAAGTTCTGCCACCCTCTCCAAACCTCCCCGTTTTATTTCTTGCCTCTTATTCACAGCCAAAACATTGAACCCGTTCCTAGCTCGAGGCAACGCTGGACAGAACTACTACCGGTCGCATCCCTGGTTTTGTCTGGACTCGCGACAAGTACTAGTCGCCGCTGCCCTTGTCGTTCTGGTGGTCGCTGCCTTGCTGACCCTCTCCAGGTGTAGGAGGTGACGTGCCCCTTCCTCTGCACCTCCAGGCGACTCCACAGCTAGCGTCGGCTAACACATGACGTCCTCCGGAAGCCAGCACATTGCTTTCCCCTATTCAGTGCCCCTGCTTCATCGGTACCCGTGACAAGAATGACACTGCAATCCCCAACTAGTGAAGGGACCATCAACGGGATTGCTCTTCCTCCCATCTTCCCTCACATTTAGCACTGCCCAACGCCCAAGGGATCAGTCAGCCAACAAGCTTTGGAAGCAAAGACAGATGACAACTCCAGCTTCAGTTAAGTGATTCCACCTTGTTGGTTTCTGTATTCCTCCCCTAGATTTAATCATACACCTAATTTTGTTGACAGGAGCATGATGACTTGGACCTCAATGAGAAACGTAATGGATCCTTTAGAGCCTCATAACGGAACCACACTCTTCTATTAGATGGTCCCTTACATTTATAGCAAGGGAATTTGGAGGCATAACCACCCTCTTGATTTGTCTTATTGTAAGTGGCCTCTTAACTATCTTAAAACTCACTCACGTATGTGTGGGATGTTATGATTGATATGGATGTAATGCTCAAAGGGTTCTACTTGCCTGACTTCCACCATTGGACCGGTAAAGAACAGGATGGTACGTCCCTTCTATTCTCAAGGGGCGCAAGGTGAGTCTTATCCTTCATATTTCAATTTATAGTTGTTAATTTATTTGCTTGCCAAATCATGCTTAGGTTAATTTTAAGTTAATTGCATGCTTAATTCAGGTTTTCTTATTATAAAATTATTTTAAAAAATAGTTTTCAAATGCATTAGCTTCAAACATGTTGACTGCCTAATCCATGTTTCCCACCCCCACCATCTTGGTATTAGAGCAAGATGCAGTTCGTCCAAGCTCATTATGCTGCTATCTACAAAATTAGGTGTATGATCAAATCTAGGGGAGGAATACAGAAACCAACAAGGTGGAATCACTTAACTGAAGCCGGAGTTGCCATCTACCTTTGCTTCCAAAGCTTGCTGGCTGACTGATCCCTTGGGTGTTGGGCAGCGCTGAATGTGGGGGAAGATGGGAGGAAGAGCAGTCCCGTTGATGGGTTCCTTCCCTAGTTGGGTATTACAGCGTCCCTCTTGTTGTGTGTACTGACGAAGCAGGGGCATTGAATAGGGGAAGGCAATGTGCTAGCTTTCGGAGGATATTGAGTGTTAGCCAACGCCAGCTGTGGAGTCACCTGGCGGTGCAGAGGAAGGGGCACATCGCCTCCTACGCCTAGAAAGGGTCAGCAAGGCAACGACCACCAGAACGACAAGGGCAACCGCAGCCAATACTTGCCAGACAAAACCAGGGAAGCGACCGGTAGTAGTTCTGTCCAGCGTCACCTCGAGCTAGGAACAGGTTCAATGTTTTTGGCTATGAATAAGAGACAAGAAACAAAACGGGAAGGTTTGGAGAGGGTGGCGGAACTAGCAAGAAGGGTGGGTTATGAGCATGAGTTTAGTGTGTAGAGAAAGATGAGAGAGCAGTAGATTTCATGGAAAAGGGGAGGCTCGTCTCCTCCCGTGTGTTATTTCGTCAAGTGGCAGGCAAGGGCGACTAGCGTTGTTGAGTAGAGTGGGAATGGAAGAGGAGGAGTTACCGTGGGCTGGAGAGGTTCCCACCAGGTGAGCGACCTTGCCTAGACATCAGGTAAGCTCACCACATCTGAGACGGAGAATAAGGGCGACAAGTGGCTGAAACGCTCCCGCTTCCAGCTTGCTGGAGTCGAACCATGTTGTCCTTGGCATCCAACAACAACGAAGGGGAAGGAGTTGATTAGGGTAGAGGCTCAGCTAGGTAGATGGAGGTAAGAAGGTTTCCAAGTCCATGGAAGCTTCAACCTTCAACTAGGGAAAAAGGAAGAGTCGGAGACACAAGGACCGGAGGAAGGAGAACAGAAAGCGGCAACATAAGCACCGAAGGAAGGAAACTAGGAAACCATTTCATTAAGCTTTTAATCACACCGAACTATAATAATGAAGTTACACTTTAAAAGAAAAATCTACTACAACTAGAGCTCCTCCTAGCCATTGTCTTCAAGGTCCAAGGGCAGCTCCAACAATAGTTTCTTCTATGCTCTTAGCTGAATTCTGACATTGCTTCCACAATCGGTTCAGTAGCAGAAACTGTGCTGCCAGCTGCCACCTTCCTTCTTTCAACCGGGCCTTAAAACAAGGCTAATTTACCCTTTTCCCTTTGTTATTTTGAATGCTCAATTGGGTTCTTGATAGGGTGGCCACAAGTCCACTGTTCTATCGCGTAATAAAAAGTATAGATCCCATAGGGACTAGAGGTCAAGTACTAACTAATCAGTCTATCGATAGCTAGGTGATCAAATAATGAAGAAAGTCATTAATTTCCTAATGCACGAAAGTAAATTTGAGCAAGTTAAAAGCAAACGGGGGTATGAAAATCTCGAGAGAAGATTAGGGTTTTAGGTTTTACCACATTGAACAATGACAGAAAGATAATGCAAGTGTTCAAATTTGTTTAACCTAAGTTCTTAAGGTAATTCTTCCTAAGGTACAAATCATTTCCTCTCAAGCCATGATCCGGTATCTAACTTAACCCAAGTCTCCTACTCTCGTGGCTTACTAGGTTAAGCAGATCCAATGGGTTCTATGAAGAATTATTGACTCCTCGAGTAATTTCGACCTCCTTTTGTAGTTGAAATTACCAGTTCAATCTAAGGGGATCCGACGTTGTAGTTCACCTCTTAGTCCTTCCCACAACGTCTAAAACATACATATGCATATCCAGGACATAAATATGAAATCATGCAACTTAGAATTGAAAAAGAACAAAGATAAACTCAAGCAATATATTAATTAAGCATTGTCAATCAACATCCTTACAGCGGGCTACGCCTAAACCCGAAAAATAGATTACGCTACAATATTCATCGTGAAATACATCAAAAATCTCTCAAGTAAATCAGATCAAACTAGAGGGAAGGCTAGGTCTATGATGGGAGAGGGTGGAGCACGATCTTCAGCGTCAAAACGAGGAAGAAATCGCGCCGAACAACCTCCCCGTCAAGATTTTTGCCCAAAACCCTAGTTGTCACCGTTCGCCTTCGTTCTCCTCAACCGCTCCATGAAATTGTGTGATTCTTGTCCCAAAATGTTCGTGTTTAAGTTAGGAAGGTTTCTACAAAATTTCAGTAAATTTCGCTCCAAAAATAGTAAGAAACGGGTGAAAAATCGAACGAGTGTTGAACAAGTAGAAGCATGCACAATCGTGCATGCATGCACAGCCATACCCATGAAGAGGTTCGCGAAGTTAGTTTTCTGGAAAAATAACTCTTCACGGTCATGTATGTGTTCACGGGTGTGCCCGTGAACATTTCATTGAATTATGAAAAGTTCGGTTGAGTCCTTTACGGCCATGCATGGATGCATGGGCATGCCTGTGAAGAGCTCGGCGCAGTCTAGAAAAGCAAGGTCATGCATGGCCGTGCCCGTGAAGAGTGTGGAAAGCTCTGTTTGATCTGAAATTTGACATGTAGCTTCGTCTCATCATGAGGGGTCGACCCATATCTTTAAATCTTCCAAATTCCACCAATTTTAGGACAAAATCCTTACATTTCAATAAAACCAAGGAAAAGTGAAGATTCTAAAGAATATGAAACATTTAAGCAAATAAATAAAATAAAGTATGCATTTTACTCCAAAATAATAGTAGAATTAAGCCACAATATATCATATATATATATATATATATATATATATATATACATGATATTAGCTCTCATTGGACTGGGCTTTAACTTTCTTCTTGGCTAATCTTGGGCTCTATCTAACTAGACATCAAGCGCTCTTGGTTGCTGAAGTCGATTCTCCTCAATAACCGGGATGGATTGTGAAAATCCTTGTCTCCATTACTTTGATTGATTATTTGCTTGTAAAAATACAAATGCAAGTATGCTCTAGTTCTAGGATGACTGTAGGACTATATATTAATGGGTGGATGCATGCATGCTTATAATATAAAAATAACCTACCAAGTTTTTAACTACATAAATAATGCATGATAATTTTAAAAGAGAATCTAATCTACCATGATACATGTCATGCAAGGAATTAGAATTTTGGGTGCCCTAACTAGAGTAACCTTAAACTCCTTTTGTATCTCCGTGGATAGTGTCCCCTCCCCATACATCAGATATACACCAAATTTGATAGTAATGATGGCCAACTCAACCATCGAAGGATCATCTAGAGAACTATGAGAGAATCTAAATATTCATAAAATCTAAGAAAACCCAATAGAGAAAATTCTAGATAAATCATCAAGACTTCATCTAAAAAATTGGTTAAACCCTTGATGCAAACTAAAAACTACAACGAGAATGAATGCAACTTATCCCACAAGTTAACAAAAGGCGCTAGCGAGATGATGGCATTACTAGATTTATCAAAGTTAATCTTGAACATTTTATAAAAGTCTTGAATCTGGAGTCTTCCTAGCTTGGCAAGTTCATTATATTAGTATTTATCTTAGGTTTCATGCCTAAAAAAACTAGTTTAATTTATTGAAATGATTGCTTGCTAAGAAAAATTTGCTTATTATTGAATGACTCTTGTTGGTGTTAGATGTGGCTCATCCAATCCCTGGGAATGGTTGTATTCCAATTATAGGAGGTGTTTGGAAGGAGTGTCACATTAGTTAGATCTTTTGTGTACGGTTCATTCACCTGAGCTGAACCAATTACCAAATTCTAGTTTGGTTCGGTCTTGATTCAAATCTATTTGTTATTGCTGAAGATTAGTGCAGTGACGCGCAAAGTGGACCCAACGTAGACAACTGAAGCATCTGGTCCATTCTGTGGGTACAAAACGGTTAGCAGGAATTGGAGATTTGTCTCTGACAAACAGCACTTGGCGGAAGTAATAAATTGAAGTTATAAATTGAGTGTGACACCAATGCAAAACATATAAAACTAAAGAAAAACTCTATATAAGTCCGTTATAAATGAATCATGGCATATCTAATTAATTTAAATTTAATTATTTTTTCTAGACTAGATTATACATTAAAAATATTTTTTTTGAAAAATAATTTAAGAGGACGATCAGTCAGGAGTAGAGGTGGCCATGGGCCGTGCCCGGGCCCGCCTCGGCCCGGTTCCTTGCGGGCCGTGCCTAGCACGGCCCGTTTCAAATCCTGGGCCCGGCACGGCCCGCGGCCCGATTAGGCGTGCCGGCCCAGGCACGGTTCCGCCGGAGAGTGAGCACGAATCCGGTACGCGGGCCGAATACGGCCCAACGGGCCAAATGAGGAACGCGGGCCGTGTTTGGCCCGGCCCGATTGTGGCCCATGGGCCAAAGTTGGCTCACGGGCCGACTTTGGCCCGCGTGCCAAATTTAAAAAAAATAAATTAATTTAATAAGTAAATTATTACTTAATTAAAATATATAAAATATGAAAAAATAAAAAAAATTGAGAAAGTATATTGCATAAATTTTTGAAAAAATATTAAAATATTATATATTTTAGACCGGACCCATTACAGGCTACCTACGTACCCCACTCAAAGGAGGAATCAAGTCTATGTAGTTCTCTTTTTACAACTCTTTTTACAACTCTTTTTACAACTCTTTCTACAACTCTTTTACAACTTTTTTTATAATTATTTATTACAACGTTTATCCATTGTTGCTTCCGCTTGCACTTCCAAGACTTTGTTCATCATCATCCGATGAAGTTGAATGACCACCTTTATCTTGAAGACGATCTTCAGCATCTAGCCAATCTTTAAGACAAATACACATTTTCACGTTTTCTTCGTTCATTCGGCTTCGCTTCTCGTCCAGCACCCTGCCGCCTGCACTAAAACAAGACTCCGATGCTACAGTAGACACCGGAGGAGTTAGTAGATCACGTGCCATGGCAGAAACCACAGGATATGATTTTCCTTGTGATCTCCACCATGATAAAATATCAAAGTATCTATTTGTTCTTCTGTGAGTAAAGATGTATGATTATTTTCTAAAAAAATGTTAATTCATTAAAATTACTAGATCGACTTGTTGATGTTCCTTTTCTATTTAAAATTGAGCGTATTCTTCCTGTAATATTTTTACTACTAGTAGATACATTAGTTTGAGAGGATGTTGGATTCATTGTATTTCCAAATTTTAAATTATAAACATTATACATTTCATCTAATAAGGTAGAAACTTTATTTTTTTTCTCATCTACTCCTTCAAGTTCCATATTTTTATAATATTCATCTAATAAAATATGAACACCTCCTAATTTTAATGTAGGATCCATAATTGAAGCTAAACAATATAAAGGAGATATATTTTTTTAATATTTTTTAAATTTTGTTTTCATTTTAAAAATTACTTGAAAAACATTTTCATCATGTCTATATTGAGAAAAAATTTCACTAATTAAAACTAAATGTTCTAAAATTAAACATGATGTAGGATAATAAACACCAGATAAATGAGTGCTTGCATTATAAAAAATTTCTAAAATATTATGTAATAACTTTGCTTTATCCCAATCATTTTCTTCAATATTTCCATCAGACATTCTTTCATTATAAAATAATGTAAGAGGATCCTTAAATGAAAAACATGTTGTTAGCATATCATAAGTAGAATTCCATTGTGTTTTAATATCAAGTTTAAATTTTTTATATGACAAACCATAAGATTTACATATTTGTCTAAAATCTTGATTTCTAGAAGTAGAAGAAGTAACAAATCTAACAGCATTTCTTAATTTAGTTACATGTTCATCTACTTCTCTTATTCTATCTTGAACACATAAGTTTAGAATATGGCATGCACATCGTATATGAAAAAAAGCACCATTAAATATTGGATTTAACAATCTTTTTAATTTATCAATTGCACTATCATTATTACTTGTATTATCAAAACTAATTGAAAAAATTTTATTAATTATATTATATGAATGTAAAATGCTATGAAATTGTCTAACTATAGCATTTGCAGTATGAGGATATTCAAAAATTTTAAATGCAATAATTCTTTTTTGTATAAAAAATTCACTATCTATCCAATGTGCCGTAATACACATGTATGACTGATGAGAATGATTATTGGTCCAAATATCAGATGTTAAATAATTACAAGAAGTTAATGTAATTAAAGGTTGTAAAAGATTAGTTTTATATTCAGAAAAAAATTTTATAGCATCCATACGCATGGTTTGTCTACTTACTTTTTTATATTTAGGTTGTAGTGATTTATGTATAAATTTTTCAAATTTATAATTTTCTGCTAAAGAAAATGGTTGTTCATCCCAAATAATAAATTTAGCTAATTCTTTTCTAAGAACTTCAGTAGAATAATTAAAAACTTCAAAAGAACTAGAGGAAAGATTGAGAGTAGCCTGTGCACGATCGATTTGAGTTTGATGACTTTTGATGTGGCGAGACAAATGACCAATTCCACCCGATGATTTGCAAGTCATGACTTTTCTGCACTTCTTGCAGCTGGCTCTTTCTTCGCCGTTAATCATCACCACATCGAAGCTCTTCCAAACGTCGCTCGTGCGTTTTCTTGAGCCCGACACAGTAGACTCGTGAGGGTTTGCACTGCATCCCTCCTCTCCCTGCATAATGTTAGTAGGCTCAAATTCAACATGATCTTGCTGTTGTTGATTTGGGTCGTAAGGCGGAGGGTTGGCATCTTGATCGGGTGGCATAACGGGGTCAGTTGTCCCCATTAGCTTCTGCTCTAATGCCTCAAGCTCCCATGGCAAAAGATCCCATGTATTGTTAAATCCCGTCATTAATTCTACATATAATATTAAAAGGTAGCCAAAAAAATTTATAAAATAAGATTAAATACTTACTAATAATAAATTATACATTAAAAAATTACCTTATCACGTGTTTGAAGACGCTTAGTAAGAACTAAGAAGTTGAGGTTTCAGCCTTCAACAACCTTAACTTAAACATAATTATGAAAAAAATTTATATTAGAATAATTTAAATTTAAGTACAATTACATTATAAAAGACTAAAAGTAAATTAATTTACTACTTACTTGATCTTCTCCACATGACTAGACCGAGAGAGCTTTAAAATCTTGATGGCTAATTGAAACTCAAGACTTAGAAAAGAGATTAAGAGAGTATTAAGAGAGAATGAGAAATTAATCCAAAGTTAATTGGAAACTTGTGTGAAGAAATGAGAGGGTTGGGGGGTCAATTTATAGGGATAAATTGGGTGTAAATTTACATATTTATCTCCTATTTTTAATTATTAAAATGAGCTAAAATGGTAATTTTATAAAATAAAGACAATTATATCCCTAACTTTTAAATTTTTTCAAACCGTTATAGGGCTATTTGGGTAAAAACGCATGCTCAATTTGAAAATTCCGACCGTTACCGCCCAAATACCCGTGTCGTGCCTGGCACGGCCCGCGTGCCGTGCTGAGCACGGGCCCGTGCCGTGCCTGGCCCGGCACACCTGCGGGCCGTGCTCGGCCCGGCCCAGCCCGACCCGAGTCAGGCCACGGGCCGCCCGCGGAACGTTGACTTGGTCAATGTGCCATGTCGTGCCCGGCCCGCGTCGTGCCAGGCCGTGCAGGCTGCGGGCCGACCCGGCCCGTTGGCCACCTCTAGTCAGGAGTCGTGATGATCCACGTTTTGTAGTACTTAAAATTATTCAGTTTTCTATCAATACATATTCCATTTTATTTTAAACTCTACCAGTGCCTTATCCAAAGTACCCTCTCGTCAACTGCGATGGAAAACGACGAACTTGAAACCACCCTTTCGTCTTCAAAATTCCACAATCCACTACTGGCTCTTTTCACAAAGTCAAACAAACTTTTGAAAAGTCAGACGAAAACCAAGCAAATTGAATGCTAAATTATTTGTTCTCCGTACATGCATTTCCTGCAACCGATGCTCTAATAGAGAAAAATATGGCCTCGAAGTCAACTTTTCCAGTCTGGCCAACCTTCTTTTAAATCATATACAATTCATATACTTCAACCATGAAATCCCATGGTTCCTAATTAATTTTCCTTGTCGATCCAGCAACCCCGTTGACTTGACCTTGTCTAGACATCTCTTCTTCACCCTCCCTCAAATTTGTTGTGAGATAGCAATTCAAGCCTGTAAGAGCTCAGCCTGATCGGCAGCAAGCAGAGCTAGCAAGCATGGGGAGGTTGAGCTACGACCCTAGGATCACCCACTTCGCCCACCATCACACCCTCGAGCTCACATCCTTCGATCCATCTCTGCCGCCGCGGACCTGCGCCGGCTGCATGTCCCCCGCCGCCTCCGGCTCAGCCTACTCCTGCAAACCTTGCGGCTACGTCCTCCACGTGTCCTGCGCCGAGCTACCCCCGCGCATCCGCCACCCGGCGCACCCCGGCCATAGCCTCACCCTCCTTCCCGTCCCCGCCTACGAGGAGGGCTCGTTCGCCTGCAACGCCTGCGGCTGTGCCGGCTCCGGTTTCTCCTATCACTGCGGGACCTGCGGTGACGAAGGCGGCGTTGACTTCCACGGCCTCTGCGCCGCGATGCCGCTCTCCACCGTGCACCCGGCGCACGGCCACCCACTCACGCTGGTCTTCCACGTGCCATACGAGGACGGCGCGTTCGCCTGCGACGTTTGCGGGGGTGCGGGGGCGAGCACGTGGCTCTACCGCTGCGCCATGTGCGAGTTCGACGCGCACGTGGAGTGCGCAACGGCGGCGGAGGCGTCGCAGGCGCCGCAGCCACTGCCAGCGTCTCCGTCGCGGCGGGCAATTCCGCAAGCGCCACAGGCAAGGGCGCGGGTGATGCGGCAGCCGGTGGGGCGAGGGAGGGGGATGATGGGGGTGAATAATGGAGGTCAGATGCTGCCACAGGGGATGTACGGCGCGGGGCGTGGAATAGGAGGTGATGGCGGCTTGATGAACCAGATGATCCAAGGGTTTGTCAGTGGGGCGGCAAGGCAGGTGGTGCAGGGCGTTCTTGGAATTGAAACTGGAGGCGGAGATGGTAGTGGCGCCTCCTTGTTAGTGGGTGCAGCAGGCTCCACTGTCAGTGCCTTATTTAGTGAATAAGGGGAGGAATTTAACTATTATGCATCTTTTGTGTGTTTGATAAGCTTGGAAGGTTTCCAGATGCGTTTGCATCAAGAATCCGAGAGGATCGTCGGTCGATTCTTTCAGGGTTGGGTTTCTTTCTTCTTTGAATTTGAAGCTTCTGCACATTGATATTTTAAAGAAAGTGTCTACATTGGGTTGGAGATGGAATTCTCAGCGAAACTACGCCCTGATTTTTGTTGGCCTTCTTTGACGGGTCTCCGCGAGGAATCTTGAGCAGGCCCTTTAATAATCTTAGATTTAAACTTGCATAACACTTGGATGAATAGATATTATACATATTTTAAAGCTAAATTAATGGTTAATATTAAGCCTGCTCAAGAATCCTAGGCGGAGACTCCGCCTAAAAATTTTTTCCTGAATTTGTGTTTTTTTTTTACTAAATAGGAAATATGTTTTGTTTCTCAACCTAGTCTTCTTTGCCAGCAAGAGTTACCCATTGGTGAACCCTTGGCAGGCTTTTAGACTTCGATAATAATTTGATAAAGAAAGATTCACCAACTCAAAATAACAAATCAAGCTTTGAAGTGTTTGAGCAAACGAAGGAGGAGCTCCAACTTTCCAATTTTTCATGTGAACCTTAAAACATCGACAAAGGAGGAGCTCCATCTTTCTACTCAAGCTCCTTGAGCTGGTCATTGATGATGGTAGGCCATGGTGGATGGATATGATGGCAACATTACAAAAAAAATAATAAATTATCATAAAAATGAGAGCATATGCTAGGAAGGACGCAGTTTAGGACTTGTAACATCTCATATGAAGTAAACAAGTGATTAAATTTATTTTGAAAAAAAATCACGAGCATATAAATTTAATTAAAATATAACATGCAACATATGTATGACATCTTAAACCATTAAGTTATTGAGCCAAAACAAAAATGGACCTGAGCACCAACCTATCAATTGGCATTTTGGCCCTTTTTCCAATCCTCAATAACGTAAACTAGCTGGAATCAGACGTGCGCTCATGTATAGGTCAACATGAACACCTCAGATATTATCAACAGCTCAGTTGACTTTGATCCTGTCCGTCCTCCTCCCTACTCCCTCAACCTGCAATTACTATAATTTGACACCAAGGAACAAGGCATTCCCATGCTGCAAATCAAGAAGGCATCGTTCAACCATGGGGAGGATCGGTGGCAACGATCTAAGAACCAACCATTCCGACAGACATCCTCAACCTTCGGACCACTCTGTGCAGTCTCCATGTCTCAACCATTTTAGCCACCACCACCCCTTGGAGCTCACATCTGTGGATCTGCAGTTGCCCCGCTCTGTGTTGTGCGCCGGTTGCAGATCTCCAGCCTCCGGCGACGCCTATTCATGCAGGATATGCAACTACGTCCTGGACCTCGTCTGCGCGCACATGCCCCACCGAGTCCGCCACCCGGCGCACGTCCACTCCCTCAACATCCTCGCAGTAGGCACCGCCGCCTGCGAAGCGTGCGGACGCAACGCCGCTGGCTTCGCCTTCCGCTGCGACCTCTGCAGCTTCGAGGTTCACTGCCAGTGCGCCGCCAAGCCGCTCAAAGTCAACCACCGTGCCCACTCTCACCCTCTTTCTCTCGTCTTCTCTCCTCCGTACGAGGAGAAAAATTTTTCGTGCGATCTCTGCGGGGTCCTCGGCTCCGACCGCTGGCTCTACCGCTGTGATGCTTGTCAGTTCGATGCCCATATTGACTGTGCTACGTCGCCGCTGACGACGGCTGATCCTCAGGGTCCACGGCCGCGACCGCCAACGCAGCAACCTCAGACGTCGAATATGGCGTTTGCCTCTCCAGGCGCACGGCCACGACCACCACTGCAACAACCTACGGCGCCAAACACGATGCTCGCACCTCCTGGTCCACGGTTTCGGCCGCCACTGCAGCAGCCTCGCCCGGGACTACTTCAGCCTCCACAACCCGTTCAGCCACTGTGGCCACCGGGGCTGCTGCGGCCACCAAGGCCGCTGCAACCTGCGGGGGCAGCCCAATCGCCGGCGATGAACCAGGAGAATCAGGGATCCGTCGATAGCGTGGACGTGATACAGATTTCAATTGATGTTGGGGATGAAGGAGCGACAGACGATACAAATGAAGATGGAGGCAATGTTGATTGTAGCAGCAACCTCGAGGAATCAAATGAGTGCTATGAAGAAGAGTATTATTAAGAGGAATCGTATTAAATCCTAATATGCTCGTTTCTTTGTTTTTGATGATCTTGAATTGCGACGCCTCCTCCCTTGTAATTTGGTGATTTATTTCGTCCTAGCCCTGTTGTATATGTATGTTGCTAAGATCCTCCTGGACTGTATGAGTCCTCACAATAAACAGGCAATATGATGGATCAAAACCGTGAATGTCCTCGTTTTGAAACTAAATGAAGAATTAAGACTGCACAATTTACCAACTAAACCGGAGGTTTTTCCCCTTGGTAAAGCGAGAGGGTAAACTTGTTTTCTTGTTTTCTCCGGTTACTGCTTGCTCTACGTCCTGCCCTTAATTTTAGAAGAAAAAAAAAACTATAGAAGTGTTCATCTCTCACAAGAGTACAACTATCCTTGACAGCACACTAGAGACATGCATCCCTTACATGGATGCAACAATTGTTCCCAACATACCAACCTATAGGGACATGCATCCGTTACATGGATACAATCACCCTCGATAACACAGCAAGCTATGGAGACGTGCGTTAATAGGATAGGGAGGAGGCCAGGTTGAAAAAATCGAAATGTGCCTCAGTACAATTAATGATTGATATATTATTGTTGATATAATCAATATTAATTAATACAGTATCAGGATATCTAATGTATATTAATTTAAAATTAAACCGATGTATCAATTTTTAAACTATAATTATAACCTCCTACTACACCTCCGGATCCCCATAATACATGTAGCAACATAATTCCATAAACAATATTATATAAAAAAAATACTTCTTTCACAGTTGGGGACAAACCATAGAAACAAGTACGCAGTGACTCTCGCACAGTGATTCCGGGCACAGGCTACATGCAACCAGGAAATAGCATCAGTATCGCCTTGGAGTTTGTCGTGAGGCCTGGCGCACTTCTGACCTTGGCTTTGCAACTTCAACAAAAATGACTCTTCCATCCAGGAACTACGGAAGCCAAAAGACAATCAACTCAGTCGAAGTACACATCTTTACACTAGAAAGTCTTAATTTTAAGCTGGCTTCTCTGGTAACTATGGCTATATTTGGAACAACCACACAGCTGCTTTGTTTTAGCTAACTAAAAGTGCCACTCGGGTATTACTATTGTATTGTTGCTTTTAATATTATTTTAAAATTTTAAAACTTTAATTAAATTATAAAATCTATATTTCCTTTAAACTACAGAAATTATGTACTAATATAATAAAATTATGTACTAATATAAAATTTACATCCTCACACACGCAGCTGCTGGTTTTTCCACCTTCTGTGCATGGTGAAAACTTGTATCTAATACAATCTATTGTTTTAGTGTAACTCTGATAGAAAACTACTAAAATTGTTTTATTTCTTCAAAACCGATTTTTCAATAGAAGTATTTGACAGAGCAATGTTCGCTTCTCTTATCAAAAGGAATGGACACATGATCTGTAAGAAACCATAAGGGTGTCGACGTGTTTACCAAAATCCAACCAACCCATATTATTTAGGTTTTATTTTTTGAACAAGAAATAAGGCACGACCAAAGTTCAGAAAAGCGAAAAAATAAAGAGGGAGAAGGAAGTTGAACGCCAGCAAATTTGAGGTTAGCAATAAATAGTCAATGGTGCAAAATATTAGGCAACAGTTTAAGAGTGGTAGGCATTCTCATGGCAAAGTGACATGGAAAAGGGGAAGCGAGTCAGATGAGAAGAGGAGAGCAAGGGTGTGTCGGTGGACTTAGATAAAACTTCTACTAAATATGTATGCTTTGTCATTTTTTATTTTTGGAAAATAAAACAACCCAAGAACACAATGGCAAAAGAAATGGAAAAACAACTTACCTGCAAGTTAGGTTGAGTGGTCAAGTTGTATGGACACCCTACGTACCAAATACATGAGTTTCAAGCCCTGATACATTAGCCTACGTGGACAAGTGAAACAAGACAATACTGTACCGGCATGCTACCTCTGATTAAGACTCGAATAATAGTAGCTACCAAAAATATGATCTAAGTAAATGATCCATAACCAGGGAGTGTAATGAACAAACATGAATCTTGATAGCTCAAAGGTACTATAACAATTTTTTGATTCTCTACAAGGAAGTCTAGAAGTATACTTACCTTTCCATGCATCCCCTCGATGGCCTTTTTGGATTCGTCTTCTGTGGCATAACGAAGAAAAGCAAAACCTCTTGGTCTGTTTGCTATTCTGTCCATTACTAGGTTTACTGTAGAAAAATAAATAAAGAGATGAATCATGCCAGCCATCCAAGAACCAAAAAGACAATTATGAGAACTACCATATTGGTCCTATATAAATAAACTAATAATTAAAAGGGAAAAACCAAACAAATCATTACCTTCTAATAGGTTACCAAAGTTTTGGAAAGCATTTCTTAGACTTTCCTCAGTTGTCCGAAATGAAAGACCTGCGAGAAGCAACCATGAAAGTTAACAATGTTCAAAATACGTGCATTTTCATCTTCTAGATATGTAAGCATTTGCACAACCATTTGTTAAGTATTGAGCAAAAAGAGGGTGTTCATGGACAAAGAAACAGATACACCTGACCAGATGGCTAACAAAAATTGATTCCATAATATGAACAAAAGCAAGATTTTGAAAGTCTCAAAGTATTTTTTGTATATGATTATTCTGAGCTATTGATGTTGAAAGATACCATAGGGACAAAGATTCAATCGCTAACATCTAAAACTATAATGATAAATAGAACTAAAGATATTTTGCCCCATAGCCATGTTTTTGTGTCAATCAATCAACAATGACACATTGGTTGGTCAACAGTAGGAACAACCATGAACGTTAACCAAGATGGCGTAAAACAACCTATTATAATACTTTGCCCATTTTCAAGGCTCCATAAGTCACAGGTAGAGGTGGCAAAAGGTGATTTGACCCACTAACTTGGCATGGCACAACCCAAAATGGCAAAAAGTAAAGGATTTAGCTTCACTTATATTTGTGAGTCAAAAAATAACACAACAAATTCATGTCATAGTTATTCACTTGCTTGAACACAAATTTGTTGGTTGAGGCGTGTCATGTCATAGTTATCGACTTGCCTGACCACATGTCATTTAATACTTAATAGATTAGTATATTGATGAGCACATATGCCACTTTTATATTGCTTTAATAATTATTTATTAATTTATAGGTGTTTTGTTCTATAATATATTTTTTGTTTATTAGTTATATTATTATCATGGTTATTTTGTATTTAATTTTTAATAGAATAATTTGTGTTTGTTATATGACTTACACAGATTGAGTCATAGGTAGAGTCATTTCAAATTTGCACTAGTGTACAAATTTAAGATGTTTGAGTTTATGATATTGGCATGTTTATTTAAATGGGTCAAGGTCAAGTTAGGCTAATTGCCATTGCTACCTATACGTCTACATGTTTTAGGAACTTAATTAAATAGTTTTTAGAAAATTACAATGGATAATCTTTAATGAAAAAAAAATTATTCTTCTTAAATGCTCAGTGAGTCATAAATTTATGTGGCCCAGTAGGTTTGAGTTTCTTGCGCTGGTTTCTCATTACTCCTCCTGATAAATCCCTATGTAGATGCATCAAGTTGTTTAGAGGATAGTCACATAGTCAAATGAAACACAATGGGTGAGGCAGGTGGCAAGGTTTTAGGGTGACGGGATGTTAGAAAACCCTAGATTTCCCATTGATGGTTGATGCATGTGAGTGTGGCATGCAAGTGACAGCTAAGCTCCAAAAACAATAACCATAAATAGATGATGAAGATAAACAGAACTACTAAATTGATAGAGGGTTTTAGGGCTCACGTTAGTTATCACTTTCCTTTTGACAACATCTCCCGTATGCCCAAAATTTAAAGGTGCATTTGGACTTGAGCCAAATTAACATAAAATAGTTGTATATAGTTATAAGTTGACCCATGAATTCAGTTGATTTCAACAAGGTACAATTAACTTTATGACCATTCCATTTAAATATACATATGTACCAAGGTTTAAAAAACTGCTTCATATTGGTGCACCAGTATATCAGTCGATACCTACACAAGTACCAATGGTACCAGCCAGTTTTATTATATATATGTGTATATATATACACACACTGATACCGATACTAGTATATGGTTGAGACAAACCGATACTAGTATATGGTTGAGACAAACTAGTCATACAAACTAATTTATAAACATTGCCCAAGAACAAAGTTGGCTGATCAAGCATCAGGCAATCACTTGGAGAAATCTATCTAAGTGGCAAATTGGTCAATGTCAAGTAGCCTACTACCATAGAAAATTTGGTCAAGTCAACACCTTTGAGTTAGTGGGCAAGTGCAAATAGCAAGAGGTGATGCATGCAGCAATGGAGAGTCAAGAAGACACGAGTTATCAGTTAGGTCGGACACTAATGGGATTGGGGAGTCAAGAAGTGATAGCATTAGTCAATTAGGAGGCACAATGCCAATGATCCAAATATAGTTTAACTTTACAAGGTAGAGATAAAGGTGATGCAAAAGGTGGAAAGAAAGGTGATGCAAGAAGTAGAAACAAAGGTGATATGAAAGGATGAAATAAAGATGATAAAGGAGGCAGAAATGGACGTGATATAGAAGATGAAAGTATGTTAATGGTGGAAATGACTAGGGTAGTGGCTAGTCATGTCCACGCCGAGTATATGCATCCCTTACAGAAAGTTTGCCGCTCTCAAACACAAGTGGAAAAGAAAGCTTTTCCAATCTTCATTTTTGTCGCCCCTTTGTCCTTGTATAAATGCTTGTTTCAAAGAAAGGGAAGGTAGGGATGAGTCCACTTGGCATCCATCCCCTGGGGATGTTACAATATAATTCTGCCATAAAAGACAAAAATAGTAAATTAATCATGATCTAAAAGCTTAGCCACAACATGAAAAACTTATATGGGATGAATTCTTAAGCAATTGAGCAACCAACATGTTTGTCATGATTGTCGTTACTAACCATGGTTCAGGCCCAGCTTATGCAGTTGCCTGTGATCCCCATCATTGGATTTTTGTTGCTGCTCATTATCATCACAATTGACATAGGTGAAATGTTGAGAATTGGTTCTTTCTTCATGGAAGGTTTAGTTTGAGTTTTGCCATTCATCAATACAGTCAATGAATCATAAATAGTCAGGAAAAAAAAAGGTTAAACGGTGTTTTCACTTGCAATCACCACCCTAGAACTCTGGGACTCCATATGACGGGCAACGAGGGAATGTAATATCAAGATCATGAACCTAAACGATTGTATCAAGGTGACAACTAATAGGAAAAGACTTTGCATCTCCATTAATTACATTTGTGCAGAACGCAAACAGATAAGTGACTAACATAACAAACAGTTAAACTGACAAAATCATCACTAGAAAGATTATGCTAGTTCATGTAAATCTGAATCAACATGCTCAAATAACGTAGCTAAAGAGACGAAAACTAATCGAACCGACAGAACTAACAATGAAACAAGAAGGACGAAGGGGGCAAATTGGTACCACTAACATAGAGCTTGGTAGAAGGGGGAACGTCGCTCTTGGGGGTGAGAGGAAGGCAGCAGGACACAGAGAAGCCGTCGCTGCTCCACCGCGCCGATTGGAATAGGGCCGTAGAAGATCGAAGCGGTCGGAAACGGGAAAGCAGTGCGGGGGAAGAAGAAAACGAAGATGAACGCGAGGAGACGTCAGGGAGACTTCTTCTGGTTTGGAGAGAAGTCGCCGGTGAGGAAACAAGACGAGAAGAGGGGAAAAGGCCAGTCGCCATTTCTCCACCCTCCAAAGAACTGAATGACTGGATAATTTGCAGATCCCAAGTTCGCAACTTCGAACTCGGGGGGAAAATTTTGTACGTTATCTATTTTTTGGGGGTGAGAAATTTTCAACTAGGGTACACGAGAAAATTTTGTTATGTTATCATCAGTTAAAGTTCTCTAGGCACAATTTCCTTAGGAGGGTGGAAAATTTGAGAGAAAGGAAAGTTGTGTAGAAGATAGAAAATAAATATACGTGAAATTCACGTGATGCTACAAGTAATAGGGAGATAGGGAAAAATTTTCAAAGAAGCTTTCATAATTTTCTATCAAAAAATTTTTTTAATTTTTTTATAGAAGTAATCTATACATTATAAGCTATCAAATGGTATCAATATCATCATAAATGACAGTAGCAAATTTTTTTTATTATTTATATTTTATTAATTTCTCATTGTGTATAAGTTCATTTATGATGATATTGATACCATTTGATAGCTTATAATGTATAGAATACTTCTATAAAAAAATTTTAAAAAAATATTTTTTAATAGAAAATTATCAAAGCTTCTTAGAAGTTTTAGGCCAGTCGCAACTGTATAGAAAATTTGCTCAGGTGATGGGGGGTAAAATTTGCTTGGGAGACAAGGGGTGTGTTGGAATTGGGGCTTTTTCTCTATGCTCGTTGCTACATAGGTATTGGGGGTGGTGACGATCGGAAGCACTAAAGGAAGTACTTCGATGAGCTAGCGAGTGGGCAAGGTGCATCTTCCCTATCCTTAGTCGCTACACGCATAGGTAATTTTGGGGGAGCAATCATTGCAAGGAATATCGAATGAGAGTTCTTCCCCATCTTTGGTCACTAGTGTTAGGCCTACGGGCCACAAATTGGGCATAACTATCAAGCCCGCTTTTCTATTAGCCGACTGGGTCAGCGGACGAAATTCGGGCGGTGACCCGATTTCGTTTGAATCAAACGTTGCGGAGCGGAATGGGCGGCTGATGCGGATGGGTCGTGTCAGTAGGCGCGTAGGTGGCTGACTCTGGTCAGCACACGAGACTCGAGGCGAGGTGGGGAAGAAAATAATAGAAGGAGGCGGCATCGTGCACGCTCACGAACTCCGTTCGGAAAAACCACCGCGCACTCGTACTCGTCTTCTCTGGCCTTTCCTCTCTCCGACTCTCCCTTTCGGCACCGACAACCTCGTCGCCCGTCCCTCCGAGTTCTTCTCGTGTAACTGGTGGTGTGGGTGGGTGGAATGGTTCACGAAGAGCTCTCCGAACCTTCCGTCGTCCCCGTCTTCTCCGACATCGCTGCCGCCGCCGCCGCGTCGTTGACCTCAGTTTCAGATAGCCTTGGAAGGCGCAGAAAGCTACCACGTTGTCGACTAGGAGGAGTCAACAACTATTGCTGAGGTACATTCTCGCCGTCTCCGGTGCCTCCTTTACCTCCGTCCCGGTTAAGCGCACCGCTCCCGGCGACGCCTCTTTCTTTCTTTTCTTTCGTCCCCTGCCTATCGTGGCTGCGCTCCTTCTGGTGAGCCCCTCCTCCTTATCTCCTCTTCGAGTTCCGGCTCGCCTGCGTACGAGAACTATCGGACCCACTCACCTGCGTGTGAGTTGTTGGGGCCGGTGGCGACCTCACCTGCATGCGCTCTGGTCGCCCACCCGGTTCTCCCCGCCTACGTGCGGTTCCTCTCTCTATCCCATTTCTCCTGGTGGTTTCCGTGGCCACCTCGAGCTCTTTCATCGCCTCTGGCCCAGCGTCGTCGCCTGTCTCCAACCTTGTTGTCTGCTCCTCGGCCCCTGCCTCCGCTAGCCTCTTCGTTGACTCTCGAAGGTCTTGGCTCGCCACTGACTGTGTCGTGACTCCCTTGCCGCCGGAGGGTGGCCCTTCCTTCTCGCTAGGCTTCGGCCCCTTTTCCTTCCAACCGGATGAGCGCCTGGGGCGATCTCCCGAACCCTCGATTGACTAGGTTCCTTAATACGAGGGCGAGAATGGGGTACTTCGCCGGCATCCATCATGGGATGTCCCGTGGGTACGTGGATGCACCCAACTCCCGTTACGGGCTGTTTGGTTCCCCTATCCTTGTTCGCCTTTGTACACCAGCGCATCGCCTTCACTATCTATGTTGTTGACGTGTCTTCGACGAGTCCGACGTTGGCGGTGAAAGCGAGGTGGTTTGTGTGCGCCGTGGACCCCGTCTGACGCGGTCAGATTTGTATGGGTTTGCTTAGGGTTCGAGTGACCTGTTTCGACTCAGCGACACCATTTCCGGTGAATCGCAGACATTGATCCAGGTCCGGTTGGGACAGTAGAGATCCACGCCGAGTCCCCGGGTCCGGCTGGGGTTTGATTCGAGGAATCGTTCCCGCCGGTCGCACCCAATCTTGCGGTGTTGACTGTGGTGTCCCTGCATGGGCGTATATGGACTCGAGTCAAGCGTTGACTCACGTGTATTTGGATTAAAAATTTATTACGTTAAACAAGGGCGTGACAACTAGATATGTGCTGAGGGGTGCTATGAGGTGTGAGCAAGCATGTGGGTAGATGAGTGGTATGAAAGAGGAGGGCAAAAGGGTCACTAACGCAACATGGAGGGGCGGACGTTGGTCTCTTTTGTTTTCGGATTAAATCATGTTTAAAAGAAAATAGACTAATTTTTTTCCTTTTTCTTTCTTTCTAAAAACCAAAAAAAAATACCTCTTTCTTTTCTTTCCTCTGGTTATCCATCTAAAGAAATAGTATGTTAAGCGAGCCAGCTTTGCTAAGTAATTTATCAATCTTTTATATATATATATATATAAGCAAATAATTAAATGAAGGGAGATTGATATCAGGATCTTGTTATGAATAACTAAGATGATCATGTGTATATTAATGTGTGTTTTACTTATTTTACACTTCAGAAAATTATATTGAATCCTATTTAGGAAACTTAGTATTAGAGATGAAACTGAAGGAAGTAGAACGATAAAATTTTGAGTTGAATTGAATAAGTTAAAATTTTAATAATTATTTATTATTTACATTATACTATTATTTTCTTTAAAAATAATTAAAATAATTTTAAAAATAGATAATAATAAGAATTAGTAAAAAAATAAAATAAATTTAACATAAATCAAATCAAAATTTTAGTTCAATTGCATTTTCTTAAAAAAATTAGTTTGGTTTTAATTTTTAAAATTATTATATTTTTTAAAAACTGAAATTTAGCCTTGGCCAACTATTTGCATAATCCTATGGAGGCCTCTAGCTGTATGGTGACGAGAAAAATTTTTTCAACAAGATTTTGCTAGTTTCAAAATATGAATCCTAATATAAGTCAACATATATACAAACATTTAAAGTATACAAAAAATTTTAATACTATGCATATTATTAATTTTAGATGTTCATATGTGTTGATTGAATATTGTATATATTATCTTTAGATATTCGTATATACTGACCAAGACTTCGTATATATTGACTTGCATTAGAATCAGGTGCAGCAAGTACCTTACTGCAAAACTTTTTTCTACGGTCACCATCTTTCTGAGTATTCCTATGTAGTGTGAGGGAGAAAGCTTTGCAGGTATAATCGCATCAAATTTTTAGAAGAGTCATTTGTGGAATGCATCCGCAATTCAATATAAGTTTGAATTCATTTTCACTGTATTATTGAATAATATTTATGTAATTATATAATAAAACACAAAACTATGAGATCCCAATAAAAAGAACGGGTAGGCACCTTACCAACCACACCACTTAGATTAATTTTAATGGCTGATGAGACCAGATTGACTGCAACCTTCCAGCAACGATCACAATGCGCATCTCTTAATCCCAAGTTATTAAGTGGCAAACACCTCAAGTGTGAGAGAGAATTCCGCCACCAAGACCAACTCCACACGCGCAGCACGTGCCGACACATCGCATGGGCGAGCAGACAGCCGAGAGTCCTTGTTTTGTCCGCGCATTTCCCTCTGTTTCCATTCTCCACCGGAAGGAACATCAAGTTAGGCCACCTTCCACGCTCTCAGTTCATGTGAATCACCGAACAGAGAGTGAGTGCGTGAGCGAGCGAGAGAGAAGAGAGAGAGAGAGAGAGAGAGAGAGAGATGGAATAATCATCATCCAATCAAGTGCCGCTGCATTTCATCTGCAAGAAAATGCCAGTGCGGTGAAACCAAGCTGCGCCATGACAAAAGAGAATGACCACGCCATGCTCTAAAAGCATCCTAAAGTAGCAAACATGGAGTCACGGGCCTCTGACACGAATCCTCCTGCTAGCTCTTGGCTTCTTCCTCCGCTCAATGCCCTTGCCCACAATATATATATTAATAAACTAACAACTCCAATCCAAATCGAGAAAACCAAAGAAAGGCGCATGGCATGCCCAACAAATAACGCAGACCCACCACCACCTTCATCGCCATCCATCATCACCCCTATCCTCCCTGCTCCTTTGTCTCGGTTGCGGAAGAGGACTTCAGACTGGAGCAGGAGAAGCACGGGATGCATGGCGCCTACTCTGTCACCCTTCGTCTTCTTCTTTTCCTGCTTGTGTCTGGTCGTTCCGCGAGTGGAGGCAGCAGCTAAGGCTACGCCAGTTGTTGGCAACATCTCTAAGGTGGATGACGCGGAGTTGTTCCATATTTACTATGGCCAGAGCTTCAAGGTCATTAAGAATAGCTTTGATGGCAAGAGCTATCTCCTCATGCAGGTGAAAGCTTCTCTTTCCCTGTAGCTTTCTTTGCTTATTACCTCTTGTGCCTATCTTTCTCATCATGCGTTCATGTCTTCTTCTCCAGAGTAACTCGAGGATGGCGGCTCGAACAAAGTACTGCACTGGAAGAATTAAGTCCTTCATCACTCCACTTTCCAATTATTCTGCTGACACTACGAATTTTCCAGGTATTCATCCTTATTTTTTAAAAAAATTTAAACTCTCACTTGTCTCTGCTGTTGAAACAATAAAAAAAATGTAACTTTAGCCTTTAACCCTCAATTAGTTAACAAATTATTTCTTTAGTTATTCTTACTTTCTTTCATTTTTCTCATAACATCTAATTCAACTTTAATCTTCCAAATGTGGAAAAAAAATCGCTTTTTAAGGCAAAAGATAGTAGTTTGATAGATGTCAATGAAATCAGATATGGCATGCATAATCCAAATGCCTCTAGGATGCCTCAAAAGCCAAAATAGCGTTTGGAAGTATACAAGTTAATAACATTCTTCTATTTTGCTTTCTTAGAAGATGTTTATTTGTCATTAATATCATTTTTAAAGCATAATTTTTTAAGAAAAGAAAATCAACACTGACTTTTGTTTCTTTTTGGACCTTTGCAGTGTCTTTCTTTGAGGTGCGGAGTATATGATCTCAAAATGTTTGCTTCATGGAATCATTGGCTGCCTCTGCTTTGCCTACACTTATTAACCTTGTATTCTCTTCCTTTCTGTTGTATGATTTGCAGTTGCTGGGATCCCTAGAGAGCTTCAAGGGAATGACATCTGACCAAATCACTTCAGAATGTGTACTCAAGTCACTTGCTAGTGGTAGTATCCAACTAGTAAGCAACACTGACACAAAGCAGCTATCTCAATTTTCTACGCATTTTACAAGCAATATAAGCCAACAACTAGACTGCAATTTTGCTTCTTTTGCACCCCTTGAAGAAAGGACCCCATTGCAGGTACTGAAACATATACCAAATGTCCTTAGATTAATGTGACATGGATAAAGAAATTTTAATTAGAGTCTGTTGATTTTTTTTTGGTCATGGATATCTCTAGAGGGCAGAATGGATCAAGTACCTGGGTACCTTCACCAACTCAGAAGTGAGAGCAAATTCTGTTTATGATGCTGTAAGGGCTACCCATCTCTAGAAACTTTTTGTTCTAAGTTTTTCTTTTTTATATATCAACTCCATCTATTGCAAAATTTTGACCCGTTAATGTAAAAAGTATCATTCTTTGGATTTGAGGGATTTGTATGTGGATGGAAATTTTAAATCATATGCTGAATTCCTACAAGAGGGTTTCTCCCCCAAACTATCACCTTACTACATTGGTTAAATGTTGCAGGTTAAAGCAAATTACATGTGCTTAGCTAAAGCTGCTGCAAATCTGACAACGAAGTTCAAGCCAATTGTTGCATGGGTGGAGTACAACAAGGTTTTACATTAGTTTGTGTAATTGCTAAGAATTAACATTCAAATTCAATTGACCAACTAATTTAAGCCAATTCAGATTCTGAACTAGCACAATGTGATTGTGCTATTCTGTGAATGTGCAGGGAATATGGTCTTTTGCCAAAGAAGAATACAAGTCACAAGTAAGAAATTCTGCATCTATTTTTTTGAACTTGTATTGTTGAATTTATGAACAATATTTTGCTCCTTTTATCCAATGCAGTTTGTAAGGGATGCAGGAGGAGAGGCCATTGATGACACCATCACTGACAATAGTTATGATACTTCAGATCCGGATGATATGGACAACTTCCATGCAATCCTTTGTGTAAGCTATCGTCAAATAATTCTTAACTTCCATGTGAGCTAACTTGGTTCTTAAAGTCATTCCATATGATGGATTGTAAATCCAAAAAATGGTTCCTTGCCTTTAACAATACCTACTGAAAGTGTTCACTTCTTTGTTAACAAAAGTTCTTTTTTCTTATCATTTACTTCTTTCATATGTTCAGACACTGGATGTGGTGATTGATCAGACGCATACGTCGCAGCCTGAAGAATACAAGCTATCAACATTTACAGAAAACATGGATGTTGCAGATGACTCCCGCTTTGGTTTTCTGACCAATCAAAGGCTTTGGAGATACGATAAGAGAGTTTATAATTCTATAGTTGTTGGTAAGAATAATGATCAGATTAATAATTTATGTTTACCATCCCAATTCAAATGGCTTAATCTTTGTATCACAATTACTTGTAAGTTCAAAGTTATTCTTTACAAACATTTCAGTCTCATTCTATTCAAGCAACATGATCATTAGTTCAACTATTTAATGTCTGGGCTTTAAGGATTGAAATCTAGCACATTCTTCTTAGACTACTTAGGTTAGAATTGAATCTACATAAGAAAAAGTGAAAAAAAATACTAATTTCATTTGTTTCTAGCAATTTTCATCAAATTACACAACATTTTTTAGTTATCATCATTACTCGCAACTCACAAGTTACATTTCCTCTTTCTTTTCCTGTAATTTCTTTTTCTGTATCATTGTTCTATATTTGATTCATATGGTTTTGTGGATTACCAAGATTGGTTTGATGGAGCCATATCTCAGCCACAGTTGGTGCTAGCAGATCTAACAGAGGCCTTCTTCCCAACAGGAAAATACAGTACAACATTCTTCAGAAACCTTGCCAAGGTTCATCAGTCCTTTTTGCTATCTGGTTCATCATAATTTTCCTTACATGTATAGTGAAAGAAATTTTTTTCTTTTTCCCTAAATCAGGATGAAGGAGTGATCACTGTGAACCCAGATTTGTGTGACAGAAGTCCTTCCACACCTATGGACCCAACTATTATCCCCTGCCAGTGAAGTAAACTGGAAAGTCTTGTCTTAGCATATCAGAACCTTCCTCACTGCAATGCTATCTGGTTCATCATAATTCTGCCAACATATATAGCGAAAGAAATGTTTTGTTTAGAATATAATTGAGTTCTGAGCTTGATATCTCAAGCACATATGGCTTATTGCAATGCTAAATTGTGCATTCAGCATTGACATTTTTCCATTGGTGCTAATTTCTCAGATCATTTGATTTTTCTCCTCTTCAAGCATATGGTTAGGTTCATTCTAAGAAATATCTCTTTAGATTGCCTCTTGTCTTGTTTTTCCCCCTAAAACAGTGGAAAATTTTAGTTTGTCCTAAAGGATGAAACTTTTATAGTTTGATCTCTAAGTTTCCCAAGTTTTATCTTTCTTAAATTTGATCATGTCATTTCACTTATGAATTCATATGATCCTTTCTCTTAAGAACAACAACATTATGTTTTCTAGAAGGAAAATCATAAAAGTTAGAAAAAAGAAGTAATTATACAATATAAAAAAAGCAAAGAGAAAATGCTGTGATTTTTATCCAATTTAGATGAAATAAAAGAAGATAGAATTCTTTTCCTTCATTCTTTTTCCCATTGTTCTTTCTTAAAAAAAGATAAGTACAAAAATTAATATTCTTTTCATTTTAGGATACACAAACTTAGCCTAATGACCCTAATATCACTTGTCCTCACTTTGCACGCTCTTATAAATTATGTATATGATACTGGTATAAGATTAGATTGGTATATATTGATACTGGTATAAGATTAGATCGGTATATACTGTCCGAGTTTAAACAGTATGACAAGATTTTGATAGGTTACCATATTGACCACTCATTAGCATAGAGTAAACAAATTGCAAAAGGAAATAAATTTTAGATCACAAGAAAGAAAGTGAATCAACCGTCTTGATCTGAATTAGAACAAAAACAATCAATTATACTCAATGAACAATAAACAATATAATTAACAAATGGAAGAGTCAAAGATTACTATCAATCTGCCTTCTTAAAAATGGACTGGAGCTAGCTTCTTGTTGGCTAAGAAATGTTTAACAATCTTCAAAGATTGACTTGGCGCAAATGTTGGAACTTGGTGTCCAGCACCCCTCACAGTCACAAAAGTCAACCCTTCATAGATTATAGTCCACCCTCCAACCTATAGAAGAATTTCAAGGCATTTCTAAATCATGATCTTGTATATTCCATATTTAAAAGAGTGAAAGAAACAATTGTACCTGTTTATGGGCATACCAAGGAGACCAATCCTCAATTATCCTCAACCCTAGCTTGTTTAGTGTGTATCTTGTGGAGGTCACTGGAACCCTACCGTCAGTGTCTCCACTGGTACATAACAGAGAAAATTGTACTCAATTTGTTAATTTGAGAATTTGAGACCAATTTTCCTTTGATTAATATCCTAAAATGATTATTGGTCTAAGATGATCTTTGAAAAAGAACAATTAACTAAAAGAAGAGGGTTTTTAACTTTTTTCCATTAAAATTAGGGTTTTACCTGAACACCCAAATGCGAAGCCCGACATCAATTAATTTCCTAACGATTGGAAGAACTGATCTTTGGAAATCGCTCCAAGCCTTCACAACCGATGAGCTTATATGCACATATCCAATCCAAAAATAAGAACACACATTTTCAGTACTCCAAAAAAAAAAGAAGGATTTTTTTTAAAAAAAAAAAGCTTCAGTGAAACTACCTGCAAAGAGACCAAGGTCGGGACGTTCTTGAGACGTCGACATGCAGAGCTTCTTGCACTTCTCGACGATTAAAGTACACTGTTGCATAAGTTTGTAGGCACGGATCATAACCCCCTGGTATCTTCAGTAAATCCTCCTACCATCATCAATTCAACCAAATCAGTAAACAATCCATTTCTTTCTTTCTGCTTCTTTCTTCTTTTTAGTTTCAACCATAATATCTCAACAGTCTTACAAATTTTGAGATCAGAAACATCTTGCTTTCTTCACTCTCTTCTTCTTCAGGAACCGTAAAATTTGGGTATCCCTTCTCGCAGCGCGGCGTGTACAAACTGTACATGTCAATGATCTTGTAGACGTCGTAGTATTGCTGCAGCGCGGCGCTGCATTCTGGACTCAGCTCCGATGCGCTGAAATTGCAGCTCCGCTTGATGTTCTGATAAACTGTGTCAGAAATCACCGCATGACCCCACGCATAATCCACCATGCCCTTTGTGTCCGTTTCAACGTCCATCACAGCATTTCCAATCTGCAGTTCCATCAATTTGTAATGGATTGCAGTTCAAATTCAAACATGCAAATGCAGAGAAGGAACAGAGTGTTTTTTGTTTCACCATGAGGCCTTTGAGGTTTATATAATTCTCCTTCTCAGCATTCTTGTTCTTCTCCAGTATCACATTTGCAAGTTGAGGCACATAATGCCCTTTCAGAGGAGATCGATCTCTCAGTTAAAACAGGCAAACTAGCTGTAGAATTCAATTATTTTACCAGTACTACCTGCATAGCTCTCTCCTGCCAAGTAGAATTCGTTTGATCTGTACTGAGGGAATCTTTGGAACCATTTTAGCAGGAATGAATAGGAGCCGAATGCTGAAAATGAAAAGAAATATTAGTTGCTAATGTTACAATTGATGATGTTGAATTTTATTATTATACCTGTGGCATTGTCGCCTTGCAAATCAGGGATATCTGAATATGAGAATCCTACTCCTGCTGGGGTCTCCAAGAACAGCAGATTAGCAGCTGTGAATTGGAAACTACAACAGATCAATCCATAAACCTTTTTGTGCGATCTGAAAAAGTTTGAAATATATGAATGATGGCCGGCATGTGCCTTTGTTCCAAGCATGCTTGTTCAACGTTAGCTTCGACGAATCTTTCCTGACTAGAAATGGCCCAATCTCCTGAGCTTCTCCGAAGCCGATCGAAGAACATCCAGGACCTGCAGATGCTAAAACATATCAGAACCAATGCCATAAATTTGATAGAATGGCGTGCTGATTGTTCAAACGCGCGCAGTTCTCAGTTCTTACCTCCATTGAGCCACAGAAGGAGTGGCTTCTGTGCAGGCTTCTGGGTGGCCTCAAAGAACCAGTAGAAGAGTGCTTTTCGGTGGCTCTCGTCTATGGTGACGTAACCTGCGTATTGCCGGAACTCGACCGGCGGCTGGCCAGGGAGCCTGACGACGCGGTCGGCCTCCTTCGGAGCCTCCGCATCATCAGCGTCGATCGAGGGGGCGAATGGCAGCAGGAAAAGCACGAGAGACCGAACAAGAAAGACATTGAGTGATGAAGAGCGAGACATGGATCAAATCAAATGCAATGATTGGAACACCGAGCAATGAAGGACTGTCGAAGATCGCTGCTACAGGTGTTGTGATTTATACAGCTAGAACTCGTTTGACAAGAATATGGAGTCCCGGATCGGCTTTAAGAATTTCAGGGAGCTGGCGATCGAAGACTCAAGAAACGTTGCGTAGAGTAGACAATCCGTGTTGAGTGGGCTTGAGAGTCACATGAAGATTGACTTTGTGCTGAAGAAATTAAACACCAGAAACTCTGGCATTGCTACTACTGCTACTCAGTAGTCTTCTCTTTCAAGATTTGGCTGCAGGCTTGCTGGCAAGAACAAAATAATAATGGAATAAGAAACATCTCTTGATTGTGTGTAGTAGAAGAGAGACCACCACTACGAATGAACTTTATATTGCAAATCTCTTCGACTGCAAGGCTCCAAGACTTTGAATGTTCAATACTTTTTTTTTTCTTATTTCGCGGAGGAGGATTAAGCCTTCAATTGCGTCTTTTTGCCAACGTCAACATGCATTAATTAACTTTGTGATCACTGACATAATCCACCGATCAAATCACTCATTGAATCATAAAAAGTTTATAAATGGATGTACTGTAGGACAAAAATTGGGTCAAATTCAAGTGCTCTATCTTCTCTTCTTAATTTGTCCTCTTTTCATTTATAGGATACTCTGGGCCGTTTGACCAAGCAGTGGACAGCGGGCTGGAATACAAAATGTGTTTTCTCTTCCTCCTCATTTATAATCAATTAGGATAGTATTGTAAGTTTCATATCTCCTATATTTTCTCATTATTTAGGGTTAATGTAATTTTATTTTAATTAATAAAAACATAAATGAGCGAAGGTGGAGGGAATAGCTAAATAAAATAAAACGAAAGTTCGTCTACTAACTGAAGATTAAAAATTAAATTATTAGAAAAGTTTAGTCACTGTTTATCTAATTTAATTTTGTTTTAGTTAAACAAATTAACTTACTGAAAAATTATATTTTTACAAATATGATTTTATTATAAAATATTAATTACTAAATTATTGTTTTTGGATAACTTGATATGATGTTTATTTATATAACCTCTTCTTCAATTATTTATATAACTCTAAAGTATAATACTTAGGTTGTATTTTGTTGGAAGGGAAGAAAAATAAGTCATATGAACTTTACGTGACATGCTACTGTGGCAAGCAACTCAAATGCGAGGCAGAGACGACGCGGCACAGGGAGAAGGAAAGGCGGCACAGGGAGAAGGAAAGGCGGCGAGGCATGGGAGGCAAGAGGATGAGCGACAATGAGCTAGGATGGTAGACGACGAGGCAAGGAAGAGAGAAGAGAGAGGTAGGGAAGAGGAGGATGGGACATCGGGAAGGGAGGGGGCAGGGAGGGAGAAGATTGGGAAGCAAGAGACAAGTGTGGGGACTTTGAGGAAAGAGAAGGGAGAGAGATGGGGAGGTAAGCAAATAGGCTAGGGAGAGAGGAGAGGGAGATCACCGACAATGACAGCAAGGGAAGTGGGCGGTGATGATGACACCAATGAAGGCAATCGATGACGATGAAACATCAGATACTAGCAAAGCGATTGGTGAGCTCGTGAGGCCGTGGGTCAGTGTGCTTGAGAGCTTGCAGCAAGCAATGTTTCTTTCTTGTTTTCTCTCCAATTTGAAGAGAAACAAAAATAAAAGAAAATGATCCTTACCCCTATTCTTTTTTCCCTCCAAGCCAGTCTCCCCAAAAAAACAAAGAAAAAGTTTGATTTCTTCTCCCCCACTTTTCTCAAAAAAAAAAAACACAATCTAAGTTTTCTTTAATTATTATCATCCTTCACTACACATATGATTAGTTAGTTATTTAAATAATAAAGCTTATTTCCTTTTTTTATTATTTAAATTAATTTTTAATAATTATTAAATTATTTAAATTAATATCTTTTTTTTAATTTCTTTTACCTAGTGAAGAGCCTATTTTGGACAATGTTCCCATCATGGGTAGCTTTGTTTTTTTTTTATATATAAAAAGGTGTATTATATTTCACATTTAATACATTATGAAATGATATGAGAAATCTCATTCTCATATTGTAAAAAGGATAAATTTATGAAAAAAATACATGTGGGAGAAAAAAATCTATAAATTTTATTTTACTAGAGAATTTTCAAGCTAAGGCCTTCCTAAGAATATTCTAGTAATATTTAAGATTAAGAAGATGAAATGATGATAATTTTTTTCTATCTTTATTTCCTAAAGAAAATCCAAGAAACAAATGATATCAAACTTAAATGATGAGATTTGATAATTTCCTATATATGAATTTAGTGTACGGTAAAAAGTTTAGTCCTCATAATTTCTTATATATAAATTTAGTTCAACCGATGAGAAGTGTAGTCTTTTATACCAATGTCTTAGAATTAAATCATATTTGGGATTGATAATAAAACTCAGACTCACCCCAACCCAAACCCCTCTTGATGGGAAAACCTGAGTTCATTGGGTTCGAAGAAAAATTGAGTCTTCATTAAACAAGACAGGGTTGGGTCTAGATATTCCGGAACTCTCCTTGAACTTGAGCTCGCCCTAAAATATAATTTTACCAATTATTCCGGTATATATAATAAAATTAACAAACCTAAATTTTTCACACTCTCCCTCAACTTACTCCTTAGTTATTATATATATTAGTATTAAAAAAAATAATTTTTTTATTAAGGTCGTGGAAACCTACTCGCTGACGAGGTAAGGAATAGGTTTAAGAGTGGTGGACTCTGGTCAGATTGGGTAAAACTCACCTCGTTGCCATTCCATTACTATCTTCATCCATTAATTATTTTTTCTAGTATAATTCATTTTTACAACTGTCCAGGATTAAAAAGAGTAATTATTTGCCAATTAATGTCCTGGTAAATTAATAAGATTAGTAGGTAGTTAAAACGACGCTATCATAAAGATCTGGGTGAAAAAATTCCCATCCATAATTGCCTTTGTTATGGAAATTACTTAAATCTATGTTCATTAGACAGAGAATCAAAGGACAAACAATTAGCAAATTCATAAATAATTTTCGAAATAATGAATAAAATAATAATAATTTTATTAATAGAATTGCAAATGTTATATTTTAAAGTTTCACTATTTAACAAAATAAGTATTTTTTTGACATAAGTATTCTCTACAATATTGAAAAAGTTGCAAAAAAAAATGTTTATTAATTCTTTAAATAATAATTTTGTAGATTATATTACAAAACAAATCAGAGAGACCAATTCTAGACAAAACTGTGTTTAATTGAGGGGATAAAAAGTGAGAGGAAAGAGAATTGAAGAAGGAAAGGAGAGAAAAGGGAAATAGGAAGGATTACTATAGTAATTGTTGTAGCTACAATAGCTATAGTAATTTTTTCGTTCGATTTAAACGGAACACAGGCTGTTACAAAATTATATACTGTTTATCTAATTTTTGCTATAGTATTTCCCTTCATATTTCTTTATCCTCTCATTTTCCATCCCCTCCTTAGTGGTGAATTATTTTAGTAAGAATTGTGGTGGAAAAGAACAAAATTGACTCATGAACAAAATTGTCCAAACTGTCAATTTATCATTTGTTGGCGCTTACACCTAATCCACATCTTTTAAAAAATAAATTATGACTCATGAACATGATAATTTTGATGTGATATTAAAAAAGAAATTTTGCTATACGAAATATTAGTATTATATTTTCTAAAACATTCTATCGCGTCAGTGTTCTACTGGCTTGTACGCTTGTGTAGGTGTTCATAGCGAACCACCTGATCCTAATTGTCTCACGGATCGAAATATCGTATACAACAATGCCACGTCCTTTCTCTTTTGAATTCTATAAAGTGATTCATAACTGTTCCAGACCTTCGTCCACTTCCTCTCCCTTTCTCTTCTCTTCGCTCTTCGCTTTTCCATCATAACCGCCTTCTTTTCGTCGACCAAGGGGATATCGAAGGTATCCATTGTTCCCAAAGCCGCTCTCCCACTCCCAGTTCTCTCCATTGAGGAACAAAAGGGGGAAAGATTTCGATCGATCCCTATACTCTCTAAACCTCTATTAATTTCTCGTTTCTTCTGCGACGGAGGAAGAAGAACAAGTGCGCGACGAACCATGTTTATGAAGAAGCTCGTGGAGAAGGCCACCAAAAAGGTAACCCTTGCCTTCATCTGCAGCCCCTTCTTTGATCTGTTTTGGTTTGTCTTGTTTTAGATTTCGGAATTCGCATCTTTTGATTTAATTTGAAATTTGGGAGGAGGCTTAGCTTCTATTTCGTTCATAGAAAACGCCGTTCCTCGGAGCTTGTTCGCTACTGCGAGAGCATTGCATGTGGGTCGAAATAGTTCCAAGGTTGTTTAATTTGGTCTTTGTACCGAGGTTGTTTGATTTGTTGTTCCTTATGATGCATAGCACAATCTGTCTTGTTTGAACGCGTCCCTGTCCGTCAGATTAGGAACATTTCTGGATTTGACGGGGATGGGCGGCTTCTTCGATCTTGGGGAGGATCCATAATTTATTGTTTGGCATTTAATGTGGAAGGGGCTGGCCTGGGTTGTCGTCTGGCTGCACATGAAGAGGGATCGGGGTGGGTCCTTTCCAAATGTAGTCGTACTCAATAGTGATCTTAATTAGGGCTGGAGATTGGAGGGGCAGGGCATGGAGATGACCGGATTCACCGACCAAGAAATTTAAATGAGATGGTAGTCAAATATAGAGTCAAATTAATGCGCACTTCTTGTGCTGGAGACGGCGGTCGAGTGTGGTATTGTTGCTTGTGTAGTACCGGGTCAAGAGACGTGCCGACCAAGGGAATGTAGCCTCGACCGTTAAAAATGAGAACTAGTGAGCTAGCAGCACGCTATGATATGGACCCCGCTGTGATGGGCCCTACACAGAATGGTGGAGTGGATGAAAGAATGACGTGACGGGCAGGGTATAAGTTTTAACTTTCAAGTGTAGTCAATTGGTTTAAGGCTGATAATTAATATCAACCATAATTCTTGAGCTTGCTATTAATTAGGTCCCCCTTCCCCATTAACTTTAACAAATATCATTGTAACCCCTAAACAGTTATATTTTTAATTTTCAATTTCAACCCCAAATCCCAAACTCATACTTTGACGAAGTGAGTCAGGTGCGTAACACTTGATTCTAGGTAGAAAATATTGAGGGTAAATAGACATAAAAATATCGAGATTACGAGGACAATGGCCCAGTATATAATATTTCAGGGGTTATTTATTTCGAGATAATATTCTGGAATGACGTTATCAAATGCTTATTATCTCGAAAGTGTTTTAGGTTTAAAATAATTTTACATATATAACCCCAAACTCGTATAAATTTGTGCCACATACTTTGTCAACCTAAATCAATCAATTCTTAGCACACGTTTAAAAGACGCAAATTCTTGTTGACGTATCTTTTATATTCATTACATTAAAGAATTTTCTAATGTGAGGATATTAATTTGATGTTATTTCTAATATATAAGTATTTTTTAGAAGTAGTTCACTAATTCTTCTGTGTTTACTATATGTAAATTAATTATGATTTGTAATTTTTAGAAGTAATTAATTAATTTCCTCTGTTTATTGTATGTAAATTAATTATAATTTATTTGCTTATCTTATTGTTCACTTGATTCCTCTGTCTTAAATTATTTCCTTTTCACACCATAGTAAACACAAGTAATTAGATAAGGATATATATGCCTGTGCTTTGAAACCCGAAATCTTGATAAGAAGATATAATTTTTTTGACTCGAAACTATACTGCCCCGAAGTATGGAGAAGACAACTTGATCTAGTGAGCTCCGAATCAGTTAATAATAAATATTCTAAAATCTTAATTAAAAATAAATAGATAATTTCCAGGTTACCTAAAAAACTAAACAATTTAATTATTTTGAGCAAGGTCAAATTGGTTGAGGGAAGACAATTAAAATCTATAAATATATAAAAAAAAAACTTAGTACCTGGCTTGATACATGAAAGCATAAAACATTTGAATTAGTTCAAATTAGTTTTTTTGTTATTTTTCACCCAACCTTTGTTGCAAGGATTCCGTGGTCTCACTCCATATTTACATAGCCCAATCATGTAATAACATGAAAAATGTTCTAAATATAGCCCAAGTCAATTGGTAATGCTTTTAACCATCACCAATCTATTCAATGCCTTTAAGGACCCCAAGTACTTAATATTGATTTAGAAATTATTGGTTCTTTTTCAAATTGTCACTTGGTAAAAAGGTTATATCAAAGCATCAACAAGTTTTAAAAATTAGTGATGCTTGAAGTGTCAAAAATTTTTCGACAGTGATAAAATTTTAAGTTTCACTAGTTTGTAATATACATATATTCATATTCTATTATATACAAATTTATATATAATAACTCCATGCATGATATATGAATAATACATCAATATACATGGTTAATAATGAAGTCACAACACAGAAATGTAAATGTATCTGGTATTATCTAATATTCATAAAGCATAGGTAAGCACAACTTACTATAAATATGACCCTGTAATTATTCATTGAAGCTACATGTCAAAGAAAGTCTTCACCATGATGGTGGGAGTAAAGGTCACTGAATGTGTCACAAGTAATGGTAGTAGTTGAGAAGATATGATTGAAGGAGGTGGTTATGGAGGACAAAGAAGAGAGTGAAATTCAAGTAACAAGAGAAGTGCGAAAGATAATTCAATTAATCAATCAAAACTACTCATTACAAGCACTTGAGACATACATAGGTGTGAACGAGTCTAACCCAATTCTAGTTGTCCACTCAGCCAATCTACGCACTTAGAAGATCAAGTTCTTGCAACATTCAACATGTCCAAGTCTTCATGACAAACTAGCACAAATTAGCTCAAACCATTTAGGATTCTTTTGAGTCATATTACTTTAAAATTGTTTCGTGAGTGATCAACAACTTAGCGTAGATCCTCAAAGATTGCTCAAATAATCAAGATTACCACTTGAGCATTTACCAACTCACCTGGACTCTTCTGAAGTGACCAAATATTGATCTCTTTGCGTTACTGCCCAATCATCTTTCCATAAAATGACTACACACATGAAGGATGCAGCCCTAGTGAGGCAAATCACTATTAATCAAGCCCTAGTTGTGTTGAAGTAAAATTGAGCCTATATCAATGCTATTGGATCTTAACTTGATATCTTTACTCAGACTTGATCAATTGTAAGTGTCTCATGAAACCATTCATCAATGTCCTTCTAAATTGACTCTTATATTAATGAAAAAAATCAATGATAATGGAAGATTTGAGATACCTAATTACGAGTTTTGAAAACAACTTACTATTATTGAAAACACTTGATTAATGCTAAAAGTGCCTTATTGATGTAGTTAAAGGTGTTTTTAAATAAATAAAATATCTTAGAGCAAGGTATAAACATACGAGTGCACTCATTTATTCCAAATTCTAATTACTATTGAACTCAAATATCACTTAATTACTATATTTGTGAAAAGTATGAACTATATTGGTTTCATGGCACACTTATACTGTTTATAACAAAATCTTGTTCTTTGAAAATTACTATTGAATTCAAGTATCACTTAATTACCAAAAACGTTTTCATGTTAATTGTTACTCTTTCAATCTGCCATTTTTGATAATTTTTTCTCCTCTTTTCTTTTTGATAAAATAGCAGAATACCGCGGGCAGTGGTATCAACGGCTTGAGGCCAGAAGACGTGAAGCCGCGCATTGCCTTCCACTATGGCATCCCACCGGACTCCACCTCTCTTGCTTACCACCCATTCCAACAAGTCCTCGCCATTTCCACCAGGTAAGGAGGAGAAACAATGATCGAAGCTGCGCCGATCTTCACTTATCCTACCAAAATAATCCAACAATTTCCGGAATCATCATTCCGTTGGTTTTGGTTGTCTCCAGGAATGGGGTCATCAAGCTGTTCGGCAGAGACAATACCCAAGCGCTACTCCAATCGGACTCCTCCACCCCCTCCAAGTTCTTGGAGGTTATTGAACCCTAATCCCTTACCTCCCATCCCTTGTTTTTAAATTGAATTTTTATAATGATATGGACCTTGTTGTCGACGTTGTATTTGGGACTTTCACCCTATTATTCGCACACCTATTTTATGTGAGCTAAAATTCAGGCAAAGTTTAACTCAATGGAAGCCAAAATTGTGATAGCTAGTGATCGTTTGGGACGATAAATTCTTTACATATTTCATAGTGTGACAATTGAGCATAGGGACTAGAATTTTTGGTGACTATAGAAAAGACTTTGGATATGCTTTTCCATGCAATAGATTTTTATGCTAGTATTATATTAGAGGCAGAATGTATATTCGTGGCTTTTCAAGATCTAAAAATGATGACAGAACCTATTGTGGCATCAACTAGTAAGATCTATATTTAGGTACTCAAAAAGGAAATAATTATTTTCTCTCTCCTTGGCAAACACCTTCATAGAGCAACTTTTATGCAAACTATTTGTTAGAAATTATATGGACCACAGAGGAAGGTATAAGGGTAAGTTGATCTTGTATCTCTTTATTCATGATTACTCATACTCAAGTGTGGCATATAATGGCAGTAAAGATCAACTTTTTTTGGGTGCCGACTAGATGTCAAAGAGCATTTGGTCCCTAATTGTGCAAACAACTCTATGGCTCCACCTTTTGTTGAAATCACTAGTATAGATATAGGAGATTGATTCCCAAATAAAACTTGTGAACTAGCAATAAAATAAGCAGATCTATACTCTATTCACATGAGCTAAATAAATGACATGTGTTGTCCTAGGAAATTCCCCACCCATCAACCCTGTCAAGAGTGGATAGCCGGCCATGGAAAAGAAGCTAAGTGATATATGAGAATTGTGGTATTTTTTCTTTGAAACCAAACCCCACCTCATGTTAATCCACACCTGCAGCTCTAAGTTAAATGGTCTCATATGTAGGGCAAATTGAAAAGATGTTTAAAGTTTTAGGTAACTAGTGAATGTGGTTGGCCTCCAATTAATGTTGGATTTGGATGCTCTAGATGAAGGGCATACCAAAATTTTTTTTAACTAGGTCTTTTAATTAAATCCACAAGAAGATGAAGTCTTCTATGATAAGTGCAATACGTTCTAGCAACTGAAAGCATGGCTACAATGGTGCCAATATGTTCTAAAAGTCATATCCAAGATCCCTCTAGTGTTTAGTTAAGTTTTATATTGTGGCTATTAATCTTCAGTAGTAAAAAATAGGTAAAGAATAATCTAATAGAACACAAACAGGGTTGCAAATGAATCAACAACCGGGCTGTTAATACACATGTTGAATTGTAAGTATGAACTCTCAGATCTCTACAAACACTTAATTATTTGTATGAAAGTTGATGCCGATTCTTGTTCATAGGTCCAGAAACTCAGTTGGTATCCTGTTGTAAAATAATGCATGTTTGCATAGCTTATGATTCAGCTACCTTTCATGAATTTACCATGATCCAAATTGGCATTGGGGTTCTTCTTTCTCTCCTTGTGGTAGTAATTTATGTTGATCTAGTGCGTCGTATACTTGCAGTTTATGGAGGATCAAGCAGTCCTTCTCAATGTGACTAGTCAGAATCATATTGAGGCAAGTACTTGAAACTTTTGTTCACTTATATCATATAATGATCTTTTATACATGACTTTGAATCTTGTTATATGTAATTGATTGATTGTGACTTTGTATTTGCAATGAATCATGTATCTAAAGCTTATAACCAACGCTAACATTGCACTATTATGTTTTGTTTAATATCATCTTCAAAGAGTTCCAATATTGAGACCAACCGATAAATATTGTTTAATATCATATTTATAATGTGGAACCTCTGTGTAGTATTTAGGTGAAATTTAGGATGTCCATACACATCTCACAGTATTATATTTTTGTCATTAGTTACACTTATGTTTGAGATGTAGGTTAAACCATTGTGGGTCCATTTTGTTATTGAGCTTGGTATTTCTGCTTGTCTTTCATTTTAATTTGATATATTAAGGTGAACTTTAAGTTACAAAATTAATTATTGGAATGCTAAAATAATTGCTTTAGTTGTTTGAATTTCCATTAATGCATTGATATCAATTTGTAGGTATGGAATATTGAGAAAAAGCAACTCTCCCATGTGCACATTTTCAATGAGGAAATCACCTCCTTTACTGTGGTGCAACAAAGTTTCTATATGTATCTCTCTCCTTAATTATTTTATTTATACAAGAGGTACTAGTTAATCCTGTTTATGTTGACTTAAATATTTGAGTTCCTACTACACTAGTTACGTTGGGGACTGCCTTGGAAACGTCACTGTTTTGAAGCTTGATCATACATCACTATGCTTGGTTCAGATGCCTTACAGAATTCCATCCTCAGAGTCCCATGGTAACTATCATTCCTCTAGTTCCCTTTTCCTTCATTAGTTGACGCTTTTTGTTTATTGACTACAGTCTACCTATAATGGAAAAGGTACCTTTTACTTGAGATGCATTTGCCTACTATACAGCAGTATACCAACTTGGGTATGCTAAATTAATCAGTTGTAGCTTACCTATTTCATATATTCAAGTTCATGGTTCCTATTATGTTAGGTAGTTCTAGTTATGACTATCAATTTCTATTGCAACAAAGTTAACCATTCTATTTTGTCCACCATTGTATCTCAAGGATTATTGTTTTGGCAGTTTATGTTGGAAACATTTTACTTATAAGAAATGACAGTCAGAGTATTATTAAGATCAATAGCAATCTTCAAAATATCTTGTGAGAAAGGATCTTGGAGATCCATTACACATTCCTTGGAATTGAAGTTTCTTATTAATTTAAATGTCTCTCAAAGGAAATAAATGGTTCTTCTGGAGGAAACATGACTATTTGGTTACAAGCTTCTGTTAACACTCTACTTTTACCTGATCAAAAATTTCAGTTGACAATTAAGAGGTGGCTAATCTTATAAGATCTTAGGTTAGTGGATAAAATTATTTATCTCACAGTTAATGGACCAATATTTCTTTTTCTGTATCATGAGTCAATATATGCAAGAATCTAATAAATTTCATTTGGAAGTTTTTTCAATGTAATGAATTATCTTAATGGATACTTACAGAGGTTTAATATATCAAATGTTTATACATGTGAAAGTTGGAATATATTAAATGTAGTCAATTATCTTAATGGACACCTATAGAAAATATTCAAGGAACATGCGATCGATTCTAGGTTTTTGCACTTATAGTGGTGGTAGCATTATCATTTCAAAAAGTAAGAAATAGTGATATGATGTAGTTGTGCAATTTATTAAGGATTTTAGTAATGCTTGTGCCAAGCCTATGACAATGCATTGCAGTAAGCTATCTACTATTTACAGCACTAGTAATGTTGTTTTTCTTAGCGTACAAAATCTACTAAAGTTAACTATATCTTCATTAGAATTTATTCAATTCTTATACTAAATTTTAGTTACTTATTTTAGTGTGCTTAGTGGTAGTAATTATTGTTTTAAAAACCGGTATGCACCACATTATGGGTAGTAGATTGGTTTGGTACTAGTAGTTGTAGTTTTGGTACGTTTGGTATTGGTACATCTATTATATACTAATCTGAGACGGTATACTAGTATGGACTAAGATTTTAAACTCTGCTAGTAACTTATATTGGTGGAATTAGTATTAGCCATCTATATATTTTATACACTTGAATTATTGAATTATATTATTTGTATATCTGAAGTCTGAACTAGTATAGAAAAGGAAACTTAAAGTTTTATGCTGCACAGGTTTTTTTACGTGATGCTCTTAGCGTGAACTAATTAAATTTCTGCAAATCTTCCTAATTATGGTAACAGGTACATCAACTGATCCAGATAGTGATACTTCTGTCATATTTACATCGCCACAACCAATGGCTGAGAGCAAGAGGTAAATCTCTGCATTGTTTCTCACATTCAGTACGTGCAAACCTCCCTTCCTTCCTTATGTAAATGCTTAATTCTATTGTAATACAACTTTGCAAATGAGTTATTATTTGTTTTTATTTGTCTCTCTTCCAATCCCCTTGTAAACAATGGTTTTCTCCTCTCTTTGCCTCTTATTATTGTTCTCTCTAAGTGGTATCTAAGCCCAAGTTGATCCTTGTTTACTACTTTCTATTTTTTATGCCCTGACAATATGCCCCTTCATCAACTATGGTTTTAAATACTAATGATGTAGTGTAGTTTGTATTGGTGTACTAGTTGATGTATGTATATTATACTTTGTATGTGTTTACCAATCATATACTAGTATAATACATGATTGAACCGATACAAACTAATTGCATTGTTAGGTATAGATTGGTTTTGAAATTATGCCACCAACAAATTTACTTGCTCATACATAGAGGGGCGTGCAAAAATAATTGATTGAACTGTTAAACTGTAGTTAACCGACCGAACCGAACCGGTTTTGCAATTAACCAAACCAAACAATTCTTTTAACAATTGGTCTTGTTCTATGTTGGTCGAACTAGCAGTTAACTGACCGAGCTGGTTATATGATAAAATTTTATCAAAATTATTTTAAAAGGGTGGCCACTCCATCATTCACCATCGGTCATTTGCCACTCCACCGCTGCCAGACACCCTCCACCGCATGTCGGCAACTGCTGCCGCCAACTGCCTACCATCGGCCGCCCGTACTCGGTCTCCTACTGATTAACTAAAAATTAATAATTAACTGCACTGAAAAACTAGTTAACTGGTTCTATCGGGTTTTTCCCAAACCGATGGATTCAGTTCAATTCGGATAATTGCCTCACGGTTCATCCCTAATAGTAGTATTCGCTCTCTTGTTTCTAATGCCCACAATAGACCATCTAGGACCCAAAGGTATGTGGGGGCAAAATACAATTATACAAAGTTTTATGGACAAATTAAATAACCAAAATTGAATTAGAGTCTATAATAAAAAGTTCTAATAATTACATAAAAAACCTATAAATCAAGTTTACTTATAATAATTTGGGAGGAGGGGGTTTTGTAGTTTGCTTGTCAGTTATCACGAAATGCCAATCACCAATTAGTATAAATTTACGTGATTATCTTGTAATTGCAATCGTCCAACAGTTAATATTTTTTACATGAGGGGGGAATATAAAGATTAACATATGTTAAGTGTGGGCAAATTAAAACTTTTATACGTATAATATAATAAATATATATGTATATTTTATATTAATTATCCAAGTGAGTGGGGGCATCTGTGCACACTCTCTTGAACGTGGCTCTACGTCACAACATTCTCTCTTCCTCTTCTTCTCCTCCTTCCTTTTGATAACTTCATTTGTTGAGAATGACACCAACTTGATGATGGGTTGGTGGTTGACATTCAAGGATCAAAATCTTAATTAAGATGGATGAGCTTGGGGATTTATCTTGCCTCTTTCAATATATCACTGAACTAATTAAGAGAGAATGTAGGTGAATTAGGCCAACCTATTCAATTGTGAAAGGAGGATGACAATGATATAGGTTGGAAATGATACTCCATTTAGCCCAACATAGTTGTAAGGTTAATATTCTCAATTACAACATCAACAATCATCTCAATAATCATCCATCCTAAAATTTCAACCAAGTCAGTTACTACCAATTTAAGGAACAAGATGGAAGATCATAGGACCAAAGAATACTCTATTAAGATGGGAAATATGAAAGGAAAAAAATAAGAGTTAAATAAGAGTCTAAACTAACAGATGATCCTTTTGATAATTTCATTTGTTGAAAATGGCACTAACTCAATGATGGGTTGGTGGTTGACATTTGAGGGTCAAGATGTTAAGATGGACGAGCTTGGGATTCAATATGTCACTAAACTAATTAAGAGAGACGATGTAGGTAAATTAGACCAACCTACTCAATTGCGAAAGAAGAATGACAATGATGATAGGCTGGAAATGATACTCTATTACAGCATCAACAATTATCTCAACAATCACCTATCCTAAAATTTCAACTAAGTCACTGTCAATTTAAGGAACAAGATGGAAGAGCTTAGCACCAAAGAATACTCTGTTGAGATGGGTAATATGAAAGAAAAGAAGGTATAACTGATTCCTTATTTGCAATTGACAAGGACAAATACCGAAACTCAGATGAGACCTCTCCTTCCATTACACCTTTGCATCATGAGATATAGAATCATTCAAGAGATGTGGATAGAAATTCGAGCATGGACCATAAAGTTAGTGGATATGGAGGTGGTGGTGTTTTAACTTAAATTTCATTGACACAATATCTTGAGCCTTGAACTTGTGATGCTAGATTTACATATACAACACAAGATGAACACTACGGAATATGGACTATGGTGGGCGTTTAGTAGGCCTCTAAAGGAATCACATACTAATGTCAAAGGAGAGATAAGGGTCAGTTACTACAAAATAAAAATAAATGATTTTGACAACTACAGATAAAATCTATTCTAACATCAAAGTTTGGAAGTGTAGCATTCCACTTGAAACAAAGTTGTAAAGGATAAAAGATACAAACTTCATACGAAGGTTCTTCCATGTATCCTTATCTAGTCTTGGGTTTGTTTTCCTTTAGAACATAAGGTTTATTAAGCATGTAGACTTCAACATAGTACTCTAATGAGATGACTTCTAAATGTGGGCATTGTAAAATCATATTTCAATTTAGGTCAGGTGCAATTGGATCTACTATTCTAAAAGTCTCCACTCATTCTGGATGTAGTAGGGACTCAAATTAAGTAACTTTAGAAGAGGAACTCATACTAGCCAAGTAACATATAAGCCTAGTTTTATTTAAATTTAATTTGTAGGTACCTTATAATTAAATAATTTAAAATTTTTGTAGGTTTCAAGGGCATGTGAGATCAAACTGAAGGGGAGAGTCCTGTTCAAAATTAAGCTTAAAACAAGCTTGATTTGGTATCAAGTGTGGGTATGGTCATTGTATACCAGTGCAAATATGACTAGTACACTAGCTCGACCGGTACTTTATACTGTGATTGTGATGTATACTTTGACTTTTTTATAATCCTTCTCCATTGCTTCACAAATTCTTTAGAAATATTGATTAGCAAGAAAAGAAACACACCGGTAGTTACTTTAGGTGTATTATATATATGCAAAATTGATCTTTTACGTGCAAATATGACTAGTACACTAGCTCGACCGGTACTTTATACTGTGATTGTGATGTATACTTTGACATTTTTATAATCCTTCTCCATTGCTTCACAAATTCTTTAGAAATATTGATTAGCAAGAAAAGAAACACACCGGTAGTTACTTTAGGTGTATTATATATATGCAAAATTGATCTTTTACGTGCTAATCAACGTATGCATCTCCTGTTGCAACAATAGATTCAAAACTGTTCCAAGCATCTTCTGGTAGTTGTTGGAATTTGGAAAGATTAACTACGTGAACTATGAAGTACAGTTGTTTACTTGTTATATTATAGGATTAAGGCTGTTCTTGAACTTTATCTAACTCTCTCAATCTTGATCTCTGAACAGGATTCTCATTATCTTTAGAGATGGATTTATTACTCTGTGGGGAATCCAAGAAAGTAAAGCAATATTTGTTGCTGGTGGAAATGCACACCACCATTCATCGCATGAACCAAAGACTGTGGTTTCAGCATCCTGGGCCTGTATCTTTGGAAGTAAAGTTGTGGTTGGATATAGTAGTGGAGACATTTTTCTTTGGGCCGTACCTGTGACTTCAGAAATTAAGAGTGAGGCACCTAGTAATCAAAATGATTCACCTGCGTCTCAAACTGTTCCTCTTCTCAGGCTTAACCTAGGATATAAGATGGACAAGATCCCAATAGTTTCTTTAAGGTGGTTTGCCCGTGATGAAAGTTCAGGTTGTTTATACGTTAATGGGTTCAATGATGCTGGATCCACTCATTCCTTTCAGGTACAAGACTTTTGGACTTTCATATAGGACTTTTTGTTCTTGCACATCAAGTATTGATTTTTGCTTCAAGAATGTATCAATCTAAGGCAATTGTGTATCTGCTTACCCATATTGCACTTGCACCATAAGACTATATAGAACTTGATTCAATGCTAAACCCAAAATTGAAGTAGATGGGGTGAAAGTTTATTACTTTCTTTTCGAGAATCCCATGGAGCTGACTTATATTTTTGCACTAGCTGCTAAATTGTTTGAGCATCGGAGTGTTCTTTGAATATACACATATGCACACATGTATACTAGGAGTAAGTGTTCACCTAAATTACCATGAAATTTGAAGTTTTCAATGAGCCATGAATCTTGTACCTTTTGTGTTGACACAAAAATTCAGAAGTTCACTGGGTATAGTATATTAGAAACATGATTGATTACGATTACCTATTACCTAGTTAAACATAAAGGTAAATATAATATATGTCTATTACACAGTTCTTTTGTTGTTTAAACAGAATTTTTGGGAATGTTCTCTTTTATTAAGCGCAACATACTTACCCAAGCATTTTATGCTTCATAAATCTTTTATCTAGGATCACTAAGTTTATTCCTTTTCCTTCTCATTTATTAAAAAACTGGACTGAACTACTTGGTTCGAATGGTACATACTGGTCCTACTAATATAAGCTTGTACCATGCAAGAAATTGAAAATGGGTTTGTACCGCTCGGTATGGCTGGTAGGTACTAGTTTGACCTCCAACCTTGGGTTTTTGCCTTTTATATTTAAACATATATATAATATATGTTATTAATACCAACTGATATCAAGTGTCAGTCCTATCCGGTTAAGACTGGTATCTTGAACCTTAGTAATACTCATCGTTACCACCAGTCATGGCACCCATGTGGTTGGTATTGCTAGTATCATGTGTGGTAGATATCACATCGGACGGTATAGACTGATATATATAATCTTGAAATATCCTTTCTTATATTTGATTATCTTTTCTCTTTGAATTTTTATATGAAACTTAAGTTTCATAAATTTCCTTTCTCAAATTTGGTTAGGTTATAATCATCGATGGGAATACTCAAAATCGAACAATCAAATTGGCGCTTCCCCTGACTGAACCATGCTTAGCTATGGAAATTGTTTCATGCTTCAGTGACCGGAGGAAAAACAAACCAAACATTCTTGTTCTCTTGCTAAGATCTGGTCGTCTATGTATCTATGATGATTCAGAGATAAATCATTATTTGTCACAATGTCAATCAAAATCACACCCAACTCTTCCTAAGCAATTGATGGTAACACTTCCAGTTGGTGAGTCGAGCATTACTGTTGCCAAACTTTTTGTATCTGCATCAAATGTCATGGATGAGGTTGGTTCAGTTTTCCCTTTTGTACAATGTAGCGATTATATTTAGCTATGGTTATGAATCATTTTAAATTCTTCCTCATTGTTCCAACGTTCTGTATGCTATGTAGGACCAACTATTCTTGCCCAATAAATACCATTCTCTCTTCTCGATGAGTATCAACGAAAGAGATGGTAGTCATCAAAATTCTACACAGTTGAGTGGACTTTCGAAAGCGAAAAATTTTTTGGTTACTGGGCATGTTGATGGAACTGTCAATTTTTGGGATGCATCATGCCCACTTCTGCTTCCAATTATGTCAATAAAGCAGCAGGTTTTTTATCTTCCCTACGCATAAGTTTGCTTAAAATACTATGGACTAGTGTTAGTTCTGAAAAACTTACGTTGATTTATATCAGTTAACTGAAAGTTCTGCTCCAACAGTTGCTCCAGTAACGTCATTGTATTTTGATGTTTCTTCACGCCTCCTTGTGTCTGGTGCTCAAAGCGGATTGGTAAAATGCTTTTTGTTTACATAAGGAAAATAAATAAACACTATGAAATATCTGAATATATCTGTTATTGCATTAAGCTTGTTAGTTTTGCAGATTCAGATTTTCCTCTTCAAAAAAGAGCAGACCGCAGAAAACATTTTGTCCTTTCTGCAAGGTAATCGTTGTCCTTAGCTGATCGCAGGAGAATGGATAACACCTTTGGCATCTTCGTGTGGCCAAAATTATGATATCAAAATTGCTATTGGTATAGAACAATTAGGCCCAGGATTTACAGTACACTATGACCACTCAGAGAGAAGAATCTATTAGCTTGATCGCAGGAGAATGGATAACACCTTCGGCCAAAATTATGTTATCGAGACTGCTATTGGAAAAGAACAAATTAGGCCATAGACATGATTTATAGTACACCATGACCACTCAGAGAGAAGACATGGAGTGTATTTGTGAAGATGTGATAGATTCATGAAAAGAAATACTGACAAGGCAACAAACATTGACATGGAAGCAACCAAGGTCTTGCTCCATGTCAATGCACCGGTCCGATATTTGACATCTCACCTATATTAGTCGAATTGATCTACAATATAGCAAGTATCGGACATTGGTATCTATAACTCATACCGGGTGGTGCATATTAGTTTTAAAAACCTTGAAACTAATATTTCTTCCTTAAGAGTTAAAATGGGTTAACACAATAATGAATAAATGCACAGTACTAGAGGGACTTATTTAATAGTGGTGTAAGTAGCTGATTATGTCATTTCAAATCAATACAACTTGTCTTTTATCTTGGTAAATCTATCAGAGGCAAAGCAAAATCAAGAGTATTGATCTTGCTAAATTAGGGCATCAGGACCTGAAGTGTAAAGTTGTTTTTAGTACAATGTAGTACCTGATTATTTTACAGTTTCTGTATGCTTCCTAATCAACTTTAGAACACCAATGGACAGTAAATGTTTTCTGCATGTCAAACCAATTATGTGTATCTGTTCTGTTGGTTTAAAATGAATAATGTTTATTTATCACCTTCTGTCTGAACTTCAGTCTTTTAATTTAGCCTCTTTCCTAATAATGCTTTTATCTTTGCACATGTTTTGGATAAAATCAGCAAAGCAAGGTGATAACTACACGGTTCAGTGTGTCAAACTCAAGGGAGCAATAACATCCATCTGTGTAAATATGGATTGCAAACGTCTCGCCGTGGGAACAGATAAAGGATATGTAAGTACCAATTACTGTTGAAACGGTGAAATTGGCAACTTGAAATTCCGCCTATCTCGTCATGTTTCTTTAAGATACTTTGCAGGTATTAGTAATTTCTCTCCCCCACAAGTATGTCAAAGTTCATAACATACACTAGCTAGTTGGCAAAGTATATACTTAACATTTTTCTTCTACAATCAACTGTTACAATATACTAAAAATACTTGATGAGTCTTTTGACTTTTCCTTTATGATTCTCTAAAAAGGACTTTGAAGATTTTCATACAATCCTTTGTTGATCAACCTGGACACTCTTTATAGATATTGTGTTATCACTAGGGTTTTAAAATGTGATATGTTCTACTTGGTATAAGTGGTATGTACTGGTCCAACTCTCCACCGCTATATGATATATACACACATTATATTCAAATGGACCATACATTGATATGTAATGGTCTAACAATGGATCAGTATACGAATTTTATAATCATGGTCCACAATCAAACAATTTTCTTTTGTATACAGATCACCCATTATTTATCTAAAAAATCAACCTATGATCATTTCTAGATCTCAATTAAGTCAAAGTATGTGTTCTAGCTATGAAAAGATATTCATGCCCCCATGATCTGCGATATGTGAACTTTTATCCTCGTTGACTAATGAATTTCAATAGAGGAATAATAATCTACTTTGTACAAAAACACTAATTATAGTTTCAGCTTACAAGATGGGAGGTAGGATTTATGGTGAAAATTGTCAGAGAAATAAAATACTTGGTTTATCCAACAATACCAGGGATTGCTTGCGAGGGGTGCAGGAATCAACATTATTAATTCTAAATTGGGACTCCATTGATCATGTGAATATGTGATCACTGAAAACAAGTGAATTTTTTTGCTAAGTACTGTTGAGTTCATCTATTTGGTTTCTCCGTCTTGTTCCATAAAATGTTTTATTAAAACAAACGCATGTTTTACAAACTCAAATAAGCAGTATGCATTGCCGCTGTAATATACTACAGAGAGGTTATTTGCTAACATTTGCACTCTAGAAAATTATAGAATATCCGTGCCATGTGGAGAGGAAACAGAAATATAATGGCCCGCGTTCATGATGGTTGGCATGTCCATTCCATGTGGCATATATGTATACACACGTAGCATAACGTACGTCTTCCAGGTATCGGTAATACAAGTGGAAGGAGCTTCTGCCATTTTATATCAAAAGCAAATCCCAAGTCAACTTTGTAGTGGTATCATCTCTTTGAAATTTGGGAATTGTGTCCAAAATGGATTAGAGAAGGAGATATTGTTGGTAGGGATGGAAGATTCATCAGTTTTTGTTCTTGAAGAAAGTACAGGGCATGCTTTAAGCGCTAGTCCAATCCGGACTAAAAACCCCTCCAAAGCTCTACTTATGTGTATATTAGGTATGCTCTACTATAACCTTTTCTTATTTCCAGTCTTGTGTTTTTACTTAAGCAGAAGTGCTGTGAAAGCCATTAGGATGGCATAACAAGTAGCTGTTTAATCCTCAATATGAATTAGATGCATCACAAGATGGAGTATCAACACCAGACTGTCAGAATCCAAGTAAAGATTGCTATTCAAAGCAGTTCATGCAAAAGCAGCCACTAATATTGATTTGCTCTGAAGATGCAATTCGACTATATGCCCTAGGTCATGCAGTTCAGGTAAAGATACTTCACACTTTTTAACTTTACAGAAAGTACAAATAAACTTCATTCCTGGTTTTTTTTATTGATTTTAGGGTACTAAAAAGGCCTACGGTAAGAAAAGACTAGATGGAAGATGTTGTTATGCATCGATTGTACATGGTCCTTCATTGGATGTCGGGCTGGTGCTTATCTTTGCTTGTGGCAAGATGGAGATAAGGTGCTTCATATTCTTGGAGTACCGCTTACCATTAAATTGTTGATGCACCTTCCTGTACATTGACTTAAATATTTCCATGAGCTGATTATGTTGCCACAATTGCTTCTTCATGTCTTCACTAAGAATTAACAGACTAAGCACATATGACTAATATTTTGAAAATGACAAATTTCAGATCCCTTCCAGATTTAGCTGTCTTAAATGAGGTTTCCCTGAGAGGCTTAATCTATCCAATATTGAGATCGCCCCAAAGTTTTAATGTATTCTGTGCTTCCTCAGAAGGAGAACTTCTGGTGAGAACTGACTGTGGAATCACCTGGGTTAATGAGAACAATCATTTGTTTGACACTCCTATAAATTTCTGAGATTTATGAATGTGGGTTAGGTTAATGGAGATCAAGCAATGCTCTTTCTTTCAGTTTTGTCTCAAAAGGAAGTGTACAGGTATGATATCAAGACGAAATATTTAGAAAAGCTAACCAAAGGCATGGTAATCTGATGCTTTCTGTGTTGATGAAGCTAGCACAGCATCTGTTTATTATTCAAGATTTTACTATTTCCCTACATTATTTCCTTTTCAACTCCATTTTGGTTGATGCAATCATGCTTGGTGGCAGAATCTGTTTTCAACTAGATGTTCAAATATCAGTTTTTTGCATGTTTTATAATGATATTAGAATTTAACAATTTGGACCTGTTTTGGGCTGCTTAGAGAAGTGATGTTGGTGCTTGTAACGCTTTTCACCAGCGGCACTGTTTAGAGCAGTAGGGAACAAGCTGCTTCTCGTCGCTGCACCAATTTTCTCATTCCTGCAGCTGAGATCTACCTGCCTAGCGCACCCTCCATAGCGAGCTCCACTACCTGGCTGGCTAGTTCCTCTCCCAACTAAGCTCCAGAATACAATGGAGAAGCTATGCGCCAAGCTGCACTAACCGGCACTGTGTAATGTAGCACTAAATTTCCAGATGACAACACAACACAACACTTTCACAAGATTGCACGACACAACACAATAAGGCACCCCAGACAACTTCTTTCGTAACATAACAATACTTGGTCAAACAGCACATTACCTTAAAACACGGCAGAGCACTCCAAACAGCTTCTTTCTCAAGAGCATGCATTTTCTCAAACCGTACCTGGCTGTATGGGATTGACGATGAAAAGATAAGATTAAAAAATGTCTTATTCTTGTTTTGATACCTGTGCTTTATGTGTAAGTTGGCGCTTTTCCTGTTATAATTTTGTAGTAGTAATGATTAAGATTTTAAATACTGGTCCATTCCAATATACCAGTTTTGGATTGGACTGATACAAACTAGTACTTGTCTGACACTATCATATTGATTATGGTTGACAACAATATATTATTATAATATATGAATTTTATATAATAATATAGTAATACTAAATTACTAGTCCAAAACTAATATCTTCTATGTATTGTTACCATATGAGACCAGTACTGAACAGCAGCCTAGTACCTTAAACATTAGGTACCATTAAAACCAAAGTTTTCTTGTTATGCAAAGACCTACCTGTAGTGTTTCTAGTAATGGAATATTTGAAATAAGATAATTACTGGAGATTGCCCTTTTCTTTGTTCTATTGTATCTTTAGCTTCTCCTTTGCTTGCATGTTCTCTTTTCTTCTTTTCTCCTCTGTGTATCTCTATTCTTAGCAACTCTAATGCTTTTGACTTCTATCTGCTATTTCTTGATACATTTTCTTTGGCTGGTCTTCGGGCCAACCATTCTTCAAGAAAGAAATAAGATATCGAGGGAAACATAAAGACAATTGATAATTACAAGTTAAACAACCTATTATGTCATGAAGGTTCTCATTCCAGCTTTACATTTTAAAGCCACCTAACTTAGTTATTTTCAGGCATTTAGAATGTATTACCAAGGTATATTCCGGGAATCTCTCTCCACGGGAAGGGACTCCCATCATGAAGACTCCCCAAAAAGAGAAGAAAAAGGTACAATATTCAAGGTTAGGCAATGTTATTATCAGTTATGGCATATGAAAAATTCCTGGTATCCAGGGAATATTCAGCATGGTTATCAAAGAAATGAAAGGAAACAAGACAAAACAGACCCAAGAAAATGATACAGATGGTCCTAATGCTTCTGAAGAACTCTCAGCTATATTTTCAACATTTAATTATACACAATCTGATGAGCAAAGAAATATCTTTGTCAAAACAAACGAAGAAGATTTTGAGCTAGATATTGGTAATTGCCTTAACGTCTATTCATTTTTCAGTGTAGCACATTTGTTAACCACATTTATTTGTCTTTTTCATCTTTGAAGACGATATAGACATTGAAGATACTAAAGAAAAGCATAAGGGTCCGAACTTTGCTGTTCTAAACAAGGAGAAATTAGGCAAGAAACTCCATGCCCTCAAAGGTTAGGCTAAGTAAGAATATCTTGAGCTGGATATTGGTAATTGTATCAACGTCTGTTCATTTTTCAGTTTGGCATATTTGTTAATCACATTTATTTATGTCTTTTTCATCTTTGAGACGATATAGACATTGAAGATAGTAAAGAAAAGCACAAGGTTAGGCAAGAAACTCCATGCCCTAGTCTTATGTATGTTTAGGGATGCTAATGCCAAGAGTAGTAGGAAAAGATAATTCAGATTAGTTTATTGAGTTCATATGTCCCGGTGTGAATCCTTATTTCGGATGGGAAACTCAGTATTTAACTTTTGCGTGGAGTTGCAGGAAAACTGAAGTCAAATGTAGAAAAGATTCACTCGCCAAAAGATGAGCATGAGGAAGTGAAGAATATGAACCCGGTTGACCAGATCAAGCAAAAATATGGATATACAAAGAATGACGTACGTGCAACATATCCAGATTCCACATTTATTTGGCTGTTTAAGTTTTCTCATTAAGTGCCTAAGTTTTTTCTGATCATATTTTCTTAAATTAAAGCATTGGCTTATTTTTCTTTCTAGCACTTATGATACATGACCATGATACAGGAGTCAAATATTGCAAAAGTAGCAGAGGAGAAGCTAAGGGATAACGTTGCCAAGTTGAAGGTACTTTATGTTGTACCAATTCTGAGTGCTAAATGTCAATTTCATGATCGACAGCGTAAGTTAGTCTTGAACAAAAATAAAATAAGAAATGATGAGAAATTTCCATAGAAATCTTGATATTGATTATTTATTTAACGCTTCCACATTGTATACTTGTACAATTTGAAATTTTGTAGTTTTCGAACAAATTGAGGTTTTAATGTGAAACCCCATCATACAATTAATCAAACATGGACCTACTACTTTATGTACTAACACTTCTCTCTGCCATATTCACATATTAAAGTAATGTTTACTTGTTTAAGTTGAGAACTTTTAATTTTAAATCTAAGACTTATTGATATACACGTCTTGTCTCCAACTATACACACAATGACACAAGTACTAGTACTATCTTGGATCGGCACTGTCCATACCAGGTTGTACGAACTGAGTTTTAAATCCTTGCAGTGAATAAATCTACATAAGTTAGTTATAATGATTAGGAGCTACCCTAAACCTGCTTGTTTAAACTTTTGAATTAGGGTGAATTACTAGTTATACCTATGTTGCAAATAAGATCATTAAACTGTTCATTGTTATGGTGAATCATTGATATAGTAGACGTTTTTATAATTGAAGTGTCTACATAAATAAACTTATCAGATTTAGTGAAACAACTTTTCATTTAGACCATTAACATATGAGATTTGTTATAATAATTATTATACAGTAGATTTATTGTTTATCCTAGTATTTTAAATTTCCTCATGACGTTAAGACTCTATTAGTGAAATTTAATGTCAGGGACCTAATTGTCATAAGTTTGATAATGTTTCGCAGTGACCTAATTGTCATAAGTTTAATAATGTTTCGATACCATGTAGTAAAAATTAGTTTAGTGACTTAATCACAACATAGATGATAATTCAGTTACTAGATAGTTAAATTTCCTTTTTAATTAATATCCACTAGATCTGAGTTAAAAGCTACCGTTTACTGAGAACATGGCATCAAGAGCTATACCCTATGTCACTTATCATCTGACCCTTTCTAATTCTTTTTCTCATTTCCCTCATTTCTTATTTCATTCGGAAATTGAAAATGAGAAAATGAGAAAAAGGTCATGTTAGGGAAGTATGATTGAAAATGCCTAGTACTTTTTGAATGAGCATTCCTCGAGTGCACCTCATTCATATATTATGATTTATAAATAGATATCATTAATAATTTTTGCTACTCTAAAAGTTTTGTTGATACTCGGGGGATACTCGTTGCAGCTGCTTTCGAAGCCGTTCTGCTTGCGCACGATACATTAATACATTATTACATTTCTATACCTTTGGCTGATTTTTCCAGGCCATTGGGTTGCGGACATCAGAAATGGAGAGTAATGCACAGACGTTTTCATCCATGGCAAAAGAATTTCTACAAGCTACGCAGGGCAAAAAGAGCACTTAAGTCATCTTATCGTAATTACTTGCATAGGCATTAGTATTCTTGAATCTTTCACGGCGCAGTGGACAGTTGCTCATGTGTAGTTTCACTGTGTTAATTTACACAGTTTGTTTCGTGTGAATTACAATATTGAATAAAGTTTGGTTTCCGTATAAAACTGACTGCCCTAAAATGTTAACCAGGACTTAAATGAATCTCTCTCTTGTATACTATGGTTACAAATTTTTACACAAGATAGTGTGATCACAGAAGCAACGTAAAGATTAGACACCAACCCGAAACAAATTATAGAATACTTGCTACGAGATAGTAGCATAACTGATAACGATTAACGAGAGACGAAAGATTGCGTATCTTGACAGATACTAGAGTTGGGTGCTGCCAGGTCTCTGTTACCATCATGCTCTTTCAGATATTTGTCGTTCATCTGATGATCCTCAGGGAGCCGGTAGACATAATAGCCAATAGCAATTGCCAGATCAGCGCACATTAAAAAAGATAAAACATGCAGTCCCTCTCATCAGCATCTATAGTCAAGTAAGCTCTATTTTTCACGGGCAACCACGCAACAATCAATATCACGTGTGAAAACGATACATCCACATTATCTAGGGGCAAGACAATGTCACTGCTGCGTAGTCCGTAAAAACATTTGGCATTATAATTACCTGGACGCCTAGACTACAATGGCAAAGTAACAACAGGCATTTCTTTTGCAACAGATGCATTTCGGCAACAGATTAGGCAAGAAAGATGAAAGAAAATAAGGAAAGAACTCAAATATCTATAAACCATGCATAGTTAGTTGTATTACAACAAAAGGGGTAAGCAAAACGGAAGCATCCAAAACATCAAAAAAGCTGCGTTCTCTTATCCACCTTGTGAAGGCGATAAAGGCTACATCAGAATCCTACATCTTTTTTGATTTTCACACTAGCAAGACAATAAAAGAGGATAAACAGAAAGAAAATGAGCCCCTTCGACTAGCTACTTCACAAATGAAGTTTGTTTTTCCTTTGCATTATTAGTCATCGTCTTCCTCCTGCAACAAGATTTAGAGAAACAGAAGTAATACAATAAACAATTTACATGTATCGAGTTTTAGCAAACAAAAGAGTATCAATTTAAAATAAACCACCTCCCCATCTTCTTCTTCGTCATCCACTTCAGACTTTGATTTATCAGACGCTTCCCCTTCCACTTCGTCCTCAGCGCTTTCGTTTCCCTCAGCCCCAGACTATATTCATTAAAAAGATAATTACTGTTAAAAAGTGCACATTAATGCATTTATGAAGTAGTCAACCACGAATACTGAAGAAAACAGAAGCACATATTAAAGGAAACAAAGGTATGCCTGTTTCTTGTTGTATGAGTTCAGTATCTTCTCGTATTCTGTCTTCCTCTTTGCTGCTTCGTCCACGTATGGAGCTTTCTCCTGAGATAACGTATCGCAAACACAAATGAGACACGACAATCAAACTAAAAAGATACCACACAGTAAAAAGTATAATTTTTTACAAGCGAGTTAGTTGCTAATAACCACTTACAGAGTCGGACATAGATTTCCATTTGTCTCCACCAGCTTTGCTAACCTAATTGTTTTAAGATCGTACGCAACTCATTTTAGAAACAAAGCATGGAACGATCCGTATATAAAACGAGCGAAAATAAAAGCGTACTACGGAGACTTTCTTGTTGTTAGGATGCTTGGCCTGGAAGTCCTTTCTAAACTCCTCCCTTTAGTACCAAATACCGAAAAAAAGATTAATCAAAAGCACTTAAAAAAGAAAAAAAAAAGAAAACTTGGATATATCACATGAAAACGAAGAAGGCGCTCGGAGGCCTCTTGGGCTTGCCCGCATCCTTGCCGGTCTTCCCTCTTTTCGCCGTATTCTCTGCCTTCTCGGAAGCCTTCCTCTTCCCCGTCTCCCTGCAGAAGCACCACGAGTTGAGATCTCCTCTTTCAAAGAAAACAGACAAAACAACGAACCCAAAGGAAAACGACAAAAAAACGGTGCGAAGAAGACAAGAGAGACTCACTTGGCACCACCCCTGGCCGCGGATTTCGATTTGCCTCCTCTCATGGCGGAGCGAACGACGGACCGTGGTCGAAGTTGAAGAGTTGGGACGATCGCAAGAGGGATATGCTATCACCTCGGCGCTAGGGTTAGGGTTTTGAAAGCGATGAGCGAGGGAGGGAGAGAGAGAGAAAGAGTGCTGTGTGCGCGCGCGTGGTCTGGACAATTGTTGGAAATCTGGAGATGTGTTAGGGGAACGACACGTCACCGATCCGTGGGTCGCGATGTGCTATTTCTTTGTCGTTCGCATCGTACGTCCAGATGGATGCACCGATACAGCAACCGCTTCGTTTCTGTTGCTTCGTTGTAAAAAAAAACACTTAACTTGGCATATGCTGATTGGCGGACCCGAGTTAACGATCGAATTAATAATTGTATATTTAATTAATATAGTGTTCTATTAATTTAATTATGAATTATTTATTTTTACATATTTAGTAGTATATTTTTTATTTATTAGTATTTAAATCACTATCACTAAAAATATAAATTATTATAATTTAATCAATGAATTTCTTTCCATTGATATTGCATAAATTAAGAAACGATATTAGTATCATATTATCGATATATGTTGCTGAAAATTATGAAAATTATAGTTTTTTCATTATCTTGGAAATACCATAAATAATGAAGTGATTTCATATTTCATGCAAACAGTTAAATGCTAAAGAAATCGTAAGACTATGTTCTGTTCTACAGTGGAAATGATGAAAAATATAATGAATCTAGATATGCATTTTTCGTCCTTTCCATTTGGATTCTATCCAATAGAACATAGCCTAAACGAATATTGAAAAGAGATAGAACACCAAGTAAAAAAAAGGGTAGAAGAAGATCTTTATTCTGATAATTTTATTTTTGTATTTCTATGACAAAAAGTCATTCATTATAATGATAGGTTAAGCCAAGTATGCTTCCTATGCTACCAATTATCTTGTCGTATTATACTAAACACGTGAATTATCATTAGTTTGCCATGTTAGGTTACAAACACATGATAAATCTAATTCGCACCATACACAAGGCATGATCTAATCATCTAGGGGTGTGACATGATCTGCTCATGACATGTTGACTAGCCAATAACTCTTAATAGACTCTGCCCTAATATGTTATGCTTGTCGGGTTTTTGTAGGGTCCGATTTGGCTTCCTCTAGGCAAACCTAGAGCTTGAATCAAGAATAGTTCAAACCAATTCATTTTAGGTTTAATATAAGTTATATAAGTAGGTCGTTGGAACTTAGAAGACTGAAAGTAAACCTTGTCCAATTTTGGTGGCAAAGGGTAAGCACACCATCTCAATGATGTGAGTCAATCAATTCTAAAGTGTTCTGTTATCAAGTAAGATTAGTACACACTGAAAGTTAAAAGTCATAAAATATAGGGCCAGTTTGGAGAGGCTGGAGTTTCTGGCTAGTGGCTGGTCTGAATAAAGCTGGTCTGAAAAGCTAAGGCTGTTTGGGTGTATTAGCTGGTTTGATAAGCAACTATGAGCTGCTGTGCTGTTCAGTTCTATTAAAAAAAATTTTAATTTATTCTTAAAATTTAAAATTACTTTACACAACAATAAATAATTTTTAGACTATTATATAAATAAATTTAATTTAAAATGGACAAATTCAAAAAAAAATTTTGCAAGAATTTTCCCTATATTTTAAGTGCGAAACCCTGTATACATAATATATAAAATAATATCCAACCATAAGAAGAAAAAATTATCCATAATTCATCACAAATATTTGATCATCACACATAACAAACCATTTAAATATCACAACATCCAACGAGTACAAAGTAAGCACATTCATATAATAGCAATACAAAATATTTGCTACACATGTGAATCCATTAAACTTAATGCAATCTGATTCCGAAGACGATCTACCTCCATAGCATCATGGTGATCTTCATTAGTCTCTTTTCATCGTGGTGATCTTAATGCAATCTGATTCTGAAGACGATTTACCTCCAAATATCACTTTCTCAAGTCTGCAGTTGCATCGAAGTCTGCAACAAAGAGCAACTCAGGTTCATGGATTGCTTATTATACTATTTCCAGGTTAAGAGAAAAAATAAGAAGAAACATTAAAATGCATAGTATGTTCTCTAACAGGTTAAGAGAACATATGAGTGTGTATGAGAATGGTAGAATGCAATTTGATTAGCATAACCAAACATCAGGCACATGTGCAAAAATAAACTATGAAAAATGTATAATCAAATAGATATGAAAACCAAAAACAAATTGTATACAGAATTGTTGACGCATAATCAAACATCAGGCACCTGTGCAAAATAGATATGAAAACCAAGAACAAATTGTATATATAATTGTTGACGCAGGTTCATGTAACAGGTTAAGAGAACAAATTGTAACAGGTTCATGTATTGTTGACGCAGGATACAGCATTGCATAAATACACCAAGAACAAATTTTCAATACAAGCAGGAAACAGAACATCAAAACCAGGTACATAATTGACAAGAAAGCAACATTCACAATGCAACTGAAGCAAGAAATACAAACTGTAAATTGGAATGCTTGGATTACTGAAATTTCAGGGTCAGTGGAGCTTGTTAATGATGTTTTTGTTAGAAAACACGTTGAAACTGAAGCAAGATTTTTAAACATGCATAATAAAAAAAACTCCGGTGTCACCTGAAGCAAGTTCGATGGAGCTTCTCGACGACTAGAGTTGAAGGCGAGGTGTCGGCAGATAAGTAGTATGCCGGCTCGTGAAAGAAGAACGCCGGCGGCTGGATCTGGAAACGCTTCAGGTGCCAGCACCGGCGAGACGTCGAGGAAGGGCGATCGGCGAGAGGCGAAGCGACGAGGAGGCGAGAAGAGGCAGATCGATGGAGAGGATGGAAGTTAGCTTTGAATGTCAACAAAATAAGTCGAAAAACGGTAAGCACGTATGAATCTAACTTTAGGCTGTGGTGACAACTGGAGGGGGCGACAGCTGGAGGCAGTGAAGGCGAGGATGAACGCAAAAAGCTCCTCAGACGTGAACGAAGGGCGAGCGACTGCGACGACGGGCCGGAAGGGCAAACGAAGGGCGGGAGGCGGCGACAACGACGGGCCGGAAGCGTGATCGGCGAGGGCGAAACCCCAATCGCGTGGGAGGGAGATCGGGGCAAAGCGGCTGGACACTGTGCAGAAGAAGCCGCAGGCATTTCGGAAAAGTGGGTTTAGGGCGGCTTTCGCTCAACAATGCCCAACTGAGAAGCCGAATATCCAAACGCATTGCGTTTGCAAAAGTTACTGCCCGCAAACGCAAATGCGCCCAAACGCTGAATCCAAACGGGCCCATAGACGCCAACTCTTACGCAAGAAAAAATGAAAATATTTGGAACAAAATTTAGGGTATCATCTTAAAGAGAACTTTTAGACTGTATTCAATATATTTAGTATACGGTACAATCATCGGTTCCACAAAACTCAATAATACACTTTGTTCATACAAAAGTTAAAATATATCCAGATGTATGAACTACATGAGATAATAATCATAATCTTATGGGCCAATCACAACATCCTCCGCCACTGATTCAAAGAAAGTACTCTTCACATGCTAGGCTTAACAGAGAGGCGAGTTGCCAGCTTCTGACCAAGAGATTTGTCACACTGCAACACCATTCCAGAGAGAAGAATTAAAGTATGTCAAGATTGAGGTGAAACGCCATGAATCAGCAAAGAATCAGAATTGGAAGAGCAAGAAGTTGGTCTAACCTGAGACCAGTAAGAAATCCAGATGCCTCTAATTTCATGGGTAACCCTGGAGTCAGAGAGAGCCTCAACCCATCTACGAATGAAGCGTTCTTGCCTGCACAACAAGAATTCCACAACTCGCATGAAGATTTGAGTACATTCAGCTCAGGTGGACATCGTATAAAAAGCTGAGTCTGTGGACAAACCTTTCTGGAGAAAAGGAGCGGTATCTCTCCCCAGGTTGCTTGAAGTTATTCTCCTTGGTAATTATGCACTGAATTCACCAAGGAAGGATTAGTTTTAGAGTTCCAAAAATGCCATATTATTTCCATTATATTCCATTTAAATTACTGGCAAGAAAAAACTCAGTAAAATGACTAGAGAGATGTGTGATAAAATAGAATTCGGGCCTAGATCAAATTCCCAACTGCGTATTGTGCTGCTCATGGATAGAACAAAATGATATGCCTATAGTGAACAGCGACAAAAGCTACTTGGTATCCTTAAAGAAGCACAAGGATTAAGTGACAATAAGAGACCTAACAATCAGTGTCCATGTTAGTGATATCAATAATAAGAAAGAAAAGAGTCCAGAGATCAAAATCCCAATAGCAGATTGTGCTGTTCAAGAATATAAAGTTAATATAGCAGAAAGAAACTGCTTGTTATCTTTAAAGAAAATAAGTTGTAAATGGGACTCACTTTCTCACGTTTACCAGTAAGGATACTGGTTGGCATTGGGTGCCTCTCAGCATGGCGAACAGGGTCATATCTTGAAGGGAAGTAGTTTACCTGGAAGAAAAATTCACGTCAACATGTGTTTGAAGGCCCATGAATCACAAAGTCAACGACATAAGAGAAAGCACTACCTCCTCGTCTCTATGCATGAAGTTCATAAATCCCTCATGGTGATTGTTGTGATGAGGGCACTTGGGAGCATTCGCAGGAAGCATCAGGTAGTTTGGTCCAAGACGATGCCTCTGTGTATCAGAGTATGAAAAGATTCTAGTCTGAAGTAGCTTATCGTCTGAATAGTAGATTCCAGGAACCACAATCGATGGACAGAAAGCAAGCTGCTCATTTTCGGCAAAAAAGTTATCGATATTCTGATTCAGGACCATGCGCCCTACCGGCTGAAGAGGAAAGATATCTTCTGGCCATGTCTTGGTAACATCAAGAGGGTCAAAATCAAACCTATCCGCATGGTCAGGATCCATAGTCTGGATAAAAAGCTTCCACTCTGGATAATTACCAGCGGCAATGGAGTCATACAGATCCTGGGTGGCATGGCTATGGTTGTTGCCTCCTACAATCACTGCCTCTTCCTCCAATAAAGACTTGACTCCACATGTTGGTCTCCAATGGAACTTAACATAGGTACCTTTTCCTTCCTTACTGATAAGAGTGAAGGTGTGGACACCAGAACCATCCATATGTCTGTAGTTCAAAGGAACACCAATATCATCAAAGAGAAAAGTGAACATGTGCAAGCTCTCTGGATGGTGTGAGAAGAAGTCAAGAATTCTCCAGTTCTCCTGAATATGGGACTTTGGGTTTGGCTTGAGAGCATGGACCATGTCAGGGAACTTCATTCCATCTCGAATGAAGAACACAGGGAAATTGTTTCCAACAAGATCAAAGTTACCCTGAAACAAGTAAATTTACAACAATAATTATTAGCAATCTAAATCCAGCATAAGTTTGGCATACAAGGCTTAGAAGCTGATACAAACACTTCAACAGAATAAAATATATCAGTATATTGCTGTACAGGGAGTGTTTAAGATACTATTAAACCTTCTAGCACTATAACACAAAAGATTAATAAAATGATTTTTTTTTGTAAATAATAAATTGCATCCAAATGGAAGTAAAAAACACTGAAGCAAGAACCCAATGATGCTTTTACGTGTATATATATTCCTGGACTTTAAATCTCTGCTTATGCACATACAATTCAAACTTCAGATTTATGTGTGATAAATCATAATAGGTCATCCCAAATTTTCCCACTTCTGCTATAAAAGAGATGCAGATATAATATATTTTAACGTCATAAATTAGTAATACCAGTGTATTTTAACATACTAAAACATAATAAAATTTCCTTAAAAGTAATAGCAAATATAGCATATTCCATTTGCTTCCATTTTTAAACAACTTATGTTCACTTAGTAATTCAAAAATTAAAAAAAAATTCTTAAAAAGAATATGAAGATGCCAAATTAGTTTCAATAAGCTTTTCTTTTGGTATATATCTAGTTAAATAGATATACATATCTAGTATGCAATTAATTGAAGATTTAATGCATACTTATAATTACATATTGCATGAGTGATTAGTTATTTAATATTTATAAAATAATTCTACAAAGATGATATCTATGCCAGATGATAACATGTAGAGGTAGTTCTAGCAAGAGTGAGTTGATTCTCTTTGACATATTAATTTGTATTGAAGAACTTAATTATAAAAGAATTGAGTTAAAAAGAGTTTATTCTCTGAGGAACCACCATATGATTTTTTTTTTTTTTGACAGGAAGCAGTAGTAGAAAGAGATCCAAAATTTAGATGATTATCCATATGATTTTAAAACAGATGTCTAAGCAGGAACCAGAATGAATAGATAAGGGTATAAGGGTAGGCATTGAGAGGGGGCACCGGCTGTTGATAACCTTCATCTTTTTACTTTTTTCATTTTTTCTGTTTCTTTTTTTAGTGTAACTCGTTTCATATCTTATGAATGAATTACTGGACCATATTTCTATGCTGTTTGCTCAAAAGAGGGAGTGGATTCTCGAAAATGTGAACAGATAGCATAGTGCACAGAAACAATAAATTTGTTAAACACACAAATTCCTGTAACAATTGAAAGAAACATAGCTTATCAAAGACAGATGAAAATCCATATAACATTCTCAAAGGATAAAAATAATTAATAGATATTATTCAACCATCAAGTGCCCAGATCATTAGGTACTAAAAAGCAATAAAGTGAACTATCATCCTTTACCTCTCTTGTGTAGAACTTCACTGCAAAACCACGCGGATCTCTCAATGTTTCAGGACTCCCACGTTCATGAATAACAGTTGAAAAGCGGATAATAAGTGGGGTTTGGACTCCTGGTGCACGGAGGAAATCAGCACAGGTGAGGTGGGAGACATCATGAGTCACCTCGAAAATCCCCTTAGCACTAGCTCCCCTCGCATGGACAACACGCTCAGGAATGCGCTCTCGGTCAAACTGAGCAATCTTTTCCACAAGGTGATAATCCTCAAGGAGAATAGGCCCTGCTCAAAGAAGTGTGTGACACAGCTGACTTAGATTTTTACTAAGAAATGCGAACACTTCAAACCAAACTACATCAATGAAAAGACAAACAAACAAACCGCCAACTACTATCTTGTTTGCTTGTGAACATAGAAACAAGGGGAAAAAAAGGCATACATGGCGCAAATTGATTCAATCAGTTGGTTCTAGGATCATTCCAAATACTAAATTCCTTCAGTTTGGATTGCTGTAGCTGTACTACTACAACAAACATGCTAAATTCAGGTAATTACTAAAAAAAAAAACTCTTTATAGAATTACAGTTGGTGTAAAATCACATGATATAAAAGCGAAAGATTAGCAAGGGACAACAAGGGTGTATAATCAGGCATGCACATGGAACTATTAATTGACAGGGGCAAAAATGAAAGACTATTGAGGAAACAAAGATAAACTAGGCGAACATAGCAAATTTGAATTGAGAGTAAGATTTATTGAGGCAATATAGGTAAATGACCCAAAAAAGAGAATCGAATTCTCCGTTTACCTCGAACCCCGACAGTGAGAGAGGAGTTGTTGTTCCAAACGGGAGCCCCAGCGTTGGTGGTCCAGAAAAGTGAGTTAAAGTTGCTTGAAGGGCGGAACTGCGACACAGGGAAAGCCGATTGAATAAATACGAAATCATGAAAAACAAAAGGGCTATATAAAAAAAAAACATACGATCAAAGAAGGCCAACAACATCAAGAAAAAGTATGAAAGGAAGAAATTAGAAAGTAACCATCAATCCAAAGAACACATAGAAATACTTCAAATAAGGGGGAGAAAGTGCAAGCTTAAAGTACATACATAAAATAAATCACAATAAAGAAAGCTCGAAGGCTATTGAGACTTACATGGTCAACATGGCGAAGAAAGTACGAAGCACATGGGCAAATCGCAGAACACTTGGCAAACGAAGAAATTTCAAGACTTCTTCAATAGAACCAAAAGAATCGGAACAGAAATTTGGGAAACTAAGAAAGAAAAAAGGTAAAAGCGATCCAACCGCAAACGTGAAGAGCACAACACAACAATCCAAAAAAACCAATAAAGATCAAACTTTTTCAAACAGAAGAGGCACCTTGTAAGGATCCATTGCAGGACTCTTCCTCTCTCGCGCGCGCCGGGAGAAGGACGATGCTGGAGAAATCGTGCGGCACACGACTACAGCCCCGGCGCTGAAGGATGGGAAGCGTATATATAGGCGCCCTGTTAGAATGGCGCGCGTTCACGTTCCCGGTCCCGCCGACCTGTATGTGGACACGAGGCGACGCGTTAGTGGGAGGCTAATCGAGTGCCGTGTTTGCCTCCTTCCACCGTGAGGTGATGTGCAACAACTGCAGCCACAGAGCGAAACGACGAGTTTGTTTTCAATTTCCAAAAAATGACAATTTTCTATAAAATTTAGGTTCTGTTTTTAGAGGGCGGTTGAGAAATTATTTCTAATTTCTATAAAATTTAGGTTCTTAATTTTCTAATTTATAATTTAATATAATCTTGCTCAAACATTTTTCACGTTGACTATTGCAATTATTGCAAAATTTTGGAAAAAAAGGAATATAAACAAATTCATAGATCAATTTATAAAAAATATAAAATAATATCCACCTCAGACTCAAGATTTTTCTCGATGGATTTCATTTTACAAAGAGCCGATTTCTCAAGAAATTTTCAAGGAACATAAATTTGACTATATAACACATATTAGTTTTGGATTAAATTTGACTTGTGTATTTTTCAGGAACACAAGTCACCGGTGGACTGGGAAAAAGTCACTTGTGGACGCTTATTTTTGGGTTTCGCTTCTTCTTTTTGTTTTGTGACCTCTTATCTCTTTTGGGCTTTTCTACGAACACCTTGCGGCCACTGCTTGCCTGACTGTCGTTTGAGCCTTGATGCGTGCGGTCTCGTCTCTCGGTTAAGAGCCGCGAGGGTTTGTGGCGGTCGTCGCAGTGATTTGATGCCAGGAATGGAGGGATAGGGCGACTGTGGACACGGTACAAGGGACAATACTCTTTTTTTTACCAGAAAGGCAAGCCACATAAAAGAAGCTGCTACGGTTGTGGACGCCATTAAAGCATCATTTAGCTTCGTAGAAAAAAAATCAAAAGAACATTCTTCTAGTATATTTCCAAAGAGAACATCATCTAAGGTTCGACGACGACTGTACATCTCCAGATTTTTCTCTCAATAAATTTTGAATTATTTTGCTTCTGTTTAAACTCAATTTGAATAATTGTTCTATAAAATCCCAACATTTTATTTCTCAAAAAGGACGAGTTGTTCAGAAAGATTTCTTAGAAACTAAGGTGAAAATCAATTTCGTGTTAATAACTTGATTATTCCTGATAACATCTGATTATTTCTGTTAATAATCTGATTATATTAAACAATAGTTTTATAAATTTGATTATTTCCTGCATTCATCCCTTTCTAAACCAAGCACAAACACCCAGCTCAGAAATAGGATTGACTAGGTAAATTTCTCACATTTTCACTTGATTGATACCAATCCATTTTCTTTAACTACTGGTTAATTAATAATTATTTTCTAATTTAAGCTTCTTAGGAATTGATTTCCGTTCATTCTCATATGTTTGATTGATCACATGGACTCTTGATAAATCAGACACTTAATAAAGTGCTGCATCTTTAAATATAATCTTGAAACTTGAATGTCAATTAATATATGATTGCTGTCACTCAACCATTTTCATTTCTGAATTTTCTTTCATGAGAATTGATTTTTAACCATTGGAACATGTCTATAAAAAGGCATCCAACCCTCAACTAAAGGACATCATCGACAGATTTTCTTATTCTTCTTTGAGCTTTCTTTTTGCTGCTCACTACCAAAAAACACCTGATTAGCCTCTCCATAATTGTGTCTATAATTGTTTCTCGCATAAGGGAAGCACTAGTTACCTCCTTTTATGGTTCATTAGAGAGGATATTCCATTAGTGGTGTGGCCATCTTCCTTAGAGAAATCATTCCAATGAGGCTCATGAACAAAATCGACTCCAACTCTAGTTCAGATGACTAAGCTAAGCAGAAGAGCACTTCATTAGTTCTAACTTCTCCCTAAGCCCTCTAAGAGTATGGGGCAACCTTATTAAGATATAGAGTGCTTGAGTGTTAACATGAGCCAAAGTCACTCCACCATGAAATGTAGAGGCATAAAAGCATAGAGTCTAGCAAATGCTTTAGGATAGAGTTGCACCCATCGAGAACCTCTAAGAAATTTGGCCTTTAAGTCAACACTCACCAAGGGGCCCTAACATCACAATCTTGTGCTAGTGTCACGCGTTGTATTCCACACTGCAGCGCAAGTTTATTGCACCATCACAACCTTTTTCTCTCTTTTCTCTGCTCTTGACTACCCTATCTTATCTTCTCTTCTACCCTTCTTAACTCTTGCCTATTTTCTCCATTCTTTCTCAAGTCTCGTCCACACTTGCAGGTGGGGATGATATGGAATTTGATTTTTTTTCATAGCCTTTTGAATAGGTTTTCGAACCTTCTTGTCTTAAAGTATCCTTGGTAATACATATAATTAGGGGTGAGCAAAAATCACTAATTACCAATTTTACCAGTTTGGTAATTTATTGACTTAATATATGGTTGGGTGATTGTAGCATGGGAGATTGCGAGGCATTGGTCAGGTGATTTTGGCACGCCATACTGGCCTTACTGGTAATATATATATAATTTTATATAAAAAATAATATTATAATTGGTAAATTACTTATTAGTATTTTTCTTATTGAGTTCGGTATCAATAATGAAATTTTTGGTACGATAAATTGGTAATCGATAATTTGGTAATTATAGATACTCACCCTGCGGTATAATTGAGAATTTTATCTCATAAGATTTTTCAGATATTTACTTACAAAGTGATTGTATTTTAAGCAACAGGTTTACCAATAAATCCTACCGCATACCACTGCACTTTTAATTCTACCCGTAAAAAGATTCTACTTGCATATGTGATATGGTAGAAATACGTTAGTATTATTCAGCTTTAGAAAACACAACACCAGATAGTTTTAGGAAACTGAATATGTGATGCTGCGTTTTGTCCTTATGTCATACTGTACGACAGAGAATCTTTGGCACCTGCCAGCCCACATGAGCATCAGTTTAAAGTTCTACTTCATTATAATTTAGCATAAAGTAAAGGGTAATTAAGGGCTGTTGAGCTCCTTCCATATGCTTGTTGACTTCTTGTTATAATTATTGAAGTTATTGAGGTCACTTCAGGAGGCAAAGTGCAATAGCCCGCCGTATTCATCTATTTTATTGGAGCAGTAGTGATTTTTTGCCTTTGGGAACACAAAATCAACACATTTCTGTTGCAGCTAGTTTAACCTTTTTGATTTACCAACAAGGATCTGGTGAAATTTAAGTAGGTCAGTTGGACTAATCTAAGAGGTTTATGAGCTTGGTTTCTATTCCGATTCCTTCAACGTTGATTTCTTAAGTTTATAACTGAACTTGGAGACATTAGATTTGCAGTATAATTTGACTTACTGTACATATACGCTTGTATATTAATGAAACCAAGTCACAAACTATCTGATGTATCCAAATGTGATCAAACTTATAAAAAGATGCCGACTTTCAATGGCTGAGTTTTATCATTTAAAATGTGAATGCTAAAGAGGGTGTAGACTCTAATTGAACTAAAGACACAGAATGTTAAGAAGTGAAACCCAGTTTTAGATCAACCTTCGAACCAATTATTCTAAATGGAGTTCACATTTTTTGAACGTATTGAGTTACATTCATATCCAAAAACTAGTAAATGCAATATCCCATCACCACTGATCATGTTTGAGGTAATGTTATATTGTTTCCTTTCTTGATTTCTTCAACGTAGAGATTGCAGATTCACCAGACAATCTGGCTGACTAAACGAACAAAGTGACTGCATAATAAGAAAAAAAAAAATGCAAAGCTGTGTAAGTCAGCAAAAATAAAACACAGAAAGTTGAAAGCTTCGATCAGTTTGTTTACCATTTTAGCAACTGTTTCTTGTGTACTATCTGTAATATGACTAACAAAAATAGGACCGATTAGTTCCATCCATTAAAATACGGATGCTAATGATCGTGTGTCAGAATTCAGAAGAGTAGACTAATTGGGCATCTAGAGACTGAGGATGTTGAGAAGTAAAACCCTGTTGTGGATCAATCTCCGAAACAGGAATTCTAGATCAGTCTCAACCTCTCCATAACTGGCCTCAAATGTCCTCAACCGATTTTGCACTATCAGTTGCTCCTCAGCATCTGCAACTCTGAGATATGCACATAATTCAAATATTTGATCCTCAAGACTCCCTATCTTGGCCTTGGAAGCAAAATGCCAGATGCTGACCTTCGTCTTTGGCATGAAAATGGAACCCAAGATTGAGCAAAGAAGAGATCTGGTGAAGGTTCTTGCCTCGTTCAACACCCTCACCACCACTGAGAGATCAGAGTCTTCAGAGGTCAGAGAAGCTGGTTGAGATTTGCCATCAGTTTGGAGCAAATCCTTACAACTCTTCTTAATAATCCTTCTTGCTTCCTTCCTTGAGCGAAGGTAGACCTGCACTCTCTCCAGCAGACTTTTCACCTCTCCTCCGAAGTGCAAATTGAAGATCTTGAAGCTGCTTTCTTGATGTAATGACTGCATCCTTCAAGGCACCACAAAGATCCAACAGCTTCATTGATCCTTCCACATCCTTCTCCAACTATTTCATTTGGTCGGATTGCAGTATTCCTTGCTGGATGCTTGGGAGCTGAAGAAGATATTCGAAGCTGTTATAGAGTTCAGCGAGATGCCGCAAACAGCTGCAGATTGTCTCCATCTTCATTGAGGTTGTCTTTAGCAGTAACAATTCTAAAGAAGTCTTTATTCTGTGCGGCTGTTCTTCGACCCTGAGTGTAGTAGGATGAGCTTGAGATGGCAGGCTAACAGAACGAACATGGAAGGCCTTTCCATTCCCTACATTGCTACTCATTTTCGCTTCCATTCTTCAGAGCACTGTAAATTCTTTGGACTGGAGAAGTGGTGGATTGAATTGCCTCTCCGTTCCTTCTGCTTTGTCTCTTTATATACTGATAACAACAACCTGTAATAGATGAGAAGGGAGACACTGAGAATCTTGCTGAACTAAGTTATGCATGTGATCACACTCTGATATTTGGTTTGCACAGGATGGCATGTACAACTCCTGCAGACAATGCCCTCTTTTTTTCTAATTCCATGTGATTGTGTTGATGTCTGATACAAATCTTAATCAATGAGGATGATTCTTATGCATTTGTTAGTTTAGTAGACATTGTTGATGCACGGGTGTCTTCTTTGATGCTAATTGTCTTGGAGTTGGCTGCTAAACTATTAATCCTGCGGTCGGTCCAAAGGCAAATCTCTTATCCTCAAATCATAGCCTGAGATTTTACATGGCATACGTTTCTCTTGGTCTAAAAGACAACGAATTTGTACTCGGACCAGAGATGTTTTGGTTAACCACAAGTTTATAACGAGCTCACCAATTCCAGAGCTTCTCACTAGTTTTTCCACGTATCATTCTGCCTGATCCTCAATAGTCAAAGGCCAAATATGCACACTCGAGTTGTCATAAAGGAAAACTCTTGGGTCTATAAACTTGACTTAACAAGTCGGTAGAAACATTCTCCTAAATCCAATATCATTTCTAGTTGGACTCTGAATACAAGAAACAATTGAAACAAAAGAAAAAAACTTAGGGAAAACGTATTTATAAGCAAAAGAATAATTCTAAGGCGTCAACTCCATTTACTTTGGCTAGGAGATTCTTGACTTAAAAAGAAAAATTTCCCCAAAAGCTTACAGTGTGCTTCCGATTTTCTGTTGTTTCCAAACGCTGATGAAAAACGTCGGAAGGGGAAAAAATGAAAAAAAAAAAACATTCCTCTTATTTGATCCGCCCAAATCAGGAGGAAGATCGCAGAGAGTCCTAAGAGGCAGGCTCAAGTGGAAGCAACTGCTCCACATATCTAATATCCTCCCTTTCAACAACCTTTCATCTAATTATTGCACCATTTTCATTTATAATCTATAATCTAGTAGATAACAATTTTTGGTAAAAGTAATTTATATTATTGTATCACAAGGAAATCTTAGAATCACTAGATTTCTGATTGCGCATAACCGCCTCCTTTAGAAGCTGAAGAGAAACTTTTCAACGATTGGCCTCAGCTTCATGCAATTTAGGGTTTAGTCATGATTATTGTAACACCTTTTGAATTGCCTTGAGACCTTGTGCCTCAATCTATCTAGCTCGATTCCCTCGTACAATATCTAAGGATATGACACATTCTTTTTTTTTTTAATCAAATTGACATGTCTAACACTATGTTTTCTAGATGAAAAAGACTTCTAACTCTAACACTATATTTTACAGGATATGCCTCAATATCTAAGGATATGTCTCAATCCTCTCTCACCTCTCAAGAGAAAACTTCTAACTTTAACACTATATTTTCTAGAGGGAAGGATGAAAGAAAAAGAAAATTAATTTTTTTTAGGCTATGTTTTATTAAATACAATAAATCTAGATGAAAAGTCATCTAGATTTATTGTATTTTTCATCATTTTCACCATGAATTTCATTCACTTTAAAAGAAAGAAAAATATAGTTAATTTTTCCTCGTGTTGTTTTTGCTCAAATCGGCGAAAACTTGAAACAATAAAAACATTACTCACCTAACTCGCCAACTCTAGGTCCTCACCGCTCACTGACTCTCGCCTCCGCTGCTTGACGTCATCTACTCCCACCCCCGCCACTTGCTGCTCGCCTGCTCCTGCGAACGCCACTCACCTGCTCCCACTGCTCACCTTTTCCCGCCCCACCTCTCACCATTCACTTGCTCCCGCAAATTGCCGCTTGCTGGCTTCCCTTCTACTATCCGCCAGCTCCCCCCTTTCCCCAATACCCGCCACCCACTTCTGCCCCATGAGCATGATCACGTGGATAATATGTGACTTGTTTTCATTTCTTCTCTTCTATCTTTTTCTTCTTATTTTTTCTTCCCCATAAGGAAACATAACCTAAACGCTAGCACCGAGGGTTGATAGAAGAACCTACATTTAGTTGTGTATGAATACAATAGATCCATGGTGTCACATCTACGTTTACGGTAATATTTTTTTAGGATTTCCACCCGTGAGTCAACGCTTGACTCGAGTCCAACTGCGTCAATGCAGGTATCATAACGGTTGAAACCGCCGGATTGGGCTTGACTGGCGGAGCCGATTCCCCGAACCAACTCCCAGCCCGACTGTGGACTCAACACGGATCACTGCTGTTCTCACATGGCCTTGATCAACACTCGCGATTTACCAAGGACCGATATCGCTGAACTGGACCGGGTTCACCCGAACCCAAACGGAACTCACTCGTACACGAATCTGGCCGGCGCCCGGCGATCGCATACGAAAGCCTGTGCAGTGTCGCACGCCAATAACATGAAAGAAGCCCGGCCGACTCCTCACTCGCACACCGGCGCGAACCGAGGCAGCTCGGACGGCGGAAGGGAGGAAGCCACAGCTTCCACGTCAACGACGAAGACGCCGACAGCTTTCGAGCGCACCAGACTGCTGTCGACCCCGACGGGACGACACTGCTCCTAATACCTTCCCCAGGCGGCGTCCGATGTCGGAGAAGAAAGAGGTGTTCACCGCCCCTCTGCAGCTCCGTTAGGAGGAAGCGTCACTGCTAACGCCGATGGGAGGAAGCTCACGTCGGCTGAAGGGGAACTCTGCTTCCAAGCATCTGGCCGAAGACGAACGAGGAGGATCCCACGCCATCCCAAGTCGCACGCGGACAGGTGGAGGAGGAGAAGGACAATGCTGCTCCTGGATGTCTGCTAGATCTCTTCGCCGGAGGAGAAATCGACAACTGCCGCACACAGGCGACGGACGACTGGACCTCTCGCACGCAGGCGAGCTGGCTCCAGAACTTCCCGCTCGCAGGCGGGCCGACAGCCGGGAGGATGGGAGAGCTCGCCCGAGGAGCACACGAGAACTGGCCATGACATGCATGCAACGTAGGGGAGCAGAAAAGAAAAGTGGCGTCGCCGGACCGGAACGTAGGGTCGGGACAAAGGTCGAGGAAGGCGCCGGTGACGGCGAGAGCGTACCTCGGCGATCACACTGCCGCTGGCTCCTTCTAGTCGACGACGAGGTGGCCTGGCCGCGCCTTCCAAGGTGATCTGGCAGTGAGGTCCAGCGGGTTCGACGGCGATCATGGCGGCAACGCGAAGAGGACGGCGGAAGAGCGAAGGTTACAGTTGAAGAAGACGGAGTTCCCCGAGGCAATCTGACCACCCACCCACACCACCGGATTCCTGGGAACTTTCCGCCGACGATCGGCGTCCGACGATGACCACGCTGGTCGAAGAAAGAATCAGAGAGAAGAGGAAGTTTGTCGGTGAGCAAACTCCGTGGGCCCGCTGCTCTCTGTCATCGAGAACGACGACCTTTTTCTCTCCTCTACTGACACGTGACTCGAGGCCCTCTCCCATCACGTCCGCCCACTCCGCCCATGCGCACACGATGTTTTCGCCCGTTGGCAAAAAGGAAATTGGATCCGGATTCGGGCGGCGCCCAATCCGATCCTTGAACTAAGTAAAAGATTGGGCTGGCTGGCTGGATTGGGCTGGGAGTTTAGGCCGCGCCCAAATTCTGGCCCAATGGCCTAACCATGTGCGAAAGCCCTCCTACTATAAAGATTCGTTCTCGTTATGCTTCAAAAAGTGTAGTTTTAAACTTCTTATTGTCTTATTTCTTCATATGGGTCGAGATATAAATTTTATTTTTTTCATTGTTGTATGATGCTTGTTATCTAACAAACGATACTTTCAGCATTCAAAAGATACTTTTAAGAAAGGAAAGTAGACATGTGAACCTCAATCTAGACTTGATTATAATTGAGTCTAAGAGTGTTTAGCTACAATCTAGTCCATGAATAAGGGCTTCGGACTAATAAATTTAAAATCCACCAGCTCAAAGAGAGGTGACTTTATCAAGGAGGAAGGTAAATCTACCCTTTTTGAGTTATTGATCACAGTGCTATAACTTAGAAATCAATAGACGATTGGTAACAGACTAGGGGCACTCCTCTAATGCACAGATTTTGTCCTCGTTTGTGAAGTTGAAAATGATGAACACTAAGTGCAGGATAGAAAAATTTGTTAGATCTCGCTAAATATAGTGTATATAAAATTATATGAGAAGAATAGAAAAGTATATCCAAGTCCATAAGTCTTAATAGATATGATCTTCTAATTTGTTAGATCTCTCTTACAATGCGCATCTCAACTAGAGGCCACACCTATATTTATAAATAAAACCTAATATACATAATTACAAATTAGCCAATCATAAATCTAATAATTATGCTTCTAGGAATTCTAGATATTTTAAGCCCCTTCATATTTTATTTATTTAGATGGTGCCTATAAATAAATTATAGATAAAAATATATATAATTAAAAAAATTATAATATATACAATTTATCATATATATATATATATATATAATCCCTAGATATAACAAAAGATGAGGGCCTCAACATGGTCAACAGTAGATTGAAATTCAATTACTCTAAGATCTAATAATTCCAAAATAGAATAGATGGGGAGAAATATGCTTCCTTCTATCCTTGTTATATTAGACGACAGTGAGAATCTTTGGCACCTGGCAGGCCACATGCGCATCCATTTCTTTATAGTTTAACGTAAAATTAATGGGTATTCTATGGATGTTTCTCTCCTTTCATATCCTTGGTGTCATAATTATTGAAATTATTGAGGTCAAAGTGAATAGACACAAAAAGATGATGACTTTGATGACTGGGTTTCCATTCAACAAGTGTTCCTGATGTAGGAAGGATATCACATCCCCCTACAACACTAAAGATCGACGGAGTTTCATCGATCTCCTCGATTAGACGGCCCAGACGCCTAACCGCAAGGACCAGGGTGTCGAATCCCGGCACAGTTAACCCCACGTCTGGGCTGTGCATGATTCGAACCATATACTTGGCCTTTTCAAGCCAAGTTCTTTCACCACTTGAGCTGGGTTAGCTGTGCCAGGATTCGATACCCTGGTCCTTGCAATTAGGCATCTGGGCCGTCTAATCATCCAAGGGATTGGTGGAGCTCCGCCAGTCTTTAGGGGGGGGGGGCGATGTCTTTTGTACAATTTTACATCTCTAATATATCCGCAAAAATGGGCTGAGCATCTAGAGACTGAGAATGTTTAGAAGTGAAACCCTGTTTTGGATCATTCTTCGAAACAGACTTTCTAAATGATTCTCAGCATCTTCGAAATTGTTCTCAAATGTCTTCAACCGATTTCGCACCTGTTGTAGCGCTTCAGCATCTGCGTATTGAAGAGATCCACATGATATACAAGTATCTTCCTCACTTGTCATTCCGGTGGCTTTTGAGGCAAAAGACCACCAGCTGGCTTTTGTTCTTGGCATGAATATGGACGACATGATTGAGGAAAGAAGGGATATGGAAATGATTCGTGCTTCGTTCAATACCTTCAAGACCACTGAGACATCAGAATCTTCAAAGATCGGAGTAGATGATTGAGGTTTTCTATCCATTCGCATTAAATCCTTATAACTCTTCTTAATGATCTTATTTGACTCTTTTCTTGAGCGAATATAGGCCTGCACTTTTTCTGCGGTGGAGTTATCATCTCTCCTCGGGAGGGCAAATTGAAGATCTTGAAGATGCTGTCCCGACGTAGCCACTGCATCCTTCGTGGTAGCACAGAGATCCAGCAACCTCGTCGATCCTTCGACATCCTTTTCCAACCATTTCATTTGGTCAGATCGGAGTAGGCCTTGTTGGACGCTTGGAAGGTGTGGAAGATCCTTGATGCCATCATATATTTTAGTAAGATACCTCAAGCCATTGCAGATCATCTCCATTGTGGATGTTGTGGAAGCTGACAACTCTATGAAGCTCTTTAATTTGTGCAGCTTTTCTTCGACTCCGACTATAGTTGGATGAGATTGAGATGGCAGACTGACAGAACGAACATGGAAGATCTTGTCTGTCATTGTTGCCCTACTTATGGTTTCCTCTTTTTTTGCTAAGCTCTTGCTTATTCTTCAGGCAGGAAGAGGAGAGAAGGATATCTTTGATTCAAGTCCTTCCCAGCCTTCTTATATACGAATAAGGTTGATTATAGCAAAGCAAAACGAATGAGACATTTAGAATCTTGCTGCTCTGTTTTCTACATATTGAAAAAGACATGTACAGAACAGAAAAGAGACAAGCAGAATCTTGCTAAAACTAAGTTGACTCTTCATCCATGTTCATGAATATACAACTCTTTATGTTGATATCTGATACAACATTATTATCTTTAATGATGCACGCTTATCTTCTGGACCTGTCCCTGGCTTGTCTGCTGAATTACTACTGATCTTCTGATAGATCCAAAATGTATCTTTTTATAATGCAGCTCACTCTATGCACCTAAAGGCACACATATTCGATCTTTCTGAAAGTTAGAAGAGTACAATGGATCCTTCTGATCCTCCTCTAGATTCTGGAACTTAGAGGTGATAAAAAAAAATTCTTGTGACATATCAGGCGCTGCATTAGCTACATGGCACATTCAACTCTCAGAGGGTCTTCACTCTGTATTAAGAATGGATTTGTATTTGATAAATGTATGCACACGTTGGCTGCTGCATTGAATTTAAACGTTTTCCATCTTGTACTTTTCAGCATTAATTTTATGATGCACGACGGCCTATTCCAGATTTTGTCTCAGTTTATGTTTCAAATTGTTGGTCACTTTGCATGCAGATTCCAGAACTCGTTTACTTAGCCGCTCGGCATGGCTTTAATTTCTCGTTTCAGCAGTACCTGAGATTTGTTCTTCTCAATGCGCAGTAAGATGAAGGTTAAGCTGGCATAGGGTTACCTTACAAATTGCACTATTGGTAGTCTCGCCTTTTGCACAAAGTCTTTAAAGTTCATCGACATATTACGATACCATTATGCTTTAATCAATGGACAGTTAGCCTCGTGGATGAATACAATTATCATTTAGATATCATTTTTCAATTTGTAACTTGACAAATTGAGAGAATGCTATTAGGATAATGTGCTCTTGGCTGTTTTGACTAGAACTGATATAAAATAGCTGATCTAGATAGCAGTTTAGAAGTGTTAGTGTTGTGTTATTTTGTTCAAGTGAAATATATATATATATATATATATATATATATATATATATATATATATATATATATATATAATTTTACAATTTACAATAGAAATAAACTTTTATAATAATATAGCCATTAGTAATAGCAAAATTCCTCCCACATCTCTCTTTCCTTTTCTTCTTTTGCTGTTCAAAGTTGAAAGGGCACTGATCAACTTCATCACGGTTGTAATTGATGTGATCGCAAGTATACAGTTGTATCGAAGTAATAAAATAAAGATCATACCCAACGAGAATATGACGGTCAAGTACCGATTACACGACTTTTCTATAGCTAGGCGATTCAAAGTATGATTTCGTTCAAAAGCTTATAGAACGAGGAAACAAAAGCAAACATTTCAGGTAAAAATTGATAAGGAGAAAATCGGGACTCGGGGTTTCACCACACTGATAAATATGAATTTAGTAAAAATAAAATCTTATGGATTTATCCTAATGTATAGATTACTTTCTTCCGAAGCGTAATCCGGTATCTAATCACAACAACTCCCTACTCTCGTGACAGTTATTGTGGTTAGACACATTAAGTTTTGTGACAAATCATGAAAATCCTTCGAATAAATCCAAACTACTTTTGTGATTGGATTCATAGTTTTGACAAGAATAGATCCGACGTCGCTATTCACCTCTCGGTCCTTCTCGCGACGTCTAACATGTACAATTACTTGGCTAGAGTAAAATATGAAATAAACACAATTCTAATTAAATCAACTCAATAAATTTCATGATAGATTTAGAATAACAAGATTAATTCATCAAATCGTTGGTGAGCTACGTCCCTAATCCCGAGAATAGGTTTAAGCGTTCATGTTTATAGAAAACAATATGTATATTGATGAACTTTGCATGAAACTTAATAAGATTATAAGAAAACACTAGAAAAGTAATTGGCAACTCTTATCCTCGATTTAGAGATGAAGATGGAGTGTCAAATTCTTCCTTTGTGTGATCTGTCTGCTTGAATTTCACCTAGAAACTAGTTTTTGCCTCAGCCGCCACCTACGTTCGCGTTCATCTGTAAAAGCCCCCCTTTACCCTTCAAAAATTCTTCCTTTTAGAGTTCAATTGGTTTAGAACTCATCTAGGAAGATTTCTGCAAAGTTTAGCTAAGTTTCGACTCGTCGAGGCCGAATCGAGTGAAAAATCGAGTTGGGCGGAAGTATTCACAGCCCATCAGTCATTCATGGTTGCGGTCGTGAAAGTTTCTGTGAATAAGAGTTCATGTACGCAAAAAAACTCACGGCCCGTGAAGGATTCACGGCCTCACCTGTGAAAGTTGATGTGAAATTTTTTTACTTAGTCGCATGATTGTTCCTCGAAGCGCGATATACTCACGGCCCGTGAAGGACTCATGGGTGCAACCGTGAATATCACGTCTGGACTCCGTTTCACTTCAAATTTGACGTGCGGCCTCGTATTTTTCTCGGAAATCATGCCATGGCCTCAAAAACTTATGAAATCTATCATTTTTATGCGATTTTACCTGCATTTTTACAAAAACTAAGAAAAGTGAAGATTTCATACTAAAGGAGAATAAAAACACTAAAAATTAGCATAAAATCATATAATTAAGCCTAAAATATCATATAAAATACAGGAAAAAATATGATGTAAATGCAACTCATCAGTAATCCACAGAAAAAAAAAATACTAGTCGCATCTTGGGTGTTCTATCTGGATTAAGCTCGCATGAGAGCGCAGATATTCACATAAGGACAGTAGGATTCTCCATGTCTCTAGGTTTTTTATTTTGAATCTCTATAATTTAATTTTTATTATATATTGTTGATTTAGATTGAAATAATTTTATCTGCACTTATTGCATCATGCTAACAATCTTAGGTGAATAGTAGCAATAGTTATAGATTAGAAATTATTTCTTCTTTATCAATGTATCTGTTTATTCTCCTGTTTTATATTCCATTATTATTTTGGCTTTAAAAATCCATGTTGATTAATATATATATATATATATATATATATATATATATATATATATATATATATATATATATATAATCCTACCTTTAATTTTTCTTATTTTTGCTCTATGTCTGTTAAAAAAATTAAAAAGAAAGAAAAAGGAAAAAAACTCAAATCCCAGCTTTCGTCGTCGCCGCGCGAAGAGATTGGGAGAACAAGGTTTTAACTCTAGATTTGACGCTAGCTGCATTTGCCGATCACCAATAATTGTAAAGGCGTCGCTGCCCACTAGATCACCGTCAGTGTCTGAGATCATCGTTGCGAGACGTGAGTAGTGGCGGGAGGGGTTCATTACTTTCGGAGGAGCGACACAAGCAAGCCGTTCCTCGCCAACTTGCCGCTATTCGGCACTGTCAAAATGCACGATGTGAGCAACGATAGTCGTAAGGTCTTGGACGATTGACGAAAACTGCATTGGTGGCTGTTGGATTTTGAAGGAGCGGAGAAAGGGCAGTAGTAGGGGTTTGAATCCATCAATGGGCTTTAGATCTACGACGTAAGTCATGCTCGATCGCTGCCTGGATCCATGCCATTAGCTTGTTTACTTGTCACGCCTGGATCAGCAAGCATTCAGACCCATGAGTGTGCCCACCTCTCCTGTGTCCGCTCAGTGTCTGGATCTACACCTACTAGCGCTCGTTAGCTCAATGCAGAGGTATCCTTGATATGACGGGCGGAGGCGACAACGGGCAAAAGCAGCGATGAGGTCTGGATCATGAATGAGAGCAAAGTACTGTGCAATGTACGTAGGCAGCTGCTTGCATTTTTTGGAAAGCTGCTATTACGGTGCTTGCTGTGCATAGTGAAGCTTCTGAGTTTTGAACTGAGAAGTTGTACCCCAAACGCACTAGTTTCCCATTTTCAGCTTCCAGCAACCGCAAAAATTGGTAGGCAATGTTGCGATCTGCAAGCGCATGGCTTACCGATATAGTACAAGATATCGTTCCCACAAGAACAAATTGCAAGTACTAAGAGATTGCATAATCGATAGCTAGACAAACAAAATAAGATTTTAAATGCAAAGTAATATAAGATAAACTAAACTAATGGGTCGAATTGGTTACCAAATAAGAGATAAAACTTAAATGCTATTTCAAAATATTTCAGGACATTGGGGTTTATCATAATGATAGATCTAATTTTTTAGCAAAATAATAATAATGTAATTGATCTAAAATATTCAAGGACTTATCCGCGGGTACAGGTTACCCTCTTGTAGTAGTATAACCCGGTACTCATTCAGAACGTTCTTCTACTTTTTTGGCTTACCGAATTGAATAGATCCAATGAACACAAGGATAAACTAAATGTCCTCGTCTGAATTTTAACTACTTTCGTGATAGAATAACACGAGTCTAATCTAAGCAGTTCCAATGTCGTGATTCACCTTTCAATCATTCTCGTGATATTTTAAACATGTAAAAACTTGGCCAGAATGAATACAAGCAAACCATAAGGCAAATATCAAATAAAGCAAAGTAGATCAGACAAACACTTAGGTTATAAGTTCAAAATAAAAATCCAAACATAGGATTACACCCCAGTCCTATAATAAAAGGCTTAAAGAGACATGAAAATTCTATTCAGCACAGATTTCTCTCAAATTAGAGTTCCAAGGAACAAAATACAAAAGGAAGACAATTTGAGGAAGAAACACAAACTAATTCTCTTTAGATCGATGAGAAGAAGCCTGCAAATCCACCTAAAAAATCTCCTTTTTTTGTTCATTGTCATTCCTTGTCACCGTTCTCTCGTTTCTTGTCTTTGGCGAGCCAATCAACATCTCAAATTTGCCCCAAATTGGCCCTTTGGTTGATAGGAAGGTGCCCCTTGAGATTCCTCACAAAATCCCCAAGAAAATCCCCTTAAATTCTATGCAAAATCATGACAAATCTTGGTTAGCGGGCTCTGTCAAGCCCGTGACATTGGTCATAGGCAGGTCTTGACGCATTTTGCAAGTTACTGCAATGCTCATCATGACTGTGAATCTAGTCACATGCAGGCCGTGATGTCTTCTATGGAAAACTGGCTTGTGCATTATGGTTGTGAAGTTGGTCATAAGCTATCTATGAAGTCTTATGTGGATTTTTGACATGTTGATCATAGCTATTGATGCGTTGCATTTATATAGTGTTTTTGTCTATGTTTTAAATTATATTTTGGACGTATTTGCATGATTTTGTGCCATTTTTACTGTTTTTATTTTACTTTGCACAGAATCTTCACTTTTCTTAGTTTTTGTGAAAATGTAGGTAAAAAGGCTCAAAAATGAAGGATTTCGAGAGTTTTAAGGTCAAAGCATGATTCCTGAGGAGATCACGAGCCCACACGTCGAATTTGGAGCAAAATCGGTGAAGAACGAGACAATTACAGCCTTGGCCGTAATTGTAGATTCGGCTGTAAACGCGACGTCGAGTGGAGGACGAAAATCGGCTAAGTTAAGAAGTTCACCGAAACTTTCACGGGCAAGGCCGTAATTCCATCACGGGCCGTAAAAGTTTCTGTGACCAAAAGAATTATACACCGAAAGAATTACGGCCGAAGCCGTGAACACATCACGGGCTGTAAAAGTTTTCGACCGACTAGTTTTTCGCCCGATTCTCACTTGTTTTGAACCGGATTTGGACCAAACTTCGCAGAACCATTCCTTGATGGGTTCTAAACCGGTCTAACTATAAAAGATGAGTTTTTGATCTGATCAGGGGGGGGGGGGGGGGGGGGGCTTCTACGGACGAAAGCGGACGGCGGCGGCGACAAGGGCGAAAACGTGGTTTTCAACCATTTTTCTGGCAAGATTTTCCCTGAAGACAACGATAGATCAGTCAATCTTCATCTTCGGATCAAGGAGAAGGCGGTTCTGTGGTTCTTTTAGTGATTTCTTGCAATCTTTCATGCGTTTTCTTGTTCATCAAAACATCATGTATTTCTATTCTAACATGAGCGAGTAGAAACCTTTGTCGGGATGATTGAGCGTAGCCCAATGACTTTTATGAGTTAATACTGTTTTGCTATTTTCATTAGAATTTATCTGCATGATTTGGTTGAAATTTTGCTTATCTCGTAATTTACCCTAGCCACGTATTTTTACGTCTTAGACATTACGAGAAGGACTGGGAGGTGAATCACAACGTCTGATTTATTTCAACTAGACCTACGAATCCAATCACGGGAGTAGTTTGGATTCGTTTGAAGGATTAACCAACGCTTCATAGAGCTTAAAGGGTTTAATTAGGTTAACTATCACGGGAGTAGTTAGTTAATCTAGTTAAATACCGTACTACGCTTCGGGATGAGGTAGTACGCACTTTAGGAAGAGTTCTTTTCATGCTAGATAATTTCTGTGAATTAATTATTTATTTAAAGACTCATAATTGTCAAAGTGGCGAACCCATAAATTCCTGACTCGTTGAAATCTGAACCCCTTAAAAACTGTTCCGAGTTTGCATGTCTGCATAAGTTAGGAAAACAAACCATTGATTTTGTTAGCCTAAATTTAAACAAGTCGAAAAGTCAGTACTTAGCTTCGTAGTCCCTGTGGGATCGATAACTTTTATTACTTCAATAAATCCGTGCACTTGCGGATTGCAATCAAGTTTTTGGTGCCGTTGCCGGGGACTACGGATAGTTAATATTGACCGATTGATAAGTTAGGAGATTAGACATTTTTCTTTTTTTTTCTTTTGCCATTAGTTTTTTACTATTCTTTTCTTTTTATTGTCTACTTACACGTTGTATGCCTAGAGTTTCTCGTGCAGGTGCTTTATTTCCAGAAGACCCAGAAATTGAGCGCACATTCCTCCTTCGAAGGAGACTGCAGTTTGAGGCTAAAAAGAATTCTGAGAAAGGAGAGATGGCGGAGGACAATCATCATCAATCTTTGAGGGACTTTGCAGCACCTAATGTACAAGGGTTTAATTCAAGTGTCGTTCGACCCAACGTAGAGGTGAACAATTTTGAGCTAAAGTCAGCATTAATGACGATGGTTCAACAAAACCAATTTGGGGGTTCCCCAAATTCAGATCCAAATCTTCATTTAGCTATTTTTCTTGAATATTGCGATACAGTTAAGATTAACGGAGTTTCATCTGATGTCATAAGACTGAGACTATTCCCGTTTTCTCTCAGGGACCATGCCAGAGCTTGGTTGTACTCTATGCCAGCAGGATCATTCACCACGTGGGAGCAGTTGTCCAGAGCATTCCTGAACAAATATTTTCTGCCAAGCAAAACTGTTCAATTGCGCAACAAGATCACGTGTTTTACACAACAAGAGGGAGAATCACTTTATGAGGCTTGGGAGCGTTTCAAGGAGCTCCAGCGCATGTGCCCACATCATGGACTTCAGGACTGGATTTTAGTCCAAATCTTTTACAACGGTTTGGACTATAGCACCAAGATGATGGTAGACGTTGCGGCCGGAGGAACAATTATGAGCAAGAACGTGGAAGAAGCAACAACTCTTTTAGAGGATATGGCCATGAACCATAACCAATGGGCAGGTGAGCGGAACATTATTTCCACGGGATTTGGTAAGTATCATAATGACTCCTTGACGTCACTCGCAGCGAAGGTTGATTCTCTAGTTCAGAAGATTGATTCCCTATCTTTTTCACCTAGTTCAGTTAACATGGTTTCTTGTGAGGTATGTGGTGTAACAGGGCACAATGCATCTGAATGTCGGATCATAACTTCTCCACAAGAGGAATCAGATCAAGAGCAAGTGAACGCTGTGGGGAATTATAATCAGAGACCTGCAAATGACCCTTACTCTGCTACTTACAACCCAGGATGGAGGAACCACCCCAACTTGTCATACAAACAAAATCAAGGGCAAGCTCCTCCTCAATATTCTCAGCAGAATAATCGGCCACCACCAGGTTTCCAGCCGAGACAGTATGGGCAGCCCCAAAAGCCGAATTATGATTCCGTGCTTGGAGCTATTTTGAACCAGCAGAAGAGAACTGACGACCTTGCTGATCAGCTCAAGCAGCTGACATCCTATGTACAAGCTTTGACTACTCATAACAAGATGTTGGAAAATTAAATTGCACAGCAAGCAAGTACTGCATCTAGACCTCAGGAGAGATTACTTGGACAATTTGAATTAAGTCCAAGAGAAAATTGCAGCGCAATAACTACAAGGAGTGGGAAGCAATTGGAAGAACCCCAGATGCCTGCAGCAGAGGTTACACCGGTAGTCGATAAGGAACAACTTGAAGAACCGCATCCAGATAAAGAAAAGGCCGATGTGGAAGAGAAGGAGAAGTATGTAGGACCACCTGCGTACGTTCCACCCATTCCCTTTCCTTAGAGACTGGCCAAGGCAAAATTGGATAAGCAGTTCGGCAAATTCCTGGAGATATTGAAAAAGTTGTACATCAATATACCCTTCATTGATGCGTTGTCACAGATGCCTACCTATGCAAAGTTCTTAAAGGATATACTTTCTAATAAACGGAAGATTGAAGAAATTGGTACTATGGCACTTACAGAGGAATGTAGTGCAATAATACAGAATAAAACTCCTCAGAAGTTGAATGATCCAGGAAGCTTCACCATTCCATGTCAAATTGGCAATTTGTCATTTGAAGGAGCACTGTGCGACCTGGGTGCAAGTGTCAGCTTGATGCCCCTGTCGATCTGTAGAAAACTTGACATGGGTGACATGAAACCTACTCCAATTACTTTATAGTTGGCAGATCGATCGGTCTGACGACCTATCGGAATATTGGAAGATGTTCCTATAAAAGTTGGACAGTTCTTTGTGCCTGCAGACTTCGTAGTGTTGGAAATGGAGGAAGACTTGAGACTGCCAATTATTTTGGGAAGACCCTTTTTGGCCACTGCAGACGCTATCATTGATGTAAAGAAGGGAATGTTAACTTTAAACATTGGTGAAAATAATATTGAATTTGATCTTTCATCTTCCCTTAAGAAACCCTCCTTTACAGATTCTTGCCTTACTTTCGACACTCCAGAATTGGAACCGAAGATGGAAGATCTCAGAGAGGATTTAGACCCACTGGAAGTTTGTTTGATCGCAGTTGGAGATGATGAGAACACGAAGAAAGAAGCTTAGACCTACGCTAGGATGATGGACTCGGTCCGGATGCTTGAGCCACAGAGAGAGAAAATTGAGAAGGTTATCCTGATAAGATCCGAACAAGTAAAAACAGATAAATCAGAGCTCAAGATGCTCCCACTACATTTAAGATACGAATTCCTAGGGGAGAATGCCACATATCCTGTAATAGTAAGTGCAGATTTGGATAAAATTCAAACGGGAAGACTGCTTGAGGAACTCCGACGTTATAGAAAGGTGATTGGATATTCATTGGATGACATACCCAGAATTAAGACATCTTTGTGTATGCACCGAATCTACATGGAAGAAAACTGCTACCCCTCTATTGAGTATCAACGTCGTCTAAATCCGGTCATGAAAGATGTGGTAAAGAATGAAGTTCTCAAGTTGCTTGATGCAGGTGTGATATACCCAATTTCTGACAGTAAATGGGTCAGCCCTGCTCATGTAGTCCCAAAGAAAAGGGGTGTCACGGCTGTAAGGAATGAGAACAATGAGCTGATTCTAATGAGGACGGTAACTGGATGGTGAATGTATATCGACTATCGAAAGCTAAATAAGGCCACCTGGAAGGATCACTTTCCTCTTCCTTTCATCGACCAGATGCTTGAGCGACTGGTGATGAATTCTTACTTTAGTTTTCTTGATGGCTTTTTAGGATTTTTCCAGATACCCATCCACCCGGAGGATCAGGAAAAGACAACCTTCACATGCCTGTATGAAACATTTGCCTACAGACGTATGCCTTTTGGATTATGCAATGCGCCAGCCACTTTTCAACACTGCATGATAGCCATTTTCTCTGATCTTATTGAAAATATTATGGATGTGTTTATGGCCATTTTTTCCGTGTATGGATCTTCCTTTGATAATTGTCTGATTAATTTATCGCGTGTCTTGCAGAGGTGCGAGGAGGTGAATCTGGTTCTCAATTGGGAGAAATGCCATTTTATGGTTCAAGAAGGGATTGTTCTTGGGCATCGTATTTCACGAAGAGGTATTGAAGTAGACAAAGCTAAGATTGAAGTTATTGAGAAGCTACCTTCACCCACATCAGTTAGAGGGATTCGGAGTTTTCTGGGACACGCCGGGCTTTATCGTCGATTTATTCAAAATTTTTCTAAAATTGCTAGGCCCCTCACTAATTTATTGGCTAAGGATGCTAATTTTAATTTTGACAGGAGTTGTACAGAAGCATTTGAGAAACTGAAGGAAGCTCTAGTCTCTGCACCCATCATGCAACCGCCAGACTGGTCGCTCCCTTATGAGGTGATGTGTGATGTGAGCGACCAAGATGTAGGAGTAGTGCTGGGACAACGAAAGAATAACAAACTCTATGCGATTTACTATGCCAGCAAGACTCTAGACGGAGCGCAAATAAACTATGCCACGACTGAAAAGGAACTTCTTGCCATAGTTTTCGCTTTTAATAAATTCCGCTCTTATATTATTAATTCTAAGGTTGTTGTTTTTACAGATCATTCTGCGATCAAGTATCTGGTGAACAAGAAAGATGCAAAACCCAGGTTGATTCGATGGATATTACTCCTGCAGGAGTTTGATTTCGAGATAAAAGACAAGAAAAGGGCAGAAAATTTAGTAGCAGATCATTTGTCTAGATTGACGAGAGAGGAAAATGCAAAAGATGATCTAGAAATTAATGATTCATTTCGAGAGGAATATCTATATGTTATTATAAGACAAGAGACACCTTGGTATGCAGATATTGTAAATTATTTGGTGTCTAGCATCATGCCACCTAACCTGACATTTCAGGAGAAGAAGAGATTCAGGGCTGAATTTAAGCATTTCTACTAGGATGATCCGATCTTATATTGTCGATGTGCAAATAGTTTGTTTCGAAGATGTTTACCAGAAAGGGAAATTCACAATGTACTCAGTCATTGTCATTCTTCCCCTTATGGAGGGCACGCTAGTGCGTCAAAGACGACATTGAAAATTCTCTAGTCAGGATTTTATTGGCCTACGATTTTTCGAGATGCTAGGAAGTTTATTCAATCTTGTGATAATTGCCAGCGCACCGGTAACATCAATAAACAGGATGAGTTTCCTCAGCAGGACATTTTGGAAGTTGAAATTTTTGATGTCTGGGGAATCGATTTTATGGGTCCATTCCCTACTTCCTGTGGAAAAAAGTATATTCTTCTTTGCGTTGATTACGTGTCTAAATGGGTCGAAGCAATAGCTGAGGCCACTAATGATTCACGTGTTGTATCCAAGATGTTTAAAAAGATAATTTTTCCCAGATTTGGCATACTCAGAGTTCTGATCAGTGACGGAGGTTCTCATTTCATTGAGAATAAATTTGAAGCATTGCTACAGAAATATGGGGTACGCCATAAAGTTGCTACACCGTACCACCCGCAGACTAGTGGACAAGCTGAAGTGTCAAATCGAGAAATCAAGAGGATACTTGAGAAAACCGTATCAGGAGCAAGGAAGGATTGGGTGATGAAATTGGATGATGCTCTTTGGGCCTATAGGACAGCTTTCAAAACCCCTTTGGGTATGTCTCCGTTTCAGTTAGTTTATGAAAAATCTTGTTATTTACCAGTGGAGCTTGAGCATAAGGCTTATTGGGCGGTAAAGAAGTTTAACTATGATTTGAAGAGTGCTGGAGAAAGGAGGAAGTTTCAATTAAATGAATTAGATGAAATCAGAAATTCTGCTTATGAAAGCTCCCGTATATATAAAGAACGTGCAAAGAAGTGGCATAATCAGTGGATCTCCAGGAAGGAATTCTTTGAAGGATATAAAGTTCTGCTGTACAATTCACGTCTTAGGTTATTCCCTAGAAAACTGAGGAGCCGAGGGACAGGGCCCTTTGTAGTTGAGAAAGTATTTCCATATGGCACCGTGGAGATATCAAAAGAAGGACAATAAGGTTTCAAGGTGAATGGGCAGCGATTAAAGCATTATTTCGAAGAAGAGAAGGCTGAAGAAGACGAGTACTTAATTCTCTCTAATCCCCCAGGAGAAACTTGAACAAGAAGCTATGGTCAAGCTAAAGACCATAAACAAGCGCTTTTTGGGAGGCAACCCAAACTTCTGACTTTTATTATTTCTTTTGTTTTATTTTATCTTTGCTTTGCTTTGAAATAAAATTTTAACAGCATGATTTGTTGAAATTTTATTCACGAAAAATCTCTTAGTAAGTGTTTTACTTGCAAAATTTTTTGAGAAATTTTTACTTGAAGAAATAGTGTTCCACGAGGCAATCATGGGTGCAGCCGTGAATCTTGCGGCAATCTCTTTGTGAGTATGGTTAATATAGTTTTGATTTGTGAAACTAGACGGTATTTGATATCTGGAACTTGATTGCCGTGTAAAATCTGAATATCTACGTGATGATAATTTTTTTGGATTTTTCTGAGTTGTAATTCTCATTTTTGATATAACTGTACAGGGTCTCGCTAACAAATACAAAGGGAACTCTTGCAAAATTTTTTTGAAATTATTTATTGGTTGAATATTTGTATATATGAAACAATTTAAGTCTAGGGTGTCCTTCATGATATGCTTACTCTTCAAGGCTTTATTAGATATGAATTTTGAATGTATATGATTTTTAAGGATGATCAAATTTGTTTTACCCTTGATTTTGGACTTAGGAAACATTTTGAGTGATTGATTTGATGACTTAAGGGATTTTTAAAATTTCATATAGGATTAAATTATTGAGTAAATTCAATTCTGGTATTGATAAAATGCATATGTGAATTGTTATATGTTCATATGACACATGCATAGTATCTTTATACTTAAAGTTTAATTTATCTATTTTTGCTTGATGGAAATTTTTATGAATAGAATTTGGTGATATTTCTTTAAATTGAGATTTGCTCCAACTCCTCTAGTTGAGAAATCTTATGTCATGAGTTATATTATACCATCGTTTGGTATACTTTAAATTTGTTGTGATCAAGTAACAGAGGGAAAATCTTAAAAATAAATATTTAACCCTCTTGCAGAAAGATCAACAACGATCTAAATACCATGCCACTGACCGACTTTCTCCAGAAAAAGAAAAAAAAAGGGGAAAAGACTCCTCTACTTGGCACTGTTAAATTTGACAGTGGTACCTAAGACATGAGTTGAAGTCTAATAATAAAAAGAGAGAGAGAGAGAGAGAGAGAGAGAGAGAGAGAGAGAGAGAGAGAGAGAGAGGATGAAAATGGAGAAAAGCTGTAGGTCATGTGGACAACTCCGCTGACTTTCATGATTGAGACTATGAGTTAAATTATACTACTTTGTAGTATACTTTAAACATGTTATGATGCTAACAGTAAATAGCATATAATAGTTTAAAGACCAAATTGCTTTAAAAATCTCTTATCTTTAACATCACCAAGATTCTTGAAATAAATTTTTGTCTATTGAGTAAGATAAATTTATTAAGTTGATAGTATTTGATATTGAGTGTGTGAATAATGAATATTATGACATGAAGTGTGAATTTTAACTTTCTTGGATTGTAACCTCTTGAGAATTTATCCCTATTATGATTTTTCTTGAATTACTTGAGTTAGAAAGATTGATTATTTAATTTGTGGACTAAGGATATTATTAGGGGCAAAAACAAATGAATGTTCCTTATTTTTACATTCTTTATACATATCAAGGTATTGCTTGAGGACAAGCAAAATTCTAAGTCTAGGGTATTTTGATGCGTTGCATTTATATAGTATTTTTGCCTATGTTTTAGATCATATTTTGGACGTATTTGCATGATTTTGTGTCATTTTTAGTGTTTTTATCTTCTTTGCACAGAATCTTCACTTTTCTTGGTTTTTGTGAAAATGTAGGTAAAAAGGCTAAAAAATGAAGGACTTCAAGAGTGTTAAGGTCAAAGCACGATTCCCGAGGAGATCATGAGCCCACACGTTGAATTTGGAGCAAAACCGGTGAAGAACGAGACAATTACGGCCTTGGCTGTAATTGTGGATTTGGCTGTAAACGCGACGTCGAGCGGAGGACGAAAATCGGCTAAGTTAAGAAGTTCACCGAAACTTTCACGGGCAAGGCCGTAATTCCATCACGGGCCGTAAAAGTTTCTGTGACCAAAAGCATTATACACCGAAAGAATTACGGCCGAAGCCGTAAACACATCACGGGCCGTAAAAGTTTCCGCCCGACGAGTTTTTCGCTCGATTCTCACTCGTTTTAAACCGGATTTGGACCAAACTTCGCAGAACCATTCCTTGATGGGTTCTAAACCGGTCTAACTATAAAAGATGAGTTTTTGATCGGATCAGGGGGGGCTTCTACGAACGAAAGTGGATGGCGGCAGCGACAAGGGCGAAAACGTGGTTGTCAACCATTTTTCCAGCAAGATTTTCCCTGAAGACAACGATAGATCAGTCAATTTTCATCTTTGGATCAAGGAGAAGGCGGCTCTGTGGTTCTTTTAGTGATTTCTTGCAATCTTTCATGCATTTTCTTGTTCATCAAAACATCATGTATTTCTATTCTAACATGAGCGAGTAGAAACCTTTGTCGGGATGATTGGGCGTAGCCCAATGACTTTTATGAGTTAATACTGTTTTGCTATTTTCATTAGACTTTATCTGCATGATTTGGTTGAAATTTCACTTATCTCATAATTTACCTTGGCCACGTATTTTTACGTCTTAGACATTGCGAGAAGGACCAAGAGGTGAATCTCAACGTCTGATCTATTTCAACTAGACCTACGAATCCAATCACGGGAATAGTTTGGATTCATTTGAAGGATTAACCAACGCTTCATAGAGCTTAAAGGGTTTAATTAGGTTAACTATCACGGGAGTAGTTACTTAATCTAGTTAAATACCGTACTACGCTTCGGGAGGAGGAAGTACGCACTTTAGGAAGAGTTCCTTTCATGCTAGATAATTTCTGTGAATTAGTTATTTATTTAAAGACTCATAATTGTCAAAGTGGCGAACCCATAAATTCCCGACTCGTTGAAATCTGACCCCTTAAAAGCTGTTCCGAGTTTGCATGTCCGCATAAGTGAGGAAAACAAACCATTGATTTTGTTAGCCTAAATTCAAATAAGTCGAAAAGTCAGTACTTAGCTTCGTAGTCCCTGTGGGATCGATAACTTTTATTACTTCAATAAATCCGTGCACTTGCGGATTGTTATCAGCTATGAAGCTAGTCACGGTCAGACCATGATCGTCTCGATGAAAAACTTGTTAACTTTTGGTTCAAACTCATTATGGGCATAATGATTATCATGGTTCGACTATAAAAAAAAGTCATTTTCAAAATGCTTATCATGGCCATGAAGCTCGTTAGGGGTTGACCATGATAAATACAAAAACTATGTTTGACTTCAAATTTGCTTAGTTGACTTGTCTTTTCATCTTGAATCCTTCAGTGGCTTCAAAACCATCAAATAAGCTCTAGAATTAGGTTATTTCACCTGAAATTACAAAAAGACAAGAAAAAGCAAATATTCTGAACAAAGCAAGTAAATAAACCTGATTATACTATAAAAATAACAAAATATGTCTTGTTTTGAGATAAAATCATATCATAAAATACTATGAAAATATAAGGCATCAGGTAGTCGCCCCAAATGCACCCTTAATCCTTTGGGTCAAAGTAACCATAGTCATCTATTATTATTTGTAGTCTAATTGACAACTTATTGTCTTAAATGCCTTTACCGATGTTTGCCACTAATGATTTTCTAATTATGTTTATTTAATGATCTACATCCTCATAATGCTAGCAAAAATAACACATACCTACCTTGACCCGACTTCAATAGGAAAAATATGATTTTATGAGGTTTAGGTTAGATTTATGAAAAATTTGTCACATGTGGGGCGAGGTTGGGTATGAGGATTTTGAATATACAATTTATATATCATTATAATCATCATTATTTTATTTTAATTAAAATAAATATCTTTTTATTTTTTATTTTTTAATTAGAAAATAGGATGAGAGCGGGAGTCGGTCTAGTGGGTGCTCAATTCCCCATCACACAGGTATGAGGTGGATTAATCCTTGTCATTACCAAGGCTCACTCATTGCCATATCACTTGATTCTTTACTTAGTTCATACCATATATTGGTTGCAATATCATAACTTCATTGGTTGATGATTGGACTAAGTATTCTATATGTTATACTTGATTTCAAATAAATTATGAGGAATACTTTCTTGAACTATTTGTTCTCCGTCTCTTCTAACAACTTATTCCAATATTTTAATTTTAATGATGTCATCCAAATTAGTTGAAGGAAAAGAAAAACCTTGATTTTTGTTATAAATTAGATTATCTTGAGACATCTTGAATTTAATCTCTGGGGGACATCATGAATTTATTTGTAGCAACCAAATGCATATGTGTAGCAAGGTTTAAATACCCAGTCCCATCATATCGGTCTATACTCAGACAAGTCCATATTCAGACCAGTATATACTAGTCGATACTAATATAAGCGTGAAGAGAAAACACAATATGATGTAGAGAGAACATAATATACCTTATGCTCCACTTATAATATCTGAGTTTAGTCCCACATTGGATGTGGAAGAAAAGATATTATAGTATATAAGGTTTAGTCCCAATTTAACTCACCCGCCACATCAGCACAATTGTGTTCTCAAATTGAATTTTACAATCAATTTTGACTGCGCTCATTGACCTCCTCATTTCGAACACCTCCCGTTTATGCTTCAAACACCTCTCGTCTCATGCTGCACGCGTAATGCATCTTCATGCCGAGCTCACTCCCTCTTGCAAGATCTCACTCACTCCCTCGTCGTCTGACCTCGTCGCTGATGGAAGGTCGTGTAAGATAATTTTATTTCTGTATTATTATTATGTAAATAATATATATTATAATTACATTAGCATTATATGAAGATCTTTGAACTATATAATTTTCGCATGCATAATAAAAGTCAAGAATAAAATCATACCTTGATCCATGATGATTTGATAATGATTGATTAAAATAATCTCTTATTTGATGAAACTAGATTTCTCTCTCTTGACCCCTTGATCCATGATTGAAGACCACATCATCCTTTTATTGATGGAGAATTTACGTTAATGGGTAGAGAGAGGACCCGTTTCTTTTTATCTATTATAACCCACATCCCATCAATGTATAAGTTAACAAATAATTCTTGTAACTAATAGAATTTAGAAACTTATTAATTATTAAAATATGATAAGTTATTTTAAATAATTAATAGATTAGAACATATGGACCATAAAATAACCTACATTCTCCCACTTGGTCCATATGACATTATCTAATCTTGTAATAATAAATCCATTCTTTAAATTGGTCAAATCATAATCTCTATTAAGTAAATACTAATAAGGATCATAGCGGTTGTATGTCATTAGATCGACATAGTCCCTTCTATGTTAATATGTCATAATGGTCCAACAATAATGTCTTTGTCAAAGACAAATTATATTATATTAACATAATTCATTCATGTATATACAACAAATAGCATAATGAAATATGATTCATTAAAATATTTCAGAAACATGAATTAAATGAGCTCAAAGTGTCAAAAATATAAAATATCATCATGATATCAATAATGGTTTTCAGTAATGCCCATCCTTTTGACATGTGCACCAAATGTCTTTGGTGGCAATCCTTTTGTCAATGGATCTATGATCATAAGATTTGTGCTAATGTGTTCAATTGACACTCTTTGTTTCTGAACTTCCTCTTTAACGACAAAGTATTTCAATTCTATATGTTTAGCAACTCTTGAATACTTATCGTTTTTAGAAAAAAAGACTGCTGCAGAATTATCACAATAAATTTTCAGCGGCTTGGCAATACTGTTAACAATTCCAAGTCCTGAAATAAAGTTCCGCAGCCATAAGCCTTGAATAGTGGCCTCAAAGCATGCCACAAATTCAGCCTCCATAGTTGATGCAGCGATAACAGACTGCTTTGCACTTTTCCACGAGACTGCTCCTTCAACTAGAAGGAATAAATAGCCAAATGTGGATTTTCTAGTATCAACACATCCAGCATAATCTGAATCTGAGTATCCTATCACCTCAAGATGATCAGATTTTCTATAAGTGAGCATATGATCTTTTGTTTCTTGTAAGTATCTAAATACTTTCTTTGCAGCTTTCCAATGATCCAATCCTGGATTACTTTGATATCTGCCTAGCATTCCAACAACAAAACTAATGTCTGGCCTTTCACATGTTTGAGCATACATCAAGCTACCAATGATAGAAGCATATGGAATTCAATCCATTTCTTTACGTTCCAATTCATTCCTTGGGCATTGCATAAGGCTCAATTTATCTCCTTTTTGAATTGGAACAACACTTGCGGAGCACCTCTCCATATTCAATCTCTCTAGAACTTTATTAATATATGCTTTTTGGGATAATCCCAATATTCCTTGTGATCTATCATGAATTATTTCAATTCCAATCACATAGGATGCCTCACCTAAATCTTTCATTTTAAAGTTCTGTGAGAGAAATTTCTTGGTCTCATGTAATAGACTATAATTATTAGTAGCAAGTAAAATATCATCAACATATAGAATTAGAATTATAAACTTGCTCCCACTAACCTTCAAATATATATATATCTATCAAGAGTATTTTCTTTAAATCCGAACGAAGTGATGATATCATTGAACTTAAGATACTATTGTCGGGAAGCTTGTTTAAGACCATAAATTGACCTTTTAAGTTTACATACAATGTGTTCCTTTCCTTTAATTATAAAACCCTCAGGTTGATTCATGTAGACCTCTTCTTCTAAATTCCTATTTAGAAAGGCAGTTTTCACATCCATTTGGTGAAGCTCTAAATCATAATGAGCTACCATTGCCATAATAATTCTAAATGAGTCCTTTTTCGAAACTGGAGAAAAAGTCTCTTTGTAGTCAATGCCATCCTTTTGAGTGAAACCTTTAGTAACAAGTCTAGATTTATAGCGTTCGATATCGCCATTAGAGTCGCGTTTGGTCCTAAAGACCCATTTACACCCAACTCTTTTACAACCTTTTGGTAATTCAACAATATCTCAGACTTCATTATCATTCATTGATTTCAAATCTTCTTTCATGGCATCTAACCACTTAATAGAATTATTACTTTCTATGGCTTGCGAAAATGAAACTGGATCATCATTCATTCCTAAGTCATGTTCTGACTCTTGTAGATAAACCATATAATCATTAGAGATAGCAGGTCGTCTTTGTCTTTCAGACCTTCTTAATACCATCTCTTGTGGTCTATCAACTATTGGTTCATTGGTAGCATCTTCACTATGAGGTGTTACATCATATGTTTGTTGTTCTTGTATGTAGTTGTTTAGCAATTATGGGAACAATAACATTAGAAGAAGCTTTAAGTAAAGAAAACTCTACCAAGACTTCTTGAATTTTAACTTTACGTGGTTCTACACTCCCACTGATGTCACCATTTTCAATAAATTTTGCATTTCTAGTTTCAACAATTCTTGTACTATGGCTAGGGCAATAAAATCTATACCCTTTAGATTTTTCTGGATAACTAATGAAGAAACCACTAGTTGTTTTTAAATCGAATTTCTTTTCAAGTGGATTATAAATTCTTACTTCTGCCAGGCAACCCCATACATGTAGGTGCTTTAAACTGAGTTTCCTTCCTGTCCATAGTTCAAAAGGAGTCTTTTGAACTGCTTTACTAGGAACCCTATTTAATACTGATGCCTTGCATTTTAGTAGTAATTTTCCTTTGTATTTCATGATAAATCTAGGCTTATTTTGATACTTTCACACTCTTTTAAGGCTTATTTACTTGAAAGCTTCGGAATCTTCACTTTTTCTTGCTTTTATGGAATTTCAGGTAAAATCACCTATTTTTGATGTATTTTGAAGATTCTAAAGCCATGAGATGATTTCTTATATGAAAACGAAGCTGCTCATCAAATTTGGGCCTAATCGGAGTTAGCTTGAAAAATACGGCCAAGGGAACCCCACGGGGTTCACCAGCATTTTCGCCAGACAGCAGAAAATTCATAGAGAGCTTCACGGTCAGGTAAACCTGGCGGGATTCACCCGTGCTTCTCTCAACCAAATTGTGCAGAATACATCACAGCCAGGTGAACCCGGCGGGGTTCACCCATGATTTTAACCCAGGAGCGTGCAAACCCGAGTCCCACTCGGATTTTCCCTGATTTTCAACCCGTTTGAAGTCCAAATTTGGCAAGTAAGGATTCTATGGAAAGCTGATTTGAAGGAGAAGACGTACGATATAAAAGCAATAATTTTCATGCCCTAAAGGAGGGAGAAATCACGCGATAAAGCGGCGAGGGCAGAAGAACACGGCAATGAGGCGATTTTCGGAGATTGAGACGTCAGATCATCGCGACTTCTTCAGGACACTATCGGTTTATCATCTCCTTCCTCTTAGACTCACTTCCTTGTAGTTTTCTTCCCCTTTAAAGAGAGATTTTGAGTGTTTCAATGACGATTGTAGCGTAAAACCTTTTTCGGGGCTCGGTTGAAGCCCGTTGACGATTCTTAATTGCAAACCTTGATTTAATTCTGTTATTTGAATTATATTGTGTGCATATTTTACTTTGATATGCATTTCTCATGATTTTACCTTGGCCAAGTATTTTCATGTATTAGTCATTATGATTCATACCGAGTGGAGGATCGTAAAGATGGATCTTCTTAGTAAAACTTGACAGACCTTGACATAAGAGTGCTTGGTCTTCGCTCGAAGGTTTCACAATCTTCCATAGAACTCATTGGGTTGGTCTAAAACGATTCACCGCGAGAGTAGGAGATCGTCTTAGTCAAACACCGGGGTGTACACTCGAGAGAGGGCACCTTGTACCCTAGGGATAGATTCCTTGTGCAATATCATAAATTCAGATAACTGATACTTTTAAAGCGTGATTAAGATTGTCAGCGTGGTGGAAATCATAGCCCTGATATCTCTCTCATATTTATTCTCTACCGACGTAGCGTTTATTTCTTATTTTTGATTTAAGTTTTCAAAACCCCGTTTCGATTTGCCTAGCTATTGAAACTTGGATTTTCTGGTACTCAACCTTGTTCCCTGTGGGATTCGACATCTTTTATACTACTTCGACAAAATCGTGCACTTGTGGGACGTGTCAAATACATACATGACAGTTTTTAAGGCATACATCCACAATGACAAGGGTAAAGAAGAATAACATAACATGCTTCTAACCATATCCATTAAGGTACGATTACGCCTTTCTACAACACCATTCTGTTCTGGTGTTCCTGGCATTGTATATTGAGCACATATGCCATGCCTTTCAAGAAATTTAGCAAATGGACTGGGGTGTTGTCCATGTTCATCATACCTTTCATAATATTCACCACCTCTATCAGATCTAATAATTTTCACTTTTGTATCTAATTGTCTTTCAACCTCAGTAATAAATACCTCTAAGACATTTACTGATTGAGATTTTTCATGTAACAAATAGATAAATCTATAATGTGGAAAATCATCGATAAAGATGATAAAATATTTTTCTCCACCAAATGATGGAATATCAAAAGGACCACATATATCAGTGTGTACAAGTGAAGGAGTTGTGTGTTTCTTGTGGCTTTCTTCTTATTTGTATATTTTGTGTATTTTCCTTTAATACAATCTACACAAATACCAAAATAAGTAAAATCCAAATCAGGAAGGATATTATTTTTTATTAATCCTTGTATCCTTTTTTTTGGATATGTGATTTAAATGTTTATGCCACAGGTAAGCAGAACTTTCATCTATTAAACCTCGTTTGGTACCAAGAGGATGATGCAAAGTTAATAGAGTCTCAACAAATAGATTATCAAGATTTATTTTGTATAAGCCATCATTAAGAACACCAGAACCAATAAAATGATTGTGTTTAAACAAGCTACAACATCTATTTCCAAACTTAAAAGAGTATCCAGCTGTATCAAGTTTTGATAAAGAAATTAAATTACAAGAAACAGAAGGAACATAAAGAGTTTGGAAAAGATTTAAATGATGTCCAGTGTCTAAAATCAAACGATAAGTTCCGATGGCTTCAACTGAAGCTTTGACTCGATTTCCCATAAACACAAAATTTTCATTTGCGTTTATGGTTTGGGTCATAAGGAATCCCTGCATTGTATTTGAAACATAAGTTGTACAACCAGAATCAATCCACCAAGTATTAAAAGGAACTTCAATAAAATTTGATTCAAAACATACGAAAGCATTATGCTTACCTCTACTTTCGAACCATGCCTTACGTTTTAGGCAATCTTTCTTATGGTGTCCAGGCTTTCCACAAAAATGACAACCATTTTTCTTTTGTTCTTTCTTTTGGATCTGGGTAGATGACTCACTATGATGTTAATCACATTAACTAATTCTAAAGAAGTCATAACATAAAATTATTCATATAACTTAATCCATTATATTTCAAATGTTACTATTATTTGTTGAACTTCATAAATATGTCACAAATGATTAAGGAAGCATTAAAACATTTAAACCAATGAAAGAGAAAAACACGTAAAGAATATATCACATAAAAATAGTAAACCAAAATTCATTTGTGCATTGATTTCAATATATAAATTCAAATAAATAGAAATCAAAGATGTAATTTATATAACGTTCATGGTAAATAAATTTTCTATCATAATTATGTGTCCAACTTAAACACATAACTTCTTATTTATTTATATATACCTGAAATTATTTGAATTGATGTAGAATATATTATCATCATGCCATAAAAAAAATAAATATTAATGGAAAATTATATGTTCTAAAACCACCCCTCTGGTACCACATGTAAGATAATTTTATTTCTGTATTATTATTATGTAAATAATATATATTATAATTACATTAGCATTATATCAAGATCTTTGAACTATATAATTTTCACATGCATAATAAATGTCAAGAATAAAATAATACCTTGATCCATGATGATTTGATAATGATTGATTAAAATAATTTCTTATTTGATGAAATTAGATTTCTCTCTCTTGACCCCTTGATCCATGATTGAAGACCACATCATCCTTTTATTGATGAAGAATTTGCGTTTATCTATTATTACCCACATCCCATCAATGTATAGGTTAACAAATAATTCTTGTAACCAATATAATTTAAAAACTTATTATTTATTAAAATATGATAAATTATTTTAAATAATTAATAGATTAGAACATATGAATCATAAAACAACCTACAAAGTCGCTGCCTAAGGGTGAGGACATTGCCTGCTAACGTCAGGAGGAGGGAGTAGCGTTGCTCGTTGCTTGCTCGTTGGAAGGTCCGCTCCTCGCTAGGGGAACGTCCCTCGTTCTTCTACTGGACGGGCTCTCTCCTCTCATCGAACCATTTGAGCCGTCCACGATTCTTGTCCGCGAATCTCGTCTCCAATTCGCTGTCGACGAAGCCGTTGCCCGCGTCGTCCATGTGTTTCGCTTCCATCCGCGCTGGTGATAGGCCCCGCAGACCACATCGCAGATCACGTCCCCATCATCCCCGCCAGAGAGGAGGCTGCTGACACAGCCGCAGATGTCGCCGTCGACCTCCCTGCAGACTGCGCTGATTTCCTTTGGTTCTGCGCGTTCAACAAAGCCAGGGCGGAGTGGATTTGCTTTGACGTGAATTTGGGCCACGTTTGCTTCGCCAGTGTGGATTTGGGCCGCCTCCCAATCCAATTTCCTCCCTGGCCCGGTCCACTTGGATTTGGGCATTACATTACGGTAAGCATGGTCGCTGCTACTCCATGTGATGCTTCCACTATGCCTCCGCCTCATCAGCTCCGGGCAAGTAACCATTTCCACCACCTCCACAGCTTCTCTGCACTTGCTGCCTCCGCTTATGCTTTCGTTCCACTCATCTCCCATAGTTCCATGCGTTAGTCCGCTTATGCGCTAGACAAAGCAACGAGCAGACGGACGCTGCGTCGCGGAGTTGGTTTAAGCCGGTGGAGAAGCTGCTAGAAGGGATGACGTGGACGGTAGGGAGGTAGGGTATCACGACAATAAAAGACGTCGTGGAGTTAGACGCGCGTGCAATTTAGACGGTCCGACGTGGCATTGCCGTTGGAATTTGATGGTGGGATTTGAGTTGCGTACGAGTCGGTTAGTGGCAAACCCGGTTCTTCTCCGCCGAATGCGACGCTGATCTTTTCATTTTTCCCAAGGACTAATTTAACCATAATTTTATTGTATTTATTGAATATTTATTCAATAATCCGATCTATAAAAATAGAGGAGCGGAGTTACTTCTGACCGCGCAGCACGGCGGAGCGTGTGGAGCAAAGAGGTAATATTAAAAGAATGTTCGGGCTTTTTTTTTTATTATTTTTGTGATATTCTCAATCTTATGCAAGCTAAGATAAAATGTAGAAGGATTTTGAATCAAGCTTCTATTTCGCTTTAGAGACCATTTGTCTACCTAGTATTTTATTTTTTTTCACATATTCGCAATATGAATCACTTATTCTTATGCTATTATGAAATTTTAATTATGTTTCACGAGAGTGATGTTTTATTTTGAAATTATTTGATGCAATTTTACATTGTTAAATAAAAAAATTGAAAATTAAAATTAAAATAAATTTAAAAATTAAATCAAACCAAATGGGAGTGAGACCTTAGCCCGCGTGAGTCATCAGGCCGCGTCGGTCTCCTCTCCAGCTCTCCTCCCTCGTTTTACTGCCTCCGCCCGGCCCACGCAGCCACCTGCCCATTACCGACCACTCCCAGTCACAGGATACAAACTAGGGCACACAAAAGGGTACGAGCTTTTTCCGATCGAAAGTCTAGGGTTTTGCTGATTCTTCTTCCTCTTACATACCTCGGCTAGATGGAAGATTCCGATGACGACACTGGCTATCCTCCGAGTTCGCATCTCCCTCTTCGCGCCAAGGCCCGCTTCCGCAAACTCCCTCCTCCTACTCACTTTTCGCATCGCTACGCCGATGGCGAAGATGAAGATGTAGACGAAGAAGACGAGGACGGTGCGGATCAGCACTTAGATGACGACGAGGAGGACCTCCGAAACCTTCGCCGCAGACGGGAATACAGTGACGATGACGACGTCTCCTCGTCCGACAGTCGTGGGAAGCGCAGGAGGATCGACAAACTCTCGTTGCGGTTCGAATTCGCCCGGCGCGAGCCCCGGGTAGCTGCGGCAGCGCCCTCCAAGCCCCCTGCCCGCACCTCTCCGCCGGATTGGTCGGAAGAGTCGACTTTTTTGCTGCTGGATGCCTGGGGCGATCGCTACGTCCAGAATGGACGGAAGAGCATCCGGTCGGACGAGTGGACCGATGTTGCGAAGAAGGTCTCGCTGGCCTCCAAGGTTAATCGATCTGATGCACAGTGTCGGAATCGGGTCGATACCCTGAAGAAGAAGTACAAGAAAGAGAAGGCTAGCATGGAAGAACACGGGAATGCTGGAATCAGTCTATTTCAAGAAGATGGACTCTTTGATGTCGTTGCCTTCACGCCAGCCACCGGCAGGAAGGCAGCCGCAGCCTCTACCTCCTCCCAGGCTTCAATGTGGTATTGATGCGGGAATTTGGTGTCATTTATAGCCATCATTTGTTAGTCCGAGGATGCGTATGAAATAACTGATCTTTAATTTCAGGTGTGAGAGGCACTATTTATATCTTTTTAACAAGATTCCACCTAGATACTTTAGCTTAGTCTTATATGAAAAGAGAGAATAAAAATAATATGATAAATATTAATTAGTGAACTCATTATTATTAATTTAGAATTAAATATTTTAAATTAGATCATGTCTTTACTTTTTAGTATTGTCTAACAACAATCATTATTTCTAATAATAGGATTTTCAATTGAGTTACTTAGAATCACTTTAGATCACAAACAGAAAAGAAGGCAAGAATGATGAAAAATGATGGATTAATTAAACATTATATATATAGGTTACTGGATCTTCTCTTTGTTCTTTGTTGTTATCTATTCAGTTGAAGCGTCCTTGGTTATACATACGATTGAGATTTTTTGTTTCATAAAATTTGTTATATTTACGTACAAAGTGACGGTACTTAAACAATAGATTTACCAATAGATGCTAAGGCAATAAATATTATAATATTTTTTAACGCTACCCAATACAATTTTTACCCGGTTCACCAATAGATGCTTCCGGAAATATTCGGTCTTTAGTAGTTGTGAATATTTAAAATTTGGTAAATACTTATTCTACTTATGAATATTTAAATTTAATAAATATCTAATTTTTAGGACTTATGGATATAGATATTTAGATTTGATAAATATTTAACCTTTTTGAGGACCTATGAATTTTTGAATTTAATAAATATTGACTCATTTAAGAACTTGTGGATATTTGAATTAATAAATATTTGATCTTTCTCTAGTTTTAAATATTTGGATTTAGTAAATATCTGACCTTTTGAATAATTATGGGTATTTAAATTTGATAAATGTTTAGCTTTTTTAGGGCCGTGGATATTTAGATTTTATGAATATTTAGAATTTAAATTTGACAAATATTCATCCTTTTAAGGCTCGTGGATATTTAAATTTAATAAATAATGATGATTTATAAATATTTAAATTTAAATTTGATAATATTTGATCACTTATAAGTATTTAAATTTAATGAATATTCAGCTTTTTAAGGATTTATGAATATTTAGATTTTGTGAATATGAGAGCTTAGGAATAGTTGTTAGCGTGAAAATGGCTTAGATAACAATTACCCTCTAATTTGGTGAATATTTTGTGAAAATAGTTTCTAAATATTCATCTAATTTGATAAATAATAAATATTCATCCCAAAAACAACTTTTAAATATTTAATGGTTTGACTCAAAATTGTAGAATGAATATTTGATTAGTCACGATATATGAATATTAATTTAATTTGGATCCAAAAATTTCCTTGAAAAATATGGATTATAGTTAGGGGTGAGCATTCGGTAAAAATCGAAACCGATTTACTGAAAACTGATTTACCGAAAATTTTTTTATCGAAAAATTAAAAACCGAAACCGAACCGAATTTCCTAAAAACCGAAATTTTACCGATACCGAATTTATCGAAAATTTTGGTAAATTCGGTAAATTACCGAAAAATTAAATTATTAAGTATTTAATTAATTATATGATTGATAATTAAGTGATTAGCTATTAGGTAATAGATTTTAGACTTTTAATAACTAATTATACTATAATAAAATTAGAATATAATATAATATAATATAGTTTTTAATATACATTATATATTATATATATTTTTTATATTTTAATATATATATATCGGTAAATCGGTTTTTTACCGAACCGAAATTATAAAAACCGAAACCGAAACCGAAAACTGAATTTTATAAAATTTATTACCGAAACCGAAACCGAATATTTTTTTACCGAACCGAATTTACCGAAATTTTCGGTAATCGATAAAAACTGAAATAACCGAACCCGAATGCTCACCCCTAATTATAGTCAATGGATAAAATTAATTTATTATTATTATTATTATTATTATTGCAAGTGCAAACCCTCGTTCTAGAGGGTTCGGATTAGGGGTGAGCAAACGGTATCGGTACCGAAGTACCGTACCGAACTTTTCGGTACTTCGGTACTTCGGTACCGGTATTACGGTACTTCGGTACTTCGGTACCGGTACCGAAATTTTATTCGGGAAATCGGTACTGGTACCGGTACCTAAAAACTATTTCGGGAAAATCCCGAAGTACCAAACTCCCAATTTTTCATGTATTATTTAATTAAAAAATAATATTTATATATTAATATTTGATATTTTATAATACAAATACCGAAATACATAAATACAGAATACAAATACTGAAATACCTAAATTAGAATTAAAAATATTTGAGATTTCGGGAAATCGGTACCAGTACCGATTTTATTTCGGGAAATCGGTACCGGTACCGAACTCCCGAAGTAGAATTCGGTACCGGTACCGGTACCTATAATTTGAGGTTCGAAAGTTCGATACCGGGAGTTCGGTACTGGTATCGGTACCGAAATCCCGATTGCTCTCCCCTAGTTCGGATCGTCGACCATCTGCTAGTATACTCTCTTTGTATATATTTCCATCTCCGTGGGTGTTTGCCTCTTTTCATCTTCGTCGGTGTTCGCCTCTTCCGCTCCAGATCACATTTTCCATCTCCTCCGACGGTGTTCACCTCTTCCGCTCCGCTCCAGCTCGCATTTTTCTGTCTCCTTCTCCGAAGGTGTTCGTCCCTTTCCCTCCCGATCGCAAGCAGCTGGGTGCGTGTAGGTATGCGTGTGTCTCTAGGGAATTCCTACTTCGTTTCTTCTTTCGATTCTTGATATGGTTTTCTTGTTCTTTTCTCTTTCTGCATTCTAATCTTTGCTTAGCATATCGTTTTTTTTTTCTGTATTGCGATCCTCTTGGGAAGTAAGTTTTCAATATTTTCTTGAGGCCACTAATTTTTTCTATGTCCTGCCGCTAGTGTTTGTTAATTAATTCAGTCCATGCCATGGTTTGTCTGTCCCTCGGATGTGCTTCTTTTATGTTCTTGAGACATCTTGATCTACTGTACAATTAATCTGTCAGATTTAGTGATTTCTGGAAGAGGGCATGCTGACGTTGCTTTTAAGCTCAGTTGAATATGCTGTGATTTTTTTCTGTCCTGCCGCCGGTGTTTGTTAATTAATTCGATGGGCTTCTTCATGTTCTTGTTACATTTTGATCTACTGTCCAATTAATCTGTCGGATTTAGTGATTTCTGTAAGAGGGCATACTGACGTTGTTTTGAAGCTCAGTTGAATATGCTATGATTTCATGCTTCGCTAGGGTTGGATCATTGCATTTTCAATTATTTATGTTCTAATGGATTTATCATTTATTTTCATCACTATTATCATGTCGATATACTATTTATTTACAATCATAATACACATTCTCGCAATTTCGTCCGTTCCTGAGGAAAGGGTCGCCGACCCTAGTCTCTACTCCCTACTCGCCGGCTGCTCCCTAATCTCTAAATCTAGTGGTCTTCTGCGGACGAAAGTGGATGGCGGCAGCGACAAGGGCGAAAACGTGGTTGTCAACCATTTTTCCAGCAAGATTTTCCCTGAAGACAACGATAGATCAGTCAATTTTCATCTTTGGATCAAGGAGAAGGCGGCTCTGTGGTTCTTTTAGTGATTTCTTGCAATCTTTCATGCATTTTCTTGTTCATCAAAACATCATGTATTTCTATTCTAACATGAGCGAGTAGAAACCTTTGTCGGGATGATTGGGCGTAGCCCAATGACTTTTATGAGTTAATACTGTTTTGCTATTTTCATTAGACTTTATCTGCATGATTTGGTTGAAATTTCACTTATCTCATAATTTACCTTGGCCACGTATTTTTACGTCTTAGACATTGCGAGAAGGACCAAGAGGTGAATCGCAACGTCTGATCTATTTCAACTAGACCTACGAATCCAATCACGGGAATAGTTTGGATTCATTTGAAGGATTAACCAACGCTTCATAGAGCTTAAAGGGTTTAATTAGGTTAACTATCACGGGAGTAGTTACTTAATCTAGTTAAATACTGTACTACGCTTCGGGAGGAGGAAGTACGCACTTTAGGAAGAGTTCCTTTCATGCTAGATAATTTCTGTGAATTAGTTATTTATTTAAAGACTCATAATTGTCAAAGTGGCGAACCCATAAATTCCCGACTCGTTGAAATCTGACCCCTTAAAAGCTGTTCCGAGTTTGCATGTCCGCATAAGTGAGGAAAACAAACCATTGATTTTGTTAGCCTAAATTCAAATAAGTCGAAAAGTCAGTACTTAGCTTCGTAGTCCCTGTGGGATCGATAACTTTTATTACTTCAATAAATCCGTGCACTTGCGGATTGTTATCAGCTATGAAGCTAGTCACGGTCAGACCATGATCGTCTCGATGAAAAACTTGTTAACTTTTGGTTCAAACTCATTATGGGCATAATGATTATCATGGTTCGACTATAAAAAAAAGTCATTTTCAAAATGCTTATCATGGCCATGAAGCTCGTTAGGGGTTGACCATGATAAATACAAAAACTATGTTTGACTTCAAATTTGCTTAGTTGACTTGTCTTTTCATCTTGAATCCTTCAGTGGCTTCAAAACCATCAAATAAGCTCTAGAATTAGGTTATTTCACCTGAAATTACAAAAAGACAAGAAAAAGCAAATATTCTGAACAAAGCAAGTAAATAAACCTGATTATACTATAAAAATAACAAAATATGTCTTGTTTTGAGATAAAATCATATCATAAAATACTATGAAAATATAAGGCATCAGGTAGTCGCCCCAAATGCACCCTTAATCCTTTGGGTCAAAGTAACCATAGTCATCTATTATTATTTGTAGTCTAATTGACAACTTATTGTCTTAAATGCCTTTACCGATGTTTGCCACTAATGATTTTCTAATTATGTTTATTTAATGATCTACATCCTCATAATGCTAGCAAAAATAACACATACCTACCTTGACCCGACTTCAATAGGAAAAATATGATTTTATGAGGTTTAGGTTAGATTTATGAAAAATTTGTCACATGTGGGGCGAGGTTGGGTATGAGGATTTTGAATATACAATTTATATATCATTATAATCATCATTATTTTATTTTAATTAAAATAAATATCTTTTTATTTTTTATTTTTTAATTAGAAAATAGGATGAGAGCGGGAGTCGGTCTAGTGGGTGCTCAATTCCCCATCACACAGGTATGAGGTGGATTAATCCTTGTCATTACCAAGGCTCACTCATTGCCATATCACTTGATTCTTTACTTAGTTCATACCATATATTGGTTGCAATATCATAACTTCATTGGTTGATGATTGGACTAAGTATTCTATATGTTATACTTGATTTCAAATAAATTATGAGGAATACTTTCTTGAACTATTTGTTCTCCGTCTCTTCTAACAACTTATTCCAATATTTTAATTTTAATGATGTCATCCAAATTAGTTGAAGGAAAAGAAAAACCTTGATTTTTGTTATAAATTAGATTATCTTGAGACATCTTGAATTTAATCTCTGGGGGACATCATGAATTTATTTGTAGCAACCAAATGCATATGTGTAGCAAGGTTTAAATACCCAGTCCCATCATATCGGTCTATACTCAGACAAGTCCATATTCAGACCAGTATATACTAGTCGATACTAATATAAGCGTGAAGAGAAAACACAATATGATGTAGAGAGAACATAATATACCTTATGCTCCACTTATAATATCTGAGTTTAGTCCCACATTGGATGTGGAAGAAAAGATATTATAGTATATAAGGTTTAGTCCCAATTTAACTCACCCGCCACATCAGCACAATTGTGTTCTCAAATTGAATTTTACAATCAATTTTGACTGCGCTCATTGACCTCCTCATTTCGAACACCTCCCGTTTGTGCTTCAAACACCTCTCGTCTCATGCTGCACGCGTAATGCATCTTCATGCCGAGCTCACTCCCTCTTGCAAGATCTCACTCACTCCCTCGTCGTCTGACCTCGTCGCTGATGGAAGGTCGTGTAAGATAATTTTATTTCTGTATTATTATTATGTAAATAATATATATTATAATTACATTAGCATTATATGAAGATCTTTGAACTATATAATTTTCGCATGCATAATAAAAGTCAAGAATAAAATCATACCTTGATCCATGATGATTTGATAATGATTGATTAAAATAATCTCTTATTTGATGAAACTAGATTTCTCTCTCTTGACCCCTTGATCCATGATTGAAGACCACATCATCCTTTTATTGATGGAGAATTTACGTTAATGGGTAGAGAGAGGACCCGTTTCTTTTTATCTATTATAACCCACATCCCATCAATGTATAAGTTAACAAATAATTCTTGTAACTAATAGAATTTAGAAACTTATTAATTATTAAAATATGATAAGTTATTTTAAATAATTAATAGATTAGAACATATGGACCATAAAATAACCTACATTCTCCCACTTGGTCCATATGACATTATCTAATCTTGTAATAATAAATCCATTCTTTAAATTGGTCAAATCATAATCTCTATTAAGTAAATACTAATAAGGATCATAGCGGTTGTATGTCATTAGATCGACATAGTCCCTTCTATGTTAATATGTCATAATGGTCCAACAATAATGTCTTTGTCAAAGACAAATTATATTATATTAACATAATTCATTCATGTATATACAACAAATAGCATAATGAAATATGATTCATTAAAATATTTCAGAAACATGAATTAAATGAGCTCAAAGTGTCAAAAATATAAAATATCATCATGATATCAATAATGGTTTTCAGTAATGCCCATCCTTTTGACATGTGCACCAAATGTCTTTGGTGGCAATCCTTTTGTCAATGGATCTATGATCATAAGATTTGTGCTAATGTGTTCAATTGACACTCTTTGTTTCTGAACTTCCTCTTTAACGACAAAGTATTTCAATTCTATATGTTTAGCAACTCTTGAATACTTATCGTTTTTAGAAAAAAAGACTGCTGCAGAATTATCACAATAAATTTTCAGCGGCTTGGCAATACTGTTAACAATTCCAAGTCCTGAAATAAAGTTCCGCAGCCATAAGCCTTGAATAGTGGCCTCAAAGCATGCCACAAATTCAGCCTCCATAGTTGATGCAGCGATAACAGACTGCTTTGCACTTTTCCACGAGACTGCTCCTTCAACTAGAAGGAATAAATAGCCAAATGTGGATTTTCTAGTATCAACACATCCAGCATAATCTGAATCTGAGTATCCTATCACCTCAAGATGATCAGATTTTCTATAAGTGAGCATATGATCTTTTGTTTCTTGTAAGTATCTAAATACTTTCTTTGCAGCTTTCCAATGATCCAATCCTGGATTACTTTGATATCTGCCTAGCATTCCAACAACAAAACTAATGTCTGGCCTTTCACATGTTTGAGCATACATCAAGCTACCAATGATAGAAGCATATGGAATTCAATCCATTTCTTTACGTTCCAATTCATTCCTTGGGCATTGCATAAGGCTCAATTTATCTCCTTTTTGAATTGGAACAACACTTGCGGAGCACCTCTCCATATTCAATCTCTCTAGAACTTTATTAATATATGCTTTTTGGGATAATCCCAATATTCCTTGTGATCTATCATGAATTATTTCAATTCCAATCACATAGGATGCCTCACCTAAATCTTTCATTTTAAAGTTCTGTGAGAGAAATTTCTTGGTCTCATGTAATAGACTATAATTATTAGTAGCAAGTAAAATATCATCAACATATAGAATTAGAATTATAAACTTGCTCCCACTAACCTTCAAATATATATATCTATCAAGAGTATTTTCTTTAAATCCGAACGAAGTGATGATATCATTGAACTTAAGATACTATTGTCGGGAAGCTTGTTTAAGACCATATATTGACCTTTTAAGTTTACATACAATGTGTTCCTTTCCTTTAATTATAAAACCCTCAGGTTGATTCATGTAGACCTCTTCTTCTAAATTCCTATTTAGAAAGGCAGTTTTCACATCCATTTGGTGAAGCTCTAAATCATAATGAGCTACCATTGCCATAATAATTCTAAATGAGTCCTTTTTCGAAACTGGAGAAAAAGTCTCTTTGTAGTCAATGCCATCCTTTTGAGTGAAACCTTTAGTAACAAGTCTAGATTTATAGCGTTCGATATCGCCATTAGAGTCGCGTTTGGTCCTAAAGACCCATTTACACCCAACTCTTTTACAACCTTTTGGTAATTTAACAATATCTCAGACTTCATTATCATTCATTGATTTCAAATCTTCTTTCATGGCATCTAACCACTTAATAGAATTATTACTTTCTATGGCTTGCGAAAATGAAACTGGATCATCATTCATTCCTAAGTCATGTTCTGACTCTTGTAGATAAACCATATAATCATTAGAGATAGCAGGTCGTCTTTGTCTTTCAGACCTTCTTAATACCATCTCTTGTGGTCTATCAACTATTGGTTCATTGGTAGCATCTTCACTATGAGGTGTTACATCATATGTTTGTTGTTCTTGTATGTAGTTGTTTAGCAATTATGGGAACAATAACATTAGAAGAAGCTTTAAGTAAAGAAAACTCTACCAAGACTTCTTGAATTTTAACTTTACGTGGTTCTACACTCCCACTGATGTCACCATTTTCAATAAATTTTGCATTTCTAGTTTCAACAATTCTTGTACTATGGCTAGGGCAATAAAATCTATACCCTTTAGATTTTTCTGGATAACTAATGAAGAAACCACTAGTTGTTTTTAAATCGAATTTCTTTTCAAGTGGATTATAAATTCTTACTTCTGCCAGGCAACCCCATACATGTAGGTGCTTTAAACTGAGTTTCCTTCCTGTCCATAGTTCAAAAGGAGTCTTTTGAACTGCTTTACTAGGAACCCTATTTAATACTGATGCCTTGCATTTTAGTAGTAATTTTCCTTTGTATTTCATGATAAATCTAGGCTTATTTTGATACTTTCACACTCTTTTAAGGCTTATTTACTTGAAAGCTTCGGAATCTTCACTTTTTCTTGCTTTTATGGAATTTCAGGTAAAATCACCTATTTTTGATGTATTTTGAAGATTCTAAAGCCATGAGATGATTTCTTATATGAAAACGAAGCTGCTCATCAAATTTGGGCCTAATCGGAGTTAGCTTGAAAAATACGGCCAAGGGAACCCCACGGGGTTCACCAGCATTTTCGCCAGACAGCAGAAAATTCATAGAGAGCTTCACGGTCAGGTAAACCTGGCGGGATTCACCCGTGCTTCTCTCAACCAAATTGTGCAGAATACATCACAGCCAGGTGAACCCGGCGGGGTTCACCCATGATTTTAACCCAGGAGCGTGCAAACCCGAGTCCCACTCGGATTTTCCCTGATTTTCAACCCGTTTGAAGTCCAAATTTGGCAAGTAAGGATTCTATGGAAAGCTGATTTGAAGGAGAAGACGTACGATATAAAAGCACTAATTTTCATGCCCTAAAGGAGGGAGAAATCACGCGATAAAGCGGCGAGGGCAGAAGAACACGGCAATGAGGCGATTTTCGGAGATTGAGACGTCAGATCATCGCGACTTCTTCAGGACACTATCGGTTTATCATCTCCTTCCTCTTAGACTCACTTCCTTGTAGTTTTCTTCCCCTTTAAAGAGAGATTTTGAGTGTTTCAATGACGATTGTAGCGTAAAACCTTTTTCGGGGCTCGGTTGAAGCCCGTTGACGATTCTTAATTGCAAACCTTGATTTAATTCTGTTATTTGAATTATATTGTGTGCATATTTTACTTTGATATGCATTTCTCATGATTTTACCTTGGCCAAGTATTTTCATGTATTAGTCATTATGATTCATACCGAGTGGAGGATCGTAAAGATGGATCTTCTTAGTAAAACTTGACAGACCTTGACACAAGAGTGCTTGGTCTTCGCTTGAAGGTTTCACAATCTTCCATAGAACTCATTGGGTTGGTCTAAAACGATTCACCGCGAGAGTAGGAGATCGTCTTAGTCAAACACCGGGGTGTACACTCGAGAGAGGGCACCTTGTACCCTAGGGATAGATTCCTTGTGCAATATCATAAATTCAGATAACTGATACTTTTAAAGCGTGATTAAGATCGTCAGCGTGGTGGAAATCATAGCCCTGATATCTCTCTCATATTTATTCTCTACCGACGTAGCGTTTATTTCTTATTTTTGATTTAAGTTTTCAAAACCCCGTTTCGATTTGCCTAGCTATTGAAACTTGGATTTTCTGGTACTCAACCTTGTTCCCTGTGGGATTCGACATCTTTTATACTACTTCGACAAAATCGTGCACTTGTGGGACGTGTCAAATACATACATGACAGTTTTTAAGGCATACATCCACAATGACAAGGGTAAAGAAGAATAACATAACATGCTTCTAACCATATCCATTAAGGTACGATTACGCCTTTCTACAACACCATTCTGTTCTGGTGTTCCTGGCATTGTATATTGAGCACATATGCCATGCCTTTCAAGAAATTTAGCAAATGGACTGGGGTGTTGTCCATGTTCATCATACCTTTCATAATATTCACCACCTCTATCAGATCTAATAATTTTCACTTTTGTATCTAATTGTCTTTCAACCTCAGTAATAAATACCTCTAAGACATTTACTGATTGAGATTTTTCATGTAACAAATAGATAAATCTATAATGTGGAAAATCATCGATAAAGATGATAAAATATTTTTCTCCACCAAATGATGGAATATCAAAAGGACCACATATATCAGTGTGTACAAGTGAAGGAGTTGTGTGTTTCTTGTGGCTTTCTTCTTATTTGTATATTTTGTGTATTTTCCTTTAATACAATCTACACAAATACCAAAATAAGTAAAATCCAAATCAGGAAGGATATTATTTTTTATTAATCCTTGTATCCTTTTTTTTGGATATGTGATTTAAATGTTTATGCCACAGGTAAGCAGAACTTTCATCTATTAAACCTCGTTTGGTACCAAGAGGATGATGCAAAGTTAATAGAGTCTCAACAAATAGATTATCAAGATTTATTTTGTATAAGCCATCATTAAGAACACCAGAACCAATAAAATGATTGTGTTTAAACAAGCTACAACATCTATTTCCAAACTTAAAAGAGTATCCAGCTGTATCAAGTTTTGATAAAGAAATTAAATTACAAGAAACAGAAGGAACATAAAGAGTTTGGAAAAGATTTAAATGATGTCCAGTGTCTAAAATCAAACGATAAGTTCCGATGGCTTCAACTGAAGCTTTGACTCGATTTCCCATAAACACAAAATTTTCATTTGCGTTTATGGTTTGGGTCATAAGGAATCCCTGCATTGTATTTGAAACATAAGTTGTACAACCAGAATCAATCCACCAAGTATTAAAAGGAACTTCAATAAAATTTGATTCAAAACATACGAAAGCATTATGCTTACCTCTACTTTCGAACCATGCCTTACGTTTTAGGCAATCTTTCTTATGGTGTCCAGGCTTTCCACAAAAATGACAACCATTTTTCTTTTGTTCTTTCTTTTGGATCTGGGTAGATGACTCACTATGATGTTAATCACATTAACTAATTCTAAAGAAGTCATAACATAAAATTATTCATATAACTTAATCCATTATATTTCAAATGTTACTATTATTTGTTGAACTTCATAAATATGTCACAAATGATTAAGGAAGCATTAAAACATTTAAACCAATGAAAGAGAAAAACACGTAAAGAATATATCACATAAAAATAGTAAACCAAAATTCATTTGTGCATTGATTTCAATATATAAATTCAAATAAATAGAAATCAAAGATGTAATTTATATAACGTTCATGGTAAATAAATTTTCTATCATAATTATGTGTCCAACTTAAACACATAACTTCTTATTTATTTATATATACCTGAAATTATTTGAATTGATGTAGAATATATTATCATCATGCCATAAAAAAAATAAATATTAATGGAAAATTATATGTTCTAAAACCACCCCTCTGGTACCACATGTAAGATAATTTTATTTCTGTATTATTATTATGTAAATAATATATATTATAATTACATTAGCATTATATCAAGATCTTTGAACTATATAATTTTCACATGCATAATAAATGTCAAGAATAAAATAATACCTTGATCCATGATGATTTGATAATGATTGATTAAAATAATTTCTTATTTGATGAAATTAGATTTCTCTCTCTTGACCCCTTGATCCATGATTGAAGACCACATCATCCTTTTATTGATGAAGAATTTGCGTTTATCTATTATTACCCACATCCCATCAATGTATAGGTTAACAAATAATTCTTGTAACCAATATAATTTAAAAACTTATTATTTATTAAAATATGATAAATTATTTTAAATAATTAATAGATTAGAACATATGAATCATAAAACAACCTACAAAGTCGCTGCCTAAGGGTGAGGACATTGCCTGCTAACGTCAGGAGGAGGGAGTAGCGTTGCTCGTTGCTTGCTCGTTGGAAGGTCCGCTCCTCGCTAGGGGAACGTCCCTCGTTCTTCTACTGGACGGGCTCTCTCCTCTCATCGAACCATTTGAGCCGTCCACGATTCTTGTCCGCGAATCTCGTCTCCAATTCGCTGTCGACGAAGCCGTTGCCCGCGTCGTCCATGTGTTTCGCTTCCATCCGCGCTGGTGATAGGCCCCGCAGACCACATCGCAGATCACGTCCCCATCATCCCCGCCAGAGAGGAGGCTGCTGACACAGCCGCAGATGTCGCCGTCGACCTCCCTGCAGACTGCGCTGATTTCCTTTGGTTCTGCGCGTTCAACAAAGCCAGGGCGGAGTGGATTTGCTTTGACGTGAATTTGGGCCACGTTTGCTTCGCCAGTGTGGATTTGGGCCGCCTCCCAATCCAATTTCCTCCCTGGCCCGGTCCACTTGGATTTGGGCATTACATTACGGTAAGCATGGTCGCTGCTACTCCATGTGATGCTTCCACTATGCCTCCGCCTCATCAGCTCCGGGCAAGTAACCATTTCCACCACCTCCACAGCTTCTCTGCACTTGCTGCCTCCGCTTATGCTTTCGTTCCACTCATCTCCCATAGTTCCATGCGTTAGTCCGCTTATGCGCTAGACAAAGCAACGAGCAGACGGACGCTGCGTCGCGGAGTTGGTTTAAGCCGGTGGAGAAGCTGCTAGAAGGGATGACGTGGACGGTAGGGAGGTAGGGTATCACGACAATAAAAGACGTCGTGGAGTTAGACGCGCGTGCAATTTAGACGGTCCGACGTGGCATTGCCGTTGGAATTTGATGGTGGGATTTGAGTTGCGTACGAGTCGGTTAGTGGCAAACCCGGTTCTTCTCCGCCGAATGCGACGCTGATCTTTTCATTTTTCCCAAGGACTAATTTAACCATAATTTTATTGTATTTATTGAATATTTATTCAATAATCCGATCTATAAAAATAGAGGAGCGGAGTTACTTCTGACCGCGCAGCACGGCGGAGCGTGTGGAGCAAAGAGGTAATATTAAAAGAATGTTCGGGCTTTTTTTTTTATTATTTTTGTGATATTCTCAATCTTATGCAAGCTAAGATAAAATGTAGAAGGATTTTGAATCAAGCTTCTATTTCGCTTTAGAGACCATTTGTCTACCTAGTATTTTATTTTTTTTCACATATTCGCAATATGAATCACTTATTCTTATGCTATTATGAAATTTTAATTATGTTTCACGAGAGTGATGTTTTATTTTGAAATTATTTGATGCAATTTTACATTGTTAAATAAAAAAATTGAAAATTAAAATTAAAATAAATTTAAAAATTAAATCAAACCAAATGGGAGTGAGACCTTAGCCCGCGTGAGTCATCAGGCCGCGTCGGTCTCCTCTCCAGCTCTCCTCCCTCGTTTTACTGCCTCCGCCCGGCCCACGCAGCCACCTGCCCATTACCGACCACTCCCAGTCACAGGATACAAACTAGGGCACACAAAAGGGTACGAGCTTTTTCCGATCGAAAGTCTAGGGTTTTGCTGATTCTTCTTCCTCTTACATACCTCGGCTAGATGGAAGATTCCGATGACGACACTGGCTATCCTCCGAGTTCGCATCTCCCTCTTCGCGCCAAGGCCCGCTTCCGCAAACTCCCTCCTCCTACTCACTTTTCGCATCGCTACGCCGATGGCGAAGATGAAGATGTAGACGAAGAAGACGAGGACGGTGCGGATCAGCACTTAGATGACGACGAGGAGGACCTCCGAAACCTTCGCCGCAGACGGGAATACAGTGACGATGACGACGTCTCCTCGTCCGACAGTCGTGGGAAGCGCAGGAGGATCGACAAACTCTCGTTGCGGTTCGAATTCGCCCGGCGCGAGCCCCGGGTAGCTGCGGCAGCGCCCTCCAAGCCCCCTGCCCGCACCTCTCCGCCGGATTGGTCGGAAGAGTCGACTTTTTTGCTGCTGGATGCCTGGGGCGATCGCTACGTCCAGAATGGACGGAAGAGCATCCGGTCGGACGAGTGGACCGATGTTGCGAAGAAGGTCTCGCTGGCCTCCAAGGTTAATCGATCTGATGCACAGTGTCGGAATCGGGTCGATACCCTGAAGAAGAAGTACAAGAAAGAGAAGGCTAGCATGGAAGAACACGGGAATGCTGGAATCAGTCTATTTCAAGAAGATGGACTCTTTGATGTCGTTGCCTTCACGCCAGCCACCGGCAGGAAGGCAGCCGCAGCCTCTACCTCCTCCCAGGCTTCAATGTGGTATTGATGCGGGAATTTGGTGTCATTTATAGCCATCATTTGTTAGTCCGAGGATGCGTATGAAATAACTGATCTTTAATTTCAGGTGTGAGAGGCACTATTTATATCTTTTTAACAAGATTCCACCTAGATACTTTAGCTTAGTCTTATATGAAAAGAGAGAATAAAAATAATATGATAAATATTAATTAGTGAACTCATTATTATTAATTTAGAATTAAATATTTTAAATTAGATCATGTCTTTACTTTTTAGTATTGTCTAACAACAATCATTATTTCTAATAATAGGATTTTCAATTGAGTTACTTAGAATCACTTTAGATCACAAACAGAAAAGAAGGCAAGAATGATGAAAAATGATGGATTAATTAAACATTATATATATAGGTTACTGGATCTTCTCTTTGTTCTTTGTTGTTATCTATTCAGTTGAAGCGTCCTTGGTTATACATACGATTGAGATTTTTTGTTTCATAAAATTTGTTATATTTACGTACAAAGTGACGGTACTTAAACAATAGATTTACCAATAGATGCTAAGGCAATAAATATTATAATATTTTTTAACGCTACCCAATACAATTTTTACCCGGTTCACCAATAGATGCTTCCGGAAATATTCGGTCTTTAGTAGTTGTGAATATTTAAAATTTGGTAAATACTTATTCTACTTATGAATATTTAAATTTAATAAATATCTAATTTTTAGGACTTATGGATATAGATATTTAGATTTGATAAATATTTAACCTTTTTGAGGACCTATGAATTTTTGAATTTAATAAATATTGACTCATTTAAGAACTTGTGGATATTTGAATTAATAAATATTTGATCTTTCTCTAGTTTTAAATATTTGGATTTAGTAAATATCTGACCTTTTGAATAATTATGGGTATTTAAATTTGATAAATGTTTAGCTTTTTTAGGGCCGTGGATATTTAGATTTTATGAATATTTAGAATTTAAATTTGACAAATATTCATCCTTTTAAGGCTCGTGGATATTTAAATTTAATAAATAATGATGATTTATAAATATTTAAATTTAAATTTGATAATATTTGATCACTTATAAGTATTTAAATTTAATGAATATTCAGCTTTTTAAGGATTTATGAATATTTAGATTTTGTGAATATGAGAGCTTAGGAATAGTTGTTAGCGTGAAAATGGCTTAGATAACAATTACCCTCTAATTTGGTGAATATTTTGTGAAAATAGTTTCTAAATATTCATCTAATTTGATAAATAATAAATATTCATCCCAAAAACAACTTTTAAATATTTAATGGTTTGACTCAAAATTGTAGAATGAATATTTGATTAGTCACGATATATGAATATTAATTTAATTTGGATCCAAAAATTTCCTTGAAAAATATGGATTATAGTTAGGGGTGAGCATTCGGTAAAAATCGAAACCGATTTACTGAAAACTGATTTACCGAAAATTTTTTTATCGAAAAATTAAAAACCGAAACCGAACCGAATTTCCTAAAAACCGAAATTTTACCGATACCGAATTTATCGAAAATTTTGGTAAATTCGGTAAATTACCGAAAAATTAAATTATTAAGTATTTAATTAATTATATGATTGATAATTAAGTGATTAGCTATTAGGTAATAGATTTTAGACTTTTAATAACTAATTATACTATAATAAAATTAGAATATAATATAATATAATATAGTTTTTAATATACATTATATATTATATATATTTTTTATATTTTAATATATATATATCGGTAAATCGGTTTTTTACCGAACCGAAATTATAAAAACCGAAACCGAAACCGAAAACTGAATTTTATAAAATTTATTACCGAAACCGAAACCGAATATTTTTTTACCGAACCGAATTTACCGAAATTTTCGGTAATCGATAAAAACTGAAATAACCGAACCCGAATGCTCACCCCTAATTATAGTCAATGGATAAAATTAATTTATTATTATTATTATTATTATTATTGCAAGTGCAAACCCTCGTTCTAGAGGGTTCGGATTAGGGGTGAGCAAACGGTATCGGTACCGAAGTACCGTACCGAACTTTTCGGTACTTCGGTACTTCGGTACCGGTATTACGGTACTTCGGTACTTCGGTACCGGTACCGAAATTTTATTCGGGAAATCGGTACTGGTACCGGTACCTAAAAACTATTTCGGGAAAATCCCGAAGTACCAAACTCCCGATTTTTCATGTATTATTTAATTAAAAAATAATATTTATATATTAATATTTGATATTTTATAATACAAATACCGAAATACATAAATACAGAATACAAATACTGAAATACCTAAATTAGAATTAAAAATATTTGAGATTTCGGGAAATCGGTACCAGTACCGATTTTATTTCGGGAAATCGGTACCGGTACCGAACTCCCGAAGTAGAATTCGGTACCGGTACCGGTACCTATAATTTGAGGTTCGAAAGTTCGATACCGGGAGTTCGGTACTGGTATCGGTACCGAAATCCCGATTGCTCTCCCCTAGTTCGGATCGTCGACCATCTGCTAGTATACTCTCTTTGTATATATTTCCATCTCCGTGGGTGTTTGCCTCTTTTCATCTTCGTCGGTGTTCGCCTCTTCCGCTCCAGATCACATTTTCCATCTCCTCCGACGGTGTTCACCTCTTCCGCTCCGCTCCAGCTCGCATTTTTCTGTCTCCTTCTCCGAAGGTGTTCGTCCCTTTCCCTCCCGATCGCAAGCAGCTGGGTGCGTGTAGGTATGCGTGTGTCTCTAGGGAATTCCTACTTCGTTTCTTCTTTCGATTCTTGATATGGTTTTCTTGTTCTTTTCTCTTTCTGCATTCTAATCTTTGCTTAGCATATCGTTTTTTTTTTCTGTATTGCGATCCTCTTGGGAAGTAAGTTTTCAATATTTTCTTGAGGCCACTAATTTTTTCTATGTCCTGCCGCTAGTGTTTGTTAATTAATTCAGTCCATGCCATGGTTTGTCTGTCCCTCGGATGTGCTTCTTTTATGTTCTTGAGACATCTTGATCTACTGTACAATTAATCTGTCAGATTTAGTGATTTCTGGAAGAGGGCATGCTGACGTTGCTTTTAAGCTCAGTTGAATATGCTGTGATTTTTTTCTGTCCTGCCGCCGGTGTTTGTTAATTAATTCGATGGGCTTCTTCATGTTCTTGTTACATTTTGATCTACTGTCCAATTAATCTGTCGGATTTAGTGATTTCTGTAAGAGGGCATACTGACGTTGTTTTGAAGCTCAGTTGAATATGCTGTGATTTCATGCTTCGCTAGGGTTGGATCATTGCATTTTCAATTATTTATGTTCTAATGGATTTATCATTTATTTTCATCACTATTATCATGTCGATATACTATTTATTTACAATCATAATACACATTCTCGCAATTTCGTCCGTTCCTGAGGAAAGGGTCGCCGACCCTAGTCTCTACTCCCTACTCGCCGGCTGCTCCCTAATCTCTAAATCTAGTGGTCTTCTGCGGACGAAAGTGGATGGCGGCAGCGACAAGGGCGAAAACGTGGTTGTCAACCATTTTTCCAGCAAGATTTTCCCTGAAGACAACGATAGATCAGTCAATTTTCATCTTTGGATCAAGGAGAAGGCGGCTCTGTGGTTCTTTTAGTGATTTCTTGCAATCTTTCATGCATTTTCTTGTTCATCAAAACATCATGTATTTCTATTCTAACATGAGCGAGTAGAAACCTTTGTCGGGATGATTGGGCGTAGCCCAATGACTTTTATGAGTTAATACTGTTTTGCTATTTTCATTAGACTTTATCTGCATGATTTGGTTGAAATTTCACTTATCTCATAATTTACCTTGGCCACGTATTTTTACGTCTTAGACATTGCGAGAAGGACCAAGAGGTGAATCGCAACGTCTGATCTATTTCAACTAGACCTACGAATCCAATCACGGGAATAGTTTGGATTCATTTGAAGGATTAACCAACGCTTCATAGAGCTTAAAGGGTTTAATTAGGTTAACTATCACGGGAGTAGTTACTTAATCTAGTTAAATACCGTACTACGCTTCGGGAGGAGGAAGTACGCACTTTAGGAAGAGTTCCTTTCATGCTAGATAATTTCTGTGAATTAGTTATTTATTTAAAGACTCATAATTGTCAAAGTGGCGAACCCATAAATTCCCGACTCGTTGAAATCTGACCCCTTAAAAGCTGTTCCGAGTTTGCATGTCCGCATAAGTGAGGAAAACAAACCATTGATTTTGTTAGCCTAAATTCAAATAAGTCGAAAAGTCAGTACTTAGCTTCGTAGTCCCTGTGGGATCGATAACTTTTATTACTTCAATAAATCCGTGCACTTGCGGATTGTTATCAGCTATGAAGCTAGTCACGGTCAGACCATGATCGTCTCGATGAAAAACTTGTTAACTTTTGGTTCAAACTCATTATGGGCATAATGATTATCATGGTTCGACTATAAAAAAAAGTCATTTTCAAAATGCTTATCATGGCCATGAAGCTCGTTAGGGGTTGACCATGATAAATACAAAAACTATGTTTGACTTCAAATTTGCTTAGTTGACTTGTCTTTTCATCTTGAATCCTTCAGTGGCTTCAAAACCATCAAATAAGCTCTAGAATTAGGTTATTTCACCTGAAATTACAAAAAGACAAGAAAAAGCAAATATTCTGAACAAAGCAAGTAAATAAACCTGATTATACTATAAAAATAACAAAATATGTCTTGTTTTGAGATAAAATCATATCATAAAATACTATGAAAATATAAGGCATCAGGTAGTCGCCCCAAATGCACCCTTAATCCTTTGGGTCAAAGTAACCATAGTCATCTATTATTATTTGTAGTCTAATTGACAACTTATTGTCTTAAATGCCTTTACCGATGTTTGCCACTAATGATTTTCTAATTATGTTTATTTAATGATCTACATCCTCATAATGCTAGCAAAAATAACACATACCTACCTTGACCCGACTTCAATAGGAAAAATATGATTTTATGAGGTTTAGGTTAGATTTATGAAAAATTTGTCACATGTGGGGCGAGGTTGGGTATGAGGATTTTGAATATACAATTTATATATCATTATAATCATCATTATTTTATTTTAATTAAAATAAATATCTTTTTATTTTTTATTTTTTAATTAGAAAATAGGATGAGAGCGGGAGTCGGTCTAGTGGGTGCTCAATTCCCCATCACACAGGTATGAGGTGGATTAATCCTTGTCATTACCAAGGCTCACTCATTGCCATATCACTTGATTCTTTACTTAGTTCATACCATATATTGGTTGCAATATCATAACTTCATTGGTTGATGATTGGACTAAGTATTCTATATGTTATACTTGATTTCAAATAAATTATGAGGAATACTTTCTTGAACTATTTGTTCTCCGTCTCTTCTAACAACTTATTCCAATATTTTAATTTTAATGATGTCATCCAAATTAGTTGAAGGAAAAGAAAAACCTTGATTTTTGTTATAAATTAGATTATCTTGAGACATCTTGAATTTAATCTCTGGGGGACATCATGAATTTATTTGTAGCAACCAAATGCATATGTGTAGCAAGGTTTAAATACCCAGTCCCATCATATCGGTCTATACTCAGACAAGTCCATATTCAGACCAGTATATACTAGTCGATACTAATATAAGCGTGAAGAGAAAACACAATATGATGTAGAGAGAACATAATATACCTTATGCTCCACTTATAATATCTGAGTTTAGTCCCACATTGGATGTGGAAGAAAAGATATTATAGTATATAAGGTTTAGTCCCAATTTAACTCACCCGCCACATCAGCACAATTGTGTTCTCAAATTGAATTTTACAATCAATTTTGACTGCGCTCATTGACCTCCTCATTTCGAACACCTCCCGTTTGTGCTTCAAACACCTCTCGTCTCATGCTGCACGCGTAATGCATCTTCATGCCGAGCTCACTCCCTCTTGCAAGATCTCACTCACTCCCTCGTCGTCTGACCTCGTCGCTGATGGAAGGTCGTGTAAGATAATTTTATTTCTGTATTATTATTATGTAAATAATATATATTATAATTACATTAGCATTATATGAAGATCTTTGAACTATATAATTTTCGCATGCATAATAAAAGTCAAGAATAAAATCATACCTTGATCCATGATGATTTGATAATGATTGATTAAAATAATCTCTTATTTGATGAAACTAGATTTCTCTCTCTTGACCCCTTGATCCATGATTGAAGACCACATCATCCTTTTATTGATGGAGAATTTACGTTAATGGGTAGAGAGAGGACCCGTTTCTTTTTATCTATTATAACCCACATCCCATCAATGTATAAGTTAACAAATAATTCTTGTAACTAATAGAATTTAGAAACTTATTAATTATTAAAATATGATAAGTTATTTTAAATAATTAATAGATTAGAACATATGGACCATAAAATAACCTACATTCTCCCACTTGGTCCATATGACATTATCTAATCTTGTAATAATAAATCCATTCTTTAAATTGGTCAAATCATAATCTCTATTAAGTAAATACTAATAAGGATCATAGCGGTTGTATGTCATTAGATCGACATAGTCCCTTCTATGTTAATATGTCATAATGGTCCAACAATAATGTCTTTGTCAAAGACAAATTATATTATATTAACATAATTCATTCATGTATATACAACAAATAGCATAATGAAATATGATTCATTAAAATATTTCAGAAACATGAATTAAATGAGCTCAAAGTGTCAAAAATATAAAATATCATCATGATATCAATAATGGTTTTCAGTAATGCCCATCCTTTTGACATGTGCACCAAATGTCTTTGGTGGCAATCCTTTTGTCAATGGATCTATGATCATAAGATTTGTGCTAATGTGTTCAATTGACACTCTTTGTTTCTGAACTTCCTCTTTAACGACAAAGTATTTCAATTCTATATGTTTAGCAACTCTTGAATACTTATCGTTTTTAGAAAAAAAGACTGCTGCAGAATTATCACAATAAATTTTCAGCGGCTTGGCAATACTGTTAACAATTCCAAGTCCTGAAATAAAGTTCCGCAGCCATAAGCCTTGAATAGTGGCCTCAAAGCATGCCACAAATTCAGCCTCCATAGTTGATGCAGCGATAACAGACTGCTTTGCACTTTTCCACGAGACTGCTCCTTCAACTAGAAGGAATAAATAGCCAAATGTGGATTTTCTAGTATCAACACATCCAGCATAATCTGAATCTGAGTATCCTATCACCTCAAGATGATCAGATTTTCTATAAGTGAGCATATGATCTTTTGTTTCTTGTAAGTATCTAAATACTTTCTTTGCAGCTTTCCAATGATCCAATCCTGGATTACTTTGATATCTGCCTAGCATTCCAACAACAAAACTAATGTCTGGCCTTTCACATGTTTGAGCATACATCAAGCTACCAATGATAGAAGCATATGGAATTCAATCCATTTCTTTACGTTCCAATTCATTCCTTGGGCATTGCATAAGGCTCAATTTATCTCCTTTTTGAATTGGAACAACACTTGCGGAGCACCTCTCCATATTCAATCTCTCTAGAACTTTATTAATATATGCTTTTTGGGATAATCCCAATATTCCTTGTGATCTATCATGAATTATTTCAATTCCAATCACATAGGATGCCTCACCTAAATCTTTCATTTTAAAGTTCTGTGAGAGAAATTTCTTGGTCTCATGTAATAGACTATAATTATTAGTAGCAAGTAAAATATCATCAACATATAGAATTAGAATTATAAACTTGCTCCCACTAACCTTCAAATATATATATATCTATCAAGAGTATTTTCTTTAAATCCGAACGAAGTGATGATATCATTGAACTTAAGATACTATTGTCGGGAAGCTTGTTTAAGACCATAAATTGACCTTTTAAGTTTACATACAATGTGTTCCTTTCCTTTAATTATAAAACCCTCAGGTTGATTCATGTAGACCTCTTCTTCTAAATTCCTATTTAGAAAGGCAGTTTTCACATCCATTTGGTGAAGCTCTAAATCATAATGAGCTACCATTGCCATAATAATTCTAAATGAGTCCTTTTTCGAAACTGGAGAAAAAGTCTCTTTGTAGTCAATGCCATCCTTTTGAGTGAAACCTTTAGTAACAAGTCTAGATTTATAGCGTTCGATATCGCCATTAGAGTCGCGTTTGGTCCTAAAGACCCATTTACACCCAACTCTTTTACAACCTTTTGGTAATTTAACAATATCTCAGACTTCATTATCATTCATTGATTTCAAATCTTCTTTCATGGCATCTAACCACTTAATAGAATTATTACTTTCTATGGCTTGCGAAAATGAAACTGGATCATCATTCATTCCTAAGTCATGTTCTGACTCTTGTAGATAAACCATATAATCATTAGAGATAGCAGGTCGTCTTTGTCTTTCAGACCTTCTTAATACCATCTCTTGTGGTCTATCAACTATTGGTTCATTGGTAGCATCTTCACTATGAGGTGTTACATCATATGTTTGTTGTTCTTGTATGTAGTTGTTTAGCAATTATGGGAACAATAACATTAGAAGAAGCTTTAAGTAAAGAAAACTCTACCAAGACTTCTTGAATTTTAACTTTACGTGGTTCTACACTCCCACTGATGTCACCATTTTCAATAAATTTTGCATTTCTAGTTTCAACAATTCTTGTACTATGGCTAGGGCAATAAAATCTATACCCTTTAGATTTTTCTGGATAACTAATGAAGAAACCACTAGTTGTTTTTAAATCGAATTTCTTTTCAAGTGGATTATAAATTCTTACTTCTGCCAGGCAACCCCATACATGTAGGTGCTTTAAACTGAGTTTCCTTCCTGTCCATAGTTCAAAAGGAGTCTTTTGAACTGCTTTACTAGGAACCCTATTTAATACTGATGCCTTGCATTTTAGTAGTAATTTTCCTTTGTATTTCATGATAAATCTAGGCTTATTTTGATACTTTCACACTCTTTTAAGGCTTATTTACTTGAAAGCTTCGGAATCTTCACTTTTTCTTGCTTTTATGGAATTTCAGGTAAAATCACCTATTTTTGATGTATTTTGAAGATTCTAAAGCCATGAGATGATTTCTTATATGAAAACGAAGCTGCTCATCAAATTTGGGCCTAATCGGAGTTAGCTTGAAAAATACGGCCAAGGGAACCCCACGGGGTTCACCAGCATTTTCGCCAGACAGCAGAAAATTCATAGAGAGCTTCACGGTCAGGTAAACCTGGCGGGATTCACCCGTGCTTCTCTCAACCAAATTGTGCAGAATACATCACAGCCAGGTGAACCCGGCGGGGTTCACCCATGATTTTAACCCAGGAGCGTGCAAACCCGAGTCCCACTCGGATTTTCCCTGATTTTCAACCCGTTTGAAGTCCAAATTTGGCAAGTAAGGATTCTATGGAAAGCTGATTTGAAGGAGAAGACGTACGATATAAAAGCACTAATTTTCATGCCCTAAAGGAGGGAGAAATCACGCGATAAAGCGGCGAGGGCAGAAGAACACGGCAATGAGGCGATTTTCGGAGATTGAGACGTCAGATCATCGCGACTTCTTCAGGACACTATCAGTTTATCATCTCCTTCCTCTTAGACTCACTTCCTTGTAGTTTTCTTCCCCTTTAAAGAGAGATTTTGAGTGTTTCAATGACGATTGTAGCGTAAAACCTTTTTCGGGGCTCGGTTGAAGCCCGTTGACGATTCTTAATTGCAAACCTTGATTTAATTCTGTTATTTGAATTATATTGTGTGCATATTTTACTTTGATATGCATTTCTCATGATTTTACCTTGGCCAAGTATTTTCATGTATTAGTCATTATGATTCATACCGAGTGGAGGATCGTAAAGATGGATCTTCTTAGTAAAACTTGACAGACCTTGACACAAGAGTGCTTGGTCTTCGCTTGAAGGTTTCACAATCTTCCATAGAACTCATTGGGTTGGTCTAAAACGATTCACCGCGAGAGTAGGAGATCGTCTTAGTCAAACACCGGGGTGTACACTCGAGAGAGGGCACCTTGTACCCTAGGGATAGATTCCTTGTGCAATATCATAAATTCAGATAACTGATACTTTTAAAGCGTGATTAAGATCGTCAGCGTGGTGGAAATCATAGCCCTGATATCTCTCTCATATTTATTCTCTACCGACGTAGCGTTTATTTCTTATTTTTGATTTAAGTTTTCAAAACCCCGTTTCGATTTGCCTAGCTATTGAAACTTGGATTTTCTGGTACTCAACCTTGTTCCCTGTGGGATTCGACATCTTTTATACTACTTCGACAAAATCGTGCACTTGTGGGACGTGTCAAATACATACATGACAGTTTTTAAGGCATACATCCACAATGACAAGGGTAAAGAAGAATAACATAACATGCTTCTAACCATATCCATTAAGGTACGATTACGCCTTTCTACAACACCATTCTGTTCTGGTGTTCCTGGCATTGTATATTGAGCACATATGCCATGCCTTTCAAGAAATTTAGCAAATGGACTGGGGTGTTGTCCATGTTCATCATACCTTTCATAATATTCACCACCTCTATCAGATCTAATAATTTTCACTTTTGTATCTAATTGTCTTTCAACCTCAGTAATAAATACCTCTAAGACATTTACTGATTGAGATTTTTCATGTAACAAATAGATAAATCTATAATGTGGAAAATCATCGATAAAGATGATAAAATATTTTTCTCCACCAAATGATGGAATATCAAAAGGACCACATATATCAGTGTGTACAAGTGAAGGAGTTGTGTGTTTCTTGTGGCTTTCTTCTTATTTGTATATTTTGTGTATTTTCCTTTAATACAATCTACACAAATACCAAAATAAGTAAAATCCAAATCAGGAAGGATATTATTTTTTATTAATCCTTGTATCCTTTTTTTTGGATATGTGATTTAAATGTTTATGCCACAGGTAAGCAGAACTTTCATCTATTAAACCTCGTTTGGTACCAAGAGGATGATGCAAAGTTAATAGAGTCTCAACAAATAGATTATCAAGATTTATTTTGTATAAGCCATCATTAAGAACACCAGAACCAATAAAATGATTGTGTTTAAACAAGCTACAACATCTATTTCCAAACTTAAAAGAGTATCCAGCTGTATCAAGTTTTGATAAAGAAATTAAATTACAAGAAACAGAAGGAACATAAAGAGTTTGGAAAAGATTTAAATGATGTCCAGTGTCTAAAATCAAACGATAAGTTCCGATGGCTTCAACTGAAGCTTTGACTCGATTTCCCATAAACACAAAATTTTCATTTGCGTTTATGGTTTGGGTCATAAGGAATCCCTGCATTGTATTTGAAACATAAGTTGTACAACCAGAATCAATCCACCAAGTATTAAAAGGAACTTCAATAAAATTTGATTCAAAACATACGAAAGCATTATGCTTACCTCTACTTTCGAACCATGCCTTACGTTTTAGGCAATCTTTCTTATGGTGTCCAGGCTTTCCACAAAAATGACAACCATTTTTCTTTTGTTCTTTCTTTTGGATCTGGGTAGATGACTCACTATGATGTTAATCACATTAACTAATTCTAAAGAAGTCATAACATAAAATTATTCATATAACTTAATCCATTATATTTCAAATGTTACTATTATTTGTTGAACTTCATAAATATGTCACAAATGATTAAGGAAGCATTAAAACATTTAAACCAATGAAAGAGAAAAACACGTAAAGAATATATCACATAAAAATAGTAAACCAAAATTCATTTGTGCATTGATTTCAATATATAAATTCAAATAAATAGAAATCAAAGATGTAATTTATATAACGTTCATGGTAAATAAATTTTCTATCATAATTATGTGTCCAACTTAAACACATAACTTCTTATTTATTTATATATACCTGAAATTATTTGAATTGATGTAGAATATATTATCATCATGCCATAAAAAAAATAAATATTAATGGAAAATTATATGTTCTAAAACCACCCCTCTGGTACCACATGTAAGATAATTTTATTTCTGTATTATTATTATGTAAATAATATATATTATAATTACATTAGCATTATATCAAGATCTTTGAACTATATAATTTTCACATGCATAATAAATGTCAAGAATAAAATAATACCTTGATCCATGATGATTTGATAATGATTGATTAAAATAATTTCTTATTTGATGAAATTAGATTTCTCTCTCTTGACCCCTTGATCCATGATTGAAGACCACATCATCCTTTTATTGATGAAGAATTTGCGTTTATCTATTATTACCCACATCCCATCAATGTATAGGTTAACAAATAATTCTTGTAACCAATATAATTTAAAAACTTATTATTTATTAAAATATGATAAATTATTTTAAATAATTAATAGATTAGAACATATGAATCATAAAACAACCTACAAAGTCGCTGCCTAAGGGTGAGGACATTGCCTGCTAACGTCAGGAGGAGGGAGTAGCGTTGCTCGTTGCTTGCTCGTTGGAAGGTCCGCTCCTCGCTAGGGGAACGTCCCTCGTTCTTCTACTGGACGGGCTCTCTCCTCTCATCGAACCATTTGAGCCGTCCACGATTCTTGTCCGCGAATCTCGTCTCCAATTCGCTGTCGACGAAGCCGTTGCCCGCGTCGTCCATGTGTTTCGCTTCCATCCGCGCTGGTGATAGGCCCCGCAGACCACATCGCAGATCACGTCCCCATCATCCCCGCCAGAGAGGAGGCTGCTGACACAGCCGCAGATGTCGCCGTCGACCTCCCTGCAGACTGCGCTGATTTCCTTTGGTTCTGCGCGTTCAACAAAGCCAGGGCGGAGTGGATTTGCTTTGACGTGAATTTGGGCCACGTTTGCTTCGCCAGTGTGGATTTGGGCCGCCTCCCAATCCAATTTCCTCCCTGGCCCGGTCCACTTGGATTTGGGCATTACATTACGGTAAGCATGGTCGCTGCTACTCCATGTGATGCTTCCACTATGCCTCCGCCTCATCAGCTCCGGGCAAGTAACCATTTCCACCACCTCCACAGCTTCTCTGCACTTGCTGCCTCCGCTTATGCTTTCGTTCCACTCATCTCCCATAGTTCCATGCGTTAGTCCGCTTATGCGCTAGACAAAGCAACGAGCAGACGGACGCTGCGTCGCGGAGTTGGTTTAAGCCGGTGGAGAAGCTGCTAGAAGGGATGACGTGGACGGTAGGGAGGTAGGGTATCACGACAATAAAAGACGTCGTGGAGTTAGACGCGCGTGCAATTTAGACGGTCCGACGTGGCATTGCCGTTGGAATTTGATGGTGGGATTTGAGTTGCGTACGAGTCGGTTAGTGGCAAACCCGGTTCTTCTCCGCCGAATGCGACGCTGATCTTTTCATTTTTCCCAAGGACTAATTTAACCATAATTTTATTGTATTTATTGAATATTTATTCAATAATCCGATCTATAAAAATAGAGGAGCGGAGTTACTTCTGACCGCGCAGCACGGCGGAGCGTGTGGAGCAAAGAGGTAATATTAAAAGAATGTTCGGGCTTTTTTTTTTATTATTTTTGTGATATTCTCAATCTTATGCAAGCTAAGATAAAATGTAGAAGGATTTTGAATCAAGCTTCTATTTCGCTTTAGAGACCATTTGTCTACCTAGTATTTTATTTTTTTTCACATATTCGCAATATGAATCACTTATTCTTATGCTATTATGAAATTTTAATTATGTTTCACGAGAGTGATGTTTTATTTTGAAATTATTTGATGCAATTTTACATTGTTAAATAAAAAAATTGAAAATTAAAATTAAAATAAATTTAAAAATTAAATCAAACCAAATGGGAGTGAGACCTTAGCCCGCGTGAGTCATCAGGCCGCGTCGGTCTCCTCTCCAGCTCTCCTCCCTCGTTTTACTGCCTCCGCCCGGCCCACGCAGCCACCTGCCCATTACCGACCACTCCCAGTCACAGGATACAAACTAGGGCACACAAAAGGGTACGAGCTTTTTCCGATCGAAAGTCTAGGGTTTTGCTGATTCTTCTTCCTCTTACATACCTCGGCTAGATGGAAGATTCCGATGACGACACTGGCTATCCTCCGAGTTCGCATCTCCCTCTTCGCGCCAAGGCCCGCTTCCGCAAACTCCCTCCTCCTACTCACTTTTCGCATCGCTACGCCGATGGCGAAGATGAAGATGTAGACGAAGAAGACGAGGACGGTGCGGATCAGCACTTAGATGACGACGAGGAGGACCTCCGAAACCTTCGCCGCAGACGGGAATACAGTGACGATGACGACGTCTCCTCGTCCGACAGTCGTGGGAAGCGCAGGAGGATCGACAAACTCTCGTTGCGGTTCGAATTCGCCCGGCGCGAGCCCCGGGTAGCTGCGGCAGCGCCCTCCAAGCCCCCTGCCCGCACCTCTCCGCCGGATTGGTCGGAAGAGTCGACTTTTTTGCTGCTGGATGCCTGGGGCGATCGCTACGTCCAGAATGGACGGAAGAGCATCCGGTCGGACGAGTGGACCGATGTTGCGAAGAAGGTCTCGCTGGCCTCCAAGGTTAATCGATCTGATGCACAGTGTCGGAATCGGGTCGATACCCTGAAGAAGAAGTACAAGAAAGAGAAGGCTAGCATGGAAGAACACGGGAATGCTGGAATCAGTCTATTTCAAGAAGATGGACTCTTTGATGTCGTTGCCTTCACGCCAGCCACCGGCAGGAAGGCAGCCGCAGCCTCTACCTCCTCCCAGGCTTCAATGTGGTATTGATGCGGGAATTTGGTGTCATTTATAGCCATCATTTGTTAGTCCGAGGATGCGTATGAAATAACTGATCTTTAATTTCAGGTGTGAGAGGCACTATTTATATCTTTTTAACAAGATTCCACCTAGATACTTTAGCTTAGTCTTATATGAAAAGAGAGAATAAAAATAATATGATAAATATTAATTAGTGAACTCATTATTATTAATTTAGAATTAAATATTTTAAATTAGATCATGTCTTTACTTTTTAGTATTGTCTAACAACAATCATTATTTCTAATAATAGGATTTTCAATTGAGTTACTTAGAATCACTTTAGATCACAAACAGAAAAGAAGGCAAGAATGATGAAAAATGATGGATTAATTAAACATTATATATATAGGTTACTGGATCTTCTCTTTGTTCTTTGTTGTTATCTATTCAGTTGAAGCGTCCTTGGTTATACATACGATTGAGATTTTTTGTTTCATAAAATTTGTTATATTTACGTACAAAGTGACGGTACTTAAACAATAGATTTACCAATAGATGCTAAGGCAATAAATATTATAATATTTTTTAACGCTACCCAATACAATTTTTACCCGGTTCACCAATAGATGCTTCCGGAAATATTCGGTCTTTAGTAGTTGTGAATATTTAAAATTTGGTAAATACTTATTCTACTTATGAATATTTAAATTTAATAAATATCTAATTTTTAGGACTTATGGATATAGATATTTAGATTTGATAAATATTTAACCTTTTTGAGGACCTATGAATTTTTGAATTTAATAAATATTGACTCATTTAAGAACTTGTGGATATTTGAATTAATAAATATTTGATCTTTCTCTAGTTTTAAATATTTGGATTTAGTAAATATCTGACCTTTTGAATAATTATGGGTATTTAAATTTGATAAATGTTTAGCTTTTTTAGGGCCGTGGATATTTAGATTTTATGAATATTTAGAATTTAAATTTGACAAATATTCATCCTTTTAAGGCTCGTGGATATTTAAATTTAATAAATAATGATGATTTATAAATATTTAAATTTAAATTTGATAATATTTGATCACTTATAAGTATTTAAATTTAATGAATATTCAGCTTTTTAAGGATTTATGAATATTTAGATTTTGTGAATATGAGAGCTTAGGAATAGTTGTTAGCGTGAAAATGGCTTAGATAACAATTACCCTCTAATTTGGTGAATATTTTGTGAAAATAGTTTCTAAATATTCATCTAATTTGATAAATAATAAATATTCATCCCAAAAACAACTTTTAAATATTTAATGGTTTGACTCAAAATTGTAGAATGAATATTTGATTAGTCACGATATATGAATATTAATTTAATTTGGATCCAAAAATTTCCTTGAAAAATATGGATTATAGTTAGGGGTGAGCATTCGGTAAAAATCGAAACCGATTTACTGAAAACTGATTTACCGAAAATTTTTTTATCGAAAAATTAAAAACCGAAACCGAACCGAATTTCCTAAAAACCGAAATTTTACCGATACCGAATTTATCGAAAATTTTGGTAAATTCGGTAAATTACCGAAAAATTAAATTATTAAGTATTTAATTAATTATATGATTGATAATTAAGTGATTAGCTATTAGGTAATAGATTTTAGACTTTTAATAACTAATTATACTATAATAAAATTAGAATATAATATAATATAATATAGTTTTTAATATACATTATATATTATATATATTTTTTATATTTTAATATATATATATCGGTAAATCGGTTTTTTACCGAACCGAAATTATAAAAACCGAAACCGAAACCGAAAACTGAATTTTATAAAATTTATTACCGAAACCGAAACCGAATATTTTTTTACCGAACCGAATTTACCGAAATTTTCGGTAATCGATAAAAACTGAAATAACCGAACCCGAATGCTCACCCCTAATTATAGTCAATGGATAAAATTAATTTATTATTATTATTATTATTATTATTGCAAGTGCAAACCCTCGTTCTAGAGGGTTCGGATTAGGGGTGAGCAAACGGTATCGGTACCGAAGTACCGTACCGAACTTTTCGGTACTTCGGTACTTCGGTACCGGTATTACGGTACTTCGGTACTTCGGTACCGGTACCGAAATTTTATTCGGGAAATCGGTACTGGTACCGGTACCTAAAAACTATTTCGGGAAAATCCCGAAGTACCAAACTCCCGATTTTTCATGTATTATTTAATTAAAAAATAATATTTATATATTAATATTTGATATTTTATAATACAAATACCGAAATACATAAATACAGAATACAAATACTGAAATACCTAAATTAGAATTAAAAATATTTGAGATTTCGGGAAATCGGTACCAGTACCGATTTTATTTCGGGAAATCGGTACCGGTACCGAACTCCCGAAGTAGAATTCGGTACCGGTACCGGTACCTATAATTTGAGGTTCGAAAGTTCGATACCGGGAGTTCGGTACTGGTATCGGTACCGAAATCCCGATTGCTCTCCCCTAGTTCGGATCGTCGACCATCTGCTAGTATACTCTCTTTGTATATATTTCCATCTCCGTGGGTGTTTGCCTCTTTTCATCTTCGTCGGTGTTCGCCTCTTCCGCTCCAGATCACATTTTCCATCTCCTCCGACGGTGTTCACCTCTTCCGCTCCGCTCCAGCTCGCATTTTTCTGTCTCCTTCTCCGAAGGTGTTCGTCCCTTTCCCTCCCGATCGCAAGCAGCTGGGTGCGTGTAGGTATGCGTGTGTCTCTAGGGAATTCCTACTTCGTTTCTTCTTTCGATTCTTGATATGGTTTTCTTGTTCTTTTCTCTTTCTGCATTCTAATCTTTGCTTAGCATATCGTTTTTTTTTTCTGTATTGCGATCCTCTTGGGAAGTAAGTTTTCAATATTTTCTTGAGGCCACTAATTTTTTCTATGTCCTGCCGCTAGTGTTTGTTAATTAATTCAGTCCATGCCATGGTTTGTCTGTCCCTCGGATGTGCTTCTTTTATGTTCTTGAGACATCTTGATCTACTGTACAATTAATCTGTCAGATTTAGTGATTTCTGGAAGAGGGCATGCTGACGTTGCTTTTAAGCTCAGTTGAATATGCTGTGATTTTTTTCTGTCCTGCCGCCGGTGTTTGTTAATTAATTCGATGGGCTTCTTCATGTTCTTGTTACATTTTGATCTACTGTCCAATTAATCTGTCGGATTTAGTGATTTCTGTAAGAGGGCATACTGACGTTGTTTTGAAGCTCAGTTGAATATGCTGTGATTTCATGCTTCGCTAGGGTTGGATCATTGCATTTTCAATTATTTATGTTCTAATGGATTTATCATTTATTTTCATCACTATTATCATGTCGATATACTATTTATTTACAATCATAATACACATTCTCGCAATTTCGTCCGTTCCTGAGGAAAGGGTCGCCGACCCTAGTCTCTACTCCCTACTCGCCGGCTGCTCCCTAATCTCTAAATCTAGTGGTCTTCTGCGGACGAAAGTGGATGGCGGCAGCGACAAGGGCGAAAACGTGGTTGTCAACCATTTTTCCAGCAAGATTTTCCCTGAAGACAACGATAGATCAGTCAATTTTCATCTTTGGATCAAGGAGAAGGCGGCTCTGTGGTTCTTTTAGTGATTTCTTGCAATCTTTCATGCATTTTCTTGTTCATCAAAACATCATGTATTTCTATTCTAACATGAGCGAGTAGAAACCTTTGTCTTTAGCACTTCTAGTCTTTAGCACTTCTAGGATCTCTGCAGTCCGCACCCTTGGTGAGCTCTTCATTCTCTACTTCTCTACACTCTTCCTCTTAATTTTTGACTATAACTCTGCAATTAGGTTTAGGTCTCTCTGTTTATGTATAATTTAATAATATTATGTGTTTGTGCAATGAATGTTTGTGATTAATATATTCCTAGAATTATTAATATTAAATATGCCTTTTAACTATCTGGTTAGATCTTAGGATCCTACTCTTCTATCCAATATAATATTCATACTAATTATGTCATCTTTCAAGATCTATTCTGTTAACTGATATCACCTAGTCATAAGTAATTTGTTGGCACTTGACCTTGATGTCTCATCTGATAATGTTATTGTTCTTGCGATGCTATCTCTGATACTGTGCCCCATCCCGACTTAATTTGAATTCTTTTCCTAAGAACCATCTGTGTTGATCTTGAGGTGGGCAGATTTTGCCCACCTGGTTTATCTGCTTAGAGTTCTATTAGGGTATAAGGACAGGTTCCTCCATTGGTTTCTGCAACGTAAGCTAAGAGGTTTTGGGGTGAGTGATGTCAAGGGTTATTATTATCTATCTCGGGGTAGTTTAACAATCAAGAATATCTATTTAGCAGGTTTTTATAATTGAGGAATTCAAAGATATATTCCTAGTGTCAGGCCCGGGTTCGGCCGGTTCGGCCCGGAGCCCACTGGGCCAAGGACAAGCCTAAGCCCAAGCGCTGGACATCCAAAGCGGAGCCAATTTCGCAAGTCAACCATCTGGGTCAACAGCAAAATCGGAGCGAGGCACACTTATTCGAACTTTGGCAGACGCGGCGTGGGAAGCCGCACGGCTTCGTCTTCACCCCACGACTCGGACGCGGGTTCGCCGAGAAAGGCGGACGACGGCGATGCTCGGCGTAGCAGGGAACGGGTCTTCAACGAGCGAAGCTCGGGGACAGGGAGGACGTGATGGCGTGGTCCACGCGAGCTACCTTCCCGGACACGAGTGACGGCTGCGGTCGCGCACGAAAGGCGGAGACACATCCGGGCGAGACGTGCGAAGCAGACGAAGCAGCCGAAGAAGCGGACGCGGCTTCCTTCCCTATAAAGGCTCGACGACGCGGAGGCGCCAGGGGGAGAGTGGGAGCGCTGGGAGCGCCACTATCTCCGGCGACGGCGCCCTCGCCGTCGCCCATACCAGAGCATGGGCTTTGATGCCAGCACCCACGGGCGCTGATGCCGGTGCCAGGGGCACCGATGCCGGCACTAGGGAGGCGTCGAAGGAGCGTTTGTGAAGGAGCGGTTGTAACCGACAGTGAGGGCACCACCGGCGAGAGGAACGTGTGGGAGAGGGGCGGGCGACGGGGGTCGTCGGCCCGGAGCGATTTGTAACCGGTTTTGAAGGAATAAGAGAAGCTTTTACACCTTCCCCTGTTTCCAGTTTCGGCGGCGTGTCCCGGCAGTTCTAGCGACGACGACGGTTGTCGAGTGGCGGACGAAGACCGAAGGAGAAAGGCGGCGATCCTCTAGCGAGGACTTCTCATCTCCGACGACATAGTCGGCGAGCAGACAGATGAGCGTGGTGCTCATCCACGCGAGGAAGACGACGGCGCAACGCGAATGCGCTGAGCGTTCGAAACGAGGAGCGATCGACGTGGCAAAGGTAGAGTCAACGATCGAAACCGGTCAACGCGAGCAAAATCGAATTCGGCAGAATTCGATTTGGAGCGCTGAAGTCATGCTGACATCAGCAAAGGGGATTTACGCGCGCGGCGAAATTGATCGAGGGCTGACGTCACACTGACGTCAGCATAAGGATGATTTTGACTTCGGTCAAAATCAGAGTGAGGTATTTCCAAATTAGGGTTCGATTAGGGATTTTTCCTAAATTAGGGTTAGGGTTTCTGAGCGACCTTGTAATTTGGGGATAAAAATCAATCGGGGAGTTAGGGTTTTCAATTTCGGGTCGGAAACCCTAGAGAGAGTTGCGTTCCGGTATTCCACCGGACGGTCCTAAGACAACGGAAAAGCGTTGTTTTTAGGCCGATCCGACCGGGGCGTGACACCTAGGGGACATACCTGGTACCAAATAAACATGCTGAATTTGAAATTGAACTATAGCTTGAATCTACTCCAATCTCTATGGCACTATATATAATGGCCCCTAGAGGAGCCTAAAACTCAATTGCAAGAGTCATTGGATAAATGATTCATATACTCTAGTGTATCTCTTTAGAAAGTTTTTGTGTTATTTGTATGATAGTCTAATTTAGTTTCATTGGGAAGTGAAAAAAAATATATAACACTTACTACCATAAACTTGGATTTAAGTGTTTTATATTTAGCCACATTATTTCAAACTCATCAAGTTAATAGGTTAGCTTGTATATTAAGAGAGTCATAATAAATAGTATCAAAGTAAACTTTGTCCTAAGATTTAAGTGTTTTATATTTAGCCACATTATTTCAAACACATCAAGTTAATATGTTAGCTTGTATATTAAGAGAGTCATAACAAATAGTATCAAAGTAAACTTTGTCCTAAGCATGTTGAGAGACCAATAGCAAAGAGTTACCAATGAATGGTAGAGCTATTATTGAGTTGACCTTACACGCCGTTGATTAAGGAATAGTTCTTAGACATGTATTGAGCTTTAGGCTTGTTGAGGATGTGAAGTGTAAAGTGGAAAAGTTTATGATATTGTAGTTAAGTATTACACCTTGATAATACCATCAAAGTGTAATAACAATACATGATATCACATATCCATGAACAAATGAATGAGTCTAACCAATACTTTACAATTATTTCCATGAGAGTCTACAGTTGAACTTTACGATCATACATGTCTCCAATGATTTATCAATGCTGATGAATGCATGTCTCAACGTCTATTTAGAAATCCATCAAAATAGAACTTCTTGTTCTTGTATTGATTGTCCTTTTCCAACTCAAAAACTAAAAAACAACAATTATTCCTTCATAGGTCAGCAATATTGTCAAGTAAAGCTTTCCCAGTATTAATATTGTTGAGTAAGCCTCTCCCTCATGTCAGGTCAAACTCCGAGGGAATACAAAGGCCAAGGGACAAGATGCAAATAAAGTAACATGGAAGTGTCTAATTTGATGTGTAAACAATAAGATTATAGCAGTACATAATATAAGTACAATAATAAGAAACATGAAAATTGAGCATGAACATGAGCACATAAAACTGTAGGTCTAGTGTATGCTAGAGAGATGGGACCTAACTGTCCACAATATGAAAATTACTGCTTGGAGAACTTCTCATATAGTGAGAAAACTATCTCAAGAAATAAAATACCCACAACATAGGAAAACTTTCCCTACAACTTGGAAAAATGTGCTAAAATCATGAATATGGAAATGTCATGTAAAATTGTATGCAAGAATTTTGGACATATAACATGGAAACATAATCATGTCAGTTACATAAACAATTCTCGACATATAGCATGTCATGACAATTTAGGCATGAGTGTGGCAGCAATGCCAACGTCTGCAACTCCGGCCATCCAGGCCAATGACGAACGTCTTCTGACGGCGCCAAGGCTAGGTTAGATAGCAGGGATGATTGCCATTGCGCTGAAACACTGGAAAGCACAAACGAGAGAAGGAGAAGGGAATACCTCGCACGACGATGCGAAAGGCATCGTAGGTTGTCATTTAACTGATGGGATGTGACAGAAGACGAAACGGCGTCGTCAGTTTCAACTCCAACGGCTCCACAATTCTGTGTATGTCCGTTGCTGACCCATAGCCTCAGAGTTCAGGCGACGAGGAGAAAACTCTTGAAAATGAAGGACAGTTCGGCAAAGGCTATGCGGCGACGGCGATAGCGGCAACGAACCGACAGTTCGTTTGCTCGCTTACAACTAAAGGAAAACAGGGAGGAAATTTGATGGCTTCGTCAAGGCAGCTCTTGCTACGAACGTCCCTGCTTAAAAGGGGACGGTAGTTCGAGATGGATAGAAACTGAACGGTGGTGGCGGTCGCACTTGTTGGTGACTAGAGAACCTTGACACATTTACCAATTTTGGTCACACGAGCGTGCTCAGCTCGGTAGCTGGGTCGTGCGCTCAGGAGCTAGCAATTTTATCCGTCGGGTTCGGATGCCTGTTTATCTAAATACGACGAGTTTGGGTTTAATGCATATAACCCATGTCGGATTTGAATCGGGTTCATGTTTACACCTTCGGGTACTCGAAACTTACCGATTATATATTAATTTAATTTAAAATAATTAATAAAACTCTAACTCATATTACCATCCAAACCCTAATCCTTTACCCAATAACCCGCCGCAAGCCCGTAACCCTTCGTCCCTTCCCCTTTCCTCCCGACTCCCACGAACAGATCCGAGTCTCCCTCCACTCCAAGTTGCCACCTCCCTTCCCCTTTCCTCATGTCCTTTTGGGTTTTCTTTTTGCTATTATTTTTCTACATTCTATGTAACTTACGTTTTTTGACCATGCTTTTGGGTGGCCGTGTTTGGATAAAAAAAGTCATATAGTGCTGTGATCCTATTGACTCAATTTTTTTTGTGTATTGCTTTTTTTTTTTCAGTTTTCAATTGTTGTTGTCTTTTTTGTATTAATCTTTTAATGCACTTTTCTTTCATGAGTTCAAGATGCAATTGTAAGTGTGCCAAATGATATTTTTGATATAGATGATCCCTCAAATATTGTTGATCTGCTAGGTCTTCTCTCTAGTTATTTGACATTATTGGAGCATTAATTATTCATGTTTTTACAGAACCATGGAAAAATCTTCCTCACATGTGAATCCTGATATGGGTAAAGAGCAAGGCCACCAAGTTGGTAAGTACCAGCGAACATTGGTAATATCTTCTCGCTTCTTTTTCTCTTATCTTTCTTCTTACATTTGATTCAACATTTCTCATTATTGCATTAATTTGAATCAGGTTCATCTGAGCCATCATCTCCAAAGCAGACCCATGTTGTCATTGCTCCCCAAATTCCAGAGAGAGTTCCTCATTCAGCGGAATACGCCGCCCGTGCTTGATGACCAATTATTTGAGCAATTGCTAACGGAGGATGTGTTTCCCACTGTGGATGAATTCTTGATATCTTCAGATGCTATCTTGAGTTACCTAGCTAGCCTTGGAGTTTCAAAAGATGCATGGGAAGAATTAGGTAAGAAGATTTTAACCAATCTAAAGGAAATTGAATCTTTACTACATCTACAAAATCAGACCTTTTCAGAGTATGATTCTAAGATAAACAATGAGAAAAAGGTGTTAATAAAATTTTTGAAGGATGTACAAAATAGGGAGAAGAAGCGAACATGGTCAGAATCTTATCAACTCTTAGTGGAGAGAACAAAACAGCTAGATGAGAAACTAGAAAAGGTTGCAGAGAAACAGAGAATGCTGTTAGAGACAAAGCGACTTGTAAGTTTAGAGATGGAGAAGATGAATGCCAGCCCAACAAACAGCGGTAGATGCAAAAGAAGAAAGACAACCTGAGACAATACACAGAATTTTTACATCTTTACATACCCCTTGTCTAGCTTCTTTAGGTCAGTTTGACAATGCTTGATTGTGATGGAAAGGTGTTTAGGTCAGTTTGACAATGCGCGAATTGCCAATTCCTGTATCGAGCTCGAAAAAACTTTGATGGCACATTGGCTGTCAGTAGAGGTTACATAAATTCTAAAGAATTTGCATGTACTCACATTTTTGCTCATTGGATGCTGATGTTGATTCTAGCTCACTTTTGCTACTACTGGGCCATTTACAACCACATATTTTCATATGGCTAAATTTGATCAAACTTTATGTTCAAATTACTAGATTCCGAGCTATACACGTGAACTGATGTGTAGCTGGCAACTTATTATGCCTAAATTATGTTTGCCTTTATACTATTTATTAGGAGTCATTTATGAAAAACCTAACTCGTTAACTTAATGACTCTAAAACATATGGCTTAATTAAGATGCTTGAGGTAAAGTTAATAATAGCAAATTTATCTTAATAGAGTTCCTTTCAACGAATGTTCTTTTTGTACAATTTTACAACTCTGATACATCTGCCAAAATGCGAACTACTAGCTTTGTCCTTTAAAATGAGAATGCTAATAATAGTGTAGAGTAATTGAACGACTAGAGATTCTCAAGATTGAAACCTGTTTTGGATCAATCCAAGAAACAGAAACTATAATTGGAGCCACATTTTTTTTTTAATTTATTGGGGGTGGATTCATATCCAAAAGCTAGTAAATGTAATAGCCCATCATGATCGATCATGTTTGTGGTAAGTTTCATTGTTTATCTTCTTGATTTCTTCAATGTAGAGATTGTTGATTTACTATACAATCTGACTGACTAAACAAAGAAACTAAGTGTGTAATAGAAAAAAGTGCAAATTATCCGAGAAACCAAAAGTCAAAAGCATGAAGATGAAAACTTGGATGATCTTATTTACCATTTTAACAATTGATTCGATATACAAATTTACATCTCTAAGTACAAACTAGCAAAAATGGGACCTATTAGCTTTTTCCAATAAAATGTGGATGCTGATGATCGTGTATAAGAAGAGTAGTAATTGGGCATTTAGAGATAGAGTATATTAAGAAGTGAAGATCAATGGATTCCAGATTATTCTGGAACTCTTCAAATGTGGCCTCAAATATAGGGATATCAACTCTATGAGCCGTACTTGGTGTCAGGCCTGGGTCAGGCCGGTTCGGCCCAAGCCCAATACCCAGCCCGAACAGTGGGAATCAAGCTAAAGCCAGGTCAACAGGGGGCGTTGACCCCGAATCTTGCGTGAGACGCGAGCGGGCGTACGCTTCGTCGAGCCACGCGGACGACGCTCGCGCGTCGTCTCCGCGAGACGCGGTCGAAAGGGCGAGCAGAGCTTGGGCGACGGAGGCTTCGGACGCGGCAACTCACTCGCATGGCGATGGAACCCTCGACGCAGCGAGTTCCACGGGCGGCGGACGCCCAAAATAGCAGCCACCACGCGACGTCCGCGGACGCGCGGAAGGATGGAGGCGGCGGCCTCCCTATAAAGACGACGATCCGAGGGCTCGATCGTTGTCACGACCATCACCAACATCCACGGAGAGAACGCCATCTTCAGCCGAAGCTTAAGGGAGGGGAAGCGGGCACCGGCGACGAGGGTCGTCGGCGACTATCAGTGGAGGTTTGTAAGCTTTTCTGGGTATTAATCAAGCTTTACTTCTTCTTCCGTTTTCCCCTGTTCCGAGGAGTTCTTTGGTGAGATTCGGCATCGCCTCTCGTCGACGGCAACGACGGTACTCGGGTCGACGACGAGGAGATACAGGTGACGTTTTCCTCTGCTCCGGCGGCAGCTGTGGACGCGAGACGCAGGCGGCGTCGAGTGCGTTCGTCTGAGGCGCGTCGAAGAAGACGACGCTCGAAACGAGGCGGCGACCAGTCAAAATCGAATTCGAACGAAACGAATTCGAAATCGGCGACGCTGACGCAAGCGGTCGTCAGCACAGTAGAAATTTCACGCGGCGGACGAAATTCGGCAGTGACGTCAGCGGCGGGTTGCTGACGCAAGCAGATTCGATTTTAATTGGCGAGGTCGACGTTGACTGGTCAAAATCGTTGACCAGAGAGGTATTTTGGAATTTAGAGTTTCGTTTGGGATTTCTCTAAATTAGGGTTAGGGTTTTCCGTGCGATCTTGTATTTGGGGATAAAAAATTATCCGGGAAGATTAGGGTTTCTATTTTGGGTCGGAAACCCTAGGGCGAGTTACGTTCTGGTATTCCGCCGGACGGCTCTAGGAAGCGGATAAGCGCTCATCCTAGGCCGATCCGACCGGGGCGTGACAACAGGTATCAGAGCAGGCTAACGTGTTCCGGCAAACACGGCACGTTCAGCTTCACCCTCGAAGGTGAGGAAGGGTTTGAAGTTCCAGAAAATCACCCATACTGCTAGAGGAGCGTCAGAGGACGTCCGACCCAAGCAGGATAAAGGAAAAGCCAAGGAGACGGCTGATTTTGAAGAGATGGTGAATCAGGGTGATCGCATTGCCCACATCGAGCAGATACTCGGTATGGCCAGTGGTGGAGATAATGGGATGATTCCACAGGTGGAAAGTCTTCAAAAGACTGTGGGGGATCAGGAATTACTGATCGAACAGCAGAGGTTGCAAATCGAGCAACAAGGGTTGCAGATTGAGCAACAGAGGTTGCAGATCGAGGTCATGCGACAGACCATGGAGGGTCTGATCCATCTACCAGGAGAGATGGCTCGCATGAAGGAGGATATGCACGCAGAAGCAAAGGTACTGCGCTTAGCCTTAGCGCAAGTATCGAAACCAGCACCGGTGGAGCAGGAGGCTCCCAAACCGAGGGTGCGCATGCCCGACCCAGCGACGTTCGGGGGGGGCTCGATCGTCCAGAGAGGTCGAGAATTTTATCTGGGATATGGAGCAACTGTTTTCAGCTAACCATATTTCTGCAGGAGATCGGGTGCAGGTGTGCATCGCCTATCTTACAGGCGACGCAAAACTTTGGTGGCGAACCAAAGTCGGCTCTACCTCAGGGACTGCTAGTTGGACTTGGGAGACTTTCCGTGAGGAACTGCGGCGGCAGTTTCTTCCCGGAAACTCGGCGGATCAGGCGCGTGGCAAACTGGATCGGCTGAGGCATACAGGCTCGATCCAGGAGTACGTCCGGACTTTCTCTACATTGATGCTGGAGCTTCCAGGCATGGCGGAGGACGATAGGAGGTACTTCTTCCTCCGGGGCCTTCTTCCATGGGCAGAAGTGGAGGTCCGACGTCGCGAGCCAGTTGACTGGAGGGCGGCTGCGGCGATGGCTGAATCTCTGGCGGATAACAGAAGTTTCAAACCAGCACCGCCAAAGAAATCCAAGACACCACCAAAGCGCGGACCTCAGCGCGGCTCCCCACGCACACCACCGGGAGCTAGAGTTCCAGAGAGGGGTAGACCATTCTACCGGCAGGACAAGGGTTCTCCGGGACGACGGGAGCAAAAGCCACAGGGTTGCTTTTGGTGCGGCGGTCCTCACTGGGTAAAGGATTGTCCTAGCAAGCAAAAGCTTATGGCGATGGCGGCACAGGATCCAGCCGAGCAGGTTGAAGAGACTGAGCAACCGCGGATTGGATCACTGCAGGTAGTTCCACACATTGCCACTGGAGCGCCGCAGTGTCGGGTTGGTGCTTTGAGGATCGGAGCGATGGTTCTGCAGGATCCGCCCGTTAGGGACATCGAGGGCGATGTCCAAATTGGGCGGGGGAGAATTGTCAGGCCTGGGTCAGGCCGGTTCGGCCCAAGCCCAATACCCAGCCCGAACAGTGGGAATCAAGCTAAAGCCAGGTCAACAGGGGGCGTTGACCCCGAATCTTGCGTGAGACGCGAGCGGGCGTACGCTTCGTCGAGCCACGCGGACGACGCTCGCGCGTCGTCTCCGCGAGACGCGGTCGAAAGGGCGAGCAGAGCTTGGGCGACGGAGGCTTCGGACGCGGCAACTCACTCGCATGGCGATGGAACCCTCGACGCAGCGAGTTCCACGGGCGGCGGACGCCCAAAATAGCAGCCACCACGCGACGTCCGCGGACGCGCGGAAGGATGGAGGCGGCGGCCTCCCTATAAAGACGACGATCCGAGGGCTCGATCGTTGTCACGACCATCACCAACATCCACGGAGAGAACGCCATCTTCAGCCGAAGCTTAAGGAAGCTTCGGACGAGCTTGTGAGGGCGAGCTTGAGAGGAGAAAACAGAGATTTGTAACCGGCGATAGGGATCGTCGGTGAGGGAGGGGAAGCGGGCACCGGCGACGAGGGTCGTCGGCGACTATCAGTGGAGGTTTGTAAGCTTTTCTGGGTATTAATCAAGCTTTACTTCTTCTTCCGTTTTCCCCTGTTCCGAGGAGTTCTTTGGTGAGATTCGGCATCGCCTCTCGTCGACGGCAACGACGGTACTCGGGTCGACGACGAGGAGATACAGGTGACGTTTTCCTCTGCTCCGGCGGCAGCTGTGGACGCGAGACGCAGGCGGCGTCGAGTGCGTTCGTCTGAGGCGCGTCGAAGAAGACGACGCTCGAAACGAGGCGGCGACCAGTCAAAATCGAATTCGAACGAAACGAATTCGAAATCGGCGACGCTGACGCAAGCGGTCGTCAGCACAGTAGAAATTTCACGCGGCGGACGAAATTCGGCAGTGACGTCAGCGGCGGGTTGCTGACGCAAGCAGATTCGATTTTAATTGGCGAGGTCGACGTTGACTGGTCAAAATCGTTGACCAGAGAGGTATTTTGGAATTTAGAGTTTCGTTTGGGATTTCTCTAAATTAGGGTTAGGGTTTTCCGTGCGATCTTGTATTTGGGGATAAAAAATTATCCGGGAAGATTAGGGTTTCTATTTTGGGTCGGAAACCCTAGGGCGAGTTACGTTCTGGTATTCCGCCGGACGGCTCTAGGAAGCGGATAAGCGCTCATCCTAGGCCGATCCGACCGGGGCGTGACACTTGGTGTGAGGAGCATTTCCTGGTGGACCAGGATACAAGAGGACTGGACTGGGCAACGGCCCAAGTCCACTGCCAAAGCCTAACCCAGCGAGGTGCGCTGGGCGAGCAAAGCGCTAGGCGAGCGAAACAGACGGAGCAGAGGGCTTCGTCCCTGGGCGCGATCTGCGGCGTCATCCCGGAGGCATCTTCGGCGTCGATGGCGGCACCTTCTTCGGCGTTGTCAACGGCTTTGGCGAGGACGATGGCGGCATCAGCTCCCGTCCGAAGGCAGCTGCGTGAGAGGACGTGCTCCGAAGGAAAGCTGCGGCTGGCGGATTCGGAAGGCGATGATCCAGGCGGGATCGACGGCAACGCGCGATCTCCGGAGACCATAGATGGAAGGCCGGCTGGCGGCCTTCACTCCCTCCCATTTCCGGTGATGCTCTTCCTCCTTAAGAAGCTCGGCGAGCGACAAGAGAAAGAAAGAACGGGGAGCGACTTCCCCTGTTCGAGAGGCGCGAGCAGAAGCCCCCTTTCCAGCTCCGACCAAGAGGAAGAGGAGGGGGAGGCGGGACCGGAGCCGGCGGCGTGCTTCTCCGCCTCCCCCATGAGAGGCTTTGAGCGATTGTAAGTCGACGGCGAGGGGTCGCCGTCGACGGGAATGAGGGAAGATCCGGCGGGCGGATCTAAGTGAGGCTTGTAAGGGTTTATGTAGGTCCGATCTTGATCAAATTGGACGTAAATTTCCCTTATCCCTCTTGTTGTCTTCTCCGGCTCCGGCGAGAGCTATTTCGGGTTTTCCGGCGGCGGAAACATCCGCCGAGTTCTCCTTCACCATCCCCGACAGCTTCCGACGAAGCGCCGATGAGGCTGAGGGGTCCGAGCCTGCCGCATGCCGCCTTCCCATCCACCTCCACCAGCGGCTCTGGCGGAGGCGAACGAACGGCGCAGGCGGCGTCGTTCGAACACGAAGACGACGCCTCAACTGGCGTTCGCTCCGAGGCGTGGTCAACTCCGTCGGCACGGTCAAAATCGATGAGCGCGGCGGCCAAAATCAAATTCGATCTCCGGATTTCGATTTTGGGTGGATTTTGCACACAAACCCACGCTGATTGGGTGACGTGGATGGGTTCGAACGGGCTGGGCGTGACAATGGTATCAGAGCGAGGTTTCTGTAGGTAAGATGGTGATGGATCGACCGCGTCGAGGGGGTATCGACGTGACCGGAATGGAGGAGATGACGATGCTACTTGAGGCAAGTAGCAGGTGCGCAGGTGGTGCACCAACAGAGGCAGGCGGTGTGAGCGTCTGCCGCCCTTTTCCAGAGCATGGGGTTCTGATGCCGTCGTCGAGGGGGCGACGATGAGAGATCTGCCAGATCTCTTCCCGGAGCAGCGGGCTCCGATGCCGTCGTCAGAGGGTGGCGACGATGAGAAGTCTACGAGGCTTCTTCCCGGAGCAGCGGGCTCCGATGCCGTCGTCAGAGGGTGGCGACGATGAGAGGTCTGAGGGAGACTTCTTCCCGGAGCGGCGAGCTCCGACACCGTCGCCAGAGGGTGGCGACGAAGAGAGGCCGGCGGTGTCTCTGATGCCGTGGCTAGAGGGTGGCGACGAAGAGAGGCCAGCGGGGTCTCTTCCCGGAGCAGTGGGCTCCGATGCCGTCACTAGGCGGGTGACGAAGATTCCGGTGTAGAGGGTACGCCGATGAGAAGTCTGCGAGGCTTCTTCCTGGAGTAGAGGGCTCCGATGCCGTCACCAGGCGGGTGACAAGGATTCCGGTGTAGAGGGTACGCCGATGAGAAGTCTGCGAGGCTTCTTCCCCGAGCAGAGGGCTCCGATGCCGTCACCAGGCGGGTGACAAGGATTCCGGTGTAGAGGGTACGCCGATGAGAAGTCTGCAAGGCTTCTTCCCAGAGCGGGGGAGCTCTGATGCTGTTGCCAGGCGAGCAACGATGAGAGATCTGCGAGATCTCTTCCAGGAGCGGCGGGCTCCGATACCGGCGCCATGAGGGCGTCTAACGACGTCGAGGGCGACGTCTAGATTGGTGGGGGAGAATGTGAGGAGCATTTCCTGGTGGACCAGGATACAAGAGGACTGGACTGGGCGACGGCCCAAGTCCACTGCCAAAGCCCAACCCAGCGAGGTGCGCTGGGCGAGCAAAACGCTGGGCGAGCAAAACGGACGGAGCAGAGGGCTTCATCCCTGGGCGCGATCTGCGGCGTCATCCCGGAGGCATCTTCGGCGTCGATGGCGGCACCTTCTTCGGCGTTGTCAACGGCTTCGGCGAGGACGATGGCGGCATCAGCTCCCGTCCGAAGGCAGTTGCGTGAGAGGACGTGCTCCGAAGGAAAGCTGCGGCTGGCGGATTCGGAAGGCGATGATCCAGGCGGGATCGACGGCAACGCGCGATCTCCGGAGACCATAGATGGAAGGCCGGCTGGCGGCCTTCACTCCCTCCCATTTCCGGTGATGCTCTTCCTCCTTAAGAAGCTCGGCGAGCGACAAGAGAAAGAAAGAACGGGGAGCGACTTCCCCTGTTCGAGAGGCGCGAGCAGAAGCCCCCTTTCCAGCTCCGACCAAGAGGAAGAGGAGGGGGAGGCGGGACCGGAGCCGGCGGCGTGCTTCTCCGCCTCCCCCATGAGAGGCTTTGAGCGACTGTAAGTCGACGGCGAGGGGTCGCCGTCGACGGGAATGAGGGAAGATCCGGCGGGCGGATCTAAGTGAGGCTTGTAAGGGTTTATGTAGGTCCGATCTTGATCAAATTGGATGTAAATTTCCCTTATCCCTCTTGTTGTCTTCTCCGGCTCTGGCGAGAGCTATTTCGGGTTTTCCGGCGGCGGAAACATCCGCCGAGTTCTCCTTCACCATCCCCGACAGCTTCCGACGAAGCGTCGACGAGGCTGAGGGTCCGAGCCTGCCGCATGCCGCCTTCCCATCCACCTCCACCAGCGGCTCTGGCGGAGGCGAACGAACGACGCAGGCGGCGTCGTTCGAACACGAAGACGACGCCTCAACTGGCGTTCGCTCCGAGGCATGGTCAACTCCGTCGGCACGGTCAAAATCGACGAGCGCGGCGGCCAAAATCAAATTCGATCTCCGGATTTCGATTTTGGGTGGATTTTGCACACAAACCCACGCTGATTGGGTGACGTGGATGGGTTCGAACGGGCTGGGTGTGACACTTGGTGTGATGCCAGATTTCAAATGGATCAGGCCGGATGGAATTGGGGCCCAATCCACGGCTGAAGCTTGATTGCAGAGGACCCATTTTCGGATTTTATCTGCTTTGACGAAATCGATCACAGCAGCGGCAGCATGATCCTCGGCGACGATGGCATCCTTCTCGATGCCATCTCTGGTGCCGACGTGGCCCCTTCCCCAGCGTTGCAGACGGCGAGCGCTCCGATGGAAAGAAGAAGGCGAGCTCAAGCTGGTGGCAATTCCTTCCATCAGAGGAAGCGTCCCCTTCCCTTTAAGTGCCGAAGACGAGTGGAGCCGAGGGGAGCTGGGTCCAGGAGGTCTCCGTCGACGACTAGAAAGGGACGGGGGCACGACTTCCCATCTTCAAAGGCCGGGACATCAACGAGCAGGCGGCTCCTTCTCCCTTCAAGCTCTGGCCAGGAGAGAAGAGGGGGAGGCGGGTGGAATCACCAGTGACATGTTTCCACTGCCTCCCCCAGTCATGCGCGACAACCTCCCCCAGGCGGTGTGAGCAGCCGCCGCCTCTCCTTGTTCTAGAGTTTCCACTCTAATGCCGTCGCAGGCGACGATGAGAGGTTGATGAGATCTCTTCCCAATGCGGCGAGCGTTGATGCCGTTGCCAGACGGGCAACGAAGAGTTCCTCCGGCGAGGTTAGGGAGAGAATCGACGGTGAGGGGCCGTCGACACGAGGAAGAGAGAGCACTGTAAGGGTTTACGTAGGTTGAATATATCTCAACAGAAATTTTCCTTAGTTGTTTGTTATCTCCGGCGGGCTTCTATCTTCTTCTCCGGCGATGGCGTGTCGCCTTCATTCCCCTCCCTGGCAGGAAATGCTTCCGCGACTAAGGCTGAGGCTCGGACGTCTCTGAGCCTGTCGAACGTCCATCCCGTCCACCTCCTCCGGCGATGGCGGCTGACGAACGAACGCCGTTCGAAGCCGCGTGAAGATGAAGGTGACAGTTTTAGTTCTGGCGTTCGTTGCGAGGTGTTGACTGCGTCAATGAGACTCGAGCACGGCCGATTTCAAAATTGGGATTTCGATTTCGGGTGGTAATCTGATTTGGCGCACAATTCCATGGTAAACTGATGATGTGGACGGCTGGGTTTATTTTGGGCGTGACACTTGAGTACCTGACTATTCGACCCATTTATTGTGTGGGTCAGGTTTATAGAATAAGATACTTGACGCAAGTTGAAATTGGGTATCCACCCATTGTCATCCCTACTCAAATATTTTTTTATCAACGCGATGGGTAATATGATCATTAATTATTTCAAATAATTGCCCATATACACAATTGAATTACAATTAAGCATTTCAAATAATTGCCCCCATACATAATGTTGGTGTATATGCCCTTAGACCTAGTATTAGTCCACATTTATATTACTTGACATTGATATTTCTTATATATATATCATTCTGGCATTGTCGTTAGCATTGTTTGTTTACATCTGCGATTGTGTACTTACATGATAATGTCCCTAGAGACAGATTGGATCTGTGCTCAAACTATTATCCCAAATCAAATACTTGAGTAGATATGAGACAACTCTGGTATATGTGAGACTGGTACATGGGCTGGTTAGTCATAAGATGCTAATGCAGACATATGAGTATATTAGTGGTGGATATACTAGACTGACCTGCTATGAGGCAATGACTTGGTGTCATGAGTTATCCTCACAAGTGACAGAAGATGCATTGATCCCTTGACTTGAGGTCATTGACTTTTCTAAATGGTTAGGGACATGTTTTGATACAGCCTAACACCTCGCCGTAGTTGGGAGGTAATAATGGTTGTCATTGAGCATGTGATGACCCATATGAGAAGGTCAATGGACAAACAGAGGATTTGCCCTTTCCTGAGGGAAGCTTGATATCCATAGGGCCCCCTATGGTTCGATGATTGAAAGTGTATGGCCATACCCAGGTGAGAACCTGATTTAGTCATGACAATGTGATTGGGTGAAAACAAGTGGTGACACACTTGTCTAATCGGATATCAGTTTGGCAAAGAGACTATAATGCATCTGTACCTAGTTGCGATGATGAGGATGTCGATGTCGATGTCGATATCTATTCCAATGACTTAGGTAGCAGCGATGCACTGCTAGTGATGACCTTAGGGCATCACTGCCAACGTCAGAGGAACCTATAGGGTCGCACACCTTGATACTCGAGTTCTCGTATTGATCGGGAAGCCTTATGATCGAGTTATTGGATAGCTCGGATCAATTTGGCAGATTTCATCAGCGCCAATTGGCTTGATGAGATGGAAGAGAGTTATTAGAGCCAAACTTCATTTTTGGCAAGTTGACCCAAAATTGACCATGGTTGGTGATACGTCCGCAAGTGTACGGATTTATCTAAGTAATAAAATAAGATATCGTTCTCAACGAGGATCTGGCGGTGAAGTATCGATTACACGATCGATCTATATCTAGACAAATCAAATTTGTGATTTTGGTTTTTGGAAAATTCTAAATACAAATAAAAAGGAACAGATATAGCATTTTGGGTAAAAATCAATTCCGATAAAATCAGAGTTTGGGGTTTCACCACGCTGACGATTATGAATTATAACAAAATAAATTCTTTGAACAGAAAAATATAGTGTTGAAAGGGATTTTTCTTTAGGTACAGATTATCTCCTCTCGAAGTATAATCCAGTATCTATTTACATTAATTCCCTACTCTCGTGACAATTAACATAGATAGACCCATTAAGTTCTATGAAAAACCATGAAATCCTTCATACGAATCCAAACTACTCCCGTGATTGGATTCGTAGGTTTGAAAAGAATAGTTCCGACGTTGCGATTCACCTCTCGGTCCTTCTCGCAACATCTAAGATGTAAAATTACTTGATCAGAGTAAATCACATAAATAAACACAGTTCTAATTAAATCGAACAAATGTTGCATCATTAGCCAAGCGCATGGATAATCAGATGTAGCAGATCTTCCATAAGCTATATTATCCATGATGCTCAAACTTAATAAAGCTGGCTCTTGGGTAGGTAACTAGTCCTATTTGGCTTCTCAGCCATTCCAACTTCAGATTTTTTTATATTCTCTCCATCCAAATTCCAAAAGAACTTCACCTGAACCAAGAAACCAACGTGCTGTTAAATCTTGCAATGCAATTAAAAAACAAATTCAGAAAAACAAAAGCAACTTGTGCAAACCTGTTCCGCAATGCTTGCTGCTTCAGCATATGCATCTTGAATATTTTCTGCAAGCCTACGAATAAAAATATTTGATATTCCTCCTGCTGCAACAATAAAGGGACCAGTGGCTAGAGTTAGAAGTGCTATCTGCCAACAGTTGATCAAATCATCAAACCAATGATAAGACCACCAAAGAACGTTGCCATGTTATGAATATAGTTTCCGACCTGCAAAACAGATGCAAAGATGCACCATTAGATAAATATCCACCAGTATTTAAAAAAATCAGAATTCAGAAACTTTATCTTTCATAAATAAATCTGTCATTCAACAGATTGGACTTTTTACTGCATAAAGCAAATATTATCATACTTTTTCACTTAGGGCAGACTGGATCAATAGCACATCACTCAGTACTTGACTAAAAATATCTCCATTGTTCCCATAGGTATCAAAGAAGCTCATGTCCTGATTTAGTAAAACCTGGACATATTTTGACCTTATCACTGCGGTTTGCCTCTCTCCAGTAAGAATGAAGCACGAGACCTCTGTGAACTGTATCCTTCAGTATACGCATGGAAAATATATATTAAATCAGAGAAAATTTTTTTATATAAAATTTCGAGCATACCAATCCACCCAGAATAGTTATATCATAAAAAGGGATAGATAACTTTTCTGCTGTGATTAAATATGATGATAATGTACAACTCCAACAAGCTCTAGTAAACATCAATAGCATGACTTGCAATGTAATTTCCCAGTTGTCAGCTGGCTACTGGCTAGGCAGTGACAACAGAAAAGAAAAGACCAACACAGGGATATGTTGGTACAAAACCATTGTGAAAGGAATTCGTACAAATATGACTTGCAATCTAAATTTGAAGTTGTAAACTGGCTAAGGGAGTGACAACAGAAAAGAAAAGACCAACACAGGGATATGGTTGTGCAAAGACCATTGTGAAAGGAATTGATACCTTATCACCAATAGCTGGTGGTCAACGCCAGCCACACAGGAAAACAACGCCAATATCGACTTTTTATTCTTTCCTTTTCTATCTGTTCATTCGTCTGCAATTGCAACTCAGGAAATAGTATTAAGCACACAGGAAAAAAACTATCAAGCACACAGCCACACAAGAAGCATAAGAAAAAGCAGTTCAACATGATATATTTTGATTTAACATCAAAAATCCAAAACCAAATTTTGCATCAAAAATTCAAAACTGCTACTGCACAAGTTAAACACATCAATAACACATTACTACTGTCACAGTCAAATACATCAAAACCGAATTTTGCATCAAATTACAAATACCAAAGTAGCAAAGTATCAAACTTTCAATTAAACAAACTAAATACCAACTAGGCAACTACCAAAGTATCAAACATGAAACTACAATTCATACAGCATTACAGCCATTTGTCCATACACCAAATGCCAAAGTATCAAAATTCCAAAATTCAGAACTGAGAAGTGAGAAATGACTAATGAAAATATCTATTGTCCATTTGTCCTATTGTCCAAACGCCAATTCTCCAACCAACATGGCAACAAACTCCAAATGCCCATCAGCCCATCAATCCAAAGTCCAAACTCCATTACTAATTACTCCATTACCTGCATAAGCTAATATCAACAACTAACAAAAGTTACATTAGTATTAGTAAATAGGAAATATATATACCAAAGATGTCATATTAACAATAATTATACTAAAGCATTTAACAAGAAATTGATTACCATTACTTATTTACTTACATATTAGAGAGGTAACATCTACATATCAATGATTTCTGGTGCAGATTTAATTGTTGAAATCACTGTCAATTATTGAAAATTGAAATCACAATAAATTAATAATAAAAAAACTTACATTATAACAGTAATATAAAACAACTAATATTAAACTTATATAATTTACCTTTATCAAGTGAGTGAACATCTTCTATATTTACTTCCACTTCACGATCTTTTGCTTTAATCTAATCTTGGCAACAAATTAGAGCTTCCAACATTGAACGAGACAGTGAACTTCTTAATGGATCAAGTACACGACCTCCAGTACTAAAAGTTGATTCTGAAGCTACGGTAGATATAGGAATGGCTAAAATATCACGGACAATGGATGATAAAACAGGAAATCTTATGGAATTAATCTTTCACCAACTTAAAAGATCAAATTGGGGATTTGGCTGTTCAGTATCTTCATTCAAATATTTATCTAACTCAGTTTTTTCATGAATTGCAAGATTTTCCTTGTGTCTCTAGTACTTCACTTTAGTTTTGGATAGCATACACTCAGAAGCTGACAAAGTAGAACTTGATCCTTCAGCAATATTTGAATTGTCACTAATTCCCATTGTGCTCTTATACTCATTGAACATCCTTTGAAAAAGTGTTTGCACCCTAACATATATATTTGAAACTTTATCTTCACCATACATTTCTAAAAGTGCAAATTTTAAATAATCCATCTTATATCTAAGATCAAAAATAATTGCAATAAATAGAAGCAAATTCATTTTTTCAACATCCCCCCAATATTTGTCCCATTTTTGTTTCATTTTCATTGTCATTTCATGAAACATCGGATCAATATCAAAATCTTCTATCCATTCAGTCAAAGTTGATGCAATTTGACTAACTTCATTGACATCGAGATTGGAAGTGGTTGCCAAAGTTGTAGATACATTTAATGTAAATTGATAAAAAAGCTTCAACATTGAAGCTAAATCTCGTACAATTTTCCAATCATTTTCAGAAGGTCTACCAAGTCCATTAGTTAATAGTTCTGTTTCAAAATGAGGGTCTTCTTCATTAAATATTTCAAAGGCACTTTCATACCTTTGTGCTACATCTAACATGATATAGGTTGAATTCCACCTTGTACAAACATCCAAACATAGGTGAGCTTTACTTTCTATCTTCGCTTGGGCAACACATGAGTTAAATATTTGCAACCTTCGTGGAGATTGCTTAACATATTTTATTGCTTCCCGAACTCTCTCAACTGAAGATTGAGAAGATTTTAGGCCATCTTGGACAATTAAATTCATAACATGTGCAGTACATCTCACATGTTTCAATGAATTTAAAAGGCAATTCATCTATAATAATCATTTCTGCTAACGCTTTTCTAACAATAGTTTGATCAAATTTCCAAGTTGATAATACAGTACTTGCCGTTTCACCGGTAGTTGTGAAAGAAATTTCAGTTTGGGTTTTACCCTTCTCTCCTACTTCTATGCCTTGTGCACTCAAATATTTTATGCATTTAGTCAAATGTGCCTTTAATGTACTAGTTCCAAGTATCACAAGCATAACTTGCATCACAATATACACACTTTGCTTTTGATACACCATCACTCTCAAATTTTTCAAAATGGTTCCAAACTTCAGCCCTTAGTTTTATAGTTTTTCTCTTCTTTGTATTACTAGCTTGGGCCTCGGTTGTATCTATTTGTTTATCACCCATTTCCTTAAACTATCCAAAAATTTAGACTAATTAGCAATTTAGCATTTAGCAAATAGCAGTGAATCAACGAATAATCAAATAATATAAATTAGAATTTTGAAATGAAAGTGCCTAAATTCAAGCATGATAGTCTCGAAAATAATTATTGTCCCTGACAATGATGTCAATGTGAAAAAGATGATGCATGATAGCAGAACGAATGATATGGATGTTAGATCATAAATAACAAAATCATAAAAAGAAACTAAAGAAAGTGCTCAGCTAAATTCCATCCAGAAATTCTGGACCAGAATCCAAACTAATACATGCTTGATGCTTTGGTTTTCTACAATTGTCTCAATATAAAACCCTAAATCAGCCAATCAGGCACTGAATCAGGCGTGTAAAGAACTAAGAAACTAAAGATAGTGAGAAAATATAAAACCCTAAAAATCAAAACTAAACCTAAAAGCTTACCGATGGAGGTGTGCACTGTGCTGGCGAAGGCAGTGATTCGGCGTCTCAGGCCTCTCAAGCTCAGCGATGAGAGATAATGGAGAGGTAAAGTAGAGACTAGAGAGCGACTGTGACTCTGCAAGAGCGCTGAACGCGTAGTGTACGCGTAGCAGCGTAGGGTTGCGGGAGCCGAGAGCAAGACAGCCAAGACTACAAACTGCGACTATGTGAGAGCGCCGAGCAGAGGAACGGGACTGCGGGAGCCGGGAGACGGGGAGAGAATACGGACTGCGAGAGATTGGAGGCTGAAGCGTTAAAACTAGGTTACGTGTAAATGTTAAAACTTAAAACATATATAAATTTGGGCGTGGGGCCGAACCGTTTATTCGGTTCGGTTCGGTTTTTTTTAAGGTTTTAAAACCAAAAACCGAAATCGACCCGAAATTATTTTACTTAACACAAAACCGAACCAAACCCGAACCATTGTATAAAAACCGGACCAAACCGAACATTTTGGTTCGGTTCGGTTCGGTTTTCCGGTTTGAACCGCACTTTGGACACCCCTATACACCCCAAGATGATGATAATTCAATAATGAAAATTTATATCACAAAAATTTGGCAATATGTATCCAGGATCAATACTCGATAACCTGTTCAACATGACTTATAAAATTTACTTTCTATCATCTTTTAGGAGGTAACAATAACTCAATATAGCAATTCAAAATTTCATCCTATTAATCAAAATCCTTTTATATCATAAAAGGCTATACATCCTCTTACAAAACCATAGTATTTTTGTATCATCATCACATACAAGTCATGGATATTATCAACTTATCTTACAAGCACAAAACAACTTCATACATTAGTCTTTAAGGTTTACATGCTCAAAACATAAAACTTCCACTCTTTAGCATCATTTTGAACCTTCCACAAAACTTGTAACCCGAAGCTAACCTGCAAAGAGGTTAGAATGCAAGGATTGAGCAAGAATGCTCAGTTAGTAAATTAGATGTCAAAAGGCACCAAATCATGAAATAGGTCATATTTTCATTTTAAATCAATCATAACATATCATAAGAAGCATTAGATATCTAAATGGGTCCATAAGTAAAATCAAATAGCAACATGATAGTGAAATCATAAGCATGAGGAACATAAAGAAAAAAAATCAAACCAAAGAGACATATCATACAAATGGCATAGTGGAGAATAACACATAAACCTTCCACGTCTAGAAGCATAATCCACCCTCGTTAGGGTGAAAATCATACATATGTCGGTTGGAGCTATCATGGCTCCTTAAATGAGATAGTGGGATTTAAGAGGTGGCTCCCATGGATTCAAGAGGTGGCCCCCATTATTTCTAATGTGGCACTTTGTTCCATATAGCATTTTGTTCCACCAATATCCCTCTTTTCCCATTTCTGGCCTCATAGTCTTTTCCCTTTCGGGCTCATAAAGTTATTCCCACTGGCAAGCATCCAATACACTAACAAAATGAAACATACTTCCTTCCTTGCGAAATGGGTTCATTGATAGATGTCAAAGAGGTGAATCATAAAGTTCATACAAGAGATAAGTGCTGATATAATCATTTCCAAATGAAAGAGACATATGTATCAAGAGAATTCAAATAGAAGACCATTTATGCAAGGTACACATATGTATGATTAAGTAACCCAAAATTCAGAAATTTAGAACTTATTGAACCTGGGCTTCAAGTTCTTCATATAATACCATTTGGTATGATAATTATGTCAAACAAAGGATTTTGAATCTAGTTTTCAGAAAAATAAGTTTTACTTAAAATAGAGCTCAATACAAAAAGTTATAATCAATGAAGTAACAATAAGTCAGAATCATGAAAGGAATATTCCAGATTTACAAGGTTGAGTACAAATTTGATTATAAATTCATTTCTGATCCAAATCATGCAAATAAGAGCTCCACTTATAGGTTATTAAGTCTACTTGATATAAAAATAATCATTTTGTATATTTGCGGTCACATAATATGGACATAAAGCAATAACTAGATAAAGGTCAAATAAGTGAAAACATATTTATAAGGTCAGATTCAACTAAATCAATAAATTTGATAACCAACTTGAAAGTATGAAATATCTAACTCAAAAGAAAGCTACTTGAGTCTTATTTACAATGAATCTAATTTCATAAGATTTGGATCAAAAGTTATGATATGTGAAAGATAGCAAGGTCAGGTTTACTTCGAATAAGCATTCACAGTCTTTTAACATAACTTAGATCACTTTTCCAATAAACAAATTGATCAAAATCGAGATAAACAGAAGCAAATTGATATCAAAATGACAAAGGTAACTTGTGTTTTCCCCTCTTCTTCCTCTTCCCCTTCCCTAAGTCTTCTTTCCTTCAGGTTAGGCACGAGCAAGCAGGTGAAATTCCCTTTGTTTTCTCATGTTTATCTCAAGTTATAATGAAGGATGAGGTGTAAACATATAGTAAATCAAGTAACTAGAAGGTGGCATGTGTAAGTAGTAATCATGACTTTTTCACCCCAACTCTTGTCCCTTGTTCTTATTTTTCTTTTGATTTCCACTTAGCTTAGTACATATTTGTTGTCACAAATTCTTTTCATTTTCTTCCTATATGACTCAAGTTCCTCCAATATATAATGTGCCACAACAAGGATATCACAACTCATAACACATATAACTTTTTATTCTCATGCATGATTAGTTTGCAAATCATAATAATACTTTTTGCTTTTTTTAGGGTATTATATTGGTGCTAGGCGGTACTGACATGGTACTAATATTGTAGGCTGGTGGAGTGGCGTACATGAGCTCCTCCTCCTTTCTCTTGGCAGAGTGCCTGCACTCGCGGACGCAACTCTTCTCCTTCTCCTCCTCTCCTCTCCTTCTTTGCTTGCTTTGCTCTGCTTTACATCATTGGAAATGTTTCATGTACTAGTCCCAACTCAGATTGGTACTACCTTGTACGAACCAGTTTTTCAAACATTGCCGAAAGCACAACAATCTTTATTTTATAGCAACAAATATATATTTTCATATATATAAACAATAGCCTTTAAACTGAAAATGAGTTGGAATTAGTAAGGAAATGGTAAATGGGTATTTGGCCTAGACATTCTAATAGGAGTTAATGAGAAATAATGATCTTTTATGATAATATAATTGTAACGTTAACGTACGATATAAGACCTAATAACATTGAAATTGGTAAACTATTGACGAGGCCAACATTTAAGGTAGGAATCTAATTCCTACTCCTTTCATCAAAATATTTTTATGTATTATTTTATAATTATGATATCTTGTTGTTCTATCCAATTGATATTTCTTCTTTGCCGTTGCATTCAATATCATTCATGAATTGAGCATTATAATGAATAATTGTGATCTCATTTGACATCTACATTAGTTAGCTTTGATGGATCATTTACTACTATGTGTTATGGTAAACTTGACATATTTAAGCATTTATGTTGTATGCCTAATGTCATGGCATTACATGATCTTTTGGCTAAGTTTTATTATACAACTTAGACCCAAGTTGGACTCTATGGAGGTACTAGCTAGTGATCACCTAATTGGAAATCATTAGATCGATCAGGGTCTTAGGTATTAAAAGCAACATCCTCCGAGCTGCCTTCGATCAATTGGTCCATCGCTTGAGAATAATGAAAACATTCAAACTAAGAGTGTGAACTCGAGAGTGAGATTATCTGTATTGTAGTTGCATTCTTGGTTTTCACGACAATATAGACATGTTTATATCATGTAGAATTAGTAAATATGAAATTATTTTTCTTTCTTTTATTGCATGCATTTTGTGATTTCTACTTAAGTCTTTATTTAGTTCCTCTGTAGGCTAATTCCTATCTTTCTCTTATTGGGCTCCTTGAACACTATTATAGGCTATAAACCACATCCAAGAATAACAATACAAGCTTGTCCAATTTGCACAAAAGGGATATACATATATTTTTTAAAAGTAGTTATTTGTTCTTATTATTATATATTTAACAAATAAAATTCTCATGGAGTAAAGACATGAACCACATGGTAATCTTTAGGTTCAAAGAGTTTGAACATAGATCAAACAAACAAGAATTTTTTTTTTAGCACCAAATGATATCAAAATAAGAACAAAAATAATTCTTGCAATATATTGGTATACAATGGCAAAAACATGAAACTGAGAACTAAGACAGGAAAGAGGCACACCTTAGGCTATGAACAACTCTTCCATGCACCTATTTATGTAATGAACATTTTAAGGGGTGAAGGGAAGAGATGCTATATAATTGAATATCTAGTTTACTATTAAATGAATTTCATAAATAGACGAGTTTACAGTAGGGAAAGATAATAAATAATACTAGTTGACATACATATAGCTTACCATACGTTACCTAACTCAAATCAATCAACAAGTTTATTTAAAGTTCGTATTTAATTTAATTTAATAATTAATTGGGAAGTTGTGGTGCATTGCATTTCTTTTGTTGTGCTGCTATCACAATCAATGCTCTGAGTGAAGAAACACTTCTTTTGGCAAATAGCTACTACTGCACTAGGTATTTATCTTGAGGCTTAGCTATTAGCCGGTGTTGTAGTGGTGCTGCATTCATGTTTTTATTTGGATCCACTAGTTGATAATCTGAACTAAGATCTTGCATTCATGTTTTCTTTTTGAATCTTGAATAGATTACAGGGAGAATATCTGCTTGAAAATTTTCAATGGTTACATGCAATTGGCCCTTAAGTATGACAGCCTTGCTGTTGTACCATGGAACAACGTAATACAACTTCAAGTGAAGATCTGATCTTAGATTTATCCACATCTATTTTATGAGGCTTTATGTGTTTGAAATCGTGGACCCAATTGTTAGTTCATTAGCTTAATTACAAACTGAATTTTGATTTCATAATCTCATTGAAGCTTGGTGAGAAAAACATATCAATACCAAATCTTGAAAAAACATATTCTATGTTAAAGATATAGCTAGTTGGGCACATGTTGCTAGTGAAAAGAACTGATCTCTTTCATTTGTCCTACTGGCATTACTTGAAAAAAAATCTTTAAAGATTTGTGCATTTTTTTTTATCTGGCATTAAGCCCTTTTATCATATGCAATGAGCACAGCCAAGCATCTTTTGGAAACTGGATCTTCGTTTGTTAATAATTATTTCCTTAGTGCTGTTTTATTTTGCTGGCTCATTTGGTTCTTTATACATATATTTACTAGTGCTGATGATGCTTATTCTATGAAGTTTGCAGTGTCTTATTGTACCTTTCTTGATTATCAGGTCGTTTCACTGTCAGTTTAATCTGAAGATTATATTGTTGTTCAAATTATATGGCAATTATGGCCACCTCATATGCTCTGGAATGTGATGATGAATCAAGGGCTTTGCGAACGTTGTTTGATGCCTTTAGAACAGTTTGTACTCTGGAAGACATAGCCTCAGCTTATTGCAAGGCTGGACGTGATGTATGTAAGGCAGGGGATATATTGTATCAGCTACAAGAAAGCAGTAGTTCTGGTGTATCTAATGCACAAAACAGTGAGAAATTTCCTAAATTCGAGGAACAATTGGATGAAGATTGTTCCACCAATCTGGGGAAAAAAATCCTTGGGAACAAAGCACAAGAAGTTAAGCGCTTCAGTTGGTTCTATCTCAAGTGTTCTTGATAAGCAGTATGCCAATGGAGTTTCATCACGGCGGAATTGAATCAATGGAACAATCAAGCCACCTAAAATTGAAATTAATGAGCCGCTGACTGTTGAGACTGATTTTGAAGCATTTGTGCCTGATTCTGTTCGAACAAATGATTCTATAAATGACAAAGATGTTGAAAATTCCTCTTCTCAATGCTTGGAGATGGTTTCAAACTCAGCAGAGATGTGATGCGTGATGTTCTTGGTAATTAACAAATTGGCATTCCATTATTTGAGTTATCTTTTTTAGAAATGTGTAATGTGATTAATTAGTTAGTTAATTATAAATTAATTGGTTCATTAATTTTATTGATTGATTAATTCTTAGTCAACTAAATATTATCAATTTTTGTGGCTCAAATTGGTATATAATCATGTCATATTATGTTCAAAAGTTGTCATAGCATTTTTCTTATCTCTTCTTACTGTGTTTCCGACGAAAAATTGAAAAGAAAAAATGAAAAATATATTATATCTAGTAGAAAAGAAAAAATTGTCCTCTTACCTACACTCTTCTCCCTTCCTGTCTTCGCACTCTTGTGCTGTGCAACAAGAGATGTCAAAAAGTCAAATTTCCCTGTACACACTTCCTAACAGTAAGATCTCCATGGGAATAATCCTTGAATACCCTGCTTTCAAGCCCCTATTCACCTCTCTGATCTTCTTCCCCATGTTGTTGCCACGGCCCATGTTTTCGCACGCTCATCCCATCCCATCCCATCCCATCCCATCTCACTCACTCTTCTTGTGACAAGCGTGTTCCTGTTTATAGCCTCCTTGCAGCTCCCCTTCAGAACATCCAAGCTTGCTCCTATTTGTAGCTTGCTCGCCCACTATTGTTTGCTTGTTCACCAAATCTCTTCCTTGCTACAGCAATCTGTAGGTTAGAAAATTAGTTTGATTGGGTGGTACACCAAGTTTGTATTGGTTAGACCAAGACGTGCTGATACATGGTTGGCACGTATAAATTATTATGAAATGTATATATTTAATTAAAATCAATAGCACAAACCTGTTTTGATCATTTCGTATTGGTTCGTCAATGATCTGATATTTAAAATCATGATTCGAACTACAAGAGCATGTTGTTGTTCCTGACGCTGTAGCATTTGTTGGGACCTCTACTCTTTCCACCTTTCCACTTCTGAGCTGTGTCTTTGCCATCCCTTATGAAGCTCCACTCGAATCCTAGGTAGTGCTAGAAGATCTTGACTGGGATGGTGGATTCCTAATTGGGGCATTTATCATCTTGCTCTCGTGTCTCCTAGCAAGGCCAACAAACACCCCCGTCAACCCTTTTATGCTTCTTTCATGTTTTGCCTTGCTGCTTTCCTTTTATTCTAAACCCTAGCTAAGTGGCAAAAGAAAAAAGAGCGCCCTCGTCCTCGTCCTCGTCCTCGCCCTCGCCCTTGTCTGCCGCTGCCGAAGCCTCTAGATATGCTTGCGGAGTCCATCAAAGGCGCTCCTCCATGCTTCAGGGGCGGGGTGGATCCTCTTTCCCATCTTGCTAGCTCATCTTCGGTGAAAGGGAATGAGACGGCACCCCCTAAGCTGTCCTGTTTGCCGGGCAATCCCTCAACCTCCTCTGCTCAACAAGAAAGGACTTGGGCAGTGAAAGGGAAGGAGACGGCGCCCCCCAAACTATCTGGTTTGCCTGGCTCCCTCTCGTACCCCTCTGCTTCCCTTGGCAAGTCTTGGGCGGGGCTATTTAGAAGCAACATTGGCATTCCATCCTTGAATACTCTTTTCTTAGAATCGGTAATGGGGTCGATTTCAAGCAATTACTCTGATTGTGTTGTCTTCGGTGAAGCCAAGCTCGCTAGCTGGCGCGCTCCTTGAAAAAGCTCTCTCATTGGAAAGTTTTTAAACAAAAGTCTCCCGGTTCACTCTTTGAAATTTGTTGTATCCAAGCTCCGGAAGTATCAACCAGAGATCATAGATATGGAAAATAATTTTTATCTTTTTGGGTTTGAAACTGAGGAGATGACTCTCGATATCCTCACTAGAGGCCCTTGGACTGTATTGGGTAGTATCATAAACCTGGTTCCATGGAAGCCAGATTTTCAAGTGCTATAACAAATCCATTCAAACAACTCCTGTCTGGGTCCGATTGCCAGGTGACACGTCTAACAAGTGCACGGTAATGTCGAAAAAAAAAAAAGGTTGTCGAACCCACAGGGAGCAAGATTAAGTACTAAAAAGTCTAAGTCTCAATAGCTAAGTGATTCAAAGCGGGGTTTTTGCAATCAGTAAGCGAAAACAAGAAATCAAATGCAGCAACGAGGAGGTTATTTATATGAAAGAGATCGGGACTTCGGTATCCACCACACTGATGAATCTAACTACATTAAAAGGGATATATTACAATAATTCATAATTTTACAAAAGGAATCTTTCTAAGGTACAGGATGCCCCCTCTCGGTCGGTACACCCTGGTGCTTATCCAGAACGATCTCCTACTCTCGCGGTGGATCGTTCTAAATAAACCCAATGAGTTTAAGGGAAGATTATGATGCCCTCGAGCGAGATCCGAGCACTCTCATGTCAAGGACTCACAAGTTTTACCTAAGAGATTTGCCGACATGATCCTCCTCTCGGTCAGAATCACTTCGACTATCACACGATACAACACGGCCAAAGCAATATTGAGAAATAACTATGCTAAGGTAAAATATGCTCATACAAACCACGCGGCCCAAGTGATGACACCGAAATTTATAGTAAATTTTGTGTCATTTCATAGATCTTTTTGTGTCATATTCGTACTATTTTGCTTATTTTCATGCCTTTTTTTTATCAAATACTGCGGAATCTACACTCTTTTTGATTTTTGATGATTTTCAGGTAAAAAGGCACTATTTTCAGGCGTTTTCAAGCAATTCCAGATGCATAAATGAATTCCCACCATCAAGAGAAGATTACATGTCAAATTCCACAAAGAGCAGAGCTCAAACCAAAATTACGGCACTACCGTAATTGAAATTACGGTACCGTGGTTGCACTGCACCTACAGAACAAACCACGGCACTGCCGTAATTTTTGAGTGCTGCCGTATTTTGGGACGTTTTCATACAGAAAGTTTTACGGAAAAAACGGCCCTGCCGTAACGGATTTCACGGGTCGTAATCTGGGTTCGATTTTATACATAAAGTTTGATGGATTTTACGGTGCTGCCGTAATGGATTTCACAGGCCGTATTTCGAGTCGATTTTTTACCCGAAAGATTTGATCAAAATACGGCACTATCGTAATGCATTTCACGGTACCATAATTCTGGATGATTTTTGTACTGAGAGTCTCTGCTGAAATTATGGCACCGACGTAACCGTTTTCACGGCCGTAATTGTAACCCAGATTCGTGATTTTTCCGGACGTTTTGGAGCTCGATTTTTGTGTGATCGATTGCGGATGATCTAGACCATAAATTGAAGATCTGTAAGAAGCAAAAGGGGAGTTGAGATAGAGGAGAAGATAGAGAAGCCAAAAGCCCTAATTTTCATCCACGATTCAGTGAGAAATCGAGTTTTCCACCGCCGCCCTAGGTTTCGCTGCTGGGAAGCGTACAACGCATCTCCTGCCGTGAAATTTGAAGGGAAGCTGTGCATTGAGGAGGAGAAGATACCCTAGAATTTCAGAGCGAAAGGAGATCGATCGGAAGAGAAATCAACGAAGAAGTCGCTGCCGACACTGTTCACGCTAGGAATTACGACTGTAATTTCCATTACAGCCGTGCTATAAAGTTATTTTCCCTTTTCTCCTCGATTTTTGATCCTCCGATACTATGGATTATTATAATCTTTCTACCATGCTAGCTTAAACTTCTTTTGGGACCTGGGGGAGTAATTCCCTTTGATTTCTTAATGACTAGATGAATCTTTCATTATTTCGTCAAGTATAATTTTAGTATGATAATTCTGTTTCTGTGATGATTGCTCTTTAATTCTCCATAGGATTCATATTATCAAGCATGTTTTAGAGTTTTCGCAATAAGGACCGAAAGGTGATTTGCTTGAGAATTTGGAACCCTAGAATTGAATGTTAGAAACTCACCGTAAGAAATTAGGTTTGTTCTTATTTCTTAATTTTAGAAGTTTAATGCCATGATTAATAATCTGATCTAGGATTGAGTTAATGAAACAAACATGACGATATTGTAAGAAATTGAATATCAGAGTGTTGGAGAACCTTAAGTAGAACCTGTGTTGAAATTCGAATGCACGAAAGTGATCCTTGAGTTTCCACTGGAGATTATTAACTTAGAATTCGGATGCATAAAAGTGATCCTTGAGTTATTTGTTGATGATTCACTTTTATTTAACAATCGAATAGATCCTGCATGAAAGTGAGGATTGGTTCTTGTAAATTGTTTGCGCGAAAGCGAGATGATTTCCTTATTAAGTGAATTATGTCTTTATCATAATGAAATTAGACTGACGAACATCTATTCATATCTAGTCATGGAAATTAAAGTGAATGAAACCTAGTCCCAGATTCTCTCTCTGATATTTCATACAATTTTCGTTTGCGCTTCCATCATATTCGGTTGCCTAGCTAGTAAGAAATTAATTATTCAGTACTTGGCAAACGAGGTCTCTGTGGTTCGATATCTTAATTATCACTTCGAGTATTCATGCACTTGTGGACACAACAAGTTTTTGGCACCGTTGTCGGGGACCTTGATTTTTGTCAATATTGAAGATATTGAAAGTATTGCTAGACTAGGTTTTGTTTATTGTTTATTTTCTGTTTTCTGTTCTTCTATTCTATTGAAATCATTTGATCTATCTACTTTGCATGCGCTGGAATCTTATATCAGGACCTCTTGTTCCTTTTGATCCTGAGATAAATAAAACTCTTAGATTGCGCAGGAAGCTTAGATTTGAAGAGAGTCAACAAGTAGAAGAAGTGACTATGGCAGAACAGAGATCACTTAGGGACTATACAGCCCCTAATCTACGGGAGATTCACTCTAGTATTGCTAGACCGGTCATAGAGGCTAACAACTTTGAAATCAAGTCTGCTTTCTTGTCTATGATTCAACAGAACCAGTTTGGAGGATCTCCACTTGAAGATCCTAACCAACACCTTGCTTTGTTTCTTGAATTATGTGATACTATCAAGATAAATGGTGTTTCTAACGATGCATTAAAACTGAGATTGTTTCATTTTTCTCTTAGGGACCGAGCACGTTCATGGCTTCAAGCTCAACCTTCTGATACCTTCACCACATGGGAACAATTGTCCAATTCCTTCTTGATGAAATACTTTCCACCAAGCAAGACCATCCAATTGAGAAACCATATCACAAGCTTTGCATAGAGGGATGGTGAATCTTTTAGCGAGGCATGGGAGCGTGTCAACGATTTACAACGGAAGTGTCTTCACCATGACCTTGAAAATTGGGTTTTAATTCACACTTTTTATAATGGTTTGCTTTATAATACCAGACTAACTATTGACGCTACTGCAGGAGGTGCTCTCATGAGCAGAACCATTGAAGATGCCTTCAAGTTGCTTGAGGAGATGGCTTTAAATTACAATCAATGGACTTCTGAGAGAGGAGTGCTGTATCGACCTTCTCAAAGTAAGAATAAAAGTGATTGTTGGTGCACCTTGGCTGAAAAGGTAGATTCTTTGTGCAACAAATTTGATTCTTTTAAAATGCAAACTGCTGTAGTTTCTTCATCTGTTGTTTGTGATATTTGTGGAAATATGGTCATGTTTCTGAAGAGTGTAAAGTCATTACTAATCAAGGTAGTGAACAAGTTAATGCATTAGGGAATTTTAATCAAAGTAGAAACAATGATCCCTATTCTGGTACCTACAACCCTGGATGGAGAAATCACCCCAACTTATCTTGGAAAAATAATAACAATATAGGGGGACAAAATGAAAATAGAGGATACCAACAAAGGCCAAACCAAAATCAAAATCAAAACCAAAATTCAAATGTTGAATCCATGTTAGAAAAGTTTATGGTTAATCAAAATCAATTCATGCAAAATCAAAACAAAAAAATTGAAGATCTTAAGGGAATGGTTAGTCAACTTGCATCTCAAGTAGGATCTCTAGCAGCCCATTACAAAATATTAGAAAACCAAATAGCACAACAAGCAAGCACTTCTTATAGACCCCCAGGAAAATTACCTGCTAAACCTGAACCAAACCCTAGGGAGCACTGTAATGCTATTATCACTAGAAGTGGGAGGCAATTAGAGGGGCCTAAAAAGAAATATGGGTATAATGAAAAAGAGCCTAGTAATGAACATGATCAAGAGTTAGATTCCGAAAAATCTTCTGAGCATGAGCAGTCCCAAACTAGTTTGTCACCTCACCAAGGTGATGTGCCATGTCAAAATGATATTTCTAAACCTAATTCTCCTACACCATATAGGCCACCTATACCCTTTCCCCAAAGGTTAGTGCAAACAAAATTAGATAAACAGTTTGGGAAATTTTTTAATGTATTAAAGAAGCTTTACATTAACATTCCATTCACTGAAGTTTTATCTCAAATGCCTTCATATGCAAAATTTTTGAAAGAGATCTTGTCTAATAAGAGGAAAATAGAGGACTATGGTACTGTGGCTTTAACTGAAGATTGTTGTGCTATTATCCAGAATAAATTGCCACCGAAATTAAAGGATCTAGGTAGTTTCTCTATACCCTGTTCTATTGGAAGCATGGCTTTTGACCGAGCCTTATGTCATTTGGGAGCCAGTGTAAGCTTAATGCCACTATCTATTTGCAGGAAACTGGACGTTGGAGAGCTTAAACCAGCATCCATATCTTTACAGCTGGCTGATAGCTCGGTAAAGTATCCTATTGGTATTTTAGAGAATGTTTCAATCAAGGTAGGTGAATTTTTTATACCTGCAGATTTTGTAGTCCTTGACATGGAAGAAAATCATAAAAATCCTATCATCCTTGGTAGACCCTTTTTGGCTACAGCAGGAGCACATATAGATGTTAAGAAAGGAAAAATCACTTTTGATATATGTGAAAATATAATTGAGTTTTATCTTGCTGATTCTTTGAACAAGCTTTTTTATTCTGGATCGTGTTGTAGTGTTGATATAGTAGATAATGTTGTCATTGATGTTCATAATTTATTTGATGAATCCTCTAATATTGAAACTGACATTTTTTCTGAGGATGTGGATAGAGGAATTCAGGAGAAAAGAGATTCAAATTCTAAAAAGAAGAAGAAGAAAAAGAGGCTCTAGGTTACTTGATCAAGGAAGAAAATTCTTGAGTAAATTTGGACATTGTTTCATGAATGAGCCTTATGTGATTCAAAGTGATGCTCAACCCAAAGAAAAATTAGAGTGGAAATTGAAGAAATCAAGATCAAATCCGAGTGCAGAAGGGTCAAGCTAAAGACCTTTAAATTAGCGCTTCTTGGGAGGCAACCCAAGCATTCTAACTTTAGTTTGCTCTCTTTTATTTTACTTTATTTTTTTACTTTTGCTCTTAGAACTAATTTTTCTTTTCTTGTTGTAGGTAAAACAAGTTTTGGCACAAATTACGGCACTACCGTAACGCAAATTACGGTACCATTTTTTAGTCCGTTTTCGACTAGAGAGTTGAGATGCCATTACGGCACTACCGTAAGTACTTTTACGAGCCGTATTTTGACTCTGAAATCTTCCCAAGAGTTTTTAGCGTTTCACGGCACTGCCGTAATAATTCTCATGGTGTCGTATTTTTTGAGTTGATTTTTTTTACGTCAAAAAAAATAATAAAAATAATAAAAATAAAAATTTTGTAGAATTTATGGTACTACCGTTTTCAATTTCACGGCACCGTAATCTTGAGCGATTTCCCTGATGAAAGTTTCGACCATATTACGGTGGTGCCGTAAACATTTTTGTGGTACCGTAATCAAGGCATGTTTTTGACCCGAGAGTTTGAACGATTTTACGGCACTACCCTTTTGGCATTACGGCCCGTGTTTTTCAAATCCGCTAGATTACGGCATTGCCGTAAGATAAATTACGGCCATAATTCTATCGGCCCTACGCGATATACGTGCCGTTTTTTAGGGTTTCGTGTTGTTTTCAAGGTTTTCACCCACTCTCGCACCCGACCTTCGATTTCTGACCTTCAGAACACGCCGGTAACCCTTCCCATCCAATTTTCGCCGCCGATTTGGTACTCTCTCGCTCGATTTCTCCATTTTAGCGACTTTCACGAGTATTTTCGCCCCTTTCTTCGTTTCTCCTCGATTCTCAGTCGATTTATGAAATACTTGTTTCCATTTACTTCTTAGACGACAGGAAAACTTTCCTTGTGTGTTTCCAAAGGTTATGGATCAATTTTTGAAAGTGATTTGAGCTTAAACGAGCTAGATTTGTTGAAGTTCTTCAGATTTACTGTTCACCCATGTTCTCTAGCTGAAATTTTGATTTTAAGCTTGGATATAACTGATTTTTGCTTCTATGATGCTTATTAAATAATGATGTCCATGTTGAAAGTGTTATTAGATTTACTATATCTTTGCTATATTGTGCTATCATCTAAGTGTTAGCCCTAGTTCACCCTTGAATTGAGAATGACACCTAAGACTAAGACAGTAGTTTCAAAGAGAAGGGGCAAGGGACCAGCTGAGTCCTCCACACCACCAAATCCCTATGGAATCATCTTTAGGGATGAATTTAAAGAATCGAGATACAACAAACTAGTGGAGAGAAGGGTGGTGAATACAAAGTATGCTGATAGACATACCTCGGAGGCACTTGGTTTGTATGATGATGTTTTTTGGATGTTCGACCAAATCAGGGCCAAGAAGTTCTTTCAGATGACTCAACAGACATATTTGCCATTGGTACTAGAGTTCTTGAGCAGCTTTGATATGGAGTTACATGAGTTTAACTATAGGCATGCTAAAGGTGAGATCACCTTCCGCATAGCCAACATTGAGAGGAAGCTTACCATGAGGGACGTCAGATCTATCTTTCAGTTGGCGTCAGGAGGACATACTAGTGTGTCACTTGGTTATGTGGAGAATGTGTTTTGGAATCAGATTTCCTTAGAGGTTCACTTTTCTGCAGTCTCAGCTAGAGCCTCCAAGATTTCTAACCCCTGCATCAAATATGCACACCGAGTACTTGCCCACACAGTTTTTGGGAGAGGGGACAGTGAGGGGATGGTGAGACAGTCTGAGCTCTTCTTTTTGTGGAGTATGCTATATGGTTGTCCATTAGATGTTGCTTTCTTCTTTGTTAAGCATATGGATAAGGTAGCGAGGGCCAAGAAAGGTGCCATTGTGATAGGTGATTTCATCACACCTATAGCCTTGTTTTTGAATGTGGAACCTTATGGAATTGAAGTGGCTAGAGGGAACTCTAGACTAGATATGGAGTCATGCATAGCCATGAAGATGATAGTTAGAGAGGGTGACAACTTCTCTTTGGTTCTTGGGCCAGGAGGTCAGAAATTGTCACTGCCAAACTTTGAGAATGTAAGGGTCCCCTTCAAGGGGGAGCGAGAAACCCTAAGGTAAGTACCCCTTTCAAGAGGGGGGCGCAAGTGACCTTTCTTTGTTTTTCACAGCGGAATTAGGGTTTCACATTTGATCGCATGCTATACATTCATATGATCAACTTAAACATCAAGTGAAAGATGCGTTACCGTGGCCATGAGAAGGAGGCGGCTTGGAAGCAAAGACCAAGAGAGATCTTCTCCACAAGTGACGCACACAAGAAGAGAGATGGCTTCTTCTTGTTGATCTTTGTGCTAGCAAAGATCTTCAAGTGTCCTTGCCGAATGGAAGGGATGAGGAGATGATAGCTTGGCCGAGAGTTCTTGTTTTCGTCAACACCTTCTCCCTTCGAGAGTGCAAGCAAAACTCGTCTCTCTTGTCTTCGAAACCGTGAGGGAGATAGAGCTCATCAAATGAAAGAAACGGTTACCATTAATGTGTAACCCCCTTCATTAATGCCTCCTTAATTCCATGCGTTCACCCTATGTGAACCAACCGAAACCCCTCTAAATTGAACCAAGCGTTCACCCTTGTGAACCGGTTCAATTAGGTTTGGTTCAAAGACCAATTAACCCAAGCCACTTGGTCTAGATCATATTAAACCCTAAGGTTCCAGATCTAACCGTTCATCTCCTGATGCTCCTGATCTCACCGATCTAGCATCACCTCTCTCGATCGAAGCTTACCGATCTCAAGCCCTAATCAATCAAACATGATTAGACCAGATCTCACTTACAATCAGAGATTAAATCCCGTTAAACTGAACCCAAATAATTCAGTCCACACGATCTGACTTAAAGAAGCCATATCATCAAATTGTGCGACCCTGAGGGTTTCCTTTGAATGTCGGTAACGATAACTTTCGTTATCACGATCAGTGAGGGGTATCTAGCAACACATCACTGTCTCCCGATATAAAGGAAAGAGTCTTCCAAGACTACTCCCAAAACACAGCACAAGGGTGAATGCACTTCACTAGGCATACATGTTTCCTTTGCCACTGGATGTTCTTTATTGGACAAGCGTGTCAAGCCTGTGTCTCCAATATGATGAGTATGATTAGATCAGATGAACATTGTCACCTGGGTATGGCCATACACTTTCTCAATCATCTCATTCAGGGGGCCCCTTTAGAACACCACACTCCTTGAACAAGGAGACGGCAATCCTTTATCTATCACTAGTGTCCTAACCTGACTCATGAGCATTATCCAAGATAGTCTATAATCATTATCTTTCAAATGATATCGAACTACCTCAAAACAATGACAATCATCATTTAGAAACACAAGTGATCTCAAGTCAGAGGACATGTGCCACTTGATGCAAACAAGGATTATTCACATTGTGACAAGCAATTGAATATCCTACTAGGGTCTGTCCAGTACATCCAATGTACCCATGAGTCTACATCTTATTCCATGCTCGAAGCATCCTATAAGATTAGAACACATATTAGTCTCAATCATATCAAGGCTGTCTCATGTTCACCAAGATATCTCGACTAAGGACTTTACAGCATGTCAGCCTAGCTGAACAGCTTTGAGACATTATTCAGAAGTACACTAATTGCTGCAGACAAGGTAACAACCTGAATAACAACCATGCCTTTATAAACACAAGAGTTTATTACATGATACTTTTACATTCCCAAGGCCTCAAACATTAGCCTTAAGGGCATACCCTAACAGAGAAGACCTCTGTGAAAAACCAAGCCAACTGGAAATTGACTCCGAGTGACGCAAATTATGCCATGCCGCTGCCTCTTGATACTGTACCACCACCACCCACCTGGGGTGGTAGTGATGACCCATTTGGTATAGGGATGGATCCGCTATCTCAGGGAGCTTCAGAATCTTCACATCGTGCTACTGATCGAGGATGGTTCAGTGCTTTCGACCCAGGCTTCCAGGCCCTCTCTGCTCAGATGTACCGTCAGGAACATCAAATGGAGAAGATGATGGATACTATGGGGAGGATGTCTAACTCTATGCACCACATTCACAGAGATGTAGAGGATTTGAGTAACTACATTGAAGAGATGGACAACTTTCTGTATGACCACTTTGGATTCTAGGACTCTAGGAGGGGTGGAGTATATGGAGGCTACCAGGGGGAGTAGCAGGATGATCCCATGGATGCAGCTGCAGAGGACACTGAGGAGATCCGATCTGACGATGACGAGTAGAGTTTTTGTGAGTATCCCTTTCCCTTACTTATTTGCATTTCATTTTCCTTATCTTATTGATGTTTCATGTTTTATAGGGAAGGATGATTCTTCCAAACTCATTGTGTCCGCCATTGCTACCTTACTCTGTTTTGCATGATTCGATGTGGTTGTATGATATTGATATTTATTCTTGTTATTTGATATGGTTGTATCACATTTTGATATTGATGATTATTTCGATTGGGTTGTATGATGATACTTTTGATATTTTGAGCACATTGTGGAGGTGCATAATTGATGACATGATGATTTGTATAATTTTGATCATGATTGAGTATATTTTTGTTGATGTGACTTTGTGGCCCAGTCTACATCTTGAAAATATTATTGTTGATTGTATGATTCTATTGATGATGAATGAACTCATGCTTGTGATAGAGACTAAATCTATCATGTCGAATTTATTTCTCTAATATATATCTACTTTTGAAATTTTTCATTGATTGATGAATGAGATTTTGGGTGGATATGTTATTTGAAGAATTTGATTTAAAAGTGAAACAACTTGTTAAATAAAATTAGCATACGAGTATGATTTTTGAATTAATGTCAATTGATTAACTTAGTTGATATTTAGTTTATCTTACTATTTGTTGGGAAGAAAGAATCCAAGATCCAAAAAGGGTGAGAGACTCCCCTACTTGGCACTGTGAAAAATTGACAGTGGTACCGAAGATATGGGTTGAACTCTGTAAAAAATATATATATAAAGAGAGAGAAAAAGAAAATGACTCCCCTACTTGGCACTGTATAAAATTGATAGTGGTACCAAAGACAAGGGTTGAAGTCTAAATAAAAAGTGTGTATCTATGTGGGTACATACCATCAAAAATACATTAAAAGAAAATTTAGAAAAGAAAGATTTTGAGTGAAAAAGATTTTGGATATCCTATTCCTGTAAACAAAGGTATGATAGATTTAAACTGAAAATTGGGTGAATTCATGAGACTCAGATTCTACTTTTTATACAAGTTGCAAAGTTTTAATTGATTAAGTTGTGGATCTTGAGGATTGAATTCAAAAGATGATATGCCTATTTAAAATTTTATGAAGCAATTGGTGAAATTTTTCATTGGTGATTATATTTTAGAAATTTATTCTTCATGAGAAAATCTTTTCTTTTGATCAAATTTTGATTTTTTTTGCTTGAGGACAAGCAAAGTTTGAGCCTTATGTGTTTGATAACATCGAAATTTATAATAAATTTTGTGTCATTTCATAGATCTTTTTGTGTCATATTCATACTATTTTGCTTATTTTCATGCCTTTTTTATCAAATACTGCGAAATCTACACTCTTTTTGGTTTTTGATGATTTTTAGGTAAAAAGGCACGATTTTCAGGCCTTTTCAAGCAATTCCAGATGCATGAATGAATTTCTACCATCAAGAGAAGATTACATGTCAAATTCTACAAAGAACAGAGCTCAAACCAAAATTACGGCACTACCGTAATCGAAATTACGGTACCGTGGTTTCACTGCACCTACAGAACAAACCACGGCACTGCCGTAATTTTTGAGTGCTGCCGTATTTTGGGACGTTTTCATACAGAAAGTTTTACGGAAAAAACGGCCCTGCCGTAACAGATTTCACGGGCCGTAATCTAGGTTCGATTTTATACAGAAAGTTTGATGGATTTTACGGTGCTGCCGTAATGGATTTCACAGGCCGTATTTCGAGTCGATTTTTTACCCGAAAGATTTGATCAAAATACGGCACTATCGTAATGCATTTCACGGTACCATAATTCTAGATGATTTTTGTACTGAGAGTCTCTGCTGAAATTACGGCACCGACGTAACCGTTTTCACGGCCGTAATTGTAACCCAGATTCGCGATTTTTCCGGACGTTTTGGAGCTCGATTTTTGTGTGATCGATTGCGGACGATCCAGACCATAAATTGAAGATCTGTAAGAAGCAAAAGGGGAGTTGAGATAGAGGAGAAGATAGAGAAGCCAAAAGCCCTAATTTTCATCCACGATTTAGGAAGAAATCGAGTTTTCCACCGCCGCCCTAGGTTTCGCTGCTGGGAAGCGTACAACGCATCTCCTGCCGTGAAATTTGAAGGGAAGCTGCGCATAGAGGAGGAGAAGATACCCTAGAATTTCAGAGCGAAAGGAGATCGATCGAAAGAGAAATCAACGAAGAAGTCGCTGCCGACACTGTTCACGCTAGGAATTACGGCTGTAATTTCCATTACAGCCATGCTGTAAAGTTATTTTCCCTTTTCTCCTCGATTTTTGATCCTCCGATACTATGGATTATTATAATCTTTCTACCATGCTAGCTTAAACTTGTTTTGGGACCTGGGGGAGTAATTCTCTTTGATTTCTTATTGACTAGATGAATCTTTCATTATTTCGTCAAGTATAATTTTAGTATGATAATTCTGCTTCTGTGATGATTGATTTTTAATTTTCCATAGGATTCATATTATCAAGCATGTTTTAGAGTTTTCGTAATAAGGATCGAAAGGTGATTTGCTTGAGAATTTGGAACCCTAGAATTGAATTTTAGGAACTCACCGTAAGAAATTAGGTTTGTTCTTATTTCTTAATTTTAGAAGTTTAATGCCATGATTGATAATCTGATCTAGGATTGAGTTAGTGAAACAAACATGACGATATTGCAAGAAATTGAATATTAGATTGTTGGAGAACCTTAAGCAGAACCTGTGTTGAAATTCGGATGCACGAAAGTGATCCTTGAGTTTCCACTTGAGATTATTAACTTAGAGTTTGGATGCATGAAAGTGATCCTTGAGTTATTTGTTGATGATTCACTTTTATTTAATAATCGAATAGATCCTATACGAAAGTGAGGATTGGTTCTTGTAAATTGTCTGTGCGAAAGCGAGATGATTTCCTTATTAAGTGAATTATGTCTTTATCATAATGAAATTAGACTGACGAACATCTATTCATATCTAGTCATGGAAATTAAAGTGAATGAAACCCTAGTCCCAGATTCTCTCTCTGATATTTCACACAATTTTCGTTTGCGCTTCCATCATATTCGGTTGCCTAGCTAGTAAGAAATTAATTATTCAGTACTTGGCAAACGAGGTCTCTGTGGTTCGATATTTTAATTATTACTTCGAGTATCTGCGCACTTGCGGACACAACAAGTTTTTGGCACCGTTGCCGGGGACCTTGGTTTTTGTCAATATTGAAGATATTGAAAGTATTGCTAGACTAGGTTTTGTTTATTGTTTATTTCTGTTTTCTGTTTTTCTGTTCTATTGAAATCATTTGATCTATCTACTTTGCATGCGCAGGAATCTTAGATCAGGACCTCTTGTTCCTTTTGATCCTGAGATAAATAAAACTCTTAGATTGCGTAGGAAGCTTAGATTTGAAAAGAGTCAACAAGTAGAAGAAGTGACCATGGCAGAACAGAGATCACTTAGGGACTATGCAGCCCCTAATCCACGAGAGATTCACTCTAGTATTGCTAGACCGGTCATAGAGGCTAATAACTTTGAAATCAAGCCTTCTTTCTTGTCTATGATTCAACAGAACCAGTTTGGAGGATCTCCACTTGAAGATCCTAACCAACACCTTGCTTTGTTTCTTGAATTATATGATACTATCAAGATAAATGGTGTTTCTAATGATGCATTAAAACTGAGATTGTTTCCTTTTTCTCTTAGGGACCGAGCATGTTCATGGCTTCAAGCTCAACCTACCGGTACCTTCACCACATGGGAACAATTGTCCAATTCCTTCTTGATGAAATACTTTCCACTAAGCAAGACCATCCAATTGAGAAACCAAATCACAAGCTTTGCATAGAGGGATGGTGAATCGACCCGGTATTTCCTGAAGGATGGTGTATCACAAGCTTTGCACATGGGAACAATGGTCCTATAGCTCCCTCTGATGAAGCTACTCCTCCTGCATCTCCTGAAGGGTGGTCATCATCGACCCGGTAGGAGAAGAACTGCTAAAATGAAATGCATTTGGGGCTCGGGGTGCTGTATCAACTAGATCAGGCAGAGGGTTTGCGACAGGCTGTATACACCAGTTTGCTCACACGTGCACCGTGGTGCGCTCAATGTTCGGCAGCGGGAGGGAGAATTTACTTCCTTTAAATGTAAGGCAATAGGAGTCACCCCGGCGAATGATGAGCTTTATGGAAACACACGACTCGATTTCGAGTCAGTTGTTTCCACTTGCTTCCATGGTACCATAGGGGATAACCCTTAGAGAAACAGCCAGTGGGGTGACCAAACCACCCATGACAATCGCCCCCTTGCGTTAGTGGGCGACGCAGCTAAACTGCTTAACCAAATAATACCCTGAGTCGACCCTAAAAGAATGAAGCATACACCATAAGTAAAATAATTTCGACTAGTGTACCATACCATCGCTTTCTCCGCGGACGAAAATAGTGTGGGCAAGGATGCGATGGACATAACGAATGACTGGGTTGCAGATATTGGACGCCCAAGCAACACGCGCAGAGTTGATGATATGAAATACTCTTTGAGTTACAAATTCCCAATGACAAGTCAAAAAAAACAAACTTCTGGTCTTGCATACTCTATCTTAGACCGCCTCTCAAACATAAAAACTTGCAAAATTCAAAAAAAAAAAAAATCATGTTCAACAACTATTTGTTGAAGAATTCCAACACTCTCATAACATATTCGCATGCTTCCTTTTCAAGCAAAGAATACAATGCACTCATCCAACAATGCCATCAGTCATATGTTGTCTAGGTCCTTAGAAGGATCCACACATTTATTGATCCAACACATAAAAACTCATACCAAGTACATCATTCACTTATCTCAAGTGCATGTAATATTTCAAATCATGTAATCGTCAGAACATACTCAAAACAAGTATTTCATACACATATGATTGCTACCCATCTTAGTGGGGTTAGACATCTTTTGACAATGGATTTGTATGCGCTCGTCGCTTATACAAAATCCATTGTGGGTACATTTGTTGAACCATAAATGTTCACCTGTAATAATAAAATCAAAATTAATTTTGACCTTGGAGTAAAAATTGAAAACTTAAAATTTGAATGGCGTATGAACTCTTGGCAAAGAAGGAATGCAACAGTAAAAAAATTGACATGCAGCCACTAATTACGAAAGCAAAAGAAGTAATAGCAAGGATGCAAATTAAGGAGTCTATCTGAAGGTCCAAATTTGGACTCCAATTAGGCATGATAAAAAGGAAGAGAAAATTAATTAAAGTAAATCAATGGCAATGGAAGATATGAGAGAGGAAATAAAAGCAATGCAACAATAAAAAAATTAACAGCAACCAAGACTAGAAATCAACAAAGAAAACAGGAAATTTGGTGTCACACGAAAAGAGAAAGAAGGAAGCAAAATATGTGAGAATCATAGCAACAAGACAAATAAAATCAGAGTCGGCCATAAAAAAAAGGCAAGAGAGGAAACTCGGCTAAAAAAAAGGAAAGCTATACAAAATTCATGTTAATTGATCTCATCCAGTTCTTTATAAAGAGAGACTAGAGCAAACATAAAAAGGACGGAGACGTTAGCATCAAAGAAAGCGAGAATTCTTTCTCGCAAAAGGAATCCAAACGGCCAAAGGAGAGGAGGGAGGAGCACTTGACTGAAGAGAAAGGAGAGAGCTCTCCAAGCTCTCGGCAACACAAAGAAAGGGGGAATAGAGGAGGAGCCGAAGTCAAAAAATAAGGAGGGGAGCGGCGGCTGGTAGAAGAAGCAATAAAAATATAGAGATGAGAGGAGGTCTCGGCAACGAAAAGTGAGGTGAAGAGCTTTCCAAGCTCTCGGTAGTACATAAATAAAGAAGAGGGAGGTGGCATGAGCTTGAGTCATCGGCACAAAAGGGAGAGAAATTAAGAAGAAGAGAGAAATTGAGAAGAAAAGTTGAGAAGAGGAGAGAAGGAGGAGAGAAGCTCTCGGCAAACATTAAAAAAAAAAGAGTAGAATGGCTTTGTTTGCATGGCTCGGCAAGAGAGGGAGAAATAAAGTGAAAATAAAAGTTTGATAACAAAAAAAGGAAGAGGGAGTTATTATTCCTAGGATTTTATATCCTAGATTATTTATGGGATCTTTATATCCCCTATTTATTCTTAGGATTTCATATCCTCTGAGATCTTTATATTCCTATTTTATTCCTAGGATTTTATATCCTAGTCTATTTCTGGGATCTTTATATCCCCTATTTATTCCTAGAATTTCATATCCTAAACTGTTTCTAGGATTTTTATATCTCTATTTTATTCCTAAGATTTTATATCCTAGTCTATTTCTAGGATCTTTTTATCCCCTATTCATAGGATTTTATATCCTAGATTATTTCTGGGATCTTCATATCCCTATTTTATTTCTAGGATTTTATATCCTAGACTATTTCCGGAATCTTTATATCTCTTATTTTATTCCTAGGATTTTATATCTTAGGCTATTTCTGGATCTTTATATCCCTCAAAACTTATTTCTAGCATTTTATATCCTAAACTATTTCTGGGATCTTTATATCTCTCAAAATTTATTCCTAGGATTTTAGATCCTAGACTATTTCTGGAATTGTTATATCCGTAAATTATTCCTAGAATTTTATATCCTAGACTATTCCTGGGATTCTATATCCTAAACTATTCCTAGGATTTTATATCCTAAATTATTCTTGAGATTTTATATCTCCATGAAATTCCTGGGATCTTATATCCCTTAACTAAATTATTTTTGGGATTTTATATCCCCTATAAGCTTCCTGGGATTTATATCCCAAAATCTGATCGAATCTGATCCCTTAACAAAATACTTCCTGGGATTTATATCCCAAAATCAGATCGAATTTGATCCCTTAACAAAATTATTCTTGGGATCTCATGTCCCCTATAAATTAGCTGGGATCTTGTGGTCTTGTGTCCCCTATGACTGAAATTCAATGTCCCATCAAATTCTATTGGACAGAAAATGACACATACAAAAAGTGATCTTGAGAAAAGAAAATAGTGCATATGAAAAGGATTCACAAATAATTTTTCATACTTTTGCATATGTGAGAAAACAGGAATCCCATCTAAAAATAGCCAAGTAAATTTGAGGAAATACCCTTGAACATTCACGTTGCCGCAAGAAAATCAATAAAAATCGGCTCGACTGCGGTAAAAAATTACAGCAAAAAAAATCCATGAAATTGCTTAGAGGGAAAGAAGAAAGTATAAAATAACAATGATAAACAAATAAATTATCCTTGATCCAAATCGGCGATAAGAAGCCTCTTAGTTGTTCACGAATTTAGCGCCAAATTCAGTTCCGGATCAAAGTCATCCTTCTTCTCGCAAAAGGTAGGCGTCGACTAGAGATAAGAAGTTGTGGGTAGATTACCGCAGTGCCTTCTCCCTTACCAATGCAGAAGGCTGCCACCATCAACGCCGCCTCCATCAAAAAATTTCAGCGGCCTGAAAATCAAGCCTCCCTTCCTTCACTAGAAACTTAGCTGAATCTGAATCTCGCCGTGATCTTCCTCGGCATATTTCGCCACGGGGAGCATGAGCAGGTGTCTCTTGAAATTTTCAACAGGAAGCTCGTGGTTCTCCGCTGATCTTGCAAGGAAGGCCGCCACCTCCCTTTGAGCTCGGAAGGAGATCAACCTCCCAACAGGTCTTCTTCACCAGCAGCATCGCCTGGAGCCCGGCGCGCCACTGGAAGCCCAGCTGTGCCAACAGAACCTCCATCACCTCGCCTCTCCTTCCCATCTCCTCCAGTGAGCAGCTATAGCTTCCTCCACGGAAAGTTCGGCGGCACCATGATCTCCCGACAAATCCCGTCGAAGATCGCCGCCTCCCCTGCTTAAGTCGAACCCGTCGATATCCTCACCAATCTGCCGAGCGGAAGCAGCAAGGGCCGATTTCTCGCCAGAGCCATTCCTCCTCTCTCGCCAATGCCTTTCGCTGGAACTTACTCCGATGAAAGCCCGGCAGCGTCGCAAGCTCACCGGGGGCAGCAGACGGGATCTAGTGAAAGAGTAAAGTTGCTCTTTCATGTAAGCGTAACAAAAAAAAAGGGGGAAAGAAAAGTTAAACTCAAATAAAAATATAATACAAAAATAGTAGCGGGTGGTTTACTCATCTCCCCGTGAACTTAACACGTACTTACCAAAGCGTTAATTCAACATCCTCAATTGAATATTTGAATTAAAATATTTATAAAATATTATATTGATGAAAGCTTTAATACGCTATAATGAAGTATTATTTGGAAGGTGTGTACGTCGATGTTTAACGTCAGGGCGTAGTTCCTATATACGACGTTACACTTGTTAAGGCTGAAATTTTATTAAAATATCCATTAAGCCGTCAGATCAGATATTTCAAAAAAAAAATGAATATCCACTAAGCCATCAAGATTGGATTTTTTTTTAAAAAAAAATAAAATACCCATAAGCCGTTGAAGCCGGATATTTTCTCAAATTAAAATATCCAATAAGGCGTTGAGACCGGATATTTTCTCAAAATTAAAATATCCAATAAGCCGTTGAGGCCGGATATTTTCTCAAAATAAAATATCCAATAAGCCGTCAAGGCCAGATAATTCACAAAATAAAATATCCAACAAGCCACTAAGGCCGGATATTTTTCCATTTCAATGCTCATAAGCCGTCGAGGTTGAGCATAAATTAAATCAAGTTCAAATACTCATAAGCCATCAACGCCAAGTACCAAATCAAATCAAATGCTCACAAGCTATCAAGGCCAAGCAGAAATCAAATGCTCATAAGCCATCAAGGCCGAGCACAAATGCGCATAAGCCATTATGGCTGAGCATATGTCAAATCCAAATGCTCATAAGCCATCAAGGCCGAGCACATATGAAATCCAAATGCTTACAAGCCATCAAGGCCGAGTACTTTCCAAATCCAAAATACTCACAAGCTATTGAAGCTGAGTACTTATCAAATTCAAATGCTCTTAAACTATCAAGGTCGAGCACTTATCAAATTCAAATGCTCATAAGCCATCAAGGCCAAGCATAAATCAAATCAAATGTTCATAAACCATCATGGCCAAGCACATTATCAAACTCAAATGCTCCTAAGCCATCAAGGTCAAGCACCTTAAATTCAAAATATTCACAAGACCACGTATCTCAAGTTCAAATACTCACAAGCCATTATAGTTGAGCAGATGTCAAGTTTAAAATACTCACAAGTCATGAAGACCGAGTATAAATCAAATCCAATTGTTTATAAGCCGTCAAGGCTGAATATTCAAATTTTAAGTTGTTCATGAGCCATGTATTGATATGACATTTATAAATCATTTTTTCTCGAATTTGTGAAATGTTGTTTATTATATAGATCTCTTATTCAAAGGTACCCTGATTTCAAGGGTAATTGACAATGAGTACTTACGCTCATTGGAAACTAGGACCCATTAAACAAAAAGCCCTATTAATTTAGGGTGAATTTGAAATGGTCTATTACATCTTTAATGTAATACTTTTTGACGCCACAATTACCGAAAGAGTGTTTATATGAGATAGATTAGGGCTTTAGTATCCACCACACGGACAAATCTAATTGCGTTAAAGATGATCTATTACATGAATTCACAATTTTGCATAAGAAACCTTCCCTAAGGTACAAAATGCCCCCTCTTGATGGTACACCCTGGTGCTTATCTAGAACGATCTCTTACTCTCGCGGTGGATCGTTCTAAACAAACCCTATGCATTCGATGGAAAGTTATGATACCCTCGAGTGAAAATCGAGCATTCTCGTGTCACGGATTCACAAGCCTTACCAAGGGATTCCACTGACACAATCCTCCTCTCGGTATGAATCGCATCAACTAAAACGCAATATTATGCGGCTAAAGCAACATTACGAAATAAGTTTAACAAGGTTAAGATATGCTCATATGAATGATCAAATAACATAATTAAATTAAGTTTAGCAAATAGAAATCATCAGCGGGCTTCAACCAAGCTCCGAAATAGGTTTTATGCTACAAAATTCATGAAAGCTCGCATAGATCTTTCTAAAATATTCAAAAAAATTGCTACAAAACATTTTTGAGATGAAGGAGAGGATGAACCAAATAAGATCCCCAAAAATCATGAAGATTTGATGCTCCAATCTCTGGAAATTTCCTCGAAAATGATTTGTCTTTGCCTCCGTCTGTGCTCGCCCGTTCGTCAGCCGATTTCTCAATGATTAGGAAGTTTCGGAAGGGCTTTTAATCCTTTGGATTTGCCTCTGAGTTAGCTTTCTAAAACGTGTCCACTTGCCTTATTTGGACATCTCTAGGGTTTAAAATCAAAAGAAATCCGAGTAAAGGTCAGACTGCCCAGTTGCCATCATGGGTGAACCCCACCGGGTTCACCAGGTGGTGAAGTTTACTGTTCAGTTCTTGTCAAGTAAGAATCACCGGTGAACCCTGCCGGGTTTACTAGGTGGTGAAGTGTACAGTAGACATTTGCTCAAAATCTCTCCGAAAGAATCACGGGTGAACCCCGCCGAGTTCACCTACTAGTGATGTGAGTTTCGGTCATCAGCGAAAGCACCGGTGAACCCCGCCGGGTTTACCTGGCCGTATTTCTCAAAGTAACTCCAATTGAGCCTAAATTTGACGGGCAGCTTCATCTTCATGTAAGGAACCACCTCGTGACTTTAGAATTTTCAAAAGACTTCAAATTTGGGTGATTTCACCTAAAGTTTCACAAAAATAAGAAAAAGTGAAGATTCCAAAGTAATCAAGTAAATAAGTCTCAATGGAATATAAAAATATTAAAATAGGCCTAAATTTATCATGGAATGGTACCAAAAATTACTACTAAAATGCAAGGCATCAAACACTCCCAGACTTAAATCTTTGCTTGTCCTCAAGCAATAAAATAAGATGAAGTACATGATAGGTATGAGAGTAATCATTCATGTTGAAGCATGCATCCAAATTAGAGAAATATCCACTAGCAATCCAAGATCTAATCAGAAGAAATCAAGTGATTGGGTGTTTCGATCGTTTAACAGTTTGATCCCACAATTTCTAGAAGTCAAAGAACTCAGCCAGTAATAAACATAGAATTAAATCAAGCTTACACAATACTCATGCTATTCCAATTCATCCAAATCAAATCGTTGGGATTAACGCAAATGTGTTATTTAGGATACGATACACTAATTATAACATCAGACTTCAACTCATATCCTTAGGTACTACTGCCAATTTTTCGTAGTGCCAAGTAGAGGAGTCTCTCTTTAGATTTCAACTCATGTTTTTAGGTACCACTGTCAATTTTTTGCAGTGCCAAATAGAGGAATCTAAGGGTTTTTTTGAATGTATCCTTTCATCTCTTAACAAATGTAGTGTCTTCCCAACAATAGAAAAGGACTAAAGGAACGAATAAGTATATGAGCATTTTAATATGAATCATATGTAAACTACAAGCATAAGTTAATTGAACAATCATAGAAATATTCGACCCACTAATGAATGGTCTGAAACAATCCAAATCAGAAGATTTCAAAATCATAGAACATATGAATATGATCATAGAATATTTCTAACAAAGTGATGCACTCAACAAGTCCTGATTACTCTTGACCAAACATGCATTCAACTTTAGGAATTTTGCCTAGATATCATAGGATCAAAAATATCTTACTCAAACATGATAGAGCAATGACTGAACTCTCAATCACAATACCACAATGTCTCAGAGTGAACTTATGCACAACTCATTCACCATTGACACATCAACATGAGGATCATAGCAGAGTACCTAGATAAACTGTAAAACAAGTCCAAACATGTCATACACAAATGTGCAGGGGCCTGAAGATGTGGACCAGGCCCACGAATAGTGGCATATCAATACAATGCCAAAATGAATCTCCAGTCAGTCAAGTCAAGGTTAAGTAGCAGAAATAGAAACTACAGCAAATCAGATAACCACATGGCAACAAAAGATAGTAAAATAGAAAAAAGATAGCTCACTCATTCTAAATGTCACATAGTCCTTTATGCGAGATCATGTACGTGAGAGGAGTCGGTGACGATGCGGGGTTCTGGGCAAGACACTTCCTCCTGCGCGATTCAGAGCCAGAAGCCCGAGAGCTCTTGCCCTTACCACGAGAGGTAAAGTCAGGCTCAGCTTCCTCATCCGAAGAGATGTCCATGCGTGCCATGTTCTCTTCGGAGAGAAAAGCGAGCTGGTCATCTATAGCAGATAGCTTTTCCCAAATGGACCCCATCATTTTATGTTGTCTCTACATGCCCACCTCCATAAACTCCTACCGTGTAGACTGCTCCTGGCAGATATAGCTGAGAGTGGTGTCCATCTAATCAAGTGCCTCCCCCTGGTGAAATAGCTCCCCTCCCTGATGGAGCTACTCCTCATGAATCTCCTGGAGAAGGGTCATCATAGACCCGATAGATGAGGAGACGCCGAAATGAAAGGCATCGGGGGTCGGAGGCGTAGTGTCCACGGGGTCTGGCTGGGGATTGGTGATGGGTTGGATACGCCAATTAGCTCGTACTCGTACGGTGGTGCGCTTGGGGTTCGGCAATGGAAGGGTGAATTGGCTTCCCTTGAATGTGAGGCAATAAGAATCACCCCGGCGTATGATCAGCTTCATAGAAACACACGACTTGATCTCGAGCCGGTTGTTGCTGCTTCCGTAGTATTGTAGGGAATGATGTTGGAGAATACCGGGTGTAATTTAAAACTTTGCAGTCCCAGGATGCAGCGGAAGAAGCATTACACCCGAAACATATTCCTTTCCCAAGGATCCATGCGAGAGAGAGAACACAAGGATGTGATAGGGATGATACCTCTAATGCTTGTCAAGTCGATGATGCCAAGTGGAAGACGCTCAAGTGCTCATCCTCTACAAGTATCCACGCGTCGACCTTCTCAACGTTGCTCCCTTCCACGTTTGGTGCTAGCCTCGGGTAGCGAAGATCACCTCTTGGAATCTCCTTCTTCTTCCTCCTTGCTCTTCACGCCAACTTGTCTCCTTGCTTGGAGACTCTCGGCCAAAGACAAGATGAAGAAGAGTAGTGGCGCAACACCAAGGAAAGAGGGCGGCTAGGGCTTCAAGGCTTGCGCAACTCCAAGTTGTCTTGCCTCAAGAAGAAATTCTGCACTTGTTGATCATCAAAAGAGGGGGCGCATACCCCTTCTTTTATAAGCAACCAAGCCATAGCCGCCACCCCTCTTTCCTTCTATGGATTGGCACAATTCCTCCAAGGAATTCGCCCTAATAGTTCAGCCACATCCCTCCTTGAATTGGCGCTTGAAGAAGCTTGGAAAGAATCAAGCTTCTTGCCATATCAAGAGGAGTAATTTGAGTTCAATTATTATTTGGACTTTCCTTATGTGATTGATGCATATTACACTTGAATTAATCAAGCCTTACACGCCTCCACACCAGCCCATGCGTCCATGATAGTTTCCAATTGAGGAAATCGAATTCCACTTGGATTTATTCATGTCAATTGGCACCAATTCCATGTATGGAATTAAGCCATGCGCCAATGATGAATCCTGCTTCCATTAGGATTCCAATCTTGCCTCAATTAGATTTAATCCACAATCCCTAATTAGATTTGGATTTTAATACTAATTAGGTCCATGAATAAAATCCTTATTGGATTAGGATTTGCGCCCAACACAATGGGCCTTATCCAAATCCAATTCTCATTAGGATTTGAATCCTAGTTGGATTAGGATTTGCGCCCAACCACTATGGGCCTTATCCATAACCAAGTTCTTATTAGGATTTGAATCCTAATTGGATTAAGATTTTCACTCCTAATAGAATTAGGATTCCAACTCCAACTCCTAGTTGGAATAGGATTCTAATTCCTAATAGGATTAGGATTCCAACTCCTAATTAAAATAGGATTCCAACTCCTAGTTGGATTAGGATTCCAATTCCTAAAAGGATTAGGATTCTAACTCTTAATTAAATTAGGATTCCAACTCCTAGTTGGATTAGGATTCCAATTCCTAATAAGATTAGGATTTCAACTCCTAATTAAATTAGGATTCGCATCCAACATGGTTTATAGTCCCAAGTCCAAGTTCAACTCCCATACAGAGTACATACTTGACCAGGATATACATAAACCCATGAATCCCAATTGGACTCAGATTCAACTATGAATCTATCTTGGACTTATGATCAGAATGAACTCAAATATATATTCCAAGATATCCAGATCAAAATACAACGTCAAGAGTCTATTGCGTGTGACCCCGTAAGATCCTAATGACAATGGCAATGATGATTAAACATCATAAGTAGTGAGAGGTATCTAGCAACACATCACTACTACCCATGTCATAGGACTAAAGTCATCATGGCAATCAACTCCCTAAAAAGTAACAAGGATTCCCATGCATTCTAGATCCCTTTGCCTAAACTGATATCCTGCCATTGGATTAGTCTCATATTTATTAATCCAATCTATTGGTCATGACTCAAACAGTATGGCCATACATTCCTGTCATGCACCAATGAGGTGGGGCGCCCCAAAGTGGATATCATGCTTCCAATCAAGGAAGGGGCAAATCCTACTATTGGTCATCCATATCTCCATATGACTTATGATATGCCCAATGACAGTCGTTTTGATCACCCATTTACAGAGAGACGTAAGACTGTATCAAAACATATCCATCATCACATCTAGACATGAAAACCTCAAGTCTAAGGATCAATGCAAACCTCTTGCATGTGAGATTGACCTATTGACTAGACAAGTCAATCCTCACGGTGGGTCACTCCAGTGCATCTAATGCACCTGTATGTCTGCGTTACTATGCCCCACACCTAACCAGCCCATACACCAGTCTCACATGCACCAAAGCTGTCCCTTATCGGCTAAGGCACCTTGACTGGGATTACTTTGAGAATGGATCCAACCAAACTCCTGGGACATTATTTATACAATTCAATACATCATCGCAGGTAAAGCAATCTGCATAACAACGACCATGCCTTTATCAAGAATATCAATTCTATCAAAGTACATTCAAATGATGCCAGACCATATCAATACATTGGTCTGCCGGGCATAAACACTAACAGATGACCCCTAGGGAAACTGCCAATGGAGTAATCAGCCCTCCCATAACTATCGCCCCCATGCAAGAATGGGCGACTCGACTGAATTGCTTTACTAAGTAGAATCTAGAGTCCACCCTAAAACCATGCAGCATACACCATAAATAGAATAATTCAGATTGGCGCATCATACCATCAGTTTCCCCGCGCCCGAAGATGGTGTGAGCAAGGATGTGGTGGACATATCTGATAGCTGTGTTGCATATACTGGAAGCTCGGGTGATGCGTGCTGAGTAGATGTGTTCATTAGTGATGCCCCCCCCTCCCCCAGAAGGCTTGCTCATTGTATTCCTTTGGTATCTTGCACGTGCATGGCTCTGGAAAGCCATATACGCCGTGCAGCTGGGAGAAGGAAAGAGAATGCTCTATGTTGCCCAATCTGAAGGAGAGGCACCCAGGGTCTTGGTCGATAATCATGTCGGCTTTAACCTCTATTGAGCTGAAGAATTCCAACATGATACCGATGTCGGTAGGAGAAGACATATGCATAAATTGTTCCCATCCAACATTGGAGTACATAAACTCCACATCCTCTAGAAGGCCCAGCATGCCTAAGGTCCCTCTGTCAAGATAACGGGTGTTGAGCACCCTTCGATGGAGGAGAAGCCGATGCCGTTCCTCTTGCTCGGTGTTCCAGAAAATAATGCTGAACTCGTTCAGCGGTGATGTGTATGCCTAAGGACGGTGGGCTGAAGTGTGCTATTGCCCAGAAGAGGAGGGTGCTGCCCAGTGCTCTGTAATAGGTGGTGGAGGAGGTCAGGATGGCGGAGGAGGGGTGTAAGCCTCTTCTTCCGTTGATGAATCTAATACTGGGCGTGGAGCATGGCGGCGAGACATGACTGTTTTCCGCACAGGGGCCATGAAAGAGCAATAAAGCTTGTATAGAATCTTTGATGTAATCGCAGAGGAAATAGGGGTCAGTCAGAAAGAAACGGCGAAGGTCAGCGGCAAGCTATAGAGAAGGCGGCAAAAAAAACCATGAGCGGAAAAGAAAGCCGAAATCTGTCGTTAATCTGAGATAATTCGTGCGCAAACCTTGGGGGAAACTTGGATCAGGGGGAAAGAAAACATCCTTGAGCACTGAAGAGAAGAGATTTCGCCGGAGGAGCGCAGATTGGGAACAGCAAGTTTGGCGGCACATGGGTTTGGTGGAAACTCTACCCGTGTGCTACCATAAATTCGGGCGAGTAACGTTTAGAAGCACCGGTGAACCCCATGGGGTTCACCTACCTGTGAAGCTCTCTGGTAGATTCGGTGCATTTAGAATTACAAGTGAACCCCATGGGGTTCACCAGTGAAGTCCTCTAGAAGGTTTTGCACAGTCAAAAATATGGGTGAACCCCATGGGGTTCACCAGGCCGTGAAGCTCTCTGGAGGAAAAGTGATCTGATCGGATACAGTAGACTTCACGGGTGAACCCCGCTGGGTTCACCTAGCAGTGAAATCTTCTGAAGAAACCTGGATAGCTCAAAATGCCATATTCTATCCATGAATGCTGAATCCACCCTTTTGCCGCAAATTTATCAGTGAAAACCAATTTTTTTTAAATACACAGTGGGCTTCACGAGTGAACCCCATGGGGTTCACCTGGCCGTGAAGTTCTCTAGAATGCTCAAAAATTTCATCTCAAAAACCCTATCCTCCCAATAGGTTCCTATAACACAAAAAGACATACAATCAGCAAAATTCCCCATATTACTACCAAGAACTAAACAAAATTAATAAACTAAGAAGTCTACCTATTAGCAACGGAAAGTAATGCAGCAAGGATTAAATAAGCAAGAACTTGGGTTGTCTCTCAAGAGCACTAATTTAAGGTCAATAGCTCGACCCAAGGAGTTATCATGTCACCAAGTCCACGGGGTCTGAAAGAGTAAGAATTTCCCCTTTCTCGATGTTAACACAGATTTATATAGCACTTCAAGTATGATTTTACAGTCAGAATCACCTATATTTCTGGGCTTTCTGCCTGATTAATGCCTAAATTGCTTTACATCTATGAAATCTATACTTTTCTTGGTATTTTCATGTTTTCAGGTCAAAACGACCATAAAGAGGGCGGATTCTAATAGAAAAGCTCAGCCTAACTCAAGATGATCCTAACTAGAAGTTTTCGGACTCATTGAAGCCTTCGTTGGAAATCACAACCGGGTCACAATCAGAATCATGCCTGTGACTCGTCTCCACATTTAAGCTGCAAGCGATAAATCACGACTGGGTCACGACCAAATTTTCGCCCGCGATCGCGGACCCACTTGTTAAGAAATTGTGATTTTTGCCCAGATTTCTTCAATCTAACCTGAGGGAAGGCTGAATGGCACTTAGGACTTTTCTCCACCGTTGACAAAAGGATGCGTGGAGCAGCTTTCGGCGGTAGATTTGGTCACGAAATCACGATTTCGTGAGAAAGTTGGCTGCGGCATTGCAATGCATGGAGGCTGGCAGCAAAGTCTTCTCTTGCTGGAAAGTGGCAGCGGCTGTGGCAGCTTTGGCAGGGAATGGGAAGAAGGAAAAGGCATAGAGGGGACAGGAATAAAAAGGTTGAGGAGAAGAGGAAGAGGGATCATTCGAAAAGAGGGATCACGTAGAGAGAAGTGCTGTGCTTGCGAGGAGGAGAAGAGCGGCACATCTGAAATTATTGAAGATCCTATTGCGTGAGCATCTCAAAAACAAGTTTGTAAGGAAGATCTACAAGTTTCATCCTATCTCTTGCGCTTATTGTATAATCCTTGCATAGCCTTGCATGATCTTAATCTTGTCTTGTAATTCCCGTACAAATCTGCATATGCGTATGTTGTTAAAGGATATTGTTTGCGCTTTCATCATGATAATGATAGGCTAAGTTCTAAATCAGGATGTGGGGTAGCCCTTGATGAATTACTAGTTGCAATAGTTTAACTGTATTCGCCCAATGTCCTTGCTCGACCCTATGAGTGCGCATTGCCTGCATTACCCAAAAGAGTATGTTTCAACCTTTAGTTACCTGAGTAAGGTTTGTTAATCAGCATCTCTAAGAGGAAAACTCGCTTGCAGATCTGTACTTACTCGGTGGACTATAGGGAAGCATTATCCGGAGGGGCATGCTTGAGCCTTGAATCACTCTAGTAAGGTTTGTCAATCAGCATCTCTAGGAGGAAAACTCGCTTGTAGAGTTGTACTTACTAGTGGGGTTATAAGGAATCTAGATGTAGTGGAGAGACTCTTGTCCGACCGCCCGTTAGACCCATTTGGTTGAGGGTTTATCTATTCTGTTGGTGTGCTATGCCTACACTATCCTAAAGGGAGTGTTTGAGCCTTTAATCACCCTAAGTGAGGTTTGTAAATCAGCATCTCTAGGAGGGAAACTCGCGTGTGGATCTATACTTACTTGCGGGGAAACTCCGCGACCGGAACTTACAATACCATTCGATTCAGAAATCGAAAGAACGTTCTGGCGTCGCAAGAATCTTCAGAAGTATCAACCCAAGAAGAACTCGCAAATAACAATCATGGACGGTAACTAGTCACTCCGAGATTTCGCTGCACCAAATGTTCAAGGGCTGCATTTGAGCATTGCACGTCCACCAATAGAGGCAAACAATTTTGAGATAAAATTATCACTTCTATCAATGTTACAACAAAGCCAATTCGGTGGATCACCGACTGAAGATCCAAACATGCATTTATCAGTTTTTCTTGAATACTATGACACTCTTAAAATGAATGGTGTAACCACTGACTCTCTGCGGCTACGACTTTTTCCTTTTTCACTTAGAGATAGGGCGCGAGCTTGGTTACATTCATTACCATCTGGATCCATTATCACATGGGAACAACTCTCACATGCTTTCCTTGCAAAATATTTCCCTTCGAGTAAAACCACGCAACTGAGAAACCATATTACCAATTTCTCCCCAAAAGAAGCTGAATCACTATATGAGGCATGAGACCGCTTCAAGGAATTGCAGTGAATGTGTCCTCACCATAGCCTCATGGAAAGGGTACTGGTACATACATTTTATAATGGCTTGCTTTATAACACTCGTATTACCGCTGATGCAGCCACTAGAGGAGCTTTGATGAACAAGGCAGTCGATGAAGCCTACAATTTGATCAAAGAAATGGCGCTCAACCACTACCAATGGTCGGGCGAGAGAGGTACTTCATCCTGACAAGCCGGTAAATATGAACTTGACGCTCTTAGTTCTCTTGCTGTAAAGTAAATTCGTCATCTCATAAACTTGATTCTATGAACATGCGTTATAGTGCTACCATGTGTGAAATTTGTGGAATGGAAGGTCATCAATTTGACACCTGTCAATTAGGGAATATGGTATCACAAGACCCCCCACCTGCCTTGGTGAATGTTGTAGGTAACTTTAACCTGAGGGTCCAAAACAACCCGTATTCTTATACCTATAACCCTAGGTGGAAAAATCATCCCAACTTCTCCTATAGAAATAACAATGCAGTTCAACAATCGAACTATAGGCAACCTCCTGGATTTCATTCGCCCAACATTGGGTATCAGCCTAAACAATTTGACCAACCACCACAACCAAGCACCAACACAATCCCACATGAACCAACCTTAAAATCACGCTTTGACAACTTCGTGTCAACGCAAACAAAAGCCATGGACTGCATGCTAGAAGCAATCAAAAACTTAACCACAAACCAGAAGATAATGGAAAACCAAATAGCCCAACAGGCTAGTATATCTACTAGACCGCCGAGCAGATTGCCTGGAGAGCTTGAAATGAATCCCAAAGAGCATTGCAACGCCATTACCATGCGTAGTGGCAAGCAGCTTGAGGAACCAGAGATGCCCAAGGATGACCGTTGTGAATGAAACCAGAACCCCTGAGTTTGAGGAACCCAATGAATCAGTCGAGAGTGAATCACAGACAAAAGAGAATGAACCTGTCTATGTTCCACCACCACCTTACAAACAACTCATTCCATTTCCCCAGAGGTTGGCAAAAGCAAAACTCGATCATCAATTTGGTAAATTTTTAGAAATTTTAAAGAAACTATATATTAACATACCGTTTACCGATGTTTTATCACAAATGTCATCATATGCTAAGTTTTTGAAGGAAATCTTGTCAAATAAAAGAAAAATGGAAGAACACGGCACAGTGGCGTTAACTGAGGAATGCAGCGCAATCATCCAAAATAAGTTACCGCCAAAGTTGAAGGATCCAGACAGCTTTACCATTCAATGCCTGATCGGAAATACACCTTTCGACTGTGCTTTGTGCGATCTTGGCGCCAGTGTAAGTCTGATGCCACTCTCTCTTTGCAAGAAACTGGATATCAGAGACTTAAAGCCGACAAACATCTCCTTGCAATTGGCCGATCGTTCTGTACAACATCCGGTAGGAATTCTGGAGGACGTGTCAATAAAGGTCGGTAAATTTTTTATTCTAGCTGATTTCATTGTACTTGAGATGGAGGAAGACTCCAAACTTTCTATAATACTGGGCAAACCATTTTTGGCAACTGCCGGTGCTATAATCTACGTTAAAAATGGGAAGTTGACACTGTGCATAGGTGAGGATACGGTTGAATTTGATATCACAGGTAGCCTAAAAAAGACTATCTTTGCAGATTCCTGCTGTAGTATCAGAGTCGTCGACGATGAGCTCAATTCGTCTTACATCCCTCGGACAAACATCGATCCCCTCAAAGTATGCCTGATGGGCGACTATGACAAAGTACAAGAGGAAGAAGTTCGTGTTTATGCCGATATTCTCGACTCGAACATCGCAATTGAGCCAGATGTAGAAAAGCTTGAGGAATCATCTACACCGAAATCTGAGGTTTGTGAACAACTCAGCTTAGAGCTCAAATCTTTACCGAGCAACCTCAGGTATGAATTTTTAGGTGAGAATTCTACTTATCCTGTCATTATAGCAAACCATCTTGATTTGGAACAAACAAACCTTCTCCTTGATAAGCTTCGACAATATAAGAAGGTAATTAGGTACACTTTGGAAGATATAAAAGGTATTAACTCTTCTTTATGCATACACAGGATATATCTCGAAGAGGACAGCAAACCATCTATCGAATACCAGAGACGTTTGAACCCAAACTTGAAAGAGGTAAGAAATTTTGAAACTATTGGATGTTGGGGTTATTTACCCTATTTCGGATAGACAATGGGTGAGTCCGGTACATGTGGTATCAAAGAAAGGAGGAGTAACGGTAGTAAAGAACGAAGATAACGAATTGATCCCGCAAAGAATTGTTACCTGGTAGCGCATGTGCATCGACTACCGAAAACTGAACAAAGCCACCCGAAAGGATCACTTTCCTCTCCCCTTTATTGATCAAATGCTTGAAAGATTAGCCACTAACTCTTTTTTTTTCTTGGATGACTACTCAGAATTTTTCCAAATACCGATACATCCTGACGACCAAGAGAAAACCACGTTCACATGTCCCTTCAGCACCTTTTATGTCATTTGGCTTATGTAATGCACCAGCTACCTTTCAGTGGTGCATGATGGCAATCTTCTCAGATTTCATTGAAGACATCATGGACGTCTTTATGGATGACTTTTTGGTATATGGGTCCAACTTTGATTCATGCTTATCTAATCTGACCCGAGTCTTGCAGCACTGTGAAGAGACGAACCTGGTGCTTAATTGGGAAAAATGCTATTTTATGGTAAAAGAAGGAATCGTTCTTGGTCATCTGATATCGGAGTGTGGTATCGAAGTCGACAATGCAAAAATTGATGTGATGGAGAGAATGCCACCTCCAAACTTTGTTAGAGGAATAAGGAGTCTCTTAGGACATGCAGGCTTTTATAGACATTTCATTGAAAATTTTTCTAAAATCGCTAGGCCTTTAACATCTTTACTTGCTAAGGATGTACCATTTGTTTTTGACCATAACTGTATTGATGCGTTTTAACAATTGAAGAAGGCGTTGATCTCCGCTTCAATTATATAACCTCCGGATTGGTCGCTGCCCTTCGAAGTTATGTCCGATGCCAGCGACTATGCGGTAGGAGCTGTCTTAGGACAGTGGAAAGACAACCGAAATCATGCCATTTATTACGCTAGCCGAACGCTGGATGGAGCACAAAACAATTATGCCACCACAGAAAAAGAACTTCTAGTTGTGGTTTTCACTTTTGATAAGTTTCGATCGTATTTAGTTAACTCGCGTGTTATTGTTTATACAGATCATGCGGTAATCCGATATCCCATGACAAAGAAAGACGCAAAACAACGGCTAATTAGATGGATATTGTTGTTGCAAGAATTTGACGTTCAGATCAAGGATAAGAATGGAGCTGATAATTTAGTAGTAGACCATCTCTCCCGTCTGACATCTACTCTCAAGAATAGTTTGGAGGAAGAGATAGATGATGTATTCCCAGATGAAAATTTATTAGCTGTCACCACAGTGAAAATACCATGATATGCCGATCTGGTAAATTACTTGGCAGCCGATATTATGCCCCCGAATCTCACGTACCAACAGCGAAGAAAGTTTATGTTTATGGCGAAATACTATTATTGGGTGAACCACTCTTGTTCAAACGTTGTGCTGATTGTATCATTCAGAGATGCCTACCAGAAGAGGAAATTTCAGATGTCCTATTCCAATGTCATTCTTCTTCCTATGGAGGGCATTGCAGTGGCAAGAAAACAGCATACAAAATTCTCCAATGCGGTTTCTTTTGGCCGATCCTATTCAGAGACGCAAGGGACTATGTACAGTCTTGCGATCATTGCCAACGGATGGGCGGAATATCACGAAGAAATGAGATGCCGCTGAATACCATACTAGAGATCGAGATTTTTGACATATGGAGAATCGACTTTATGGGTCCATTTCCACCTTCTTGTGGTGACAAATTCATTTTAGTTGAAGTCGATTATGTATCCAAGTGGGTAGAAGCTTTGGCTGCACAAACAAATGACTCCAAGGTAGTCACCAGATTTTTCAAGAAATTAATACTTCCACGATTTGGAACGCCTCGCGTGGTAATCAGCGACGGCGGATCTCATTTTATTGAGCGAGGATTTGAATCACTTCTCAAAAGATATGGGGTGTTACACAAAGTAGCCACCGCTTACCATCCTCAGACTATCGGCCAGGTGGAGATATCAAATCGAGAGATAAAGCACATCCTTGAGAAAACAGTGTCGCACGCACGCACAGATTGGGCAATCAAACTCGACGATGCTTTATGGGCATACCATATGGCATTTAAAACTCTAATAGGTATATCCCCGTTCCAGTTAGTATATGGTAAATCATGCCATTTACCGGTCGAAATCGAACACAAAGCCTATTGGGCGATACAACGACTGAATTTTGATAGGAACCAAGCTGGCAAGGCCAGAAAACTTCAGCTTCATGAGCTCGACAAATTTATACAGGAAGTCTATGAGAATGCCATGATTTATAAAGAACGCACCAAAAGATGGCACGATCAAAAGATTATGAGGAGGGAATTTCGCGAAGGTGAATTAGTACTCTTGTTTAACTCCAGGATCAAGTTTTTCCCTGGTAAGCTTCAAACTAAGTGGACGGGACTGTATGTAGTACAAAAAGTTTACTCTCATGGTGCTGTGGACATTTACTGAGAGTCGACTGGCACATTTAAAGTTAATGGACAAAGACTTAAGCATTACTTCTCCCAAGAACCAATACCAGAGGGGACTGCACTGCTTCTCATGGACCCTCCTTCACCGGAATGACACTGACTATGGTCAAGCTGACGGACCTTTAAATCAGCGCTTCTTGGGAGGCACCCAAGCTTTTTACTCTAGTTGAATTTATTTTCAGCATTTTTCCTTCTTGTTTTCATGGTTTGTGTGAGTTTAGTTTAGTTTGCATACTTGGAAGAGTTCTTCTAATGATAGGTCTTAAACCCTTAGTAATTTCATGCTTCTTTTTGTACCAAGATGACATTAGGACACATCAATCCAACCTTAGCATATCTTAACTTCCTTTACTAAGAGTTGGCATTTCATCTCTTTGTTGTGTCATTTTGTTTTAATGTATAATTTAAGCCTCTAACACCGATGATAATCTTGCAGGGAATGCACGTACATTATGCTGACGACACCAAGAGGGCTTGAGCAAAATTCTGATATTGATGTTGGCGTGAGAATCCCTGATAGGAAGCATTCATCGAGAAAGACGCAAGCTACACTCACACCGATTGATTTTAATCCGCTCTATTTGGGAACCTATACGCATTCATGAATCGATATTGTTTATTTTCAGCATTGGCAATTTATTCTCATAAAAATTGAAAACGATATTTGGGCCTTGTCGTGCCCTTTCGCTACTTGCGTTGTTTATGGTATTTATGTTTATTTAGCTGTGGATATTGATGTTCTTGCTTGACTTTGAATGACACAGGAATATCGCAGACTGATGCAGTAAAGAGAGGCATTTTTCTGCCAGTATTCCCAAAATCACAGGCGGGTCCTGATAAAAATCTCTACCGTGATTCTCGCTTAGTTCAACATTAGAAAATTCGCCGAGAAAATTATGCCAAGGAAGGTCGTTGAAGCCATGGTCGTAATCAGCAATGCAAAATTATGCAAAAAGAAAAACTTGACTGGGGTACGCCGAAAGTCGTGACCAAAATTTTTCGTGAAGGCCAAAACAAGACTTATCCGCCGAAGGATTTACGGTAGTGCCATGACTATAGGCACGACCGTAAAATTTGTGCGCAACCACACAGAAGCAATCATGGGTGGGTCATGACGAAAATCATGGGCAAGATTTCCAAAAGACAGAACGAGTACAAATTTACAAGAACGTCACGACTGCCCCGTGATTGAAGTCACCACCGTGAAGATTTGCATCAAAAATCTGCGAGAAGATCATGACTGGGTACCGTTGAAAATCTCGACCGTGATTTCCCAGCAGACACTTCCATGAGGATTTCATGACCAGCTCCTGATGAAAATCTAGGGCGTGATCACTAAACCTTGGCAGCTTAACGAATCCGCCTGGCCAGCCCGACCCGTTAAGCCATCCACTTAAAGTTCCGCCCCAAAACATTCGCTGGAGTTCCGATTTTTCCTCTTCCGTACGAGTCGCTGACCCCACTGTGTGCCCCACTTGTCGCCGCTGCTTACCTCGCCGTCGGCTATTGACTAGTCGGCGACTCTCTCGGCGACACCACCAACTTCCGGTGAGCTGTCACTTCAGGTTTTCACTCCTTATCTCACCGTAGATTCTATTTTCATTAGCTTCTGTTCTTCGACATTCTCGACCAACCCCTTAAGCGACCATGCCGCCAAGATGGAAGAACACGGGCAAGCGCCCAACTGGAGCTACCAGCCCACGGCCTGAAGCGCCGTAGTAGCCACCCGCTCCGACTGAAATCCAAATGAGGGACAGTCACCAAGCTGCTAGGTATTAGGTGCTCTCCAACCGCTGCATAATCAACACTAGATACATAGACCCGTCGGTGCTGGCTGCACTTGGGATATTTGATGACCTTCTATGGGTCTTCCGGCAATTCGGATGGGGGCATTTCTTGCAGTACGCCCACCCCACATACATACCATTCACACTCGAATTCCTAAGCTCAGTAGAACTCAAGGTCTCGGCTCTTGATACGGATCCAGGGCTGCTAACTTTCAGGCTTGCAAACACAGAGTATCGCCTTACCATCGCGGACCTTAACGACATTTTTGGTTTCCCTGCATACGCCTCCAGGGTCGGTCCTCCCAACTTCAACGAAGATATCTTTTGGCGTTGCATCTCCTCCATGAGCGCTTACTCACCCTGAAACGCGAGAGCTTCTACCCTCTCGAATCCTTGCATCAGATACGTGCACGGCCTCCTAGCACATTCAATTTTTGCGAGGGAAGGAGATGGGATAGTCCGCCAGCCCAAGTTGCTATGCCTGTGGGGACTCTTGCACCATTTTTAGATTAACGTTGGGTATCATCTCGCCCGGCAATTTATACGAGTAGCTCGTGCGCAGAAGGCAGTCATCTGCATTGGAGGGATGATAACTATGATAGCTCTCTCCCTTGGACACAATCCGTATGGTCAGCCTGAAGCAGTAGGAAGCCACCGCCTGGACTTGGAGCACTTACTTTCAATGAAGATGATCGTCAGGCGAGGAGATATCTATCACTTGACTTTTGCTGACACCACTGATACCATGTCGTTACCAAATATCGCGAGGACGGATATCAGGGACAGCGCCAAATGGCACTTACATTCAGAGCCGGCAGCACTAGAAGATCAGACGACACCTCTGGATGTCGACCTGAGCTTCTCTATCGGCGGCCAGCCTTAGACTGCTGCCAACCTTCTACCGACGACATGCTCCACTTGCTCCGCCAAGAACAGATCCACTAGGGGAAGCAGCTGGCGACCCTAGTAGACACGGTAAAGTCTATCGAGATCTTCCTCCACTGCAACATGGCACCTCCACCACCATGAGAAGAAGACGAGGACATAGACGACACCATCCATGTTTCTGACTCCTCTGACGACGGCACTGGTGATGATGATGACCCAGCCGAGTGCAGCGAGTAGGACTGCACTTTAGTAAGTCTTCCCCCATGATCGGTGCGGCCTGGGGAGATTGACCTATGAGTTGGAAACGGGGCACAGGTTGCTACTGTTGCTGTAGGAGTTTTGACTCTCTCCCTACCTTCTAGACTTCAATTAGAACTAGATCATTGCTACTATGTACCTTCACATACTAAAAACATTGTATCCATTCCTTGCTTGGCAAAGAAAGGATTTAAGTTTGAAATAAAGGAGAACTCTTGTTCTTTCTCATTTGCAAACATGTTTTATGGGAAGGGTACTTTATGTAATGGGTTATATGTCTTGGATAGTTCTATTTGTAACATAAATAATAAAAGGACCAAACTGAGTGGTTCAGTTGGTGTTTTCCTATGGCATTGTCGATTAGCCCATAGCAACTGTCACAAGTCAAAGCAAAGTGTCTAGCGTTATGAAATATAGAAGGCCAAAATAAACCTAATTGCAAGAATTTGAATGCTGTTTTAGCCGCCCCGGCGTGTCCTCCATATGGTGAAGAGTGGCAATGGGTGAGCACATCATGTATCTCTCCCTCGGGTATGCATCGTCTATACAATCCATCAGTGCATCGCCAGTATAGATAAGGTTCATCCCAATAGTAAGATTTCACATCGTGTAAAAACCTTTTCTTCTTTTGAAAAGTAAGATCAAGGGGAAGAATGTTAGACACAATATAATTCATATAATCTGCATACCATGGCACTTTTTGTTCTAATAAAGCATATAGATGTTCTTCAGGGAACGCATTGTTGATCTCTAACTCACCCTCAGTTTTGCTTTTCAGCATCTCGTTCAAGCCTGGAAAGATGGTCAGCCACAAGATTTTCATTCCCCTTCTTGTCTATAATCTCAACATCAAATTCTTGCAAGAGGAGAATCCACCGAATAAGTCTTGGCTCGGCATCTTTCTTATTCACCAGATATTTGATAGCTGCATGATTAGTAAAAACAATCACTTTCGAATTAACTAAGTATGAACGAAACTTATCGAAAGCAAAAATGATTGCAAGTAGCTCTTTTTCTGTGGTAGCATAATTCATCTATGCATCATCAAGTGTTCTGCTAGCATAATATATGGCATGCAGCTTTTTATCTTTCCTTTGCCCTAAAACCATCCCCACAGCTTGGTCACTAGCATCGCACATGAGTTCAAAAGGTAATGACTAATCTCGGGGTTGGATAATAGGTGCAGTAATCAAATCCTCTTTGAGTTTCATGAAAGCTTCTTCACATTCCCTGTCAAAACAAAAGATAGAATCTTTAGCAAGAAGGTTTGTTAAAGGATGAGCTATCTTGGAAAAGTTTTTAATAAATCTTCTATAAAAGCTGGCATGTCCTAAAAAGCTTTGAATTCCTTTCACTATTGTAGGTGGCTTCAAATTTTCAATTATTTCAACCTTTGCTCTGTCCACCTCGATTCCGCGCTCAGAGACCAAGTGTCCAAGAACAATGCCTTCTCGGACCATGAAGTGACACTTCTCCCAGTTCAGCACCAGGTTCACCTCTTTACATCTCTGCAAAACTTTAGAAAGATTAGACAAACAATGGTTGAAAGAAGGGTCATACACAGAAAAGTCATTCATAAATATATCCATAAAGTCCTCATCATAATCTGTGAATATTGCCATCATCGCCCGTTGGAATGTTGTGGGGGGCATTGCAAAGTCCAAAGGGCATCCTCCTATATGCATAAGTTCCATAGGGACAAGTAAAGGTAGTTTTCTCCTAATCATCGGGATGGATTGGAATTTGAAAGAAACTTGAAAATTCATCCAGAAAACAAAAATAAGAATTGTGAGCCAACCAATCTAACATCTAATCAATTAATGGTAAAGGAAAGTAATCTTTTCTTGTAGCAGAGTTCAACTTCCTATAATCGATACACATCCTCCATCCTGTAACTGTGCGTGTGAATATCACTTCATCTGCATCATTCTTAATTACAGTAACACCTCCCTTTTTAGGTACAACATATACTGGGCTCACCCCAAGAACTATCTGATATTGAATATATGACTCCTGCATCCAAAAGTTTGAGCACCTCTTTCTTCACAACATCTTTCATGTGTGGATTGAATCGGTGTTAAAATTCCACATAATGTTTGCTATTTTCTTCTAATAGAATCTTGTGCATGCAAATAGAGTGGTTAATCCCTTTAATATCATTAAGTGAATAGCTAATTACCTTCTTGTGAAGACGGAGTTCTCTAAGGAGTAGTTCAGTTTGCTCTTTGTCCAATTATGCACTTACTATTACCGGGTATGTAGAATTGTCACCTAGAAATTCATATCTCAGTGTGCTAGGTAGTCTTTTGAATTCAAGCTTCTTTTGCCCTCCTTCTTCCTGGTTTTCTTTGGGTTTGGCATCCATGCCTGGGTCGGCATCCAGTAGTGCAGCATACTTTTCAGCTTTGCCTTCAATGTCTCTATCCTCAGTGTTGGTCAAGGCCAATTGCAGTTGATCTACCTCCTTCTTGTAGGGCTCAATTTGCTGTATAGTCTTCTCAACAATGTCTACACTGCAGCATGTACCTACAAGAGAAGGTTTTTTCAAAGAGTCAGAAAGATCAAATTGTATAACATTGTCACCGATGTTCAAATCCAGTTTCTTATTTTTGACATCAATGACAGCACCAGCAGTAGCAAAAAAAGGTCTCCCTAGAATGATAGGGAGTCTGTCATCCTCATCAATTTCTAGAACAATAAAATCTGCAGGAACAAAGTAATTGCCAACTTTAATAGGAATGTCTTCTAAGATACCAACGGGACGATGAACTGATCTATCTGCAAGCTATAAAGAGATATTAATAGTCTTTAAATCACCCAAATCTAGCCTTTTACATAATGACAATGACATAAGGCTGACACTCGCTCCTAAATCGCACAAGGCTCTCTGAAAGGTCATCTCCCCAATTTGGCATGGTGTAGAAAAGCTGCCTGGGTCCTTGAGTTTCTGGGAATCTTGTTCTGTATGATTGCGTTACACTCCTCAGTGAGTTCAACTGTTCCTTGATCTTCCAACTTTCTTGTATTAGACAAGATGTCCTTTAGGAATTTGGCATAGGTGGGCATCTGCAAAAGGGCATCAAAAAAAGGTATGTTAATATAGAGTTTTTTTTTAAAACTTCTAAGAACTTACCAAATTGCTTGTCTAGTTTGGCTTTGATAAGTCTCTGTGGAAAAGGAATTAGAGGTTTGTAAGCAGGTGGCCCCACATAGGTCTGTTCTTCCTCAGTCTGCCCTTACATCTCAGGTGTTGTGCCAAGGTTCAAGTCTCTAGTGTTAGGTGTTGCATCTTCCCCTCTGTCATCAGTTGGCATTTTTGGATCTTCTAGTTGTTTTCCACTTCTAGTGGAGATTGCATTACAGTGCTCTCTCGGATTGATTTCGGGTTGTGATGGAAGTTTCCCTGGTGCCCTAGAGGATGAGCTAGCTTGTTGGGCTAGCTGATTATCCAACATCTTATTGTGAGTTTCCAAGAAATCCATCCTTGTCATCATAAGCTTCATCATATCAGTCCGACTTTCAATTTGCTTACTCAGCTGAGAATCCGTGTTCGGCTTCGGTTGTGGGATGTAATTTCTGGCTTGAAGTCCTAGAGGCTATCTGAAATTTCCTTGTGGAGGTTGTTTGAAATTTCCTTGTGGAGGTTGAGCTTGTGGTGGTGCTTAGCTTGACTACACTGGTTGTGTAGTTCGGTATGAGAAGTTTGGGTGGTTGCACCATCCTGTATTGTAAGTGTTTGAATATAGATTGTTCATCAGATTAAAGTTTCCAACAGCATTGATGTGTTCAGGATGACCTTGGACCAACTGCCCATCTCCCAACTGGCACTCAGCACCTACATGGTCTGCAACTCCACACATCTCACAAGATATAGAATTAACATCAAACGAATTTACAGACCAAGAATCAATTTTTCTAGTCAGAGTATCTACCTTTGCAGTAAGAGTAGTTAAAGTATCAAGTTTGAGTTTACCTATCTTCTTAGAAGGTATACCTCTTTCAGAAGTCCATTGATGATGATTCATTGCCATGTCTTCCAGGAGGTTTATAGCATCTTCAACTACTCTGCTCATTAAGGCTCCTCCAGCTGTAGCATCGACTGTAAGTTTTGTGTTGTAGTCCAACCCATTGTAGAAGGTATGAACTAAAACCCAAGTCTCTATTCCATGGTGTGGGTACATTTTTTACAGTTCTTTGAATCTTTCCCAAGCCTCATATAAAGATTCTCCATCCTTTTACATAAAGCTAGTGATCTGATTTCTAAGTTGAATAGTCTTGGAAGGAGGGAAATATTTAGAAAGAAAGACTTGTGATAATTCTACCCACGTCCTTATTGAAGCTGAAAGTATTGTGTGAAGCCATGCTCTCACTCTGTCCCTTAAAGAGAAGGGAAATAGTCTCAACCTGATAGCATCAGTAGAAACACCATTAATTTTTAATGTATCGCAATATTCTAAAAATATAGCAAGATGCATGTTGGGGTCCTCAAGAGGAAAACCACCAAACTGATGTTGTTGAACCATAGAAAGTAAAGCAGGTTTAATCTCAAAATTATTGGCCTCTACAATAGGCCTAGCAATTCCTGATTGTAATCCATGAACGTAGGGGACAGCATAATCTTGAAGTATTCTGATATTGTTGTTGTTCTCTGCCGGTTGGGGTGCTTGATCATTGTTCATGTATAACGGTATGTGCTCCATCCGGTTTTTGTCTTCCTGTTGCTGAAGTTGTTTAACCTTTCTCCTCCTTCTGAATGTTCGCTCTATCTCAAGATCTATTTCAAAGAATTCACTTGCCCTAAAACTTCTTTGTATAAAAAGATGTCAAACACAGTTATAAAGTTCTAAGGCAGATGATAAGTAGAAAGTAACGAAGTGTAACAGCAAAGTAAGAAAAACTAACTAAAGCTTAGTCTACCAATCCTCAGAAATATACTAATATTAATCGTTGTTCCCCGACAATGGTGCCAAAAACTTGACACATCCCGCAAGTGCACGGTTATGTCGAAGTAATATAAAAGGTTGTCAAACCCACAGGGAACAAGGTTAAGTACTAGAAAGTCTAAGTCTCAATAACTAAGCGGATCATAATAGTATTTTGATGTCAATAAACGAAAACAAGAAATCAAGGTAACTACTGGAAGAGTGTTTATATGAGAGAGATCAGGGCTTTAGTATCTACCACACTGATGAATCTAATTGTGTTAAAGATGATCTATTACATGAATTCACAATTTTGCATAAGGAACCTTCCCTAAGGTACAGGATGCCCCCTCTCGGTGGTACACCCCAATGCATATCTAGAATGATCTCCTACTCTCGCAGTGGATCATTCTAAACAAACCCTATGCGTTCAATGGAAAGTTATGATATCCTCAAATGAAAATCGAGTACTCTTATGGCACGGATTCACAAGTCTTACCAAGGGATTCCACCGACATGATCCTCCTCTCGGTATGAATCGCGTCGGCTAAAATGAAAAATTACACGGCCAAAGCAACATTACGAAATAAGTTCAATAAGGTCAAGATATGCTCATATGAATGATCAAGTAACATAATTAAATTAAGTTTAGCAAATAGAAATCATCAGCGGGCTTCAACCAAGCCCCGAAATAGGTTTTACGCTACAAAATTCATGAAAGTTCGCATAGATCTCTCTAAAATATTCAAAAAATTGCTACAAAATGTTTTTGAGATGAAGGAGAGGATGAACCAAACAAGATCCCCAAAAATCGTGAAGATCTGATGCTCCAATCTCTCGAAATCGCCCCGAAAATGAGTTATCGCAGCTTTCGTCCACGCTCGCCCGTTCGTCAGATGATTTCTTAATGATTAGGAAGTTTCAGAAGGGGCTTTTATATCCTTTGGATTCACCTCTGAGTTAACTTTCCAAAACATGTCCACTTGCCTTATTTGGACATCTCTAGGGCTCAAAATCAAAAGAAATTCGAGTAAAGGTCGGACTGCTTAGTTGCGATCACAGGTGAACCCCTCCGGGTTCACCAGGTGATGAAGTTTACTGTGCAGTTCCTGTCAAGTAAGAATCACCGGTGAACCCCGCTGGGTTCACTAGGTGGTGAAGTGTACTATAGACATCTGCTCAAAATCTCTCTGAAAGAATAACAGTTGAACCCTGCTAGTGAAGTGTTATGTGAGTTTCGGTCATCAATGAAAGCACCGGTGAACCCCGCCGGGTTCACCTGGCTGTATTTCTCAAAGTAACTCCGATTGAGCCCAAATTTGATGAGCAGCTTCATCTTCATGTAAGGAATCACCCCGTGACCTTAAAATCTTCAAAACACTTCAAATTTGAGCGATTTCACCTAAAGTTTCACAAAAACAAGAAAAATTAAAAATTTTGAAGCAATCAAGTAAATAAGTCTCAATGGAGCATAAAAACATTAAAATAGCCTAAATTTATCATGGAATAATACCAAAAATTACTACTAAAATGCAAAGCATCAGCAAGAACACCCAACATATTAAGACGAAAAGCAAAGCGACAACTAAACAATGAAAACTATCAACAACGGAGTTCATCTAATAACAATGAAGATGAATGAAGCAATAACTAAACAAGCAAAAACTTGGGTTGCCTCCCAAGAGCACTAGTTTAAGGTCAATAGCTCAACCCAAAAAGTTTTCAAGTCACCAAATTTGCGGGATCTGAAAGGGTAAGAACAACCCCTTTCTCAACCCGCTCATCCTCGAAGTAATGTTTAAGCCGATGCCCGTTCACAGTGAAGCTTCCTGTGCGCTCTGTCCAAATAGTGATGGCGCCATAAGGTTGCACATGTTGTACTACAAAGGGGCCAGACCACCTTGTTCGAAGCTTCCCTGGAAATAATCGAAGTCTGGGGTTGAAAAGTAACACCTTGTCCCCTACATGAAATTCCTTCTTCACAATGTGTTTGTCATGCCAATGTTTGGTGCATGTCTTGTAGATCTTGGCATTTTCATATACATAAAGGTGCATCTCCTCTAACTCATCAAGTTGTAGCTTTCTCTTCTCGCCGGCACTCTTGAAGTCATAGTTGATTTGCTTGACAGCCCAAAATGCCCTATGCTCAAGTTCAATAGGTAAGTGACAATATTTTCCATAAATGATTTGGAAAGAAGACATACCTAGGGGAGTCTTGTACGCAGTCCTATAAGCCCATAGAGCATCAGGTAATTTTAATGCACAATCCTTTCGTGATCTCGATATAGTTTTCTCAAGTATTTGCTTGATTTCTCTGTTGGAAACCTCTACTTGACCACTAGTCTGAGGATAATAGGGCGTGGCAATCTTGTGTTTTACACCATACTTCTTCAAGAGTACTCTAAACTGCTGCTCGATGAAGTCAGAACCTCCATCACTAATCAAAATGTGTGGAACTCTGAATCAGGGAAAAATTGTTCGCTTCATAAGCTTCATAACGACCCTAGAGTCATTAGTAGCTTCTGCGGAGGCTTCAACCCACTTAGACACGTAGTCGATGGTAACTAGAATGTACCATTTACCACATGAAGATGGGAAGGGTCCCATGAAATCAATCCCCTATATATAAAAAATTTTCACCTCCAATATATTGCTCAATAAAAGTTCATCCCTTTTTGAGATGTTCCCGGTTCGTTGGCAGCCGTCACATGTCAGAGCAAAAATGCTAGGCGTCATGAAAAATAAAAGGCCAAAATAATCCAGACTGTAAGACTTTGAAAGCTGTTTTGGCTGCTGATAGCTATCCGCAAGTGCACGGATTTATCAAAGTAATAAAAGGATATCATTCCTGATGAGGATTGCGTAGCTAAGTACTGACTTCTTAATATGTTTGAATTTAGGTGGAATCAATACTTGGTTGTTCTAACTTCTAAGCACGACACAAACTCAGAACAGCTTTTTAAAGGACTTGAATTCTAAAGCATCGGGAATTCATGGGTTCGCCACACTGATAGACATGAATTGTGTAAAAATAACTCAGTTAATAAACTTATCCATCCTGAAAGGTACTTTTCCTAAGGTACATATCACTTCCTCCCGGAGCATGATACGGTATCTAATTAGATTAACTCCCTACTCTCGTGACAGTTAACCTAACTAGATCCTTTAAGTTCTGTGAAAAGTAGGTTAAACCCTTCAAACGAATCCGAACTACTCCCGTGATCGGATTCGTAGGTTTAATCAAAATAGATCGGACGTTAGCGATTCACCTCTCGGTCCTTCTCACAACGTCTAAGACGTAAAGTTACTTGGCCAGGGTAATTTACAGGATATATGCAATTTCAATCAAATCAGGAAGATAAAATTATATTAAAAGAGAAAAAGTATAAATTAATCCATGCAAATCAGTGGGCTACGCCCAATCAATCACGAAAAGGTATCTACTCGCTCATATTATCAAGAGAATACATGTTTTTGATGAACAAGAATGATTTCATAAGAATCGCAAAGAAATCACAAAAAGGATGATGAAACCGTCTTCTCTTCAGTCTGGAGATGAGGATTGAAGAATCAATCGTCAAAAATCGTATGAAATCTCGCTGGAATATGCTTCGAAATCAAGTCGTCGCCCTTGTTCTCGTCGCCGCTCGTGTTCGTCTGCCAGAAGCTTCTTTAACCCTCCAAAATCAATCTTTTATAGTTGGACCAGTTTAGAACTCATCAGGGAACGGTTCTGCGAAGTCTGGTTCAATTCCGGTTTGAATCAGTGAAGAGATAAGTGAAAAACTCATCGGGCGGAAGTTTTTATGGCCCGTGATATGTTTACGGCTGAGGCCGTAAATGTTTCTGTGTATAATGCTTTCGGTCATAGAAAGTTTCACAGCCCGTGATAGAATTACGGCTTCACCCGTGAAAGTTTCTGTTCATTCCGACACTTAGACGTTTTCAACTTCCGTTCGTCGTCGCGTTCACGGCTGAATCCATATTTACGGCCAAGGCCGTAAAAGTCTCATTCTTTACTGTTTTTGCCCCCAAATTCGTCATAAAGGCTCGTGATCTCCTTGTGAATCATGTTTTGGTTTCAAAACTCTTGAAATCCTTCATTTTTACGTCATTTTACCTACATTTTCAAAAAAATCAAGAAAAGTGAAGATTTCGTGCAAAGTAACGCAAAAGCACTAAAAATAGCATAAAATCATGCAATTAAGCCCAAAATATGATCTAAAATATAGGTGAAAACATGGTGTAAATGCAACTCATCAGCTGCCCCGGCGTGTCCTCTATACGATGAAGAATGGCAATGTGTCAGCACATCTTGTATCTCTGCCTCTGGTATGCATCGTCTGTACAATCCATCAGCACATCGCCGATATAGATAAGGTTCATCCCAGTAATAGGATTTCATATCATGTACGAACTTTTTCTTCTTCTGAAAAGTAAGATCAAAGAGAAGAATGTTAGAAACAAGATAATTCACAAAATCTATATACCATGGCACTTGCTGTTCCAAAAGAGCATATAGATGTTTTTCAGGGAATGCATCATTGATTTCCAACTCATCATCAATTTTCTTTTCAGCATCTCATTCTAGCCTGGAAAGATGATCAGCCACAAGGTTCTCACTCCCCTTCTTGTCTCTAATCTCAATATTAAATTCTTGTAAAAGAAGAATCCATCAGATAAGTCTTGGCTTGGCATCCTTTTTGTTACTCAGATATTTGATAGCTGCATGATTAGTAAAAATAATTACTTTCGAATTAACTAAGTATGAACGAAACTTATCGAAAACAAAAACTATTGCAAGTAACTCTTTTTTTATAGTGGCATAATTCATCTGTGCATCATCAAGTGTTCTACTAGTATAATATATAGCATGCAGCTTTTTGTCCTTCCTTTGTCCCAATACCACCCCCACAGCTTGGTCATTAGCATCACACATGAGTTCAAAAGGTAGGGACCAGTCTGGAGGTTGGATTATAGGCGCAATTATCAAAGCCTCTTTGAGTTTTACAAAAGCTTCCTCACATTCTCTGTCAAAACAAAGAACGAATCTTTAGCTAGAAGATTAGTTAAGGGGCGAGCTATTTTAGAGAACTCTTTGATAAATCTTTTATAAAAACTAGCATGTCGTAGAAAACTTCTAATTCCCTTCATTGTTGTAGGCAGCTTCAGATTTTTGATAACTTCAACCTTTGTTCTATCCACCTCGATTCCGCGCTCAGAGACCAAGTGCCCAAGGACTATACCTTCCTGGACCATGAAGTGGCACTTCTCCTAGTTCAACACTAGGTTCACCTCTTCACATCTCTGTAAAACTTTAGAAAGGTTAGATAAACAATGATTGAAAAAAGAGTCATACACAGAGAAGTCATCCATGAATATATCCATAAAATCTTCATTGTAATATGCAAATATCGCCATCATTACCCCTTGAAATGTCGCAGGGGCATTGTAAAGCCCAAAGGGCATTTTCCTATATGCATAAGTACCATAGGTGCAGATAAAAGTTGCTTTCTCCTGATCGTCTGGATGGATATGAATTTGGAAGAAACCTGAAAATCCATTCAGAAAATAAAAGAATTATGAGCAAGTCTATCTAACATATGATCAATGAATGACAAAGGAAATTGATTGTTTCTTGTAGCAGAATTCAACTTCCTGTAGTCGATACACATCCTCCATCATGTGCCTGTTCGTGTGGGTATCAACTCATCAAAATCATTTTTAATTATCGTAATACCTCCCTTTTTGGGTATAACATGTACCGGGCTCACCCAAGAACTATCTGATATGGGGTATATGACTCCTAAATCCAAAAGTTTGAGCACCTCCTTCTCCACAATATCTTTCATATGAGGGTTAAGTCGGCGTTGAAATTCCACAGAAGGCTTGCTATTTTCCTCTAATAAAATCTTGTGCATGCAAATAGAGGGGTTAATTCCCTTAATGTCATCAAGTGAATAGCCAATTACTTCTTGTGAAGTTAGAGTTCTCCAAGGAGTAGTTCGGTTTGCTCTTTGTTCAATTCAACACTAACTATTACCGGGTATGTAGAATTGTCACCTAGGAATTCATATCTCAATGTGCTAGGTAGACTTTTGAATTCAAGCTTCTTCTACCCTTCCTCTTCCTGGTTAACTTCGGGTGTTGCATCATGGGTCGGAATCAAGAAGTGCAGTGTACTCTTCGGCTTTCCCTTCAATGTCTTGTTCTTTGGTGTTGGTCTGGGTCAATTCAAGCAGATCTACCTCCCTCCTATAGGGTTCAATTTGCTGCACAATTTTCTCAACAATGTCCACACTACAGCATGTACTTGCAAGAGAAGGTATTTTCAAAGAATCAGACAAATCAAACTGTACAACATTGTTACCAATGTTTAAATCCAATTTTCCATTTTTGACATCATGATTGTACCAGTTATAGCAAGAAAAGGTCTCCCTAGAATGATAGGGAGTCTATCATCCTCATCAATTTCTAAAACAACAAACTCAGCAGGAAAATAATCTCCAACTTTTATGGGCATATCTTCCAAAATACCGACGATCAAACAAATCAAACTGTACAACATTGTTACCGATGTTTAAATCCAATTTTTTGTTTTTGACATCATGACTGTACCAGCTATAGCAAGAAAAGGTCCACCTAGAATGATAGGGAGTCTGTCATCCTCATCAATTTCTAAAATAACAAAATTAGCAGGAAAATAATCTCCAACTTTTATGGGCATATCTTCCAAAATACCGACGGGACGGCAAACTGATCTGTCTGCTAACTGTAAAGAAATATTAGTACTTTTCAAATCTCCTAAATCTAGCCTTTTACATAAAGAAAGAGGCATAAGACTGACACTCACTCCTAAATCACATAAGGCTCGCTAGAAAGTGATCTCCCCTATCTGGCAGGGTATGGAGAAGCTACTTGGATCTTTGAGTTTCTGGGGGAGTTTGTTTTGTATTATCGCGCTGCACTCCTGAGGAGTGCAATAGTTCCTTATTCTTCCATATTTCTTTTGTTAGACAAGATGTCCTTCAGAAATTTGGCATAGGTAAGCATCTGCAAAAGAGCCTCAATAAAATGTATGTTAATATATAGTTTCTTAAAAACTTCAAAAAACTTACCGAATTGTTTGTCTAATTTGGCTTTGACAAATCTCTGTGGAAAAGAAATTAGAAGTTTGTAGGCAAGTGGCCCCACATAGGGCCATTCTTCCTCAGTCTGCTCATGTGTCACTAGTGTTATCTCATGGTTCAGATCTCTTGTGTCAAGTGTTGCATCTTCTCCTCTGTCATCAGTTGGCAACTTCAGATCTTCTAGTTGTTTGCCACTTCTAGTGGAGATTGCATTGCAATGCTCTCTCGGGTTGACTTCAGGTTGTGATGGAAGTTTCCCTGGTGCTCTAGAGGATGAGCTAGCTTGCTGGGCTAGCTGATTCTCCAACATTTTATTGTGGGTTTCTAATGAATCCATTCTTATCATCATGAGTTTCATCATATCAGTTAAACCTTCAATTTGCTTCCTCAGTTGAGAATCTATGTTCGGCTTCTGTGGTGAAATATAGTTTCTGGCTTGAAACCGAGGTGGTTGCTTATAATTCCCCTGTGGAGGCTGTTCGAAATTTCCTTGTGGAGGTGCTTGTCCTGGTTGCAACGGTTGGGTAGTTCGGTATGAAAAGTTTGGATAGTTGTGCCAATCTGGATTGTAAGTGTTGGAATAGGGATTATTCATGGGATTAATATTTCCAAGTCTCTATGCCATAATGTGGACACATCCTCTGTAACTCCTTGAATCTATCCCAAGCCTCATGTAATGACTCTCCATCCTTCTGCATGAAGCTAGTTATCTAATTCCTCAGTTGTATTGTCTTGGAAGGTGGGAAATACTTTGAGAGGAAGGCTTGTGACAGTTCTCCCCATGTTCTTATGGAAGCTGAAGGCAATGTGTGCAGCCATGCTCTTGCTCTATTCCTTAAGGAAAAAGGGAATAATCTCAACCTGATGGCATCATTAGAAAAACCGTTAATTTTCAGCATGTCACAATATTCCAAAAAAAATTACAAGATGCATATTGGGGTCCTCTAGAGGAGAACCACCAAATTGATGTTGTTGAACCATAGAAAGTAGAGCATGTTTAATCTTAAAATTGTTGGCTTCTACAGTTGGTCTAGCAATTCCTGGTTGCAGTCCTTGAACTAAGGGGGCAGCATAATCTCTCAGTGCTCGATTATTGTTGTTCTCCACACCTTGAGGTGCTTGATCATTGTTCAGGTTCAGAGATATATGCTCCATTTGAGTTTGGTCTTCTTTTGCCTGAAGCTGCTTGAGTTTCCTTCTTCCTCTGAACGTCCTCTCTATCTCAAGATCAATTTCAAAAAATTCACCTGCCCTCAAACTTCTTTCCATAAAAAGATGTCAAACACAGTTGCAAAGTTTTAAGGCAAGCAACAAAAAGGAATTAAGGCAGAAAGCAATAAAGTAACATAATTAACTAAAGCTTAGTCTATCAATCCTAAGAAATATATTAATATTAACCGTTGCTCCCTGGCAACAGTGCCAAAAACTTGACATGTCCCGCAAGTGCACGGTAATGTCGAAGTAATACATAACGTTGTCGAACTCACAGGGAGCAAGGTTAAGTAATAAAAAGTCTAAGTCTCAATAGCTAAGTGATTCAAAGCGGGGTTTTTGCAATCAGTAAGCGAAAATAAGAAATCAAATGCAGCAACGAGGAGGTTATCTATATGAGAGAGATCGGGACTTCGGTATCCACCACACTGATGAATCTAACTACATTAAAATGGATATATTACAAGAATTCGTAATTTCACAAAAGGAATCTTCCTAAGGTACAGGATGCCCCCTCTCGGTCGGTACACCCTGGTGCTTATCCAGAACGATTTCCACTCTCGCGGTGGATCGTTCTAAATAAACTCAATGAGTTTAAGGGAAGATTATGATGCCCTCGAGTGAGATTCGAGCACTCTCATGTCAAGGACTCGCAAGTTTTACCTAAGAGATCCACCGACACGATCCTCCTCTCGGTCAAAATCGCGTCGACTACCACACATACTACACAGCCAAAGCATATGCTCATACAAACTTCAAAATAATAGAATAATATAAGATTGTATGAAAGAGTTCATCAGTGGGCTTCAACCAAGTCCCGAAAAAGGGTTTTATGCTATATAATTCATGAAAGCTCACATAAATCTCTCTAAAATGTCAGGAAAAATATTACAAAACATTTTTGAAGGGAAGGAGATGATGAACCGAATAAGATCCCCAAAAATTGTGAAGATCTGATGCTCCAATCTCTCGAAATCACCCCGAAAATGTTGTGTCGCCTGGTCTGTTCGCCCTCGCCGCTTCGTGCACCGATTGCTCAATAATTAGGCAATTTTAGAAAGGGTTTTTATATTATTTAGATTTTCCTCCCTCTTAGGTTTCCAAAATATATTTTCTTGCCTTTTTTGGATTTTTCTAGGGTTCAGAATCGAGGAAAAACCGAATGGGGGTTGGTCTGCAAAGTTACGATCATGGGTGAACCCCGCCGGGTTCACCAGGCTATGAAGTCTTCTATGAGGTTTCTGTCGAGTAAGAATCACCGGTGAACCCCGCCACCCCTGGCGGGGTTCACCAGCCAGTGAAGTGTATTGTAGATTTCTGCGCAAATTTCCTTAGAGAAATCACGGGTGATGAACCCCGCTGGGTTCACCAAGCAGTGAAGTCTTCTGTGAACTTTCGGACATCCGGTGAAAGCACCGGTGAACCCCATCAGGTTGGGGGTTCAAAGTAGCTCGGATTGGGCCCAAATTTGACGTGCAGCTTTCTCTTCTCGTAAGGAATCACCCCATGACTTTAAAATCTTTAAAAGACTTCAAAATTGGGTGATTTTACTTGAAATTTCAAAAAAATGAGAAAAAGTGAAAATTCCGAAGCAATCAACTAAATAAGTCTAAATAGAGTATAAAAATATTAAAATAGGTCTAGATTTGAGATGAAATAATACTAAAAATTACTTTTAAAATGCAAGGCATCACCAAGGCTTCCATTTGAATATTGGAACCTTGAATCCCTCCATACTATTGCTTCCATGATCGGTAAGCCGTCTGAGTTGATGATCAGACCGTTCTGGGCACAAAGTGTCTTACATGTGCCTTCTCAACCTTTCTCTGTACAGCAACCTTACCACTCCCGTCCCATCCATCAACTCTCTGACCGTTCTGGGCACAAAGTCATTGCGGCCCTACCCATCAAATTTTCAACTTCTGCTGACGTTCCTCCCTTGTGAATCTCCACCTCAACGTCTTCCAGTTTTGGGATCCAGGCCATCTGATCCAGGTCTTTCGGATCTAGCTCCTTCTGAAGTTGTTGAGCCGTTTAAGACTTCAAATCCTTTTAAGCTTTTGGACCCTTTTCCTAAGCCTCCAGACTTGAACCCTAAGCCACCAAACCCTATCACCAGCTCTACATCATTTCCCTTTTCCCTCAATTTGAAATCCACTGATAATGTCCAAGCCTTGCAAGGCTTGCCTTATGCCAATTTTTAGCACCTTGGAAGGGAATCCGTCTCCCTCCACTGAGGACCCTACAGCTTTGGAAAGTGTTGATCCTAATTCCACTTTGGTGCTCTTTGAGCGTAGACATGAGGAGCCTCCCTGCCCGGAGCGCTCTACCACCCAATCTTCTCGGCTTTATAGTGCATAAAGATGCTAAATACAAGCAGTCTAAATCTACCCTTGGGTTGGGTAGTAAAAAAAAAAGAGCTCTAACTCTCCTTTCCTATTCATCATGAATATTTTTTCCTAGAATTGTAGAGGTGCCGGATGCCGGAATGTTCGGGATCATCTAAATATGATTAAACATACTTACAGGCCATCTCATTATTGCCTTGCAGAGACTCATCTTGAGGTTCAAGAGGAGCCCCAGCTAACTAAAACCCTTGGAAGAAGATGGTCTTCCTTCTTTGTTGATTCAACTAGAGCCTCAGATGGTATCTCTCTCTCTTGGTTACATTCTGCCCTCGATGTTAAGGTAATATCCTCAACTTCCCAAATTATTCATGCTATTATCATTATGCCTAATGTGAAACCTTGGTAGCTTTCTGTGGTTTATGCTAGCACTAACTATATTACTAGGAATATCCTTGGGATGGTCTTGTTGATTCTCAGCTATCCAACATCCCTAGTTAATTTGCAGTGACTTTAATGACATCCTTAATTTTTTGGATAAATTAGGAGGGCGGAAGTTCACTATCAACTCTTCAACCCATTCCTGCGAAACCTCATACATTCTATTGGTTTCCATGATCTTGGTTTTACTGGTCCTCCTTAAACTTGGTCCAATAATAGAAAGGGTTTGAGCAAAATCCTCACCAGCATTGATCATGCCTTTGCCACTCCTGACTGGCTTAACTTGTTTGGTTCCTGTATGATTTCCCATCTTCCTAGAGGTATCTCTGACCACTCTCCTCTTGTTATTTATGTTAAGCCTTCTCATAGTGTTAAGAAAAGAATCTTCAGATTCCAACCTTTCTGGGTGGATTATAAAGATTCCAACCTTTCTGGGTGGTTTATAAAGATGCCAATCTCATTATTAACACTTCCTGGTCTCATCCTAACTTCCAGGAAGGCCAGGACTCTGATTTCTCCAAAAGATTCAATCTCCTTAGACATAAGCTCTCGGCTTAGCATAAGTCAAATGTGGGGAACCTAACCAAGTGTTTAAATAACACTTGGGAGGAGATCCGCAATTGGCAAATTGTTGAGTCCGCTAGACATCTGACTACTCATGAGGAAACTAACCTGTTCTCTCTTACAAACAAAGCCATTACTCTATCTAGGCAAATCAATTTAAAGTGGTGGACTCTTGCTAAAGCTAAGTGGTTAAAAGAGGGGGATGGTAATACCAGGTTCTTTCATCGTCTTGTCTCTTTAATAGTTAGAACCAATACTATTCTCTTCCTTCTGAATGAGTATGGCCCCCCTCTTACTGAGGTTCAGTCCATTCTCAATATGTTTACTGACTACTATTTTGATCTTTGGAATCCTAGGAGGTTAATTGTTCCGAATACTGCTCAAACTCTTCAATCTTGTGCTAGATATAGACACTGTTTTCATATTGATCAGAATGTTGGGGCCACTCTTTTGGCCCCCTTTATGTCTTCTAAACTCAAGCTTGTAGTTTCTTCTATGCCGAAAGGTAAAAGCCCGGGGCATGATGGCTTCACTGGGGATTTCTATAAGCATTTTTGGAATACTGCGGAGCCAGATTTCATTGCCCTTATGCTTAACTTCCACAGAACTAACTACATCCCTCCCACTTGGGGCCACACTCATATCATTTTTATTCCCAAAATCCTTAGCCCTAAGGTTGTTAAAGATTATAGGCCCATTTCGCTTTGCAATGTCTCTTATAGTATTCTAGCCAAGGTTTTAGCTAATAGGATCAAACCTTTTCTCCACTCTATCATTAACATTGAACAAACTGCATTTGTGATGGGCAGAAATATCCATGATAGTATCCTCACTCTTCAGGAACTTGCTCACACCATGCATAACTCTAAGGGCAAATATCCCCACACTTTACTCAAAATTGACCTGGAGAAAGCTTTTAACAAAGTTTTTTGGAATGCTATATATAATGGGCTTAGAGTCTTAAATTTCCCTCTTCCCTTTATCAATTGGATTAAGGCTTGTGTTGAGTCTCCTAAGTTTTATTGTGTTGTCAATGGAACTCAGTCTCCTTATTTCTCTAGTAAGTGTGGTATCAGGCAAGGGGACCCGCTCTCTCTGTATTTATTCGTCATTGTTACTATTTGTTGAGTATTATGATTAAGGAGAAGGTGGACCAAAAAATGATCACTCCTTTTAATATAAGAGGTGGGGCTAAGATCTCTCACTTGTTGTATGTTGACGATCTCATCCTCTCCTTCCATGCCAATCCTAAATCTTGCTGGCACATCAAACACTGCCTCTCTGTTTTCTTCCAAATTTTTGGTCTTACATTAACTTAAACAAATCTAATATGTTCTTCCCTGAGTCTTGTTCTATTCATACTCGATGGCTGATTCTTCGTACTTTCCAAGTGAGAGAAATGTGATGTGTTATATTTGATGAACTTGTGACTTATGTTATGTTTCATATAATATATTATGTAATATTTTATATTTGTTGTCCATGTGATATGTTATATTTATTGAAGCTATGATGTTTAATATTTGTTGAACTTGTAATGTTTTATTTGTTTGTTAAGGCCCTGTTTTCTTGGACGGAATCTATAGGAAAAAAGAAAAAAAACACATTGAATCTAGTAGGAAATGCTACTAAATTCAATATAGTTTCCTTTCTTTTCCCTGTGGATTCCATCCAAAAAAACAGGGCCTAAGAGTATATCCATTATTTAATATTTATTATTGATTACTTATGTTATGTTGTTATTTGTATAGATATGGATGGTCACAATAGTTATAGTGATGCTACACAAGGGTTTGGTGATTTGGAGGATCTTATGATGAAACAAACCCATTGTGGAATGTGATTAATTATATTGTACTTGCTATGAATGAGTATTACTTATCATATGTACATAAGTCCACTTGTATGGTATCATCCCATTCAGGTATAGGATGGATGAGAGAAATAATACAAGGACACTTAGAAAGGTGTTGAAAAATGATGTGGATGGAGCAAAATAAATTTGTACAATTGTGTCATTTTTTAGAGAACTCATATAATTTGAACCTGTCAAAGCACATATCTATTTATGAAAAAGTTGGGCTTTTTCTCTATATATTAGCAAGGGGGCATCGAATAGGCAAGCACAAGAAAGATTTTAACATTCGGGGTGAAACTATAAGTAAAATCTTCCATGAGGTGTTGAAATCAGTGTGTAACTTGTAAAGGTTATGATAGAGCCCACTGATAGAGAATTTAGAAATACTTCACAAGAAATATTTTATGACAATTGTTATATGACTCATTTTAAGGTAAATTATGTTATCACATTCAAATTTTATATGTTTGATATTATTTTATACAAATCCTCGTGTTTTTTTAATAGGATTACATTAGGGTTATTGATGGAACACATATAGATGCAGTCATTCCATGCATGATCAGTTGCGATTTTATAGGAAGAAATGGTCGACCAACCCAAAACATGGTAGCTATATGTTCCTTTGATATGAAATTTACATATATACTAGCTGGGTATGAAGGTACAACTCATGATGCACATGTTCATTCCAAAGCATTGACTTTAAATTTTCCAAAACCTCCTCCAGGTACGATACAAAATTTTAACTTTTATTCTTTTTCTATGAAAGACTACAATTGCTAATTATATTTTTATTTGAAATTTATAGGAAAATATTATTTGTTTGATGTCAGATACTCACAAATAAGTGGGTATCTTGGCCTATACAGAGGAGTGAGATATTATTTTCAAGAATATCAACAAGGGCATTCACTATGAGGCCTTAAAGAAGTATTTAATAAAACACATTCTTTTCTTAGAAGTTGTATTGAACAGACTTTTGAAGTGTGACAGAAGAGGTGGAATATTTTCCGCGATATATCGTCGTTTGCATTTGAGACTCAATTTAAAATTGTAGTTGCATTAATGATACTACATAATTATATTAGGTAAACAACGACATCTGATGAGATTTTTCAAGACTGTGATACTAATATTGATTTCAGTATTGAGGCTGATCTAGAAGTTAGTGAGAAAGTTGTTAAAGAGCAAATAAATATTATTCAAATAGATATGCAGCGTAATCAGATTGCTCTAAGTCTAATGGCATAATATGTGTGATTTAAACACATTTACAATGGTTTGTTATTAGTATGAATGCTGTTGTAATAAAGTGCAACATCTTTTTGATATGTAATATATAATTTATTATTTTGGTTAGATGGTACAGTTATAAATTATATGAGTTTGGATTTACTTTTCAATTTTATACTTGAAAAGTTCATATTGTTCTATACTTGTGATGTATTATGGTTACTATATATTATGTTGTTATATATATATATATATATAATAATGTATATAATATAAGGGGAACTCTTGTAAAAAAATTTAGGATTAGTCACCTTAAAGATGAAATTCACACATGTAATAGCTTAAAAAATATATATATTATTGTATTATATAATTCTAAAATTTATATATGCTTTCATATTAGAAAAAATTATTTTTATTGTAATTTATAATTATATGTATTTATAAATTTTTCAGTTAATAGAATCAAACAGTACAACAGAGCAGAGAGCGAAGGGCGAAGCCGAGAGACAGAAATTGGGAGTTAGGAGCCAATCGCCAAAGTCGAGAGTCGGTCGTCAAAGCTCGGAGCAAAGTCAAAAGAGGAAAAGTCAAACTTGAGTAGAGGAGTGGAGAGACGAGAGAGAGAGAGAGAGGGGGGGGGGGTCAAATTTGATGATACACGTGTAAGCATTTTAGCAGTTCACCGCATAATTGAGTAGGTAATGCCACTGCTTTTAGCATTTTCCGGTAGTTCACCACCTAATTGAGTAGGTAATGCCACTACTTTCAGCATTTTCCGGCAATCGGCATCTTCTGCAAATGAATCCTGGTAGTAGAGCGTAATTTTAGGGATGATAACGGGGCAGGTCGGGGTCGGGTTTTGTCATTTCTGATTCGGCCCCGACTTTTCCAAATCCATCCCCGACCCGACCCCAACCCCAAATCCGACCTCGACCTCGACCCCAACCCCAAACTCGATCCCGACCCCGACCCCGACCCCAACCTTGACCTCGACCCCGACCCCGAACCCGATGGGTATAGAAAACCCAACCCTGCAGGGAAACTCGACCTCGATCGACCTAAAAAATAATTATATATTATAAATAATTATTTTAAAAATAATTTGTATTATATATTCATAATATATAAATAAAAATATTTTACACAAACTATGCAATCATTTATACATAAATAATAATAATAATAATTAATAAAGCATCAAATTATTATAAATTTAGTAATTAGATTATAATTAAAAAGGGATAAATTTATCATTATATTTTTTTGGAATGGGTACCTTAATTCTCATACCTGACCTCGACCTGACTTTATCTTATCGGGTTTTCTTGTTGACTTCGGGTCGAGGTCGGGGATGGATTTTCTTGCTATCCCTAGTCATTTCCTGATGCAAGTGAACAAAATGTATATTCCATAACTAAACAAATAGTTGAGATGGTTGAGTTGGTCTAAGGCGCCAGATTAAGGTTTTGGTCCGAAATGGTGTGGGTTCAAATCCCACTCTCAACATTGAAATTTTTTTTTATTCAAAATTTTTTTGTTTCCCATTTAGATTTCTGAAAATGAGTAGTATTTTTATCATTCTTTTTTTGAAATCTTTTCTGTTACTGAACACTTTACGTCTTTTTTTCCCTACTGTTTCGACTCCATTATACATTACTGAAAATCAGTATTCTATTTTATTATTGTTTTCCCAATCTTTTTATTTTTCAACAGTTCTCCAGGATAAAATTTCATTTGTATTAAAATGTAAAAATTAAAAATATTTAATTAAAATAAAAGAATTAAATAAGTTGAAAATAAAAAGAAAGTATGTATTATAGTGGACTATAGTAATATAGTAAACATATTACTAAATATATATACTTAATTAGTTTGGGTTCGAGTATGAATTCGGGATGAGTTTAAGAATCCCCAAATTATTTAGATAGAGTGAATATTTGACTAATGTGTAAGCGAAACTATTATATGAAATGTCAAATATGATATTTTGAATTTAGATAATGATGTAATTTAAATTATTTTAACTTATGATGTTATTTTTTTGATATTGGAATGTTGATAGCATTTAAGGTCATTATGTGATTTTAATATATTTTAAATTATAATTATGATGTTATTAAATCGCAATAGGTTTGTTGATATTTATAATCATTATAGTTATTGGAGACATGTGGTTTGTAAATAATTTAATTTGTTTTAATTACGATTAGTAGATAATTTATCTCATACATAGGATAGGTCAAGTCAATATATGACATAATTTATCTCATACAAATGGTACATTTAAAAACAAGTTATCATGGTCATATAAGGTTAGGTTTATAAATAACCTATTTAATAAATATGTTGTTAAGTCATTGTCAAATTACATGTTAGTATATAACTCGTTTATTAAATGAGTCACTTATGCATAGTGAAATCAATTTATTAATATAGTCATAATGAGTCATAAATGAATTATTTATGACCTTAGATCCAAATTAAATTATAATGAAAACTTTGTGCAATTAATTTAAAATTTTAAGTAAAACAAGAATAATTATAGAAATTAGTAGCTGTTTTATAATAATTTAAATTAAATAGAGTGATTTGTAGACATGAGAACTATAAAAAATTGGAAAAAATATAAATTATTTTTAAAACAGTAAAGTTCTAATTAGTAAAAAAAAGATTAAAGCTATACATGTTAATAATATTAACCAAATAAAAGTGAAGTATTTCATAATTCATAATAGATAAATATATTTTAAAAAAAAACGAAAGAAAAAGTATAAGGGTTATGTATATTTTGAAAATTATAGGGACTATAAATTACAAATATAGAGATAAATTTCTCCTATATGTGAATTTCATTAGTCATTATTACATTTTTAATAAATTTATCTTAAGGGCTCTGATTTATTAATATTTAACTTAATTTTGATATAATTATTAATTAGTGTCTCTTCCTGTCGCTGGCACGATGGTTGATCCTTCTCCTCCTTCGCGTAAGGGCAAATTCGTGATTTCAGCATACAATCATATGTTACAGTCAAACCATCACCAAACTCTACCGTCCATTTCGACCGCACTCGCCGTTGAAGAAACACAATAATAACACACGGAAGACCAGCGTAACCCAAATCGCAAACGAGAAATCTCGAAGGGATGTCGTCTGAGTTCGATGCATTCAGCCACGACCTCGAGGAGGAGACGGTCGCCGCCGCTCCGCCTGGCTCCGACCGCCCTTTCGACGACGGCTACCTCGGTTATGACCCCCGCCTCCCCTCCCAGCGCTACGATGCCTACTCCTTCTCCGCCGACGAGCACGCGAAAGACCCCTCCGAGTACGATCTCCCTCCCGCCCCCGACGGCGGGTACGGGTTCCACCCCGAGGAGATCTCCGTCGATTACCAACACGGCGGCGGCGGGAGCATGCCCGCCTCGCCGGACGCGTACGGATTATCGCACGCGCCATCGCCGTTCTTGACGCCGGAGGCCGAAGAAAAAGCCTTCGTCCCGGAGCAGAATGGCGAGATCTTCACCTCCGACGGGCCGATGCTTCCCGACCCAGATCAGATGCGGGAGGAAGGGTTCCTTCGACGCGAGTGGCGCCGGTTAGCGTCTTTCCTTTTAGATCCAAGCTCTGTTATGTTGTTGATCTTTTGATTACGTTGCGTTAACAATTTCTAGAACGGAGGTTGCGGAATTGATTTACCTGATTGAGTGGTGTTTACGGTGCTATAGATGGTTATAAGATCTCTATAGTTGGTTAGCTTCTTCTGGTTGGTGTTTTGATCTATGATCTCATTCTCCCTTTTGCTCTATCTGAGATATCACCAGCTATTACCTTGAGTTATTTATTATTGTTGTTCGCTATGTCGATTTGAACTTTTACTCTCTTATGAAAGTTTAAATATATTTATATGTTTTATTTCATCTCTAAATTTTTGTACCTGGATATTACGTGTGTACTTGGTAAGTGCTCTTTTTGCAGGCGAATGTGGAGAAGTCATTGATGGTAGTGTCGCTGTCATTGTTTATTTAGATCTATAATCACTTCCTAATTTTTCATTCATCCTTTTTATAGTTTAGCAGTTGGAGACTTCCCTTTTTAGCATAACAATAGGGGCGGTTTTAGTTACTTAGTCCTGTTCACCATTTGGCAGTATGTCATATTTGGGTGGAGGCTGTTCATTCATAAAATGCTGAGAACATTTTATGAAAGTGACCTTCACGGCAATACCTACCGTTTCTGTTGCCTATTTTTGCTGAAGCATGGTGTAGGAATATTTTCTACCAAAAGAACAACTAAGGAAAATAACGAAGAACATCAGTTTCAAAATTTTCTGGATACTGTAAAAAAAAAATTCTGGATACAGATTTTAGAGCTTCTCAAGATATCTAATGGGTTGATAATTTAATTTCTAGTTCATTTGTTATCTGCTTCTTGAAATGTATGTGTGATCTGCTTAGGATGGCTTCAGTAAGTCGGTTCTTTGTAACACTACTTTTCTACAGTGTTGTTCTCTCGTACAATGTTCTGGATTCCTGTCAAAGGTGATTAATTTATGGTACTTAGAAATGTTATGCAGGAAAACAAACATTTAGTTAATTATATAAATTACAAATGTTATATCATACACAAAACAGTCTTCAGTATATTGCATTTTAATTAAATATCTACTTTACTATAATTAATGCATTTTAAATTAAGTACGCATATTTATAGTTTAGAATTTATGCCCTTCCTCACATATCAGTGTGTGAAACCATCCTTCTAGAAGAATTACCTGGCTATTTTTGGTCTTGTAAATTTATAAGAGGTCCATTCAAGGATGTTTAGATCCTTCAGTTGTTCTTTTTTCTTGCATTTATTTGTACGGTAGCAATTAGCACAATGTTTCTTTGACAACAACTTATAATATAGTATGAACTTCTTCTTACTTAATCATAAATGTCATTTTGTGTGGTCTTTGAATGAATTTTGTAACATCCTCGTTTTTTTCAATGGTGAGTTGTATTGCCTCACCCTCCTTAGTTCTAGAGATGTCATGGCATAAGAGCTCCAACCACTTCCTGGAAAGGTCTGAAATGAAATTGTTTGAGTTTGAAGAGTCAAAAGAGGCTCTAGCAAAGGCAGCATAAACTCGTGCTTTTAGTTTCCATCATTCAAATCTTTTAGATATGAGAAGACTAATATCTGTACTCCAAAGGCATATAATTATGGAAATCTTGTCAAAACTCCATCAATGAACCTAAGGTACCTTAATCTCTCAAGTTAGGTTTCTTTGTTAGGCCTTGCATAGCCCGTGTCACTTAGCGGACTTACCAAGAGTTCATTATTCAATGGAAATAGATTATACTTAACCTGATTGGTTACTATACAAGACAAAATCAGTTGCCCCTTTTTTCTTGATGGTTTACTCTTGGCCCAGTAGAGAATATTTCACATTTAAGCAAGGGTATAATTGAAGAAGTTGCTACTTTAAGAGGCAAGAGGTCAGCAATCAACAATCACAATTTTTATTAAACAGCAAGGGAAATGCTCTTAGATTCTTGTCTATGAAAATGAAATCTCAGATGATGCTGTCCAACAAGTGCAGCGTACATCAGGCTTTGCACTTCGGGTATTGATACTAGCTGCAGCTAAGCCAAATATGACAATGTCCAAAAACAAATACTTGCAATTTGTCATTGATAACTCCTCCTTCCTAGATGACTTGTTTGCTTTATATTAAGAAGTCTAAGCATCCTCATGCTTGCAACTATTGACTCTTTTTGTTGCTTTAGTTGCTTTGTGTACTATTTATTGCAATTTATTTGTATCTGTTCGAAATAGATCTATGTTGGGGAAAACCGCCAATAAATAGATTTTTAACTATAATAAACGCAGTGGAAATGTTGTCTGAAATTGATTTTCCTTTTTTAGAGGATAAAATTTTTATTTTTGAAGGGTGTGAGGTTAGTGATTGATAGAGTGTTTTGCCCTTTATCCCACACAATGACCCCTTGAACACCACCTCGCTTTGCACTTAGTGCTAGTCTAGGAGAAAGGATCAAGCCTTGGCCTTCCTTGGAGCTCACAGTCACACGGAGGAGGGGAGGTAACGGCAAGAGGGGAGAAGAGATGCGTTCTTATTTATACTAAGTACCGGCACCTCTCCTTATACAGCATGGTGGACTGCCCCTTCACAATTAATTTCTGCTGGAGTTGTTGGAAATAATCTGAGAGAGGGCTTCATTATGGGTGGCATTGTTCTTAGTATCTGATAGGATTCAAGATGGAACCCTCCCTCAAGCCACCAGATGGTGACGAGTTATCTCTCGAAAGAACCCAAAACTCACAAATCAAAAACCTTAACTATCCTCTCCATCCCTCACTCCCCATATAAATACCTCTTAGTCTATTCAATCTCATTCATGAATGTCTCCACATTAAATCCTCATTCATGAATGTCTCTTGGTATTCCACATTAAATCTCATTCATGAACGTCTTCACATTAAATCCTTATTCATGAATGTCTCTTGGTATTCCACATTAAATCTCATTCATGAATGTCTCCACATTAAATCCTCATTCATGAATGTCTCTTGGTATTCCACCATCCTTTTCCCTCACTATTGGGCTTGGGCCCTCTCCTCGTGTAAATCTTCCACTGGGCCTAAGCTGGTCCATCTGTAACAATTTGTCCCCCACCAGAAGAAGTCTTGTCCCCAAGACTAGTCATAAATGTTGGGAACTGTGTACGGACAACTATCTCGTCTTCCCTCGTAGAATTCTAACCATCTAGTGGAAGAGCAAGTCGATACGAAGAATTTTCTGGACCCACGATGAGCTGGCCGGAAGCACCAACCGGCCTTGGTACAGCTTGTGCCTCCTCCACGGTGAGAGGCTGCTCAAAATTTATTTAAGAAAACTATAGCTTGTGCCTTCTCCAGGGTCCCAAGTTGCTCGAGCGTCTCCTTCTAGCAGGGTCTTTCTCCTCATCTTCTGCTAGGATCATGAGTCTCAAGCCGACGCGTCGGCACCATGCTTTTTGCTCACCTCCCGTGGGGCCCCAATCCCCCCATACATCAACTTCCTCTTCAGGCCCCTCGGCCCATCCAGCTTCTCCAGGGTACGCACGCTGCTGTGGCGCGTAGCTGTGCATACCGTCTCGTGGCAGCCCGCCGCGAGCTTGCGCTGCCCGCCTCGCCCCAGCTGCTGCACGCTGGCCCAGATGCGGCTGCCAGCCTTTGTCTCTTCACCTGACGCCGCCAACCCATTCGCCTTCCTTCTCGGCTCCGTAAGGGTCTGCGCCAAATACTCCCCTACGCGCTCGCCCTGCCATCTCCCCTTCGGCGTATGCCCCTTCTGCCTCCGCACCTTACTGGTTAGGTCCCAGGGCTCCCCGTCGTCTTCGGCCCGCCAGATCTCCTTCATGCAGAAAGCCTCTCGTCCCGACTGGTGCGAGCCCGTAGGTTGCCGGCCAGCCCCGTGGCGGCAGCCACGCCTCCTCTTCAGGCGTACGAGCCACCTCATCCAGCCCTTCAACCAACGCCTCCTCGCTTTTTGCTCGTTCGCCGCCCAATTAGGTCGGTGGATGCTGTGCGCTGGTTCCTCAACGCCCATAGTCTGCGTCCCCTTCAAGATTTCCTTCTTCAGGCGCTTCAACTCTAGCAAATCCTCCTTTATCGTCTTGCTCTCCTTATTGATCATCCGTTGGCGCTCTTCGTTCGCGGCGTCCGTCACGCGGCGTCGCTCCTCGTTGGCTGCCTCCGCTATGCGCCGGTGCTCCTCTCTCGCTAACAGATCTTGCAAGGTTTTTTCAATCTCCTCAAAACGTGCGTCGGATCTCGTCGTCGTCATGGTGCTCGTCCGTTCTCACACTGACAGCGGTCTTCTTCCTTGCCGCTGCTCAATCTCCACAGCCGACACCCAAAAAACGCACGCCCCTCTTCACTAAAGACTCATGAAGTCGTTGTAGATGTTGGTGGAAAAAGATTCTTCCAAAATTCAAAACGCCTCTCCTTCGTTCTATGGTTTCACGGCTTGCCCACGATAGTAGATCTGCCGTGTAGATCTATTACCGACAACAGAATTTCTTCTGCCCTTATCCGTTGCCGTTCCACCGGTTTTCCGGTGATCGATCCGGCAGGTCGGACCACATATAGGATTCAAGATGGAACCCTCCCTCAAGCCACCCGATGGTGACGAGTTATCTCTCGAAAGAGCCCAAAACTCACAAATCAAAAACCTTAGCTATCCTCTCCATCCCTCACTCCCCATATAAAAACCTCTCAGTCTATTCAATGTCATTCATGAATGTCTCCACATTAAATCCCTATTCATGAATGTCTCTTGGTATTCCACATTAAATCTCATTCATGAATGTCTTCACATTAAATTCTCATTCATGAATGTCTCTTGGTATTTCACATTAAATCTCATTCATGAATGTTTCCACATTAAATCCTCATTCATGAATGTCTCTTGGTTTTCCACCACCCTTTTCCCTCACTATTGGGCTTAGGCCCTCTCCTCGTGTAAATCCTCCACTGGGCCTGGGCTGGTCCGTCTGTAACAGTATCAAGCATCCCTGCTAGGCTTAGTAGATGCGTCATATGCCCCTGCGTTAGCCACTATAGGTGTCATTGCCTTGCATGGCTTGGGCCTTTTGCCTAGTGCCAGTGGGCGGCTCTTGCAGGTTCAGTAAGCGCCTCCATTCTTTAGATCACTTAGAATGTGTGTCCAGCTTATCAATTGATATAAATTGTCCATTCAATCAACTTTGATCTTGTGTTAGACTCTCCAATTTCTCAAATCGACTCGAATTAACACATAATTCCATCCAAGGTTACTCGACCAAAATGTGATGCGAGTGCGGCGTTAGAGGTTCCATAAGATATTGGCAATAAATTGAACAGGGCATCCCAAAGAGTGAGAGGTATTTAGCAACACATTGTTGCTACTTAAGGCATAGGAAAGTGTTGTTAGTCAACAACTCTTAGCCAGCACCAAAGTTTTTATATATATAATATTATCCCATAGACAAATGTGTCACCCTTGTTATTCCAATCATATGGGAATGACTTGAGCAAGAAAATACAATCTCCTGGGTATGACTGTACATTCTCAATCATACACACATGGGAGGAGCAATGGATTATGAGACTTTTTTTAGAAGGAAGAACAAATTCTCTATTGACTATTCGTACTTTACATATAACTTATGACATATTTAATGAAAGTTGTTTTGACTTTTTTAGTAAGTAGGTTGTATCAAAGTACATCACTTACCATATGTAAGTATAACGTCGAGTCTATTGATTAATACACCATCAGTTACTTATGAATTTGACTTGTGGCACTCTAGTGATAGCTTCACGGCGGATTGGTCTAGTATGTCTAGATGCACCCATGTGTATGTCACGCACTCAATCAGCCTACATGCTAGTCTTACATACACTAAAATTGTCATTTATCCACTAAGATACTTTTACTTGGGATAATGTTATGAGATTGAGTAAAATCAATTATGTTATCTAACACATCTACAGAGGCAATCAACATAATAATGATAATGTCTTTATTATTTAATAGAATGAATGAATATGGTAGAACAAGGCATATACACTAACAGTCTATGCTTATTCTTGCCTTTCTTGAGGCCCATAGTCATGGTGTTTATCACTATAGTGTGATATGACTTGTTTATAGAGATAATTCTTTACCCGCTATTGCCTTAACATAGAAAGTATTCTTTTTTCATTTAGGTAGACAGTTTTTTGTGGCAATTCCTTCTACTCTTGAAGATCTTTGCACATTGGAATGTTCAAAGGATCAAGTGCTATAAGTTTGCATACTCTTGTTTTTTTACTTGGTTGGTGGAGAGTTTGTGAGTCACTCTACCGCTTCTTACACACATGCTAGTTTCATAAATTTTCATTGATACAATAGTTGTTGTGCCCATTGGTTCCAAACAATCACGAAAATAATAGAGCTTATTATTCATCATGGCTAGGTATCCAACATGCAATTGCTTCACATATCTTCTTACAAGAGTTATATTGAAATTGTATCAACTTCCTCTGAATAATGTAACTCACATTCTTAGGCAAGAATTGAACCTTCATCTCTTTCAACTTTGTCCATGTATTGATTGTGCAAACCCTTTTTATATATTATCATATCACCTTCACCATCATCACTTGACATTTCTTGCTAGATACCAAGTGGCTACTGGCACTTTATACTATTTCAATTTAGTTTAGTATCTAAAAAGTATTATTAAAGTTGAAAAGCAATTTGAAGCTTATAATTTGAAATGTCCTCACTTACATGGATAGCTTTTATGAGCACCAACAATCTCGATGTCATTTTTTTATTTTTCTTTATACAAATATTTAAAATTTTATGAGATTTCTCACTTAAACTGTTGATATGACTTATTGTGCCCTCCTGCAACACCTCCATGTTCTTGATGTGCTTTAGGCAGAGCATTATAATTGTCCCCTCTATCACATGGAGTTATGACTCAGTATCTTCTATGTCCGGTCGGTGGCTTCTCATCACTTCAATGTTGTATCCCATGATACCTTCTTGATGAGTGTAACTTTTTGGTTCACCTTAAGTTTCTCAAGTCATTGACCTACTCTAAATGCCAACTATCACGGTCTTTGATTTTTTTTTCCCTTTGGAAGATTCGTGCAAACCACCCTAAACCTGGCAGTAAACACCTACTTGTGTGTAGTACTAAATTATTAGCAATATGAGCTTGAACAATATGAAATGCCATAGAACACTCCGTAAAGTGAGGCACATTGAAAAATAGAAAGAATACATTTTATGAAGGAACAAACAGCCGGAACACACACAAGGGAACTATTGGTAAAAAGTGTAGCACCTCCCGTTTTAAACTAGACCTAAGCCCAATACTTGATTTAGTTAATTTAGCACCTCTTGCACGTTAGATACTATCTGAAAAAGTTGAAATGTCTAAGATGTGCTCAAGACAAGAAAAGGTCCTGGCAGGATGATTTTATACATTCTTTGTGTGCCACGTAGTGCTTCACAACTTTTTTTTTGCTTCCATCATAGAAATTGAGTCATCGGACTATCTCGCACTGTGTTTGACAATGGTAAATTAGTGTTATATATAATATATACAAATGCTAGAATTAAGTGTATAAATTATACTAGTCGCCTCATTCCCTAACAATGTTGCTTTGGAACTTCATATACTTTGTTGGAAAATGTATTATTGGAAGGTACATTATTGGAAAATGGCAAATTAGGAGAACACTTATCTTGTAAATAATAATTCAAATACTATTAGGATTGTATCTAAGGGCCTCAATATATAGAGGCCTTATGTTATCCATTATTTTTAAGTACATTGGTAATAATATTTTCTTGTGCAAATCATTGTTATTTTCCAAATATCTATTGTTTCTCCTCCACTCTCTTAACTTATTTATAAATTCCAATCCTGCCTTTTCGCTAGAACTCCTGTACATAGTTGGTTTGCTTGTTTTTATTATTTTAAAAAAAAGAAACTAGAAATCAATATAAACGAGGCTTTTTCATTGCCGTACTTCGTTGGGGTTGACAGTTTTGTTGAGGGTTATTATAGGTTTTAAGCGTTTAACCTACCTCCTTGATTAAGAGGATGTTGGAAACTCAGAGGATGTTGGAAACTCAGATAACTCAGCAGGCTAGCTCTTCAAGCAAGCCTACAGGTAGATTACCAGGAAAACCAGAGGTGAACCCACGTGAGTATTGCAATGCTATTACCACATGCAGTGGGAAACAGTTGGAAGAACCTAGAGCACCAGAAGTTACACAAGATTCAGAGGAGCAAAATGTTGAATCTACAGAGGAAGAGGGAAAAGAAGGAGAAACAACCTTGCAACAAAGGGAGCCGAAGTCAGTTTATGTACCACCACCTCCCTACAAACCACCGATACCTTTCCCTCAAAGATTGGCAAAGGTAAAAATTGACAAGCAGTTTGGAAAATTTTTAGAGATACTTAAAAAGCTTTACATCAATATATCTTTCACTGATACTTTGTCACAGATGCCTTCTTATGCCAAGTTTTTGAAAGAGATTTTGTCCAACAAGAGAAAGTTAGAGGAGCATGGAACTGTCGCACTTACAGAGGAGTGCAGTGCTATAATCCAGAACAAGCTGCCACCTAAGCTTAAGGACCCAGGGAGTTTTTCTATTCCTTGTTTAATTGGTAATATGTCTATTGACCGTGCTCTGTGTAATTTAGGGGCTAGTGTCAGCTTAATGCCGCACCCTGTTTGTAAAAATCTAGACATTTGATGCTGGCAGCCCACTTCTGTTTCACTTTAGTTAGCCGACCGCTATGTACGACATCTAGTAGGTATTTTAGAGGATGTGCCCATTAAGGTCGGTAAGTTTTTTATTCCTGTTGATTTTGTTGTCCTCGAGATGGAGGAAGACTCTAGGCTTCCCATAATCTTAGGTCACCCCTTTTTGGCGACTGCTGGTGCAAATATTGATGTCAAAAATGGGAAGCTAACTTTTAAGATAGGTGAGGATTCTGTAGATTTTGATCTGACAGAAAATCTAAATAAGCCTTTTTTTGCAGGATCTTGTTGTAGTGTAGAAGTCTTGGAAGACACTTCACCAATGACTGTAGATTCTGTAGCTAATGATTTTTAGTAAGAATCAGTACTTAGCCATTGGTCCCTGTGGATCGATATTTTTATTACTTCGACGTATCCGTACACTTGCGGATCACATCAAGTTTTTGGCGTCGTTGCCGGGGACCAATTTCGCTAATATTGATTCAGTCTAAGAATTGATAGACTAGGCTTTTGTTTTCTTTATAATTCTCTTCTTTTCTGCATTTAGTGAATACTTTCTATTTTCTTTATAACCTTTGGTTGATTTTTTATGCCCAGGTGTTCTAGAAAACTATTTGAAGAAGATCCGAAACCAGAACGAACTTTTCGCTTGCGCAGGAAACAATTAGCAAAGAAGACCGAAGAATCCAAGATGGGTGACACAAACCCACAACCGAGAACTCTTAAGGAATATGCAAATCCAAACTATCAAGGAGTTCGCTCTAGTATTGTTCGCCCCAACATTGCGGCGAATAACTTCGAAATCAAGCCTTCTCTGCTATCCATGGTTCAGCAGAACCAATTTGGAGGACTACCTTCTGAGGACCCTAATATGCACCTTTCAATATTTCCTAAATACTACGATACTTTGAAAATGAATGGCGTTTCTAGTGATGCTTTGAGACTAAGATTATTTCCCTTTTCTCTCAGGGATAGAGCTCGTGCATGGCTACATTCAAAACCGCCAGGTTCCATAACAACTTGGGAGGAGCTCTCTAATGCCTTTTTAGCAAAATACTTTCCTCTGAGTAAGACTGCTCATCTAAGGAACCAGATCACGAATTTTGTTCAGAGGGAAGGAGAATCATTATACGAAGCATGAGACTGATTTAAAGAGCTTCAGAGGATGTGTCCGCATCACGGCCTTGAGAAGTGGGTATTAGTCCATACCTTCTATAATGCTCTCAATTATAACACTTGTATGACAGTTGATGCTGCCGCTGGTGGAGCAATCATGAATAAGACCATGGATGAGGCGATTGATCTATTTGAGGAGATGGCTTTGAACTATTGTCAATGGGTAAGTGAGAGAGGACCATCTGCTAAGGCGTCAGGTAAGTATGATTTAGATGCTATCGCTTCGCTTGCCGCCAAGGTTGATTCTTTGACCCATAAAATCAATTCTTTGAATGTTAATTTTGTCACCGTTAATGCTATCTCATGTGAGATTTGTGGCAATGCAGGACATAATGAAAAGGATTGTCAGTTAGGAGTTTCTACACAGGGGGAGTGCAATTCTGAACAAGTTAAGGCAATTGGGAACTATAATGGATGACCTCAGAATGACCCATACTCGAGTACTTACAACCCTGGTTGGAGGAACCATCCCAATCTTTCTTGGAAGAGTGATCAAAATCAAAGTCAAGCACCTCAGAACAACAATCGATAACCCTCTAATTTTCAATCAAGATAGTATAACCAACCTCTAGCACCCCATAAGTCTAACTTAGAGGTCATGATGGAGAACTTCATTGCCTCATAGGCAAAACAGAATGAAAAATTCCTACAGCAATTAGAGAAGCAAGATGACAATTTTAGGCAGGAATTCAGATATGTAAATGAGTCTATTAAGAATATCAATTCCAAGATGGAGTCTATGAAGACTCATCAGAGGATGTTGGAAACTCAGATAGCTCAGCAGGCTAGCTCTTCAAGCAGGCCTACAGGCAGATTACCAGGAAAACCAGAGGTGAACCCACGTGAGTATTGCAATGCTATTACCACACGCAGTGGGAAACAGTTGGAAGAACCTAGAGCACCAGATGTTACACAAGATTCAGAGGAGCAAAATGTTGAATCTACAGAGGAAGAGGGAAAAGAAGGAGAAACAACCTTGCAAGAAAGGGAGCCGAAGTCAGTTTATGTACCACCACCTCCCTACAAAACCACCGATACCTTTCCCTCAAAGATTGGCAAAGGCAAAAATTAACAAACAGTTTGGAAAATTTTTAGAGATACTTAAAAAGCTTTACATCAATATACCTTTCACTGATGCTTTGTCACAGATGCCTTCTTATGCCAAGTTTTTGAAAGAGATTTTGTCCAACAAGAGAAAGTTAGAGGAGCATGGAACGATCGCACTTACAGAGGAGTGCAGTGCTATAATCCAGAACAAGCTGCCACCTAAGCTTAAGGACCCAGGGAGTTTTTCTATTCCTTGTTTAATTGGTAATATGTCTATTGACCGTGCTCTGTGTGATTTAGGGGCTAGTGTCAGCTTAATGCCACACCCTGTTTGTAAAAAGCTGGACATTGGAGATTTGAAGCCCACTTCTGTTTCACTTCAGTTAGCCAACCGCTCTGTACGACATCTAGTAGGTATTTTAGAGGATGTGCCCATTAAGGTCAGTAAGTTTTTTATTCCTGTTGATTTTGTTGTCCTCGAGATGGAGGAAGACTCTAGGCTTCCCATAATCTTAGGTCACCCCTTTTTGGCGACTGCTGGTGCAAATATTGATGTCAAAAATGGGAAGCTAACTTTTAAGATAGGTGAGGATTCTGTAGATTTTGATCTGACAGAAAATCTAAAGAAGCCATCTTTTGCAGGATCTTGTTGTAGTGTAGAAGTCTTGGAAGACACTTCACCGATGACTATTAATTCCAAGATAGAGAAAGATCCGCTTGAAGTATGCTTTATTAAAGGTGATGATAGTGATGGAGGAAAGAGGTATGAATTAAAACTCTCCCAAGTAACCTCATGTATGAATTTCTTGGAGAGAACTCTACTTTTCCTGTATTTATTAATGCAAATCTTGAGGCATCTCAAACTACAAAGAACTCATCTTATAATGGATCTTGCTGTGATATTAGTACTATGAATGATATTTTGACTGATGTGCATAAATTATTTGCTGAACATTCTGACTCTGAAAGTTATACTTTTGTGGATTATATTGTGAATTCTAATGATAAAGGATGTCAGCTTAATGAGGAGGAGACTAATTTACTTTCGAAGAAGCAGAAAATTCAGAGGAAGAGATGAAAAAGAAAGGAATGGTTGAAATTGTTTGACGAAGATAAGGGAACAAAGAAATTTTTTTGCTAAAGTGAAACACTATTTTAGGGATAAACCTTGTATATTCAGAGATCAAAGAACAAAATAAGGAAAGCATACAGATACGATTCAAGGAGTCGTTACTTAATCAGGGTTGATTTTGGTCGAGCTAGTGATAAAATTAGCGCTTCTTGGGAGGCAACCCAAGCACTATCTCTCTTTTTCATTCTCAGTTTTTATTTTTGTGTTATTTTACTTTTTGGTAGATAGGTTAGTTATTTGCTTTTGGAAGTTATGCTATGAATCTTATATGATGCTTTTAGAATAGTTTTCTCTTTTTACGGCAGTGCCGTAAACAATTCCACTGTCGTAATTCCTGTTCTGAACGCGACACCCAGGTCAACTTCAACACCTGATTTTTGCGGAGAGGATTGCGGGCGATCTAGAACAATAAATTGGATACCGTAAGAAGCAAAAGAGAGCTTTTCACGAGTGGATGACGGAGAGACCAAAGGCCCTAAATTGCGTTCACTGTCGAGGGAGAAATCGCGATCCACGCTGCCCCTTAGGGTTTCGCCGCCACGCTCGATCCAGACGTTCTCCGGCCGTAATTTTTATATTGAAGCTTCGTCTGAAGGAGGAGACAACGTGTCAGAAGTCATCTAGTCATTGGAAATCAAGTGAATTACTCCCCCATGTCCCAAAAGTAGTTTAAGCCATCATCATGAAGGAATTACAATAGATCATGGTTTCAGATTATCGAAAATCCAAGTAAAAGAGAAGTTTAGAAAATACAGCACGGCTGTGAAGTATTTCACAGCCGTAATTTGCAAGAACCGTCGATGAACAGTGCCGGCGACTCCTTTTTCTTTGATTTCTCTTCCAATCGATCATCAATAATATAAAACCATATATCATGGTCAAAAATATCATGCATCAGAAAATACATATAATCTGAGTACGATCCAAAAATTCATTTAGACATTCACATGACATCATATCATAAATCAAAGAGTCAAGACAAATATAATAACCATGAAATAAAATATCCTCCCCTACGTAAAGAATACATCGTCCTCGATGCAATTAACAAGGAATAAGAGCGTAGGAGAAGGGATACTCACAATACGCCACTCGTTCGTAGTATCGCCCGAACAATCCTCCTCAGAGCTGTCCTCCTCTTGGTACACGCATCACAAAGCTCCTACACAAAATATAAATAATGATCACCCGTGGGCACTCGTTTAAATACCTGATCCAAGTTTGGGTCGGGTTCGGGTGCTGGGTCGGGTTTGGATTTAGGATAAAATTTTGGGTACCCGATCCGTTGCCAGTCTAGTAGGGCACTTGTGCTTCGAAGGTTCATATTCATAATTATGACGATACCCTTGAAGGTGTCCGAGAGTCACAACTTAATCATGCTGGCTCTCGGACATGCATGTCGATAGTTTTGAAGGTGTCAAAGCATCATCTTCTTGTGGTTATGTGTAAGGCTATGCCAATGCCTTAATAGCCATCTTTGTATCATGAGGAGTGCAAATTGAGGGTTATACTTTTGTGGGTATTGAGTGTTGGGTGACTCACCTACACTTAGGCGCAAGTGTATGGGATGTAACATTGTAAGCAAGATTGTGGAGGTGTGGTTTCACTAAACAGCTCATTCGTGTGAGTTGAGGTTTTGTCGAGCGTCCTGGGAGCTTCTACATTTGGATAACAAAGGGTCTGGGCGAGCACTGGGAGTGTTAAACCCATCTCCGATTCCTATCTCGAAACTGCCAGAGTTGAGAAAATCCATTCTAAACCCAATCCTGTAGTAGAATCCGAGTGACACGAGCATGAGTGGCTGATGCACATTGGGCGATCGGTGTGAGCATGAGTGGGGCGGCGACCAGTGTGAGTGCGAGCAAAGCAACAATAGTGTAGGGGGGAGTAGAGGGAGGGTGTGAGGAGGAGAGGGAGAGAAGGGAAAAATGCACAAGGTGGAGAGGGAGAGAAGGGAGATGGAAGTTGGAAGGGGAGAGAAAAGAAGGGAGAGGTGAGAGAGAGGGGAAGGAATAAGTTAGGATTAGGGTTAGAATTTTATTATTTTAATTTAAGGGTATGCTTATATATTTTTTTAGGCGGGGCAAGTTTGGGGTTGGGTTTTGGGGTGGGGGTAGTGAAAATTCCATACCTAATCTTGACCCAACTTATATAAGTCGGGTTGTACCCGAACCCAACCCGAGCCTCGGTCAACTCAAGTTTTCTTCAATCAAATCAGGGGTCAAGTTAGGTCAAATCATCTCTACTCTCAACTTAAGATTCTAACTAGTTGAATAGCGCATTAGGTATTGGACTTAGAAAGAAATTATACTGTAGATTAATTATCTAGATAAAAGAAAAAAAAAATGCCCCTAGCATTAGGTGTTTTAGGAAGGCTATGTAAAAATACTATTTATAAATAAAATATTATATACATGCTATGAAACTATTACATATATTAATTAATTATATTATTTTTTAAAAAGAATTAATTTGTAATTATTTTTTTAAAATATGACTATTTAATTTATATAATTATTATATATTTTCTTAATTAAAAATATATTATTTTATGATGAAATTTACTTAAATTAATATTTTAAATTTTGGTATTTTTATTGATAATAATTTTTATTTTTATTTATGAATGTAACTTTTAATTATTTCACTACTATTAGAAGATAATTATTTATTTTATTAAAATAGTATAAATTTTTATAATAAAAATAAGCTACCTTATTACGTTATTAAAATTTAAATATATAATTTTTGGGGCTCACATTTTTTTTAGACTACTTAACATTATATAATATTTTAAATTATATACTTAGTTTAACCATATTAAATTTATAGTCAATTAATTTAATTACTAAAGACCTTAGTTAGTAATAACATGGTATTGGAGGCGAACCCACACTCATTATTTTAATATGCCTATGTGTAAAAAAGTATAAAATTAAATTTTATATAAGTAATATTTTATTTATAGACTAGAATCTATTTATACTCTACGAACTACAGCCCAATTCGCAATGCTCAGTAAAATCAGCCCATCGGTTATAAAATATAACATAAACAATGAAATTACAAAAAAAAAACCTAATGCAAACTGCAAACCCTGAAATGATATTAAATTTTATTTACACTTAGCGTTATTTTCGTCTATTTAATGATTTAAAAAATCTGGACATGCTCAACTGAAGACAGGGTTAGCAAAAACTAACACGAGTTGTTAACCCGGTTGGATTCGATATAAAGTTAAGTGAGTTTGAATAAAATATAATCGTATTCAAATTATAAATAAATTAATTTTTTATGATCTAAAAATATTTAAATTACGTCAGATTATAAATGGAGTAATTTATTTAACATATTTATTTTATATATTTCATATAAAATACTATTTCATATGTTGATCTCCATCATTTAATTTCTAATCGACGGTGAGATCTAAGTTAACCTAATTGTCCCTTTCTAAAAGCTTTGTTTTTTTACTTTCAATTGTTCCACAGCCGCCCGAGCCTGAGTCGCAGCCTCTCAACGCCTCCTTCGTCCTCACCTAATCGCAGCCTACTGTTGTTCGCCATTTGCCGCCTGCTCCTCCATTTGCTCCGCCTGCCGCCACCTCCTCCTGCCGTCTGCTACTCGCAGCCTGCTGCCATTCGCCGCCTCCTCCTGCTATTCGTCCTCACCTAGTCGCAGCTTCTCTGCCATTTGCTCCCAGTTGTTCGCCGCCTACTGTTCCATAAGGTTAGGCCTCTAAACAGTTGATTCAAGCTTCACTCCTGCATCAAAATTTATAAGCTTCGTAGAAGGTCCAAGATATAACCCCAAGTTGATTCAAGCTTTTTGTGATCGATGTTACGGAATGATCTGTAGCTTTTGTAGTGTTCAATAGGGTTTTCGGCTTTGTTCAGATATGTCAAACGCTTTGTATTCGACGTGCATATGTTATTAACTAATTTGAATCTTACATCGAATTGTTCAAAATAGTTGTGATTTTGAACATTACAGCTTAGGTTTGTATCCTTTGATGTGAACGTTAGGTTAAGTGCAGACACACCTGAAATAATGAGCATAATATTTTTTTCTTTAGTGCAATGAACTTTGATGGAAAAAGATGATACTTATCTAAGTTCTTTGGGTCGTGTCGAGTTGGGTTTGCAAGTGACGTCATAAATATGTTATTTGGGTCATGTCAAATCACAATTAATACTTAACCCGTTTATTAAATGGGTTACTCAGTTGTGCTAGGTTTACCTGTGTGTCGTGTTTGGGTTCTACCTCTTGACCCAATTAATTAAACTGATTATGTTCAGGTTAGACTATTTGGGTCACGGGTTGTGTTCGGGTTAGACTATTGGCTATACTGCCGAATTCTAAATCATTGTTGCTGAGTTGACGTCGGTGGACTATGCCGCCTGTCTTTTTTGTACTTTTGGTTAGCTCTTTCCTTTGTTTCAGGCTTTGAGTTCCCTTTGTTTCTGTTTGCATGTGCCCTTTGCATCTGCCCTCTATGGTTCGATGGCAATAGCGATAATAGATTATCTCAAAAGAGAACAAGCTATAAATTATCTCGATTTTCTTTTTTGACGATATGAAATTATCTTTCTGTTCCGTAAAAAAATGTGCTATAAATGCATGTAGTTAGATGCAGTTGTGGTTGAGGAACAATCCAAGTATATGTATTGTAGCATCTAATCCACTTAACTGAGAGGAGCAATCACAATGTGCTTCCTTTCCTTATAAGGTTGTAGTAGCCATGGATCAAGCAAGTCTTCGATCTTTTTCTCATCACCTACTCCGTTTGCCCAACTTATGTTTGATAATTTCCTCCAAAACTACCAATTCTATGTAGAACTTAGATTAGAAAAGATACAAGCAATAACTTATCCTGCCAGATTCGAATTATTCTCAAGCTTTAGGTCGGTAATGTTTTCTCTCAACTAGAGACGTCATGCGTAGCCTGCCCAACGTTTCATTTTATTCATTTCTTTGTTTCCTTCCCCGTCTCTGTGTGGTCCTGCAATGCCTAACCGATGCTGCTCTATCATCATTTCGGCTCTCTCTATGTGGGTTATATGAAAGGTTCTTCTCAAGATCCGCTCCATTTAATATCATAATTAAAATTTTATTTTCTTTAAGAATTAGGTATAATCAATCGGCAGGAGAATCGTATTACATTATACTTGTGGTTGTTGAGTGCACAATGCTGCAATCTAGAGAAAACACGGGTGAATTGTATGAAACTGTAAGAGAAAGATGTTGTTTTTCGACTGAATGGTGACCTATCATATTGTTACCATTGACTTGGAGTAACATGAACTTTATCCTATATGCATAAACTTGTCTTCTCTTTATCTAATGTTTAATTTGCATGCACATTTCCATTGCTGAGGCTGAAAGTGCTATATCAAGTTTCTTATTTATTAGACATCAAGTTTGAGCCTTCATAAAGGGTTGTCTAACTGATGTCAGATGCTTGGTCAGTTAATTATGTGATGGTTTTAGCAGCCTGTGAGTATTGCTAATATTTAGAAATTAGAAATAATTTGAAGATATCCAATTTTTTAATGCTAGCTTGTGTTTTACTTTTTTACTGGTAATAATCTAATTTGTACACACAGATTCAAATACCCAGTTGCACCACAAGCATGTCGCCCAACAATTTTGCAAGATACTTTGATTGTCTGTCAATATTCACATCAAATTACTCTGCAAACATGATGAAGCTTCCTTTTCTCTGATTCAGGTATGAGCGTGGTGGTCTAGATTTAAGATGGCACTGCGAGGTGTATGGCAACTTCAAAAACTGATAGTGAGCTACTGTGACTGGGGAGGAAGTAGTAGGGGAATCAGGTGTGAATCTCATGTTGCTTGATAGTATATACTTTTGAATTCTGAAAGATTGTTTTTTGAAATGTAATTATGATTTTGGCTGATTCAGATAGTGAAGTAATGATGTGGTTCTATTTGTTATACAATAAGTGGTTACACTCAGAATATGTATCCATTTTCATTCGTTTCGATTTGTAACTATCCTATCAAGGTATCAATTGCATGCAGCTCAATTATAGTGCACCATAAGGTATCAATTGCAATATTGCATGCAGCTCAATTATGTTGCACCATAATATATGTGCACCTATGTTATTTTGTGTCATGTAAATATATTTTTTGTCCCCACTCATAGTTCAATCTCTTTCAATAAATGAGATCATTATAAATTAACTTTGTACTCGTTTAGAGGATATTTAGATTTCATACTTGGGATGCTTACTCAGCTGGGAATGTTGTTTATGAAACTGGTTGGATATGATTGAAAATGAATTTCATCATCACATTGGACATTGCATTGTCTAATTTCTCTCGCTCATTTTGCTGGTGTAAAGTTTCATCAGTTTGGTATTTGTTAGTTCTAGGTTCTGTCATTACACATCTTTCTTTAATTAGACACCCTAATGGCAGGGCCTTCATGGAAACTCATCTGCCAGCCTTCAAGGAAAAGAATCCTCAGCTAGAGTTAGTTACAGAGGATATCCGAGGCCAGCATCCTCACTTGAAGGCCTTCTACAGTAAGCAAAAAAATGTTTACAGCACAATTTTCACACTCAAATGAATATGATCTGTAAAATCATTTGAATTTCCTCGTGTTAGTGTTGCTGTTTTGTGTACCACCTATTTGATTGCTGTAAAATTTATGTCTTAGTAGGAAAAGCATAGACTGGTCGATTCTTGTGATAATTGTCAATTGTCATATTGTACCAGTGGCAACATTTCATACCGTGCTTAGCTGTTTGTTATTTACTTGTTTTTTTTATCAAAATGAAATTATCAGTAAAAGCTTAAACTACACTTGCAGCACAAAATAACCATCAAATGATCATGCCACTCCACAAACCACAGACATGTCCTATTACAATTTAAAGCATAATTAGCAGTCAAGATAGCCACCATATCTGATTAACTATACACATGATCACAGATGAAACTATTATTAGAGATTATAGACTTATATCATACAATATTATCCAGTTCTCAGGGAGTGTCATTAGCAGTAGCATCACAGATCAATTGGAAACTTGTAAACAATCTAATGCCATTTCAAAACCTCCTTAAAATTGTATCCTCACCAAGCATAGCAGGTTTTGCGAGAAAAAAAAAACAGTATCCTACAACTATAGCGGCGCCAGTGTCATTGCTGCAAATAAAACCAGCAGCTGCTCAGTCTCTATCCACAAGAAAAATCCGGTAGAAGTTCTCCTTACCTACTCGAGTTAGGAGTAGATGAGTAGAACCCCTAAGCCTGGATTATTCCGTGCTTTCACACACTGGAGCAAGGTCTTCAGAGGCGCTCTTATACTCTTATAGAATGGAACTTCTAGAGAACCTCTTGCCAAAATGCCACATACAATTCCTAGCATGCCAGGTATGGAAAGGATATTGACGATCATAACTCCAGTAACACTAGAGCCATTATCCTGACCAAATTGAAAGCTGAAATGTGATGTATCCTCGAGAAGATCTGAAATACCTAACTCAAATTGACATGGAAAAAAAAATATGATTAGGAGAATTCCTAGTTTTACATCAAGAGCACCCATACTCATACTAGGCAATCTATGAGTAGTAGGTAGCCTACCATGGATAAGTTTGCATAAAACGAAACCATTTAGTTTGAGGGATACATACGAGTGCAAATTGCCGGACCACCTGTAAAGTTCTTATCTTCCTAGTTTGTGGGCTGTAGATATTTAATAATATCAATTTGTTGCCCTTACTAAAGTGAGCAGTAGCTGTTGAGAAAATCCCGTCCGTCCCCACAGCTCAAAACTCTCAACCAAACTAAGATCAAGAGTCGGAAGTAATTCAAGGAATGGGCTTCTAGTTAAGGATAAACTCTTTATTTTGATTATATGCCATTGGCGCATCAACTATTTTATTTTTGTCTCAAGTAACTATATTTTGTTCCTATGTAGAAAATCACAACGAGCGGGTGGTCTGCGTGAAAAATTTGACGCCAGAGGAGATTTTACTTCATGCCACTAGGCTACGGAATGCACTGGGGAGGAAGGTCGTGAAGCTGCGAACAAGACATGTTACAAAAAATCCTAGTGTTCAAGGAACATGGACAACTGCTCTCAAATTTTAGATGGGCATGAATTCATCTAACCTTTTGCATGCGCTTACCTATGCTGTGTTGATCTTTGCCATAATTCATCTAACCTTTTGCATGCGCTTACCTGTGGACTCGATCCTCTACATGTTTGTGGTCCTGGAGTGTGTTTCCCGACTGCCTGGGATGATTTTAGTACTATGATTGGAGTACTGTTGAAGAATTTCCTTAAATAATATGTTCTCATGTAACACTGCTTTTTATGATGATTTATCAGTTGTTTAATGGTGTCAATCCGAAGTATATTGTATTACTCGTATCTATGATGCCATTTCATTTTATCAGTAGATGTTGAAACCTACTAATGCCATCAGTTTGTCTGAAGGCGAGCACTGGTAATTTAGCGATATTTTAAAAAAATGATGATTCTCACAAAGGTATCATGCTATTGAATCTTCAAAAGTCGACATCCATCGGTACAAGGTTTTTTTATTTTATATACATGCCTGTAATGTTTATAATTTTAATTATTTTTTTGAAATAAACATATTTTAATATTGAATTAAATGGCCTATTTACTGTTCAGTTAGCAAGATTGTGTAATGAAGATTGCATAATTTGGATACAATACAATGGATAGTTCTGAATCCCGGCTGGTACAGAATCTTACTCCTGTAATGCCCATTCAGGATGGTACAGAATCATCTTATTACTTCATTTTGAGTTTATTTCAAGTATTATGGAACCGAATAGCTCAATGAACTAGTTGAAACAGACCATACTGAGACCTTACACCATCGAGCATAATTGTCCCTGATATATGCGTGATTTATAATTTGATTTTAATTCATTCTAACATGAAACATGAGCTGAGAAGCTTCCATGGAACTCTAATTGATAATCTTACAATTCCTGGATTTCATACAAGATAATTTATTTTGCCTTTTAACCTAAATATTAGAAAATATTATTAAGCAATTTTTAATATCCCTCTAAATAAAGAAAAATAAGGTATTTTTCTCTGAATAAGTTTTATATCAAAAATTATTTTTATATTATAAACTTATTCCATGGAAGCAGGGATGACAAAATAACCCTAACCTGATCCGACCTGACCCGAAGTCAATGGGAAAAACCCAAGTTGACTCGTGTTGGGGTCGGGTTCGAGTAAAACCCGAATTTTAAAAGGTGGGGTGGGGATGGGTCAGGGGTATGAAAAATCCGCTCCGAACTCGACCCTGAACTTGACCCAAATTTTTAATTTATTAAAATACTTTTTACATATAATATAAGTTAAATCTCCACCGAACGTCACAACGCCTCTGCCTCGCTAATAGACTAATAAGCTAATAGGCAATAGTTAGTATATATATAATATATATAATATAATATATTTAATATATATAACTTCAAATCTAAAATATGTTAATCAATATCACATATAAAATAAAATACACTATTTATATATAATATTGATTAAGTATTTCATGCATTTACTAATCTAAAATATCCTAATATTAATATCATTAAATAGCTTACAAGATGTATAAAATTTCTAAAAAATAAAAAAATAAAAAAAAATTAGGCCAAAAACGAGGGACCCCATTTTTTGGCAAGTTAACTTTAAAAAATTTTCCTTGCCTCGATAATAGTTAGTATAATATATTATTATATAATATAATTTTAAATCTTCAAAACTATTACTTAATGTTGTATCTGCCTCCGTGCCTCGATAATAGCTATATTATGTTGGGAAAATTAAAAATATATTTAATATTAGCATTTAATGCTAACGTTATTTCTTGCCTTAAAGAAAAAGGCATAATATCTCATGCGAGAGTATGAGATGGTTTGGAGGTTCCTCTTCCTCTTTTCTTCTTCTTTCTTCCTTTTTCTTCTGTTTATTTTATTTCTTGGTTTCTTCTTGGATTTTGCTGCTCATTGCTGAAAAGGCGTCTGATCAACCTCTCCATGGTTGTGGCCGCAGAAGAGGAGTACCGGTTGTATCCTGGGTATTCAGTCCGAATTTTCACTTAAGGATAGTGTATCGCGCCTCCGCGTTTTATCATTCTAACTTTTTTTTAATTATCTTTTATAAATTTATTGTCTTATAATTCATGTTTATATTTTCTGTTTAAATAAAAAGGTCTAGATAAAAATTTTGGACCAGCAATCTTAGTTAAAAAATCCGTATGCTAATTTACTATTTATTATTAGGTAGAAATTTGCATGCTAGTTTACTTTATTAAACTAGCAAATCTTTTTGACGAGAGGTACAAATTGCTGGGATCAAAATTAAATTTAGAATTTGTTAATTCAAATTAAGAATTTTTATTATTTTTACATATTCCGTAACCTAATCCATATTAGGGATTTAATTATTTCCTAGACCTGTTATAGTTTTTCCGTTTTATAATTGATATTAGGAAAATTTTAATTGGGTTTAAAATCTTTCCCTAACTTGCTGGTTTGTAATCTCATCTTTTACAATAATTTATTGTTGTTTCTAAATTAAGCCTTCCACGTCGCTTTTGTATAAAATTTTATAAGTACGTTTCTGATCCAGTCACATTTCCTTATTTTCTTATCCTATCGCATTTCTGTGTACTAGTAATTTTAATTTGATTTGGTTAGATTGTTGTTACCAAATTCTGTTATTATTATCTCCATTGTCTTTCAGTATATATATATATATATATATATAATTAGTAATATAGTGTTTACTGTTTATAAATAATTAAAAATAATAAGCTTGGGCTGCACGTATCTCACATTAATTTTTAAATCTGTAACCTGTTATCCTGTTCAATCAAATTATTCTTCTGGTTTTGTTAGACTTCAACACAGAATTAAAAATTAAATATACATATACATATAATAGAATTGATATTTATGTTTACTGCTTTGCCAGTTAAATTGCATGTGTAATTACTTTCTATTTATGATTTACTGTTGTAAGACAGACATGTTAAATCTTTTGTGCATTGCAATAGGATAAATTAATTCCTTATTTGAAGAAGTATTTCTCTGCAAGTAATTGTTATGCTACAAAATTTTACTACAGAAGAACTAAAAAAAAGCAAGGGAAAGTTGCCAAAGCAATTAGCAGCGGCTTCTAAAAAATCCATAACCCTTGTCAAGATCTTGTGCGGAAAAGAGAATCTCAATTTAATGAGATTTGCCACAATTAGTGGCTATGAGAAAACATTAATAAGGTCAATTGATTTTGAATTAGTGACATTTTAATTAAATTTGTGTTGAGACAGTGAGACATCATTAGAGTTCTCTTTAATACTTTGACATTTTATATAAATAGGAAATTTTAAAACAGTGAGTTTTGAGCCTGTTTGAAACTATAAGTTCTTGGTTATGAGCATTAATGAATCATTGAGGATGTGCTTTTAAATACTTTAAACTGTTTAATAAATACATTTTTATGCATTAATCTTCTACTCTTAAGTAGATTTCAATATAATTGTTGTTTATTTTTCTTGATGAATATGATTATCTAATATTTATTTATTGCTTTATTTGATTATTTTGCAAATAGAATTACATGAATATAATGTAGTTTATTTTTGCTTATATTCATGTTGAAAATGTTGATAATATTTTGAACATATTGGATAAATGAGCACAATATATAATTTAAATATTTGTATAATATTTATGATCATTGTTCAAATTATGGTTTACATTTGACTTTCATAAAACTAATGCTCATGTTCATAATTATAATGTGCATAATGAATCTTATATGCATAATATGTAATTTAATTTAAATTTCAATATCTCAAAATTTTTAAATTCACTTTAAAATGGTAATGTATTTTATAGATTAGGTTAATGATCCTAAATGTGGGGGTTTGCCTAGTTTATAGTAAAACTTATAATTGTATCAAATTTGATCATCTGATTTAATTAATTTAGCTTAGGTCAAATAAGAACGAACATAACGTGTAATCTAAATATTTATAGTCATTATGCAAAATATAATCATAATATAAAACATAATGGTCATAATATACATTTTGGAAATACACTTAATGTACATATAAAAATGATTTACATGTAAAATATCTTTTAAAATAAGATACATCTTTATAATGATGCTTTTGATGATCATATTGATTATGAAGAAAAAAAAACTTGATATGCATAAATTATAAATAAATAATATTTATAACAACGGGTATAAAGAGAATTTTTTATGTAAATAAAAATTTTAATTCTCTTAAAAATTAAAATGACTTAAAAAATTAATTTAAAGTCAGAAAAAAACCTTAAAATGGTTTTGCTTTATGATAAGAGCAACCAAAAGCTTAATTAAATAATTAGGTCTAATTGCTGCTTTTAAAATCCTTTCTTTCTCTAAATTTAAAAATGAAATATTTGAAATGAAGAGTAAAGGATTCAATAACAAAAAATAAAATAAAATAAATAAAATTATAAAGCAACAATAGACTTATTAAAAAAAGAGAGTAGCCATATTAAAATTAGACATAAGTCTATATAATGGCTTGACTCATAAAAAGTTGTAGCTCTTTCTTTTATAAAGACTGAACACAACAAAGCTATTGGCTAGACCAAAGCTTGCCTAAGATTATAATCTTGGAAGTATCGATAATAATGAGATTAGTCTGAAAGTAGGCCTCTCGACGGTGGGAACCCAACCTCTGTGATAGGAGATCCCTTGAAGGAGGTTCAATGTGGTAATAACAAGCTGATTGATTGGTTGAGAAACACTTTGAAAAATAAAAATTATAAAACACTACGGTGTATAAAAATATTTATGTGATAGAGTTCATACTCTACACTCTCATTCTTGAGGATATATTTTGTGCTTCTTATTGTAGAGGTAAGGAAAACTTTTCGAAGTGGTTAATTACCATGAGATGAGCCTCTACACTCATCCCTTGTAGGGAATTTCCTATATGAGAGAGTCTGTATACAGCCGCGGCTGAGGACATGGACAATCCTCAGAAGCTCTCATGAAGATACACGTGCACTGCCAAAAATGTGCAACCCCGCAATTGGACAAACCTTGTATTGTGTGTAGATTTGTTGAAGTCTAAGTCAAAGAGAAGTAGTTCAAGACTAGTTCGCTATCTTTCCTTCAGATGGAAACATTTTTACTAAGTAAAGGTTATGTCTTTAAGTGCACTTTACTGATCGCATGATATAAGCATGAGCAACAATTTAAATTTATTTAATCATCTTGTTAAGTTTAATTATATTCAGATTTTTTTAATTTTATGGGGGATTGTTGGGAAAATTAAAAAAATATTTAATGTTAGCATTTAATGCTAACGTTTATAATGTTAGCAGCTAACGTTATTCCTTGCCTTAAGAAAAACGCATAATTTCTCATGCGAGAGTATGAGATGGTTTGGATGTTCCTCTTCCCCTTTTCTTCTTCCTTCTTCTTTTTTCTTCTATTTATTTTATCTTCTTGGTTTCTTCTTGGATTTTGCTGCTCATCACTGAAAGGGCATCTGATCAACCTTTCCACGGTCGTGCCCACAGAAGAGGAGTACCGGTTGTATCCTGTGTATTCAGTCCGGATTTAACTCGCACGATAGCCCGGATTTTCACCTAAGGACTGCGTATCACACCTCCGGATTTTATCATTCTAACTTCTTTTTAATTATCTTTTATAAGTTTATTGTTTTATAATTTATGTTTATATTTTTTATTTAAATAAAAAGGTCTAGATAAAAATTTTAGATCATCATATTATATATTAATGCTAGCTGCTTCGTTTTCTCCGCCTCATCGCCTCGCCTCCTCGTGCTGTCGTCTCTCCTTCTCGCACCGCCTCGCCGCCTCACGTTGCCGCCGCCTCGCCTCTTCAAGCTGCCGCCTCTTTGCCTTGCATCGCCGCCTCACATTGCCGCCGCCTTGCCTCCTCAAGCCGCCGCCTCTCTGCCTTGCGTCACCGCCTCACTGCTTCGCATCCAACTTCTTGCTTTGTCGCCGTGGGGTCGGATTTGGGATAAAGAATTGAAACCCCATTGGGTTCGGGTGTACGCCCGCGGCCATCCCTGCATGGAAGAAACATGGAAAATGAGTTCTTTAATAGGTAAATTGACCCAACCAGATGTACACGAAGTCCCAGAATGATCTCAGCGGCTGCGCTGTACCCTCGAATTCCTCCGACTTCGATCGTTCCAAAGTGCACAACACTCTATTCCCTTTCCCACTCTCCTTCACGCATCTCGGTCCGAAGTCAAACCCTCCAGTCTAGCGCAAGCACCAGATCACTCTTCTGGCGACTCTGTTTTGAGAAGAACCACGCAGATGAACTGTTCGACGTAATGCCCACGCTTTCGTTACCTTCTTTTCAGCATCTTTGTGGTTTAACAAGCTCATCCAGCATCAAATCGTCTTTAATATTGTAGGAAATTTTGATTTTTTTTTTGGTGCCTCTCTATTCTCGGAAACAGAGATTTTCTGCGCTTCCTTTCGACATACCGTGGCATGATGGTGACATATGGTCAATATTTGCAGCATATTTCTTCATCTTGCACATACCTTTGAGCTTTGGCGGTCTCTCGGTCGTTGCAGAAATCCTTCATGAGCCTGACCTCGATCCGCTGATCATGGTGAGTCAGCTTCTCTTTATTGATAGAACAACTACAGAAATGTTGTAACTTGTAACACCTTGTCTGATACAATGCAGGTTGTGTCTCTCATTGCGTTGCAAACTGCAGAGTATGTAGGAGTTTCGGCATTGCTATATTATAATGCAAAGCCGCAATCTAGACTTTGCAGATTCTTCCATGGGAAGTCGCTTGTGGAAGGAAGAAGCTGGATCACAGCATCTGCTGCGGGGATTGGATCTTTGGTAGGGTTGATGCTTCTTACATCGATTGTTGCTGACTTGCTGGTTGGCCCCAAGGTTTGTTGAACTGTTACACTCTGAAACCTGCAAGTTCCTCTATTGATTTCACCGTAGAATTTTGCTTTGTTGCATCTGCTGCAAGTTCCTCTATTGATGTGCTTGTGAGTGTTGAATATTGATTACTATGGTTTCCTGCAGGATGTCAACAGTCCAATTTTGAAGCAGATACTTTCAGCAAGTTCATTGTCTACAACGGCATGCTTTTTTCTGTATTGCTTCATAGCTCCCCTTTTGGAGGAAACTGTGTATCGTGGATAGTGAAGCAAGAAACCAACGTTGCTCTTCTCTTTCAATCATCTGTTTTGGTTTTATCTGAATCTTCAATTCCCCAGTCCAACAATATGCACAGGTTCATACATACTCTCTACTTGGAAGCATGCACAATATGCACAGATTCATTCTGTGGTCTCCAACTTTTATTTTTCTTGCAAGATGATAGCCACACAGGCCCACCTGTTACTTTCCCCTTTAAATCTCTCCTTCAATGAGCTGCATGCTTCCAAGTTCCAATGTTGCTCTTCTCTTTCAATCATCTGGTATATAGTTACAAGAATAAATGATATAGGATCCTAAGCCTTAAAAAGGGAATATGAACTCTGTTAAGCATCAAAGGGAAAATGAACAGCATGTTTTGGTGGAGAGAATCCACATAGGGGAGAAGAAAAAATATAATAAATCTACATGCAAAAGCTATCAGATTCATTGTATTTGTTCTTCTCCTATATATGAATTCTCTCTATTGGATATGGACCCTTGTGTTAGGCCTTGAGGCTGGGTTTACCAAAACCCAGCACAAAGCCCAACCCAATGCCCAGCCGAGTTTTACTCTTAGGCAGATCGGGCGGTTCACGGCCCATATCCGAACCCATTTTCTCCGACAGACGTTCGGCGTGTGACTCATCGCGTGGCATGGATGCTGACAGGACGGCTTCGCAACGAGGGCAGCTGGTTGACGTGATGGGCACGTTGACTCAGGCGAGAGTGTTGGAACAAAAAAATAAATAGTCGTCCTCGTCGGGAGACACGAGCTTTTCGAAACGAAAATCTCTCGGTCTCTCTCTCTCGATTCTCCCCTCTCCGACAACTAATCTCATCGGCGCCGCCGTCGGCGGTTATTCTCTGAGCTTCCGGTGGTGTGGGCAGTTGGACGGAGGCCCCCAGAGAACCCCAACCTCTTCCTCGTCTTCTCTGACTCATTGTCGTCGCGGTGATCTTATTCGCCATCAACCTTGCCGGAATTCCCATTGCCAGACGGCCTTAGAAGGCGTGGCCGGCCACCATGTCGTCCACCTGAAGGAGCGGGCTGCCTGAGTGATCGCCGAGGTAACTTCATCTCCCTCGCCGTTGTTTCCTGTTTTCTCTCCGGTCGAGCTCGCGGCTCCCGGCAACTTCTCCGCCTTCGTCTCCGATGGTGGTTGTTAACTTGTTATTCACGTCTTTCTCTCCCGCTCCTCCGGCGAGCTCTCTCCCCTCTTCCCTCGGCTGCCGGCCCACCTACGTGTGGGAACTTCCGAAGTCATTCTCACCTGCGCGCGAGTCTCCTCCGTGTCTGCCGCCTGCGTGCGGCAACGTCCCTCACCGGCCCGACGTGCGGCAGAGAGGTGTCTTCAACAACATGCAGGGTTCCCTGGTGGACGGCGCCTCCCTCGTCTGCTCGGAAGTGACGCCGGCCTTCTCCGAGCTCGGTTGCAGTGTGGGAGAGAAGCTGGGGGTCGCCACCATCGTCAGCGCGGTCGAGAGTCACCTCGACGTCCCTCCTTCGTCAACGTCCAACTCTCCTTTTCTAGTGCTCGCGGGTGTGCGAGCAGCGCCGTCTCCTTCCAGTCGCGGGAGCACGACTCCTCCCCATCCCCGAACTCACCTTCGTGTGAGGGACAGACGGCCGGCAGGTGGACGCACGTGAGAAGTGCACAGACGGCCCGGCCGTTCGTTGTCGACACGTATGTGCGTTCGACTACGTGTGGAGGGTTCTCGGTCAGATGTTCCTTCTCGCCTGCATGCGAGTGAAGGTACCGGCCAAATCCTCCCCGTCATCGGCGTGCGACGCCGAGTAGACCTCCCTCGTCACCGGCGTGCGACGCTGAGTGGACGATTGTTAGGATCGCTGGGCGCCGGCTTGATCCACGAAAGAGTGGGCGAATCTGACTCCCCGGAGTGGGACGTCCGGTTACTCCCCTCGGCTCTCTCTGGAGCATGAACGTGCTCGGAAACTACTGTGGACCCTGTCTGACGCAGTCGGTTACAGGTGTCTCCCTTTTGGGTTCGGGTGAACCTGGTCCGACTCAACGACACCGATCATCGGTGAATCATCTGCATCGATCTAAGTCGTGTTGGAACGACAGCGATCTTCCGTAGAGTCTATAGTCGAGTTGGGGGTCGGTTTGAGGAATTGACTCCATTGGTCACACCCAGTCCAGCCGTTCCGACCATTATGAACCCTGTGTGGGTGGATTCAGGCTCGAGTCAAGCATTGACTTTGGGTAAAATATTCAAAAAAATATTACCCTAATTTTGGACGTGACACTAAGCATCTATCTTTTTTTTTCCCTTGCCTTTCTGGTAGATAATACTCTTTAGTTAAATTTATAACCCTCCAACATAATCTCATTTGTTAATTTCCCTTTTATTAGCTTCATCATCAAATATGAAGTTATTGTAACTGAGACTTAAGATCACATGCCAAATGGTTCTACAGTTCAAATGTAAACTTCTAAAGAGACATTAGGAGAGAGAGAAAAAAAAAACTTAATAGATTGTAAAGACTTTGCTGTAACGATCCTAAATCAATTTTTAGGTACTGGTACCAATACCGAACTCCCGAATAAAATTTTGGTACCGGTACCGAAATACAGAAGTACCAAAAAACCGAAGTACCAAAAAATTCGATATGGTATTTCGGTACCGATACCGTTTGCTCACCCCTACTGTTGTCTTTTACTTAGCGATTGTGCAGCACCATCATCATCAACATCGTCCGTTACACATTCTCACGTACGAGTGGCAGCAAAGATTTCAAATCCCCAAATCCTTCCCCCGGAAGTAAGAGAGAGAGAGATAAGAGGAGAGTTGTATTTAAGAAAGTGGTAGAGGAAGTTGGAATCAGAGAGATATATTCTTGAGAGGAAGAGAAAGCAGAGATCAGGATGGGCAACTTTGAGGCGCAGGTGAAGGACCGGGCTATAGAGCCGAAGCACATAGTCAAGAAACAGATGAAGTCGTTGGCAGATTAATTAATGTGGATGACACATATATTAATTAATAATTATACATGACTATCGTAAATATTTTAGTCATACTTAAATGATCAATTAAGAAATAATATTTATAGCTTAATTATCTTAAATTTGTATGGAATATTATTATATGTAGAGACTTAGGTTTTATTTCTATTTTTGTGATGGGTTAGAAATAGAAATAATATTTAAAATGTCGTGGTCCCTGTAGGCGCATGTTTCCTTAATTAATTAATAAGGAGTTTTCTCTCCTTCTCATATATATATATATATATATATATATACTCCCACCAAGACTCGTGATGATGATTATCATTCTAAGTCTGGGGAACACAAAGCCTGTGGAAGACCACGTCAGGTTTCTCTTCTCAATCTCATAATTTTGTTATGGAATCTTCAGGTACGCTTCCGTGACGTTATTTTCTCATTGCATTAACATAAATTATGTTGTTATGATTTAATCATAATCTTTAGTCGATCCTACTAGTGGTATCAGAGGCAAGTTTATGTTATTCATTGAAATTATTAGAATATTTTTCATGATGTATTTGATTTCACATTGATGAAACATTTCTTTGATCTATAGTAAAATCAAAATCGAATCATATTTTGTTTTGATTTTGTGATTTGGATTTCATACGTCTTTGCCAACGTCATGTTTTCTTTCTGTTTGCGCTATATGGTTATCGGTTGCACAATGTGGTCCAAGCCGCCATTTTTCATTGTCTGTTGCTCGAGTGTCACCGTGTCTCTGGCCAGTGGCGGAGCCACATGGAGCCGAGTGTGGGCAAATGCTTGCCCCCACTCAGTTCTTTTAAAATGCATAAGTTTGTATACATATTTATAATATTGGATGTATATAAATCTTAATTTGCCCCCACTAAATTTTTTTTAATCTTACTAATATTATCCCTATATGTCTATTGCCCCCATATCTCTTTGGGTCTTGGATCCGCCACTGGGTGTGGAGGTTGCTTCAACATTGCTCTTATCTATTATGCTTGGAAAGTACTGACCAAATGTGTGTATTCTCACAGCTCTAGCATAAATACCACTAAGAACTGTGATATCATTTCAAAATCCTCTTAACTTGTAAAAATTTAGAATACTCATGATCTAAACACAAGCTAAGTTATAATTATCAAAGCTCAAGTAATGTGCTTAGTTTGGATGGGATTGGCTTGATTTACATTTTTGCTCCTATGATCTTTTATATATTAAAAAACTAGTATCTTAGCTTGGAAGGTGTGATTTGCAACATGGTTTAAAATATTGGCATGCACCAATCCAACCATGAATTGATTATGGTACATGGTCGATACTGATATTATATATATACACACACAAGGTTGTCAGAATCGAGATCCTACGTAGGATCGATGGAGACTTCATAAGATTAAAACGTAGGATCGGATCATAAGATCATAAGATCTTACCAAAAAATTATATATATATATATATATATATATATATATATATATATATGAAAAATAATATTAGTATAAAAAATAATTAAGGTAATTACTAATTATTAGCATCTCAAAGATAACAATTCAAGTCACTAATTATTAACATCCAATACTATTACATTAGCAGCAATATATCGAAACAAAACTACACCTACCTTCTTAATAATATCTTCGAGAGGCTTCCGCCTATGTAACGGACGCAGGTGAGGGCTGGAGACAATGGCGGAGCCACATACACCTCAGTGTGGGCAAATGCCCCCACTAGAATCTAATATTTCATCTCTATATACATATGTTTGAAATATTATATACATATATATACTCATATTTGCCCCCACTCATCATTGATAGTTATGTTGTTTGCCCCCTTTTACTTGCCATTTGTCCTTCTTACTCCAATTTTCATTGTTATAATGTTGTGTGCAAAAAAAATATAATTTTTATTTTTATTATATTATACTTATATATTTATATTATTATATTTTTTTATATTGCCCCCACACACCCTTGAGTCCTACCGCCACTGTCTCTGCCATCTGGTGTAGGCGAGGGCGTGGGGCGGTTCGTGGCTGTTGGTGAAGGCCGGCGACCAGAGGGCTTCTACCCTAATCCTGGCGATGGAAATCCATTGTTCTTCGTCGCTCGTTACTGGATCTATATCACCGTCTGGCATCAAAGGGCTTCTGCCCTATTTTTGGGTCGGCGGCGACTTCAGGGATGATAGCAATGGGGCGAAAGAGCTTCGGCCCCAATCCTAGTCGACGACGGATCATGCGATTTCATCGCTCATCATTGCCATACGGCATGCCGGCGGCTGCTGCGTGCAAACGTCCAAACTTAGGCGAAGGCGAAGGCGGATGTAGCAGCGACTGTAGGTGTTTCGTGCAGCGTTTCATCACAGGGCAAACTCAGGGTTTTCCCCTAATCCATCGAACTTCGTCGCCGTCGACAATGGTCGCCGCTCTAGGCGGCGCAGAGGCAGCTTGCTGCTGCTGCTGGAGTTGATTCCGCCGTTTGGCGAATCGACGGTTAGGCATTCGGTTTTCGGCTCTCAGCAAAGGGGGTGAAGGCGACGACGGTTTTCATTCGCTGGCTCTATCATCGTGCGACAATCGGCTACTGGTGACGTGGGTTACGTGCAGTGCCTCCGTCGTGCGGCATTTAGTGTAGATGGGTGCACGCGGTGTTAGGGCAGTAGAGGTCGCGCGAGCATCCGAATCAGGTTCGGATCCGGATCTGGCACGTCCTTTAGAGCAGATCCGTCTTTGGATCCATTATTTTTGGATTCGATCCGTTTCCTTAATGGATTTGGGTTTCGGGGCTTGCTATCTATTGGGTTGGATTCGGGCCCATTTTTAGGCTTGCTTCCTAAGTCTGGCACCTGGGCCTGACTTGTTGGGCTTGGGCTTAGGCTGTCCCCTTCTACTGTGTTGTGTGCAGAAGCAATGCTATTGTGAATAGTAGTAGGCTGTTATGTTGTTTCTACTGTTTGGGCTAGGTTTTTTTACTGCGGGTTGAAGCAGTAGAGAGATGTTTGGGTAACTGTGTAGCAGTTGCTTGTTGTTAATTTTATAAAATCCCGAAAAAATAATTTTCTAATAATTTCAAACAATGGCATAATTATTTTTTATTATTGTTTCAATAATAAATATCTGACCTTATAAAATATATTAATTGAAACAATATGACTACCAAAGTAGCGTATTGTGTAGGTTAATTTATTTTATATTGTTAAGATGGTGTGTATGTAATTCATGTGGGTATTAATCAGCCCAAAGGAAGGTTGATACTTGACCGAATTATGTGCACACATGTGGTAATAACATGTGATGATTATTTAGTATTCTTGTCAACATTAAGTCGGTCCAAAGAAAGACTTAGTGTTAGATAGACTTATTATCAGTGTTTGATTACTACAATGAGAGTACCACTTACAAGTTAATATTTATGTTCAAAGATGAAATATTAATGTTGTGCTAGGTATCTTGTTATGCACCCATCATTGTTTGAATTTATTATTGTTTAATGCTTGCATTTTAATTTAAGTATAATTTGGAACCAATGTGAACTTATTTAATAATTAATTCTACTTTTAGTATTACTGCTTATATTAACTCTGTACCTATGCTTAATGACACATACTTTAAATTATGGCAAGAGAAGGTTACTATTGTTCTCGAAGTCATGGATCTAAACTTTGCGCTCAAGGTAGAACATTCTGCTGATCTAAACACTATAAGTTCCTCTAATGATAAGAGGGAGTGGGAAAGATAAGACCTTTCAAATAGTATGAGTCTTATGATCATTAAGCGTGTCATACTAAAAGCATTTGGGGGCACACTACTAACAATCTCTCTAAGGTATAAGAGTAAAGGAAACATAAGAGAGCACATTATAAATATGTCTCGTCTTACTTCAAAGTTAAAGACACTTAAGTTAGAATTGTCTAAAGTCTCACTCGTGCATATGGTTATCATATTTCTTCCTATACAGTTTAATCAATTTAAGATCAGTTATAATTGGTAAAGGGAGAAATAGACTCTTAATGAGTTAATTTCTCATTATATATAAGAGGAAGAGTGACTGAAGCAAGACAAGTCAATGAGTGCTCTTTTGACCTCTACCTTAAAGCATATTAAATAAATAAATAAAGGATAAAAAAACTGCAGTATGCACACTACAAAAGAAATAAAAGAAGAAACAGACTCAGGTATCCACCTGTTTCTTCTACAAAAGTATTGGACATACTAAAAGGACTGCACCAAGTATTATGCTTGGTGTATATAAAGTTATGTACACTTCTCACTCTGGTTTATTTTTTAAAAAAGTTAATTGAGCTGATATACCTAAGCACATTTGGTGGGTGGATTTGGTTGTCACTACTCACATAAGTGTTCATGCAAGTTTTACTAAATTGCTAAAAGCCAATTGATGCTAAAAGATTTATCTATGTGAACAATAGCAAAATAGTTGAAGTTCTTGCAATAGACATATTTAGGTTATTATGTAAGACTAATCACTATTTAGATTTGAATGAGACATTTGTTGTTCCGTCTCTTAGACAAAATTTAATTTCTATTCCTATTTTGAACAAATTCGGATATTAATGTTTATTTGGGAATAGTAAATTTACTTTGTCTAAAGATTCAAATTTTATTAGTACTGGTCTATTAAGTTTTTATAATAACCTTTATATGCTATATATAATTGTTTCATTTAATGAAACCCTGCATATATATGATACAAAGTGAAAATTAACAAATGATAATTCTTCATGGCATAAGATTTGGTCACATCTCTAGATAGAGATTGGAAGTACTTGTGCTCATTAAATTCTTGAGAACCTTAATTTTATAAATTTTGAAATTTGTATTAATTAAAGGGGAAACAAACAAACATAAAAAAAAAGGAGCCAACATAACTTCAGACATCTTAGAATTAATTCATATAGAAATCCGTGATCTATTCCTTTCAGCTTCTTAGAATAGTCAACAATATTACATTATATTCATAAACAATTACTCCAGATAAAGCTAGCTCTATCTTATTTATGAGAAGTCATAGGCATTAGATATGTTCAAAAGTTTAAAGCTAAAGTAGAAAATCAATTTAACAAGCCTAATAAGAACGTCAAATCTGATCGTGGTGGTGAATACTAGTTGAAAATGGAGTTCCTTGGCTGAGAAAATCAACTTAACATGTCTTCCGCCTTGAAGGCGGTGGCGGAGACGGTCGTCACTCGTCCCGGTAGCTCGTAAGCAGGCTCTGACTCTGACCGATGCAGCGGCCTATCAAATCTCGGGGCTGCATGGTCTATCCTACACTCTAAACTATGCCTGTATGTTATCTCTTCCTTTTCCGTTTTACATATATATGATTTTTGGGTATGAGATATTCATATTCCATATTCTTTTGTGAATCCTGTGCTTGAAATCACGAAAACTCTGGGCCTGAGATTTCCAATTTTGAAAAATATTGGGATAATTTTATCCAAAAGAAATTAGGCTGTGTACTGTAGTTTGTTAACCTTAACCAATGTTTACTGTCCTTGTAGTATAATGCAGTAGATATCAGACTAGGAAATTACACATTTATAACTTGGAATTATTTGTTGCAAATCCTCATTGCTTGATGATTTTACTTGTTATAAAAGTATAGAAACCACTAATTTCTTCTACTATGTACAATTGGAACCTTCGTTATATAGTCTTCAAAGTTGAGTTATAGTAAGTTGAAATTAGATACCATATTCAAGATGTGTTTCCTCCCGTCATTTCTCTTAAGCTCCTAGTTGGAATTGTATGCTGCTTTTACATTACCCAAGCTTCAGAGTCATTTCTCTTAGCTCCTAGTTGAAAATGGAGTTCCTTGGCTGAGAAGAGTTGAAGAATTTAAACCCATACCTGATCTGGCTGATATTGCTTCAGACTTGGGGTTTGTCAAAGAGTTTAGTTCAGAACCCTTGCTCATCCTCGAAGGAGAAAGGTTGTTTTTAAACTTTGCTCTTTCAAAATCAACTATAGTTTCATAAGCCCCAAGTCTTGGACCATGCATCACATTTTTTGTAGCACTATTTCCCAAACTTGCACCAGATATTGTAGTCGATGATGCAGCGTCTAATGTAAACCTAGGAGCTGATGCTCTATAATCATTGTAATTACTGGAACGAGTAGGAAACACTGCTTGTGGATCATTATTCTCAACATGCCTTTGTGAATTACTGTCCAATTGGTCCACTCTATCATCAACACAGAATTCTTCTGATGATAAAGAGCCTGTACCGAACTCATCTTCACTATCTGATGAATCAATCTCAATGATATCCATAGCTAAAAAAAACGTGTACAACTTGCACTCTATGCGAGAAACCTAGAAAGAGACCAGTTGTCTGATTCTCTAACCTGCCGAGTGGTCCAAAAATTTTATAAAAAAACACCAGAAGTCATGCATACAACTTATAGTATCATGACATTAACAAATAAAAGCACATGACTTACTCCTATGGGTTAAGGCATAAACGGCATTTCATTGCAGATCCTTCCTTTGATAGAGCCTCACCTACTTCAGAAAAATGGGAAAAAAAAATTAGTGCAGTAGAAATGATACAGAATCTGCATTACCTATAAGACTTTACAGAATTACTTTTCCAAAATATTTGATAAAAGAAAGTATTCAAGAGTGAGAAGATATAAAATAATAAAGACACACAAAAAAAAGAAACGCAGGCTACCAGTAGACAACTAATAATGTTCAACTAAATTGAGTAAAAATTTGTGAAGCTCTTTCATGATGCCAGTTAAACACTTCAGAGCTTCATCTAGTGCCAAAATAGGCATGCATGTTCACAGAACTCAGTTAAATTACCCAGTTACCAGCCTAAATCTGACAAGTACAATGAAGAAGAGGCTTGCACAAGGGCTTCTGTTTCTTACCAATGTTCTTCCTTCATTGATATTAGATTTTCTGATGGTGGTTACTGATACTAAAAAATAGACAACCATTTGATGCATACGTTGTTTTGAGAATTAGATAATATATTTATAGCATGACTACTGATCTGCAGAGTGAAATTTTGTGATAACAACTTTCATAAGACTACAAATATAGCATATAATCAACATCACAGTCACAGAAAAAATATTCTCAGAAAAAATAACAGCTGCAATTTTCGTTTTTCCTCTTTAGGCATTCTCAAAGAATGAGAATCCACTTCATTTATGAACTTATCTGGCTATTACTGAAGATCGATTTAGCTGAAATAAGAGCCAGACAAGGCTTCTGACTGGAATTAAAACCTACATTGCAAAGGGCTTCGATGTCATATTCAACAAGTTCTACATTTTTAATTAAGGTAAACCCCTCTTAAATTAGTGTCATCCATGTTTCCTCTTAATTAAAAAATATTGTGTACTATCATATAAATCACTAAAGAACTAAAAATGTATGGCATATAATGAATGAAGTTAAATCAAAGACAACAGTATGTGAATCTTAGGTATTACTTTGATTGACGTCCTTCCTAACATAATTGATTATTTAATAATATAAATTATAAGCAGCTATCTCTCCATCCGAGGAATGTCTAAAATTCAAGTCAACCCAAAAAACTGAACCAAAGCAAACATTTTATCTTCAGTTTGAAATTTTCCCAATTGTCGGGTTCAGGTTATCGGTTGTAACACTGGAGAGAACTTTCTTTCAATGGCCCATAAAACACTCTAACGGCCTTTAATCAATACATAAGTATGATAGATATGTCTAAAGCAACCGTCCGTTAGAATTACACAACTCTGCGGTTGACTCCCCTAGTGTCACGCCCCGGTCGGAACGGTCTAGAATTGGTGCTTATCCGCTTCCTAGAGCCGTCCGGCGGAACACCGGAACGTGATCGCGCTAGGGTTTCCGGACCGAATCTCGTCCCCAATTCGAAACCTTAACTTCCCCGAATAATTTTCTTCCCCCAAATTACAATTCGCACGAAGGAAACCCTAATTTCGGAAATCGAAAAAAACCAAAACCCTAAATCGAGTTTACCCTTTTTCTGATTTTGACCGAAGTCAAAATCAAGCTAAAACCCTTTTGCTGACGTCAGCCTGACGTCGCCCGCCAAATCCCGCCGTGCACGAAGGTCTTTCTCCTTGCTGACGTTTGCGTCGCGTCAGCGGCCGATCGAAATCGAAATCGAATTCGATTTCGTTTTACTACGTTGACCGTTGACTCCTCGTTCCTCGTTTCGAACGCCAGGCGGTGTTCTCCTTCCTCGTCATGAACGAACGAACGTTCGTTCGCGTCGCCTCTAACACCGAGCGCCGCCGCACCCACGAACTCCGCCGGAGAAGGAGGATGCTAAAGGGAAGGCTGCCCGCCTTCCTTTTTCTCTCCCGTCGCCGGCCGCCTGCCAACCGACGATTGTCGAATTTCCACCGAAACCACACCGAAGTAGAGGAAACAGGGGACGATGATCGGAGAGGAAAAAGTTTCTTATTCACTGCCGGAAACTTACAAAAACCTCTCTTCTCTTGTCCTCTCACGCCGGCGACGATCTCACTCTCGTCGCCGTTCACAGGGCTCTCTTTCGCCGTCTCTATCTCGCCTTCCGTTGGAAACGATCCTCCCGTACATTGCTCGTCCGTCCTCCTTGCTCTGCCCGTTCGTCTGTTCTTATAGCTTGGAGCCACCGCCAAGCTCCGCGTCCGCTGCCGAGAATCCCGTGTCCGCTGCCTCTCCTCTTCCAAATCGGGCAGCCGCGTCCGTTTCTTCCGCACGTGTCGCCGTCCGAATCTCGCCTCCGCGTCTTCCGCGTCCGAGCCGTGCGGGGAAGGCGACCAGCTCGCCTCCACGTCTTCCTCGCCTGATGCGGCGTCGTCCGCGTTCGAACCTTGGGACGCTCTCGCGTCCGCTTTGCTCGGCGACGACGCCGTCTCCACGCCGGAGTTTCACGCGGATGAAGACGATGTCTCGTCCGATTGCGTGAGATGTGTCATGTGGTCAACATTGGGTGTTGACTCAATTTTCCGAACGAAGCATTGGGCTTCGTTTTTCCCTCACCGTCTGCCTGTGTTTGTGCTTGGCCAGGCTTTGGGCTTGGGTTTGGGCCTGGGCCGAACCGGATCAAACCGGGCCTAACAAGCATGCTCAAACAATCACCGAGAATCTATTAAGTTAATGTTTTTTGAAAGTTCATATTTTTGTAATGGATAACTGGATATGCCATTTTCGTCATCATTAGTTTAGCACAGTAATCCGACCTGAAATTAAATGAATAAGAAATCTAAAAACTGCCGCCTTGTGCCAAATCAATCAAGGATAAACTTGAAGACAATTCCAAAAAGAACCAACATAGATCAAATTCCTCTGGAAGGTAACGTCGCACTCAATCCAAGGACGGCAAGGTTTGAGCTTCCGACGGTGAGGGTGCGGGAAAAACAGTATTAGAGCTAACCTTCCATAAGTCAGTGGTCTTAGGTGATCTCAGGAACAGGAACACCGTCTCGTTCCCTTCCTGCAGCGACAGCCGCAATAATGATCCGAGGGCCCAGAATCCACAAAAATGACGCCCCTGCCTCATGCCTGCAACAGCGCCCAATTTCAACCAGATTTTTCCGCCTCAATCGAACCCTAAAATCCCGAAAAAGAATCGGCCAGAGGCAGATGCGAAGCGGAGGAGCAAGCGATTAGAGAGTAAAGCCCACCAAAGCAGAGGAGTTGCTTAGATTTCCCTTGTTTCCTTGAAGGGAAGAAAAACTTTAGGGACTGCTTTTTTGGGGGGAAAGAAAAAATGAGAGAAGAGTAGAGAGGAAAGGAAGAAAAGTGGGTGGGAAGAAAAAATAGATAGGGGATCACAAGAGAGGGGAGAAAACTTCCTCTTTTGGAGAGAATACAAAAGGAGATAAAGTTGGCCCATTTTTCTTTCTCTTCAAATCAATCTCTCTAATAAATCAGGAGAAAAGGTTCTTTCCCTTCTCTCCTTTTTTCTCCCCAATAAAACAGTCTCTTAAGGAATGAAAAACTGCAAGGAAAGAAAACTCCAAAGAAAGAAAAAAATTCATATCTTATTTCTTTAGAAGGAAGGAAAAGAAGAAGAAAAGTTAATTTTGAAGGTCGGGTGAAGTGACGTTGTGTTTTCCCAAACTTTTCCATCCAATTTGGGCGGAAAAATTTCTGAGGAAAAGTTATAAAATTTTTCATCCACTTTTCCACTTTAATTTTTCCTTCCCCCAAGGAAACAACAAAAAACATATTTTTCTTTTTTTTCCCTCTAGTTTTCCTTCCAAGGAAATAGGCCTAGGGGTGGATCAGGAGATTGTAAATCGGAATCGCACAGGGGGTGCGACCGTGTTAGATCCAATCCGGTCCACATCACCTCCCGAGGAGGAAGCGGTTGGAGGCATGGATCCAACGTCACAAACTTTAAGGCGGTTGAGCGGATCCGATGTAGGCCGAGGTGATATGAAATTCCGCGTTGCACACGACAATCAGAGACAGCGAACGTTAGACTAACCGTTTCTGTTCCTCCATGTTGCAAACAAACGGTGGAGTGACTTCACAGAATTAAAGGTGGATTTAACGAAAGCGGTTGCTCCAAATAGGCCCATAATCACTCACCGTTACACAAGCTCTGCCCTAATGCGACTAAATGTTGCGAATCTGTAGTGAAATCAGATAATAAATCTATTAATCATGTCGATCTAAGAACAATAAATAAAAGTTAAAAAGAAGAACCAGAGGCGACTGAGGTTTGTCCTTAGGCAAATTTCTGGGCTTTGGCGCGCAAGCTCTTCCGGATGGTAGCCCGAAGATACAACCGGTGTAGCGTCCTTACCGGCGCGACAGTGGGACGGCTGTCACTGCCACCTTTCAATGTTGTTCAGCAAAAAGGAGATAAAAGAGGAGAGCAAGAGAATCGATTTGTGTATCGCCATGTGCCTGTCGCCCAGCCTCCTATTGTATAGAGAAGGAGGGTGGCCAAGACTACGGCTCTTAATCAAGAAGGCTAAAAATTAGCACTCCTCACATAATAATATTATATTAATAATGTGATCTTGTGCGTACCTCTAAATAGGCACACTATCGATCAAAATTAAGACTAATATAAATATAGTCTTAATTATCATTATTATTAATAATAATAAAATAATGATATATGGGCTAAAATAAAGAACTAAATTAATTGCCCGATAAACCCGCACTCGATACCATGACCCGACCCGACCCGGCTCGGCGAGGCGCGCGCGTGTGTTTTGGATCAACTTGGTTTAGATAGTTGATGCCCCTTAAAATCTCAATGGGCTAGAGAAGTTACAACTACTTTTAAACCTAAGTATCCCTTCCAACTCCCTCAATGTGGGACTAAGGGACTTTTGGGTTTTCAAACTCCAACAATCCCCCACAAGACTCAAAAGTCTTTTAAATTAATTTCACAAAGAAAACAAAAGTGCTGAACAACATTTATATCACGCGGTCAGGAAAGAGCAGTGCTCAATACACTTAGTACACGGAACTTCACCGGAAGAGATGTAGTGAACCAGATCTTGAACTACAACCCTTTTGGCCCAGCTTAGAACGGTGCACACATGATACAGCTAATAATGACGCGAGGTTGTGCATTTTTAGCCATGCACGGGTACCTTCTTTTCTTGTGAGTTTACTAGTAGTGTCCAGCTACTAGTCCACGGCCGTATACGGAAACTCACATATAGGATAAATCCTATGAAGAAGTGTGTAGAGGCACTTCTTAGGTTAAACCTTTTGGATTTCTTTAAGAGTCATCTGACTCAACCTAACATCTACATAGGAGTACTCAATCACCTTAGGAATGGGGGCATTGGAGCCTTTATAAATAACTCCAATAAACACATATAGTGTTTTTATAATTTTTAGTTGTACTCCTTGACCAACCAGTCAGCTTGTTATTACCCATCGAACCTCTTTCCAGGATCTACCTATCACGGAGGTTGGGTTGCCACTATAGGAGGGTCCATTATGGACAAATCCCCATTCCCCTAGATAAAGCCATCACTTTGGTTTGATTCAAACCTTTTGTGAGGCAGTCAGCAAAATTATTGTTAGTTCTTACAAATGATAAAGAAACAATATTATGAGTAGTTAACCATCTAATAGTTTTCTGCCTGATTTTGATGTGTCTACTCAATTTGGTGTTTATCAGTTTCTTTTTACATAATTCTATTGCAGCTTTACTATCACAGTTTATTGAAATTGGTGGACTAAAGGTTAGTGCCATTAGTATAGATGAATAAAGGTTTTTAAGACATTCAGCTTCTGAGCAAGCTAAGTCTAAAGGAACAAGTTCTGCTTCCATGGTATTTCTAGCTATAAAAGTCTGGTTTAAGGATTAAGTTAAGATTATTAGAAAAGTTAGGATCATGATGAAAGAATAATTTGAGGTTTTAAAAGAAATTCATTTTCAAAGAGGTAATGTCCCTAGATTTAATAAGAGAGTTCTTAGAGATTTTAGGAACATCAGAACTAAGAACAAGACACCTATAAGTGTTATAATCAAGGGACTATCCTATAAAAGTAGCAACAAAGGTTTTAGGACCAATCTCTTTCCTCTTGGGTTTAGGAATGCTTATTTTGCTAAGCACCGCCACATTCTGAGGATTTAAGGTTGGGCCTATATCCTTTCTAAATTTCATAAAGGTTTTGCAATTTATTCTTGGAGGGAATCTTATTTTGAATAAAGCAAGCAGAAAGAATAAACTCCCCCTACAAGTTCTAGGGTACTCCAGAACTGAGTAATATGACATTTACTATGTTTAGTAGGGTTTTGCTATTTCTTTATGCTACTTCATTAGATTTGAGGAGAAAAAAAAGCAGTTACTTAACGAATTAACATAGTCAAGCCTACCATGCCAATAATCAGAATTTTCTGTATTCAATGCAATGAAAAAACCAGACACAGAATTTAAAGGAACAAAATTCAATTGAAATGAACCATTAGAATTAAAACCTTTTTTCCATTGAAAAAGTCACATTTAGAAATTACAACTTTATTTTCAACCAAAATGATTTTAAAACCATTTTTGACAAGGAGAGACCCTTATTAGAGAAGTCAAGAGATTTATAACAATCTAATACTTCCTATATGTCACATATAGGAGAGTAAAGAGACAAATGAAAATTCTGAACTTGCAAATGAAGCTAGTCTCCTCAGAGGTTTTAGAAGAGATTGAATTAGATGTCTGTATTTGAGAAGAGAAGTAGGAAGATTTACAATTAATGGATCTAATTAGAGACATATCTATACCCAGGGCACTTATTAATCCAAGTATTAACAAGCATAATTTTATTTGTTCTTTACATCTTATGAAACCAGTTCCATTGAAATTCTCATGGTTATATGAAGAATGTTCTTCGTTAGCCATTCAAAGTGTTATGTAAAGAGTGTATTATGGTACTTTTGTGATAAAGCTGTAATTATCAAATAGACAATGTTTGATTATAATTACTGTCTATTATGTATCAGTGTTTGACATACTGTTTATGCAAGTAAATATAATTGCAGGTAAAATTAGACTAGTATGCTGAATAGTCTAAGTAGGCAGAACGAGCATGAGATGCAAACTTAATTGAAATCAACTTAACAATTGATAATGCAAGTAAGTGCTAACTTTCAATTAACAATCGTAGAATAGCTTTAATATAAAGATAATGTACATTATTATTAGTTAATATGCAAAGACAGGTCGGTTGGCTCGACACGCGCGTTGAGCATAGCATTTCCGCAGCGCGTGGATTCGAGCCTCGCCTTCGTGAATTTCTCAAAAATTTTTTTTTTTGTGAACATTGAGTTAGCCTAGCAGGTTGTTTCAAGTTGCTGGTTCGAACCATCCAGTGACTTGTTCCGGTTCAATTTCGATGCAACAAAGTGGATCCGAATCAAAAGCACATTCGCAAATAATCGAAATCATGAGTTAGATTCGATCCGAACATAATCGAAATCAAATGTAAAGGTTAAAACTATCTATTAAATATGCAATTAAATATCTAACATGATTAGTAATTGAGATCTGGATTAACTTGCAATTGACAGTAATAATAGTAGATTATGTCTTTAGCAGGTCTAGATTGATTGCAAATAATCAGATCAACGCAAATAATCAGATGCGTAATCTAACAGGGACTAAAACTGAATTAAGAACAATTGTTTATGCAACTGATAGACAGTGGACAGTTAATATGTGTATACAAAGTATATATGCTATTTTTATTTAGGGAAAGAAAGCGTGGCTCGCTGGTCACGCGTGCGCGTGCTGTGGCGTTGCGCTCCGCAGGTCGCGGATTCGATTAATCATGTGCGTCGCGCACGTGACTAGAAGCTAAAAATAGCTTCGCATTTCGCAGCCGCGTGGATTCGAATCCGCGACCTGCGAAGCTATTTTTAACTTCTAGTCACGTGCGCGACGCATGCCTACCAGAGAATTAATGAAGCATGCGGTTAAGAATTCTGCGCGATGAATTAGATCTAATGCAGAACTAATAAATTCGAAATGCGGAAATTATTAGATCCAACTTGTACTGATTAACAGCAGATTATACAGCAAATAAAAAAATTTGCGTAAGAAATGTTGCGAATCTGTAGTGAAATCAGATAATAAATCGATTAATCGTGTCGATCTAAGAACAATAAATAAAGACCCGGGTCGGCAAGGCGTAGCATCCCTTCCGGCGACCACGACTGAGGCCTGTCCTTAGGCAAATTGGTGTAGCATCCCTGCCGGCTAGAAAATCTCAATAGGCTAGAAAAGTTACAACTACCTTTATTAAACCTAAGTATTCCTTCCAACGCCGTCAACGTGGGACTAAGGGAATTTTGGATTTTCAAACTCCAACGTGCCCCACCTCGCCGACGCCCGAAGACACTCCTGCTCGCCGACGCTAGACGCCGCTGCTCTCCTATTTCCCTTTCCTTTTCTCTTTCCCTCTTCTCGCTCACACACATCGCCACTTAGGCTGTGTTGGATTAATTAATTAAATATTAATTAATTAATTAAATCCAATTAATTAAATCCAAAAATCTCTCATCCTCTCACGCACACAACGTGTGTACTCGACTAATTTTGGTGGAGAATTAATTTACTATTCTTTAAATTAATCCACTTACCTATTTTGAGCATCTATTAATAGTTTCCAAATATTTAATTAAATATTTGGATAAAACTATTAATATTTTAATCAGTGAGTTTTCCCTATAAAAGGGAGGCTAGGATACTGGTTAAAACACATCAAGAGACTCTCAGAATCTCTAGCTCTGAAATTTCTCTCCAAATTCTCTTTCTCCAATTTTGCTGCTAGAAGTTGAAAGTTGCTCCGACAGGGCTTCCACCGTCGCACCGGCAGGAAGCTAGCCCTGGTTGTATCTTCAAGGCGGATCTTCGACTAAGCCCGTGCGTGGGACGAAAATTGCCTTAGGACAGACGATACGTCGCCTCCAGGTTCTTTTAATTAATGCAGTTTTATTTCATTGTTGGTAGTAGTTTTATCTTTGCAGGAATTAAAATAGACAACAATCTAAGGCAATTTTCTGTTATCTAATTAATTTCTGCATTTAATTATCAATTCTGCCAAAGTTTAAGATCGATTTTACTGTTTAATTGATTCGAATCTTCGACTTACGATTTAATCAATTTCGGATTCACTGTGCACCGTTTGATCTAAATTCTACGGTCCTGATTTACTCCCGATTTTTCATTCCGGATCACTGTGCTGCTCGTGCGCCGCCCGAAGCGTCACGCGCTTCGCACGTGCGTCCGCTTCGACGCCTCCGCGAGCTCTCTCGCGAGCGCGCCGTCGAGTTTTTCGCTGTCGCCGGTTTTCACGGTTTTCCCGTCGATCTACGCCGCCATCCGGAGCATCGTTGGTTTCTCTGTCTTCGTCTCTCGCGTCTGAGCTCACGGCTTTATTCGTGGACGCGGAGACAAATCGAATCGACGAGAAACGTCGTCGGAATCCTCTCGAGTTTTTCGCCGTCGCCGATCTGGTTTTCGAGTTTCCGGAGCGATCGTCGACGATCAAAGTGATTTTGGTTTCGAAATCATTCTCATCTCGCCGCTGAATCTTTTCCCCACCTCGGCGCCTCTTCTCCAGGCCTCCGCCGCCCTGTAGAACCGCCGGACGGCCGCGCGAAAAGAATCGCCGCGCCGTCGCCCAAACCCTAAACGACGATAGCGTCGTGGGTCGGGTTTCGTTCTTTGGATCCGATCCGATTACCTTCGCGCCCGATCCGGTTCGCTTCTGTCTCGTTTTTTTTTCTTTCGAATTTCGGATCTCGGATCCGGCTTTTGTTTCTTCGCCCGCTCCGCTTCTCCGAAACCAAGTCGCGCGATCGCCGTCTATCTCAAGCACGCATCTTGGCGCGATCTCGGCCGTCCATCTTCGGACGCGGAACGCGGCTCGACCCAGCCGCGCGCCTGCGCTCGGGTCGAACCAGATTCCGAGCCTAAGTCCGGTTCAATTTTTTTTTAATTCGAATTTCGATTTATTAATTGTTTTAGGGATTAATTAAATCATAAAAAAAAAATTCGGGAAAATTCAGGAAAATTCAAATAAAATTATCTTAATGCATAGAAATTTTATTTGCATATTTTAGGGTAATTTTCTTACCCTATTTTCTTATTCGTCGCATAATCTGCTCTTAATCAGTTTGTAATAACCTGTTGTTGATCTTTGTACATAATCCGTCCTTTTCTATCGCATGCAAGATTTATTTCCCTAAATAATTTATAGCACATGTTTATCTCATTTAATCCGGTTAAGATCACGCATGTTCTTATATTTTTAAATCTTATTGCATGCGCATATTAATCTGTTATTCAATACCAGTTAGATCTAATAACCTGTTGTGATTGATTTAGCTATTCACGTCATTTGCATATTCTGATTGATTTACTTATGAGATCTGTTAAACTTTAATCGGTTTTCAAATCTGCTATTGTAAATCATTTTGTGTTTAATCCTTCATTTGTACTTGCATTTAATCATTAATTAACTGCATCAATAAATTTGTTATCGGCGCTGATTAAAACCCTAATCACGCCACCGCGCGTCACGCTGACATCACGCCCACGCGTGTACACACGCGCAACGCACGTGACGCCAAAAACACTTTTGCTAAACGCGGTAGTGAGGAGTCGAACCCATGACTCGCACAAAGCGTGACCAGAGTGTCGTCGGAAGCTTGTTTAACATATACAACCATATATTATAGTTATATACAAGCTATTCTGCGACTGTTAATTCAACGCTTCCCCATCTAGCAATTAATTATTTTTTTAATCATATGCTAAATTTATTTATTCGTAATTAATCCTATTACATGCACGTCTTTAAGCCCTAGGCTTAATCTGTTCATTTGAATCTGTATGCTTTTATTAGTTCTGTATTAAATCTCCAGCTCGCATACTTATCTCTTGGGAGATCCTTTTCGCATTCTGAAATTAATCTATTTAAATTACATGATTGCATCGCATTTGTAATTACATTACTCCTCTAATCTTATATATAATTAATCGGCATACGCTTTTCTAGTTCGATTCGATTAATTCTGCAAAATCCAATTAATCGCATGCTCTGTTAATCAATCTTAATGTGTCTTTAATTAATAGTATTATCTCTAATTGCTGCATCAATTTCTCCTCGTGATTAATTCCTGCAATCTCTCGTATTTCGCTTTGGTTTTCTACTTGAGCCCTCAATCGGTGTCTGGTTTGGATTTGATCTAACGGATTGCATTTGCGACCGCTTTCGGATCCAAGCCGCAACCAATTTTGAAACCGTGTCGCTGTTCATGCTGCAAAATCCAACGTCGGGATTTGACCCGGTGCCGCGGCAGCCGCATGCCAGTCTCGCAATCCCCTCGCACACGTGCAACGCACACGTGTGGGCTTATGCGCTCAAGGCGAAAAACTCGCCCGATAATCGCTGCTCCAAGGGATTTGACCCTGCAAAGTGCGGACGGCCGCGGATTTTGCGCGAGCGGGCTGTCGGACGTGCGCAGCCTTGGATCTTCATCTTATAATAGTAAACATTTTCCTTATATCGAATTGCTGATACACGGTTTATTCCAAATTGATTGTTTAAATTTCTGATTTAAATTGCGTAATCAAATTTGCATTCGGATATGATTTAGTATAATCTTAAATCTCCTTATTTGTATAGTGCATGCATCTGATTTCACACTTTCTCCAAATCAGATTTCACTCACTCTCTCCAAATCTTAACTTGATTTGGCATTCCAATTTCGTAGACCTGGATTTTAATTACTGTTAAATATTCATAATTACATTGCTAATATGCAATCAGATTTGCATTTTGATCATTAATCTGAGTCTACACATCTCTTATTATATTGGGATCTATTTGGTATAATTTTTGTTTTATTAGCTGATTTATGTTAGATTTGCATATTGGCATTAAGTAAATCTGATTTGCTGATCTTTATCGTCAAGTTCATTATTTGCATGCAGTATAAAGAATTTTAACCTGTATCTGCATGTTAGATTTACTGCTGATGTTAATTATTATTATATCACTTTTATGTGCAAATAAACCCTAAGGTATGCTCTGTGCCCTCGTGCGTGTTAGCACATGATGCTTGCACAACTGGCACACATGGAGGGAAATGCGTGATGCCCATTCAAGTTCACACACGATTTATGCACGTGCACATGACTAGCATGACAATCAGACATTGCTTACTATATAAGTTCATACATTCTATTCATATTATTTGCTTCAATGCATTTGTTTTGCATCAATAATTCCTATTCTAATTTATGTTATTAGTCAATTACAAAAAAAAAATATATTGCCTGTTGAAAATCCAATACTTTCATATTGCCTCCAACTTAATTCTTTTAGACATTATCTAATACTTTAGTGACTCTCTATGAAACTTGAAATATTATCTGAAATTCTTTCAAATGTGGAGGTGAAATTCTTTCGAATGTGGGGGTGGTTGACTAAAGTCAATGCACTAGAAATCAAAAGAAAGAATTTGAAGCTAAGTCTATTGGTCTAGAATATTTTCTAGATTCTAATACATATTGGTCAATGTTGTTAAAACTGACAGCTATCTTGCTGTCTGCTTCACAAAAGGTTTGAATCAAACCAAAGTAGAAGCTGCATCGACAGGTATGGGAATTACTGAAATTTCATAAATTGCTATATATCTGCTTTATGATTTATGTACATACTTTGCAAAAGGAGTGGCCGAAGTGGCTTGACTCGTAAAAGGTTGATGCACTGAGCACAACATCGCCTATGGCTTGACCTAAGGCATATCTGGAACTTAGATTCCAGAAACATTGAGGGGAATGGGGATAGTCTAAATGGGCCCTCCTACGGTGGCAACCCAACCTCCGTGAAAGGTAGACCCTGGAAAGAGGTTTTGAATGGGTAACAACAAGCTGACTGGTTGGCCAAGGAGTACAAATTTTAAAAATTTGTGAAAACACTATTGTGTTGTTGGAACTATATAAAGGTTCCAATGCCCTATTCCTAAGGTAATGATAGTACTCCTATGTAGAGGAAGGATGAGCTTTAAACTCTTAAAGAAACCTATGGGTGACTCTACACACCTAGTATAAAGTTTCTCCTATATGTGAGTTTCTGTATACGGCCGCAGACTAGAGACTTGACACCTCTAGCAAACTCACAAGAATAAGATATATGCGCACGGCCAAAAATGTGCAACACCGCGTCGTAGTTAACTGTATCATGTGTGCACCGTTCAATGCTGGGCCAAAAGGAATGTAGTTCAAGACCTGGTTCACTTCATTCCTTCCAGCAGAGTTCCGTGTACTAAGTGTGTTGAGCACTGCTCTTCCCTGACCGCGTGATATAAACTTCAAGCAGCAGTTTTATTTCTTTTATCGTATGTTTTCTATTTTCTCGTTCGTTCGTTTTCAAGATTTATTGGATTTAGTGGGGGATTGTTGGATTAATTAATTAAATATTAATTAATTAATTAAATCCAATTAATTAAATCCAAAAATCTCTCATCCTCTCACGCACACAACGTGTGTACTCGACTAATTTTGGTGGAGAATTAATTTACTATTCTTTAAATTAATCCACTTACCTATTTTGAGCATCTATTAATAGTTTCCAAATATTTAATTAAATATTTGGATAAAACTATTAATATTTTAATCAGTGAGTTTTCCCTATAAAAGGGAGGCTAGGATACTGGTTAAAACACATCAAGAGACTCTCAGAATCTCTAGCTCTGAAATTTCTCTCCAAATTCCCTTTCTCCAATTTTGCTGCTAGAAGTTGAAAGTTGCTCCGACAGGGCTTCCACCGTCGCACCGGCAGGAAGCTAGCCCTGGTTGTATCTTCAAGGCGGATCTTCGACTAAGCCCGTGCGTGGGACGAAAATTGCCTTAGGACAGACGATACGTCGCCTCCAGGTTCTTTTAATTAATGCAGTTTTATTTCATTGTTGGTAGTAGTTTTATCTTTGCAGGAATTAAAATAGACAACAGGCTGTGCAGTTTGCTGCCGTCGATAATAGCTCCCCGCCACCAATAGCAGCTCGACGCCATCTTACAAGGTATGGATTTTCTCTTGTTTTAGCGTGTGCCCTGAACCAATCCCATCTAAGTTGCTTCATCTCGGAGATTTGCTTTTGCCCTAACCTGTTGGCGCTAGGTACCATTTGCATTTTTTTTGCTTGGATTACCCTATCCCTTTGAGAAGAAAAGTAAAATACCCTATCCCTTTCTTCCTGGAGAGGAGGCAATCTTGTGAAATAAATTTTGGAGTACCACAAGCAGTATGAAACAGTCCATCACCCTGGAAATACACCTTTCAGATTTCAGTATTACCATATAATAGTTAGAAAAAACACAAAACAATCTAGCTTCAGAAAATTATCCTATCATCATGTAATCATAATCAAGAAACTAAGTTGATTGGAGTTCTTTAAAGTGTGTACATGAAGTCTTGAAGACTTCAGTTTGGTAAGGAGGTAAATAGTCAGTTCAAGATGACAAGGCAAAACAATTCAATACATGCCATATCTTTGAATGACAAAGAAAATAAATGTCATACTTTTTGGAAAAAAAAATGAGCTTATAGTTTTAGGTATTGAACTTTTTCATCCGGTATAAGGCCCACTTTTGTGAAAGTTCTATATGTATTAGGTATTTGTTTAGTTACAGTAGGAGTAGAATTGTACTGAGACAATATTATTTTGAATGAATTATTGATTTCCCAGTGCTGTGTTTTTTTTATTAATCTACATTCACAATTTATTAATTCAAGCTTCATAATTGCTGATATGATTTGACGACATTGGTTTGTCAAGATCAAAACCATGCTTCTTCATAATATGGAAATCTGTTTGTTTGGTTTTATTGCTCTGACAAAAAGAAAAAATAAATAACAAACATGTGTGGAGATCTTGATGTCAAAGCAAAATAGCAGTAAGGAAATAATCAAATGTTTAAGAAGTTATCAATAATCAAATGTTTAAGAAGTTATCAACTATACATGTGATTACCCTGACTTGCTGAGATAATACACTTAATCTGAGGTCTGAAACTTTCAGGTTCTCATAAGCATCAAGTAGTATGTTCTCTAGCTGCAAAAACCATTCAAGATTGCTAGATCATAAAGCCTTGAACAATGAATCATAAGGATGTCTAGAGCTAACAATTTTGCTTTTAAATCATGATGATAAACACCCCTACTATGGCAGTAATCAATAGCATTAATCAATTGTTGGAAGTACCTCTGTGCTTCATCCTCCTTCATCCTTCCATGGTTTTACCTTCATAGTCGGATTTCAGGCATCATTAGTGCAAAAAGAAAAGATGGAAACACATGATGGACTAGAATAACACAAACATGCACAGAAAATATTTCTGTGTACTGATATGTGCAGTATAGTTAACATGTTTATGAAAGATCATCAATAGTTAATATTTGAGGAGCACAACTTTTCTAAAAAAATATTTGAACCACTACTTAGAAGAAGAATATGTGTGCCATAGTTCAGTCTTGCTATTCTGTCAAAGAGCTCTCTTCCTGTAGCAAATTCAAGTACAATGAAAACTTTCATTTTGCTCCCCATTACCTGAAATGAGATTATTAGGCACAAATAGAGCTACAAGGAGAAAATTTGAGAAATAAATCTAAGTAGAAGTATCTGTATGGATATTACCGGTTTAGTATACTAAAAATTAATAATAAGAGCTGATCTCTATTTTATTTATTCATGAAACACAAGAACTAGATGTGAAGGAAAATTGAATGTTTTGTGAGTTCTCAAATACAACCTTATAAATTAGACAGGAACAGAGTGTTGAATCATTAAACAAATGACCAGATGAGTCAATACTTGATGCGGTGGCCTTTCTTTTCCTTTCTTTCAAATTTCAATACCTTTTTTCATTGCATCTTTCAATGATTCAATTATATTCACTTTAATACTCTATTCTTACACAAAGCATGTTATCAACTTTGCTTACAAGTTATAGCGTTGATTTACCATTACTGCCCTCTAGCCATGCTTGGTGTAATTCTAGATGTGTTTATATTGCTAGTGGCCATACAATTCATTTAATAGTAAACTAGATATTCAATTATATGGCATCTCTTCCCTTTAACCCTTAAAATGTTTGTTGCATAAATAGGTGCATGGAATAGATGTTCATAGCCTAAGGCATGCCTCTTTCCCGTCTTAGTTCTCGGTATCATGTTTTTGCCATTGTATAACAATATATTGCAAGAATTATTTTTGTTCTTATTTTCATATCATTTGATGCTAAAAAAAATACTTGTTTGCTTGATTTATGCTCAAACTCTTTGGACCCAAAGATTACCATGTGGTTCATGTCTTTACTCCATGAGAATTTTATTTGTTAAATAAATAAATAATAAGAACAAATAGCTACTTTTTAAAAAATATATGAAATATATGTATATCCCTTTTGTGCAAATTGGACAAGTTTGTATTGTTATTTTTGAATGTGGTTTATAGCCTGTACTAGTGTCAGGGTGTCCAATAAGAGAAATATAAGTAGGAATTAGCTTACAAAGAAACTAAATAGAGACCTAAGTAGAAATCACAAAATGCATGCAATAAAAGAAAGATAAGCAATTCTATATTTACTAATTCTACATGATATAAACATGTCTATATTGTTGTGAAAATCAAGAATGTGACTACAATATACATAATCTCATTCTCGAGTCCACAATCTTGGTTAGAATGTTTCCATTATTCTCAAGCAATGGACCAATTGATCGAAGACAGCTCGAAAGATGTTGCTTTGAATACCTAAGACCCTGATCGGCCTAATGACTTCCAATTATGTGATCACTAGCTTAGTACCTCCATAAGTCCAACTTGGGTCTATGTGGTATAATAAAGCTTAGCCAAAAGATCATGTAATGCCACGACATTAGGCATACAACATAAATGTTTAAATATGTCAAGTTTACCATAACATATACTAGTAAATGATCCATCAAAGCTAACTAATGTAGATGTCAAATGAGATCACAATTATTCATTATAATACTCAATTCATGAATGATATTGAATGCAACGACAAAGATATCAATTGGACAGAATAATAAGATATAATAATTCTAAAATAATACATAAAAATATTTTGATGAAAGGAGTAGGAATTTTATTCCTACCTTAAATGTTGGCCTCATCAAGGTGAAATTAATCTGGAATCTAGTAGTGAGGCAACTGCATGATCCACAGTTGTTTTTCCTTTCCTTGATTAATTTTCTGCTCTGGTCTTACTTTATTACCTACTCCATGATACAAATTTTTATCTTATTTCTTAGTATGGAATTTGGAAGCTCTTGAATGGCCTTATAGGACGCTAGGTTTTCTTTCTTGTAATCATGCAGTGGAAGACTCCTATATGATTGCTTAGATGTCCACTTTTGGTTTAAGAACTCCCTATGTTTTCGATTTTGTATATCTTTGGTTCACAAATCTTTTCATGAATGTTGGAAATTTCATTTGCTTAGTAAAAAAGTTTTTGACTGAATACAGTGATCTTCTCTAGAAGGAGTACATTGCCAGCACCTTTCCTTCTGGATTAGAAGAAAATTTTATCATTCAGTTGGGAGACTGTTTTTGTAACAGAATGTTGTGTGGTTGATTATAGAAGTTCACTTGGTTATGCTTAATTGGGAAGAGGTTTAGATTTATTTTGGCATAGGAATGTTTTTGTAATAAAAAAACGTTTCTCATTTTTTTGGATTCAATGACATTTTATTCCTATTTTTAGAGTTCTGAGAAGCAATGTGTTAATACGGGTCTCAATGTCTTGGACGATTTCTGTAGACAACTAGGAATTATATTGTTTGACTTGTTTAAAAAACATGGATATCCAGACTAATAACCATAACCATGATGTCTTGAAGAAAATGTTTTAGGTAAGTAGTAGCATCCAGTATTTGGTAAGAATTAGGATAGAGAGGAATCGAAAATGATTAACAAGGAACTCCATGTAGTAGACACCCTTGTAGTTCGTGTAGATTCACATTGGTTTAATATTTCATGTTGTTTAGTTTGTTTTTTGTAGTACTAATATTTTGGGTATTGTTGGGAGAGGTTTAATGTCGGTAAATCCGCATATAGTTGATGCATGGCATGATCATGTAATTTAACTGCGGGAAGCATTCTACCTATGTCATTGTTGGAAATTTTGTATTTTTGCATAGTTGTAGCATATTTTTTTAAATTGTGTTTGTTCATTAAATAGGTCATTTATATTGGTTGCGTCATATCGTATTGTATTGTGTCGCATGACACGACCTATTTATTAAACGTGTTAGTCGTGTCGTGTCGTGTAACCTGTTTAAATAAGTGGGTTGTGTTCATATTTTATACATTGGCCCGTATGTATAAATGGGGGTCAAGCATAATCATGTCGCGAGTAAGTATGACACGACACGAATATGACCTATGAATATGAATTACCAGCCTTATCTAGCTCCCTATGAACAAAATCAAGATGACTCCATATTTGAGCGGGACATTCTTGCTAGCAACAAGCTTCATCGATTGCAGCCTCCAACCGATCCTGACCCTCCTTAGCAACGGACAGAAGGGCAGTACACTTGTGCTGGTGGAGTGAGGAATGCTTCGAATATATCTCGACCCTTCTAATTTATAATGCTGGGATTACTTGTGTGTACTAGTGGTAGGTGTTCTTGTTGCGAGTCAGGATTTTACTATTGTATTTCTCTCTCTCAATTCTCTCATGCATGCCTATGTCTAGGGTGTTGTTGTGAACTATGCGCCTATGTGTAGGCGCTAGTGCTTTGATAGGTTTACATTCATGATGGCGATGACACCCTTGAAGGTCTCTGAGAGCCACAACTTAATCGCTCTTGCTCTCGGTTGCATGCCGGTAGCCACAACTTAATAGCCAGTTTTATATCATAAGGAGTGTGGGTTTAGCGTTGTACTTTTATGGGCGTTAAGTGATGGGTGAGTCACCTACACTTAGGCGCAGGTGTACGGGATGTAACATCTTAAGCAAGATTGTGGAGGGGTGGTTTCATCAAGCATCTCATTCGTGTGAGTTGAGGTTCTGTCGAGCATCCTATGAGCTTCCACCTCTGGATGATAAAGGGTCGGGATTGGGGCGGGGAGCGTCAAACTCATCGACTCCTATCTTGAAACTACTGGCGTTGAGAAAATCTATCCCAAATCCAACCCCGTAGTAAAACACGAGCAACGCAAGTATGAGAGGCCAAAGCAAGCCGAGCAACAAAGCGAGGCAGCAATCGATGTGAGCATGAGTGGGGTGGCAACTAGTGTGAGTGCTTGCGAAGCAACAATACCATAAGGGCAGGAGAGGGAGGGTGCAAGGAGGAGAGAGAGAGAGAGAGAGAGAGAGAGAGAAGGGAAAAGTGCACAAGGAGAGGAGGTACAGAAGTGAGATGGGAGTTGGAATGAGAGAGAAGAGAAGGGAGAGGGGAGGAATAGAGAAGAGTTGGGATGGGAGAAAAGAGGAGGGAGAGGTGAGAGGGAGGGGAAGGAATATGTTAGGGTTAAGGTTAGAATTTTATTATTTTAGTTTACTGGTATGTTTATATTTTTTTTTTCAGACGGGGCAAGTTTGGGGTTGGGTTTGGGAAAGGGTAGTGAAAATCTCATACTTGACACTTATAAGTTGGGATATATCCGGACCCAACTCGAGCCTATGTCAACTCAAGTTTTCCCTAGTCAAATCAGGGTGAGGTGGATCGGGTTAGGTTAGGATGAGTTTTTATGTCATCTCTACTTCCAACTTATGATTCTAATTAGTTGCAAAAGCACACTAGCATAGGACATTGAATTATAAAGGGATTCTAATTTAAATCAATTATCTAGATAAAAGAAAAATTTTCTAGCACTCGGTGTTTTAGGGACACCGTGTAAAAATATTATTTATAAATAAAATTTTATACACATCATATTATGAAACTATTACATATATTAATTAATTCTATTATTTTTTAAAAAATAATTAATTTGTTATTAGTTTTGTTTTTAAAATATGACTGTTTAATTTATATAATAATTATTTAATAATTATATATTATTTTATTTATAAATTTACTTAAATTAATAGTTTAAAATTTGGTATTTTTATTGATAATAATTTTTATTTTATTTATAAATCTAACTTTTAATTATTTCACTACTATTATAAGATAATTATATTTTTTTATTAAAATACACATTTTTATAATAAAAATTAGCTACTTTATTACGTTATTAAATATATATATATATATTATATTTGAGTTCAAATGCTTTTTAGACTACTTAACGTTTTATAATATTTTAAATTATATACTTAATTTAACCATATTAAATTTATAGTCAGTTAATTTAACTACTAAAGACCTTAGTTATTAATAGAGGTGGCCATGGGCCGTGCCCGGGCCCAGGCCCGCCTCGGCCCGATTTTTGGCGGGCCGTGCCTGGCATGGCCCGTTTCCAATCGTGTCGTGCCTGCCGGCACGGTGGAATTTTTCCTCGGTCCGGCACGGCACGCGGCCCGATTAGGCGTGCTGGCGCCGGCACGGTTCCGCCGGAGAGTGGGCACGAATCCGACCCGCGGGCCAGATCCGGCACGCGTGCCAGGCACGGCCCGCGGGCTGACTGCGGCACGCGGGCCAAATACGGCCCAACGGGCCCAATGAGGAACGCGGGCCGTGTTTGGCCCGGCTATGGCCCGTGGGCAAAAGTTGGCCCACGGGCCGACTTTGGCCCACGTGCCAAATTTAAAAAAATTATTTTAATAAGTAAATTATTACTTAATTAAAATATATAAAATATGAAAAAAATAAAAAAAAAATTGAGAAATTGAGAATGTATATTACACAAATTTTTGAAAAAATATTAAAATTTTATATATTTTAGACCGGACCCATTACAGGCTGCCTACGTACCTCACTCAAAGGAGGAATCAAGTCTACGTAGTTCTCTTTTTACAACTCTTTTTACAACTCTTTTAACTCTTTTACAACTTTTTTTATAATTATTTATTACAACATTTATCCATTGTTGCTTCCGCTTGCACTTCCAAGACTTTGTTCATCATCGTCCTATGAAGTTGAATGACCACCTTTATCTTGAAGACGATCTTCAGCATCTAGCCAATCTTTAAGACAAATACACATTTCCACGCTTTCTTCATTCATTCGGCTTCGCTTCTCGTCCAGCACCATGCCGCCTGCACTAAAACAAGACTCCGATGCTACAGTAGACACCGGAGGAGTTAGTAGATCACGTGCCATGGCAGAAACCATAGGATATGATTTTCCTTGTGATCTCCACCATGATAAAATATCAAAATTATCTATTTGTTCTTCTGTGAGTAAAGATGTATGATTATTTTCTAAAAAAAATGTTAATTCATTAAAATTACTAGATCGACTTGTTGATGTTCCTTTTCTATTTAAAATTGAGCGTATTCTTCCTGTAATATTTTTACTACTAGTAGATACATTAGTTTGAGAGGATGTTGGATTCATTGTATTTCCAAATTTTAAATTATAAACATTATACATTTCATCTAATAAGGTAGAAACTTTATTTTTTTTTCTCATCTACTCCTTCAAGTTCCATATTTTTATAATATTCATCTAATAAAATATGAACACCTTCTAATTTTAATGTAGGATCCATAATTGAAGCTAAACAATATAAAGGAGATATATTTTTTTAATATTTTTTAAATTTTGTTTCCATTTTTAAAATTACTTGAAAAACATTTTCATCATGTCTATATTGAGAAAACATTTCACTAATTAAAACTAAATGTTCTAAAATTAAACATGATGTAGGATAATAAACACCAGATAAATGAGTGCTAGCATTATAAAAAATTTCTAAAATATTATGTAATAATTTTGCTTTATCCCAATCATTTTCTTCAATGTTTCCATCAGACATTCTTTCATTATAAAATAATGTAAGAGGATCCTTAAATGGAAAACATGTTGTTAGCATATCATAAGTAGAATTCCATTGTATTTTAATATCAAGTTTAAATTTTTTATATGACACCATAAGATTTACATATTTGTCTAAAATCTTGATTTCTAGAAGTAGAAGAAGTAACAAATCTAACAGCATTTCTTAATTTAGTTATATGTTCATCTACTTCTCTTATTCCATCTTGAACACATAAGTTTAGAATATGGCATGCACATCGTATATGAAAAAAAACACCATTAAATATTGGATTTATCAATTTTTTTAATTTATCAATTGCACTATCATTATTACTTGCATTATCAAAACTAATTGAAAAAATTTTATTAGTTATATTATATGCATGTAAAATGCTATGAAATTGTCTAACTATAGCATTTGCAGTATGAGGATATTCAAAAATTTTAAATGTAATAATTCTTTTTTGTATAAAAAATTTACTATCTATCCAATGTGCCGTAATACACATGTATGACTGATCAGAATAATTACTGGTCCAAATATCAGATGTTAAAGAAATACAAGAAGTTAATGTAATTAAAACTTGTAAAAGATTAGTTTTATATTCAGAAAATTTTTTTATAGCATCCCTACGCATGGTTTGTTTACTTACTTTTTTATATTTAGGTTGTAGTGATTTATGTATAAATTTTTTAAATTTATAATTTTCTGCTAAAGAAAATGGTTGTTCATCCCAAACAATAAATTTAGCTAATTCTTTTCTAAGAACTTCAGTAGAATAATTAAAAACTTCAAAAGAACTAGAGGAAAGATTGAGAGTAGCCTGTGCACGATCGATTTGAGTTTGATGACTTTTGATGTGGCGAGCCAAATGACCAGTTCCACTCGATGATTTGCAAGTTATGACTTTTCTGCACTTCTTGCAGCTGACTCTTTCTTCGCCGTTAATCATCACCACATCGAAGCTCTTCCAAACGTCGCTCATGCGTTTTCTTGAGCCCGACACAGTAGACTCGTGAGGGTTTGCACTACATCCCTCCTCTCCCTGCATAGTGTTAGTAGACTCAAATTCAACATGATCTTGCTGTTGTTGATTTGGGTTGTAAGGTGGAGGGTTGGCATTTTGATCTTGATCGGGTGGTACAACGGGGTTAGTTGCCCCTATTAGCTCCTGCTCAAATGCCTCAAGCTCCCATGGCAAAAGATCTCATGTATTGTTAAATCCCGCCATTAATTCTACATATAATATTAAAAGTTAGCCAAAAAAATTTATAAAATAAGATTAAATACTTACTAATAATAAATTATACATTAAAAAATTACCTTATCACGTGTTTGAAGATCGCTTAGTAAGAACTCAGAAGTTGAGGTTTCAGCCTTCAACAACCTTAACTTAAACATAATTATAAAAAAATTTATATTAGAATAATTTAAATTTAAGTACAATTACATTATAAAAGACAAAAAGTAAATTAATTTACTACTTACTTGATCTTCTCCACGTGACTAGACCGAGGGAGCTTTGAAATCTTGATGGCTAATTGAAACTCAAGACTTAGAAAAGAGATTAAGAGAGAATGAGAAATTAATCCAAAGTTAATTGGAAACTTGTGTGAAGAAATGAGAGGGTTGGGGGGTCAATTTATAGGGATGAATTGGGTATAAATTTACATATTTATCCCCTATTTTTAATTATTAAAAGGGGTTAAAATGGTAATTTTATAATATAAAGACAATTATATCCCTAACTTTTAAATTTTTTCAAACCGTTTAGGGGTATTTGGGTAAAAACGCATGCTAAATTCAAATTTTCGAACGTTGCCGCCCAAATCCGCGTGCCGTGCCGTGCCCGACCCGGCCCGCGGGCTGCGAACACCCGGCCCAGCACGACCCGAGAAGGGCCGCGGGCCGCCCGCGGCCCGTTGACTTGGTCAACGGCCTGGGCCGTGCCCGACCTGCATCGTACCGGGCCGTGCGGGCCGTGGGCCGGCCCGGCCTGTTGGCACCTCTAGTTATTAATACCATGATATTGAGGCAAACCCACACTCATTATTTTAATATGCGTTTGTAAAAAAAATCCAAATTAAATTTTTTATAAGTAATATTTTATTTATAGACTAGATTCTATTTATCCCTACGAGCTACAGCCCAATTCTCAAAGCACAATAAAATCAGCCCATCGTGTCGTGTTGGGTCGGGATCGGATTTAAGCCCTCGGTACCCAAAATCCGAACCCGATTATAAAAAAAATAAATATTATATTTTATAAAACCCTAATTCTATAATCACTTTGTCGTTTATCTCTCTCTCCTCTCGAATTTTCTTTCGCAGCCGCAGTCGCTCGCATCCCGCAGCTCTTCGCCGTCTCCAGCAGCTCGCCGCCAGCCGCCCCCAGCAGCAGGCAATTCTCACCCCACTTCTCTGATCTCGTTGTCATCTTTCGATTGATACCTGTTTGGACCGTTCTTTGTCTCGCGTGAACGGTTCGAGGGTTTTGCTGCCCTGATTTTGGCCTTGATTCCGATTAGAATATCCAGTTTTGGTTCACCAATAGACTCGCAAGTAGTTTTCTTGTGTTTGTGCTATTTCGATTGTTCGCCCCTTTTTTTTGTTTTGACGGTGACATCGAATCTAGGGTTAGGGTTTGGTTCGGGTTCTCGATCCGATGCTTTGCTGAATCCAGACTCCTAGATATCCCCTTCCTTTGCGTCGTCTTTGATTTTGTGGCGTTTTCCTCTCGAAATTTATATTATAATTAACATTTGTGGGATTGCGATCTTTCTTAAGAGTTAATTCCCTGCCAATGCTTCTGGATTCTTGTATCCTTTTAATGGCCGAGCAGGAAGATGTTCTGGCGACCAGAATAGTGATTTTGCTGGGTTTTGCTACACCTACATTTGATGAAATGATAATCAATAGGATATGTTAAGTGAGACTAAATCACTGTTTTGAATTTAGTTGAATTATAGCCGATTTTTCTTAGACTTAATTCCCTGTCAATGCTTCTCGATTCTTGTATCTCACTAGTGGCAGAGTTCTAATTACACATTCATATGTTAATTTAGGTTTAGAAGATATATTTTCCTCTGTTCCTCTTGTAATAGCAAGGCAACACTGATCCAATGTTTAGTATGATCTTTATAATTTTGATTTCTTTTTTTGAAGGTTTATCGGAGCATTAGACTTAATTATGCCCATAAAATAAGACTAGTGATCTCCTAACCTTTGGTGTCGTCTAATCAAAAAAAGAAACATAAATATTTTAGGGATTGCTAATCTTGGTAACTTGATTTATCAAAATATGCACAACAAACTCTACATAATATATTAGGTGACATCTTAGCAAACTGAAGTTAGTTAGAACAGACTTGATCGGAACATGTATGGACCAAAAACAAGTAAAACCTGGAAATATAAATCTAAGTCACTGTTGTAAATTAGGTTGAAATTTGGATTGACTGATTTGGGAAAATAATCATAAACGATTTTGTTGTTTCCTTGTAACACAAGTGTACAAGAGGTATTACTCTCATAATTGGTAAAATCATTTCCACTTGGTTTAATTTCTTGTCTTGGTATTACCATAGTTAACAGGAATTAATTCAAGCAATGTGTATATTTAAATACAATTCTTCAACTATAATTTAAACTGAGATTAACACATCTTAAGTTATGAAGTATGTGCACGATAATTTGTAGTTGAAAATAGAACAAAATGTAATGAGTTACATTAACAGATTTGTGTTATAAGGTGCATGAAGAAATATTGACTAGTGAAAATGAGCATTAACCTTGGCAAGGTTTACTGTAAACTTTTGGAAAATTATGAAGATTGAGAATTAATATGTATAGAATATGATAATCTGTTGTTCTGGAAATTACTGTGCATGAGTACAGGAATATTATTTCTTTGTGCTAAAATTAGATAAACAAATAAATAATACTAATAATGACATTAATAAAGGATCTAATGAAGTACATTAAGCCAAGGTTTGGGCTGGCAATTTGACCTGTTGGGGCCAGTACCCGACCCATTTACACCGGGCCCGAGTACCCATTTCTCTAAATGGGATGAGTTCGGGTTTGATGGGTTGGGTTTTAAGCGGGTTCGGATTTAGGGATGTGGGTACTCGGTACCCAATAGCTGATTTCAATAATAAATAAATAAATAAATTTTATTATTAAAATATAAATAATAATAAAATAACTATTATATAAATATTTGTTATTAGTAAATATATAAAAATAATAAATAGTTATTATATTATAAATATATTCATTATTATTTTAATTTTTAAAATTATATTTTATAAAATATAAATAATAAATAATTTATATTTTATTTAATTGGGTACTCGTGAGTACCAGTTTAAATACTTGATCCAGGTTCGGGTTATACAATAGGGTACCCGATCGGGTTTGGGTTTAGGGTGGCAACAAGCCCCGGGTTGGGTTTGAGTTTAGGATAGAAATGTGAGTACCCAACCCGTTGCCACCCTAGCCAATGTTTTAAAATTGGGTTGAGACATGGTACCAGTCTATGCTTGAACCAGTATGTACAGCTCGAAACTAGGCGATAGCAACACGATACTGATGCTACAAGTAGGCGGAGTGGAGGAGGACTAGCCAATGTTTTTAAAATTGGGCTGAGACATGGTACCAGTCTATGCTTGAACCAGAATGTACGGCTTGAAACTAGGCGATAGCAACAGGATACTGATACTACAAGTAGACGGAGTGGTGTACACGAGCTCCTTCTCCTTTCTCTTGGCAACATCACACAACTCTTCTTCTTCTCCTCCTCCTCACCTCTTCTTCTTTTCTTGCTTTGCTCTGCTCTGCTTCATTGGAAATGTTTCATGTATCAGTTCCAACTCAGATTGGTATTGCCCTGTTTTTCAAACCTTGCTGTAAGCACAACAATCTTTATGTTATATCAACAAATATATATTTTCATATGTTTAAACAGTAGCCTTTAAATTGGAAATGAGTTGAAATTGGTAAGGAAATGGTAAATGGGTATTTGGCCTATGCATCCTAATAGGACTTTATCCTATATGCATAAACTTGTCTTCTCTTTATCTAATGTTTAATTTGCATGCACATTTCCATTGCTGAGACTAAAAGTACTATATCAAGTTTCTTATTTACTAGACATCAAGTTTGAGCCTTCATAAAGGGTTATCTAACCAAGAGGGTGGACTTGCGAGTGAGATTCTATATATTGTAGTTGCATTCTTGATTTTTACAACAATATAGACATGCTTATATAAGGTAGAATTAGTAAATGTGTAATTACTTATCTTTCTTTTATTGCATGCATTTTGTGATTTCTACTTAGGTCTTTAGCTAGTTCCTTTGTAACCTAATTCCTACTTATCTTTCTCTTTTTGGGCTCCGTGACACTAGTATAGGCTATAAACCACATCCAAGAATAGCAATGCAAATTTGTCCAATTTGCACAAAAGGGATATACATATATTTCATATGTTTTTTAAAAGTAGCTATTGGTTCTTATAATTATATATTTGACAAATAAAATTCTCATGGAGTAAAGACATGGTTATCTTTAGGTCCAAAGAGTTTGAACATAGATCAAACAAACAAAGTATTTTTTTAGCATCAAATGATATCAAAATAAGAACAAAAATAGTTCTTGCAATATATTGGTATACAATGACAATATGCAACAAACATTTTAAGGGGTGAAGGGAAGGGATATACATATATTTCATATATTTTTTAAAAGTAGCTATTGGTTCCACTCTCCCCTGTTTTGGTTCTGCGGCGGCGTTTCCTTTCACCGCCGGAAACGACGAGTCCAGCGGTGACGGGCGACCTCCGAACGGCGACGCGATGCAGTAGCCTTCCTTCTCCGACGAGCGAGGAGCTAACGAGCGCAGGCGGGGCTCGGCTTCAGACAAACGAGGAAGACGACGCAGGGTTCTGATTTTGACTGAGTCAAAATCGGAACACCAATTTCACTCTGCGGAGGTGCTTTGGTGGCTGACGCAAAGGCTGACGTCAGCGCAATTGGAAAATTGAGCGAGAGGCACGGTTTTGGGATTTCGACGTTGATTGGTCAAAATAAGCGTTGACTAGAGAGTTATTCCAAATTAGGGTTTCAAATTTCTCTAATTAGGGTTAGGGTTTTTATGAGCGACCTTGTAATTTGGGGATAAAATATTGTTCGGTGAGTTAGGGTTTCTTGTTTGGGAAGAAAGTTCGTTTGGAAACCCTAGGTAGTTCGCGCTCTGGTGTTCCGCCGGACAACCCTAAGATATCGGTTTAGGACCAGTTTAGGGCTGATCCGACCGGGGCGTGACACTTGTCACGCCCCGGTCGGATCGACCCTGAACCGGTGCTTAACCGCTGTCCCAGGGTAGTCCGGCGAAACACCGGAACGTGACGCGCTAGGGTTTCCGAACCGAATCTCACCCCCGAATTCGAAACCCTAACTTCTCCGCTCACTTTTTATCCCCAAATTACAAGTCTCACGGAGAAAACCCTAACCCTAATTAAAATTACCTCCAAGTAAAAATTTTTGACGGTCAACCAAATCCTAGTCAACACAGCTCGCTTCGAATTTATTTCGGTTGCTGATGTCACCGTGACGTCAGCCCTCCAAATCGAATACGCCGAATTCGATTTCACGTTCTATTGACGTCGGCCTGCGTCAGTTGCTGAAATCCGATATTGCGAAATCGAGGGTTGACCGCTCGTGATGTTGACTCCTCGTTTCGAACGCTGAGGCATTCAAAACTCGTCTTCTTCGATCCGCTTCACGACGCCGCCGGTGTCGCCTCTTCTGCCGAGCGCCGCTGCGCTCGTGAGCCGCCGGAAAAGAGGTATGATAGCAAGAAAGCTGCTCGCCTAGAAGCGTCGTCTGAAGGTGGCGCAGAGAAGCTCGTTGTCGGAGAAGAAACACGGGGAATGGAAATTTTCCTCTATTCGTCAAATAGATTACAAAAACCCTCGCCTCTCTCTTTTCTCTCATCGGTGGCCGAGCTCTCCCTCACGTCGGTGACACCTCTTGTCGCCGCTTATAGAGTTCTCTCAACCTCACTGATGGCGATCCAAGCTCTGCGTGCCCTCTGGATCCCCCAATCCTCCTCTCAAGCTATCCTTTTATCGAGTAGTCGCTGACTCCAAGCTCCGCAAATCTCGCTCGCCAGCCTCGTCTCCTTCCGTGTCCGAGTCTTCTGCCGAAGATGTCGCTCATCGCCCGAACCTTGCGTCCGAGAAGTCTGCTCGTCCGCATCTCTCCTCATCGCAGCCAACCGAAGCCTTCATGTCGCCGAGTCGTCCGCTCTAAATCTTCTGCCGAACTCGTCGTTTGCTTCATCCGAAGATGTCGCCGAGGAGCTTGTTTCCTAAGACGCTGCCGCCCTCTTCGTCGACCACGTCCAAGCCAGCAGCCGCGCCTCTCTTAGGCGTCCGCTTCTCGCGTGGATGAAGACTCCGCCCGCACCGCATCACCTGCTCCCCTTTGCAAGCTCATGCCCGAGCTTCTCGCAGCAGACCCGACTTCGGTTGTTGGGTCAACATCACCAGTTGACTTAGGGTTCCATGGGTGTTGGCTTGGGCCTTGATTTGAGCTTGGATCAGGCCCACTCTCCTCTGGGCTGAACCGGGGAATCCAGGGCCTAACACTTAGGGTGTGTTTGGTATTGTAGGGCAGACTGAAGGTCAAGCAAGTCAAAGGGGCAAAACACATAGCAGCAAGCAGCTGTCTAGTAGCTTTTCGGTGTTGACCAGCCCATTTGACCTGCGTTAATGGGAAAAAAGTGGATGCAAGTCTACAGGTTTTTGCTGTAGGTCGCACAGGTGTGGGCACTAGCAGCGGGACAGGGGTTCGATCCCGCCCACTGCATTTTTTTCTCTTCTAACCACACAATCCAAGTTTCTTTTATATAACAAAAAATATATATCTAATATTTATACACAGTTAATATATAAAAATATATAAAAGTATATAATAGTATATAGAAATATATATAAGTATTATAAAATATATAAAAGTATATAAAAATATAAAAAAGTACATAAGAGTATTATAAAAATATATAAAGTATATAATAGTATATAAATATATATATAAGTATTATAAACATATATAAAAGTATATAAACCTATATAAAAGTATATAAAAGTATTATAAAAATATATAAAATATATAAACCTATGTAAAAGTATATAAGAGTATTGCAAAAATATATAAAAGTATTATAAAAATATATAAAAGTATATAAATATATAAAAATAGCACCAGTCTACAATTTAACATGTGATTATTTATGATATTTTATTTATTTTATTATTTTAATTTTTATATACTTTTTATTTAATAATATTTATAATGCTTCTTCCAGCAATAATTTACAGTATTTTGATAGTAAACAGTGTTACTTCTTAGTCTACAGCACTGCAACAGCAACACCTGCACTAGCAACACCTACACTGCAATCCCAAACTGACCCTTAGCTTGCTAAGTGAGTGCAAAGCCCTTCCAAATGAGCCCCGAGTAATTATTCTATGCATTAGATATAGTAGAAGATAATAAAAAATTAGGAATAAGTAGAACATTGACCATGTCTACCTACATTAGACTGTAAATAACTTTTAGTATTCAATCTACTATTACTAATACATAAACCAAACATTCTATTAACATAATAACATAATTTTAGATAACATTTATTTGCGGCTTCCTCTGGTCAACAAAATTCGGTATTTATTGTTTGGTGATGAATGAGGACCTAATGTGACTAATAATATGTGAAAGAATGTTCTTGAAATCATTTTGGTACATTATAGATAGAAATGACTATATACATGATACTAATATGAGAATGCTATTGAAGACTATAGAGAGAGAAGTAAAGATTGGGGATGGTAACAGGTAAGGGGCAAGGCAGGTAATGCCAACCTCTATCCTAATCTCGACACCCATATCTTATACCCAACCTTAGACTTGTTGATTACATTGGCTTTTAAAAATTTATCCCACACTTGACCCCAACAAGGATTAGGTTCCCATAGGGAAACTTGACCTTGCAAAGCCGACAAATGACGACACGACACGAGGGTGAGCGATGCAATGAGTGGGTGGAGAGGGGAGTTGTGTGAGTGGGAAGGGGAGAAAGAGGGAGTAGAGAAAAGAGGGTTAAGAGTTTTTTGAATAAAAATGCAATTTAGTAATTATATAAAGTAGAATAGATACGATTTCAAATTTGAATTTAGGACAAGTACCTAAGATCTTACTGCTGACTTTGATCTAGTTTATAATAGTCGAGTTTTATTTGAACCTGATCTAAGACCCAATTAACTTAGGTTTTTTTGGTCAAAATCAGGATGAGATGGGTATGAGTTTTTCTATCATCTCTACAAGGTGTATGCTTGAGATAGAATATATATAATTAATTATATGAAAATATTGTTTAAAATTTGATTTTCTTTTCATAAAAAAATAATATTTTAGTTTTTCTTTCCTAATGAGATGAATGCAATTGAATTTAACCAGCTATACTTCAAGAATTAAATCACATTAAAAGGATGAATAATAATTAATTTGCACATATTACAAGTATGAGTTTCTTGGAAATCTTTTCACTTTATTATTGGTCATTGCCACTATAGTTATATCCATGGACCGTTTATGGTGTATAATAAAATAAAAGCAAAATAGTGTAGTACCAATAAAAGATAACAATCACCATATACTCTCCGTAATAAGCTAATAAGAAAAGCCTACACATCACCATATACACTTCGTTCAGTCACTCTTCCTCTTTGCCTGTTCTTTTCGATCGTCGCCTCCATAGAGAAACTCGAGGGAAGGTGGGGGTAAGAGGAATAGAGAGATTTTGATCGCCTCCAAGCCTCGTTTCCGGCACGACATCGAGTAAGATTGCCATCTCCATTCTTTTTACACCCATTTCTTTCTTTTTCTTGAATTAGACATGTCTTTCTCGAGTTCTGCCATCGCCGAATAGGAAGATTTTTTGGCAACAAGATTAGGGATTTATCTACGCCTACATTTGATGAAATGATAATCAATTAGGATATGTTAAGCGGGATTAAATCACTGCTTTAAATTTAGTTGAATTCTAGCCGATCTTTCTTAGAGTTAATTCCCTATCAATGCCTCTCGATTCTTCTGTCCCTTTAATGGCCGAGCAAGAAGATGTTCTGCTAACCAGAATAGGGATTTTGCTATATCTACATTTGATGAAATTAAAATCAATAGGATGTGTTAAGTGGGACTATATCACTATTTTAAATTTAGTTGAATTCTAGCCGATCTTTCTTAGAGTTAATTCCCTGTCAATGCTTCTCGATTCTTGTATCACTTTAATGGCCGAGCAGGAAGATGTTCTGGTGACCAGAATAGGGATTTTGCTACATCTACATTTGATGAAATGATAATCAATAGGATGTGTTAAGTGGGACTAAATCACTATTTTAAATTTAGTTAAATTCTAGCCGATCTTTCTTAGAGTTAATTCCCTGTCAATGCTTTTCGATTCTTGTATCTCACTAGTGGCTGAGTTCTAATTACACATGCATATGTTAATTTAGGTTTAGAAGATACATTTTCTGTTCCTCTTGTAATAGCAAGATAACACTGATCGAATGTTTAGTATGATCTTTATAATTTTGATTTCTTTTGCAGGTTTATTGGATCATTAGACTTAATTATGCCCATAGAATAAGACTAGTGATCTCCTAACCTTTGGTGTCACGTCTAATCCAAAAAAGAAACGTAAATATTTTAGGGATTGCTAGTCTTGGTAACTTGATTTATCAAAATCTGCACAAACTAGTTGTACATAATATATTAGGTGACTTCTTAGCAAACTAAAGTTAGTTAGAACAGACATGATCGGAACATGTATGGACCAATAAACAAGTAAAACCTGGAAATGTAAATCTAAGTCATTACTGTAAATCAGGTTGAAATTTAGATTGACTGCTTTGGGAAAAAAATCATAAATGATTTTGTTGTTTCCTTGTAACACAAGTATACAAGAGATATTACCCTCATATTTGGTAAAATCATTTCTACCTGGTTTAATTTCTTGTCTTGGTATTATCATAGTTAGCAGGAATTAATTCAAGCAATGTGTAGATTTAAATACAATTCTTCAACTATGATTTAAAATGAGCTTAACACATCTTAAGTTATCGTGTATATGTACAGCAACTCCTGTCTATTAGAAGAACAGAAAAATACATAGATAATATGTGTAATTGAAAATAGCATAAAATGCAATGACTTACATTAACAGATTTGTGTTATAAGGTAAATGAAGAAATATTGACTAGTGAAAAATGAGCATTAACCTTGGTATGGTTTACCCTAAACTTTTCAGAAAATTATGAAGATTGAGAATTAATATGTATAAAATATAATAATCCTGATGTTATGGAAATTACTGTGCATGAGTACAGGAATATTATTTTTTTGCACTAAAAATTGATAAATAAATAAATAATACTAATAATGACATTAATAAAGGATCTAGTGAATTACATTAAGCCAAGGTTTTAAAATTGGTCTATGTACGGCTTGTTAGTCACACCCCTAGGGGTGTCCAATCGGTTCAACTCGAATCGAACCGAACCGATTGGACCCGAACCGAACTTATTTTTTTGATTTTTTTTCAACCGAAACCGAACCGAAATATTCTATACCGAAGTAAACCGAACCGAAAAATATCAGGTTCGGGTTAAACCGATAAAAACCGAAATTTAAGCATACAGGAAAACAACGCACTGTCTTGTATGAAAATAGAAAGGCGGTTGCTGAATGTGCCAATGCGGCACGAACAAATGTTGCATCATTAGCCAAGCGCATGGATAATCAGATGTAGCAGATCTTCCATAAGCTATATTATCCATGATGCTCAAACTTAATAAAGCTGGCTCTTGGGTAGGTAACTAGTCCTATTTTCTTAATTTTTGACTATAACTCTGCAATTAGGTTTAGGTCTCTCTGTTTATGTATAATTTAATAATATTATGTGTTTGTGCATTGAATGTTTGTGATTAATATATTCCTAGAATTATTAATATTAAATATACCTTTTAACTATCTGGTTAGATCTTAGGATCCTACTCTTCTATCAAATATAATATTCATACTAATTGTGTCATCTTTCAAGATCCATTCTGTTAACTGATATCACCTAGTCATAAGTAATTTGTTGGCACTTGACCTTGATGTCTCATCTGATAATGTTATTGTTCTTGCGATGCTATCTCTGATTATGTGCCCCATCCCTACTTAATTTGAGTTCTTTTCCTAAGAACCATGTGTGTTGATCTTGAGGTGGGCAGATTTTGCCCACCTGGTTTATCTGCTTAGAGTTCTATTAGGGTATAAGGACAGGTTCCTCCATTGGTTTCTGCAACGTAAGCTAAGAGGTTTTGGGGTGAGTGATGTCAAGGGTTATTATTATCTATCTTGGGGGTAGTTTAACAATCAAGGATATCTATTTAGCAGGTTTTTATAATTGAGGAATTCAAAGATGTATTCCTAGGGGACATACCTGGTACCAAATAAACATGCTGAATTTGAAATTGAACTATAGCTTGAATCTACTCCAATCTCTATGGCACTATATATAATGGTCCCTAGAGGAGCCTAAAACTCAATTGCAAGAGTCATTGGATAAATGATTCATATACTCTAGTGTATCTCTTTAGAAAGTTTTTGTGTTATTTGTATGATAGTCTAATTTAGTTTCATTGGGAAGTGAAAAAAAATATATAACACTTACTACCATAAACTTGGATTTAAGTGTTTTATATTTAGCCACATTATTTCAAACTCATCAAGTTAATAGGTTAGCTTGTATATTAAGAGAGTCATAATAAATAGTATCAAAGTAAACTTTGTCCTAAGATTTAAGTGTTTTATATTTAGCCACATTATTTCAAACACATCAAGTTAATAGGTTAGCTTGTATATTAAGAGAGTCATAACAAATAGTATCAAAGTAAACTTTTTCTACATTCCATGTAACTTACTTTTTTGACCATGCTTTTGGGTGGCCGTGTTTGGATAAAAAAAGTCATATAGTGCTATGATCCTATTGACTCAATTTTTTTTGTGTGTTGCTTTTTTTTTTTTTTTCAGTTTTCAATTGTTGTTGTCTTTTTTGTATTAATCTTTTAATGTACTTTTCTTTCATGAGTTCAAGATGCAATTGTAAGTGTGCCAAATGATATTTTTGATATAGATGATCCCTCAAATATTGTTGATCTGCTAGGTCTTCTCTCTAGTTATTTGACATTATTGGAGCATTAATTATTCATGTTTTTACAGAACCATGGAAAAATCTTCCTCACATGTGAATCCTGATATGGGTAAAGAGCAAGGCCACCAAGTTGGTAAGTACCAGCGAACATTGGTAATATCTTCTCGCTTCTTTTTCTCTTATCTTTCTTCTTACATCTGATTCAACATTTCTCATTGGTAATATCTTCTCGCTTCTTTTTCTCTTATCTTTCTTCTTACATCTGATTCAACATTTCTCATTATTGCATTAATTTGAATCAGGTTCATCTGAGCCATCTCCAAAGCAGACCCATGTTGTCAGTGCTCCCCAAATTCCAGAGATAGTTCGTCATTCAGCGGAATACGCTGCCCAGTGCTTGTTGACCAATTATTTGGAGCATTTGCTAACGGAGGATGTGTTTCCCACTGTGGATGAATTCTTGATATCTTCAGATGCTATCTTGAGTTACCTAGCTAGCTTTGGAGTTTCAAAAGATGCATGGGAAGAATTAGTTGAGAAGATTTTAACCAGTCTAAAGGAAATTGAATCTTTACTACATCAACAAAAGAAGACCTTTTCAGAGTATGATTCTAAGATAAACAATGAGAAAAAGGAGTTAATAAAATTTTTGAAGGATGTGCAAAATAGGGAGAAGCGAACATGGTCAGAATCTTATCAACGCTTAGTGGAGAGAACAAAACAGCTAGATAAGAAACTAGAAAAGGCTGCAGCGAAAGAGAGAATGCTGTTAGAGAAAAAGCGACTTGTAAGTTTAGAGATGGAGAAGATGATTGCCAGCCCAACAAACAGCGGTGGATGCAAAAGAAGAAAGACAACCTGAGACAATACACAGAATTTTTACATCTTTACATACCCCTTGTCTAGCTTCTTTAGGTCAGTTTGACAATACACAGAATTTTTACATCTTTACATACCCCTTGTCTAGCTTCTTTAGGTCAGTTTGACAAATGCTTGATTGTGATGGAAAGGTGTTTAGGTCAGTTTGACAATGCGCGAATTGCCAATTCCTGTATCGAGCTCGAAAAAACTTTGATGGCACATTGGCTGTCAGTAGAGGTTACATAAATTCTAAAGAATTTGCATGTACTCACATTTTTGCTCATTGGATGCTGATGTTGATTCTAGCTTACTTTTGCTACTACTGGGCCATTTACAACCACATATTTTCATATGGCTAAATTTGACCAAACTTTATGTTCAAATTACTAGATTCCGAGCTATACACGTGAACTGATGTGTAGCTGGCAACTTATTATGCCTAAATTATGTTTGCCTTTATACTATTTATTAGGAGTCATTTATGAAAAACCTAACTCGTTAACTTAATGACTCTAAAACATATGGCTTAATTAAGATGCTTGAGGTAAAGTTAATAATAGCAAATTTATCTTAATAGAGTTCCTTTCAACGAATGTTCTTTTTTACAATTTTACAACTCTGATACATCTGCCAAAATGCGAACTACTAGCTTTGTCCTTTAAAATGAGAATGCTAATAATAGTGTAGAGTAATTGAACGACTAGAGATTCTCAAGATTGAAATCTGTTTTGGATCAATCCAAGAAACAGAAACTATAAATGGAGCCACATTTTTTTTTTTAATTTATTGGGGTGGATTCTTATCCAAAAGCTAGTAAATGTAATAGCCCATCATGATCGATCATGTTTGTGGTAATGTTTCGTTGTTTGTCTTCTTGATTTCTTCAACGTAGAGATTGTTGATTTACTATACAATCAGACTGACTAAACAAAGAAATTAAATAGAAAAAAGTGCAAATTATCCGAGAAACCAAAAGTCAAAAGCATGAAGATGAAAACTTGGATGATCTTATTTACCATTTTAACAATTGATTCGATATACAAATTTACATCTCTAAGTACAAATTAGCAAAAATGGGACCTATTAGCTTTTTCCAATAAAATGTGGATGCTGATGATCGTGTATAAGAAGAATATTAATTGGGCATTTAGAGATAGAGTATATTAAGAAGTGAAGATCAATGGATTCCACATTATTCTCAAACTCTTCAAATGTGGCCTCAAATATAGGGATATCAACTCTATGAGCCGTACTTGGTGTCACGCCCCAGTCAAATCGGCCTGAAAACAGCACTTATCCGCTGTCTCAGGGCAATCCGGCGGAATACCGGAACGTAACTCGCCCTAGGGTTTCCGACCCAAAATCGAAACCCTAATCTCCCCGAACTATTTTTATCCCCAAAATACAATTCGCACGGAGAAAACCCTAACCCTAATTTAGAAATCCGAAAAGGAACGGAATCCTAAATTAAATACCTTCTCGGTCAACCCTATTTTGACCAAAATCTCGCCGCCCGAATTAATTCGATTTCGTTGCTTACGTCAGCCGCTTAATTGGTGACGTCACCCGATTTCGTCCGCCGCTTCGGTTTCGAAATCGTGCCGCTTACGTCAGCGTCGCCCCACTGACGTCAGCCAAATCAATTCGAAATCGAATCGATTTCGCTCTGCCTTTGACCGTTGACCCGAACCTCGAAACGAACGCCGAGCGTTCGTCTTCGTCTTCGCGAGCTCGCGACGGCACCTGCGTCGACTTCCGCCGAGATCCCTTCCGTCGCCGAATGTCGCCGCCGCCAAGACTTCGTCGCCGATTCACAGAGACGTCTCAGAGACAGGGGAAAGATGGAAACGGTGAAGCTTTATTTGGAATCAAGACTACAATCCCTCTCTTCACTCCCCAGCGACCCCCGTCGCCGCCCTCTTTCCCTCCCTCACCGTCGACCCTCGTCGATGGTTACAATCTCTGGTTTTATTCCTCTCCTCAACACTCGATGGTGGTCTGCCGAAGACGATGATCCCGTCCCCGACGCCGCGCAGCTTCTCCCCTTTTTAACGCCACGAGCCGCCGTCGTTCCTATTTTGGGCGTCGTCCGCGTTCGTCGCCGAAGACCTCGTCGCCGCCCTTCCATATGCGCCGTCGACCGAGTTTTGCAGGGACGACGACGCCGTCGCCCTTTTGCCATCGTCCGAGGAGCTCGCGCCCGAGCTTCTCGCAGACGACGCGGCTGAAGCACGCGTCGTCGAGTGCCGCGCGTCCGTTTCTTTCGGCGAAGATGAGGTAGCGATGCAGCGGTCAAAATCCCTTTCCGATTTTGACAAGTGCAATTGGGCTCCACTTGGGTGTTTTCCCTTGTTCGGGCTGGGCCATGGGCTTGGGCCGAACCGGCCTAACCCAGGCCTGACAATTCTCCTCCGCCCAACTTGGACATCGCCCTCGATGTCTCTAACGGGCGGATCATGCAGAACCATCGCTCCGATCCTCAATGCCCCGATCCGACACTACTGCGCTCCCGTGGCAGTGTGTGGAACTACCTACAATGATCCAATCCGCGGTGGTTCGGTTTCTTCAGCCTGCTCGACTGGATCTTGTGCTGCCATTGCCATGAGTTTCTGTTTGTTGGGGCAGTCCTTCACCCAGTGAGGTCCTCCGCACCAGAAACAACCCTGTGGCTTCTGCTCCCGTCGTCCCGGTGAACCCTTGTTCTGCTGGTAAAACGGTCTACCCCTTTCTGGAACTCTAGCCCTCGGTGGTGTCCGTGGGGAGCCGCGCTGAGAGCCGCGCTTTGGTGGTGTCTTGGATTTCTTTGGCGGTGCTGGTTTGAAACTTCTGTTATCCGCCAGAGATTCGGCCATCGCCGCAGCCGCCCTCCAGTCAACCGGCTCGCGACGTCGGACCTCCGTTTCTGCCCATGGCTGAAGGCCCCGAAGGAAGAAATACCTCCTATCGTCCTCCGCCATGCCTGGAAGCTCCAGCATCAAAGTAGAGAAGGTCCTGACGTACTCCTGGATCGAACCTGTATGCCTCAGCCGATCCAGTTTGCCACGCGCCTGATCCGCCGAGTTTCCGGGAAGAAACTGCCACCGCAGTTCCTCATGGAAAGTCTCCCAAGTCCAGCTAGCAGTTCCTGATGTAGAGCCGACTTTGGTTCGCCACCAAAGTTTTGCGTCGCCCGTAAGATAGGCGATGCACACCTGTACCCGATCTCCTGCAGAAATATGGTTAGCTGAAAACAGTTGCTCCATATCCCATATAAAGTTTTCGACCTCTCGGGACGATCGAGCCCCCCGAACGTCGCTGGGTCTGGCACGCGCACCCTCGGTTTGGGAGCCTCCTGCTCCACCGGTGCCGCTGCAGACTGTGATACTTGCGCTAGGACTAGGCGCAGTACCTTAACTTCAGCGTGCATGTCTTCCTTCATGCGAACCATCTCCCCTGGCAGATGGACCAGACTCTCCACGGTCTGTTGCATGACCTCAATCTGTAACCTCTGTTGCTCGATCTGTAGCATCTGCTGTTCGATCTGCAACCTCTGCTGCTCGATCAGTAATTCCTGATCCTATACTGTCTTCTGGAGGCCTTCCACCTGTGGAATCATCCCATTGCCTCCACCACTGGCCAAACCGAGCACCTGCTCGATCTGTGCAATGCGATCACCCTGGTTCACCATCTCCTCAGGATCAGCCGTCTCCTTGGCTTTTCCATTATCCTGCCTGGGTCGGGCGTCCTCTGACGCTCCTCTAGCAGTATGAGTGATCTTCTGAAATTTCAAACCCTTCCTCACCTTCGAGGGTGAAGCTGAAGGTGCCGTGTTTGCTAGAGCACGTTTGCCTACTATGATACCTGTTGTCACGCCCCGGTCGAATCGGCCTGAAAACAGCACTTATCCGCTGTCTCAGGGCAATCCGGCGGAATACCGGAACGTAACTCGCCCTAGGGTTTCCGACCCAAAATCGAAACCCTAATCTCCCCGAACTATTTTTATCCCCAAAATACAATTCGCACGGAGAAAACCCTAACCCTAATTTAGAAATCCGAAAAGGAATGGAACCCTAAATTAAATACCTTCTCGGTCAACCCTATTTTGACCAAAATCTCACCGCCCGAATTAATTCGATTTCGTTGCTTACGTCAGCCGCTAAATTGCTGACGTCACCCGATTTCGTCCGCCGCTTCGGTTTCGAAATCGTGCCGCTTACGTCAGCGTCGCCCCACTGACGTCAGCCAAATCAATTCGAAATCGAATTGATTTCGCTCTGCCTTTGACCGTTGACCCGAACCTCGAAACGAACGCCGAGCGTTCGTCTTCGTCTTCGCGAGCTCGCGACGACACCTGCGTCGACTTCCGCCGAGATCCCTTCCGTCGCCGAATGTCGCCGCCGCCAAGACTTCGTCGCCGATTCATAGAGACGTCACAGAGACAGGGGAAAGATGGAAACGGTGAAGCTTTATTTGGAATCGAGACTACAATCCCTCTCTTCACTCCCCAGCGACCCCCGTCGCCGCCCTCTTTCCCTCCCTCACCATCGACCCTCGTCGATGGTTACAATCTCTGGTTTTATTCCTCTCCTCAACACTCAATGGTGGTCTGCCGAAGACGATGATCCCGCCCCTGACGCCGCGCAGCTTCTCCCCTTTTTAACGCCACGAGCCGCCGTCGTTCCTATTTTGGGCGTCGTCCGCGTCCGTCACCGAAGACCTCGTCGCCGCCCTTCCATATGCGCCGTCGACCGAGTTTTGCGGGGACGACGACGCCATCGCTCTTTTGCCATCGTCCGAGGAGCTCGCGCCCGAGCTTCTCGCAGACGACGCGGCTGAAGCACGCATCGTCGAGTGCCGCACGTCCGTTTCTTTCGGCGAAGATGAGGTAGCGATGCAGCGGTCAAAATCCCTTTCCGATTTTGACAAGTGCAATTGGGCTCCACTTGGGTGTTTTCCCTTGTTCGGGCTGGGCCATGGGCTTGGGCCGAACCGGCCTGACCCAGGCCTGACACTTGGTGTGATGCCAGATTTCAAATGGACCAGGCCGGATGGAATTGGATTGGGCCACGGCCCAATCCACGGCTGAAGCTTGATTGCAGAGGACCCATTTTCGGATTTTATCTGCTTTGACGAAATCGATCACAGCAGCGGCAGCATGATCCTCGGCGACGATGGCATCCTTCTCGATGCCATCTCTGGTGCCGACGTGGCCCCTTCCCTAGCGTTGCAGACGGCGAGCACTTCGATGGAAAGAAGAAGGCGAGCTCAAGCTGGTGGCAATTCCTTCCATCAGAGGAAGCGTCCCCTTCCCTTTAAGTGCCGAAGACGAGTGGAGCCGAGGGGAGCTGGGTCCAGGAGGTCTCCGTCGACGACTAGAAAGGGACGGGGGCACGACTTCCCATCTTCAAAGGCCGGGACATCAACGAGCAGGCGGCTCCTTCTCCCTTCAAGCTCTGGCCAGGAGAGAAGAGGGGGAGGCGGGTGGAATCACCAGTGACATGTTTCCACTGCCTCCCCCAGTCATGCGCGACAACCTCCCCCAGGCGGTGTGAGCAGCTGCCGCCTCTCCTTGTTCTAGAGTTTCCACTCTAATGCCGTCGCAGGCGACGATGAGAGGTTGATGAGATCTCTTCCCAATGCGGCGAGCATTGATGCCGTTGCCAGACGGGCAACGAAGAGTTCCTCCGGCGAGGTTAGGGAGAGAATCGACGGTGAGGGGCCATCGACACGAGGAAGAGAGAGCACTGTAAGGGTTTACGTAGGTTGAATATATCTCAACAGAAATTTTCCTTAGTTGTTTGTTATCTCCGGCGGGCTTCTATCTTCTTCTCCGGCGATGGCGTGTCGCCTTCATTCCCCTCCCTGGCAGGAAATGCTTCCGCGACTAAGGCTGAGGCTCGGACGTCTCTGAGCCTGTCGAACGTCCATCCCGTCCACCTCCTCCGGCGATGGCGGCTGACGAACGAACGCCGTTCGAAGCCGCGTGAAGATGAAGGTGACAGTTTTAGTTCTGGCGTTCATTGCGAGGTGTTGACTGCGTCAATGAGACTCGAGCACGGCCGATTTCAAAATTGGGATTTCGATTTCGGGTGGTAATCTGATTTGGCGCACAATTCCATGGTAAACTGATGATGTGGACGGCTGGGTTTATTTTGGGCGTGACACTTGAGTACCTGACTATTCGACCCATTTATTGTGTGGGTCAGGTTTCTAGAATAAGATCTTTGACGCAAGTTGAAATTGGGTATCCACCCATTGTCATCCCTACTCAAATATTTTTTTATTAACGCGATGGGTAATATGATCATTAATTATTTCAAATAATTGCCCATATACACAATTGAATTACAATTAAGCATTTCAAATAATTGCCCCCATACATAATGTTGGTGTATATGCCCTTAGACCTAGTATTGGTCCACATTTATACTACTTGACATTGATATTTCTTATATATATCATTCTGGCATTGTCGTTAGCATTGTTTGTTTACATCTGCGATTGTGTACTTACATGATAATGTCCCTGGAGACAGATTGGATCTGTGCTCAAACTATTATCCCAAATCAAATATTTGAGTAGATATGAGACAACTCTGGTATATGTGAGACTGGTATATGGGCTGGTTAGTCATAAGATGCTAATGCAGACATATGAGTATATTAGTGGTGGATATACTGGACTGACCTGCTATGAGGCAATGACTTGGTGTCATGAGTTATCCTCACAAGTGACAGAAGATGCATTGATCCCTTGACTTGAGGTCATTGACTTTTCTATATGGTTAGGGACATGTTTTGATACAGCCTAACACCTCGCCGTAGTTGGGAGGTAATAATGGTTGTCATTGAGCATGTGATGACCCATATGAGAAGGTCAATGGACAAACAGAGGATTTGCCCTTTCCTGAGGGAAGCTTGATATCCATAGGGCCCCCTATGGTTCGATGATTGAAAGTGTATGGCCATACCTAGGTGAGAACCTGATTTAGTCATGACAATGTGATTGGGTGAAAGCAAGTGGTGACACACTTGTCTAATCGGATATCAGTTTGGCAAAGAGACTATAATGCATCTGTACCTAGTTGCGATGATGGGGATGTCGATGTCGATGTCGATATCTATTCCAATGGCTTAGGTAGCAGCGATGCACTGCTAGTGATGACCTTAGGGCATCACTGCCAATGTCAGAGGAACCTATAGGGTCGCACACCTTGATACTCGAGTTCTCGTATTGATCGGGAAGCCTTATGATCGAGTTATTGGATAGCTCGGATCAATTTGGCAGATTTCATCAGCGCCAATGGGCTTGATGAGATGGAAGAGAGTTATTAGAGCCAAACTTCATTTTTGGCAGGTTGACCCAAAATTGACCATGGTTGGTGATACGTCCGCAAGTATACGGATTTATCTAAGTAATAAAATAAGATATCGTTCCCAACGAGGATCTGGCGGTCAAGTACCGATTACACGATCGATCTATATCTAGACAAATCAAATTTGTGATTTTGGTTTTTGGAAAATTCTAAATACAAATAAAAAGGACAGATATAGCATTTTGGGTAAAAATCAATTCCGATAAAATCAGAGTTTGGGGTTTCACCACGCTGACGATTATGAATTATAACAAAATAAATTCTTTGAACAGAAAAATATAGTGTTGAAAGGGATTTTTCTTTAGGTACAGATTATCTCCTCTCGAAGCATAATCCAGTATCTATTTACATTAATTCCCTACTCTCGTGACAATTAACATAGATAGACCCATTAAGTTCTATGAAAAACCATGAAATCCTTCATACGAATCCAAACTACTCCCGTGATTGGATTCGTAGGTTTGAAAAGAATAGTTCCGACGTTGCGACTCACCTCTCGGTCCTTCTCGCAACATCTAAGATGTAAAATTACTTGATCAGAGTAAATCACATAAATAAACACAGTTCTAATTAAATCGAACAAATGTTGCATCATTAGCCAAGCGCATGGATAATCAGATGTAGCAGATCTTCCATAAGCTATATTATCCATGATGCTCAAACTTAATAAAGCTGGCTCTTGGGTAGGTAACTAGTCCTATTTGGCTTCTCAGCCATTCCAACTTCAGATTTTTTTATATTCTCTCCATCCAAATTCCAAAAGAACTTCACCTGAACCAAGAAACCAACGTGCTGTTAAATCTTGCAATGCAATTAAAAAACAAATTCAGAAAAACAAAAGCAACTTGTGCAAACCTGTTCCGCAATGCTTGCTGCTTCAGCATATGCATCTTGAATATTTTCTGCAAGCCTACGAATAAAAATATTTGATATTCCTCCTGCTGCAACAATAAAGGGACCAGTGGCTAGAGTTAGAAGTGCTATCTGCCAACAGTTGATCAAATCATCAAACCAATGATAAGACCACCAAAGAACGTTGCCATGTTATGAATATAGTTTCCGACCTGCAAAACAGATGCAAAGATGCACCATTAGATAAATATCCACCAGTATTTAAAAAAATCAGAATTCAGAAACTTTATCTTTCATAAATAAATCTGTCATTCAACAGATTGGACTTTTTACTGCATAAAGCAAATATTATCATACTTTTTCACTTAGGGCAGACTGGATCAATAGCACATCACTCAGTACTTGACTAAAAATATCTCCATTGTTCCCATAGGTATCAAAGAAGCTCATGTCCTGATTTAGTAAAACCTGGACATATTTTGACCTTATCACTGCGGTTTGCCTCTCTCCAGTAAGAATGAAGCACGAGACCTCTGTGAACTGTATCCTTCAGTATACGCATGGAAAATATATATTAAATCAGAGAAAATTTTTTTATATAAAATTTCGAGCATACCAATCCACCCAGAATAGTTATATCATAAAAAGGGATAGATAACTTTTCTGCTGTGATTAAATATGATGATAATGTACAACTCCAACAAGCTCTAGTAAACATCAATAGCATGACTTGCAATGTAATTTCCCAGTTGTCAGCTGGCTACTGGCTAGGCAGTGACAACAGAAAAGAAAAGACCAACACAGGGATATGTTGGTACAAAACCATTGTGAAAGGAATTCGTACAAATATGACTTGCAATCTAAATTTGAAGTTGTAAACTGGCTAAGGGAGTGACAACAGAAAAGAAAAGACCAACACAGGGATATGGTTGTGCAAAGACCATTGTGAAAGGAATTGATACCTTATCACCAATAGCTGGTGGTCAACGCCAGCCACACAGGAAAACAACGCCAATATCGACTTTTTATTCTTTCCTTTTCTATCTGTTCATTCGTCTGCAATTGCAACTCAGGAAATAGTATTAAGCACACAGGAAAAAAACTATCAAGCACACAGCCACACAAGAAGCATAAGAAAAAGCAGTTCAACATGATATATTTTGATTTAACATCAAAAATCCAAAACCAAATTTTGCATCAAAAATTCAAAACTGCTACTGCACAAGTTAAACACATCAATAACACATTCCTACTGTCACAGTCAAATACATCAAAACCGAATTTTGCATCAAATTACAAATACCAAAGTAGCAAAGTATCAAACTTTCAATTAAACAAACTAAATACCAACTAGGCAACTACCAAAGTATCAAACATGAAACTACAATTCATACAGCATTACAGCCATTTGTCCATACACCAAATGCCAAAGTATCAAAATTCCAAAATTCAGAACTAAGAAGTGAGAAATGACTAATGAGAATATCTATTGTCCATTTGTCCTATTGTCCAAACGCCAATTCTCCAACCAACATGGCAACAAACTCCAAATGCCCATCAGCCCATCAATCCAAAGTCCAAACTCCATTACTAATTACTCCATTACCTGCATAAGCTAATATCAACAACTAACAAAAGTTACGTTAGTATTAGTAAATAGGAAATATATATACCAAAGATGTCATATTAACAATAATTATACTAAAGCATTTAACAAGTAATTGATTACCATTACTTATTTACTTACATGTTAGAGAGGTAACATCTACATATCAATGATTTCTGGTGCAGATTTAATTGTTGAAATCACTGTCAATTGTTGAAAATTGAAATCACAATAAATTAATAATAAAAAAACTTACATTATAACAGTAATATAAAACAACTAATATTAAACTTATATAATTTACCTTTATCAAGTGAGTGAACATCTTCTATATTTACTTCCACTTCACGATCTTTTGCTTTAATCTAATCTTGGCAACAAATTAGAGCTTCCAACATTGAACGAGACAGTGAACTTCTGAATGGATCAAGTACACGACCTCCAGTACTAAAAGTTGATTCTGAAGCTACGGTAGATATAGGAATGGCTAAAATATCACAGACAATGGATGATAAAACAGGAAATCTTATGGAATTAATCTTCCACCAACTTAAAAGATCAAATTGGGGATTTGGCTGTTCAGTATCTTCATTCAAATATTTATCTAACTCAGTTTTTTCATGAATTGCAAGATTTTCCTTGTGTCTCCAGTACTTCACTTCAGTTTTGGATAGCATACACTCAGAAGCTGACAAAGTAGAACTTGATCCTTCAGCAATATTTGAATTGTCACTAATTCCCATTGTGCTCTTATACTCATTGAACATCCTTTGAAGAAGTGTTTGCACCCTAACATATATATTTGAAACTTTATCTTCACCATACATTTCTAAAAGTGCAAATTTTAAATAATCCATCTTATATCTAAGATCAAAAATAATTGCAATAAATAGAAGCAAATTCATTTTTTCAACATCCCCCCAATATTTGTCCCATTTTTGTTTCATTTTCATTGTCATTTCATGAAACATCGGATCAATATCAAAATCTTCTATCCATTCAGTCAAAGTTGATGCAATTTGACTAACTTCATTGACATAGAGATTGGAAGTGGTTGCCAAAGTTGTAGATACATTTAATGTAAAATTGATAAAAAAGCTTCAACATTGAAGCTAAATCTCGTACAATTTTCCAATCATTTTCAGAAGGTCTACCAAGTCCATTAGTTAATAGTTCTGTTTCAAAATGAGGGTCTTCTTCATTAAATATTTCAAAGGCACTTTCATACCTTTGTGCTACATCTAACATGATATAGGTTGAATTCCACCTTGTACAAACATCCAAACATAGGTGAGCTTTACTTTCTATCTTTGCTTGGGCAACACATGAGTTAAATATTTGCAACCTTCGTGGAGATTGCTTAACATATTTTATTGCTTCCCGAACTCTCTCAACTGAAGATTGAGAAGATTTTAGGCCATCTTGGACAATTAAATTCATAACATGTGCAGTACATCTCACATGTTTCAATGAATTTAAAAGGCAATTCATCTATAATAATCATTTCTGCTAACGCTTTTCTAACAATAGTTTGATCAAATTTCCAAGTTGATAATACAGTACTTGCCGTTTCACCGGTAGTTGTGAAAGAAATTTCAGTTTGGGTTTTACCCTTCTCTCCTACTTCTATGCCTTGTGCACTCAAATATTTTATGCATTTAGTCAAATGTGCCTTTAATGTACTAGTTCCAAGTATCACAAGCATAACTTGCATCACAATATACACACTTTGCTTTTGATACACCATCACTCTCAAATTTTTCAAAATGGTTCCAAACTTCAGCCCTTGGTTTTATAGTTTTTCTCTTCTTTGTATTACTAGCTTGGGCCTCGGTTGTATCTATTTGTTTTTCACCCATTTCCTTAAACTATCCAAAAATTTAGACTAATTAGCAATTTAGCATTTAGCAAATAGCAGTGAATCAACGAATAATCAAATAATATAAATTAGAATTTTGAAATGAAAGTGCCTAAATTCAAGCATGATAGTCTCGAAAACAATTATTGTCCCTGACAATGATGTCAATGTGAAAAAGATGATGCATGATAGCAGAACGAATGATATGGATGTTAGATCATAAATAACAAAATCATAAAAAGAAACTAAAGAAAGTGCTCAGCTAAATTCCATCCAGAAATTCTGGACTAGAATCCAAACTAATACATGCTTGATGCTTTGGTTTTCTACAATCGTCTCAATATAAAACCCTAAATCAGCCAATCAGGCACTGAATCAGGCGTGTAAAGAACTAAGAAACTAAAGATAGTGAGAAAATATAAAACCCTAAAAATCAAAACTAAACCTAAAAGCTTACCGATGGAGGTGTGTACTGTGCTGGTGAAGGCGGTGATTCGGCGTCTCAGGCCTCTCAAGCTCAGCGATGAGAGACAATGGAGAGGTAAAGTAGAGACTAGAGAGCGACTGTGACTCTGCAAGAGCGCTGAACGCGTAGTGTACGCGTAGCAGCGTAGGGTTGCGGGAGCCGAGAGCAAGACAGCCAAGACTACAAACTGCGACTATGTGAGAGCGCCGAGCAGAGGAACGGGACTGCGGGAGCCGGGAGACGAGGAGAGACTACGGACTGCGAGAGATTGGAGGCTGAAGCGTTAAAACTAGGTTACGTATAAATGTTAAAACTTAAAACATATATAAATTTGGGCGTGGGGCCGAATCGTTTATTCGGTTCGGTTCGGTTTTTTTAAGGTTTTAAAACCAAAAACCAAAATCGACCCGAAATTATTTTACTTAGCACAAAACCGAACCAAACCCGAACCATTGTATAAAAACCGAACCGAACCGAACATTTTGGTTCGGTTCGGTTCGGTTTTCCGGTTTGAACCACACTTTGGACACCCCTATACACCCCAAGATGATGATAATTCAATAATGAAAATTTATATCACAAAAATTTGGCAATATGTATCCAGGATCAATACTCGATAACCTGTTCAACATGACTTATAAAATTTACTTTCTATCATCTTTTAGGAGGTAACAATAACTCAATATAGCAATTCAAAATTTCATCCTATTAATCAAAATCCTTTTATATCATAAAAGGCTATACATCCTCTTACAAAACCATAGTATTTTTGTATCATCATCACATACAAGTCATGGATATTATCAACTTATCTTACAAGCACAAAACAACTTCATACATTAGTCTTTAAGGTTTACATGCTCAAAACATAAAACTTCCACTCGTTAGCATCATTTTGAACCTTCCACAAAACTTGTAACCCGAAGCTAACCTGCAAAGAGGTTAGAATGCAAGGATTGAGCAAGAATGCTCAGTTAGTAAATTAGATGTCAAAAGGCACCAAATCATGAAATAGGTCATATTTTCATTTTAAATCAATCATAACATATCATAAGAAGCATTAGATATCTAAATGGGTCCATAAGTAAAATCAAATAGCAACATGATAGTGAAATCATAAGCATGAGGAACATAAAGAAAAAAAAATCAAACCAAAGAGACATATCATACAAATGGCATAGTGGAGAATAACACATAAACCTTCCACGTCTAGAAGCATAATCCACCCTCGTTAGGGTGAAAATCATACATATGTCGGTTGGAGCTATCATGGCTCCTCAAATGAGATAGTGGGATTTAAGAGGTGGCTCCCATGGATTCAAGAGGTGGCCCCCATTATTTCTAATGTGGCACTTTGTTCCATGTAGCATTTTGTTCCACCAATATCCCTCTTTTCCCATTTCTGGCCTCATAGTCTTTTCCCTTTTGGGCTCATAAAGTTATTCCCACTGGCAAGCATCCAATACACTAACAAAATGAAACATACTTTCCTTCCTTGCGAAATGGGTTCATTGATAGATGTCAAAGAGGTGAATCATAAAGTTCATACAAGAGATAAGTGCTGATATAATCATTTCCAAATGAAAGAGACATATGTATCAAGAGAATTCAAATAGAAGACCATTTATGCAAGGTACACATATGTATGATTAAGTAACCCAAAATTCAGAAATTTAGAACTTATTGAACCTGGGCTTCAAGTTCTTCATATAATACCATTTGGTATGATAATTATGTCAAACAAAGGATTTTGAATCTAGTTTTCAGAAAAATAAGTTTTACTTAAAATGGAGCTCAATACAAAAAGTTATAATCAATGAAGTAACAATAAGTCAGAATCATGAAAGGAATATTCCAGATTTACAAGGTTGAGTACAAATTTGATTATAAATTCATTTCTGATCCAAATCATGCAAATAAGAGCTCCACTTATAGGTTATTAAGTCTACTTGATATAAAAATAATCATTTTGTATATTTGCGGTCACATAATATGGACATAAAGCAATAACTAGATAAAGGTCAAATAAGTGAAAACATATTTATAAGGTCAGATTCAACTAAATCAATAAATTTGATAACCAACTTGAAAGTATGAAATATCTAACTCAAAAGAAAGCTACTTGAGTCTTATTTACAATGAATCTAATTTCATAAGATTTGGATCAAAAGTTATGATAATTGAAAGATAGCAAGGTCAGGTTTACTTCGAATAAGCATTCACAGTCTTTTAACATAACTTAGATCATTTTTCCAATAAACAAATTGATCAAAATCGAGATAAGCAGAAGCAAATTGATATCAAAATGACAAAGGTAACTTGTGTTTTCCCCTCTTCTTCCTCTTCCCCTTCCCTAAGTCTTCTTTCCTTCAGGTTAGGCACGAGCAAGCAGGTGAAATTCCCTTTGTTTTCTCATGTTTATCTCAAGTTATAATGAAGGATGAGGTGTAAACATATAGTAAATCAAGTAACTAGAAGGTGGCATGTGTAAGTAGTAATCATGACTTTTTCACCCCAACTCTTGTCCCTTGTTCTTATTTTTCTTTTGATTTCCACTTAGCTTAGTACATATTTGTTGTCACAAATTCTTTTCATTTTCTTCCTATATGACTCAAGTTCCTCCAATATATAATGTGCCACAACAAGGATATCACAACTCATAACACATATAACTTTTTATTCTCATGCATGATTAGTTTGCAAATCATAATAATACTTTTTGCTTTTTTTAGGGTATTATATTGGTGCTAGGCGGTACTGACATGGTACTAATATTGTAGGCTGGTGGAGTGGCGTACATGAGCTCCTCCTCCTTTCTCTTGGCAGAGTGCCTGCACTCGCGGACGCAACTCTTCTCCTTCTCCTCCTCTCCTCTCCTTCTTTGCTTGCTTTGCTCTGCTTTACATCATTGGAAATGTTTCATGTACTAGTCCCAACTCAGATTGGTACTACCTTGTACGAACCAGTTTTTCAAACATTGTCGAAAGCACAACAATCTTTATTTTATAGCAACAAATATATATTTTCATATATATAAACAATAGCCTTTAAACTGAAAATGAGTTGGAATTAGTAAGGAAATGGTAAATGGGTATTTGGCCTAGACATTCTAATAGGAGTTAATGAGAAATAATGATCTTTTATGATAATATAATTGTAACGTTAACGTACGATATAAGACCTAATAACATTGAAATTGGTAAACTATTGACGAGGCCAACATTTAAGGTAGGAATCTAATTCCTACTCCTTTCATCAAAATATTTTTATGTATTATTTTATAATTATGATATCTTGTTGTTCTATCCAATTGATATTTCTTCTTTGCCGTTGCATTCAATATCATTCATGAATTGAGCATTATAATGAATAATTGTGATCTCATTTGACATCTACATTAGTTAGCTTTGATGGATCATTTACTACTATGTGTTATGGTAAACTTGACATATTTAAGCATTTATGTTGTATGCCTAATGTCATGGCATTACATGATCTTTTGGCTAAGTTTTATTATACAACTTAGACCCAAGTTGGACTCTATGGAGGTACTAGCTAGTGATCACCTAATTGGAAATCATTAGATCGATCAGGGTCTTAGGTATTAAAAGCAACATCCTCCGAGCTGCCTTCGATCAATTGGTCCATCGCTTGAGAATAATGAAAACATTCAAACTAAGAGTGTGAACTCGAGAGTGAGATTATCTGTATTGTAGTTGCATTCTTGGTTTTCACGACAATATAGACATGTTTATATCATGTAGAATTAGTAAATATGAAATTATTTTTCTTTCTTTTATTGCATGCATTTTGTGATTTCTACTTAAGTCTTTATTTAGTTCCTCTGTAGGCTAATTCCTATCTTTCTCTTATTGGGCTCCTTGAACACTATTATAGGCTATAAACCACATCCAAGAATAACAATACAAGCTTGTCCAATTTGCACAAAAGGGATATACATATATTTTTTAAAAGTAGTTATTTGTTCTTATTATTATATATTTAACAAATAAAATTCTCATGGAGTAAAGACATGAACCACATGGTAATCTTTAGGTTCAAAGAGTTTGAACATAGATCAAACAAACAAGAATTTTTTTTTTAGCACCAAATGATATCAAAATAAGAACAAAAATAATTCTTGCAATATATTGGTATACAATGGCAAAAACATGAAACTGAGAACTAAGACAGGAAAGAGGCACACCTTAGGCTATGAACAACTCTTCCATGCACCTATTTATGTAATGAACATTTTAAGGGGTGAAGGGAAGAGATGCTATATAATTGAATATCTAGTTTACTATTAAATGAATTTCATAAATAGACGAGTTTACAGTAGGGAAAGATAATAAATAATACTAGTTGACATACATATAGCTTACCATACGTTACCTAACTCAAATCAATCAACAAGTTTATTTAAAGTTCGTATTTAATTTAATTTAATAATTAATTGGGAAGTTGTGGTGCATTGCATTTCTTTTGTTGTGCTGCTATCACAATCAATGCTCTGAGTGAAGAAACACTTCTTTTGGCAAATAGCTACTACTGCACTAGGTATTTATCTTGAGGCTTAGCTATTAGCCGGTGTTGTAGTGGTGCTGCATTCATGTTTTTATTTGGATCCACTAGTTGATAATCTGAACTAAGATCTTGCATTCATGTTTTCTTTTTGAATCTTGAATAGATTACAGGGAGAATATCTGCTTGAAAATTTTCAATGGTTACATGCAATTGGCCCTTAAGTATGACAGCCTTGCTGTTGTACCATGGAACAACGTAATACAACTTCAAGTGAAGATCTGATCTTAGATTTATCCACATCTATTTTATGAGGCTTTATGTGTTTGAAATCGTGGACCCAATTGTTAGTTCATTAGCTTAATTACAAACTGAATTTTGATTTCATAATCTCATTGAAGCTTGGTGAGAAAAACATATCAATACCAAATCTTGAAAAAACATATTCTATGTTAAAGATATAGCTAGTTGGGCACATGTTGCTAGTGAAAAGAACTGATCTCTTTCATTTGTCCTACTGGCATTACTTGAAAAAAAATCTTTAAAGATTTGTGCATTTTTTTTTATCTGGCATTAAGCCCTTTTATCATATGCAATGAGCACAGCCAAGCATCTTTTGGAAACTGGATCTTCGTTTGTTAATAATTATTTCCTTAGTGCTGTTTTATTTTGCTGGCTCATTTGGTTCTTTATACATATATTTACTAGTGCTGATGATGCTTATTCTATGAAGTTTGCAGTGTCTTATTGTACCTTTCTTGATTATCAGGTCGTTTCACTGTCAGTTTAATCTGAAGATTATATTGTTGTTCAAATTATATGGCAATTATGGCCACCTCATATGCTCTGGAATGTGATGATGAATCAAGGGCTTTGCGAACGTTGTTTGATGCCTTTAGAACAGTTTGTACTCTGGAAGACATAGCCTCAGCTTATTGCAAGGCTGGACGTGATGTATGTAAGGCAGGGGATATATTGTATCAGCTACAAGAAAGCAGTAGTTCTGGTGTATCTAATGCACAAAACAGTGAGAAATTTCCTAAATTCGAGGAACAATTGGATGAAGATTGTTCCACCAATCTGGGGAAAAAAATCCTTGGGAACAAAGCACAAGAAGTTAAGCGCTTCAGTTGGTTCTATCTCAAGTGTTCTTGATAAGCAGTATGCCAATGGAGTTTCATCACGGCGGAATTGAATCAATGGAACAATCAAGCCACCTAAAATTGAAATTAATGAGCCGCTGACTGTTGAGACTGATTTTGAAGCATTTGTGCCTGATTCTGTTCGAACAAATGATTCTATAAATGACAAAGATGTTGAAAATTCCTCTTCTCAATGCTTGGAGATGGTTTCAAACTCAGCAGAGATGTGATGCGTGATGTTCTTGGTAATTAACAAATTGGCATTCCATTATTTGAGTTATCTTTTTTAGAAATGTGTAATGTGATTAATTAGTTAGTTAATTATAAATTAATTGGTTCATTAATTTTATTGATTGATTAATTCTTAGTCAACTAAATATTATCAATTTTTGTGGCTCAAATTGGTATATAATCATGTCATATTATGTTCAAAAGTTGTCATAGCATTTTTCTTATCTCTTCTTACTGTGTTTCCGACGAAAAATTGAAAAGAAAAAATGAAAAATATATTATATCTAGTAGAAAAGAAAAAATTGTCCTCTTACCTACACTCTTCTCCCTTCCTGTCTTCGCACTCTTGTGCTGTGCAACAAGAGATGTCAAAAAGTCAAATTTCCCTGTACACACTTCCTAACAGTAAGATCTCCATGGGAATAATCCTTGAATACCCTGCTTTCAAGCCCCTATTCACCTCTCTGATCTTCTTCCCCATGTTGTTGCCACGGCCCATGTTTTCGCACGCTCATCCCATCCCATCCCATCCCATCCCATCTCACTCACTCTTCTTGTGACAAGCGTGTTCCTGTTTATAGCCTCCTTGCAGCTCCCCTTCAGAACATCCAAGCTTGCTCCTATTTGTAGCTTGCTCGCCCACTATTGTTTGCTTGTTCACCAAATCTCTTCCTTGCTACAGCAATCTGTAGGTTAGAAAATTAGTTTGATTGGGTGGTACACCAAGTTTGTATTGGTTAGACCAAGACGTGCTGATACATGGTTGGCACGTATAAATTATTATGAAATGTATATATTTAATTAAAATCAATAGCACAAACCTGTTTTGATCATTTCGTATTGGTTCGTCAATGATCTGATATTTAAAATCATGATTCGAACTACAAGAGCATGTTGTTGTTCCTGACGCTGTAGCATTTGTTGGGACCTCTACTCTTTCCACCTTTCCACTTCTGAGCTGTGTCTTTGCCATCCCTTATGAAGCTCCACTCGAATCCTAGGTAGTGCTAGAAGATCTTGACTGGGATGGTGGATTCCTAATTGGGGCATTTATCATCTTGCTCTCGTGTCTCCTAGCAAGGCCAACAAACACCCCCGTCAACCCTTTTATGCTTCTTTCATGTTTTGCCTTGCTGCTTTCCTTTTATTCTAAACCCTAGCTAAGTGGCAAAAGAAAAAAGAGCGCCCTCGTCCTCGTCCTCGTCCTCGCCCTCGCCCTTGTCTGCCGCTGCCGAAGCCTCTAGATATGCTTGCGGAGTCCATCAAAGGCGCTCCTCCATGCTTCAGGGGCGGGGTGGATCCTCTTTCCCATCTTGCTAGCTCATCTTCGGTGAAAGGGAATGAGACGGCACCCCCTAAGCTGTCCTGTTTGCCGGGCAATCCCTCAACCTCCTCTGCTCAACAAGAAAGGACTTGGGCAGTGAAAGGGAAGGAGACGGCGCCCCCCAAACTATCTGGTTTGCCTGGCTCCCTCTCGTACCCCTCTGCTTCCCTTGGCAAGTCTTGGGCGGGGCTATTTAGAAGCAACATTGGCATTCCATCCTTGAATACTCTTTTCTTAGAATCGGTAATGGGGTCGATTTCAAGCAATTACTCTGATTGTGTTGTCTTCGGTGAAGCCAAGCTCGCTAGCTGGCGCGCTCCTTGAAAAAGCTCTCTCATTGGAAAGTTTTTAAACAAAAGTCTCCCGGTTCACTCTTTGAAATTTGTTGTATCCAAGCTCCGGAAGTATCAACCAGAGATCATAGATATGGAAAATAATTTTTATCTTTTTGGGTTTGAAACTGAGGAGATGACTCTCGATATCCTCACTAGAGGCCCTTGGACTGTATTGGGTAGTATCATAAACCTGGTTCCATGGAAGCCAGATTTTCAAGTGCTATAACAAATCCATTCAAACAACTCCTGTCTGGGTCCGATTGCCAGGTGACACGTCTAACAAGTGCACGGTAATGTCGAAAAAATAAAAAAGGTTGTCGAACCCACAGGGAGCAAGATTAAGTACTAAAAAGTCTAAGTCTCAATAGCTAAGTGATTCAAAGCGGGGTTTTTGCAATCAGTAAGCGAAAACAAGAAATCAAATGCAGCAACGAGGAGGTTATTTATATGAAAGAGATCGGGACTTCGGTATCCACCACACTGATGAATCTAACTACATTAAAAGGGATATATTACAATAATTCATAATTTTACAAAAGGAATCTTTCTAAGGTACAGGATGCCCCCTCTCGGTCGGTACACCCTGGTGCTTATCCAGAACGATCTCCTACTCTCGCGGTGGATCGTTCTAAATAAACCCAATGAGTTTAAGGGAAGATTATGATGCCCTCGAGCGAGATCCGAGCACTATCGTGTCAAGGACTCACAAGTTTTACCTAAGAGATTTGCCGACATGATCCTCCTCTCGGTCAGAATCACTTCGACTATCACACGATACAACACGGCCAAAGCAATATTGAGAAATAACTATGCTAAGGTAAAATATGCTCATACAAACCACGCGGCCCAAGTGATGACACCGAAATTTATAGTAAATTTTGTGTCATTTCATAGATCTTTTTGTGTCATATTCGTACTATTTTGCTTATTTTCATGCCTTTTTTTATCAAATACTGCGGAATCTACACTCTTTTTGATTTTTGATGATTTTCAGGTAAAAAGGCACTATTTTCAGGCGTTTTCAAGCAATTCCAGATGCATAAATGAATTCCCACCATCAAAAGAAGATTACATGTCAAATTCCACGAAGAGCAGAGCTCAAACCAAAATTACGGCACTACCGTAATTGAAATTACGGTACCGTGGTTGCACTGCACCTACAGAACAAACCACAGCACTGCCGTAATTTTTGAGTGCTGCCGTATTTTGGGACGTTTCATACAGAAAGTTTTACGGAAAAAACGGCCCTGCCGTAACGGATTTCACGGGCCGTAATCTGGGTTCGATTTTATACAGAAAGTTTGATGGATTTTACGGTGCTGCCGTAATGGATTTCACAGGCCGTATTTCGAGTCGATTTTTTACCCGAAAGATTTGATCAAAATACGGCACTATCGTAATGCATTTCACGGTACTATAATTTTGGATGATTTTTGTACTGAGAGTCTCTGCTGAAATTACGGCACCGACGTAACCGTTTTCACGGCCGTAATTGTAACCCAGATTCGTAATTTTTCCGGACGTTTTGGAGCTCGATTTTTGTGTGATCGATTGCGGACGATCTAGACCATAAATTGAAGATCTGTAAGAAGCAAAAGGGGAGTTGAGATAGAGGAGAAGATAGAGAAGCCAAAAGCCCTAATTTTCATCCACGATTCAGTGAGAAATCGAGTTTTCCACCGCCGCCCTAGGTTTCGCTGCTGGGAAGCGTACAACGCATCTCCTGCCGTGAAATTTGAAGGGAAGCTGTGCATAGAGGAGGAGAAGATACCCTAGAATTTCAGAGCGAAAGGAGATCGATCGAAAGAGAAATCAACGAAGAAGTCGCTGCCGACACTGTTCACGCTAGGAATTACGGCTGTAATTTCCATTACAGCCGTGCTATAAAGTTATTTTCTCTTTTCTCCTCGATTTTTGATCCTCCGATACTATGGATTATTATAATCTTTCTACCATGCTAGCTTAAACTTCTTTTGGGACCTGGGGGAGTAATTCCCTTTGATTTCTTAATGACTAGATGAATCTTTCATTATTTCGTCAAGTATAATTTTAGTATGATAATTTTGCTTCTGTGATGATTGCTCTTTAATTCTCCATAGGATTCATATTATCAAGCATGTTTTAGAGTTTTCGCAATAAGGACCGAAAGGTGATTTGCTTGAGAATTTGGAACCCTAGAATTGAATGTTAGAAACTCACCGTAAGAAATTAGGTTTGTTCTTATTTCTTAATTTTAGAAGTTTAATGCCATGATTAATAATCTGATCTAGGATTGAGTTAATGAAACAAACATGACGATATTGTAAGAAATTGAATATCAGAGTGTTGGAGAACCTTAAGTAGAACCTGTGTTGAAATTCGAATGCACGAAAGTGATCCTTGAGTTTCCACTGGAGATTATTAACTTAGAATTCGGATTCATAAAAGTGATCCTTGAGTTATTTGTTGATGATTCACTTTTATTTAACAATCGAATAGATCCTGCATGAAAGTGAGGATTGGTTCTTGTAAATTGTTTGCGCGAAAGCGAGATGATTTCCTTATTAAGTGAATTATGTCTTTATCATAATGAAATTAGACTGACGAATATCTATTCATATCTAGTCATGGAAATTAAAGTGAATGAAACCTAGTCCCAGATTCTCTCTCTGATATTTCATACAATTTTCGTTTGCGCTTCCATCATATTCGGTTGCCTAGCTAGTAAGAAATTAATTATTCAGTACTTGGCAAACGAGGTCTCTGTGGTTCAATATCTTAATTATCACTTCGAGTATTCATGCACTTGTGGACACAACAAGTTTTTGGCACCGTTGTCGGGGACCTTGATTTTTGTCAATATTGAAGATATTGAAAGTATTGCTAGACTAGGTTTTGTTTATTATTTATTTTCTGTTTTCTGTTCTTCTATTCTATTGAAATCATTTGATCTATCTACTTTGCATGCGCTGGAATCTTATATCAGGACCTCTTGTTCCTTTTGATCCTGAGATAAATAAAACTCTTAGATTGCGCAGGAAGCTTAGATTTGAAGAGAGTCAACAAGTAGAAAAAGTGACTATGGCAGAACAGAGATCACTTAGGGACTATACAGCCCCTAATCTACGGGAGATTCACTCTAGTATTGCTAGACCGGTCATAGAGGCTAACATCTTTGAAATCAAGTCTGCTTTCTTGTCTATGATTCAATAGAACCAGTTTGGAGGATCTCCACTTGAAGATCCTAACCAACACCTTGCTTTGTTTCTTGAATTATGTGATACTATCAAGATAAATGGTGTTTCTAACGATGCATTAAAACTGAGATTGTTTCATTTTTCTCTTAGGGACCGAGCACGTTCATGGCTTCAAGCTCAACCTTCCGATACCTTCACCACATGGGAACAATTGTCCAATTCCTTCTTGATGAAATACTTTCCACCAAGCAAGACCATCCAATTGAGAAACCATATCACAAGCTTTGCATAGAGGGATGGTGAATCTTTTAGCGAGGCATGGGAGCGTGTCAACGATTTACAACGGAAGTGTCTTCACCATGACCTTGAAAATTGGGTTTTAATTCACACTTTTTATAATGGTTTGCTTTATAATACCAGACTAACTATTGACGCTACTGCAGGAGGTGCTCTCATGAGCAGAACCATTGAAGATGCCTTCAAGTTGCTTGAGGAGATGGCTTTAAATTACAATCAATGGACTTCTGAGAGAGGAGTGCTGTATCGACCTTCTCAAAGTAAGAATAAAAGTGATTGTTGGTGCACCTTGGCTGAAAAGGTAGATTCTTTGTGCAACAAATTTGATTCTTTTAAAATGCAAACTGCTGTAGTTTCTTCATCTGTTGTTTGTGATATTTGTGGAAATATTGGTCATGTTTCTGAAGAGTGTAAAGTCATTACTAATCAAGGTAGTGAACAAGTTAATGCATTAGGAAATTTTAATCAAAGTAGAAACAATGATCCCTATTCTGGTACCTACAACCCTGGATGGAGAAATCACCCCAACTTATCTTGGAAAAATAATAACAATATAGGGGGACAAAATGAAAATAGAGGATACCAACAAAGGCCAAACCAAAATCAAAATCAAAACCAAAATTCAAATGTTGAATCCATGTTAGAAAAGTTTATGGTTAATCAAAATCAATTCATGCAAAATCAAAACAAAAAAATTGAAGTTCTTAAGGGAATGGTTAGTCAACTTGCATCTCATGTAGGATCTCTAGCAGCCCATAACAAAATATTAGAAAACCAAATAGCACATCAAGCAAGCACTTCTTATAGACCCCCAGGAAAATTACCTGCTAAACCTGAACCAAACCCTAGGGAGCACTGTAATGCTATTATCACTAGAAGTGGGAGGCAATTAGAGGGGCCTAAAAAGAAATATGGGTATAATGAAAAAGAGCCTAGTAATGAACATGATCAAGAGTTAGATTCCGAAAAATCTTCTGAGCATGAGCAGTCCCAAACTAGTTTGTCACCTCACCAAGGTGATGTGATGTAAGATCCAAGGATCTTAAGTCCTGGTAAGCATTATTTTTGATTTAAATAAAATTATTGACTGTGATATTTTTCTATGTATTGGTTGTTAATAGTTAATTAACTAGAGATTTTTGGTTGATAAATTATAGTTAATTAACTAGAGATTTTGGTTGTTAACTTATAGTTAATTAAATTAGAGATTGTTGGATGTTAATGTTAATTAATTAACTAACTTATTGGATGTTAATTTTCAGTTAATTAATTAGAGTTTATTGGTTAATTAATTAGACTTTATTGGTTAATTAACTAGCTTATTGGATATTAATTAAATCCTTATTGGATTTGCGTTTAAGTGAATTCATTAAATGGATGTTAATTTAAATTCTTATTGGACTTTCACTTAAACTATGGGTTATTGGGTTAGATGGATATTAGATTTAAAATTCGAATTAGTTAGTTAAATGGATTAAACCCTATTTGAATTAATTGGTTAATGGGTTAAAAATTAAAAACCGAAATGTTAAGTGGGAATTTTCGGCTAGGGTAGAGTTTTTGGCGAAATTGTTGGCTTGGAAGAAACCTTGGGCGACGGCTAGGAGGAAGAAGGCGATCTTGGTGTTCTTGGAATTATTGAGGTGATTTTCTTCATCTTCTTCCCTTGGCGAATTTCCTTGAGGTGAAGAAGCTTCCTTGGCGAGTTCTTGGAGATCCTTTGGGCGACATCAAGGCTTTAGACGATTTTTTTGTGTGGAGGATTTTCGGTTTAAGAGGTGAGTGGGGTGTCTTAATTGATTTCTAGCAATTTGGTTGTGTTAATTGATGCATTAGATTGATTAGAAATTTTACCATGTTAAAAACCGAAAACTCAAGACTTCTCTTTGTTATAAACCGAAAGTTACAATGGTATAATTATCATGAAAACTCAAGACTCCTTGTTAACTAAGGTTTTATTTAAGTTGGAAATTTTATCATGCTAAAAACCAAATTATGATGTATCTTCATGAAAACCGAAAATTTGTATAGGTGTATATCTCATGAAAACCGAAACTTGTAGCTTGAAATTTAAGGTATTTTTATAGGGAATTTTGGTAGCATTAAACCATTGAATTGGGAGTATGAAATTCTTGTTAACTAAGTATTTTATAGGGAATTTTGGTAATATTAAATCATTGATTTTTGGTAGCATGAGAATCTTGTTTTAAATAGATATTATGTTTGAAACCGTGGGCTAGATGTGATGTTTTGTGAACCAGATTGTAAGAGCATGGATTTTAATCTTATGTTGATTTTTATGGATGCCCTAATAAATGCTAATAATATTATAAGAGTCATGTTTGTTTATTTATGACCATGAATCTTTGTTTGAGAAATTTGGGTGATAACTTAGCAAGGCTGCACTGAATTGATCAGCATGAAACCTAAGGACTACCCTACATTATGTGATTTTTTTGAATGTTATGTGATTATGTGATTTTGAATATTATGCGGTTATGTGATTTTGAATATTATGTGGTTATGTGATTTCAAATATTATATGTTGTGATCATGGAATGGTTAGGACTAAGGCTAAGTGTAACTGTGTGCTCAATGGGATAGTTAATATGTGATACGTTAAGGGTTGGATATCTCAGCCCTGTATTGTGATATGTGAAGGGGGTTGATGTTCAGCCTGCCTGTTATGATTATTGTGATGGGGGTTGATGTTCAGCCTGCCCGATATGATTATTGTGATGACTATCCTAGAGTCTAGTTGACACTTAGGAGTCCACCTTTGTGATATAAGATATAAGATGTGTCTGTTGTCCAGTAGGAACCCTTTGGGAGAATGAGTTTTGACGCAAAGTGCCATGTCTTGGTCGGACAGGGGGCCACCTCTTGATGTCATCACTCTTTTGTGTTATGGGGTGTCGTAGAGCAAAGTGCCACGTCATGACCTGGCGGGGGCCACCTCTTGAATCTACACATCTTTTTGTGTTATGGGGTGTAGTAGAGCAAAGTGCCACGTCGTGACCTGGCGGGGGCCACCTCTTGATTCTATACACTGTCCATCTATATGTTGCATGCAGGCTTCTCCCAGTGCTTAGGCCAAAGCCGGGTTAGACCATGATGGTCACTACTGAATATGCTGGACAACTAGGTTAACTAAGTGGTTAATGTGTACAGTGGTTTAGAGTGTAGCTCTAGAACCTTAGTTACTCTATGGGGACAGTTGTGTGATGTCTTGGCAGTGTATACTTGATTGTTCATATGTGTTTTGTTCTTTAATTTTGTTATATGTTGATATGATAATCTGTTAAAGATTTTTTAAAATAATCTGCCTGTATTTTTGAATGTATGCTATGGATGGTCGTTTGAGACTATCCACTCACTGGGCTGTGTAGCTCACCCCTCAATGTTTTCAGGTGTAGAACAGGGGCGCACTGCATGAGTTAGCATGTTATACGGATATTGTGATTCTCCATGCTGGTTGGATGTATAACTTTTGTGCTTAATTAACTGAAGCCGGATGTGGCCGAATTATATGAACTTGGGTTGCCAGTTGTGGCCAAACTATGTGTGAACTTGTGTTGCCGGTTGTGGCGGTTTTGATATTATGATTTTTGTGTCACCGCGGGCTTTGGCCTGGTTTCGGTGTTTGGTATCACTGTGAAACTTTATGGAATCGACGTTGTGATTTTGTTTTGAATTTCAGTTTGATGTGTATTTTTGCAATCGGTTTTGATATACATGTAACTTGCATATGTCTAGTGCAAGTATTGCGTGGTGGCAGGTACCTTTATGAATTGTGTTTCTTGGAGATTGTATGTATGGATTTTTGGAAATTTTCAGATCGTGTTTCTTGAACTTGGTTTTACCTAGCATGTGAATCGATCTTGTATGACACATCCTGTTTCTTCTGTGATTTGTGTTGCTTGTTTGGGGTTAAGATAACGGGATGTTACAGATGTGCCATGTCAAAATGATATTTCTAAACCTAATTCTCCTACACCATATAGGCCACCTATACCCTTTCCCCAAAGGTTAGTGCAAACAAAATTAGATAAACAGTTTAGGAAATTTTTTAATGTATTAAAGAAGCTTTACATTAACATTCCATTCACTGAAGTTTTATCTCAAATGCCTTCATATGCAAAATTTTTGAAAGAGATCTTGTCTAATAAGAGGAAAATAGAGGACTATGGTACTGTGGCTTTAACTGAAGATTGTTGTGCTATTATCCAGAATAAATTGCCACCGAAATTAAAGGATCTAGGTAGTTTCTCTATACCCTGTTCTATTGGAAGCATGGCTTTTGACCGAGCCTTATGTCATTTGGGAGCTAGTGTAAGCTTAATGCCACTATCTATTTGCAGGAAACTGGACGTTGGAGAGCTTAAACCAACATCCATATCTTTACAGCTCGCTGATAGCTCGGTAAAGTATCCTATTGGTATTTTAGAGAATGTTTCAATCAAGGTAGGTGAATTTTTTATACCTGCAGATTTTGTAGTCCTTGACATGGAAGAAAATCATAAAAATCCTATCATCCTTGGTAGACCCTTTTTGGCTACAGCAGGAGCACATATAGATGTTAAGAAAGGAAAAATCACTTTTGATATATGTGAAAATATAATTGAGTTTTATCTTGCTGATTCTTTGAACAAGCTTTTTTATTCTAGATCGTGTTGTAGTGTTGATATAGTAGATAATGTTGTCATTGATGTTCATAATTTATTTGATGAATCCTCTAATATTGAAACTGACATTTTTTCTGAGGATGTGGATAGAGGAATTCAGGAGAAAAGAGATTCAAATTCTAAAAAGAAGAAGAAGAAAAAGAGGCTCTAGGTTACTTGATCAAGGAAGAAAATTCTTGAGTAAATTTGGACATTGTTTCATGAATGAGCCTTATGTGATTCAAAGTGATGCTCAACCCAAAGAAAAATTAGAGTGGAAATTGAAGAAATCAAGATCAAATCCGAGTGCAGAAGGGTCAAGCTAAAGACCTTTAAATTAGCGCTTCTTGGGAGGCAACCCAAGCATTCTAACTTTAGTTTGCTCTCTTTTATTTTACTTTATTTTTTTACTTTTGCTCTTAGAACTAATTTTTCTTTTCTTGTTGTAGGTAAAACAAGTTTTGGCACAAATTACGACACTACCGTAACGCAAATTACGGTACCATTTTTTAGTCCGTTTTCGACTAGAGAGTTGAGATGCCATTACGGCACTACCGTAAGTATTTTTACGAGCCGTATTTTGACTCTGAAATCTTCCCAAGAGTTTTTAGCGTTTCACGGCACTGCCGTAATAATTCTCATGGTGTCGTATTTTTTGAGTTGATTTTTTTTACGTCAAAAAAAAAAATAAAAATAATAAAAATAAAAATTTTGTCGAATTTATGGTACTACCGTTTTCAATTTCACGGCACCGTAATCTTGAGCGATTTCCCTGACGAAAGTTTCGAGCATATTACGGCGGTGCCGTAAACATTTTTGTGGTACCGTAATCAAGGCATGTTTTTGACCCGAGAGTTTGAACGATTTTACGGCACTACCCTTTTGGCATTACGGCCCGTGTTTTTCAAATCCGCTAGATTACGGCATTGCCGTAAGATAAATTACGGCCATAATTCTATCGGCCCTACGCGATATACGTGCCGTTTTTTAGGGTTTCGTGTTGTTTTCAAGGTTTTCACCCACTCTCGCACACCGACCTTCGATTTCTGACCTTTAGAACACGCCGGTAACCCTTCCCAGCCAATTTTCGCCGCCGATTTGGTACTCTCTCGCCCGATTTCTCCATTTTAGCGACTTTCACGAGTATTTTCGCCCCTTTCTTCGTTTCTCCTCGATTCTCAGTCGATTTATGAAATACTTGTTTCCATTTACTTCTTAGACGACAGGAAAACTTTCCTTGTGTGTTTCCAAAGGTTATGGATCAATTTTTGAAAGTGATTTGAGCTTAAACGAGCTAGATTTGTTGAAGTTCTTTAGATTTACTGTTCACCCATGTTCTCTAGCTGAAATTTTGATTTTAAGCTTGGATATACCTGATTTTTGCTTCTATGATGCTTATTAAATAATGATGTCCATGTTGAAAGTGTTATTAGATTTACTATATCTTTGCTATATTGTGCTATCATCTAAGTGTTAGCCCTAGTTCACCCTTGAATTGAGAATGACACCTAAGACTAAGACAGTAGTTTCAAAGAGAAGGGGCAAGGGACCAGCTGAGTCCTCCACACCACCAAATCCCTATGGAATCATCTTTAGGGATGAAGTTCAAGAATCGAGATACAACAAACTAGTGGAGAGAAGGGTGGTGAATACAAAGTATGCTGATAGACATACCTTGGAGGCACTTGGTTTGTATGATGATGTTTTTTGGATGTTCGACCAAATCAGGGCCAAGAAGTTCTTTCAGATGACTCAACAGACATATTTGCCATTGGTACTGGAGTTCTTGAGCAGCTTTGATATGGAGTTACATGAGTTTAACTATAGGCATGCTAAAGGTGAGATCACCTTCCGCATAGCCAACATTGAGAGGAAGCTTACCATGAGGGACGTCAGATCTATCTTTCAGTTGGCGTCAGGAGGACATACTAGTGTGTCACTTGGTTATGTGGAGAATGTGTTTTGGAATCAGATTTCCTTAGAGGTTCACTTTTCTGCAGTCTCAGCTAGAGCCTCCAAGATTTCTAACCCCTGCATCAAATATGCACACCGAGTACTTGCCCACACAGTTTTTGGGAGAGGGGACAGTGAGGGGATGGTGAGACAGTCTGAGCTCTTCTTTTTGTGGAGTATGCTATATGGTTGTCCATTAGATGTTGCTTTCTTCTTTGTTAAGCATATGGATAAGGTAGCGAGGGCCAAGAAAGGTGCCATTGTGATAGGTGATTTCATCACACCTATAGCCTTGTTTTTGAATGTGGAACCTTATGGAATTGAAGTGGCTAGAGGGAACTCTAGACTAGATATGGAGTCATGCATAGCCATGAAGATGATAGTTAGAGAGGGTGACAACTTCTCTTTGGTTCTTGGGCCAGGAGGTCAGAAATTGTCACTGCCAAACTTTGAGAAGACCTCTGTGAAAAACCAAGCCAACTGGAAATTGACTCCGAGTGACGCAAATTATGCCATGCCGCTGCCTCTTGATACTGTACCACCACCACCCACCTGGGGTGGTAGTGATGACCCATTTGGTATAGGGATGGATCCGCTATCTCAGGGAGCTTCAGAATCTTCACATCGTGCTACTGATCGAGGATGGTTCAGTGCTTTCGACCCAGGCTTCCAGGCCCTCTCTGCTCAGATGTACCGTCAGGAACATCAAATGGAGAAGATGATGGATACTATGGGGAGGATGTCTAACTCTATGCACCACATTCACAGAGATGTAGAGGATTTGAGTAACTACATTGAAGAGATGGACAACTTTCTGTATGACCACTTTGGATTCCAGGACTCTAGGAGGGGTGGAGTATATGGAGGCTACCAGGGGGAGTAGCAGGATGATCCCATGGATGCAGCTGCAGAGGACACTGAGGAGATCCGATCTGACGATGACGAGTAGAGTTTTTGTGAGTATCCCTTTCCCTTACTTATTTGCATTTCATTTTCCTTATCTTATTGATGTTTCATGTTTTATAGGGAAGGATGATTCTTCCAAACTCATTGTGTCCGCCATTGCTACCTTACTCTGTTTTGCATGATTCGATGTGGTTGTATGATATTGATATTTATTCTTGTTATTTGATATGGTTGTATCACATTTTGATATTGATGATTATTTCGATTGGGTTGTATGATGATACTTTTGATATTTTGAGCACATTGTGGAGGTGCATAATTGATGACATGATGATTTGTATAATTTTGATCATGATTGAGTATATTTTTGTTGATGTGACTTTGTGGCCCAGTCTACGTCTTGAAAATATTATTGTTGATTGTATGATTCTATTGATGATGAATGAACTCATGCTTGTGATAGAGACTAAATCTATCATGTCGAATTTATTTCTCTAATATATATCTACTTTTGAAATTTTTCATTGATTGATGAATGAGATTTTGGGTGGATATGTTATTTGAAGAATTTGATTTAAAAGTGAAACAACTTGTTAAATAAAATTAGCATACGAGTATGATTTTTGAATTAATGTCAATTGATTAACTTAGTTGATATTTAGTTTATCTTACTATTTGTTGGGAAGAAAGAATCCAAGATCCAAAAAGGGTGAGAGACTCCCCTACTTGGCACTGTGAAAAATTGACAGTGGTACCGAAGATATGGGTTGAACTCTGTAAAAATATATATATATATAAAGAGAGAGAAAAAGAAAATGACTCCCCTACTTGGCACTGTATAAAATTGATAGTGGTACCAAAGACAAGGGTTGAAGTCTAAATAAAAAGTGTGTATCTATGTGGGTACATACCATCAAAAATACATTAAAAGAAAATTTAGAAAAGAAAGATTTTGAGTGAAAAAGATTTTGGATATCCTATTCCTGTAAACAAAGGTATGATAGATTTAAACTGAAAATTGGGTGAATTCATGAGACTCAGATTCTACTTTTTATACAAGTTGCAAAGTTTTAATTGATTAAGTTGTGGATCTTGAGGATTGAATTCAAAAGATGATATGCCTATTTAAAATTTTATGAAGCAATTGGTGAAATTTTTCATTGGTGATTATATTTTAGAAATTTATTCTTCATGAGAAAATCTTTTCTTTTGATCAAATTTTGATTTTTTTTGCTTGAGGACAAGCAAAGTTTGAGCCTTATGTGTTTGATAACATCGAAATTTATAGTAAATTTTGTGTCATTTCATAGATCTTTTTGTGTCATATTCATACTATTTTGCTTATTTTCATGCCTTTTTTATCAAATACTGCGAAATCTACACTCTTTTTGGTTTTTGATGATTTTTAGGTAAAAAGGCACGATTTTCAGGCCTTTTCAAGCAATTCCAGATGCATGAATGAATTTCTACCATCAAGAGAAGATTACATGTCAAATTCTACAAAGAACAGAGCTCAAACCAAAATTACGGCACTACCGTAATCGAAATTACGGTACCGTGGTTTCACTGCACCTACAGAACAAACCACGGCACTGCCGTAATTTTTGAGTGCTGCCGTATTTTGGGACGTTTTCATACAGAAAGTTTTACGGAAAAAACGACCCTGCCGTAACAGATTTCACGGGCCGTAATCTAGGTTCGATTTTATACAGAAAGTTTGATGGATTTTACAGTGCTGCCGTAATGGATTTCACAGGCCGTATTTCGAGTCGATTTTTTACCCGAAAGATTTGATCAAAATACGGCACTATCGTAATGCATTTCACGGTACCATAATTCTAGATGATTTTTGTACTGAGAGTCTCTGCTGAAATTACGGCACCGACGTAACCGTTTTCACGGCCGTAATTGTAACCCAGATTCGCGATTTTTTCGGACGTTTTGGAGCTCGATTTTTGTGTGATCGATTGCGGACGATCCAGACCATAAATTGAAGATCTGTAAGAAGCAAAAGGGGAGTTGAGATAGAGGAGAAGATAGAGAAGCCATAAGCCCTAATTTTCATCCACGATTTAGGAAGAAATCGAGTTTTCCACCGCCGCCCTAGGTTTCGCTGCTGGGAAGCGTACAACGCATCTCCTGCCGTGAAATTTGAAGGGAAGCTGCGCATAGAGGAGGAGAAGATACCCTAGAATTTCAGAGCGAAAGGAGATCGATCGAAAGAGAAATCAACGAAGAAGTCGCTGCCGACACTGTTCACGCTAGGAATTACGGCTGTAATTTCCATTACAGCCGTGCTGTAAAGTTATTTTCCCTTTTCTCCTCGATTTTTGATCCTCCGATACTATGGATTATTATAATCTTTCTACCATGCTAGCTTAAACTTGTTTTGGGACCTGGGGGAGTAATTCTCTTTGATTTCTTATTGACTAGATGAATCTTTCATTATTTCGTCAAGTATAATTTTAGTATGATAATTCTGCTTCTGTGATGATTGATTTTTAATTTTCCATAGGATTCATATTATCAAGCATTTTTTAGAGTTTTCGTAATAAGGATCGAAAGGTGATTTGCTTGAGAATTTGGAACCCTAGAATTGAATTTTAGGAACTCACCGTAAGAAATTAGGTTTGTTCTTATTTCTTAATTTTAGAAGTTTAATGCCATGATTGATAATCTGATCTAGGATTGAGTTAGTGAAACAAACATGACGATATTGCAAGAAATTGAATATTAGATTGTTGGAGAACCTTAAGCAGAACCTGTGTTGAAATTCGGATGCACGAAAGTGATCCTTGAGTTTCCACTTGAGATTATTAACTTAGAGTTTGGATGCATGAAAGTGATCCTTGAGTTATTTGTTGATGATTCACTTTTATTTAATAATCGAATAGATCCTATACGAAAGTGAGGATTGGTTCTTGTAAATTGTCTGTGCGAAAGCGAGATGATTTCCTTATTAAGTGAATTATGTCTTTATCATAATGAAATTAGACTGACGAACATCTATTCATATCTAGTCATGGAAATTAAAGTGAATGAAACCCTAGTCCCAGATTCTCTCTCTGATATTTCACACAATTTTCATTTGCGCTTCCATCATATTCGGTTGTCTAGCTAGTAAGAAATTAATTATTCAGTACTTGGCAAACGAGGTCTCTGTGGTTCGATATTTTAATTATTACTTCGAGTATCTGCGCACTTGCGGACACAACAAGTTTTTGGCACCGTTGCCGGGGACCTTGGTTTTTGTCAATATTGAAGATATTGAAAGTATTGCTAGACTAGGTTTTGTTTATTGTTTATTTCTGTTTTCTGTTTTTCTGTTCTATTGAAATCATTTGATCTATCTACTTTGCATGCGCAGGAATCTTAGATCAGGACCTCTTGTTCCTTTTGATCCTGAGATAAATAAAACTCTTAGATTGCGTAGGAAGCTTAGATTTGAAGAGAGTCAACAAGTAGAAGAAGTGACCATGGCAGAACAGAGATCACTTAGGGACTATGCAGCCCCTAATCCACGAGAGATTCACTCTAGTATTGCTAGACCGGTCATAGAGGCTAATAACTTTGAAATCAAGCCTTCTTTCTTGTCTATGATTCAACAGAACCAGTTTGGAGGATCTCCACTTGAAGATCCTAACCAACACCTTGCTTTGTTTCTTGAATTATATGATACTATCAAGATAAATGGTGTTTCTAATGATGCATTAAAACTGAGATTGTTTCCTTTTTCTCTTAGGGACCGAGCATGTTCATGGCTTCAAGCTCAACCTACCGGTACCTTCACCACATGGGAACAATTGTCCAATTCCTTCTTGATGAAATACTTTCCACTAAGCAAGACCATCCAATTGAGAAACCAAATCACAAGCTTTGCATAGAGGGATGGTGAATCGACCCGGTATTTCCTGAAGGATGGTGTATCACAAGCTTTGCACATGGGAACAATGGTCCTATAGCTCCCTCTGATGAAGCTACTCCTCCTGCATCTCCTGAAGGGTGGTCATCATCGACCCGGTAGGAGAAGAACTGCTAAAATGAAATGCATTTGGGGCTCGGGGTGCTGTATCAACTAGATCAGGCAGAGGGTTTGCGACAGGCTGTATACACCAGTTTGCTCACACGTGCACCGTGGTGCGCTCAATGTTCGGCAGCGGGAGGGAGAATTTACTTCCTTTAAATGTAAGGCAATAGGAGTCACCCCGGCGAATGATGAGCTTTATGGAAACACACGACTCGATTTCGAGTCAGTTGTTTCCACTTGCTTCCATGGTACCATAGGGGATAACCCTTAGAGAAACAGCCAGTGGGGTGACCAAACCACCCATGACAATCGCCCCCTTGCGTTAGTGGGCGACGCAGCTAAACTGCTTAACCAAATAATACCCTGAGTCGACCCTAAAAGAATGAAGCATACACCATAAGTAAAATAATTTCGACTAGTGTACCATACCATCGCTTTCTCCGCGGACGAAAATAGTGTGGGCAAGGATGCGATGGACATAACGAATGACTGGGTTGCAGATATTGGACGCCCAAGCAACACGCGCAGAGTTGATGATATGAAATACTCTTTGAGTTACAAATTCCCAATGACAAGTCAAAAAAAACAAACTTCTGGTCTTGCATACTCTATCTTAGACCGCCTCTCAAACATAAAAACTTGCAAAATTCAAAAAAAAAAAAAATCATGTTCAACAACTATTTGTTGAAGAATTCCAACACTCTCATAACATATTCGCATGCTTCCTTTTCAAGCAAAGAATACAATGCACTCATCCAACAATGCCATCAGTCATATGTTGTCTAGGTCCTTAGAAGGATCCACACATTTATTGATCCAACACATAAAAACTCATACCAAGTACATCATTCACTTATCTCAAGTGCATGTAATATTTCAAATCATGTAATCGTCAGAACATACTCAAAACAAGTATTTCATACACATATGATTGCTACCCATCTTAGTGGGGTTAGACATCTTTTGACAATGGATTTGTATGCGCTCGTCGCTTATACAAAATCCATTGTGGGTACATTTGTTGAACCATAAATGTTCACCTGTAATAATAAAATCAAAATTAATTTTGACCTTGGAGTAAAAATTGAAAACTTAAAATTTGAATGGCGTATGAACTCTTGGCAAAGAAGGAATGCAACAGTAAAAAAATTGACATGCAGCCACTAATTACGAAAGCAAAAGAAGTAATAGCAAGGATGCAAATTAAGGAGTCTATCTGAAGGTCCAAATTTGGACTCCAATTAGGCATGATAAAAAGGAAGAGAAAATTAATTAAAGTAAATCAATGGCAATGGAAGATATGAGAGAGGAAATAAAAGCAATGCAACAATAAAAAAATTAACAGCAACCAAGACTAGAAATCAACAAAGAAAACAGGAAATTTGGTGTCACACGAAAAGAGAAAGAAGGAAGCAAAATATGTGAGAATCATAGCAACAAGACAAATAAAATCAGAGTCGGCCATAAAAAAAAGGCAAGAGAGGAAACTCGGCTAAAAAAAAGGAAAGCTATACAAAATTCATGTTAATTGATCTCATCCAGTTCTTTATAAAGAGAGACTAGAGCAAACATAAAAAGGACGGAGACGTTAGCATCAAAGAAAGCGAGAATTCTTTCTCGCAAAAGGAATCCAAACGGCCAAAGGAGAGGAGGGAGGAGCACTTGACTGAAGAGAAAGGAGAGAGCTCTCCAAGCTCTCGGCAACACAAAGAAAGGGGGAATAGAGGAGGAGCCGAAGTCAAAAAATAAGGAGGGGAGCGGCGGCTGGTAGAAGAAGCAATAAAAATATAGAGATGAGAGGAGGTCTCGGCAACGAAAAGTGAGGTGAAGAGCTTTCCAAGCTCTCGGTAGTACATAAATAAAGAAGAGGGAGGTGGCATGAGCTTGAGTCATCGGCACAAAAGGGAGAGAAATTAAGAAGAAGAGAGAAATTGAGAAGAAAAGTTGAGAAGAGGAGAGAAGGAGGAGAGAAGCTCTCGGCAAACATTAAAAAAAAAAGAGTAGAATGGCTTTGTTTGCATGGCTCGGCAAGAGAGGGAGAAATAAAGTGAAAATAAAAGTTTGATAACAAAAAAAGGAAGAGGGAGTTATTATTCCTAGGATTTTATATCCTAGATTATTTATGGGATCTTTATATCCCCTATTTATTCTTAGGATTTCATATCCTCTGAGATCTTTATATTCCTATTTTATTCCTAGGATTTTATATCCTAGTCTATTTCTGGGATCTTTATATCCCCTATTTATTCCTAGAATTTCATATCCTAAACTGTTTCTAGGATTTTTATATCTCTATTTTATTCCTAAGATTTTATATCCTAGTCTATTTCTAGGATCTTTTTATCCCCTATTCATAGGATATTATATCCTAGATTATTTCTGGGATCTTCATATCCCTATTTTATTTCTAGGATTTTATATCCTAGACTATTTCCGGAATCTTTATATCTCTTATTTTATTCCTAGGATTTTATATCTTAGGCTATTTCTGGGATCTTTATATCCCTCAAAACTTATTTCTAGCATTTTATATCCTAAACTATTTCTGGGATCTTTATATCTCTCAAAATTTATTCCTAGGATTTTAGATCCTAGACTATTTCTGGAATTGTTATATCCGTAAATTATTCCTAGAATTTTATATCCTAGACTATTCCTGGGATTCTATATCCTAAACTATTCCTAGGATTTTATATCCTAAATTATTCTTGAGATTTTATATCTCCATGAAATTCCTGGGATCTTATATCCCTTAACTAAATTATTTTTGGGATTTTATATCCCCTATAAGCTTCCTGGGATTTATATCCCAAAATCTGATCGAATCTGATCCCTTAACAAAATACTTCCTGGGATTTATATCCCAAAATCAGATCGAATTTGATCCCTTAACAAAATTATTCTTGGGATCTCATGTCCCCTATAAATTACCTGGGATCTTGTGGTCTTGTGTCCCCTATGACTGAAATTCAATGTCCCATCAAATTCTATTGCACAGAAAATGACACATACAAAAAGTGATCTTGAGAAAAGAAAATAGTGCATATGAAAAGGATTCACAAATAATTTTTCATACTTTTGCATATGTGAGAAAACAGGAATCCCATCTAAAAATAGCCAAGTAAATTTGAGGAAATACCCTTGAACATTCACGTTGCCGCAAGAAAATCAATAAAAATCGGCTCGACTGCGGTAAAAAATTACAGCAAAAAAAATCCATGAAATTGCTTAGAGGGAAAGAAGAAAGTATAAAATAACAATGATAAACAAATAAATTATCCTTGATCCAAATCGGCGATAAGAAGCCTCTTAGTTGTTCACGAATTTAGCGCCAAATTCAGTTCCGGATCAAAGTCATCCTTCTTCTCGCAAAAGGTAGGCGTCGACTAGAGATAAGAAGTTGTGGGTAGATTACCGCAGTGCCTTCTCCCTTACCAATGCAGAAGGCTGCCACCATCAACGCCGCCTCCATCAAAAAATTTCAGCGGCCTGAAAATCAAGCCTCCCTTCCTTCACTAGAAACTTAGCTGAATCTGAATCTCGCCGTGATCTTCCTCGGCATATTTCGCCACGGGGAGCATGAGCAGGTGTCTCTTGAAATTTTCAACAGGAAGCTCGTGGTTCTCCGCTGATCTTGCAAGGAAGGCCGCCACCTCCCTTTGAGCTCGGAAGGAGATCAACCTCCCAACAGGTCTTCTTCACCAGCAGCATCGCCTGGAGCCCGGCGCGCCACTGGAAGCCCAGCTGTGCCAACAGAACCTCCATCACCTCGCCTCTCCTTCCCATCTCCTCCAGTGAGCAGCTATAGCTTCCTCCACGGAAAGTTCGGCGGCACCATGATCTCCCGACAAATCCCGTCGAAGATCGCCGCCTCCCCTGCTTAAGTCGAACCCGTCGATATCCTCACCAATCTGCCGAGCGGAAGCAGCAAGGACCGATTTCTCGCCAGAGCCATTCCTCCTCTCTCGCCAATGCCTTTCGCTGGAACTTACTCCGATGAAAGCCCGGCAGCGTCGCAAGCTCACCGGGGGCAGCAGACGGGATCTAGTGAAAGAGTAAAGTTGCTCTTTCATGTAAGCGTAACAAAAAAAAAGGGGGAAAGAAAAGTTAAACTCAAATAAAAATATAATACAAAAATAGTGGCGGGTGGTTTACTCATCTCCCCGTGAACGTAACACGTACTTACCAAAGCGTTAATTCAACATCCTCAATTGAATATTTGAATTAAAATATTTATAAAATATTATATTGATGAAAGCTTTAATACGCTATAATGAAGTATTATTTGGAAGGTGTGTACGTCGATGTTTGACGTCAGGGCGTAGTTCCTCTATACGACGTTACACTTGTTAAGGCTGAAATTTTATTAAAATATCCATTAAGCCGTCAGACCAGATATTTCAAAAAAAAAATGAATATCCACTAAGCCATCAAGATTGAATTTTTTTTAAAAAAAAAAATAAAATACCCATAAGCCGTTGAAGCCGGATATTTTCTCAAATTAAAATATCCAATAAGGCGTTGAGACCGGATATTTTCTCAAAATTAAAATATCCAATAAGCCGTTGAGGCCGGATATTTTCTCAAAATAAAATATCCAATAAGCCGTCAAGGCCAGATAATTCACAAAATAAAATATCCAACAAGCCACTAAGGCCGGATATTTTTCCATTTCAATGCTCATAAGCCGTCGAGGCTGAGCATAAATTAAATCAAGTTCAAATACTCATAAGCCATCAACGCCAAGTACCAAATCAAATCAAATGCTCACAAGCCATCAAGGCCAAGCAGAAATCAAATGCTCATAAGCCATCAAGGCCGAGCACAAATGCGCATAAGCCATTATGGCTGAGCATATGTCAAATCCAAATGCTCATAAGCCATCAAGGCCGAGCACATATGAAATCCAAATGCTTACAAGCCATCAAGGCCGAGTACTTTCCAAATCCAAAATACTCACAAGCTATTGAAGCTGAGTACTTATCAAATTCAAATGCTCTTAAACTATCAAGGTCGAGCACTTATCAAATTCAAATGCTCATAAGCCATCAAGGCCAAGCATAAATCAAATCAAATGTTCATAAACCATCATGGCCAAGCACATTATCAAACTCAAATGCTCCTAAGCCATCAAGGTCAAGCACCTTAAATTCAAAATATTCACAAGACCACGTATCTCAAGTTCAAATACTCACAAGCCATTATAGTTGAGCAGATGTCAAGTTTAAAATACTCACAAGTCATGAAGACCGAGTATAAATCAAATCCAATTGTTTATAAGCCGTCAAGGCTGAATATTCAAATTTTAAGTTGTTCATGAGCCATGTATTGATATGACATTTATAAATCATTTTTTCTCGAATTTGTGAAATGTTGTTTATTATATAGATCTCTTATTCAAAGGTACCCTGATTTCAAGGGTAATTGACAATGAGTACTTACGCTCATTGGAAACTAGGACCCATTAAACAAAAAGCCCTATTAATTTAGGGTGAATTTGAAATGGTCTATTACATCTTTAATGTAATACTTTTTGACGCCACAATTACCGAAAGAGTGTTTATATGAGATAGATTAGGGCTTTAGTATCCACCACACGGACAAATCTAATTGCGTTAAAGATGATCTATTACATGAATTCACAATTTTGCATAAGAAACCTTCCCTAAGGTACAAAATGCCCCCTCTTGATGGTACACCCTGGTGCTTATCTAGAACGATCTCTTACTCTCGCGGTGGATCGTTCTAAACAAACCCTATGCATTCGATGGAAAGTTATGATACCCTCGAGTGAAAATCGAGCATTCTCGTGTCACGGATTCACAAGCCTTACCAAGGGATTCCACTGACACAATCCTCCTCTCGGTATGAATCGCATCAACTAAAACGCAATATTATGCGGCTAAAGCAACATTACGAAATAAGTTTAACAAGGTTAAGATATGCTCATATGAATGATCAAATAACATAATTAAATTAAGTTTAGCAAATAGAAATCATCAGCGGGCTTCAACCAAGCTCCGAAATAGGTTTTATGCTACAAAATTCATGAAAGCTCGCATAGATCTTTCTAAAATATTCAAAAAAATTGCTACAAAACATTTTTGAGATGAAGGAGAGGATGAACCAAATAAGATCCCCAAAAATCATGAAGATTTGATGCTCCAATCTCTGGAAATTTCCTCGAAAATGATTTGTCTTTGCCTCCGTCTGTGCTCGCCCGTTCGTCAGCCGATTTCTCAATGATTAGGAAGTTTCGGAAGGGCTTTTAATCCTTTGGATTTGCCTCTGAGTTAGCTTTCCAAAACGTGTCCACTTGCCTTATTTGGACATCTCTAGGGTTTAAAATCAAAAGAAATCCGAGTAAAGGTCAGACTGCCCAGTTGCCATCATGGGTGAACCCCACCGGGTTCACCAGGTGGTGAAGTTTACTGTTCAGTTCTTGTCAAGTAAGAATCACCGGTGAACCCCGCCGGGTTTACTAGGTGGTGAAGTGTACAGTAGACATTTGCTCAAAATCTCTCCGAAAGAATCACGGGTGAACCCCGCCGAGTTCACCTACTAGTGATGTGAGTTTCGGTCATCAGCGAAAGCACCGGTGAACCCCGCCGGGTTTACCTGGCCGTATTTCTCAAAGTAACTCCAATTGAGCCTAAATTTGACGGGCAGCTTCATCTTCATGTAAGGAACCACCTCGTGACTTTAGAATTTTCAAAAGACTTCAAATTTGGGTGATTTCACCTAAAGTTTCACAAAAATAAGAAAAAGTGAAGATTCCAAAGTAATCAAGTAAATAAGTCTCAATGGAATATAAAAATATTAAAATAGGCCTAAATTTATCATGGAATGGTACCAAAAATTACTACTAAAATGCAAGGCATCAAACACTCCCAGACTTAAATCTTTGCTTGTCCTCAAGCAATAAAATAAGATGAAGTACATGATAGGTATGAGAGTAATCATTCATGTTGAAGCATGCATCCAAATTAGAGAAATATCCACTAGCAATCCAAGATCTAATCAGAAGAAATCAAGTGATTGGGTGTTTCGATCGTTTAACAGTTTGATCCCACAATTTCTAGAAGTCAAAGAACTCAGCCAGTAATAAACATAGAATTAAATCAAGCTTACACAATACTCATGCTATTCCAATTCATCCAAATCAAATCGTTGGGATTAACGCAAATGTGTTATTTAGGATACGATACACTAATTATAACATCAGACTTCAACTCATATCCTTAGGTACTACTGCCAATTTTTCGTAGTGCCAAGTAGAGGAGTCTCTCTTTAGATTTCAACTCATGTTTTTAGGTACCACTGTCAATTTTTCGCAGTGCCAAATAGAGGAATCTAAGGGTTTTTTTTGAATGTATCCTTTCATCTCTTAACAAATGTAGTGTCTTCCCAACAATAGAAAAGGACTAAAGGAACGAATAAGTATATGAGCATTTTAATATGAATCATATGTAAACTACAAGCATAAGTTAATTGAACAATCATAGAAATATTCGACCCACTAATGAATGGTCTGAAACAATCCAAATCAGAAGATTTCAAAATCATAGAACATATGAATATGATCATAGAATATTTCTAACAAAGTGATGCACTCAAAAAGTCCTGATTACTCTTGACCAAACATGCATTCAACTTTAGGAATTTTGCCTAGATATCATAGGATCAAAAATATCTTACTCAAACATGATAGAGCAATGACTGAACTCTCAATCACAATACCACAATGTCTCAGAGTGAACTTATGCACAACTCATTCACCATTGACACATCAACATGAGGATCATAGCAGATACCTAGATAAACTGTAAAACAAGTCCAAACATGTCATACACAAATGTGCAGGGGCCTGAAGATGTGGACCAGGCCCACGAATAGTGGCATATCAATACAATGCCAAAATGAATCTCCAGTCAGTCAAGTCAAGGTTAAGTAGCAGAAATAGAAACTACAGCAAATCAGATAACCACATGGCAACAAAAGATAGTAAAATAGAAAAAAGATAGCTCACTCATTCTAAATGTCACATAGTCCTTTATGCGAGATCATGTACGTGAGAGGAGTCGGTGACGATGCGGGGTTCTGGGCAAGACACTTCCTCCTGCGCGATTCAGAGCCAGAAGCCCGAGAGCTCTTGCCCTTACCACGAGAGGTAAAGTCAGGCTCAGCTTCCTCATCCGAAGAGATGTCCATGCGTGCCATGTTCTCTTCGGAGAGAAAAGCGAGCTGGTCATCTATAGCAGATAGCTTTTCCCAAATGGACCCCATCATTTTATGTTGTCTCTACATGCCCACCTCCATAAACTCCTACCGAGTAGACTGCTCCTGGCAGATATAGCTGAGAGTGGTGTCCATCTAATCAAGTGCCTCCCCTTGGTGAAATAGCTCCCCTCCCTGATGGAGCTACTCCTCATGAATCTCCTGGAGAAGGGTCATCATAGACCCGATAGATGAGGAGACGCCGAAATGAAAGGCATCGGGGGTCGGAGGCGTAGTGTCCACGGGGTCTGGCTGGGGATTGGTGATGGGTTGGATACGCCAATTAGCTCGTACTCATACGGTGGTGCGCTTGGGGTTCGGCAATGGAAGGGTGAATTGGCTTCCCTTGAATGTGAGGCAATAAGAATCACCCCGGCGTATGATCAGCTTCATAGAAACACACGACTTGATCTCGAGCCGGTTGTTGCTGCTTCCGTAGTATTGTAGGGAATGATGTTGGAGAATACCGGGTGTAATTTAAAACTTTGCAGTCCCAGGATGCAGCGGAAGAAGCATTACACCCGAAACATATTCCTTTCCCAAGGATCCATGCGAGAGAGAGAACACAAGGATGTGATAGGGATGATACCTCTAATGCTTGTCAAGTCGATGATGCCAAGTGGAAGACGCTCAAGTGCTCATCCTCTACAAGTATCCACGCGTCGACCTTCTCAACGTTGCTCCCTTCCACGTTTGGTGCTAGCCTCGGGTAGCGAAGATCACCTCTTGGAATCTCCTTCTTCTTCCTCCTTGCTCTTCACGCCAACTTGTCTCCTTGCTTGGAGACTCTCGGCCAAAGACAAGATGAAGAAGAGTAGTGGCGCAACACCAAGGAAAGAGGGCGGCTAGGGCTTCAAGGCTTGCGCAACTCCAAGTTGTCTTGCCTCAAGAAGAAATTCTGCACTTGTTGATCATCAAAAGAGGGGGCGCATACCCCTTCTTTTATAAGCAACCAAGCCATAGCCGCCACCCCTCTTTCCTTCTATGGATTGGCACAATTCCTCCAAGGAATTCGCCCTAATAGTTCAGCCACATCCCTCCTTGAATTGGCGCTTGAAGAAGCTTGGAAAGAATCAAGCTTCTTGCCATATCATGAGGAGTAATTTGAGTTCAATTATTATTTGGACTTTCCTTATGTGATTGATGCATATTACACTTGAATTAATCAAGCCTTACACGCCTCCACACCAGCCCATGCGTCCATGATAGTTTCCAATTGAGGAAATCGAATTCCACTTGGATTTATTCATGTCAATTGGCACCAATTCCATGTATGGAATTAAGCCATGCGCCAATGATGAATCCTGCTTCCATTAGGATTCCAATCTTGCCTCAATTAGATTTAATCCACAATCCCTAATTAGATTTGGATTTTAATACTAATTAGGTCCATGAATAAAATCCTTATTGGATTAGGATTTGCGCCCAACACAATGGGCCTTATCCAAATCCAATTCTCATTAGGATTTGAATCCTAGTTGGATTAGGATTTGCGCCCAACCACTATGGGCCTTATCCATAACCAAGTTCTTATTAGGATTTGAATCCTAATTGGATTAAGATTTTCACTCCTAATAGAATTAGGATTCCAACTCCAACTCCTAGTTGGAATAGGATTCTAATTCCTAATAGGATTAGGATTCCAACTCCTAATTAAAATAGGATTCCAACTCCTAGTTGGATTAGGATTCCAATTCCTAAAAGGATTAGGATTCTAACTCTTAATTAAATTAGGATTCCAACTCCTAGTTGGATTAGGATTCCAATTCCTAATAAGATTAGGATTTCAACTCCTAATTAAATTAGGATTCGCATCCAACATGGTTTATAGTCCCAAGTCCAAGTTCAACTCCCATACAGAGTACATACTTGACCAGGATATACATAAACCCATGAATCCCAATTGGACTCAGATTCAACTATGAATCTATCTTGGACTTATGATCAGAATGAACTCAAATATATATTCCAAGATATCCAGATCAAAATACAACGTCAAGAGTCTATTGCGTGTGACCCCGTAAGATCCTAATGACAATGGCAATGATGATTAAACATCATAAGTAGTGAGAGGTATCTAGCAACACATCACTACTACCCATGTCATAGGACTAAAGTCATCATGGCAATCAACTCCCTAAAAAGTAACAAGGATTCCCATGCATTCTAGATCCCTTTGCCTAAACTGATATCCTGCCATTGGATTAGTCTCATATTTATTAATCCAATCTATTGGTCATGACTCAAACAGTATGGCCATACATTCCTGTCATGCACCAATGAGGTGGGGCGCCCCAAAGTGGATATCATGCTTCCAATCAAGGAAGGGGCAAATCCTACTATTGGTCATCCATATCTCCATATGACTTATGATATGCCCAATGACAGTCGTTTTGATCACCCATTTACAGAGAGACGTAAGACTGTATCAAAACATATCCATCATCACATCTAGACATGAAAACCTCAAGTCTAAGGATCAATGCAAACCTCTTGCATGTGAGATTGACCTATTGACTGGACAAGTCAATCCTCACGGTGGGTCACTCTAGTGCATCTAATGCACCTGTATGTCTGCGTTACTATGCCCCACACCTAACCAGCCCATACACCAGTCTCACATGCACCAAAGCTGTCCCTTATCGGCTAAGGCACCTTGACTGGGATTACTTTGAGAATGGATCCAACCAAACTCCTGGGACATTATTTATACAATTCAATACATCATCGCAGGTAAAGCAATCTGCATAACAACGACCATGCCTTTATCAAGAATATCAATTCTATCAAAGTACATTCAAATGATGCCAGACCATATCAATACATTGGTCTGCCGGGCATAAACACTAACAGATGACCCCTAGGGAAACTGCCAATGGAGTAATCAGCCCTCCCATAACTATCGCCCCCATGCAAGAATGGGCGACTCGACTGAATTGCTTTACTAAGTAGAATCTAGAGTCCACCCTAAAACCATGCAGCATACACCATAAATAGAATAATTCAGATTGGCGCATCATACCATCAGTTTCCCCGCGCCCGAAGATGGTGTGAGCAAGGATGTGGTGGACATATCTGATAGCTGTGTTGCATATACTGGAAGCTCGGGTGATGCGTGCTGAGTAGATGTGTTCATTAGTGATGCCCCCCCCCCCCCTCCCCCAGAAGGCTTGCTCATTGTATTCCTTTGGTATCTTGCACGTGCATGGCTCTGGAAAGCCATATACGCCGTGCAGCTGGGAGAAGGAAAGAGAATGCTCTATGTTGCCCAATCTGAAGGAGAGGCACCCAGGGTCTTGGTCGATAATCATATCGGCTTTAACCTCTATTGAGCTGAAGAATTCCAACATGATACCGATGTCGGTAGGAGAAGACATATGCATAAATTGTTCCCATCCAACATTGGAGTACATAAACTCCACATCCTCTAGAAGGCCCAGCATGCCTAAGGTCCCTCTGTCAAGATAACGGGTGTTGAGCACCCTTCGATGGAGGAGAAGCCGATGCCGTTCCTCTTGCTCGGTGTTCCAGAAAATAATGCTGAACTCGTTCAGCGGTGATGTGTATGCCTAAGGACGGTGGGCTGAAGTGTGCTATTGCCCAGAAGAGGAGGGTGCTGCCCAGTGCTCTGTAATAGGTGGTGGAGGAGGTCAGGATGGCGGAGGAGGGGTGTAAGCCTCTTCTTCCGTTGATGAATCTAATACTGGGCGTGGAGCATGGCGGCGAGACATGACTGTTTTCCGCACAGGGGCCATGAAAGAGCAATAAAGCTTGTATAGAATCTTTGATGTAATCGCAGAGGAAATAGGGGTCAGTCAGAAAGAAACGGCGAAGGTCAGCGGCAAGCTATAGAGAAGGCGGCAAAAAAAACCATGAGCGGAAAAGAAAGCCGAAATCTGTCGTTAATCTGAGATAATTCGTGCGCAAACCTTGGGGGAAACTTGGATCAGGGGGAAAGAAAACATCCTTGAGCACTGAAGAGAAGAGATTTCGCCGGAGGAGCGCAGATTGGGAACAGCAAGTTTGGCGGCACATGGGTTTGGTGGAAACTCTACCCGTGTGCTACCATAAATTCGGGCGAGTAACGTTTAGAAGCACCGGTGAACCCCATGGGGTTCACCTACCTATGAAGCTCTCTGGTAGATTCGGTGCATTTAGAATTACAAGTGAACCCCATGGGGTTCACCAGTGAAGTCCTCTAGAAGGTTTTGCACAGTCAAAAATATGGGTGAACCCCATGGGGTTCACCAGGCCGTGAAGCTCTCTGGAGGAAAAGTGATCTGATCGGATACAGTAGACTTCACGGGTGAACCCCGCTGGGTTCACCTAGCAGTGAAATCTTCTGAAGAAACCTGGATAGCTCAAAATGCCATATTCTATCCATGAATGCTGAATCCACCCTTTTGCCGCAAATTTATCAGTGAAAACCAATTTTTTTTAAATACACAGTGGGCTTCACGAGTGAACCCCATGGGGTTCACCTGGCCGTGAAGTTCTCTAGAATGCTCAAAAATTTCATCTCAAAAACCCTATCCTCCCAATAGGTTCCTATAACACAAAAAGACATACAATCAGCAAAATTCCCCATATTACTACCAAGAACTAAACAAAATTAATAAACTAAGAAGTCTACCTATTAGCAACGGAAAGTAATGCAGCAAGGATTAAATAAGCAAGAACTTGGGTTGTCTCTCAAGAGCACTAATTTAAGGTCAATAGCTCGACCCAAGGAGTTATCATGTCACCAAGTCCACGGGGTCTGAAAGAGTAAGAATTTCCCCTTTCTCGATGTTAACACAGATTTATATAGCACTTCAAGTATGATTTTACAGTCAGAATCACCTATATTTCTGGGCTTTCTGCCTGATTAATGCCTAAATTGCTTTACATCTATGAAATCTATACTTTTCTTGGTATTTTCATGTTTTCAGGTCAAAACGACCATAAAGAGGGCGGATTCTAATAGAAAAGCTCAGCCTAACTCAAGATGATCCTAACTAGAAGTTTTCGGACTCATTGAAGCCTTCGTTGGAAATCACAACCGGGTCACAATCAGAATCATGCCTGTGACTCGTCTCCACATTTAAGCTGCAAGCGATAAATCACGACTGGGTCATGACCAAATTTTCGCCCGCGATCGCGGACCCACTTGTTAAGAAATTGTGATTTTTGCCCAAATTTCTTCAATCTAACCTGAGGGAAGGCTGAATGGCACTTAGGACTTTTCTCCACCGTTGACAAAAGGATGCGTGGAGCAGCTTTCGGCGGTAGATTTGGTCACGAAATCACGATTTCGTGAGAAAGTTGGCTGCGGCATTGCAATGCATGGAGGCTGGCAGCAAAGTCTTCTCTTGCTGGAAAGTGGCAGCGGCTGTGGCAGCTTTGGCAGGGAATGGGAAGAAGGAAAAGGCATAGAGGGGACAGGAATAAAAAGGTTGAGGAGAAGAGGAAGAGGGATCATTCGAAAAGAGGGATCACGTAGAGAGAAGTGCTGTGCTTGCGAGGAGGAGAAGAGCGGCACATCTGAAATTATTGAAGATCCTATTGCGTGAGCATCTCAAAAACAAGTTTGTAAGGAAGATCTACAAGTTTCATCCTATCTCTTGCGCTTATTGTATAATCCTTGCATAGCCTTGCATGATCTTAATCTTGTCTTGTAATTCCCGTACAAATCTGCATATGCGTATGTTGTTAAAGGATATTGTTTGCGCTTTCATCATGATAATGATAGGCTAAGTTCTAAATCAGGATGTGGGGTAGCCCTTGATGAATTACTAGTTGCAATAGTTTAACTGTATTCGCCCAATGTCCTTGCTCGACCCTATGAGTGCGCATTGCCTGCATTACCCAAAAGAGTATGTTTCAACCTTTAGTTACCTGAGTAAGGTTTGTTAATCAGCATCTCTAAGAGGAAAACTCGCTTGCAGATCTGTACTTACTCGGTGGACTATAGGGAAGCATTATCCGGAGGGGCATGCTTGAGCCTTGAATCACTCTAGTAAGGTTTGTCAATCAGCATCTCTAGGAGGAAAACTCGCTTGTAGAGTTGTACTTACTAGTGGGGTTATAAGGAATCTAGATGTAGTGGAGAGACTCTTGTCCGACCGCCCGTCAGACCCATTTGGTTGAGGGTTTATCTATTCTGTTGGTGTGCTATGCCTACACTATCCGAAAGGGAGTGTTTGAGCCTTTAATCACCCTAAGTGAGGTTTGTAAATCAGCATCTCTAGGAGGGAAACTCGCGTGTGGATCTATACTTACTTGCGGGGATTATAAGGAGCTTAGAGGTAGCGCGGAGACTCTAGTCCGGCCGCGCGTCAGAACCCTACGGATTAGACCGATAATCTAATTTGTGGGAGCAGACGAGATTATTGGAGGGAGCAACCTGCACAATAGGTGGCTCATTCCCTTGAATTGATAGGACATTGGTGATAGAGTTTGACTATTCAACTGTAAGAAGTCAAAGCCGTGAACTCATATCCTGATGCATCTCCTCATTAAAATTCTCTCGTGTGATTTCCTCTATTTACGTACTTGTGCATTTAATTATTTCATCACATTTAACTTCACTAATTTCGACATCGTCTAGCTAGCATTTTTGTGATCTGTCGGTACTTGCCTATTAGTCCCCGTGGGATCGATATTTTATTACTTCGATTGACCCATGTACTTGCGGAAACACCTACCTACATTTGTGGGCGCTATCAAGTTTTTGGCGCCATTGCCGGGGACTAATTTTAGCAATATTGATAAGATTTAGAAGTTAATATACTAAACATTTTTAGCTCAGTATATTTTCTTTTATTTAATCTTATACCTTTCTTGATTTAACGAAACACTTGCTTGTTAGAATTTTAGTTTATGCGTAGAACTCCGCGACCGGAACTTACAATACCATTCGATTCAGAAATCGAAAGAACGTTCTGGCGTCGCAAGAATCTTCAGAAGTATCAACCCAAGAAGAACTCGCAAATAACAATCATGGACGGTAACTAGTCACTCCGAGATTTCGCTGCACCAAATGTTCAAGGGCTGCATTTGAGCATTGCACGTCCACCAATAGAGGCAAACAATTTTGAGATAAAATTATCACTTCTATCAATGTTACAACAAAGCCAATTCGGTGGATCACCGACTGAAGATCCAAACATGCATTTATCAGTTTTTCTTGAATACTATGACACTCTTAAAATGAATGGTGTAACCACTGACTCTCTGTGGCTACGACTTTTTCCTTTTTCACTTAGAGATAGGGCGCGAGCTTGGTTACATTCATTACCATCTGGATCCATTATCACATGGGAACAACTCTCACATGCTTTCCTTGCAAAATATTTCCCTTCGAGTAAAACCACGCAACTGAGAAACCATATTACCAATTTCTCCCCAAAAGAAGCTGAATCACTATATGAGGCATGAGACCGCTTCAAGGAATTGCAGTGAATGTGTCCTCACCATAGCCTCATGGAAAGGGTACTGGTACATACATTTTATAATGGCTTGCTTTATAACACTCGTATTACCGCTGATGCAGCCACTAGAGGAGCTTTGATGAACAAGGCAGTCGATGAAGCCTACAATTTGATCAAAGAAATGGCGCTCAACCACTACCAATGGTCGGGCGAGAGAGGTACTTCATCCCGACAAGCCGGTAAATATGAACTCGACGCTCTTAGTTCTCTTGCTGTAAAGTAAATTCGTCATCTCATAAACTTGATTCTATGAACATGCGTTATAGTGCTACCATGTGTGAAATTTGTGGAATGGAAGGTCATCAATTTGACACTTGTCAATTAGGGAATATGGTATCACAAGACCCCCCACCTGCCTTGGTGAATGTTGTAGGTAACTTTAACCTGAGGGTCCAAAACAACCTGTATTCTTATACCTATAACCCTAGGTGGAAAAATCATCCCAACTTCTCCTATAGAAATAACAATGCAGTTCAACAATCGAACTATAGGCAACCTCCTGGATTTCATTCGCCCAACATTGGGTATCAGCCTAAACAATTTGACCAACCACCACAACCAAGCACCAACACAATCCCACATGAACCAACCTTAAAATCACGCTTTGACAACTTCGTGTCAACGCAAACAAAAGCCATGGACTGCATGCTAGAAGCAATCAAAAACTTAACCACAAACCAGAAGATAATGGAAAACCAAATAGCCCAACAGGCTAGTATATCTACTAGACCGCCGAGCAGATTACCTGGAGAGCTTGAAATGAATCCCAAAGAGCATTGCAACGCCATTACCATGCGTAGTGGCAAGCAGCTTGAGGAACCAGAGATGCCCAAGGATGACCGTTGTGAATGAAACCAGAACCCCTGAGTTTGAGGAACCCAATGAATCAGTCGAGAGTGAATCACAGACAAAAGAGAATGAACCTGTCTATGTTCCACCACCACCTTACAAACAACTCATTCCATTTCCCCAGAGGTTGGCAAAAGCAAAACTCGATCATCAATTTGGTAAATTTTTAGAAATTTTAAAGAAACTATATATTAACATACCGTTTACCGATGTTTTATCACAAATGTCATCATATGCTAAGTTTTTGAAGGAAATCTTGTCAAATAAAAGAAAAATGGAAGAACACGGCACAGTGGCGTTAACTGAGGAATGCAGCGCAATCATCCAAAATAAGTTACCGCCAAAGTTGAAGGATCCAGACAGCTTTACCATTCAATGCCTGATCGGAAATACACCTTTCGACTGTGCTTTGTGCGATCTTGGCGCCAGTGTAAGTCTGATGCCACTCTCTCTTTGCAAGAAACTGGATATCAGAGACTTAAAGCCGACAAACATCTCCTTGCAATTGGCCGATCGTTCCGTACAACATCCGGTAGGAATTCTGGAGGACGTGTCAATAAAGGTCGGTAAATTTTTTATTCTAGCTGATTTCATTGTACTTGAGATGGAGGAAGACTCCAAACTTTCTATAATACTGGGCAAACCATTTTTGGCAACTGCCGGTGCTATAATCTACGTTAAAAATGGGAAGTTGACACTGTGCATAGGTGAGGATACGGTTGAATTTGATATCATAGGTAGCCTAAAAAAGACTATCTTTGAAGATTCCTGCTGTAGTATCAGAGTCGTCGACGATGAGCTCAATTCGTCTTACATCCCTCGGACAAACATCGATCCCCTCAAAGTATGCCTGATGGGCGACTATGACAAAGTACAAGAGGAAGAAGTTCGTGTTTATGCCGATATTCTCGACTCGAACATCGCAATTGAGCCAGATGTAGAAAAGCTTGAGGAATCATCTACACCGAAATCTGAGGTTTGTGAACAACTCAGCTTAGAGCTCAAATCTTTACCGAGCAACCTCAGGTATGAATTTTTAGGTGAGAATTCTACTTATCCTGTCATTATAGCAAACCATCTTGATTTGGAACAAACAAACCTTCTCCTTGATAAGCTTCGACAATATAAGAAGGTAATTAGGTACACTTTGGAAGATATAAAAGGTATTAACTCTTCTTTATGCATACACAGGATATATCTCGAAGAGGACAGCAAACCATCTATCGAATACCAGAGACGTTTGAACCCAAACTTGAAAGAGGTAAGAAATTTTGAAACTATTGGATGTTGGGGTTATTTACCCTATTTCGGATAGACAATGGGTGAGTCCGGTACATGTGGTATCAAAGAAAGGAGGAGTAACGGTAGTAAAGAACGAAGATAACGAATTGATCCCGCAAAGAATTGTTACCTGGTAGCGCATGTGCATCGACTACCGAAAACTGAACAAAGCCACCCGAAAGGATCACTTTCCTCTCCCCTTTATTGATCAAATGCTTGAAAGATTAGCCACTAACTCTTTTTTTTTCTTGGATGACTACTCAGAATTTTTCCAAATACCGATACATCCTGACGACCAAGAGAAAACCACGTTCACATGTCCCTTCAGCACCTTTTATGTCATTTGGCTTATGTAATGCACCAGCTACCTTTCAGTGGTGCATGATGGCAATCTTCTCAGATTTCATTGAAGACATCATGGACGTCTTTATGGATGACTTTTTGGTATATGGGTCCAACTTTGATTCATGCTTATCTAATCTGACCCGAGTCTTGCAGCACTGTGAAGAGACGAACCTGGTGCTTAATTGGGAAAAATGCTATTTTATGGTAAAAGAAGGAATCGTTCTTGGTTATCTGATATCGGAGCGTGGTATCGAAGTCGACAATGCAAAAATTGATGTGATGGAGAGAATGCCACCTCCAAACTTTGTTAGAGGAATAAGGAGTCTCTTAGGACATGCAGGCTTTTATAGACATTTCATTGAAATTTTTTCTAAAATCGCTAGGCCTTTAACATCTTTACTTGCTAAGGATGTACCATTTGTTTTTGACCATAACTGTATTGATGCGTTTTAACAATTGAAGAAGGCGTTGATCTCTGCTTCAATTATATAACCTCCGGATTGGTCGCTACCCTTCGAAGTTATGTCCGATGCCAGCGACTATGCGGTAGGAGCTGTCTTAGGACAGTGGAAAGACAACCGAAATCATGCCATTTATTACGCTAGCCGAACGCTGGATGGAGCACAAAACAATTATGCCACCACAGAAAAAGAACTTCTAGTTGTGGTTTTCACTTTTGATAAGTTTCGATCGTATTTAGTTAACTCGCGTGTTATTGTTTATACAGATCATGCGGTAATCCGATATCCCATGACAAAGAAAGACGCAAAACAACGGCTAATTAGATGGATATTGTTGTTGCAAGAATTTGACGTTCAGATCAAGGATAAGAATGGAGCTGATAATTTAGTAGTAGACCATCTCTCCCGTCTGACATCTACTCTCAAGAATAGTTTGGAGGAAGAGATAGATGATGTATTCCCAGATGAAAATTTATTAGCTGTCACCACAGTGAAAATACCATGATATGCCGATCTGGTAAATTACTTGGCAGCCGATATTATGCCCCCGAATCTCACGTACCAACAGCGAAGAAAGTTTATGTTTATGGCGAAATACTATTATTGGGTGAACCACTCTTGTTCAAACGTTGTGCTGATTGTATCATTCAGAGATGCCTACCAGAAGAGGAAATTTCAGATGTCCTATTCCAATGTCATTCTTCTTCCTATGGAGGGCATTGCAGTGGCAAGAAAACAGCATACAAAATTCTCCAATGCGGTTTCTTTTGGCCGATCCTATTCAGAGACGCAAGGGACTATGTACAGTCTTGCGATCATTGCCAACGGATGGGCGGAATATCACGAAGAAATGAGATGCCGCTGAATACCATACTAGAGATCGAGATTTTTGACATATGGAGAATCGACTTTATGGGTCCATTTCCACCTTCTTGTGGTGACAAATTCATTTTAGTTGAAGTCGATTATGTATCCAAGTGGGTAGAAGCTTTGGCTGCACAAACAAATGACTCCAAGGTAGTCACCAGATTTTTCAAGAAATTAATACTTCCACGATTTGGAACGCCTCGCGTGGTAATCAGCGACGGCGGATCTCATTTTATTGAGCGAGGATTTGAATCACTTCTCAAAAGATATGGGGTGTTACACAAAGTAGCCACCGCTTACCATCCTCAGACTATCGGCCAGGTGGAGATATCAAATCGAGAGATAAAGCACATCCTTGAGAAAACAGTGTCGCACGCACGCACAGATTGGGCAATCAAACTCGACGATGCTTTATGGGCATACCATATGGCATTTAAAACTCTAATAGGTATATCCCCGTTCCAGTTAGTATATGGTAAATCATGCCATTTACCGGTCGAAATCGAACACAAAGCCTATTGGGCGATACAACGACTGAATTTTGATAGGAACCAAGCTGGCAAGGCCAGAAAACTTCAGCTTCATGAGCTCGACAAATTTATACAGGAAGTCTATGAGAATGCCATGATTTATAAAGAACGCACCAAAAGATGGCACGATCAAAAGATTATGAGGAGGGAATTTCGCGAAGGTGAATTAGTACTCTTGTTTAACTCCAGGATCAAGTTTTTCCCTGGTAAGCTTCAAACTAAGTGGACGGGACTGTATGTAGTACAAAAAGTTTACTCTCATGGTGCTGTGGACATTTACTGAGAGTCGACTAGCACATTTAAAGTTAATGGACAAAGACTTAAGCATTACTTCTCCCAAGAACCAATACCAGAGGGGACTGCACTGCTTCTCATGGACCCTCCTTCACCGGAATGACACTGACTATGGTCAAGCTGACTGACCTTTAAATCAGCGCTTCTTGGGAGGCACCCAAGCTTTTTACTCTAGTTGAATTTATTTTCAGCATTTTTCCTTCTTGTTTTCATGGTTTGTGTGAGTTTAGTTTAGTTTGCATACTTGGAAGAGTTCTTCTAATGATAGGTCTTAAACCCTTAGTAATTTCATGCTTCTTTTTGTACCAAGATGACATTAGGACACATCAATCCAACCTTAGCATATCTTAACTTCCTTTACTAAGAGTTGGCATTTCATCTCTTTGTTGTGTCATTTTGTTTTAATGTATAATTTAAGCCTCTAACACCGATGATAATCTTGCAGGGAATGCACGTACATTATGCTGACGACACCAAGAGGGCTTGAGCAAAATTCTGATATTGATGTTGGCGTGAGAATCCCTGATAGGAAGCATTCATCGAGAAAGACGCAAGCTACACTCACACCGATTGATTTTAATCCGCTCTATTTGGGAACCTATACGCATTCATGAATCGATATTGTTTATTTTCAGCATTGGCAATTTATTCTCATAAAAATTGAAAACGATATTTGGGCCTTGTCGTGCCCTTTCGCTACTTGCGTTGTTTATGGTATTTCTGTTTATTTAGCTGTGGATATTGATGTTCTTGCTTGACTTTGAATGACACAGGAATATCGCAGACTGATGCAGTAAAGAGAGGCATTTTTCTGCCAGTATTCCCAAAATCACAGGCGGGTCCTGATAAAAATCTCGACCGTGATTCTCGCTTAGTTCAACATTAGAAAATTCGCCGAGAAAATTATGCCAAGGAAGGTCATTGAAGCCATGGTCGTAATCAGCAATGCAAAATTATGCAAAAAGAAAAACTTGACTGGGGTACGCCGAAAGTCGTGACCAAAATTTTTCGTGAAGGCCAAAACAAGACTTATCCGCCGAAGGATTTACGGCAGTGCCATGACTATAGGCACGGCCGTAAAATTTGTGCGCAACCACACAGAAGCAATCATGGGTGGGTCATGACGAAAATCATGGGCAAGATTTCCAAAAGACAGAACGAGTACAAATTTACAAGAACGTCACGACTGCCCCGTGATTGAAGTCACCACCGTGAAGATTTGCATCAAAAATCTGCGAGAAGATCATGACTGGGTACCGTTGAAAATCTCGACCGTGATTTCCCAGCAGACACTTCCATGAGGATTTCATGACCAGCTCCTGATGAAAATCTAGGGCGTGATCACTAAACCTTGGCAGCTTAACGAATCCGCCTGGCCAGCTCGACCCGTTAAGCCATCCACTTAAAGTTCCGCCCCAAAACATTCGCTGGAGTTCCGATTTTTCCTCTTCCGTACGAGTCGCTGACCCCACTGTGTGCCCCACTTGTCACCGCTGCTTACCTCGCCGTCGGCTATTGACTAGTCGGCGACTCTCTCGGCGACACCACCAACTTCCGGTGAGCTGTCACTTCAGGTTTTCACTCCTTATCTCACCGTAGATTCTATTTTCATTAGCTTCTGTTATTCGACATTCTCGACCAACCCCTTAAGCGACCATGCCGCCAAGATGGAAGAACACGGGCAAGCGCCCAGCTGGAGCTACCAGCCCACGGCCTGAAGCGCCGTAGTAGCCACCCGCTCCGACTGAAATCCAAATGAGGGACAGTCACCAAGCTGCTAGGTATTAGGTGCTCTCCAACCGCTGCATAATCAACACTAGATACATAGACCCGTCGGTGCTGGCTGCACTTGGGATATTTGATGACCTTCTATGGGTCTTCCGGCAATTCGGATGGGGGCATTTCTTGCAGTACGCCCACCCCACATACATACCATTCACACTCGAATTCCTAAGCTCAGTAGAACTCAAGGTCTCGGCTCTTGATACGGATCCAGGGCTGCTAACTTTCAGGCTTGCAAACACAGAGTACCGCCTTACCATCGCGGACCTTAACGACATTTTTGGTTTCCCTGCATACGCCTCCAGGGTCAGTCCTCCCAACTTCAACGAAGATATCTTTTGGTGTTGCATCTCCTCCATGAGCGCTTACTCACCCTGAAACGCGAGAGCTTCTACCCTCTCGAATCCTTGCATCAGATACGTGCACCGCCTCCTAGCACATTCAATTTTTGCGAGGGAAGGAGATGGGATAGTCCGCCAGCCCAAGTTGCTATGCCTGTGGGGACTCTTGCACCATTTTTAGATTAACGTTGGGTATCATCTCGCCCGGCAATTTATACGAGTAGCTCGTGCGCAGAAGGCAGTCATCTGCATTGGAGGGATGATAACTATGATAGCTCTCTCCCTTGGACACAATCCGTATGGTCAGCCTGAAGCAGTAGGAAGCCACCGCCTGGACTTGGAGCACTTACTTTCAATGAAGATGATCGTCAGGCGAGGAGATATCTATCACTTGACTTTTGCTGACACCACTGATACCATGTCGTTACCAAATATCGCGAGGACGGATATCAGGGACAGCGCCAAATGGCACTTACATTCAGAGCCGGCAGCACTAGAAGATCAGACGACACCTCTGGATGTCGACTTGAGCTTCTCTATCGGCGGCCAGCCTTAGACTGCTGCCAACCTTCTACCGACGACATGCTCCACTTGCTCCGCCAAGAACAGATCCACTAGGGGAAGCAGCTGGCGACCCTAGTAGACACGGTAAAGTCTATCGAGATCTTCCTCCACTGCAACATGGCACCTCCACCACCATGAGAAGAAGACGAGGACATAGACGACACCATCCATGTTTCTGACTCCTCTGACGACGGCACTGGTGATGATGATGACCCAGCCGAGTGCAGCGAGTAGGACTGCACTTTAGTAAGTCTTCCCCCATGATCGGTGCGGCCTGGGGAGATTGACCTACGAGTTGGAAACGGGGCACAGGTTGCTACTGTTGCTGTAGGAGTTTTGACTCTCTCCCTACCTTCTGGACTTCAATTAGAACTAGATCATTGCTACTATGTACCTTCACTTACTAAAAACATTGTATCCATTCCTTGCTTGGCAAAGAAAGGATTTAAGTTTGAAATAAAGGAGAACTCTTGTTCTTTCTCATTTGCAAACATGTTTTATGGGAAGGGTACTTTATGTAATGGGTTATATGTCTTGGATAGTTCTATTTGTAACATAAATAATAAAAGGACCAAACTGAGTGGTTCAGTTGGTGTTTTCCTATGGCATTGTCGATTAGCCCATAGCAACTGTCACAAGTCAAAGCAAAGTGTCTAGCGTTATGAAATATAGAAGGCCAAAATAAACCTGATTGCAAGAATTTGAATGCCGTTTTAGCCGCCCCGGCGTGTCCTCCATATGGTGAAGAGTGGCAATGGGTGAGCACATCATGTATCTCTCCCTCGGGTATGCATCGTCTATACAATCCATCAGTGCATCGCCAGTATAGATAAGGTTCATCCCAATAGTAAGATTTCACATCGTGTAAAAACCTTTTCTTCTTTTGAAAAGTAAGATCAAGGGGAAGAATGTTAGACACAATATAATTCATATAATCTGCATACCATGGCACTTTTTGTTCTAATAAAGCATATAGATGTTCTTCAGGGAACGCATTGTTGATCTCTAACTCACCCTCAGTTTTGCTTTTCAGCATCTCGTTCAAGCCTGGAAAGATGGTCAGCCACAAGATTTTCATTCCCCTTCTTGTCTATAATCTCAACATCAAATTCTTGCAAGAGGAGAATCCACCGAATAAGTCTTGGCTCGGCATCTTTCTTATTCACCAGATATTTGATAGCTGCATGATTAGTAAAAACAATCACTTTCGAATTAACTAAGTATGAACGAAACTTATCGAAAGCAAAAATGATTGCAAGTAGCTCTTTTTCTGTGGTAGCATAATTCATCTATGCATCATCAAGTGTTCTGCTAGCATAATATATGGCATGCAGCTTTTTATCTTTCCTTTGCCCTAAAACCATCCCCACAGCTTGGTCACTAGCATCGCACATGAGTTCAAAAGGTAATGACTAATCTCGGGGTTGGATAATAGGTGCAGTAATCAAATCCTCTTTGAGTTTCATGAAAGCTTCTTCACATTCCCTGTCAAAACAAAAGATAGAATCTTTAGCAAGAAGGTTTGTTAAAGGATGAGCTATCTTGGAAAAGTTTTTAATAAATCTTCTATAAAAGCTGGCATGTCCTAAAAAGCTTTGAATTCCTTTCACTATTGTAGGTGGCTTCAAATTTTCAATTATTTCAACCTTTGCTCTGTCCACCTCGATTCCGCGCTCAAAGACCAAGTGTCCAAGAACAATGCCTTCTCGGACCATGAAGTGACACTTCTCCCAGTTCAGCACCAGGTTCACCTCTTCACATCTCTGCAAAACTTTAGAAAGATTAGACAAACAATGGTTGAAAGAAGGGTCATACACAGAAAAGTCATTCATAAATATATCCATAAAGTCCTCATCATAATCTGTGAATATTGCCATCATCGCCCGTTGGAATGTTGTGGGGGCATTGCAAAGTCCAAAGGGCATCCTCCTATATGCATAAGTTCCATAGGGACAAGTAAAGGTAGTTTTCTCCTAATCATCGGGATGGATTGGAATTTGAAAGAAACTTGAAAATTCATCCAGAAAACAAAAATAAGAATTGTGAGCCAACCAATCTAACATCTAATCAATTAATGGTAAAGGAAAGTAATCTTTTCTTGTAGCAGAGTTCAACTTCCTATAATCGATACACATCCTCCATCCTGTAACTGTGCGTGTGAATATCACTTCATCTGCATCATTCTTAATTACAGTAACACCTCCCTTTTTAGGTACAACATATACTGGGCTCACCCCAAGAACTATCTGATATTGAATATATGACTCCTGCATCCAAAAGTTTGAGCACCTCTTTCTTCACAACATCTTTCATGTGTGGATTGAATCGGTGTTAAAATTCCACATAATGTTTGCTATTTTCTTCTAATAGAATCTTGTGCATGCAAATAGAGTGGTTAATCCCTTTAATATCATTAAGTGAATAGCTAATTACCTTCTTGTGAAGACGGAGTTCTCTAAGGAGTAGTTCAGTTTGCTCTTTGTCCAATTATGCATTTACTATTACCGGGTATGTAGAATTGTCACCTAGAAATTCATATCTCAGTGTGCTAGGTAGTCTTTTGAATTCAAGCTTCTTTTGCCCTCCTTCTTCCTGGTTTTCTTTGGGTTTGGCATCCATGCCTGGGTCGGCATCCAGTAGTGCAGCATACTTTTCAGCTTTGCCTTCAATGTCTCTATCCTCAGTGTTGGTCAAGGCCAATTGCAGTTGATCTACCTCCTTCTTGTAGGGCTCAATTTGCTGTATAGTCTTCTCAACAATGTCTACACTGCAGCATGTACCTACAAGAGAAGGTTTTTTCAAAGAGTCAGAAAGATCAAATTGTATAACATTGTCACCGATGTTCAAATCCAGTTTCTTATTTTTGACATCAATGACAGCACCAGCAGTAGCAAAAAAAGGTCTCCCTAGAATGATAGGGAGTCTGTCATCCTCATCAATTTCTAGAACAATAAAATCTGCAGGAACAAAGTAATTGCCAACTTTAATAGGAATGTCTTCTAAGATACCAACGAGACGATGAACTGATCTATCTGCAAGCTATAAAGAGATATTAATAGTCTTTAAATCACCCAAATCTAGCCTTTTACATAATGACAATGACATAAGGCTGACACTCGCTCCTAAATCGCACAAGGCTCTCTGAAAGGTCATCTCCCCAATTTGGCATGGTGTAGAAAAGCTGCCTGGGTCCTTGAGTTTCTGGGAATCTTGTTCTGTATGATTGCGTTACACTCCTCAGTGAGTTCAACTGTTCCTTGATCTTCCAACTTTCTTGTATTAGACAAGATGTCCTTTAGGAATTTGGCATAGGTGGGCATCTGCAAAAGGGCATCAAAAAAAGGTATGTTAATATAGAGTTTTTTTTTAAAACTTCTAAGAACTTACCAAATTGCTTGTCTAGTTTGGCTTTGATAAGTCTCTATGGAAAAGGAATTAGAGGTTTGTAAGCAGGTGGCCCCACATAGGTCTGTTCTTCCTCAGTCTGCCCTTACATCTCAGGTGTTGTGCCAAGGTTCAAGTCTCTAGTGTTAGGTGTTGCATCTTCCCCTCTGTCATCAGTTGGCATTTTTGGATCTTCTAGTTGTTTTCCACTTCTAGTGGAGATTGCATTACAGTGCTCTCTCGGATTGATTTCGGGTTGTGATGGAAGTTTCCCTGGTGCCCTAGAGGATGAGCTAGCTTGTTGGGCTAGCTGATTATCCAACATCTTATTGTGAGTTTCCAAGAAATCCATCCTTGTCATCATAAGCTTCATCATATCAGTCCGACTTTCAATTTGCTTACTCAGCTGAGAATCCGTGTTCGGCTTCGGTTGTGGGATGTAATTTCTGGCTTGAAGTCCTAGAGGCTATCTGAAATTTCCTTGTGGAGGTTGTTTGAAATTTCCTTGTGGAGGTTGAGCTTGTGGTGGTGCTTAGCTTGACTACACTGGTTGTGTAGTTCGGTATGAGAAGTTTGGGTGGTTGCACCATCCTGTATTGTAAGTGTTTGAATATAGATTGTTCATCAGATTAAAGTTTCCAACAGCATTGATGTGTTCAGGATGACCTTGGACCAACTGCCCATCTCCCAACTGGCACTCAGCACCTACATGGTCTGCAACTCCACACATCTCACAAGATATAGAATTAACATCAAACGAATTTACAGACCAAGAATCAATTTTTCTAGTCAGAGTATCTACCTTTGCAGTAAGAGTAGTTAAAGTATCAAGTTTGAGTTTACCTATCTTCTTAGAAGGTATACCTCTTTCAGAAGTCCATTGATGATGATTCATTGCCATGTCTTCCAGGAGGTTTATAGCATCTTCAACTACTCTGCTCATTAAGGCTCCTCCAGCTGTAGCATCGACTGTAAGTTTTGTGTTGTAGTCCAACCCATTGTAGAAGGTATGAACTAAAACCCAAGTCTCTATTCCATGGTGTGGGTACATTTTTTACAGTTCTTTGAATCTTTCCCAAGCCTCATATAAAGATTCTCCATCCTTTTACATAAAGCTAGTGATCTGATTTCTAAGTTGAATAGTCTTGGAAGGAGGGAAATATTTAGAAAGAAAGACTTGTGATAATTCTACCCACGTCCTTATTGAAGCTGAAAGTATTGTGTGAAGCCATGCTCTCACTCTGTCCCTTAAAGAGAAGGGAAATAGTCTCAACCTGATAGCATCAGTAGAAACACCATTAATTTTTAATGTATCGCAATATTCTAAAAATATAGCAAGATGCATGTTGGGGTCCTCAAGAGGAAAACCACCAAACTGATGTTGTTGAACCATAGAAAGTAAAGCAGGTTTAATCTCAAAATTATTGGCCTCTACAATAGGCCTAGCAATTCCTGATTGTAATCCATGAACGTAGGGGACAACATAATCTTGAAGTATTCTGATATTGTTGTTGTTCTCTGCCGGTTGGGGTGCTTGATCATTGTTCATGTATAATGGTATGTGCTCCATCCGGTTTTTGTCTTCCTGTTGCTGAAGTTGTTTAACCTTTCTCCTCCTTCTGAATGTTCGCTCTATCTCAAGATCTATTTCAAAGAATTCACTTGCCCTAAAACTTCTTTGTATAAAAAGATGTCAAACACAGTTATAAAGTTCTAAGGCAGATGATAAGTAGAAAGTAACGAAGTGTAACAGCAAAGTAAGAAAAACTAACTAAAGCTTAGTCTACCAATCCTCAGAAATATACTAATATTAATCGTTGTTCCCCGACAATGGTGCCAAAAACTTGACACATCCCGCAAGTGCACGGTTATGTCGAAGTAATATAAAAGGTTGTCAAACCCACAGGGAATAAGGTTAAGTACTAGAAAGTCTAAGTCTCAATAACTAAGCGGATCAGAATAGTATTTTGATGTCAATAAACGAAAACAAGAAATCAAGGTAACTACTGGAAGAGTGTTTATATGAGAGAGATCAGGGCTTTAGTATCTACCACACTGATGAATCTAATTGTGTTAAAGATGATCTATTACATGAATTCACAATTTTGCATAAGGAACCTTCCCTAAGGTACAGGATGCCCCCTCTCGGTGGTACACCCCAATGCATATCTAGAATGATCTCCTACTCTCGCAGTGGATCGTTCTAAACAAACCCTATGCGTTTAATGGAAAGTTATGATATCCTCAAATGAAAACCGAGTACTCTTATGGCACGGATTCACAAGTCTTACCAAGGGATTCCACCGACATGATCCTCCTCTCGGTATGAATCGCGTCGGCTAAAATGAAAAATTACACGGCCAAAGCAACATTACGAAATAAGTTCAATAAGGTCAAGATATGCTCATATGAATGATCAAGTAACATAATTAAATTAAGTTTAGCAAATAGAAATCATCAGCGGGCTTCAACCAAGCCCCGAAATAGGTTTTACGCTACAAAATTCATGAAAGTTCGCATAGATCTCTCTAAAATATTCAAAAAATTGCTACAAAATGTTTTTGAGATGAAGGAGAGGATGAACCAAACAAGATCCCCAAAAATCGTGAAGATCTGATGCTCCAATCTCTCGAAATCGCCCCGAAAATGAGTTATCGCAGCTTTCGTCCACGCTCGCCCGTTCGTCAGATGATTTCTTAATGATTAGGAAGTTTCAGAAGGGGCTTTTATATCCTTTGGATTCACCTCTGAGTTAACTTTCCAAAACATGTCCACTTGCCTTATTTGGACATCTCTAGGGCTCAAAATCAAAAGAAATTCGAGTAAAGGTCGGACTGCTTAGTTGCGATCACGGGTGAACCCCTCCGGGTTCACCAGGTGATGAAGTTTACTGTGCAGTTCCTGTCAAGTAAGAATCACCGGTGAACCCCGCTGGGTTCACTAGGTGGTGAAGTGTACTATAGACATCTGCTCAAAATCTCTCTGAAAGAATAACAGTTGAACCCTGCTAGTGAAGTGTTATGTGAGTTTCGGTCATCAATGAAAGCACCGGTGAACCCCGCCGGGTTCACCTGGCTGTATTTCTCAAAGTAACTCCGATTGAGCCCAAATTTGATGAGCAGCTTCGTCTTCATGTAAGGAATCACACCGTGACCTTAAAATCTTCAAAACACTTCAAATTTGAGCGATTTCACCTAAAGTTTCACAAAAACAAGAAAAATTAAAAATTTTGAAGCAATCAAGTAAATAAGTCTCAATGGAGCATAAAAACATTAAAATAGCCTAAATTTATCATGGAATAATACCAAAAATTACTACTAAAATGCAAAGCATCAGCAAGAACACCCAACATATTAAGACGAAAAGCAAAGCGACAACTAAACAATGAAAACTATCAACAACGGAGTTCATCTAATAACAATGAAGATGAATGAAGCAATAACTAAACAAGCAAAAACTTGGGTTGCCTCCCAAGAGCACTAGTTTAAGGTCAATAGCTCAACCCAAAAAGTTTTCAAGTCACCAAATTTGTGGGATCTGAAAGGGTAAGAACAACCCCTTTCTCAACCCGCTCATCCTCGAAGTAATGTTTAAGCCGATGCCCGTTCACAGTGAAGCTTCCTGTGCGCTCTGTCCAAATAGTGATGGCGCCATAAGGTTGCACATGTTGTACTACAAAGGGGCCAGACCACCTTGTTCGAAGCTTCCCTGGAAACAATCGAAGTCTGGGGTTGAAAAGTAACACCTTGTCCCCTACATGAAATTCCTTCTTCACAATGTGTTTGTCATGCCAATGTTTGGTGCATGTCTTGTAGATCTTGGCATTTTCATATACATAAAGGTGCATCTCCTCTAACTCATCAAGTTGTAGCTTTCTCTTCTCGCCGGCACTCTTGAAGTCATAGTTGATTTGCTTGACAGCCCAAAATGCCCTATGCTCAAGTTCAATAGGTAAGTGACAATATTTTCCATAAATGATTTGGAAAGAAGACATACCTAGGGGAGTCTTGTACGCAGTCCTATAAGCCCATAGAGCATCAGGTAATTTTAATGCACAATCCTTTCGTGATCTCGATATAGTTTTCTCAAGTATTTGCTTGATTTCTCTGTTGGAAACCTCTACTTGACCACTAGTCTGAGGATAATAGGGCGTGGCAATCTTGTGTTTTACACCATACTTCTTCAAGAGTACTCTAAACTGCTGCTCGATGAAGTCAGAACCTCCATCACTAATCAAAATATGTGGAACTCTGAATCAGGGAAAAATTGTTCGCTTCATAAGCTTCATAACGACCCTAGAGTCATTAGTAGCTTCTGCGGAGGCTTCAACCCACTTAGACACGTAGTCGATGGTAACTAGAATGTACCATTTACCACATGAAGATGGGAAGGGTCCCATGAAATCAATCCCCTATATATAAAAAATTTTCACCTCCAATATATTGCTCAATAAAAGTTCATCCCTTTTTGAGATGTTCCCGGTTCGTTGGCAGCCGTCACATGTCAGAGCAAAAATGCTAGGCGTCATGAAAAATAAAAGGCCAAAATAATCCAGACTGTAAGACTTTGAAAGCTGTTTTGGCTGCTGATAGCTATCCGCAAGTGCACGGATTTATCAAAGTAATAAAAGGATATCATTCCCGATGAGGATTGCGTAGCTAAGTACTGACTTCTTAATATGTTTGAATTTAGGTGGAATCAATACTTGGTTGTTCTAACTTCTAAGCACGACACAAACTCAGAACAGCTTTTTAAAGGACTTGAATTCTAAAGCATCGGGAATTCATGGGTTCGCCACACTGATAGACATGAATTGTGTAAAAATAACTCAGTTAATAAACTTATCCATCCTGAAAGGTACTTTTCCTAAGGTACATATCACTTCCTCCCGGAGCATGATACGGTATCTAATTAGATTAACTCCCTACTCTCGTGACAGTTAACCTAACTAGATCCTTTAAGTTCTGTGAAAAGTAGGTTAAACCCTTCAAACGAATCCGAACTACTCCCGTGATCGGATTCGTAGGTTTAATCAAAATAGATCGGACTTAGCGATTCACCTCTCGGTCCTTCTCGCAACGTCTAAGACGTAAAGTTACTTGGCCAGGGTAATTTACAGGATATATGCAATTTCAATCAAATCAGGAAGATAAAATTATATTAAAAGAGAAAAAGTATAAATTAATCCATGCAAATCAGTGGGCTACGCCCAATCAATCCCGAAAAGGTATCTACTCGCTCATATTATCAAGAGAATACATGTTTTTGATGAACAAGAATGATTTCATAAGAATCGCAAAGAAATCACAAAAAGGATGATGAAACCGTCTTCTCTTCAGTCTGGAGATGAGGATTGAAGAATCAATCGTCAAAAATCGTATGAAATCTCGCTGGAATATGCTTCGAAATCAAGTCGTCGCCCTTGTTCTCGTCGCCGCTCGTGTTCGTCTGCCAGAAGCTTCTTTAACCCTCCAAAATCAATCTTTTATAGTTGGACCAGTTTAGAACTCATCAGGGAACGGTTCTGCGAAGTCTGGTTCAATTCCGGTTTGAATCAGTGAAGAGATAAGTGAAAAACTCATCGGGCAGAAGTTTTTATGGCCCGTGATATGTTTACGGCTGAGGCCGTAAATGTTTCTGTGTATAATGCTTTCGGTCATAGAAAGTTTCACAGCCCGTGATAGAATTACGGCTTCACCCGTGAAAGTTTCTGTTCATTCCGACACTTAGACGTTTTCAACTTCCGTTCGTCGTCGCGTTCACGGCTGAATCCATATTTACGGCCAAGGCCGTAAAAGTCTCGTTCTTTACTGTTTTTGCCCCCAAATTCGTCATAAAGGCTCGTGATCTCCTTGTGAATCATGTTTTGGTTTCAAAACTCTTGAAATCCTTCATTTTTACGTCATTTTACCTACATTTTCAAAAAAATCAAGAAAAGTGAAGATTTCGTGCAAAGTAACGCAAAAGCACTAAAAATAGCATAAAATCATGCAATTAAGCCCAAAATATGATCTAAAATATAGGTGAAAACATGGTGTAAATGCAACTCATCAGCTGCCCCGGCGTGTCCTCTATACGATGAAGAATGGCAATGTGTCAGCACATCTTGTATCTCTGCCTCTGGTATGCATCGTCTGTACAATCCATCAGCACATCGCCGATATAGATAAGGTTCATCCCAGTAATAGGATTTCATATCATGTACGAACTTTTTCTTCTTCTGAAAAGTAAGATCAAAGAGAAGAATGTTAGAAACAAGATAATTCACAAAATCTATATACCATGGCACTTGCTGTTCCAAAAGAGCATATAGATGTTTTTCAGGGAATGCATCATTGATTTCCAACTCATCATCAATTTTCTTTTCAGCATCTCATTCTAGCCTGGAAAGATGATCAGCCACAAGGTTCTCACTCCCCTTCTTGTCTCTAATCTCAATATTAAATTCTTGTAAAAGAAGAATCCATCAGATAAGTCTTGGCTTGGCATCCTTTTTGTTACTCAGATATTTGATAGCTGCATGATTAGTAAAAATAATTACTTTCGAATTAACTAAGTATGAACGAAACTTATCGAAAACAAAAACTATTGTAAGTAACTCTTTTTTTATAGTGGCATAATTCATCTGTGCATCATCAAGTGTTCTACTAGTATAATATATAGCATGCAGCTTTTTGTCCTTCCTTTGTCCCAATACCACCCCCACAGCTTGGTCATTAGCATCACACATGAGTTCAAAAGGTAGGGACCAGTCTGGAGGTTGGATTATAGGCGCAATTATCAAAGCCTCTTTGAGTTTTACAAAAGCTTCCTCACATTCTCTGTCAAAACAAAGAACGAATCTTTAGCTAGAAGATTAGTTAAGGGGCGAGCTATTTTAGAGAACTCTTTGATAAATCTTTTATAAAAACTAGCATGTCGTAGAAAACTTCTAATTCCCTTCATTGTTGTAGGCAGCTTCAGATTTTTGATAACTTCAACCTTTGTTCTATCCACCTCGATTCCGCGCTCAGAGACCAAGTTCCCAAGGACTATACCTTCCTGGACCATGAAGTGGCACTTCTCCTAGTTCAACACTAGGTTCACCTCTTCACATCTCTGTAAAACTTTAGAAAGGTTAGATAAACAATGATTGAAAAAAGAGTCATACACAGAGAAGTCATCCATGAATATATCCATAAAATCTTCATTGTAATATGCAAATATCGCCATCATTACCCCTTGAAATGTCGCAGGGGCATTGTAAAGCCCAAAGGGCATTTTCCTATATGCATAAGTACCATAGGTGCAGATAAAAGTTGCTTTCTCCTGATCGTCTGGATGGATATGAATTTGGAAGAAACCTGAAAATCCATCCAGAAAATAAAAGAATTATGAGCAAGTCTATCTAACATATGATCAATGAATGGCAAAGGAAATTGATTGTTTCTTGTAGCAGAATTCAACTTCCTGTAGTCGATACACATCCTCCATCATGTGCCTGTTCGTGTGGGTATCAACTCATCAAAATCATTTTTAATTATCGTAATACCTCCCTTTTTGGGTATAACATGTACCGGGCTCACCCAAGAACTATCTGATATGGGGTATATGACTCCTAAATCCAAAAGTTTGAGCACCTCCTTCTCCACAATATCTTTCATATGAGGGTTAAGTCGGCGTTGAAATTCCATAGAAGGCTTGCTATTTTCCTCTAATAAAATCTTGTGCATGCAAATAGAGGGGTTAATTCCCTTAATGTCATCAAGTGAATAGCCAATTACTTCTTGTGAAGTTAGAGTTCTCCAAGGAGTAGTTCGGTTTGCTCTTTGTTCAATTCAACACTAACTATTACCGGGTATGTAGAATTGTCACCTAGGAATTCATATCTCAATGTGCTAGGTAGACTTTTGAATTCAAGCTTCTTCTACCCTTCCTCTTCCTGGTTAACTTCGGGTGTTGCATCATGGGTCGGAATCAAGAAGTGCAGTGTACTCTTCGGCTTTCCCTTCAATGTCTTGTTCTTTGGTGTTGGTCTGGGTCAATTCAAGCAGATCTACCTCCCTCCTATAGGGTTCAATTTGCTGCACAATTTTCTCAACAATGTCCACACTACAGCATGTACTTGCAAGAGAAGGTATTTTCAAAGAATCAGACAAATCAAACTGTACAACATTGTTACCAATGTTTAAATCCAATTTTCCATTTTTGACATCATGATTGTACCAGTTATAGCAAGAAAAGGTCTCCCTAGAATGATAGGGAGTCTATCATCCTCATCAATTTCTAAAACAACAAACTCAGCAGGAAAATAATCTCCAACTTTTATGGGCATATCTTCCAAAATACCGACGATCAAACAAATCAAACTGTACAACATTGTTACCGATGTTTAAATCCAATTTTTTGTTTTTGACATCATGACTGTACCAGCTATAGCAAGAAAAGGTCCACCTAGAATGATAGGGAGTCTGTCATCCTCATCAATTTCTAAAATAACAAAATTAGCAGGAAAATAATCTCCAACTTTTATGGGCATATCTTCCAAAATACCGACGGGACGGCAAACTGATCTGTCTGCTAACTGTAAAGAAATATTAGTACTTTTCAAATCTCCTAAATCTAGCCTTTTACATAAAGAAAGAGGCATAAGACTGACACTCACTCCTAAATCACATAAGGCTCGCTAGAAAGTGATCTCCCCTATCTGGCAGGGTATGGAGAAGCTGCTTGGATCTTTGAGTTTCTGGGGGAGTTTGTTTTGTATTATCGCGCTACACTCCTGAGGAGTGCAATAGTTCCTTATTCTTCCATATTTCTTTTGTTAGACAAGATGTCCTTCAGAAATTTGGCATAGGTAAGCATCTGCAAAAGAGCATCAATAAAATGTATGTTAATATATAGTTTCTTAAAAACTTCAAAAAACTTACCGAATTGTTTGTCTAATTTGGCTTTGACAAATCTCTGTGGAAAAGAAATTAGAAGTTTGTAGGCAAGTGGCCCCACATAGGGCCATTCTTCCTCAGTCTGCTCATGTGTCACTAGTGTTATCTCATGGTTCAGATCTCTTGTGTCAAGTGTTGCATCTTCTCCTCTGTCATCAGTTGGCAACTTCAGATCTTCTAGTTGTTTGCCACTTCTAGTGGAGATTGCATTGCAATGCTCTCTCGGGTTGACTTCAGGTTGTGATGGAAGCTTCCCTGGTGCTCTAGAGGATGAGCTAGCTTGCTGGGCTAGCTGATTCTCCAACATTTTATTGTGGGTTTCTAATGAATCCATTCTTATCATCATGAGTTTCATCATATCAGTTAAACCTTCAATTTGCTTCCTCAGTTGAGAATCTATGTTCGGCTTCTGTGGTGAAATATAGTTTCTGGCTTGAAACCGAGGTGGTTGCTTATAATTCCCCTATGGAGGCTATTCGAAATTTCCTTGTGGAGGTGCTTGTCCTGGTTGCAACGGTTGGGTAGTTCGGTATGAAAAGTTTGGATAGTTGTGCCAATCTGGATTGTAAGTGTTGGAATAGGGATTATTCATGGGATTAATATTTCCAATTGAATTGATATGTATAGGATGGCTATGAGTAAATTGACCATCACCCAACTGGCATTATGTACTAACATGTCCTGCAACCCCACACACCTCACAAGACAAAGAATTAGCATCCACAGAGTTTACAGACCAAGAGTCAATTTTTCTAGATAAAGTATCTACCTTTGCAGGAAGAGTAGTTAAAGTATCAAGTTCGAGTTTATCTGACTGCCTGGAAGGTGTACCTCGCTCTAAAGACCATTAATGGTGATTCATTGTCATGTCTTCCAAGAGGTTCATGGCGTCTTGAACTCCTCTGTTCATTAAAGCTCCTCCAGCTGCAGCATCCACTATGAGCCTTGTATTGTAGTTCAATCCATTATAGAATGTATGAACTAAAACCCAAGTCTCTATGCCATAATGTGGACACATCCTCTGTAACTCCTTGAATCTATCCCAAGCCTCATGTAATGACTCTCCATCCTTCTGCATGAAGCTAGTTATCTAATTCCTCAGTTGTATTATCTTGGAAGGTGGGAAATACTTTGAGAGGAAGGCTTGTGACAGTTCTCCCCATGTTCTTATGGAAGCTGAAGGCAATGTGTGCAGCCATGCTCTTGCTCTATTCCTTAAGGAAAAAGGGAATAATCTCAACCTGATGGCATCATTAGAAAAACCGTTAATTTTTAGCATGTCACAATATTCCAAAAATAATTACAAGATGCATATTGGGGTCCTCTAGAGGAGAACCACCAAATTGATGTTGTTGAACCATAGAAAGTAGAGCATGTTTAATCTTAAAATTGTTGGCTTCTACAGTTGGTCTAGCAATTCCTGGTTGCAGTCCTTGAACTAAGGGGGCAGCATAATCTCTCAGTGCTCGATTATTGTTGTTCTCCACACCTTGAGGTGCTTGATCATTGTTCAGGTTCAGAGATATATGCTCCATTTGAGTTTGGTCTTCTTTTGCCTGAAGCTGCTTGAGTTTCCTTCTTCCTCTGAACGTCCTCTCTATCTCAAGATCAATTTCAAAAAATTCACCTGCCCTCAAACTTCTTTCCATAAAAAGATGTCAAACACAGTTGCAAAGTTTTAAGGCAAGCAACAAAAAGGAATTAAGGCAGAAAGCAATAAAGTAACATAATTAACTAAAGCTTAGTCTATCAATCCTAAGAAATATATTAATATTAACCGTTGCTCCCTGGCAACAGTGCCAAAAACTTGACATGTCCCGCAAGTGCACGGTAATGTCGAAGTAATACATAACGTTGTCGAACTCACAGGGAGCAAGGTTAAGTAATAAAAAGTCTAAGTCTCAATAGCTAAGTGATTCAAAGCGGGGTTTTTGCAATCAGTAAGCGAAAATAAGAAATCAAATGCAGCAACGAGGAGGTTATCTATATGAGAGAGATCAGGACTTCGGTATCCACCACACTGATGAATCTAACTACATTAAAATGGATATATTACAAGAATTCGTAATTTCACAAAAGGAATCTTCCTAAGGTACAGGATGCCCCCTCTCGGTCGGTACACCCTGGTGCTTATCCAGAACGATTTCCACTCTCGCGGTGGATCGTTCTAAATAAACTCAATGAGTTTAAGGGAAGATTATGATGCCCTCGAGTGAGATTCGAGCACTCTCATGTCAAGGACTCGCAAGTTTTACCTAAGAGATCCACCGACACGATCCTCCTCTCGGTCAAAATCGCGTCGACTACCACACATACTACACAGCCAAAGCATATGCTCATACAAACTTCAAAATAATAGAATAATATAAGATTGTATGAAAGAGTTCATCAGTGGGCTTCAACCAAGTCCCGAAAAAGGGTTTTATGCTATATAATTCATGAAAGCTCACATAAATCTCTCTAAAATGTCAGGAAAAATATTACAAAACATTTTTGAAGGGAAGGAGATGATGAACCGAATAAGATCCCCAAAAATTGTGAAGATCTGATGCTCCAATCTCTCGAAATCACCCCGAAAATATTGTGTCGCCTGGTCTGTTCGCCCTCGCCACTTCGTGCACCGATTGCTCAATAATTAGGCAATTTTAGAAAGGGTTTTTATATTATTTAGATTTTCCTCCCTCTTAGGTTTCCAAAATATATTTTCTTGCCTTTTTTGGATTTTTCTAGGGTTCAGAATCGAGGAAAAACCGAATGGGGGTTGGTCTGCAAAGTTACGATCATGGGTGAACCCCGCCGGGTTCACCAGGCTATGAAGTCTTCTATGAGGTTTCTGTCGAGTAAGAATCACCGGTGAACCCCGCCAGCCCTGGCGGGGTTCACCAGCCAGTGAAGTGTATTGTAGATTTCTGCGCAAATTTCCTTAGAGAAATCACGGGTGATGAACCCCGCTGGGTTCACCAAGCAGTGAAGTCTTCTGTGAACTTTCGGACATCCGGTGAAAGCACCGGTGAACCCCATCAGGTTGGGGGTTCAAAGTAGCTCGGATTGGGCCCAAATTTGACGTGCAGCTTTCTCTTCTCGTAAGGAATCACCCCATGACTTTAAAATCTTTAAAAGACTTCAAAATTGGGTGATTTTACTTGAAATTTCAAAAAAATGAGAAAAAGTGAAAATTCCGAAGCAATCAACTAAATAAGTCTAAATAGAGTATAAAAATATTAAAATAGGTCTAGATTTGAGATGAAATAATACTAAAAATTACTTTTAAAATGCAAGGCATCACCAAGGCTTCCATTTGAATATTGGAACCTTGAATCCCTCCATACTATTGCTTCCATGATCGGTAAGCCGTCTGAGTTGATGATCAGACCGTTCTGGGCACAAAGTGTCTTACATGTGCCTTCTCAACCTTTCTCTGTACAGCAACCTTACCACTCCCGTCCCATCCATCAACTCTCTGACCGTTCTGGGCACAAAGTCATTGCGGCCCTACCCATCAAATTTTCAACTTCTGCTGACGTTCCTCCCTTGTGAATCTCCACCTCAACGTCTTCCAGTTTTGGGATCCAGGCCATCTGATCCAGGTCTTTCGGATCTAGCTCCTTCTGAAGTTGTTGAGCCGTTTAAGACTTCAAATCCTTTTAAGCTTTTGGACCCTTTTCCTAAGCCTCCAGACTTGAACCCTAAGCCACCAAACCCTATCACTAGCTCTACATCATTTCCCTTTTCCCTCAATTTGAAATCCACTGATAATGTCCAAGCCTTGCAAGGCTTGCCTTATGCCAATTTTTAGCACCTTGGAAGGGAATCCGTCTCCCTCCACTGAGGACCCTACAGCTTTGGAAAGTGTTGATCCTAATTCCACTTTGGTGCTCTTTGAGCGTAGACATGAGGAGCCTCCCTGCCCGGAGCGCTCTACCACCCAATCTTCTCGGCTTTATAGTGCATAAAGATGCTAAATACAAGCAGTCTAAATCTACCCTTGGGTTGGGTAGTAAAAAAAAAAAGAGCTCTAACTCTCCTTTCCTATTCATCATGAATATTTTTTCCTGGAATTGTAGAGGTGCCGGATGCCGGAATGTTCGGGATCATCTAAATATGATTAAACATACTTACAGGCCATCTCATTATTGCCTTGCAGAGACTCATCTTGAGGTTCAAGAGGAGCCCCAGCTAACTAAAACCCTTGGAAGAAGATGGTCTTCCTTCTTTGTTGATTCAACTAGAGCCTCAGATGGTATCTCTCTCTCTTGGTTACATTCTGCCCTCGATGTTAAGGTAATATCCTCAACTTCCCAAATTATTCATGCTATTATCATTATGCCTAATGTGAAACCTTGGTAGCTTTCTGTGGTTTATGCTAGCACTAACTATATTACTAGGAATATCCTTGGGATGGTCTTGTTGATTCTCAGCTATCCAACATCCCTAGTTAATTTGCAGTGACTTTAATGACATCCTTAATTTTTTGGATAAATTAGGAGGGCGGAAGTTCACTATCAACTCTTCAACCCATTCCTGCGAAACCTCATACATTCTATTGGTTTCCATGATCTTGGTTTTACTGGTCCTCCTTAAACTTGGTCCAATAATAGAAAGGGTTTGAGCAAAATCCTCACCAGCATTGATCATGCCTTTGCCACTCCTGACTGGCTTAACTTGTTTGGTTCCTGTATGATTTCCCATCTTCCTAGAGGTATCTCTGACCACTCTCCTCTTGTTATTTATGTTAAGCCTTCTCATAGTGTTAAGAAAAGAATCTTCAGATTCCAACCTTTCTGGGTGGATTATAAAGATTCCAACCTTTCTGGGTGGATTATAAAGATGCCAATCTCATTATTAACACTTCCTGGTCTCATCCTAACTTCCAGGAAGGCCAGGACTCTGATTTCTCCAAAAGATTCAATCTCCTTAGACATAAGCTCTCGGCTTAGCATAAGTCAAATGTGGGGAACCTAACCAAGTGTTTAAATAACACTTGGGAGGAGATCCGCAATTGGCAAATTGTTGAGTCCGCTAGACATCTGACTACTCATGAGGAAACTAACCTGTTCTCTCTTACAAACAAAGCCATTACTCTATCTAGGCAAATCAATTTAAAGTGGTGGACTCTTGCTAAAGCTAAGTGGTTAAAAGAGGGGGATGGTAATACCAGGTTCTTTCATCGTCTTGTCACTTTAATAGTTAGAACCAATACTATTCTCTTCCTTCTGAATGAGTATGGCCCCCCTCTTACTGAGGTTCAGTCCATTCTCAATATGTTTACTGACTACTATTTTGATCTTTGGAATCCTAGGAGGTTAATTGTTCCGAATACTGCTCAAACTCTTCAATCTTGTGCTAGATATAGACACTGTTTTCATATTGATCAGAATGTTGGGGCCACTCTTTTGGCCCCCTTTATGTCTTCTAAACTCAAGCTTGTAGTTTCTTCTATGCCGAAAGGTAAAAGCCCGGGGCATGATGGCTTCACTGGGGATTTCTATAAGCATTTTTGGAATACTGCGGAGCCAGATTTCATTGCCCTTATGCTTAACTTCCACAGAACTAACTACATCCCTCCCACTTGGGGCCACACTCATATCATTTTTATTCCCAAAATCCTTAGCCCTAAGGTTGTTAAAGATTATAGGCCCATTTCGCTTTGCAATGTCTCTTATAGTATTCTAGCCAAGGTTTTAGCTAATAGGATCAAACCTTTTCTCCACTCTATCATTAACATTGAACAAACTGCATTTGTGATGGGCAGAAATATCCATGATAGTATCCTCACTCTTCAGGAACTTGCTCACACCATGCATAACTCTAAGGGCAAATATCCCCACACTTTACTCAAAATTGACCTGGAGAAAGCTTTTAACAAAGTTTTTTGGAATGCTATATATAATGGGCTTAGAGTCTTAAATTTCCCTCTTCCCTTTATCAATTGGATTAAGGCTTGTGTTGAGTCTCCTAAGTTTTATTGTGTTGTCAATGGAACTCAGTCTCCTTATTTCTCTAGTAAGTGTGGTATCAGGCAAGGGGACCCGCTCTCTCTGTATTTATTCGTCATTGTTACTATTTGTTGAGTATTATGATTAAGGAGAAGGTGGACCAAAAAATGATCACTCCTTTTAATATAAGAGGTGGGGCTAAGATCTCTCACTTGTTGTATGTTGACGATCTCATCCTCTCCTTCCATGCCAATCCTAAATCTTGCTGGCACATCAAACACTGCCTCTCTGTTTTCTTCCAAATTTTTGGTCTTACATTAACTTAAACAAATCTAATATGTTCTTCCCTGAGTCTTGTTCTATTCATACTCGATGGCTGATTCTTCGTACTTTCCAAGTGAGAGAAATGTGATGTGTTATATTTGATGAACTTGTGACTTATGTTATGTTTCATATAATATATTATGTAATATTTTATATTTGTTGTCCATGTGATATGTTATATTTATTGAAGCTATGATGTTTAATATTTGTTGAACTTGTAATGTTTTATTTGTTTGTTAAGGCCCTGTTTTCTTGGACGGAATCTATAGGAAAAAAGAAAAAAAACACATTGAATCTAGTAGGAAATGCTACTAAATTCAATATAGTTTCCTTTCTTTTCCCTGTGGATTCCATCCAAAAAAACAGGGCCTAAGAGTATATCCATTATTTAATATTTATTATTGATTACTTATGTTATGTTGTTATTTGTATAGATATGGATGGTCACAATAGTTATAGTGATGCTACACAAGGGTTTGGTGATTTGGAGGATCTTATGATGAAACAAACCCATTGTGGAATGTGATTAATTATATTGTACTTGCTATGAATGAGTATTACTTATCATATGTACATAAGTCCACTTGTATGGTATCATCCCATTCAGGTATAGGATGGATGAGAGAAATAATACAAGGACACTTAGAAAGGTGTTGAAAAATGATGTGGATGGAGCAAAATAAATTTGTACAATTGTGTCATTTTTTAGAGAACTCATATAATTTGAACCTGTCAAAGCACATATCTATTTATGAAAAAGTTGGGCTTTTTCTCTATATATTAGCAAGGGGGCATCGAATAGGCAAGCACAAGAAAGATTTTAACATTCGGGGTGAAACTATAAGTAAAATCTTCCATGAGGTGTTGAAATCAGTGTGTAACTTGTAAAGGTTATGATAGAGCCCACTGATAGAGAATTTAGAAATACTTCACAAGAAATATTTTATGACAATTGTTATATGACTCATTTTAAGGTAAATTATGTTATCACATTCAAATTTTATATGTTTGATATTATTTTATACAAATCCTCGTGTTTTTTTAATAGGATTACATTAGGGTTATTGATGGAACACATATAGATGCAGTCATTCCATGCATGATCAGTTGCGATTTTATAGGAAGAAATGGTCGACCAACCCAAAACATGGTAGCTATATGTTCCTTTGATATGAAATTTACATATATACTAGCTGGGTATGAAGGTACAACTCATGATGCACATGTTCATTCCAAAGCATTGACTTTAAATTTTCCAAAACCTCCTCCAGGTACGATACAAAATTTTAACTTTTATTCTTTTTCTATGAAAGACTACAATTGCTAATTATATTTTTATTTGAAATTTATAGGAAAATATTATTTGTTTGATGTCAGATACTCACAAATAAGTGGGTATCTTGGCCTATACAGAGGAGTGAGATATTATTTTCAAGAATATCAACAAGGGCATTCACTATGAGGCCTTAAAGAAGTATTTAATAAAACACATTCTTTTCTTAGAAGTTGTATTGAACAGACTTTTGAAGTGTGACAGAAGAGGTGGAATATTTTCCGCGATATATCGTCGTTTGCATTTGAGACTCAATTTAAAATTGTAGTTGCATTAATGATACTACATAATTATATTAGGTAAACAACGACATCTGATGAGATTTTTCAAGACTGTGATACTAATATTGATTTCAGTATTGAGGCTGATCTAGAAGTTAGTGAGAAAGTTGTTAAAGAGCAAATAAATATTATTCAAATAGATATGCAGCGTAATCAGATTGCTCTAAGTCTAATGGCATAATATGTGTGATTTAAACACATTTACAATGGTTTGTTATTAGTATGAATGCTGTTGTAATAAAGTGCAACATCTTTTTGATATGTAATATATAATTTATTATTTTGGTTAGATGGTACAGTTATAAATTATATGAGTTTGGATTTACTTTTCAATTTTATACTTGAAAAGTTCATATTGTTCTATACTTGTGATGTATTATGGTTACTATATATTATGTTGTTATATATATATATATATATATATATATATATATATATATATATATATATATAATAATGTATATAATATAAGGGGAACTCTTGTAAAAAAATTTAGGATTAGTCACCTTAAAGATGAAATTCACACATGTAATAGCTTAAAAAATATATATATTATTGTATTATATAATTCTAAAATTTATATATGCTTTCATATTAGAAAAAATTATTTTTATTGTAATTTATAATTATATGTATTTATAAATGTTTCAGTTAATAGAATCAAACAGTACAACAGAGCAGAGAGCGAAGGGCGAAGCCGAGAGACAGAAATTGGGAGTTAGGAGCCAATCGCCAAAGTCGAGAGTCGGTCGTCAAAGCTCGGAGCAAAGTCAAAAGAGGAAAAGTCAAACTTGAGTAGAGGAGTGGAGAGACGAGAGAGAGAGAGAGAGAGGGGGGGGGTCAAATTTGATGATACACGTGTAAGCATTTTAGCAGTTCACCGCCTAATTGAGTAGGTAATGCCACTGCTTTTAGCATTTTCTGGTAGTTCACCACCTAATTGAGTAGGTAATGCCACTACTTTCAGCATTTTCCGGCAATCGGCATCTTCTGCGAATGAATCCTGGTAGTAGAGCGTAATTTTAGGGATGATAACGGGGCAGGTCGGGGTCGGGTTTTGTCATTTCTGATTCGGCCCCGACTTTTCCAAATCCATCCCCGACCCGACCCCAACCCCAAATCCGACCTCGACCTCGACCCCAACCCCAAACTCGATCCCGACCCCGACCCCGACCCCAACCTTGACCTCGACCCCGACCCCGAACCCGATGGGTATAGAAAACCCAACCCTGCAGGGAAACTCGACCTCGATCGACCTAAAAAATAATTATATATTATAAATAATTATTTTAAAAATAATTTGTATTATATATTCATAATATATAAATAAAAATATTTTACACAAACTATGCAATCATTTATACATAAATAATAATAATAATAATTAATAAAGCATCAAATTATTATAAATTTAGTAATTAGATTATAATTAAAAAGGGATAAATTTATCATTATATTTTTTTGGAGTGGGTACCTTAATTCTCATACCTGACCTCGACCTGACTTTATCTTATCGGGTTTTCTTGTTGACTTCGGGTCGAGGTCGGGGATGGATTTTCTTGCTATCCCTAGTCATTTCCTGATGCAGGTGAACAAAATGTATATTCCATAACTAAACAAATAGTTGAGATGGTTGAGTTGGTCTAAGGCGCCAGATTAAGGTTTTGGTCCGAAAGGGTGTGGGTTCAAATCCCACTCTCAACATTGAAATTTTTTTTTATTCAAAATTTTTTTGTTTCCCATTTAGATTTCTGAAAATGAGTAGTATTTTTATCATTCTTTTTTTGAAATCTTTTCTGTTACTGAACACTTTACGTCTTTTTTTCCCTACTGTTTCGACTCCATTATACATTACTGAAAATCAGTATTCTATTTTATTATTGTTTTCCCAATCTTTTTATTTTTCAACAGTTCTCCAGGATAAAATTTCATTTGTATTAAAATGTAAAAATTAAAAATATTTAATTAAAATAAAAGAATTAAATAAGTTGAAAATAAAAAGAAAGTATGTATTATAGTGGACTATAGTAATATAGTAAACATATTACTAAATATATATACTTAATTAGTTTGGGTTCGAGTATGAATTCGGGATGAGTTTAAGAATCCCCAAATTATTTAGATAGAGTGAATATTTGACTAATGTGTAAGCGAAACTATTATATGAAATGTCAAATATGATATTTTGAATTTAGATAATGATGTAATTTAAATTATTTTAACTTATGATGTTATTTTTTTGATATTGGAATGTTGATAGCATTTAAGGTCATTATGTGATTTTAATATATTTTAAATTATAATTATGATGTTATTAAATCGCAATAGGTTTGTTGATATTTATAATCATTATAGTTATTGGAGACATGTGGTTTGTAAATAATTTAATTTGTTTTAATTACGATTAGTAGATAATTTATCTCATACATAGGATAGGTCAAGTCAATATATGACATAATTTATCTCATACAAATGGTACATTTAAAAACAAGTTATCATGGTCATATAAGGTTAGGTTTATAAATAACCTATTTAATAAATATGTTGTTAAGTCATTGTCAAATTACATGTTAGTATATAACTCGTTTATTAAATGAGTCACTTATGCATAGTGAAATCAATTTATTAATATAGTCATAATGAGTCATAAATGAATTATTTATGACCTTAGATCCAAATTAAATTATAATGAAAACTTTGTGCAATTAATTTAAAATTTTAAGTAAAACAAGAATAATTATAGAAATTAGTAGCTGTTTTATAATAATTTAAATTAAATAGAGTGATTTGTAGACATGAGAACTATAAAAAATTGGAAAAAATATAAATTATTTTTAAAACAGTAAAGTTCTAATTAGTAAAAAAAAGATTAAAGCTATACATGTTAATAATATTAACCAAATAAAAGTGAAGTATTTCATAATTCATAATAGATAAATATATTTTTAAAAAAAACGAAAGAAAAAGTATAAGGGTTATGTATATTTTGAAAATTATAGGGACTATAAATTACAAATATAGAGATAAATTTCTCCTATATGTGAATTTCATTAGTCATTATTACATTTTTAATAAATTTATCTTAAGGGCTCTGATTTATTAATATTTAACTTAATTTTGATATAATTATTAATTAGTGTCTCTTCCTGTCGCTGGCACGATGGTTGATCCTTCTCCTCCTTCGCGTAAGGGCAAATTCGTGATTTCAGCATACAATCATATGTTACAGTCAAACCATCACCAAACTCTACCGTCCATTTCGACCGCACTCGCCGTTGAAGAAACACAATAATAACACACGGAAGACCAGCGTAACCCAAATCGCAAACGAGAAATCTCGAAGGGATGTCGTCTGAGTTCGATGCATTCAGCCACGACCTCGAGGAGGAGACGGTCGCCGCCGCTCCGCCTGGCTCCGACCGCCCTTTCGACGACGGCTACCTCGGTTATGACCCCCGCCTCCCCTCCCAGCGCTACGATGCCTACTCCTTCTCCGCCGACGAGCACGCGAAAGACCCCTCCGAGTACGATCTCCCTCCCGCCCCCGACGGCGGGTACGGGTTCCACCCCGAGGAGATCTCCGTCGATTACCAACACGGCGGCGGCGGGAGCATGCCCGCCTCGCCGGACGCGTACGGATTATCGCACGCGCCATCGCCGTTCTTGACGCCGGAGGCCGAAGAAAAAGCCTTCGTCCCGGAGCAGAATGGCGAGATCTTCACCTCCGACGGGCCGATGCTTCCCGACCCGGATCAGATGCGGGAGGAAGGGTTCCTTCGACGCGAGTGGCGCCGGTTAGCGTCTTTCCTTTTAGATCCAAGCTCTGTTATGTTGTTGATCTTTTGATTACGTTGCGTTAACAATTTCTAGAACGGAGGTTGCGGAATTGATTTACCTGATTGAGTGGTGTTTACGGTGCTATAGATGGTTATAAGATCTCTATAGTTGGTTAGCTTCTTCTGGTTGGTGTTTTGATCTATGATCTCATTCTCCCTTTTGCTCTATCTGAGATATCACCAGCTATTACCTTGAGTTATTTATTATTGTTGTTCGCTATGTCGATTTGAACTTTTACTCTCTTATGAAAGTTTAAATATATTTATATGTTTTATTTCATCTCTAAATTTTTGTACCTGGATATTACGTGTGTACTTGGTAAGTGCTCTTTTTGCAGGCGAATGTGGAGAAGTCATTGATGGTAGTGTCGCTGTCATTGTTTATTTAGATCTATAATCACTTCCTAATTTTTCATTCATCCTTTTTATAGTTTAGCAGTTGGAGACTTCCCTTTTTAGCATAACAATAGGGGCGGTTTTAGTTACTTAGTCCTGTTCACCATTTGGCAGTATGTCATATTTGGGTGGAGGCTGTTCATTCATAAAATGCTGAGAACATTTTATGAAAGTGACCTTCACGGCAATACCTACCGTTTCTGTTGCCTATTTTTGCTGAAGCATGGTGTAGGAATATTTTCTACCAAAAGAACAACTAAGGAAAATAACGAAGAACATCAGTTTCAAAATTTTCTGGATACTGTAAAAAAAAAATTCTGGATACAGATTTTAGAGCTTCTCAAGATATCTAATGGGTTGATAATTTAATTTCTAGTTCATTTGTTATCTGCTTCTTGAAATGTATGTGTGATCTGCTTAGGATGGCTTCAGTAAGTCGGTTCTTTGTAACACTACTTTTCTACAGTGTTGTTCTCTCGTACAATGTTCTGGATTCCTGTCAAAGGTGATTAATTTATGGTACTTAGAAATGTTATGCAGGAAAACAAACATTTAGTTAATTATATAAATTACAAATGTTATATCATACACAAAACAGTCTTCAGTATATTGCATTTTAATTAAATATCTACTTTACTATAATTAATGCATTTTAAATTAAGTACGCATATTTATAGTTTAGAATTTATGCCCTTCCTCACATATCAGTGTGTGAAACCATCCTTCTAGAAGAATTACCTGGCTATTTTTGGTCTTGTAAATTTATAAGAGGTCCATTCAAGGATGTTTAGATCCTTCAGTTGTTCTTTTTTCTTGCATTTATTTGTACGGTAGCAATTAGCACAATGTTTCTTTGACAACAACTTATAATATAGTATGAACTTCTTCTTACTTAATCATAAATGTCATTTTGTGTGGTCTTTGAATGAATTTTGTAACATTCTCGTTTCTTTCAATGGTGAGTTGTATTGCCTCACCCTCCTTAGTTCTAGAGATGTCATGGCATAAGAGCTCCAACCACTTCCTGGAAAGGTCTGAAATGAAATTGTTTGAGTTTGAAGAGTCAAAAGAGGCTCTAGCAAAGGCAGCATAAACTCGTGCTTTTAGTTTCCATCATTCAAATCTTTTAGATATGAGAAGACTAATATCTGTACTCCAAAGGCATATAATTATGGAAATCTTGTCAAAACTCCATCAATGAACCTAAGGTACCTTAATCTCTCAAGTTAGGTTTCTTTGTTAGGCCTTGCATAGCCCGTGTCACTTAGCGGACTTACCAAGAGTTCATTATTCAATGGAAATAGATTATACTTAACCTGATTGGTTACTATACAAGACAAAATCAGTTGCCCCTTTTTTCTTGATGGTTTACTCTTGGCCCAGTAGAGAATATTTCACATTTAAGCAAGGGTATAATTGAAGAAGTTGCTACTTTAAGAGGCAAGAGGTCAGCAATCAACAATCACAATTTTTATTAAACAGCAAGGGAAATGCTCTTAGATTCTTGTCTATGAAAATGAAATCTCAGATGATGCTGTCCAACAAGTGCAGCGTACATCAGGCTTTGCACTTCGGGTATTGATACTAGCTGCAGCTAAGCCAAATATGACAATGTCCAAAAACAAATACTTGCAATTTGTCATTGATAACTCCTCCTTCCTAGATGACTTGTTTGCTTTATATTAAGAAGTCTAAGCATCCTCATGCTTGCAACTATTGACTCTTTTTGTTGCTTTAGTTGCTTTGTGTACTATTTATTGCAATTTATTTGTATCTGTTCGAAATAGATCTATGTTGGGGAAAACCGCCAATAAATAGATTTTTAACTATAATAAACGCAGGGGAAATGTTGTCTGAAATTGATTTTCCTTTTTTAGAGGATAAAATTTTTATTTTTGAAGGGTGTGAGGTTAGTGATTGATAGAGTGTTTCGCCCTTTATCCCACACAATGACCCCTTGAACACCACCTCGCTTTGCACTTAGTGCTAGTCTAGGAGAAAGGATCAAGCCTTGGCCTTCCTTGGAGCTCACAGTCACACGGAGGAGGGGAGGTAGCGGCAAGAGGGGAGAAGAGATGCGTTCTTATTTATACTAAGTACCGGCACCTCTCCTTATACAGCATGGTGGACTGCCCCTTCACAATTAATTTCTGCTGGAGTTGTTGCAAATAATCTGAGAGAGGGCTTCATTATGGGTGGCATTGTTCTTAGTATCTGATAGGATTCAAGATGGAACCCTCCCTCAAGCCACCAGATGGTGACGAGTTATCTCTCGAAAGAACCCAAAACTCACAAATCAAAAACCTTAACTATCCTCTCCATCCCTCACTCCCCATATAAATACCTCTTAGTCTATTCAATCTCATTCATGAATGTCTCCACATTAAATCCTCATTCATGAATGTCTCTTGGTATTCCACATTAAATCTCATTCATGAACGTCTTCACATTAAATCCTTATTCATGAATGTCTCTTGGTATTCCACATTAAATCTCATTCATGAATGTCTCCACATTAAATCCTCATTCATGAATGTCTCTTGGTATTCCACCATCCTTTTCCCTCACTATTGGGCTTGGGCCCTCTCCTCGTGTAAATCTTCCACTGGGCCTAAGCTGGTCCATCTGTAACAATTTGTCCCCCACCAGAAGAAGTCTTGTCCCCAAGACTAGTCATAAATGTTGGGAACTGTGTACGGACAACTATCTCGTCTTCCCTCGTAGAATTCTAACCATCTAGTGGAAGAGCAAGTCGATACGAAGAATTTTCTGGACCCACGATGAGCTGGCCGGAAGCACCAACCGGCCTTGGTACAGCTTGTGCCTCCTCCACGGTGAGAGGCTGCTCAAAATTTATTTAAGAAAACTATAGCTTGTGCCTTCTCCAGGGTCCCAAGTTGCTCGAGCGTCTCCTTCTAGCAGGGTCTTTCTCCTCATCTTCTGCTAGGATCATGAGTCTCAAGCCGACGCGTCGGCACCATGCTTTTTGCTCACCTCCCGTGGGGCCCCAATCCCCCCATACATCAACTTCCTCTTCAGGCCCCTCGGCCCATCCAGCTTCTCCAGGGTACGCACGCTGCTGTGGCGCGTAGCTGTGCATACCGTCTCATGGCAGCCCGCCGCGAGCTTGCGCTGCCCGCCTCGCCCCAGCTGCTGCACGCTGGCCCAGATGCGGCTGCCAGCCTTTGTCTCTTCACCTGACGCCGCCAACCCATTCGCCTTCCTTCTCGGCTCCGTAAGGGTCTGTGCCAAATACTCCCCTACGCGCTCGCCCTGCCATCTCCCCTTCGGCGTATGCCCCTTCTGCCTCCGCACCTTACTGGTTAGGTCCCAGGGCTCCCCGTCGTCTTCGGCCCGCCAGATCTCCTTCATGCAGAAAGCCTCTCGTCCCGACTGGTGCGAGCCCGTAGGTTGCCGGCCAGCCCCGTGGCGGCAGCCACGCCTCCTCTTCAGGCGTACGAGCCACCTCATCCAGCCCTTCAACCAACGCCTCCTCGCTTTTTGCTCGTTCGCCGCCCAATTAGGTCGGTGGATGCTGTGCGCTGGTTCCTCAACGCCCATAGTCTGCGTCCCCTTCAAGATTTCCTTCATCAGGCGCTTCAACTCTAGCAAATCCTCCTTTATCGTCTTGCTCTCCTTATTGATCATCCGTTGGCGCTCTTCGTTCGCGGCGTCCGTCACGCGGCGTCGCTCCTCGTTGGCTGCCTCCGCTATGCGCCGGTGCTCCTCTCTCGCTAACAGATCTTGCAAGGTTTTTTCAATCTCCTCAAAACGTGCGTCGGATCTCGTCGTCGTCATGGTGCTCGTCCGTTCTCACACTGACAGCGGTCTTCTTCCTTGCCGCTGCTCAATCTCCACAGCCGACACCCAAAAAACGCACGCCCCTCTTCACTAAAGACTCACGAAGTCGTTGTAGATGTTGGTGGAAAAAGATTCTTCCAAAATTCAAAACGCCTCTCCTTCGTTCTATGGTTTCACGGCTTGCCCACGATAGTAGATCTGCCGTGTAGATCTATTACCGACAACAGAATTTCTTCTGCCCTTATCCGTTGCCGTTCCACCGGTTTTCCGGTGATCGATCCGGCAGGTCGGACCACATATAGGATTCAAGATGGAACCCTCCCTCAAGCCACCCGATGGTGACGAGTTATCTCTCGAAAGAGCCCAAAACTCACAAATCAAAAACCTTAGCTATCCTCTCCATCCCTCACTCCCCATATAAAAACCTCTCAGTCTATTCAATGTCATTCATGAATGTCTCCACATTAAATCCCTATTCATGAATGTCTCTTGGTATTCCACATTAAATCTCATTCATGAATGTCTTCACATTAAATTCTCATTCATGAATGTCTCTTGGTATTTCACATTAAATCTCATTCATGAATGTTTCCACATTAAATCCTCATTCATGAATGTCTCTTGGTTTTCCACCACCCTTTTCCCTCACTATTGGGCTTAGGCCCTCTCCTCGTGTAAATCCTCCACTAGGCCTGGGCTGGTCCGTCTGTAACAGTATCAAGCATCCCTGCTAGGCTTAGTAGATGCGTCATATGCCCCTGCGTTAGCCACTATAGGTGTCATTGCCTTGCATGGCTTGGGCCTTTTGCCTAGTGCCAGTGGGCGGCTCTTGCAGGTTCAGTAAGCGCCTCCATTCTTTAGATCACTTAGAATGTGTGTCCAGCTTATCAATTGATATAAATTGTCCATTCAATCAACTTTGATCTTGTGTTAGACTCTCCAATTTCTCAAATCGACTCGAATTAACACATAATTCCATCCAAGGTTACTCGACCAAAATGTGATGCGAGTGCGGCGTTAGAGGTTCCATAAGATATTGGCAATAAATTGAACAGGGCATCCCAAAGAGTGAGAGGTATTTAGCAACACATTGTTGCTACTTAAGGCATAGGAAAGTGTTGTTAGTCAACAACTCTTAGCCAGCACCAAAGTTTTTATATATATAATATTATCCCATAGACAAATGTGTCACCCTTGTTATTCCAATCATATGGGAATGACTTGAGCAAGAAAATACAATCTCCTGGGTATGACTGTACATTCTCAATCATACACACATGGGAGGAGCAATGGATTATGAGACTTTTTTTAGAAGGAAGAACAAATTCTCTATTGACTATTCGTACTTTACATATAACTTATGACATATTTAATGAAAGTTGTTTTGACTTTTTTAGTAAGTAGGTTGTATCAAAGTACATCACTTACCATATGTAAGTATAACGTCGAGTCTATTGATTAATACACCATCAGTTACTTATGAATTTGACTTGTGGCACTCTAGTGATAGCTTCACGGCGGATTGGTCTAGTATGTCTAGATGCACCCATGTGTATGTCACGCACTCAATCAGCCTACATGCTAGTCTTACATACACTAAAATTGTCATTTATCCACTAAGATACTTTTACTTGGGATAATGTTATGAGATTGAGTAAAATCAATTATGTTATCTAACACATCTACAGAGGCAATCAACATAATAATGATAATGTCTTTATTATTTAATAGAATGAATGAATATGGTAGAACAAGGCATATACACTAACAGTCTATGCTTATTCTTGCCTTTCTTGAGGCCCATAGTCATGGTGTTTATCACTGTAGTGTGATATGACTTGTTTATAGAGATAATTCTTTACCCGCTATTGACTTAACATAGAAAGTATTCTTTTTTCATTTAGGTAGACAGTTTTTTGTGGCAATTCCTTCTACTCTTGAAGATCTTTGCACATTGGAATGTTCAAAGGATCAAGTGCTATAAGTTTGCATACTCTTGTTTTTTTACTTGGTTGGTGGAGAGTTTGTGAGTCACTCTACCGCTTCTTACACACATGCTAGTTTCATAAATTTTCATTGATACAATAGTTGTTGTGCCCATTGGTTCCAAACAATCACGAAAATAATAGAGCTTATTATTCATCATGGCTAGGTATCCAACATGCAATTGCTTCACATATCTTCTTACAAGAGTTATATTGAAATTGTATCAAATTCCTCTGAATAATGTAACTCACATTCTTAGGCAAGAATTGAACCTTCATCTCTTTCAACTTTGTCCATGTATTGATTGTGCAAACCCTTTTTATATATTATCATATCACCTTCACCATCATCACTTGACATTTCTTGCTAGATACCAAGTGGCTACTGGCACTTTATACTATTTCAATTTAGTTTAGTATCTAAAAAGTATTATTAAAGTTGAAAAGCAATTTGAAGCTTATAATTTGAAATGTCCTCACTTACATGGATAGCTTTTATGAGCACCAACAATCTCGATGTCATTTTTTTATTTTTCTTTATACAAATATTTAAAATTTTATGAGATTTCTCACTTAAACTGTTGATATGACTTATTGTGCCCTCCTGCAACACCTCCATGTTCTTGATGTGCTTTAGGCAGAGCATTATAATTGTCCCCTCTATCACATGGAGTTATGACTCAGTATCTTCTATGTCCGGTCGGTGGCTTCTCATCACTTCAATGTTGTATCCCATGATACCTTCTTGATGAGTGTAACTTTTTGGTTCACCTTAAGTTTCTCAAGTCATTGACCTACTCTAAATGCCAACTATCACGGTCTTTGATTTTTTTTTCCCTTTGGAAGATTCGTGCAAACCACCCTAAACCTGGCAGTAAACACCTACTTGTGTGTAGTACTAAATTATTAGCAATATGAGCTTGAACAATATGAAATGCCATAGAACACTCCGTAAAGTGAGGCACATTGAAAAATAGAAAGAATACATTTTATGAAGGAACAAACAGCCGGAACACACACAAGGGAACTATTGGTAAAAAGTGTAGCACCTCCCGTTTTAAACTAGACCTAAGCCCAATACTTGATTTAGTTAATTTAGCACCTCTTGCACGTTAGATACTATCTGAAAAAGTTGAAATGTCTAAGATGTGCTCAAGACAAGAAAAGGTCCTGGCCGGATGATTTTATACATTCTTTGTGTGCCACGTAGTGCTTCACAACTTTTTTTTTGCTTCCATCATAGAAATTGAGTCATCGGACTATCTCGCACTGTGTTTGACAATGGTAAATTAGTGTTATATATAATATATACAAATGCTAGAATTAAGTGTATAAATTATACTAGTCGCCTCATTCCCTAACAATGTTGCTTTGGAACTTCATATACTTTGTTGGAAAATGTATTATTGGAAGGTACATTATTGGAAAATGGCAAATTAGGAGAACACTTATCTTGTAAATAATAATTCAAATACTATTAGGATTGTATCTAAGGGCCTCAATATATAGAGGCCTTATGTTATCCATTATTTTTAAGTACATTGGTAATAATATTTTCTTGTGCAAATCATTGTTATTTTCCAAATATCTATTGTTTCTCCTCCACTCTCTTAACTTATTTATAAATTCCAATCCTGCCTTTTCGCTAGAACTCCTGTACATAGTTGGTTTGCTTGTTTTTATTATTTTAAAAAAAAGAAACTAGAAATCAATATAAACGAGGCTTTTTCATTGCCGTACTTCGTTGGGGTTGACAGTTTTGTTGAGGGTTATTATAGGTTTTAAGCGTTTAACCTACCTCCTTGATTAAGAAAGGCTAAGGCTCTGTTTGGCCTAGCTTCTGCTTCTAGTTTTTACTGGTTGAAGAAGTGATGACCGAAGAAGTTTGAAGGTGTTTGGATGCACAGCTTATGACTAGGTTATTCTATTTATAATAAATAAATTTTTATTAAAAAAATTACTAAGATAAAAATTATATGATTAAATTTATAGTTAAGTATAATTAAAATATTTATTAAAAATATTATAAGTTATATTATTAAAAAATTATTATTACATATAAGAGTTATTGAGCATAAGTAGGTGGAGGGCTAGAGAAACAGCTTCACCCTTGCTTCTTAGAGAAGCAGTTATTTGTGGGTTGGAACAGAGAAGCTGAAGGGCCAAACACCCCACCCCAGCTTCTTAATTTCTACTAGCCGCAACACCATAAGCAGCCCCAAAAGCTAGGCCAAACGGGGCCTAAGTTAATCTTGTAATGTGTTTTAATCTGGATAAGCATGGAATGAATAACTGATAATAATTGTGGGTTGATAACTATAATGACATTCGTTTTCCTTAAACCACCACCCTTTAGCATCACGACTTTGAAGTTCACAGGGGTGTTGCAGTTTATCCTATTCTTTTATCCTATTCTCCAAGTCAAATAAAATCAAAGGGTTCTTCATGCAATTTCTAATAATCCGTCTTTGAGCATTTTTTGTTGGTGCTTCTTCAAATATTAGCTTACTATACTGAACATGCAGTAAAAATGCACTTGAACTTGAGGAGAAGGAAAAAAAGGGAGAAGGAGCGGCGAAATGAAATTCTAGCTGAAGCTGAGGAATTCAAGAAAGCTTTCTATGAGAAAAGGAAATTGAACGCTGAAACAAATAAAGCACAGAACAGAGAAAGGGAAAAGGTTAAACTAGTGCTTGTTGCTGCTGCTCATGATTCTATGTTTAGTTAAGAAACATGTGAATTGATATATTGACGATCTGCATGTCTTAAAGCATTATTATTTTGTTTATAACCAGCTCTATCTAGCCAACCAAGAGAAGTTCCATGCAACTGCAGATAAACAATACTGGAAAGCTATATCAGAGCTTATCCCCCATGAGATAGCTAGCATCGAGAAGAGGAGAGGAAAGAAGGATCAGGAGAAGAAACCTTCAATCACCGTGATCCAAGGTCCTAAACCTGGGAAACCCACTGATCTTGCACGGATGCGCCAGGTACTGGTGAAGCTAAAACATACTCCCCCACCGCACATGGTACCTCCACCACCAGCCAAGGATTCCAAAGATGGCGCTGCCACTGCTGCTGCAGGAAAACAATCTGCAACACCGGCCAAGGATGCTAAAGATGGTGCTGCCGCTGCTGGAAAGCAAGCAGCATCGCCGGCCAAGGATGCCAAAGCTAATGGTACCGATGCCCCACCAAGTGAAGAGCAACTAGCAACTCCAGACAAGGTAGAGGAGCAACCAGAGAAAGCACCAACACCATCTCCAGATGCTTGATTCTATTGCATTTCTTTAAGATTCACCAATTCGGGTAGAACAGTTAACTTATTCATTCTCTAGAATGCAAGTGTTCCACGTCTGTCTGGTTGTAGAGCAACTTCTCTAGTTGTTAAATTGGACCGGAAATCTTTTTTTCCTCTTAACTTTTATTTGGCAATCGTGATTTTTTTTTAAAAAAAATCTAGTTAACGATGTGAGACTGAGGAAACACGATAACTTTGATTCCCAACTCTTGTTACTCGAGTAAGAACATGTTCTACGACTGCAAGTGCCATTGTCTGTTAATGTTCTGTTTTTTGATGAGTTGAGACCCTGCTATTTTCTGATATCGTCATGTCTGATATTGTCATTGTTTGTTAAGGAGCTCGAGTAAGCTAGTTTCTGCATATCTTCTGCTGCTGCCTTTGTCTTCCTCGACTCTGGTTTCTTCCAGATCTATAATTGTTATGAATCTTTGTAAGATCAGATACTGTTTCAAGTTATTTTGATGCCATACCGTTGTCTATTCCATCCCACATTTGTCAGTTTCACACCATCCAGTGTGCAGACGGCAGAGATGCCTTGACTGCCAACGTGCCAAATAATAATAAAATAAAACAAAATCCTTTCACACTTATGTCTGGATGAAGTAATTATGCACTGGAAAAAAAAAAGTAATTATGCACGTGCGTGGTCCTCTGTCCTCCCGTTATTTCCCCCGCCTAGCCGTCGCAACAGCACATTAACTCCATCCAATTTACACCGCGCAGACAAAACTGTCGCTGACCGGAGTAGATTTTGACCCGCAAACAGCGGCAGGCAGACCCGAATTCATTTTACCCCGAATCACGAGCCGAGACTCCAACGGTCCGATACGCTCCTCCTTGTCCCATACTGCCACGGCCGTTTCGCGTCTCCAGATCCAAAAACAAAACATTGACGCCATTCCACTTGTACGTGCTGAATCGTCCAATCTCTTTCACACTTTCTTTTTTTCTTTCTAATTATATAAAAAATATCCTCACCTATTAAAAAACTAATTAGCAAAAAGATTTAGATCCTCAATACACGTTCGAAATCTAAAGCGGACACGGAGTGTGCTCATCATGTAACATGTCCTGCTTTGGATGTGATGCCATAATCCACTATTAAAAAGCTCCAACAAAATCGACCCATCAACTAACGCATACTCTCAAATTATTATTTTATATATATATAGAAGAAGGCGTAGGGCGCGCTAAAGCCAAATCGAATTATTTCGATTTCAATTTTGAGGCTGATAACTAAACGAAACGGCCGACCCCGCCAACGTAACTAACTAAATTAAAAGCCCCGCACTTTTTCCTTGCAGGGGCAGTCCTGTAAATTCGAAGGAGATGCAGCACATGGGTGACGCGCATGAAAGCAGATCGGATCAGAGCACATGATTGGGCCCATCACTCCCGTCAACGTCCATAATTCACACGAACGAAAGCATTTTTAATTTTTTATCCCCCACCGGCATTTCATTTTTCGTTGACCTTTTTTTCTCTCTCTCTCTTTCAAATTGGTTTTGATCAAGCATAGATGGCATCAATATCTTAATTAGATTTCTATATAAGCATATTATTTAAATATTATTATTTTAAATAATTAAGAGCAGTAAAAAAGTAATTCGTATAATTTAAACATTATTATTTTAAATAATTTAAATTTTTAATAATAATATAATATATTATTATTTTTAAATAATATATTTATTTATTATTTAAAATTTTAATAACACATAAAAAATTATTTACTATATATTTTTATAAATGTTAACATCGTAGCATAACAGTGGAACTAAACATATCCTTAGATACATGTAAGTATATTTTTTTATAACTCCAACAAGACTCAAACTTCTAATAAAGCTCATCATAGTATTATAGTGCACTTGTCCATCTCTTATTCCATGTTAATTTTCTCATTTTGTGTACATTGTTCCCCATCTTTTGCTTCTCATCTACATCTTCACCATTATATTACCAATCAGAGACATATGAGAGGTTGGATTTTAGCACTTACTAGTATCATTATTGATTAAAGTATAATTTTCTTTTATAATTGTTAAGTGAAATTGATATAATTCAAAATCTTTTGTATGCGAATGTAACTATCAAGTTTGATTTACACAATTAAGGAAAAAAAACTTACATACGGATATCAAGTGGTCAAATTAAAATGTTTCAATAAATATAAAATTAATGTAGAAAAAATAATTTATATAATTTTTGAAAAAAAAACAAAATGAGCTTATTGTTCATGTGGATGACAATAGCAAGGCACATCAATTAAATAATTTTTTATTAAAAAATAGTGCAAAAAATTATTAAATGAGTACATAATGAGCACTCATTATTGATTAAAGTATAATTTTTCTTTTATAATTGTATTTTAATGGATATCATTAAAAATAAAAATGACAATGGAGTGCCTAATTTTTTAGGCAATACTTAAACCTAAATCAACTATCATATTACATAACCTAAATGGGTATTTAAATGAGAACCAATTAAATAAAAACTATTTTTTTATTTTTTAAAAATGTTTTTATAAAATATAATTTTATTAATTAAAATAATAATAAATATATTTATATAAAATTTATTATTAAATAAATTTATATGCGCACTTACGCTTATAAATTCAAACTCGATTAAAACTAACATACAAAGCCCGAATCTATGTATTCAAACTTACTATAAACATAATAAGTTTGGTCTTGAGCCTAACGGTGCCAGGTTAAATTTTCATCCTCGGTTAAAAACATATTAAACTATTTTTTTTACTGTTGATATAAATTTTGAATTAAGATATTTTTGACTTTAAGATTTATGAAAATATTCAAATAAACTAGTTTATAAGAGTTAAACACCCGTTCTACTCAAAGAAACGTACCCTTATATTATAACTTAAAATAATAATTTTTTAAAAACAATTTTAATACGATTTAATAAGATAATGAAAATCCGGCCGACAAGCTTGTCAGCCGATTTTAAAGTATGAGGAGCCAAAATGTCAATCGAAGGGATGAAAAAAAACACTAGCCCTTGCAAAAATTTGTGCCCGCTGTAGAAATGCCCGAGTACTGCGTCAGTTGGAGGCTGCAAATTTTACTCTATAAAATGCAACCACACTCCTCTGGCCGTTTCCATTCGCATCCAATCAATTTGCAAGCACAAGAAACGAATTCAATGGCTTCTCGCTTCTTCTCCCTTGCTCCTCCCCCGTTCTTCTTCCTCCTGTTGATCTGCCGCCTCACCGGCGCGGCCCTCGACCCGCATTGGCACCCTGCGACGGCCACGTGGTACGGCAGCCCCGAGGGCGACGGCAGCGACGGTAAGCCTCCCCATCATCTCTCTCGGATACGTAGGCTTTCCGTTTGTGCCGTTGCAGCTCCGACGGGGTGAACCGCGGGGGTTTGGCGGGTGGCGCGTGCGGGTACGGGTCGCTGGTGGACGTGCGGCCGATGCGGGCGCGGGTGGGCGCTGTGAGCCCCGTGCTGTTCAAGGGCGGCGTGGGTTGCGGCGAGTGCTACAAGGTGCGATGCCTCGACGCCGCCATCTGCTCCCGCCGCGCCGTCACCGTTATCGTCACCGACGAGTGTCCCGGCGGGTACTGCGCCGCCGGCCGCACGCACTTCGACCTCAGTGGCGCCGCCTTCGGCCGCATGGCCGTCGCCGGCGAGGGCGGCCGGCTGCGTGACCGCGGCGAGATCAACGTCATCTTCCACAGGTAAAAAAATTACTCAACGGCCGGCAATTAACAATACAACAGATTATCACGTAGGAGCGGCACTAATTTTAAGTCCAGGACTCCATGCAAGTACCCCGGCAAGAACATCGCCTTCCATGTCAATGAAGGCTCCACCAACTACTGGCTGTCGCTTCTCGTGGAGTTTGAGGATGATGATGGAGATATCGGATCGATGCACATTAAACAAGTAAAAGCTTAATTCAATTCGTCGTCTCTTCCTCTCTCAATTGCTTCAATTAAGCTGCTAGCGGCATGAACCAGCAAACATGCATGAGACCACAATCCTGCTCTAAGTTATCATGCTTTCTCTTCCCCTTTTTTCTAAATTTAATCGGCATAAAGTTCACATTTTTATAAGCATAAAAGCCGAGACACATGATCCAGTGTCAGGTGCCTGCCTCCCACTTTAAGATCTGCACAATTCTTCAAAGAAGCCAGGGATCTTGACCTCACCTCTGACTTTTGTTTAGTATCTAATGAAATAAATCGTAATCCTAGTGGCGTTCCAACTTTATTCCTCTTCCAAATCCTAAGCCTAATTACAATCTCACTTTTGGATGGCTGGCCCCGCACGAGACAATTCGTTCAATCATTCATAATTGGTGTCGCAGGCGAACTCTGCGCAGTGGCAGGAGATGAAGCACGTGTGGGGAGCCAATTGGGTGATCGTCGCGGGGCCCCTGCACGGCCCCTTCTCAGTGAAGCTCACCACTCTTACCTCCGGGAAGACTCTCTCGGCCCGGGATGTGATTCCGAGAAACTGGACTCCCAAGGCCACCTACGCCTCGCGCCTCAACTTCTTCTGATTGACTTCACAGGCATGTTTGCGTTTGTGTGTGTTTCGAGGTGAGTGAGAGTGCGTAAATGCCACATGTAGCCCTCTCCGAAGCGGAGAGAGAGCGCTTCATAAAAATTTTAGGACCGCATTTGAAGAAACATTGGACGGGATCCAAGAATTAGTCCGGTGTGCATGAATAAGAAAGGTCACTTCCTCCTCCTAGTGTGATTAATCCCTCAGTTTAATGGCAAGCTGTAATAGTTGACTGTTGTACCTGTGACTGGGTTTCGGTTCACAATTCTGATTTAATTGGGTGTCACTGGTGTGGAAAGGAAAGAGAAAAGGAGGACTGAGTTGCTCTTCTTCTGCCTCCCGTGAGGTCGGGACATGTGCACATGGGGTAGGGACGCGTTCACATGGAATTTAGATATAACTGAACAATCAATACCATGTTGATTTTTATACTCAAGCAATAAATAGTTTGAAAGTAATAAATGCCAATTTTATTTAAATAAATATATAATATTATAAACATATTAGATGGGAAAGTCTCTCTAAGTAAGCTCACCGAACTTAATAAAATTTTAATGCAGACCAAGCATGACAAATGATGGTGTTTCTTAGTCCCCTAGAGTTGAGGTTGACATGAGTCCATAAGGCGAGGGTCAAGCCAAAAGTATTGAGCATAGAGTTATGCACGTGGACATGCCGTGATTTGTCATGACAGGTGGCAGTGGTTTTTAGTCCCCTAGAGTTGAGGACAAGGTGTCAGTGTTACTAAGATTGACATGAGTCTATAAGTCAAGAGTCAAGCAAAAAGCATTGAGCATAGAGTTTTGCATGTGGATATGCAGGGACTCAACTCGAGGATCAAGAGTTATGCGTGTTGATGACATGCATTTATATAAAATTTTTATTATGCTTTTACTATAAAATATCTCTCTTTTCTATCATGTTCTTACTCATTTTGGTTTAAATCCTTTTGTTTGTTCGGAATCTTCACCTCTCTTCACTTTTGTCATATTTTAGGTAAAAATGACCAAATTTTGATGGATTTTGAAAGATCCAAGTGCACGAATAGATTCCAGACGCCGAGACAAAGTCACCTACCAAATTTCATGAGAATAGAAGCAAGTTTGAAAAATACGCCTTGCCCGTGAAAATAATTACGGCAATAATTTATGCAGTGCTTTTTGACGTTTTTCACAGAGAGTTTTATGGCCTGCCCGTGAAAATTTTCACAGCCGTATTTTTAACCCAGAATTGAACAGAAGAAAATATAGCCGCCCGTGAAAATTTTTATGGCCGTAATTTTGTTCGCCAGTTTCGGTTTTGACTCCATTTCTCATTCGATTCGACCCATTTTTGAGCCAAATTTTGGGGGAAACCTAATAGAAGGATGGGGAACTATTTAAGGGAGCTTTGGGTCGAGTTTGAGGACCTTTTGGTGAATTTTCAAGGCAAGAACCAAGGAGGAGGCGAGATCTAGGGCATCGGGCGGCGACCAACGAAAAGGCTTCGATTCCAAGGATTATTGGCGACGATCTTCATCAGGAAACATTAATCCTTGTCTTCCTTCATCTTTTTCATATTTTTTAGCCGATTGTAATCATTAACATGGAATTCTTAAACGTGAACATGTGTAGCATGTCATCATAAACTCCTATTCATGATTAAGGGCGTAGCCCTCTTTGTTCTCATGACTTGATTGCTTTATACATCTTATGAAGTTATTTATTCTTGTTAGATTCAATTATTATTGCATTAATCACATGATAATTACTGGCCATGATTCTCATGTTTTAGACGTCTCAAGAAGTTCTGAGAAGTGAATTGAGACATCAGATCTACAATATTTGGACAAATCGATTTGAACACGAGAGTAGTTCGAATTGACTTGAGGGATCTTAGATTTATCAAAAACTCATTGGGTTTATCTTGAGTTAATAACCACGAGAGTAGGGGATTAAGTCAGATAAACACCGGATTGTACTACTGAGAAGGGGCAATCTGTATATGCGGATAAATCCCCTTCAACATAGTAAATCCTTCCTAAGATTTCTTTAATTTTAATAAGTCATGAAGCATAGAGTGGTGAACCCGAAATCATGAACTTTCCATAAATTGATTGCAAAACCCAAATTGCCTTTTGTCGCTTTTGTTCAGTAGTGATAAACTTCATTTTCTCTCAGATTAGTTTAGCTAATGATTTTTAGTAAGAATCAGTACTTAGCCATTGGTCCCTGTGGATCGATATTTTTATTACTTCGACGTATCCGTACACTTACGGATCACATCAAGTTTTTGGCGCCGTTGCCGGGGACCAATTTCGCTAATATTGATTCAGTCTAATAATTGATAGACTAGGCTTTTGTTTTCTTTATAATTCTCTTCTTTTCTGCATTTAGTGAATACTTTCTATTTTCTTCATAACCTTTGGTTGATTGTTTATGCCCAGGTGTTCTAGAAAACTATTTGAAGAAGATCCGGAACCAAAACGAACTTTTCGCTTGCGCAAGAAACAATTAGCAAAGAAGACCGAAGAATCCAAGATGGGTGACACAAACCCACAACCGAGAACTCTTAAGGAATATGCAAATCCAAACTATCAAGGAATTCGCTCTAGTATTGTTCGCCCCAACATTGAGGCGAATAACTTCGAAATCAAGCTTTCTCTACTATCCATGGTTCAGCAGAACCAATTTGGAGGACTACCTTCTGAGGACCCTAATATGCACCTTTCAATATTTCCTAAATACTACGATACTTTGAAAATGAATGGCGTTTCTAGTAATGCTTTGAGACTAAGATTATTTCCCTTTTCTCTCAGGGATAGAGCTCGTGCATGGCTACATTCAAAACCACCAGGTTCCATAACAACTTGGGAGGAGCTCTCTAATGCCTTTCTAGCAAAATACTTTTCCCTGAGTAAGACTGCTCATCTAAGGAACCAGATCACGAATTTTGTTCACAGGGAAGGAGAATCATTATACGAAGCATGAGACCGATTTAAAGAGCTTCAGAGGATGTGTCCGCATCACGGCCTTGAGAAGTGGGTATTAGTCCATACCTTCTATAATGCTCTCAATTATAACACTTGTATGACAGTTGATGCTGCCGCTGGTGGAGCAATCATGAATAAGACCATGGATGAGACGATTGATCTATTTGAGGAGATGACTTTGAACCATTGTCAATGGGTAAGTGAGAGAGGACCATCTGCTAAGGCGTCAGGTAAGTATGATTTAGATGCTATCGCTTCGCTTGCCGCCAAGGTTGATTCTTTGACCCATAAAATCAATTCTTTGAATGTTAATTTTGTCACCGTTAATGCTATCTCATGTGAGATTTGTGGCAATGCATGACATAATGCAGAGGATTGTCAGTTAGGAGTTTCTACACAGGGGGAGTGCAATTCTGAACAAGTTAAGGCAATTGGGAACTATAATGGAAGACCTCCGAATGACCCATACTCGAGTACTTACAACCCTGGTTGGAGGAACAATCCCAATCTTTCTTGGAAGAGTGATCAAAATCAAAGTCAAGCACCCCAGAACAACAATCGACAAACCTCTAATTTTTAATCAAGATAGTATAACCAACCTCCAGCACCCCATAAGTCTAACTTAGAGGTCATGATGGAGAACTTCATTGCCTCGTAGGCAAAACAGAATGAAAAATTCCTACAGCAATTAGAGAAGCAAGATGACAATTTTAGGCAGGAATTCAGATATGTAAATGAGTCTATTAAGAATATCAATTCCAAGATGGAGTCTATGAAGACTCATCAGAGGATGTTGGAAACTCAGATAGCTCAGCAGGCTAGCTCTTCAAGCAGGCCTACAGGCAGATTACCAGGAAAACCAGAGGTGAACCCACGTGAGTATTGCAATGCTATTACCACACGCAGTGGGAAACAGTTGGAAGAACCTAGAGCACCAGATGTTACACAAGATTCAGAGGAGCAAAATGTTGAATCTACAGAGGAAGAGGGAAAAGAAGGAGAAACAACCTTGCAACAAAGGGAGCCGAAGTCAGTTTATGTACCACCACCTCCCTACAAACCACCGATACCTTTCCCTCAAAGATTGGCAAAGGTAAAAATTGACAAGCAGTTTGGAAAATTTTTAGAGATACTTAAAAAGCTTTACATCAATATATCTTTCACTGATACTTTGTCACAGATGCCTTCTTATGCCAAGTTTTTGAAAGAGATTTTGTCCAACAAGAGAAAGTTAGAGGAGCATGGAACTGTCGCACTTACAGAGGAGTGCAGTGCTATAATCCAGAACAAGCTGCCACCTAAGCTTAAGGACCCAGGGAGTTTTTCTATTCCTTGTTTAATTGGTAATATGTCTATTGACCGTGCTCTGTGTAATTTAGGGGCTAGTGTCAGCTTAATGCCACACCCTGTTTGTAAAAATCTAGACATTTGATGCTGGCAGCCCACTTCTGTTTCACTTTAGTTAGCCGACCGCTATGTACGACATCTAGTAGGTATTTTAGAGGATGTGCCCATTAAGGTCGGTAAGTTTTTTATTCCTGTTGATTTTGTTGTCCTCGAGATGGAGGAAGACTCTAGGCTTCCCATAATCTTAGGTCACCCCTTTTTGGCGACTGCTGGTGCAAATATTGATGTCAAAAATGGGAAGCTAACTTTTAAGATAGGTGAGGATTCTGTAGATTTTGATCTGACAGAAAATCTAAATAAGCCTTTTTTTGCAGGATCTTGTTGTAGTGTAGAAGTCTTGGAAGACACTTCACCAATGACTGTAGATTCTGTAGCTAATGATTTTTAGTAAGAATCAGTACTTAGCCATTGGTCCCTGTGGATCGATATTTTTATTACTTCGACGTATCCGTACACTTGCGGATCACATCAAGTTTTTGGCGTCGTTGCCGGGGACCAATTTCGCTAATATTGATTCAGTCTAAGAATTGATAGACTAGGCTTTTGTTTTCTTTATAATTCTCTTCTTTTCTGCATTTAGTGAATACTTTCTATTTTCTTTATAACCTTTGGTTGATTTTTTATGCCCAGGTGTTCTAGAAAACTATTTGAAGAAGATCCGAAACCAGAACGAACTTTTCGCTTGCGCAGGAAACAATTAGCAAAGAAGACCGAAGAATCCAAGATGGGTGACACAAACCCACAACCGAGAACTCTTAAGGAATATGCAAATCCAAACTATCAAGGAGTTCGCTCTAGTATTGTTCGCCCCAACATTGCGGCGAATAACTTCGAAATCAAGCCTTCTCTGCTATCCATGGTTCAGCAGAACCAATTTGGAGGACTACCTTCTGAGGACCCTAATATGCACCTTTCAATATTTCCTAAATACTACGATACTTTGAAAATGAATGGCGTTTCTAGTGATGCTTTGAGACTAAGATTATTTCCCTTTTCTCTCAGGGATAGAGCTCGTGCATGGCTACATTCAAAACCGCCAGGTTCCATAACAACTTGGGAGGAGCTCTCTAATGCCTTTTTAGCAAAATACTTTCCTCTGAGTAAGACTGCTCATCTAAGGAACCAGATCACGAATTTTGTTCAGAGGGAAGGAGAATCATTATACGAAGCATGAGACTGATTTAAAGAGCTTCAGAGGATGTGTCCGCATCATGGCCTTGAGAAGTGGGTATTAGTCCATACCTTCTATAATGCTCTCAATTATAACACTTGTATGACAGTTGATGCTGCCGCTGGTGGAGCAATCATGAATAAGACCATGGATGAGGCGATTGATCTATTTGAGGAGATGGCTTTGAACTATTGTCAATGGGTAAGTGAGAGAGGACCATCTGCTAAGGCGTCAGGTAAGTATGATTTAGATGCTATCGCTTCGCTTGCCGCCAAGGTTGATTCTTTGACCCATAAAATCAATTCTTTGAATGTTAATTTTGTCACCGTTAATGCTATCTCATGTGAGATTTGTGGCAATGCAGGACATAATGAAAAGGATTGTCAGTTAGGAGTTTCTACACAGGGGGAGTGCAATTCTGAACAAGTTAAGGCAATTGGGAACTATAATGGATGACCTCAGAATGACCCATACTCGAGTACTTACAACCCTGGTTGGAGGAACCATCCCAATCTTTCTTGGAAGAGTGATCAAAATCAAAGTCAAGCACCTCAGAACAACAATCGATAACCCTCTAATTTTCAATCAAGATAGTATAACCAACCTCTAGCACCCCATAAGTCTAACTTAGAGGTCATGATGGAGAACTTCATTGCCTCATAGGCAAAACAGAATGAAAAATTCCTACAGCAATTAGAGAAGCAAGATGACAATTTTAGGCAGGAATTCAGATATGTAAATGAGTCTATTAAGAATATCAATTCCAAGATGGAGTCTATGAAGACTCATCAGAGGATGTTGGAAACTCAGATAGCTCAGCAGGCTAGCTCTTCAAGCAGGCCTACAGGCAGATTACCAGGAAAACCAGAGGTGAACCCACGTGAGTATTGCAATGCTATTACCACACGCAGTGGGAAACAGTTGGAAGAACCTAGAGCACCAGATGTTACACAAGATTCAGAGGAGCAAAATGTTGAATCTACAGAGGAAGAGGGAAAAGAAGGAGAAACAACCTTGCAAGAAAGGGAGCCGAAGCCAGTTTATGTACCACCACCTCCCTACAAAACCACCGATACCTTTCCCTCAAAGATTGGCAAAGGCAAAAATTAACAAACAGTTTGGAAAATTTTTAGAGATACTTAAAAAGCTTTACATCAATATACCTTTCACTGATGCTTTGTCACAGATGCCTTCTTATGCCAAGTTTTTGAAAGAGATTTTGTCCAACAAGAGAAAGTTAGAGGAGCATGGAACGATCGCACTTACAGAGGAGTGCAGTGCTATAATCCAGAACAAGCTGCCACCTAAGCTTAAGGACCCAGGGAGTTTTTCTATTCCTTGTTTAATTGGTAATATGTCTATTGACCGTGCTCTGTGTGATTTAGGGGCTAGTGTCAGCTTAATGCCACACCCTGTTTGTAAAAAGCTGGACATTGGAGATTTGAAGCCCACTTCTGTTTCACTTCAGTTAGCCAACCGCTCTGTACGACATCTAGTAGGTATTTTAGAGGATGTGCCCATTAAGGTCAGTAAGTTTTTTATTCCTGTTGATTTTGTTGTCCTCGAGATGGAGGAAGACTCTAGGCTTCCCATAATCTTAGGTCACCCCTTTTTGGCGACTGCTGGTGCAAATATTGATGTCAAAAATGGGAAGCTAACTTTTAAGATAGGTGAGGATTCTGTAGATTTTGATCTGACAGAAAATCTAAAGAAGCCATCTTTTGCAGGATCTTGTTGTAGTGTAGAAGTCTTGGAAGACACTTCACCGATGACTATTAATTCCAAGATAGAGAAAGATCCGCTTGAAGTATGCTTTATTAAAGGTGATGATAGTGATGGAGGAAAGAGGTATGAATTAAAACTCTCCCAAGTAACCTCATGTATGAATTTCTTGGAGAGAACTCTACTTTTCCTGTATTTATTAATGCAAATCTTGAGGCATCTCAAACTACAAAGAACTCATCTTATAATGGATCTTGCTGTGATATTAGTACTATGAATGATATTTTGACTGATGTGCATAAATTATTTGCTGAACATTCTGACTCTGAAAGTTATACTTTTGTGGATTATATTGTGAATTCTAATGATAAAGGATGTCAGCTTAATGAGGAGGAGACTAATTTACTTTCGAAGAAGCAGAAAATTCAGAGGAAGAGATGAAAAAGAAAGGAATGGTTGAAATTGTTTGACGAAGATAAGGGAACAAAGAAATTTTTTTGCTAAAGTGAAACACTATTTTAGGGATAAACCTTGTATATTCAGAGATCAAAGAACAAAATAAGGAAAGCATACAGATACGATTCAAGGAGTCGTTACTTAATCAGGGTTGATTTTGGTCGAGCTAGTGATAAAATTAGCGCTTCTTGGGAGGCAACCCAAGCACTATCTCTCTTTTTCATTCTCAGTTTTTATTTTTGTGTTATTTTACTTTTTGGTAGATAGGTTAGTTATTTGCTTTTGGAAGTTATGCTATGAATCTTATATGATGCTTTTAGAATAGTTTTCTCTTTTTACGGCAGTGCCGTAAACAATTCCACTGTCGTAATTCCTGTTCTGAACGCGACACCCAGGTCAACTTCAACACCTGATTTTTGCGGAGAGGATTGCGGGCGATCTAGAACAATAAATTGGATACCGTAAGAAGCAAAAGAGAGCTTTTCACGAGTGGATGACGGAGAGACCAAAGGCCCTAAATTGCGTTCACTGTCGAGGGAGAAATCGCGATCCACGCTGCCCCTTAGGGTTTCGCCGCCACGCTCGATCCAGATGTTCTCCGGCCGTAATTTTTATATTGAAGCTTCGTCTGAAGGAGGAGACAACGTGTCAGAAGTCATCTAGTCATTGGAAATCAAGTGAATTACTCCCCCATGTCCCAAAAGTAGTTTAAGCCATCATCATGAAGGAATTACAATAGATCATGGTTTCAGATTATCGAAAATCCAAGTAAAAGAGAAGTTTAGAAAATACAGCACGGCTGTGAAGTATTTCACAGCCGTAATTTGCAAGAACCGTCGATGAACAGTGCCGGCGACTCCTTTTTCTTTGATTTCTCTTCCAATCGATCATCAATAATATAAAACCATATATCATGGTCAAAAATATCATGCATCAGAAAATACATATAATCTGAGTACGATCCAAAAATTCATTTAGACATTCACATGACATCATATCATAAATCAAAGAGTCAAGACAAATATAATAACCATGAAATAAAATATCCTCCCCTACGTAAAGAATACATCGTCCTCGATGCAATTAACAAGGAATAAGAGCGTAGGAGAAGGGATACTCACAATACGCCACTCGTTCGTAGTATCGCCCGAACAATCCTCCTCAGAGCTGTCCTCCTCTTGGTACACGCATCACAAAGCTCCTACACAAAATATAAATAATGATCACCCGTGGGCACTCGTTTAAATACCTGATCCAAGTTTGGGTCGGGTTCGGGTGCTGGGTCGGGTTTGGATTTAGGATAAAATTTTGGGTACCCGATCCGTTGCCAGTCTAGTAGGGCACTTGTGCTTCGAAGGTTCATATTCATAATTATGACGATACCCTTGAAGGTGTCCGAGAGTCACAACTTAATCATGCTGGCTCTCGGACATGCATGTCGATAGTTTTGAAGGTGTCAAAGCATCATCTTCTTGTGGTTATGTGTAAGGCTATGCCAATGCCTTAATAGCCATCTTTGTATCATGAGGAGTGCAAATTGAGGGTTATACTTTTGTGGGTATTGAGTGTTGGGTGACTCACCTACACTTAGGCGCAAGTGTATGGGATGTAACATTGTAAGCAAGATTGTGGAGGTGTGGTTTCACTAAACAGCTCATTCGTGTGAGTTGAGGTTTTGTCGAGCGTCCTGGGAGCTTCTACATTTGGATAACAAAGGGTCTGGGCGAGCACTGGGAGTGTTAAACCCATCTCCGATTCCTATCTCGAAACTGCCAGAGTTGAGAAAATCCATTCTAAACCCAATCCTGTAGTAGAATCCGAGTGACACGAGCATGAGTGGCTGATGCACATTGGGCGATCGGTGTGAGCATGAGTGGGGCGGCGACCAGTGTGAGTGCGAGCAAAGCAACAATAGTGTAGGGGGGAGTAGAGGGAGGGTGTGAGGAGGAGAGGGAGAGAAGGGAAAAATGCACAAGGTGGAGAGGGAGAGAAGGGAGATGGAAGTTGGAAGGGGAGAGAAAAGAAGGGAGAGGTGAGAGAGAGGGGAAGGAATAAGTTAGGATTAGGGTTAGAATTTTATTATTTTAATTTAAGGGTATGCTTATATATTTTTTTAGGCGGGGCAAGTTTGGGGTTGGGTTTTGGGGTGGGGGTAGTGAAAATTCCATACCTAATCTTGACCCAACTTATATAAGTCGGGTTGTACCCGAACCCAACCCGAGCCTCGGTCAACTCAAGTTTTCTTCAATCAAATCAGGGGTCAAGTTAGGTCAAATCATCTCTACTCTCAACTTAAGATTCTAACTAGTTGAATAGCGCATTAGGTATTGGACTTAGAAAGAAATTATACTGTAGATTAATTATCTAGATAAAAGAAAAAAAAAATGCCCCTAGCATTAGGTGTTTTAGGAAGGCTATGTAAAAATACTATTTATAAATAAAATATTATATACATGCTATGAAACTATTACATATATTAATTAATTATATTATTTTTTAAAAAGAATTAATTTGTAATTATTTTTTTAAAATATGACTATTTAATTTATATAATTATTATATATTTTCTTAATTAAAAATATATTATTTTATGATGAAATTTACTTAAATTAATATTTTAAATTTTGGTATTTTTATTGATAATAATTTTTATTTTTATTTATGAATGTAACTTTTAATTATTTCACTACTATTAGAAGATAATTATTTATTTTATTAAAATAGTATAAATTTTTATAATAAAAATAAGCTACCTTATTACGTTATTAAAATTTAAATATATAATTTTTGGGGCTCACATTTTTTTTAGACTACTTAACATTATATAATATTTTAAATTATATACTTAGTTTAACCATATTAAATTTATAGTCAATTAATTTAATTACTAAAGACCTTAGTTAGTAATAACATGGTATTGGAGGCGAACCCACACTCATTATTTTAATATGCCTATGTGTAAAAAAGTATAAAATTAAATTTTATATAAGTAATATTTTATTTATAGACTAGAATCTATTTATACTCTACGAACTACAGCCCAATTCGCAATGCTCAGTAAAATCAGCCCATCGGTTATAAAATATAACATAAACAATGAAATTACAAAAAAAAAACCTAATGCAAACTGCAAACCCTGAAATGATATTAAATTTTATTTACACTTAGCGTTATTTTCGTCTATTTAATGATTTAAAAAATCTGGACATGCTCAACTGAAGACAGGGTTAGCAAAAACTAACACGAGTTGTTAACCCGGTTGGATTCGATATAAAGTTAAGTGAGTTTGAATAAAATATAATCGTATTCAAATTATAAATAAATTAATTTTTTATGATCTAAAAATATTTAAATTACGTCAGATTATAAATGGAGTAATTTATTTAACATATTTATTTTATATATTTCATATAAAATACTATTTCATATGTTGATCTCCATCATTTAATTTCTAATCGACGGTGAGATCTAAGTTAACCTAATTGTCCCTTTCTAAAAGCTTTGTTTTTTTACTTTCAATTGTTCCACAGCCGCCCGAGCCTGAGTCGCAGCCTCTCAACGCCTCCTTCGTCCTCACCTAATCGCAGCCTACTGTTGTTCGCCATTTGCCGCCTGCTCCTCCATTTGCTCCGCCTGCCGCCACCTCCTCCTGCCGTCTGCTACTCGCAGCCTGCTGCCATTCGCCGCCTCCTCCTGCTATTCGTCCTCACCTAGTCGCAGCTTCTCTGCCATTTGCTCCCAGTTGTTCGCCGCCTACTGTTCCATAAGGTTAGGCCTCTAAACAGTTGATTCAAGCTTCACTCCTGCATCAAAATTTATAAGCTTCGTAGAAGGTCCAAGATATAACCCCAAGTTGATTCAAGCTTTTTGTGATCGATGTTACGGAATGATCTGTAGCTTTTGTAGTGTTCAATAGGGTTTTCGGCTTTGTTCAGATATGTCAAACGCTTTGTATTCGACGTGCATATGTTATTAACTAATTTGAATCTTACATCGAATTGTTCAAAATAGTTGTGATTTTGAACATTACAGCTTAGGTTTGTATCCTTTGATGTGAACGTTAGGTTAAGTGCAGACACACCTGAAATAATGAGCATAATATTTTTTTCTTTAGTGCAATGAACTTTGATGGAAAAAGATGATACTTATCTAAGTTCTTTGGGTCGTGTCGAGTTGGGTTTGCAAGTGACGTCATAAATATGTTATTTGGGTCATGTCAAATCACAATTAATACTTAACCCGTTTATTAAATGGGTTACTCAGTTGTGCTAGGTTTACCTGTGTGTCGTGTTTGGGTTCTACCTCTTGACCCAATTAATTAAACTGATTATGTTCAGGTTAGACTATTTGGGTCACGGGTTGTGTTCGGGTTAGACTATTGGCTATACTGCCGAATTCTAAATCATTGTTGCTGAGTTGACGTCGGTGGACTATGCCGCCTGTCTTTTTTGTACTTTTGGTTAGCTCTTTCCTTTGTTTCAGGCTTTGAGTTCCCTTTGTTTCTGTTTGCATGTGCCCTTTGCATCTGCCCTCTATGGTTCGATGGCAATAGCGATAATAGATTATCTCAAAAGAGAACAAGCTATAAATTATCTCGATTTTCTTTTTTGACGATATGAAATTATCTTTCTGTTCCGTAAAAAAATGTGCTATAAATGCATGTAGTTAGATGCAGTTGTGGTTGAGGAACAATCCAAGTATATGTATTGTAGCATCTAATCCACTTAACTGAGAGGAGCAATCACAATGTGCTTCCTTTCCTTATAAGGTTGTAGTAGCCATGGATCAAGCAAGTCTTCGATCTTTTTCTCATCACCTACTCCGTTTGCCCAACTTATGTTTGATAATTTCCTCCAAAACTACCAATTCTATGTAGAACTTAGATTAGAAAAGATACAAGCAATAACTTATCCTGCCAGATTCGAATTATTCTCAAGCTTTAGGTCGGTAATGTTTTCTCTCAACTAGAGACGTCATGCGTAGCCTGCCCAACGTTTCATTTTATTCATTTCTTTGTTTCCTTCCCCGTCTCTGTGTGGTCCTGCAATGCCTAACCGATGCTGCTCTATCATCATTTCGGCTCTCTCTATGTGGGTTATATGAAAGGTTCTTCTCAAGATCCGCTCCATTTAATATCATAATTAAAATTTTATTTTCTTTAAGAATTAGGTATAATCAATCGGCAGGAGAATCGTATTACATTATACTTGTGGTTGTTGAGTGCACAATGCTGCAATCTAGAGAAAACACGGGTGAATTGTATGAAACTGTAAGAGAAAGATGTTGTTTTTCGACTGAATGGTGACCTATCATATTGTTACCATTGACTTGGAGTAACATGAACTTTATCCTATATGCATAAACTTGTCTTCTCTTTATCTAATGTTTAATTTGCATGCACATTTCCATTGCTGAGGCTGAAAGTGCTATATCAAGTTTCTTATTTATTAGACATCAAGTTTGAGCCTTCATAAAGGGTTGTCTAACTGATGTCAGATGCTTGGTCAGTTAATTATGTGATGGTTTTAGCAGCCTGTGAGTATTGCTAATATTTAGAAATTAGAAATAATTTGAAGATATCCAATTTTTTAATGCTAGCTTGTGTTTTACTTTTTTACTGGTAATAATCTAATTTGTACACACAGATTCAAATACCCAGTTGCACCACAAGCATGTCGCCCAACAATTTTGCAAGATACTTTGATTGTCTGTCAATATTCACATCAAATTACTCTGCAAACATGATGAAGCTTCCTTTTCTCTGATTCAGGTATGAGCGTGGTGGTCTAGATTTAAGATGGCACTGCGAGGTGTATGGCAACTTCAAAAACTGATAGTGAGCTACTGTGACTGGGGAGGAAGTAGTAGGGGAATCAGGTGTGAATCTCATGTTGCTTGATAGTATATACTTTTGAATTCTGAAAGATTGTTTTTTGAAATGTAATTATGATTTTGGCTGATTCAGATAGTGAAGTAATGATGTGGTTCTATTTGTTATACAATAAGTGGTTACACTCAGAATATGTATCCATTTTCATTCGTTTCGATTTGTAACTATCCTATCAAGGTATCAATTGCATGCAGCTCAATTATAGTGCACCATAAGGTATCAATTGCAATATTGCATGCAGCTCAATTATGTTGCACCATAATATATGTGCACCTATGTTATTTTGTGTCATGTAAATATATTTTTTGTCCCCACTCATAGTTCAATCTCTTTCAATAAATGAGATCATTATAAATTAACTTTGTACTCGTTTAGAGGATATTTAGATTTCATACTTGGGATGCTTACTCAGCTGGGAATGTTGTTTATGAAACTGGTTGGATATGATTGAAAATGAATTTCATCATCACATTGGACATTGCATTGTCTAATTTCTCTCGCTCATTTTGCTGGTGTAAAGTTTCATCAGTTTGGTATTTGTTAGTTCTAGGTTCTGTCATTACACATCTTTCTTTAATTAGACACCCTAATGGCAGGGCCTTCATGGAAACTCATCTGCCAGCCTTCAAGGAAAAGAATCCTCAGCTAGAGTTAGTTACAGAGGATATCCGAGGCCAGCATCCTCACTTGAAGGCCTTCTACAGTAAGCAAAAAAATGTTTACAGCACAATTTTCACACTCAAATGAATATGATCTGTAAAATCATTTGAATTTCCTCGTGTTAGTGTTGCTGTTTTGTGTACCACCTATTTGATTGCTGTAAAATTTATGTCTTAGTAGGAAAAGCATAGACTGGTCGATTCTTGTGATAATTGTCAATTGTCATATTGTACCAGTGGCAACATTTCATACCGTGCTTAGCTGTTTGTTATTTACTTGTTTTTTTTATCAAAATGAAATTATCAGTAAAAGCTTAAACTACACTTGCAGCACAAAATAACCATCAAATGATCATGCCACTCCACAAACCACAGACATGTCCTATTACAATTTAAAGCATAATTAGCAGTCAAGATAGCCACCATATCTGATTAACTATACACATGATCACAGATGAAACTATTATTAGAGATTATAGACTTATATCATACAATATTATCCAGTTCTCAGGGAGTGTCATTAGCAGTAGCATCACAGATCAATTGGAAACTTGTAAACAATCTAATGCCATTTCAAAACCTCCTTAAAATTGTATCCTCACCAAGCATAGCAGGTTTTGCGAGAAAAAAAAAACAGTATCCTACAACTATAGCGGCGCCAGTGTCATTGCTGCAAATAAAACCAGCAGCTGCTCAGTCTCTATCCACAAGAAAAATCCGGTAGAAGTTCTCCTTACCTACTCGAGTTAGGAGTAGATGAGTAGAACCCCTAAGCCTGGATTATTCCGTGCTTTCACACACTGGAGCAAGGTCTTCAGAGGCGCTCTTATACTCTTATAGAATGGAACTTCTAGAGAACCTCTTGCCAAAATGCCACATACAATTCCTAGCATGCCAGGTATGGAAAGGATATTGACGATCATAACTCCAGTAACACTAGAGCCATTATCCTGACCAAATTGAAAGCTGAAATGTGATGTATCCTCGAGAAGATCTGAAATACCTAACTCAAATTGACATGGAAAAAAAAATATGATTAGGAGAATTCCTAGTTTTACATCAAGAGCACCCATACTCATACTAGGCAATCTATGAGTAGTAGGTAGCCTACCATGGATAAGTTTGCATAAAACGAAACCATTTAGTTTGAGGGATACATACGAGTGCAAATTGCCGGACCACCTGTAAAGTTCTTATCTTCCTAGTTTGTGGGCTGTAGATATTTAATAATATCAATTTGTTGCCCTTACTAAAGTGAGCAGTAGCTGTTGAGAAAATCCCGTCCGTCCCCACAGCTCAAAACTCTCAACCAAACTAAGATCAAGAGTCGGAAGTAATTCAAGGAATGGGCTTCTAGTTAAGGATAAACTCTTTATTTTGATTATATGCCATTGGCGCATCAACTATTTTATTTTTGTCTCAAGTAACTATATTTTGTTCCTATGTAGAAAATCACAACGAGCGGGTGGTCTGCGTGAAAAATTTGACGCCAGAGGAGATTTTACTTCATGCCACTAGGCTACGGAATGCACTGGGGAGGAAGGTCGTGAAGCTGCGAACAAGACATGTTACAAAAAATCCTAGTGTTCAAGGAACATGGACAACTGCTCTCAAATTTTAGATGGGCATGAATTCATCTAACCTTTTGCATGCGCTTACCTATGCTGTGTTGATCTTTGCCATAATTCATCTAACCTTTTGCATGCGCTTACCTGTGGACTCGATCCTCTACATGTTTGTGGTCCTGGAGTGTGTTTCCCGACTGCCTGGGATGATTTTAGTACTATGATTGGAGTACTGTTGAAGAATTTCCTTAAATAATATGTTCTCATGTAACACTGCTTTTTATGATGATTTATCAGTTGTTTAATGGTGTCAATCCGAAGTATATTGTATTACTCGTATCTATGATGCCATTTCATTTTATCAGTAGATGTTGAAACCTACTAATGCCATCAGTTTGTCTGAAGGCGAGCACTGGTAATTTAGCGATATTTTAAAAAAATGATGATTCTCACAAAGGTATCATGCTATTGAATCTTCAAAAGTCGACATCCATCGGTACAAGGTTTTTTTATTTTATATACATGCCTGTAATGTTTATAATTTTAATTATTTTTTTGAAATAAACATATTTTAATATTGAATTAAATGGCCTATTTACTGTTCAGTTAGCAAGATTGTGTAATGAAGATTGCATAATTTGGATACAATACAATGGATAGTTCTGAATCCCGGCTGGTACAGAATCTTACTCCTGTAATGCCCATTCAGGATGGTACAGAATCATCTTATTACTTCATTTTGAGTTTATTTCAAGTATTATGGAACCGAATAGCTCAATGAACTAGTTGAAACAGACCATACTGAGACCTTACACCATCGAGCATAATTGTCCCTGATATATGCGTGATTTATAATTTGATTTTAATTCATTCTAACATGAAACATGAGCTGAGAAGCTTCCATGGAACTCTAATTGATAATCTTACAATTCCTGGATTTCATACAAGATAATTTATTTTGCCTTTTAACCTAAATATTAGAAAATATTATTAAGCAATTTTTAATATCCCTCTAAATAAAGAAAAATAAGGTATTTTTCTCTGAATAAGTTTTATATCAAAAATTATTTTTATATTATAAACTTATTCCATGGAAGCAGGGATGACAAAATAACCCTAACCTGATCCGACCTGACCCGAAGTCAATGGGAAAAACCCAAGTTGACTCGTGTTGGGGTCGGGTTCGAGTAAAACCCGAATTTTAAAAGGTGGGGTGGGGATGGGTCAGGGGTATGAAAAATCCGCTCCGAACTCGACCCTGAACTTGACCCAAATTTTTAATTTATTAAAATACTTTTTACATATAATATAAGTTAAATCTCCACCGAACGTCACAACGCCTCTGCCTCGCTAATAGACTAATAAGCTAATAGGCAATAGTTAGTATATATATAATATATATAATATAATATATTTAATATATATAACTTCAAATCTAAAATATGTTAATCAATATCACATATAAAATAAAATACACTATTTATATATAATATTGATTAAGTATTTCATGCATTTACTAATCTAAAATATCCTAATATTAATATCATTAAATAGCTTACAAGATGTATAAAATTTCTAAAAAATAAAAAAAAAAAAAAAAATTAGGCCAAAAACGAGGGACCCCATTTTTTGGCAAGTTAACTTTAAAAAATTTTCCTTGCCTCGATAATAGTTAGTATAATATATTATTATATAATATAATTTTAAATCTTCAAAACTATTACTTAATGTTGTATCTGCCTCCGTGCCTCGATAATAGCTATATTATGTTGGGAAAATTAAAAATATATTTAATATTAGCATTTAATGCTAACGTTATTTCTTGCCTTAAAGAAAAAGGCATAATATCTCATGCGAGAGTATGAGATGGTTTGGAGGTTCCTCTTCCTCTTTTCTTCTTCTTTCTTCCTTTTTCTTCTGTTTATTTTATTTCTTGGTTTCTTCTTGGATTTTGCTGCTCATTGCTGAAAAGGCGTCTGATCAACCTCTCCATGGTTGTGGCCGCAGAAGAGGAGTACCGGTTGTATCCTGGGTATTCAGTCCGAATTTTCACTTAAGGATAGTGTATCGCGCCTCCGCGTTTTATCATTCTAACTTTTTTTTAATTATCTTTTATAAATTTATTGTCTTATAATTCATGTTTATATTTTCTGTTTAAATAAAAAGGTCTAGATAAAAATTTTGGACCAGCAATCTTAGTTAAAAAATCCGTATGCTAATTTACTATTTATTATTAGGTAGAAATTTGCATGCTAGTTTACTTTATTAAACTAGCAAATCTTTTTGACGAGAGGTACAAATTGCTGGGATCAAAATTAAATTTAGAATTTGTTAATTCAAATTAAGAATTTTTATTATTTTTACATATTCCGTAACCTAATCCATATTAGGGATTTAATTATTTCCTAGACCTGTTATAGTTTTTCCGTTTTATAATTGATATTAGGAAAATTTTAATTGGGTTTAAAATCTTTCCCTAACTTGCTGGTTTGTAATCTCATCTTTTACAATAATTTATTGTTGTTTCTAAATTAAGCCTTCCACGTCGCTTTTGTATAAAATTTTATAAGTACGTTTCTGATCCAGTCACATTTCCTTATTTTCTTATCCTATCGCATTTCTGTGTACTAGTAATTTTAATTTGATTTGGTTAGATTGTTGTTACCAAATTCTGTTATTATTATCTCCATTGTCTTTCAGTATATATATATATATATATATATAATTAGTAATATAGTGTTTACTGTTTATAAATAATTAAAAATAATAAGCTTGGGCTGCACGTATCTCACATTAATTTTTAAATCTGTAACCTGTTATCCTGTTCAATCAAATTATTCTTCTGGTTTTGTTAGACTTCAACACAGAATTAAAAATTAAATATACATATACATATAATAGAATTGATATTTATGTTTACTGCTTTGCCAGTTAAATTGCATGTGTAATTACTTTCTATTTATGATTTACTGTTGTAAGACAGACATGTTAAATCTTTTGTGCATTGCAATAGGATAAATTAATTCCTTATTTGAAGAAGTATTTCTCTGCAAGTAATTGTTATAATACAAAATTTTACTACAGAAGAACTAAAAAAAAGCAAGGGAAAGTTGCCAAAGCAATTAGCAGCGGCTTCTAAAAAATCCATAACCCTTGTCAAGATCTTGTGCGGAAAAGAGAATCTCAATTTAATGAGATTTGCCACAATTAGTGGCTATGAGAAAACATTAATAAGGTCAATTGATTTTGAATTAGTGACATTTTAATTAAATTTGTGTTGAGACAGTGAGACATCATTAGAGTTCTCTTTAATACTTTGACATTTTATATAAATAGGAAATTTTAAAACAGTGAGTTTTGAGCCTGTTTGAAACTATAAGTTCTTGGTTATGAGCATTAATGAATCATTGAGGATGTGCTTTTAAATACTTTAAACTGTTTAATAAATACATTTTTATGCATTAATCTTCTACTCTTAAGTAGATTTCAATATAATTGTTGTTTATTTTTCTTGATGAATATGATTATCTAATATTTATTTATTGCTTTATTTGATTATTTTGCAAATAGAATTACATGAATATAATGTAGTTTATTTTTGCTTATATTCATGTTGAAAATGTTGATAATATTTTGAACATATTGGATAAATGAGCACAATATATAATTTAAATATTTGTATAATATTTATGATCATTGTTCAAATTATGGTTTACATTTGACTTTCATAAAACTAATGCTCATGTTCATAATTATAATGTGCATAATGAATCTTATATGCATAATATGTAATTTAATTTAAATTTCAATATCTCAAAATTTTTAAATTCACTTTCAAATGGTAATGTATTTTATAGATTAGGTTAATGATCCTAAATGTGGGGGTTTGCCTAGTTTATAGTAAAACTTATAATTGTATCAAATTTGATCATCTGATTTAATTAATTTAGCTTAGGTCAAATAAGAACGAACATAACGTGTAATCTAAATATTTATAGTCATTATGCAAAATATAATCATAATATAAAACATAATGGTCATAATATACATTTTGGAAATACACTTAATGTACATATAAAAATGATTTACATGTAAAATATCTTTTAAAATAAGATACATCTTTATAATGATGTTTTTGATGATCATATTGATTATGAAGAAAAAAAAACTTGATATGCATAAATTATAAATAAATAATATTTATAACAACGGGTATAAAGAGAATTTTTTATGTAAATAAAAATTTTAATTCTCTTAAAAATTAAAATGACTTAAAAAATTAATTTAAAGTCAGAAAAAAACCTTAAAATGGTTTTGCTTTATGATAACAGCAACCAAAAGCTTAATTAAATAATTAGGTCTAATTGCTGCTTTTAAAATCCTTTCTTTCTCTAAATTTAAAAATGAAATATTTGAAATGAAGAGTAAAGGATTCAATAACAAAAAATAAAATAAAATAAATAAAATTATAAAGCAACAATAGACTTATTAAAAAAAGAGAGTAGCCATATTAAAATTAGACATAAGTCTATATAATGGCTTGACTCATAAAAAGTTGTAGCTCTTTCTTTTATAAAGACTGAACACAACAAAGCTATTGGCTAGACCAAAGCTTGCCTAAGATTATAATCTTGGAAGTATCGATAATAATGAGATTAGTCTGAAAGTAGGCCTCTCGACGGTGGGAACCCAACCTCTGTGATAGGAGATCCCTTGAAGGAGGTTCAATGTGGTAATAACAAGCTGATTGATTGGTTGAGAAACACTTTGAAAAATAAAAATTATAAAACACTACGGTGTATAAAAATATTTATGTGATAGAGTTCATACTCTACACTCTCATTCTTGAGGATATATTTTGTGCTTCTTATTGTAGAGGTAAGGAAAACTTTTCGAAGTGGTTAATTACCATGAGATGAGCCTCTACACTCATCCCTTGTAGGGAATTTCCTATATGAGAGAGTCTGTATACAGCCGCGGCTGAGGACATGGACAATCCTCAGAAGCTCTCATGAAGATACAGGTGCACTGCCAAAAATGTGCAACCCCGCAATTGGACAAACCTTGTATTGTGTGTAGATTTGTTGAAGTCTAAGTCAAAGAGAAGTAGTTCAAGACTAGTTCGCTATCTTTCCTTCAGATGGAAACATTTTTACTAAGTAAAGGTTATGTCTTTAAGTGCACTTTACTGATCGCATGATATAAGCATGAGCAACAATTTAAATTTATTTAATCATCTTGTTAAGTTTAATTATATTCAGATTTTTTTAATTTTATGGGGGATTGTTGGGAAAATTAAAAAAATATTTAATGTTAGCATTTAATGCTAACGTTTATAATGTTAGCAGCTAACGTTATTCCTTGCCTTAAGAAAAACGCATAATTTCTCATGCGAGAGTATGAGATGGTTTGGATGTTCCTCTTCCCCTTTTCTTCTTCCTTCTTCTTTTTTCTTCTATTTATTTTATCTTCTTGGTTTCTTCTTGGATTTTGCTGCTCATCACTGAAAGGGCATCTGATCAACCTTTCCACGGTCGTGCCCACAGAAGAGGAGTACCGGTTGTATCCTGTGTATTCAGTCCGGATTTAACTCGCACGATAGCCCGGATTTTCACCTAAGGACTGCGTATCACACCTCCGGATTTTATCATTCTAACTTCTTTTTAATTATCTTTTATAAGTTTATTGTTTTATAATTTATGTTTATATTTTTTATTTAAATAAAAAGGTCTAGATAAAAATTTTAGATCATCATATTATATATTAATGCTAGCTGCTTCGTTTTCTCCGCCTCATCGCCTCGGCTCCTCGTGCTGTCGTCTCTCCTTCTCGCACCGCCTCGCCGCCTCACGTTGCCGCCGCCTCGCCTCTTCAAGCTGCCGCCTCTTTGCCTTGCATCGCCGCCTCACATTGCCGCCGCCTTGCCTCCTCAAGCCGCCGCCTCTCTGCCTTGCGTCACCGCCTCACTGCTTCGCATCCAACTTCTTGCTTTGTCGCCGTGGGGTCGGATTTGGGATAAAGAATTGAAACCCCATTGGGTTCGGGTGTACGCCCGCGGCCATCCCTGCATGGAAGAAACATGGAAAATGAGTTCTTTAATAGGTAAATTGACCCAACCAGATGTACACGAAGTCCCAGAATGATCTCAGCGGCTGCGCTGTACCCTCGAATTCCTCCGACTTCGATCGTTCCAAAGTGCACAACACTCTATTCCCTTTCCCACTCTCCTTCACGCATCTCGGTCCGAAGTCAAACCCTCCAGTCTAGCGCAAGCACCAGATCACTCTTCTGGCGACTCTGTTTTGAGAAGAACCACGCAGATGAACTGTTCGACGTAATGCCCACGCTTTCGTTACCTTCTTTTCAGCATCTTTGTGGTTTAACAAGCTCATCCAGCATCAAATCGTCTTTAATATTGTAGGAAATTTTGATTTTTTTTTTGGTGCCTCTCTATTCTCGGAAACAGAGATTTTCTGCGCTTCCTTTCGACATACCGTGGCATGATGGTGACATATGGTCAATATTTGCAGCATATTTCTTCATCTTGCACATACCTTTGAGCTTTGGCGGTCTCTCGGTCGTTGCAGAAATCCTTCATGAGCCTGACCTCGATCCGCTGATCATGGTGAGTCAGCTTCTCTTTATTGATAGAACAACTACAGAAATGTTGTAACTTGTAACACCTTGTCTGATACAATGCAGGTTGTGTCTCTCATTGCGTTGCAAACTGCAGAGTATGTAGGAGTTTCGGCATTGCTATATTATAATGCAAAGCCGCAATCTAGACTTTGCAGATTCTTCCATGGGAAGTCGCTTGTGGAAGGAAGAAGCTGGATCACAGCATCTGCTGCGGGGATTGGATCTTTGGTAGGGTTGATGCTTCTTACATCGATTGTTGCTGACTTGCTGGTTGGCCCCAAGGTTTGTTGAACTGTTACACTCTGAAACCTGCAAGTTCCTCTATTGATTTCACCGTAGAATTTTGCTTTGTTGCATCTGCTGCAAGTTCCTCTATTGATGTGCTTGTGAGTGTTGAATATTGATTACTATGGTTTCCTGCAGGATGTCAACAGTCCAATTTTGAAGCAGATACTTTCAGCAAGTTCATTGTCTACAACGGCATGCTTTTTTCTGTATTGCTTCATAGCTCCCCTTTTGGAGGAAACTGTGTATCGTGGATAGTGAAGCAAGAAACCAACGTTGCTCTTCTCTTTCAATCATCTGTTTTGGTTTTATCTGAATCTTCAATTCCCCAGTCCAACAATATGCACAGGTTCATACATACTCTCTACTTGGAAGCATGCACAATATGCACAGATTCATTCTGTGGTCTCCAACTTTTATTTTTCTTGCAAGATGATAGCCACACAGGCCCACCTGTTACTTTCCCCTTTAAATCTCTCCTTCAATGAGCTGCATGCTTCCAAGTTCCAATGTTGCTCTTCTCTTTCAATCATCTGGTATATAGTTACAAGAATAAATGATATAGGATCCTAAGCCTTAAAAAGGGAATATGAACTCTGTTAAGCATCAAAGGGAAAATGAACAGCATGTTTTGGTGGAGAGAATCCACATAGGGGAGAAGAAAAAATATAATAAATCTACATGCAAAAGCTATCAGATTCATTGTATTTGTTCTTCTCCTATATATGAATTCTCTCTATTGGATATGGACCCTTGTGTTAGGCCTTGAGGCTGGGTTTACCAAAACCCAGCACAAAGCCCAACCCAATGCCCAGCCGAGTTTTACTCTTAGGCAGATCGGGCGGTTCACGGCCCATATCCGAACCCATTTTCTCCGACAGACGTTCGGCGTGTGACTCATCGCGTGGCATGGATGCTGACAGGACGGCTTCGCAACGAGGGCAGCTGGTTGACGTGATGGGCACGTTGACTCAGGCGAGAGTGTTGGAACAAAAAAATAAATAGTCGTCCTCGTCGGGAGACACGAGCTTTTCGAAACGAAAATCTCTCGGTCTCTCTCTCTCGATTCTCCCCTCTCCGACAACTAATCTCATCGGCGCCGCCGTCGGCGGTTATTCTCTGAGCTTCCGGTGGTGTGGGCAGTTGGACGGAGGCCCCCAGAGAACCCCAACCTCTTCCTCGTCTTCTCTGACTCATTGTCGTCGCGGTGATCTTATTCGCCATCAACCTTGCCGGAATTCCCATTGCCAGACGGCCTTAGAAGGCGTGGCCGGCCACCATGTCGTCCACCTGAAGGAGCGGGCTGCCTGAGTGATCGCCGAGGTAACTTCATCTCCCTCGCCGTTGTTTCCTGTTTTCTCTCCGGTCGAGCTCGCGGCTCCCGGCAACTTCTCCGCCTTCGTCTCCGATGGTGGTTGTTAACTTGTTATTCACGTCTTTCTCTCCCGCTCCTCCGGCGAGCTCTCTCCCCTCTTCCCTCGGCTGCCGGCCCACCTACGTGTGGGAACTTCCGAAGTCATTCTCACCTGCGCGCGAGTCTCCTCCGTGTCTGCCGCCTGCGTGCGGCAACGTCCCTCACCGGCCCGACGTGCGGCAGAGAGGTGTCTTCAACAACATGCAGGGTTCCCTGGTGGACGGCGCCTCCCTCGTCTGCTCGGAAGTGACGCCGGCCTTCTCCGAGCTCGGTTGCAGTGTGGGAGAGAAGCTGGGGGTCGCCACCATCGTCAGCGCGGTCGAGAGTCACCTCGACGTCCCTCCTTCGTCAACGTCCAACTCTCCTTTTCTAGTGCTCGCGGGTGTGCGAGCAGCGCCGTCTCCTTCCAGTCGCGGGAGCACGACTCCTCCCCATCCCCGAACTCACCTTCGTGTGAGGGACAGACGGCCGGCTCTTTGGCCGGCAGGTGGACGCACGTGAGGCGTGCACAGACGGCCCGGCCGTTCGTTGTCGACACGTATGTGCGTTCGACTACGTGTGGAGGGTTCTCGGTCAGATGTTCCTTCTCGCCTGCATGCGAGTGAAGGTACCGGCCAAATCCTCCCCGTCATCGGCGTGCGACGCCGAGTAGACCTCCCTCGTCACCGGCGTGCGACGCTGAGTGGACGATTGTTAGGATCGCTGGGCGCCGGCTTGATCCACGAAAGAGTGGGCGAATCTGACTCCCCGGAGTGGGATGTCCGGTTACTCCCCTCGGCTCTCTCTGGAGCATGAACGTGCTCGGAAACTACTGTGGACCCTGTCTGACGCAGTCGGTTACAGGTGTCTCCCTTTTGGGTTCGGGTGAACCTGGTCCGACTCAACGACACCGATCATCGGTGAATCATCTACATCGATCTAAGTCGTGTTGGAACGACAGCGATCTTCCGTAGAGTCTATAGTCGAGTTGGGGGTCGGTTTGAGGAATTGACTCCATTGGTCACACCCAGTCCAGCCGTTCCGACCATTATGAACCCTGTGTGGGTGGATTCAGGCTCGAGTCAAGCATTGACTTTGGGTAAAATATTCAAAAAAATATTACCCTAATTTTGGACGTGACACTAAGCATCTATCTTTTTTTTTCCCTTGCCTTTCTGGTAGATAATACTCTTTAGTTAAATTTATAACCCTCCAACATAATCTCATTTGTTAATTTCCCTTTTATTAGCTTCATCATCAAATATGAAGTTATTGTAACTGAGACTTAAGATCACATGCCAAATGGTTCTACAGTTCAAATGTAAACTTCTAAAGAGACATTAGGAGAGAGAGAAAAAAAAAACTTAATAGATTGTAAAGACTTTGCTGTAACGATCCTAAATCAATTTTTAGGTACTGGTACCAATACCGAACTCCCGAATAAAATTTTGGTACCGGTACCGAAATACAGAAGTACCAAAATACCGAAGTACCAAAAAATTCGATATGGTATTTCGGTACCGATACCGTTTGCTCACCCCTACTGTTGTCTTTTACTTAGCGATTGTGCAGCACCATCATCATCAACATCGTCCGTTACACATTCTCACGTACGAGTGGCAGCAAAGATTTCAAATCCCCAAATCCTTCCCCCGGAAGTAAGAGAGAGAGAGATAAGAGGAGAGTTGTATTTAAGAAAGTGGTAGAGGAAGTTGGAATCAGAGAGATATATTCTTGAGAGGAAGAGAAAGCAGAGATCAGGATGGGCAACTTTGAGGCGCAGGTGAAGGACCGGGCTATAGAGCCGAAGCACATAGTCAAGAAACAGATGAAGTCGTTGGCAGATTAATTAATGTGGATGACACATATATTAATTAATAATTATACATGACTATCGTAAATATTTTAGTCATACTTAAATGATCAATTAAGAAATAATATTTATAGCTTAATTATCTTAAATTTGTATGGAATATTATTATATGTAGAGACTTAGGTTTTATTTCTATTTTTGTGATGGGTTAGAAATAGAAATAATATTTAAAATGTCGTGGTCCCTGTAGGCGCATGTTTCCTTAATTAATTAATAAGGAGTTTTCTCTCCTTCTCATATATATATATATATATATATATATATATATATATATATATATATATATATATATATATATATATATATATATATATATATATATATATATACTCCCACCAAGACTCGTGATGATGATTATCATTCTAAGTCTGGGGAACACAAAGCCTGTGGAAGACCACGTCAGGTTTCTCTTCTCAATCTCATAATTTTGTTATGGAATCTTCAGGTACGCTTCCGTGACGTTATTTTCTCATTGCATTAACATAAATTATGTTGTTATGATTTAATCATAATCTTTAGTCGATCCTACTAGTGGTATCAGAGGCAAGTTTATGTTATTCATTGAAATTATTAGAATATTTTTCATGATGTATTTGATTTCACATTGATGAAACATTTCTTTGATCTATAGTAAAATCAAAATCGAATCATATTTTGTTTTGATTTTGTGATTTGGATTTCATACGTCTTTGCCAACGTCATGTTTTCTTTCTGTTTGCGCTATATGGTTATCGGTTGCACAATGTGGTCCAAGCCGCCATTTTTCATTGTCTGTTGCTCGAGTGTCACCGTGTCTCTGGCCAGTGGCGGAGCCACATGGAGCCGAGTGTGGGCAAATGCTTGCCCCCACTCAGTTCTTTTAAAATGCATAAGTTTGTATACATATTTATAATATTGGATGTATATAAATCTTAATTTGCCCCCACTAAATTTTTTTTAATCTTACTAATATTATCCCTATATGTCTATTGCCCCCATATCTCTTTGGGTCTTGGATCCGCCACTGGGTGTGGAGGTTGCTTCAACATTGCTCTTATCTATTATGCTTGGAAAGTACTGACCAAATGTGTGTATTCTCACAGCTCTAGCATAAATACCACTAAGAACTGTGATATCATTTCAAAATCCTCTTAACTTGTAAAAATTTAGAATACTCATGATCTAAACACAAGCTAAGTTATAATTATCAAAGCTCAAGTAATGTGCTTAGTTTGGATGGGATTGGCTTGATTTACATTTTTGCTCCTATGATCTTTTATATATTAAAAAACTAGTATCTTAGCTTGGAAGGTGTGATTTGCAACATGGTTTAAAATATTGGCATGCACCAATCCAACCATGAATTGATTATGGTACATGGTCGATACTGATATTATATATATACACACACAAGGTTGTCAGAATCGAGATCCTACGTAGGATCGATGGAGACTTCATAAGATTAAAACGTAGGATCGGATCATAAGATCATAAGATCTTACCAAAAAATTATATATATATATATATATATATATATATATATATATATATGAAAAATAATATTAGTATAAAAAATAATTAAGGTAATTACTAATTATTAGCATCTCAAAGATAACAATTCAAGTCACTAATTATTAACATCCAATACTATTACATTAGCAGCAATATATCGAAACAAAACTACACCTACCTTCTTAATAATATCTTCGAGAGGCTTCCGCCTATGTAACGGACGCAGGTGAGGGCTGGAGACAATGGCGGAGCCACATACACCTCAGTGTGGGCAAATGCCCCCACTAGAATCTAATATTTCATCTCTATATACATATGTTTGAAATATTATATACATATATATACTCATATTTGCCCCCACTCATCATTGATAGTTATGTTGTTTGCCCCCTTTTACTTGCCATTTGTCCTTCTTACTCCAATTTTCATTGTTATAATGTTGTGTGCAAAAAAAATATAATTTTTATTTTTATTATATTATACTTATATATTTATATTATTATATTTTTTTATATTGCCCCCACACACCCTTGAGTCCTACCGCCACTGTCTCTGCCATCTGGTGTAGGCGAGGGCGTGGGGCGGTTCGTGGCTGTTGGTGAAGGCCGGCGACCAGAGGGCTTCTACCCTAATCCTGGCGATGGAAATCCATTGTTCTTCGTCGCTCGTTACTGGATCTATATCACCGTCTGGCATCAAAGGGCTTCTGCCCTATTTTTGGGTCGGCGGCGACTTCAGGGATGATAGCAATGGGGCGAAAGAGCTTCGGCCCCAATCCTAGTCGACGACGGATCATGCGATTTCATCGCTCATCATTGCCATACGGCATGCCGGCGGCTGCTGCGTGCAAACGTCCAAACTTAGGCGAAGGCGAAGGCGGATGTAGCAGCGACTGTAGGTGTTTCGTGCAGCGTTTCATCACAGGGCAAACTCAGGGTTTTCCCCTAATCCATCGAACTTCGTCGCCGTCGACAATGGTCGCCGCTCTAGGCGGCGCAGAGGCAGCTTGCTGCTGCTGCTGGAGTTGATTCCGCCGTTTGGCGAATCGACGGTTAGGCATTCGGTTTTCGGCTCTCAGCAAAGGGGGTGAAGGCGACGACGGTTTTCATTCGCTGGCTCTATCATCGTGCGACAATCGGCTACTGGTGACGTGGGTTACGTGCAGTGCCTCCGTCGTGCGGCATTTAGTGTAGATGGGTGCACGCGGTGTTAGGGCAGTAGAGGTCGCGCGAGCATCCGAATCAGGTTCGGATCCGGATCTGGCACGTCCTTTAGAGCAGATCCGTCTTTGGATCCATTATTTTTGGATTCGATCCGTTTCCTTAATGGATTTGGGTTTCGGGGCTTGCTATCTATTGGGTTGGATTCGGGCCCATTTTTAGGCTTGCTTCCTAAGTCTGGCACCTGGGCCTGACTTGTTGGGCTTGGGCTTAGGCTGTCCCCTTCTACTGTGTTGTGTGCAGAAGCAATGCTATTGTGAATAGTAGTAGGCTGTTATGTTGTTTCTACTATTTGGGCTAGGTTTTTTTACTGCGGGTTGAAGCAGTAGAGAGATGTTTGGGTAACTGTGTAGCAGTTGCTTGTTGTTAATTTTATAAAATCCCGAAAAAATAATTTTCTAATAATTTCAAACAATGGCATAATTATTTTTTATTATTGTTTCAATAATAAATATCTGACCTTATAAAATATATTAATTGAAACAATATGACTACCAAAGTAGCGTATTGTGTAGGTTAATTTATTTTATATTGTTAAGATGGTGTGTATGTAATTCATGTGGGTATTAATCAGCCCAAAGGAAGGTTGATACTTGGCCGAATTATGTGCACACATGTGGTAATAACATGTGATGATTATTTAGTATTCTTGTCAACATTAAGTCGGTCCAAAGAAAGACTTAGTGTTAGATAGACTTATTATCAGTGTTTGATTACTACAATGAGAGTACCACTTACAAGTTAATATTTATGTTCAAAGATGAAATATTAATGTTGTGCTAGGTATCTTGTTATGCACCCATCATTGTTTGAATTTATTATTGTTTAATGCTTGCATTTTAATTTAAGTATAATTTGGAACCAATGTGAACTTATTTAATAATTAATTCTACTTTTAGTATTACTGCTTATATTAACTCTGTACCTATGCTTAATGACACATACTTTAAATTATGGCAAGAGAAGGTTACTATTGTTCTCGAAGTCATGGATCTAAACTTTGCGCTCAAGGTAGAACATTCTGCTGATCTAAACACTATAAGTTCCTCTAATGATAAGAGGGAGTGGGAAAGATAAGACCTTTCAAATAGTATGAGTCTTATGATCATTAAGCGTGTCATACTAAAAGCATTTGGGGGCACACTACTAACAATCTCTCTAAGGTATAAGAGTAAAGGAAACATAAGAGAGCACATTATAAATATGTCTCGTCTTACTTCAAAGTTAAAGACACTTAAGTTAGAATTGTCTAAAGTCTCACTCGTGCATATGGTTATCATATTTCTTCCTATACAGTTTAATCAATTTAAGATCAGTTATAATTGGTAAAGGGAGAAATAGACTCTTAATGAGTTAATTTCTCATTATATATAAGAGGAAGAGTGACTGAAGCAAGACAAGTCAATGAGTGCTCTTTTGACCTCTACCTTAAAGCATATTAAATAAATAAATAAAGGATAAAAAAACTGCAGTATGCACACTACAAAAGAAATAAAAGAAGAAACAGACTCAGGTATCCACCTGTTTCTTCTACAAAAGTATTGGACATACTAAAAGGACTGCACCAAGTATTATGCTTGGTGTATATAAAGTTATGTACACTTCTCACTCTGGTTTATTTTTTAAAAAAGTTAATTGAGCTGATATACCTAAGCACATTTGGTGGGTGGATTTGGTTGTCACTACTCACATAAGTGTTCATGCAAGTTTTACTAAATTGCTAAAAGCCAATTGATGCTAAAAGATTTATCTATGTGAACAATAGCAAAATAGTTGAAGTTCTTGCAATAGACATATTTAGGTTATTATGTAAGACTAATCACTATTTAGATTTGAATGAGACATTTGTTGTTCCGTCTCTTAGACAAAATTTAATTTCTATTCCTATTTTGAACAAATTCGGATATTAATGTTTATTTGGGAATAGTAAATTTACTTTGTCTAAAGATTCAAATTTTATTAGTACTGGTCTATTAAGTTTTTATAATAACCTTTATATGCTATATATAATTGTTTCATTTAATGAAACCCTGCATATATATGATACAAAGTGAAAATTAACAAATGATAATTCTTCATGGCATAAGATTTGGTCACATCTCTAGATAGAGATTGGAAGTACTTGTGCTCATTAAATTCTTGAGAACCTTAATTTTATAAATTTTGAAATTTGTATTAATTAAAGGGGAAACAAACAAACATAAAAAAAAAGGAGCCAACATAACTTCAGACATCTTAGAATTAATTCATATAGAAATCCGTGATCTATTCCTTTCAGCTTCTTAGAATAGTCAACAATATTACATTATATTCATAAACAATTACTCCAGATAAAGCTAGCTCAATCTTATTTATGAGAAGTCATAGGCATTAGATATGTTCAAAAGTTTAAAGCTAAAGTAGAAAATCAATTTAACAAGCCTAATAAGAACGTCAAATCTGATCGTGGTGGTGAATACTAGTTGAAAATGGAGTTCCTTGGCTGAGAAAATCAACTTAACATGTCTTCCGCCTTGAAGGCGGTGGCGGAGACGGTCGTCACTCGTCCCGGTAGCTCGTAAGCAGGCTCTGACTCTGACCGATGCAGCGGCCTATCAAATCTCGGGGCTGCATGGTCTATCCTACACTCTAAACTATGCCTGTATGTTATCTCTTCCTTTTCCGTTTTACATATATATGATTTTTGGGTATGAGATATTCATATTCCATATTCTTTTGTGAATCCTGTGCTTGAAATCACGAAAACTCTGGGCCTGAGATTTCCAATTTTGAAAAATATTGGGATAATTTTATCCAAAAGAAATTAGGCTGTGTACTGTAGTTTGTTAACCTTAACCAATGTTTACTGTCCTTGTAGTATAATGCAGTAGATATCAGACTAGGAAATTACACATTTATAACTTGGAATTATTTGTTGCAAATCCTCATTGCTTGATGATTTTACTTGTTATAAAAGTATAGAAACCACTAATTTCTTCTACTATGTACAATTGGAACCTTCGTTATATAGTCTTCAAAGTTGAGTTATAGTAAGTTGAAATTAGATACCATATTCAAGATGTGTTTCCTCCCGTCATTTCTCTTAAGCTCCTAGTTGGAATTGTATGCTGCTTTTACATTACCCAAGCTTCAGAGTCATTTCTCTTAGCTCCTAGTTGAAAATGGAGTTCCTTGGCTGAGAAGAGTTGAAGAATTTAAACCCATACCTGATCTGGCTGATGTTGCTTCAGACTTGGGGTTTGTCAAAGAGTTTAGTTCAGAACCCTTGCTCATCCTCGAAGGAGAAAGGTTGTTTTTAAACTTTGCTCTTTCAAAATCAACTATAGTTTCATAAGCCCCAAGTCTTGGACCATGCATCACATTTTTTGTAGCACTATTTCCCAAACTTGCACCAGATATTGTAGTCGATGATGCAGCGTCTAATGTAAACCTAGGAGCTGATGCTCTATAATCATTGTAATTACTGGAACGAGTAGGAAACACTGCTTGTGGATCATTATTCTCAACATGCCTTTGTGAATTACTGTCCAATTGGTCCACTCTATCATCAACACAGAATTCTTCTGATGATAAAGAGCCTGTACCGAACTCATCTTCACTATCTGATGAATCAATCTCAATGATATCCATAGCTAAAAAAAACGTGTACAACTTGCACTCTATGCGAGAAACCTAGAAAGAGACCAGTTGTCTGATTCTCTAACCTGCCGAGTGGTCCAAAAATTTTATAAAAAAACACCAGAAGTCATGCATACAACTTATAGTATCATGACATTAACAAATAAAAGCACATGACTTACTCCTATGGGTTAAGGCATAAACGGCATTTCATTGCAGATCCTTCCTTTGATAGAGCCTCACCTACTTCAGAAAAATGGGAAAAAAAAATTAGTGCAGTAGAAATGATACAGAATCTGCATTACCTATAAGACTTTACAGAATTACTTTTCCAAAATATTTGATAAAAGAAAGTATTCAAGAGTGAGAAGATATAAAATAATAAAAGTGTGTATATATATACACACAGACACACAAAAAAAAGAAACGCAGGCTACCAGTAGACAACTAATAATGTTCAACTAAATTGAGTAAAAATTTGTGAAGCTCTTTCATGATGCCAGTTAAACACTTCAGAGCTTCATCTAGTGCCAAAATAGGCATGCATGTTCACAGAACTCAGTTAAATTACCCAGTTACCAGCCTAAATCTGACAAGTACAATGAAGAAGAGGCTTGCACAAGGGCTTCTGTTTCTTACCAATGTTCTTCCTTCATTGATATTAGATTTTCTGATGGTGGTTACTGATACTAAAAAATAGACAACCATTTGATGCATACGTTGTTTTGAGAATTAGATAATATATTTATAGCATGACTACTGATCTGCAGAGTGAAATTTTGTGATAACAACTTTCATAAGACTACAAATATAGCATATAATCAACATCACAGTCACAGAAAAAATATTCTCAGAAAAAATAACAGCTGCAATTTTCGTTTTTCCTCTTTAGGCATTCTCAAAGAATGAGAATCCACTTCATTTATGAACTTATCTGGCTATTACTGAAGATCGATTTAGCTGAAATAAGAGCCAGACAAGGCTTCTGACTGGAATTAAAACCTACATTGCAAAGGGCTTCGATGTCATATTCAACAAGTTCTACATTTTTAATTAAGGTAAACCCCTCTTAAATTAGTGTCATCCATGTTTCCTCTTAATTAAAAAATATTGTGTACTATCATATAAATCACTAAAGAACTAAAAATGTATGGCATATAATGAATGAAGTTAAATCAAAGACAACAGTATGTGAATCTTAGGTATTACTTTGATTGACGTCCTTCCTAACATAATTGATTATTTAATAATATAAATTATAAGCAGCTATCTCTCCATCCGAGGAATGTCTAAAATTCAAGTCAACCCAAAAAACTGAACCAAAGCAAACATTTTATCTTCAGTTTGAAATTTTCCCAATTGTCGGGTTCAGGTTATCGGTTGTAACACTGGAGAGAACTTTCTTTCAATGGCCCATAAAACACTCTAACGGCCTTTAATCAATACATAAGTATGATAGATATGTCTAAAGCAACCGTCCGTTAGAATTACACAACTCTGCGGTTGACTCCCCTAGTGTCACGCCCCGGTCGGAACGGTCTAGAATTGGTGCTTATCCGCTTCCTAGAGCCGTCCGGCGGAACACCGGAACGTGATCGCGCTAGGGTTTCCGGACCGAATCTCGTCCCCAATTCGAAACCTTAACTTCCCCGAATAATTTTCTTCCCCCAAATTACAATTCGCACGAAGGAAACCCTAATTTCGGAAATCGAAAAAAACCAAAACCCTAAATCGAGTTTACCCTTTTTCTGATTTTGACCGAAGTCAAAATCAAGCTAAAACCCTTTTGCTGACGTCAGCCTGACGTCGCCCGCCAAATCCCGCCGTGCACGAAGGTCTTTCTCCTTGCTGACGTTTGCGTCGCGTCAGCGGCCGATCGAAATCGAAATCGAATTCGATTTCGTTTTACTACGTTGACCGTTGACTCCTCGTTCCTCGTTTCGAACGCCAGGCGGTGTTCTCCTTCCTCGTCATGAACGAACGAACGTTCGTTCGCGTCGCCTCTAACACCGAGCGCCGCCGCACCCACGAACTCCGCCGGAGAAGGAGGATGCTAAAGGGAAGGCTGCCCGCCTTCCTTTTTCTCTCCCGTCGCCGGCCGCCTGCCAACCGACGATTGTCGAATTTCCACCGAAACCACACCGAAGTAGAGGAAACAGGGGACGATGATCGGAGAGGAAAAAGTTTCTTATTCACTGCCGGAAACTTACAAAAACCTCTCTTCTCTTGTCCTCTCACGCCGGCGACGATCTCACTCTCGTCGCCGTTCACAGGGCTCTCTTTCGCCGTCTCTATCTCGCCTTCCGTTGGAAACGATCCTCCCGTACATTGCTCGTCCGTCCTCCTTGCTCTGCCCGTTCGTCTGTTCTTATAGCTTGGAGCCACCGCCAAGCTCCGCGTCCGCTGCCGAGAATCCCGTGTCCGCTGCCTCTCCTCTTCCAAATCGGGCAGCCGCGTCCGTTTCTTCCGCACGTGTCGCCGTCCGAATCTCGCCTCCGCGTCTTCCGCGTCCGAGCCGTGCGGGGAAGGCGACCAGCTCGCCTCCACGTCTTCCTCGCCTGATGCGGCGTCGTCCGCGTTCGAACCTTGGGACGCTCTCGCGTCCGCTTTGCTCGGCGACGACGCCGTCTCCACGCCGGAGTTTCACGCGGATGAAGACGATGTCTCGTCCGATTGCGTGAGATGTGTCATGTGGTCAACATTGGGTGTTGACTCAATTTTCCGAACGAAGCATTGGGCTTCGTTTTTCCCTCACCGTCTGCCTGTGTTTGTGCTTGGCCAGGCTTTGGGCTTGGGTTTGGGCCTGGGCCGAACCGGATCAAACCGGGCCTAACAAGCATGCTCAAACAATCACCGAGAATCTATTAAGTTAATGTTTTTTGAAAGTTCATATTTTTGTAATGGATAACTGGATATGCCATTTTCGTCATCATTAGTTTAGCACAGTAATCCGACCTGAAATTAAATGAATAAGAAATCTAAAAACTGCCGCCTTGTGCCAAATCAATCAAGGATAAACTTGAAGACAATTCCAAAAAGAACCAACATAGATCAAATTCCTCTGGAAGGTAACGTCGCACTCAATCCAAGGACGGCAAGGTTTGAGCTTCCGACGGTGAGGGTGCGGGAAAAACAGTATTAGAGCTAACCTTCCATAAGTCAGTGGTCTTAGGTGATCTCAGGAACAGGAACACCGTCTCGTTCCCTTCCTGCAGCGACAGCCGCAATAATGATCCGAGGGCCCAGAATCCACAAAAATGACGCCCCTGCTTCATGCCTGCAACAGCGCCCAATTTCAACCAGATTTTTCCGCCTCAATCGAACCCTAAAACCCCGAAAAAGAATCGGCCAGAGGCAGATGCGAAGCGGAGGAGCAAGCGATTAGAGAGTAAAGCCCACCAAAGCAGAGGAGTTGCTTAGATTTCCCTTGTTTCCTTGAAGGGAAGAAAAACTTTAGGGACTGCTTTTTTGGGGGGAAAGAAAAAATGAGAGAAGAGTAGAGAGGAAAGGAAGAAAAGTGGGTGGGAAGAAAAAATAGATAGGGGATCACAAGAGAGGGGAGAAAACTTCCTCTTTTGGAGAGAATACAAAAGGAGATAAAGTTGGCCCATTTTTCTTTCTCTTCAAATCAATCTCTCTAATAAATCAGGAGAAAAGGTTCTTTCCCTTCTCTCCTTTTTTCTCCCCAATAAAACAGTCTCTTAAGGAATGAAAAACTGCAAGGAAAGAAAACTCCAAAGAAAGAAAAAAATTCATATCTTATTTCTTTAGAAGGAAGGAAAAGAAGAAGAAAAGTTAATTTTGAAGGTCGGGTGAAGTGACGTTGTGTTTTCCCAAACTTTTCCATCCAATTTGGGCGGAAAAATTTCTGAGGAAAAGTTATAAAATTTTTCATCCACTTTTCCACTTTAATTTTTCCTTCCCCCAAGGAAACAACAAAAAACATATTTTTCTTTTTTTTCCCTCTAGTTTTCCTTCCAAGGAAATAGGCCTAGGGATGGATCAGGAGATTGTAAATCGGAATCGCACAGGGGGTGCGACCGTGTTAGATCCAATCCGGTCCACATCACCTCCCGAGGAGGAAGCGGTTGGAGGCATGGATCCAACGTCACAAACTTTAAGGCGGTTGAGCGGATCCGATGTAGGCCGAGGTGATATGAAATTCCGCGTTGCACACGACAATCAGAGACAGCGAACGTTAGACTAACCGTTTCTGTTCCTCCATGTTGCAAACAAACGGTGGAGTGACTTCACAGAATTAAAGGTGGATTTAACGAAAGCGGTTGCTCCAAATAGGCCCATAATCACTCACCGTTACACAAGCTCTGCCCTAATGCGACTAAATGTTGCGAATCTGTAGTGAAATCAGATAATAAATCTATTAATCATGTCGATCTAAGAACAATAAATAAAAGTTAAAAAGAAGAACCAGAGGCGACTGAGGTTTGTCCTTAGGCAAATTTCTGGGCTTTGGCGCGCAAGCTCTTCCGGATGGTAGCCCGAAGATACAACCGGTGTAGCGTCCTTACCGGCGCGACAGTGGGACGGCTGTCACTGCCACCTTTCAATGTTGTTCAGCAAAAAGGAGAAAAAAGAGGAGAGCAAGAGAATCGATTTGTGTATTGCCATGTGCCTGTCGCCCAGCCTCCTATTGTATAGAGAAGGAGGGTGGCCAAGACTACGGCTCTTAATCAAGAAGGCTAAAAATTAGCACTCCTCACATAATAATATTATATTAATAATGTGATCTTGTGCGTACCTCTAAATAGGCACACTATCGATCAAAATTAAGACTAATATAAATATAGTCTTAATTATCATTATTATTAATAATAATAAAATAATGATATACGGGCTAAAATAAAGAACTAAATTAATTGCCCGATAAACCCGCACTCGATACCATGACCCGACCCGACCCGGCTCGGCGAGGCGCGCGCGTGTGTTTTGGATCAACTTGGTTTAGATAGTTGATGCCCCTTAAAATCTCAATGGGCTAGAGAAGTTACAACTACTTTTAAACCTAAGTATCCCTTCCAACTCCCTCAATGTGGGACTAAGGGACTTTTGGGTTTTCAAACTCCAACAATCCCCCACAAGACTCAAAAGTCTTTTAAATTAATTTCACAAAGAAAACAAAAGTGCTGAACAACATTTATATCACGCGGTCAGGAAAGAGCAGTGCTCAATACACTTAGTACACGGAACTTCACCGGAAGAGATGTAGTGAACCAGATCTTGAACTACAACCCTTTTGGCCCAGCTTAGAACGGTGCACACATGATACAGCTAATAATGACGCGAGGTTGTGCATTTTTAGCCATGCACGGGTACCTTCTTTTCTTGTGAGTTTACTAGTAGTGTCCAGCTACTAGTCCACGGCCGTATACGGAAACTCACATATAGGATAAATCCTATGAAGAAGTGTGTAGAGGCACTTCTTAGGTTAAACCTTTTGGATTTCTTTAAGAGTCATCTGACTCAACCTAACATCTACATAGGAGTACTCAATCACCTTAGGAATGGGGGCATTGGAGCCTTTATAAATAACTCCAATAAACACATATAGTGTTTTTATAATTTTTAGTTGTACTCCTTGACCAACCAGTCAGCTTGTTATTACCCATCGAACCTCTTTCCAGGATCTACCTATCACGGAGGTTGGGTTGCCACTATAGGAGGGTCCATTATGGACAAATCCCCATTCCCCTAGATAAAGCCATCACTTTGGTTTGATTCAAACCTTTTGTGAGGCAGTCAGCAAAATTATTGTTAGTTCTTACAAATGATAAAGAAACAATATTATGAGTAGTTAACCATCTAATAGTTTTCTGCCTGATTTTGATGTGTCTACTCAATTTGGTGTTTATCAGTTTCTTTTTACATAATTCTATTGCAGCTTTACTATCACAGTTTATTGAAATTGGTGGACTAAAGGTTAGTGCCATTAGTATAGATGAATAAAGGTTTTTAAGACATTCAGCTTCTGAGCAAGCTAAGTCTAAAGGAACAAGTTCTGCTTCCATGGTATTTCTAGCTATAAAAGTCTGGTTTAAGGATTAAGTTAAGATTATTAGAAAAGTTAGGATCATGATGAAAGAATAATTTGAGGTTTTAAAAGAAATTCATTTTCAAAGAGGTAATGTCCCTAGATTTAATAAGAGAGTTCTTAGAGATTTTAGGAACATCAGAACTAAGAACAAGACACCTATAAGTGTTATAATCAAGGGACTATCCTATAAAAGTAGCAACAAAGGTTTTAGGACCAATCTCTTTCCTCTTGGGTTTAGGAATGCTTATTTTGCTAAGCACCGCCACATTCTGAGGATTTAAGGTTGGGCCTATATCCTTTCTAAATTTCATAAAGGTTTTGCAATTTATTCTTGGAGGGAATCTTATTTTGAATAAAGCAAGCAGAAAGAATAAACTCCCCCTACAAGTTCTAGGGTACTCCAGAACTGAGTAATATGACATTTACTATGTTTAGTAGGGTTTTGCTATTTCTTTATGCTACTTCATTAGATTTGAGGAGAAAAAAAAGCAGTTACTTAACGAATTAACATAGTCAAGCCTACCATGCCAATAATCAGAATTTTCTGTATTCAATGCAATGAAAAAACCAGACACAGAATTTAAAGGAACAAAATTCAATTGAAATGAACCATTAGAATTAAAACCTTTTTTCCATTGAAAAAGTCACATTTAGAAATTACAACTTTATTTTCAACCAAAATGATTTTAAAACCATTTTTGACAAGGAGAGACCCTTATTAGAGAAGTCAAGAGATTTATAACAATCTAATACTTCCTATATGTCACATATAGGAGAGTAAAGAGACAAATGAAAATTCTGAACTTGCAAATGAAGCTAGTCTCCTCAGAGGTTTTAGAAGAGATTGAATTAGATGTCTGTATTTGAGAAGAGAAGTAGGAAGATTTACAATTAATGGATCTAATTAGAGACATATCTATACCCAGGGCACTTATTAATCCAAGTATTAACAAGCATAATTTTATTTGTTCTTTACATCTTATGAAACCAGTTCCATTGAAATTCTCATGGTTATATGAAGAATGTTCTTCGTTAGCCATTCAAAGTGTTATGTAAAGAGTGTATTATGGTACTTTTGTGATAAAGCTGTAATTATCAAATAGACAATGTTTGATTATAATTACTGTCTATTATGTATCAGTGTTTGACATACTGTTTATGCAAGTAAATATAATTGCAGGTAAAATTAGACTAGTATGCTGAATAGTCTAAGTAGGCAGAACGAGCATGAGATGCAAACTTAATTGAAATCAACTTAACAATTGATAATGCAAGTAAGTGCTAACTTTCAATTAACAATCGTAGAATAGCTTTAATATAAAGATAATGTACATTATTATTAGTTAATATGCAAAGACAGGTCGGTTGGCTCGACACGCGCGTTGAGCATAGCATTTCCGCAGCGCGTGGATTCGAGCCTCGCCTTCGTGAATTTCTCAAAAATTTTTTTTTTTGTGAACATTGAGTTAGCCTAGCAGGTTGTTTCAAGTTGCTGGTTCGAACCATCCAGTGACTTGTTCCGGTTCAATTTCGATGCAACAAAGTGGATCCGAATCAAAAGCACATTCGCAAATAATCGAAATCATGAGTTAGATTCGATCCGAACATAATCGAAATCAAATGTAAAGGTTAAAACTATCTATTAAATATGCAATTAAATATCTAACATGATTAGTAATTGAGATCTGGATTAACTTGCAATTGACAGTAATAATAGTAGATTATGTCTTTAGCAGGTCTAGATTGATTGCAAATAATCAGATCAACGCAAATAATCAGATGCGTAATCTAACAGGGACTAAAACTGAATTAAGAACAATTGTTTATGCAACTGATAGACAGTGGACAGTTAATATGTGTATACAAAGTATATATGCTATTTTTATTTAGGGAAAGAAAGCGTGGCTCGCTGGTCACGCGTGCGCGTGCTGTGGCGTTGCGCTCCGCAGGTCGCGGATTCGATTAATCATGTGCGTCGCGCACGTGACTAGAAGCTAAAAATAGCTTCGCATTTCGCAGCCGCGTGGATTCGAATCCGCGACCTGCGAAGCTATTTTTAACTTCTAGTCACGTGCGCGACGCATGCCTACCAGAGAATTAATGAAGCATGCGGTTAAGAATTCTGCGCGATGAATTAGATCTAATGCAGAACTAATAAATTCGAAATGCGGAAATTATTAGATCCAACTTGTACTGATTAACAGCAGATTATACAGCAAATAAAAAAATTTGCGTAAGAAATGTTGCGAATCTGTAGTGAAATCAGATAATAAATCGATTAATCGTGTCGATCTAAGAACAATAAATAAAGACCCGGGTCGGCAAGGCGTAGCATCCCTTCCGGCGACCACGACTGAGGCCTGTCCTTAGGCAAATTGGTGTAGCATCCCTGCCGGCTAGAAAATCTCAATAGGCTAGAAAAGTTACAACTACCTTTATTAAACCTAAGTATTCCTTCCAACGCCGTCAACGTGGGACTAAGGGAATTTTGGATTTTCAAACTCCAACGTGCCCCACCTCGCCGACGCCCGAAGACACTCCTGCTCGCCGACGCTAGACGCCGCTGCTCTCCTATTTCCCTTTCCTTTTCTCTTTCCCTCTTCTCGCTCACACACATCGCCACTTAGGCTGTGTTGGATTAATTAATTAAATATTAATTAATTAATTAAATCCAATTAATTAAATCCAAAAATCTCTCATCCTCTCACGCACACAACGTGTGTACTCGACTAATTTTGGTGGAGAATTAATTTACTATTCTTTAAATTAATCCACTTACCTATTTAGAGCATCTATTAATAGTTTCCAAATATTTAATTAAATATTTGGATAAAACTATTAATATTTTAATCAGTGAGTTTTCCCTATAAAAGGGAGGCTAGGATACTGGTTAAAACACATCAAGAGACTCTCAGAATCTCTAGCTCTGAAATTTCTCTCCAAATTCTCTTTCTCCAATTTTGCTGCTAGAAGTTGAAAGTTGCTCCGACAGGGCTTCCACCGTCGCACCGGCAGGAAGCTAGCCCTGGTTGTATCTTCAAGGCGGATCTTCGACTAAGCCCGTGCGTGGGACGAAAATTGCCTTAGGACAGACGATACGTCGCCTCCAGGTTCTTTTAATTAATGCAGTTTTATTTCATTGTTGGTAGTAGTTTTATCGATGCAGGAATTAAAATAGACAACAATCTAAGGCAATTTTCTGTTATCTAATTAATTTCTGCATTTAATTATCAATTCTGCCAAAGTTTAAGATCGATTTTACTGTTTAATTGATTCGAATCTTCGACTTACGATTTAATCAATTTCGGATTCACTGTGCACCGTTTGATCTAAATTCTACGGTCCTGATTTACTCCCGATTTTTCATTCCGGATCACTGTGCTGCTCGTGCGCCGCCCGAAGCGTCACGCGCTTCGCACGTGCGTCCGCTTCGACGCCTCCGCGAGCTCTCTCGCGAGCGCGCCGTCGAGTTTTTCGCTGTCGCCGGTTTTCACGGTTTTCCCGTCGATCTACGCCGCCATCCGGAGCATCGTTGGTTTCTCTGTCTTCGTCTCTCGCGTCTGAGCTCACGGCTTTCTTCGTGGACGCGGAGACAAATCGAATCGACGAGAAACGTCGTCGGAATCCTCTCGAGTTTTTCGCCGTCGCCGATCTGGTTTTCGAGTTTCCGGAGCGATCGTCGACGATCAAAGTGATTTTGGTTTCGAAATCATTCTCATCTCGCCGCTGAATCTTTTCCCCACCTCGGCGCCTCTTCTCCAGGCCTCCGCCGCCCTGTAGAACCGCCGGACGGCCGCGCGAAAAGAATCGCCGCGCCGTCGCCCAAACCCTAAACGACGATAGCGTCGTGGGTCGGGTTTCGTTCTTTGGATCCGATCCGATTACCTTCGCGCCCGATCCGGTTCGCTTCTGTCTCGTTTTTTTTTCTTTCGAATTTCGGATCTCGGATCCGGCTTTTGTTTCTTCGCCCGCTCCGCTTCTCCGAAACCAAGTCGCGCGATCGCCGTCTATCTCAAGCACGCATCTTGGCGCGATCTCGGCCGTCCATCTTCGGACGCGGAACGCGGCTCGACCCAGCCGCGCGCCTGCGCTCGGGTCGAACCAGATTCCGAGCCTAAGTCCGGTTCAATTTTTTTTTAATTCGAATTTCGATTTATTAATTGTTTTAGGGATTAATTAAATCATAAAAAAAAAATTCGGGAAAATTCAGGAAAATTCAAATAAAATTATCTTAATGCATAGAAATTTTATTTGCATATTTTAGGGTAATTTTCTTACCCTATTTTCTTATTCGTCGCATAATCTGCTCTTAATCAGTTTGTAATAACCTGTTGTTGATCTTTGTACATAATCCGTCCTTTTCTATCGCATGCAAGATTTATTTCCCTAAATAATTTATAGCACATGTTTATCTCATTTAATCCGGTTAAGATCACGCATGTTCTTATATTTTTAAATCTTATTGCATGCGCATATTAATCTGTTATTCAATACCAGTTAGATCTAATAACCTGTTGTGATTGATTTAGCTATTCACGTCATTTGCATATTCTGATTGATTTACTTATGAGATCTGTTAAACTTTAATCGGTTTTCAAATCTGCTATTGTAAATCATTTTGTGTTTAATCCTTCATTTGTACTTGCATTTAATCATTAATTAACTGCATCAATAAATTTGTTATCGGCGCTGATTAAAACCCTAATCACGCCACCGCGCGTCACGCTGACATCACGCCCACGCGTGTACACACGCGCAACGCACGTGACGCCAAAAACACTTTTGCTAAACGCGGTCGTGAGGAGTCGAACCCATGACTCGCACAAAGCGTGACCAGAGTGTCGTCGGAAGCTTGTTTAACATATACAACCATATATTATAGTTATATACAAGCTATTCTGCGACTGTTAATTCAACGCTTCCCCATCTAGCAATTAATTATTTTTTTAATCATATGCTAAATTTATTTATTCGTAATTAATCCTATTACATGCACGTCTTTAAGCCCTAGGCTTAATCTGTTCATTTGAATCTGTATGCTTTTATTAGTTCTGTATTAAATCTCCAGCTCGCATACTTATCTCTTGGGAGATCCTTTTCGCATTCTGAAATTAATCTATTTAAATTACATGATTGCATCGCATTTGTAATTACATTACTCCTCTAATCTTATATATAATTAATCGGCATACGCTTTTCTAGTTCGATTCGATTAATTCTGCAAAATCCAATTAATCGCATGCTCTGTTAATCAATCTTAATGTGTCTTTAATTAATCGTATTATCTCTAATTGCTGCATCAATTTCTCCTCGTGATTAATTCCTGCAATCTCTCGTATTTCGCTTTGGTTTTCTACTTGAGCCCTCAATCGGTGTCTGGTTTGGATTTGATCTAACGGATTGCATTTGCGACCGCTTTCGGATCCAAGCCGCAACCAATTTTGAAACCGTGTCGCTGTTCATGCTGCAAAATCCAACGTCGGGATTTGACCCGGTGCCGCGGCAGCCGCATGCCAGTCTCGCAATCCCCTCGCACACGTGCAACGCACACGTGTGGGCTTATGCGCTCAAGGCGAAAAACTCGCCCGATAATCGCTGCTCCAAGGGATTTGACCCTGCAAAGTGCGGACGGCCGCGGATTTTGCGCGAGCGGGCTGTCGGACGTGCGCAGCCTTGGATCTTCATCTTATAATAGTAAACATTTTCCTTATATCGAATTGCTGATACACGGTTTATTCCAAATTGATTGTTTAAATTTCTGATTTAAATTGCGTAATCAAATTTGCATTCGGATATGATTTAGTATAATCTTAAATCTCCTTATTTGTATAGTGCATGCATCTGATTTCACACTTTCTCCAAATCAGATTTCACTCACTCTCTCCAAATCTTAACTTGATTTGGCATTCCAATTTCGTAGACCTGGATTTTAATTACTGTTAAATATTCATAATTACATTGCTAATATGCAATCAGATTTGCATTTTGATCATTAATCTGAGTCTACACATCTCTTATTATATTGGGATCTATTTGGTATAATTTTTGTTTTATTAGCTGATTTATGTTAGATTTGCATATTGGCATTAAGTAAATCTGATTTGCTGATCTTTATCGTCAAGTTCATTATTTGCATGCAGTATAAAGAATTTTAACCTGTATCTGCATGTTAGATTTACTGCTGATGTTAATTATTATTATATCACTTTTATGTGCAAATAAACCCTAAGGTATGCTCTGTGCCCTCGTGCGTGTTAGCACATGATGCTTGCACAACTGGCACACATGGAGGGAAATGCGTGATGCCCATTCAAGTTCACACACGATTTATGCACGTGCACATGACTAGCATGACAATCAGACATTGCTTACTATATAAGTTCATACATTCTATTCATATTATTTGCTTCAATGCATTTGTTTTGCATCAATAATTCCTATTCTAATTTATGTTATTAGTCAATTACAAAAAAAAAATATATTGCCTGTTGAAAATCCAATACTTTCATATTGCCTCCAACTTAATTCTTTTAGACATTATCTAATACTTTAGTGACTCTCTATGAAACTTGAAATATTATCTGAAATTCTTTCAAATGTGGAGGTGAAATTCTTTCGAATGTGGGGGTGGTTGACTAAAGTCAATGCACTAGAAATCAAAAGAAAGAATTTGAAGCTAAGTCTATTGGTCTAGAATATTTTCTAGATTCTAATACATATTGGTCAATGTTGTTAAAACTGACAGCTATCTTGCTGTCTGCTTCACAAAAGGTTTGAATCAAACCAAAGTAGAAGCTGCATCGACAGGTATGGGAATTACTGAAATTTCATAAATTGCTATATATCTGCTTTATGATTTATGTACATACTTTGCAAAAGGAGTGGCCGAAGTGGCTTGACTCGTAAAAGGTTGATGCACTGAGCACAACATCGCCTATGGCTTGACCTAAGGCATATCTGGAACTTAGATTCCAGAAACATTGAGGGGAATGGGGATAGTCTAAATGGGCCCTCCTACGGTGGCAACCCAACCTCCGTGAAAGGTAGACCCTGGAAAGAGGTTTTGAATGGGTAACAACAAGCTGACTGGTTGGCCAAGGAGTACAAATTTTAAAAATTTGTGAAAACACTATTGTGTTGTTGGAACTATATAAAGGTTCCAATGCCCTATTCCTAAGGTAATGATAGTACTCCTATGTAGAGGAAGGATGAGCTTTAAACTCTTAAAGAAACCTATGGGTGACTCTACACACCTAGTATAAAGTTTCTCCTATATGTGAGTTTCTGTATACGGCCGCAGACTAGAGACTTGACACCTCTAGCAAACTCACAAGAATAAGATATATGCGCACGGCCAAAAATGTGCAACACCGCGTCGTAGTTAACTGTATCATGTGTGCACCGTTCAATGCTGGGCCAAAAGGAATGTAGTTCAAGACCTGGTTCACTTCATTCCTTCCAGCAGAGTTCCGTGTACTAAGTGTGTTGAGCACTGCTCTTCCCTGACCGCGTGATATAAACTTCAAGCAGCAGTTTTATTTCTTTTATCGTATGTTTTCTATTTTCTCGTTCGTTCGTTTTCAAGATTTATTGGATTTAGTGGGGGATTGTTGGATTAATTAATTAAATATTAATTAATTAATTAAATCCAATTAATTAAATCCAAAAATCTCTCATCCTCTCACGCACACAACGTGTGTACTCGACTAATTTTGGTGGAGAATTAATTTACTATTCTTTAAATTAATCCACTTACCTATTTTGAGCATCTATTAATAGTTTCCAAATATTTAATTAAATATTTGGATAAAACTATTAATATTTTAATCAGTGAGTTTTCCCTATAAAAGGGAGGCTAGGATACTGGTTAAAACACATCAAGAGACTCTCAGAATCTCTAGCTCTGAAATTTCTCTCCAAATTCCCTTTCTCCAATTTTGCTGCTAGAAGTTGAAAGTTGCTCCGACAGGGCTTCCACCGTCGCACCGGCAGGAAGCTAGCCCTGGTTGTATCTTCAAGGCGGATCTTCGACTAAGCCCGTGCGTGGGACGAAAATTGCCTTAGGACAGACGATACGTCGCCTCCAGGTTCTTTTAATTAATGCAGTTTTATTTCATTGTTGGTAGTAGTTTTATCTTTGCAGGAATTAAAATAGACAACAGGCTGTGCAGTTTGCTGCCGTCGATAATAGCTCCCCGCCACCAATAGCAGCTCGACGCCATCTTACAAGGTATGGATTTTCTCTTGTTTTAGCGTGTGCCCTGAACCAATCCCATCTAAGTTGCTTCATCTCGGAGATTTGCTTTTGCCCTAACCTGTTGGCGCTAGGTACCATTTGCATTTTTTTTGCTTGGATTACCCTATCCCTTTGAGAAGAAAAGTAAAATACCCTATCCCTTTCTTCCTGGAGAGGAGGCAATCTTGTGAAATAAATTTTGGAGTACCACAAGCAGTATGAAACAGTCCATCACCCTGGAAATACACCTTTCAGATTTCAGTATTACCATATAATAGTTAGAAAAAACACAAAACAATCTAGCTTCAGAAAATTATCCTATCATCATGTAATCATAATCAAGAAACTAAGTTGATTGGAGTTCTTTAAAGTGTGTACATGAAGTCTTGAAGACTTCAGTTTGGTAAGGAGGTAAATAGTCAGTTCAAGATGACAAGGCAAAACAATTCAATACATGCCATATCTTTGAATGACAAAGAAAATAAATGTCATACTTTTTGGAAAAAAAAATGAGCTTATAGTTTTAGGTATTGAACTTTTTCATCCGGTATAAGGCCCACTTTTGTGAAAGTTCTATATGTATTAGGTATTTGTTTAGTTACAGTAGGAGTAGAATTGTACTGAGACAATATTATTTTGAATGAATTATTGATTTCCCAGTGCTGTGTTTTTTTTATTAATCTACATTCACAATTTATTAATTCAAGCTTCATAATTGCTGATATGATTTGACGACATTGGTTTGTCAAGATCAAAACCATGCTTCTTCATAATATGGAAATCTGTTTGTTTGGTTTTATTGCTCTGACAAAAAGAAAAAATAAATAACAAACATGTGTGGAGATCTTGATGTCAAAGCAAAATAGCAGTAAGGAAATAATCAAATGTTTAAGAAGCTATCAATAATCAAATGTTTAAGAAGTTATCAACTATACATGTGATTACCCTGACTTGCTGAGATAATACACTTAATCTGAGGTCTGAAACTTTCAGGTTCTCATAAGCATCAAGTAGTATGTTCTCTAGCTGCAAAAACCATTCAAGATTGCTAGATCATAAAGCCTTGAACAATGAATCATAAGGATGTCTAGAGCTAACAATTTTGCTTTTAAATCATGATGATAAACACCCCTACTATGGCAGTAATCAATAGCATTAATCAATTGTTGGAAGTACCTCTGTGCTTCATCCTCCTTCATCCTTCCATGGTTTTACCTTCATAGTCGGATTTCAGGCATCATTAGTGCAAAAAGAAAAGATGGAAACACATGATGGACTAGAATAACACAAACATGCACAGAAAATATTTCTGTGTACTGATATGTGCAGTATAGTTAACATGTTTATGAAAGATCATCAATAGTTAATATTTGAGGAGCACAACTTTTCTAAAAAAATATTTGAACCACTACTTAGAAGAAGAATATGTGTGCCATAGTTCAGTCTTGCTATTCTGTCAAAGAGCTCTCTTCCTGTAGCAAATTCAAGTACAATGAAAACTTTCATTTTGCTCCCCATTACCTGAAATGAGATTATTAGGCACAAATAGAGCTACAAGGAGAAAATTTGAGAAATAAATCTAAGTAGAAGTATCTGTATGGATATTACCGGTTTAGTATACTAAAAATTAATAATAAGAGCTGATCTCTATTTTATTTATTCATGAAACACAAGAACTAGATGTGAAGGAAAATTGAATGTTTTGTGAGTTCTCAAATACAACCTTATAAATTAGACAGGAACAGAGTGTTGAATCATTAAACAAATGACCAGATGAGTCAATACTTGATGCGGTGACCTTTCTTTTCCTTTCTTTCAAATTTCAATACCTTTTTTCATTGCATCTTTCAATGATTCAATTATATTCACTTTAATACTCTATTCTTACACAAAGCATGTTATCAACTTTGCTTACAAGTTATAGCGTTGATTTACCATTACTGCCCTCTAGCCATGCTTGGTGTAATTCTAGATGTGTTTATATTGCTAGTGGCCATACAATTCATTTAATAGTAAACTAGATATTCAATTATATGGCATCTCTTCCCTTTAACCCTTAAAATGTTTGTTGCATAAATAGGTGCATGGAATAGATGTTCATAGCCTAAGGCATGCCTCTTTCCCGTCTTAGTTCTCGGTATCATGTTTTTGCCATTGTATAACAATATATTGCAAGAATTATTTTTGTTCTTATTTTCATATCATTTGATGCTAAAAAAAATACTTGTTTGCTTGATTTATGCTCAAACTCTTTGGACCCAAAGATTACCATGTGGTTCATGTCTTTACTCCATGAGAATTTTATTTGTTAAATAAATAAATAATAAGAACAAATAGCTACTTTTTAAAAAATATATGAAATATATGTATATCCCTTTTGTGCAAATTGGACAAGTTTGTATTGTTATTTTTGAATGTGGTTTATAGCCTGTACTAGTGTCAGGGTGTCCAATAAGAGAAATATAAGTAGGAATTAGCTTACAAAGAAACTAAATAGAGACCTAAGTAGAAATCACAAAATGCATGCAATAAAAGAAAGATAAGCAATTCTATATTTACTAATTCTACATGATATAAACATGTCTATATTGTTGTGAAAATCAAGAATGTGACTACAATATACATAATCTCATTCTCGAGTCCACAATCTTGGTTAGAATGTTTCCATTATTCTCAAGCAATGGACCAATTGATCGAAGACAGCTCGAAAGATGTTGCTTTGAATACCTAAGACCCTGATCGGCCTAATGACTTCCAATTATGTGATCACTAGCTTAGTACCTCCATAAGTCCAACTTGGGTCTATGTGGTATAATAAAGCTTAGCCAAAAGATCATGTAATGCCACGACATTAGGCATACAACATAAATGTTTAAATATGTCAAGTTTACCATAACATATACTAGTAAATGATCCATCAAAGCTAACTAATGTAGATGTCAAATGAGATCACAATTATTCATTATAATACTCAATTCATGAATGATATTGAATGCAACGACAAAGATATCAATTGGACAGAATAATAAGATATAATAATTCTAAAATAATACATAAAAATATTTTGATGAAAGGAGTAGGAATTTTATTCCTACCTTAAATGTTGGCCTCATCAAGGTGAAATTAATCTGGAATCTAGTAGTGAGGCAACTGCATGATCCACAGTTGTTTTTCCTTTCCTTGATTAATTTTCTGCTCTGGTCTTACTTTATTCCCTACTCCATGATACAAATTTTTATCTTATTTCTTAGTATGGAATTTGGAAGCTCTTGAATGGCCTTATAGGACGCTAGGTTTTCTTTCTTGTAATCATGCAGTGGAAGACTCCTATATGATTGCTTAGATGTCCACTTTTGGTTTAAGAACTCCCTATGTTTTCGATTTTGTATATCTTTGGTTCACAAATCTTTTCATGAATGTTGGAAATTTCATTTGCTTAGTAAAAAAGTTTTTGACTGAATACAGTGATCTTCTCTAGAAGGAGTACATTGCCAGCACCTTTCCTTCTGGATTAGAAGAAAATTTTATCATTCAGTTGGGAGACTGTTTTTGTAACAGAATGTTGTGTGGTTGATTATAGAAGTTCACTTGGTTATGCTTAATTGGGAAGAGGTTTAGATTTATTTTGGCATAGGAATGTTTTTGTAATAAAAAAACGTTTCTCATTTTTTTGGATTCAATGACATTTTATTCCTATTTTTAGAGTTCTGAGAAGCAATGTGTTAATACGGGTCTCAATGTCTTGGACGATTTCTGTAGACAACTAGGAATTATATTGTTTGACTTGTTTAAAAAACATGGATATCCAGACTAATAACCATAACCATGATGTCTTGAAGTAAATGTTTTAGGTAAGTAGTAGCATCCAGTATTTGGTAAGAATTAGGATAGAGAGGAATCGAAAATGATTAACAAGGAACTCCATGTAGTAGACACCCTTGTAGTTCGTGTAGATTCACATTGGTTTAATATTTCATGTTGTTTAGTTTGTTTTTTGTAGTACTAATATTTTGGGTATTGTTGGGAGAGGTTTAATGTCGGTAAATCCGCATATAGTTGATGCATGGCATGATCGTGTAATTTAACTGCGGGAAGCATTCTACCTATGTCATTGTTGGAAATTTTGTATTTTTGCATAGTTGTAGCATATTTTTTTAAATTGTGTTTGTTCATTAAATAGGTCATTTATATTGGTTGCGTCATATCGTATTGTATTGTGTCGCATGACACGACCTATTTATTAAACGTGTTAGTCGTGTCGTGTCGTGTAACCTGTTTAAATAAGTGGGTTGTGTTCATATTTTATACATTGGCCCGTATGTATAAATGGGGGTCAAGCATAATCATGTCGCGAGTAAGTATGACACGACACGAATATGACCTATGAATATGAATTACCAGCCTTATCTAGCTCCCTATGAACAAAATCAAGATGACTCCATATTTGAGCGGGACATTCTTGCTAGCAACAAGCTTCATCGATTGCAGCCTCCAACCGATCCTGACCCTCCTTAGCAACGGACAGAAGGGCAGTACACTTGTGCTGGTGGAGTGAGGAATGCTTCGAATATATCTCGACCCTTCTAATTTATAATGCTGGGATTACTTGTGTGTACTAGTGGTAGGTGTTCTTGTTGCGAGTCAGGATTTTACTATTGTATTTCTCTCTCTCAATTCTCTCATGCATGCCTATGTCTAGGGTGTTGTTGTGAACTATGCGCCTATGTGTAGGCGCTAGTGCTTTGATAGGTTTACATTCATGATGGCGATGACACCCTTGAAGGTCTCTGAGAGCCACAACTTAATCGCTCTTGCTCTCGGTTGCATGCCGGTAGCCACAACTTAATAGCCAGTTTTATATCATAAGGAGTGTGGGTTTAGCGTTGTACTTTTATGGGCGTTAAGTGATGGGTGAGTCACCTACACTTAGGCGCAGGTGTACGGGATGTAACATCTTAAGCAAGATTGTGGAGGGGTGGTTTCATCAAGCATCTCATTCGTGTGAGTTGAGGTTCTGTCGAGCATCCTATGAGCTTCCACCTCTGGATGATAAAGGGTCGGGATTGGGGCGGGGAGCGTCAAACTCATCGACTCCTATCTTGAAACTACTGGCGTTGAGAAAATCTATCCCAAATCCAACCCCGTAGTAAAACACGAGCAACGCAAGTATGAGAGGCCAAAGCAAGCCGAGCAACAAAGCGAGGCAGCAATCGATGTGAGCATGAGTGGGGTGGCAACTAGTGTGAGTGCTTGCGAAGCAACAATACCATAAGGGCAGGAGAGGGAGGGTGCAAGGAGGAGAGAGAGAGAGAGAGAGAGAGAAGGGAAAAGTGCACAAGGAGAGGAGGTACAGAAGTGAGATGGGAGTTGGAATGAGAGAGAAGAGAAGGGAGAGGGGAGGAATAGAGAAGAGTTGGGATGGGAGAAAAGAGGAGGGAGAGGTGAGAGGGAGGGGAAGGAATATGTTAGGGTTAAGGTTAGAATTTTATTATTTTAGTTTACTGGTATGTTTATATTTTTTTTTTCAGACGGGGCAAGTTTGGGGTTGGGTTTGGGAAAGGGTAGTGAAAATCTCATACTTGACACTTATAAGTTGGGATATATCCGGACCCAACTCGAGCCTATGTCAACTCAAGTTTTCCCTAGTCAAATCAGGGTGAGGTGGATCGGGTTAGGTTAGGATGAGTTTTTATGTCATCTCTACTTCCAACTTATGATTCTAATTAGTTGCAAAAGCACACTAGCATAGGACATTGAATTATAAAGGGATTCTAATTTAAATCAATTATCTAGATAAAAGAAAAATTTTCTAGCACTCGGTGTTTTAGGGACACCGTGTAAAAATATTATTTATAAATAAAATTTTATACACATCATATTATGAAACTATTACATATATTAATTAATTCTATTATTTTTTAAAAAATAATTAATTTGTTATTAGTTTTGTTTTTAAAATATGACTGTTTAATTTATATAATAATTATTTAATAATTATATATTATTTTATTTATAAATTTACTTAAATTAATAGTTTAAAATTTGGTATTTTTATTGATAATAATTTTTATTTTATTTATAAATCTAACTTTTAATTATTTCACTACTATTATAAGATAATTATATTTTTTTATTAAAATACACATTTTTATAATAAAAATTAGCTACTTTATTACGTTATTAAATATATATATATATATATTATATTTGAGTTCAAATGCTTTTTAGACTACTTAACGTTTTATAATATTTTAAATTATATACTTAATTTAACCATATTAAATTTATAGTCAGTTAATTTAACTACTAAAGACCTTAGTTATTAATAGAGGTGGCCATGGGCCGTGCCCGGGCCCAGGCCCGCCTCGGCCCGATTTTTGGCGGGCCGTGCCTGGCATGGCCCGTTTCCAATCGTGTCGTGCCCGCCGGCACGGTGGAATTTTTCCTCGGTCCGGCACGGCACGCGGCCCGATTAGGCGTGCTGGCGCCGGCACGGTTCCGCCGGAGAGTGGGCACGAATCCGACCCGCGGGCCAGATCCGGCACGCGTGCCAGGCACGGCCCGCGGGCTGACTGCGGCACGCGGGCCAAATACGGCCCAACGGGCCCAATGAGGAACGCGGGCCGTGTTTGGCCCGGCTATGGCCCGTGGGCAAAAGTTGGCCCACGGGCCGACTTTGGCCCACGTGCCAAATTTAAAAAAATTATTTTAATAAGTAAATTATTACTTAATTAAAATATATAAAATATGAAAAAAATAAAAAAAAAATTGAGAAATTGAGAATGTATATTACACAAATTTTTGAAAAAATATTAAAATTTTATATATTTTAGACCGGACCCATTACAGGCTGCCTACGTACCTCACTCAAAGGAGGAATCAAGTCTACGTAGTTCTCTTTTTACAACTCTTTTTACAACTCTTTCTAACTCTTTTACAACTTTTTTTATAATTATTTATTACAACATTTATCCATTGTTGCTTCCGCTTGCACTTCCAAGACTTTGTTCATCATCGTCCTATGAAGTTGAATGACCACCTTTATCTTGAAGACGATCTTCAGCATCTAGCCAATCTTTAAGACAAATACACATTTCCACGCTTTCTTCATTCATTCGGCTTCGCTTCTCGTCCAGCACCATGCCGCCTGCACTAAAACAAGACTCCGATGCTACAGTAGACACCGGAGGAGTTAGTAGATCACGTGCCATGGCAGAAATCATAGGATATGATTTTCCTTGTGATCTCCACCATGATAAAATATCAAAATTATCTATTTGTTCTTCTGTGAGTAAAGATGTATGATTATTTTCTAAAAAAAATGTTAATTCATTAAAATTACTAGATCGACTTGTTGATGTTCCTTTTCTATTTAAAATTGAGCGTATTCTTCCTGTAATATTTTTACTACTAGTAGATACATTAGTTTGAGAGGATGTTGGATTCATTGTATTTCCAAATTTTAAATTATAAACATTATACATTTCATCTAATAAGGTAGAAACTTTATTTTTTTTTCTCATCTACTCCTTCAAGTTCCATATTTTTATAATATTCATCTAATAAAATATGAACACCTTCTAATTTTAATGTAGGATCCATAATTGAAGCTAAACAATATAAAGGAGATATATTTTTTCAATATTTTTTAAATTTTGTTTCCATTTTTAAAATTACTTGAAAAACATTTTCATCATGTCTATATTGAGAAAACATTTCACTAATTAAAACTAAATGTTCTAAAATTAAACATGATGTAGGATAATAAACACCAGATAAATGAGTGCTAGCATTATAAAAAATTTCTAAAATATTATGTAATAATTTTGCTTTATCCCAATCATTTTCTTCAATGTTTCCATCAGACATTCTTTCATTATAAAATAATGTAAGAGGATCCTTAAATGGAAAACATGTTGTTAGCATATCATAAGTAGAATTCCATTGTATTTTAATATCAAGTTTAAATTTTTTATATGACACCATAAGATTTACATATTTGTCTAAAATCTTGATTTCTAGAAGTAGAAGAAGTAACAAATCTAACAGCATTTCTTAATTTAGTTACATGTTCATCTACTTCTCTTATTCCATCTTGAACACATAAGTTTAGAATATGGCATGCACATCGTATATGAAAAAAAACACCATTAAATATTGGATTTATCAATTTTTTTAATTTATCAATTGCACTATCATTATTACTTGCATTATCAAAACTAATTGAAAAAATTTTATTAGTTATATTATATGCATGTAAAATGCTATGAAATTGTCTAACTATAGCATTTGCAGTATGAGGATATTCAAAAATTTTAAATGTAATAATTCTTTTTTGTATAAAAAATTTACTATCTATCCAATGTGCCGTAATACACATGTATGACTGATCAGAATAATTACTGGTCCAAATATCAGATGTTAAAGAAATACAAGAAGTTAATGTAATTAAAACTTGTAAAAGATTAGTTTTATATTCAGAAAATTTTTTTATAGCATCCCTACGCATGGTTTGTTTACTTACTTTTTTATATTTAGGTTGTAGTGATTTATGTATAAATTTTTTAAATTTATAATTTTCTGCTAAAGAAAATGGTTGTTCATCCCAAACAATAAATTTAGCTAATTCTTTTCTAAAAACTTCAGTAGAATAATTAAAAACTTCAAAAGAACTAGAGGAAAGATTGAGAGTAGCCTGTGCACGATCGATTTGAGTTTGATGACTTTTGATGTGGCGAGCCAAATGACCAGTTCCACTCGATGATTTGCAAGTTATGACTTTTCTGCACTTCTTGCAGCTGACTCTTTCTTCGCCGTTAATCATCACCACATCGAAGCTCTTCCAAACGTCGCTCATGCGTTTTCTTGAGCCCGACACAGTAGACTCGTGAGGGTTTGCACTACATCCCTCCTCTCCCTGCATAGTGTTAGTAGACTCAAATTCAACATGATCTTGCTGTTGTTGATTTGGGTTGTAAGGTGGAGGGTTGGCATTTTGATCTTGATCGGGTGGTACAACGGGGTTAGTTGCCCCTATTAGCTCCTGCTCAAATGCCTCAAGCTCCCATGGCAAAAGATCTCATGTATTGTTAAATCCCGCCATTAATTCTACATATAATATTAAAAGTTAGCCAAAAAAATTTATAAAATAAGATTAAATACTTACTAATAATAAATTATACATTAAAAAATTACCTTATCACGTGTTTGAAGATCGCTTAGTAAGAACTCAGAAGTTGAGGTTTCAGCCTTCAACAACCTTAACTTAAACATAATTATAAAAAAAATTTATATTAGAATAATTTAAATTTAAGTACAATTACATTATAAAAGACAAAAAGTAAATTAATTTACTACTTACTTGATCTTCTCCACGTGACTAGACCGAGGGAGCTTTGAAATCTTGATGGCTAATTGAAACTCAAGACTTAGAAAAGAGATTAAGAGAGAATGAGAAATTAATCCAAAGTTAATTGGAAACTTGTGTGAAGAAATGAGAGGGTTGGGGGGTCAATTTATAGGGATGAATTGGGTATAAATTTACATATTTATCCCCTATTTTTAATTATTAAAAGGGGTTAAAATGGTAATTTTATAATATAAAGACAATTATATCCCTAACTTTTAAATTTTTTCAAACCGTTTAGGGGTATTTGGGTAAAAACGCATGCTAAATTCAAATTTTCGAACGTTGCCGCCCAAATCCGCGTGCCGTGCCGTGCCCGACCCGGCCCGCGGGCTGCGAACACCCGGCCCAGCACGACCCGAGAAGGGCCGCGGGCCGCCCGCGGCCCGTTGACTTGGTCAACGGCCCGGGCCGTGCCCGACCTGCATCGTACCGGGCCGTGCGGGCTGCGGGCCGGCCCGGCCTGTTGGCACCTCTAGTTATTAATACCATGATATTGAGGCAAACCCACACTCATTATTTTAATATGCGTTTGTAAAAAAAATCCAAATTAAATTTTTTATAAGTAATATTTTATTTATAGACTAGATTCTATTTATCCCTACGAGCTACAGCCCAATTCTCAAAGCACAATAAAATCAGCCCATCGTGTCGTGTTGGGTCGGGATCGGATTTAAGCCCTCGGTACCCAAAATCCGAACCCGATTATAAAAAAAATAAATATTATATTTTATAAAACCCTAATTCTATAATCACTTTGTCGTTTATCTCTCTCTCCTCTCGAATTTTCTTTCGCAGCCGCAGTCGCTCGCATCCCGCAGCTCTTCGCCGTCTCCAGCAGCTCGCCGCCAGCCGCCCCCAGCAGCAGGCAATTCTCACCCCACTTCTCTGATCTCGTTGTCATCTTTCGATTGATACCTGTTTGGACCGTTCTTTGTCTCGCGTGAACGGTTCGAGGGTTTTGCTGCCCTGATTTTGGCCTTGATTCCGATTAGAATATCCAGTTTTGGTTCACCAATAGACTCGCAAGTAGTTTTCTTGTGTTTGTGCTATTTCGATTGTTCGCCCCTTTTTTTTGTTTTGACGGTGACATCGAATCTAGGGTTAGGGTTTGGTTCGGGTTCTCGATCCGATGCTTTGCTGAATCCAGACTCCTAGATATCCCCTTCCTTTGCGTCGTCTTTGATTTTGTGGCGTTTTCCTCTCGAAATTTATATTATAATTAACATTTGTGGGATTGCGATCTTTCTTAAGAGTTAATTCCCTGCCAATGCTTCTGGATTCTTGTATCCTTTTAATGGCCGAGCAGGAAGATGTTCTGGCGACCAGAATAGTGATTTTGCTGGGTTTTGCTACACCTACATTTGATGAAATGATAATCAATAGGATATGTTAAGTGAGACTAAATCACTGTTTTGAATTTAGTTGAATTATAGCCGATTTTTCTTAGACTTAATTCCCTGTCAATGCTTCTCGATTCTTGTATCTCACTAGTGGCAGAGTTCTAATTACACATTCATATGTTAATTTAGGTTTAGAAGATATATTTTCCTCTGTTCCTCTTGTAATAGCAAGGCAACACTGATCCAATGTTTAGTATGATCTTTATAATTTTGATTTCTTTTTTTGAAGGTTTATCGGAGCATTAGACTTAATTATGCCCATAAAATAAGACTAGTGATCTCCTAACCTTTGGTGTCGTCTAATCAAAAAAAGAAACATAAATATTTTAGGGATTGCTAATCTTGGTAACTTGATTTATCAAAATATGCACAACAAACTCTACATAATATATTAGGTGACATCTTAGCAAACTGAAGTTAGTTAGAACAGACTTGATCGGAACATGTATGGACCAAAAACAAGTAAAACCTGGAAATATAAATCTAAGTCACTGTTGTAAATTAGGTTGAAATTTGGATTGACTGATTTGGGAAAATAATCATAAACGATTTTGTTGTTTCCTTGTAACACAAGTGTACAAGAGGTATTACTCTCATAATTGGTAAAATCATTTCCACTTGGTTTAATTTCTTGTCTTGGTATTACCATAGTTAACAGGAATTAATTCAAGCAATGTGTATATTTAAATACAATTCTTCAACTATAATTTAAACTGAGATTAACACATCTTAAGTTATGAAGTATGTGCACGATAATTTGTAGTTGAAAATAGAACAAAATGTAATGAGTTACATTAACAGATTTGTGTTATAAGGTGCATGAAGAAATATTGACTAGTGAAAATGAGCATTAACCTTGGCAAGGTTTACTGTAAACTTTTGGAAAATTATGAAGATTGAGAATTAATATGTATAGAATATGATAATCTGTTGTTCTGGAAATTACTGTGCATGAGTACAGGAATATTATTTCTTTGTGCTAAAATTAGATAAACAAATAAATAATACTAATAATGACATTAATAAAGGATCTAATGAAGTACATTAAGCCAAGGTTTGGGCTGGCAATTTGACCTGTTGGGGCCAGTACCCGACCCATTTACACCGGGCCCGAGTACCCATTTCTCTAAATGGGATGAGTTCGGGTTTGATGGGTTGGGTTTTAAGCGGGTTCGGATTTAGGGATGTGGGTACTCGGTACCCAATAGCTGATTTCAATAATAAATAAATAAATAAATTTTATTATTAAAATATAAATAATAATAAAATAACTATTATATAAATATTTGTTATTAGTAAATATATAAAAATAATAAATAGTTATTATATTATAAATATATTCATTATTATTTTAATTTTTAAAATTATATTTTATAAAATATAAATAATAAATAATTTATATTTTATTTAATTGGGTACTCGTGAGTACCAGTTTAAATACTTGATCCAGGTTCGGGTTATACAATAGGGTACCCGATCGGGTTTGGGTTTAGGGTGGCAACAAGCCCCGGGTTGGGTTTGAGTTTAGGATAGAAATGTGAGTACCCAACCCGTTGCCACCCTAGCCAATGTTTTAAAATTGGGTTGAGACATGGTACCAGTCTATGCTTGAACCAGTATGTACAGCTCGAAACTAGGCGATAGCAACACGATACTGATGCTACAAGTAGGCGGAGTGGAGGAGGACTAGCCAATGTTTTTAAAATTGGGCTGAGACATGGTACCAGTCTATGCTTGAACCAGAATGTACGGCTTGAAACTAGGCGATAGCAACAGGATACTGATACTACAAGTAGACGGAGTGGTGTACACGAGCTCCTTCTCCTTTCTCTTGGCAACATCACACAACTCTTCTTCTTCTCCTCCTCCTCACCTCTTCTTCTTTTCTTGCTTTGCTCTGCTCTGCTTCATTGGAAATGTTTCATGTATCAGTTCCAACTCAGATTGGTATTGCCCTGTTTTTCAAACCTTGCTGTAAGCACAACAATCTTTATGTTATATCAACAAATATATATTTTCATATGTTTAAACAGTAGCCTTTAAATTGGAAATGAGTTGAAATTGGTAAGGAAATGGTAAATGGGTATTTGGCCTATGCATCCTAATAGGACTTTATCCTATATGCATAAACTTGTCTTCTCTTTATCTAATGTTTAATTTGCATGCACATTTCCATTGCTGAGACTAAAAGTACTATATCAAGTTTCTTATTTACTAGACATCAAGTTTGAGCCTTCATAAAGGGTTATCTAACCAAGAGGGTGGACTTGCGAGTGAGATTCTATATATTGTAGTTGCATTCTTGATTTTTACAACAATATAGACATGCTTATATAAGGTAGAATTAGTAAATGTGTAATTACTTATCTTTCTTTTATTGCATGCATTTTGTGATTTCTACTTAGGTCTTTAGCTAGTTCCTTTGTAACCTAATTCCTACTTATCTTTCTCTTTTTGGGCTCCGTGACACTAGTATAGGCTATAAACCACATCCAAGAATAGCAATGCAAATTTGTCCAATTTGCACAAAAGGGATATACATATATTTCATATGTTTTTTAAAAGTAGCTATTGGTTCTTATAATTATATATTTGACAAATAAAATTCTCATGGAGTAAAGACATGGTTATCTTTAGGTCCAAAGAGTTTGAACATAGATCAAACAAACAAAGTATTTTTTTAGCATCAAATGATATCAAAATAAGAACAAAAATAGTTCTTGCAATATATTGGTATACAATGACAATATGCAACAAACATTTTAAGGGGTGAAGGGAAGGGATATACATATATTTCATATATTTTTTAAAAGTAGCTATTGGTTCCACTCTCCCCTGTTTTGGTTCTGCGGCGGCGTTTCCTTTCACCGCCGGAAACGACGAGTCCAGCGGTGACGGGCGACCTCCGAACGGCGACGCGATGCAGTAGCCTTCCTTCTCCGACGAGCGAGGAGCTAACGAGCGCAGGCGGGGCTCGGCTTCAGACAAACGAGGAAGACGACGCAGGGTTCTGAGTCAAAATCGGAACACCAATTTCACTCTGCGGAGGTGCTTTGGTGGCTGACGCAAAGGCTGACGTCAGCGCAATTGGAAAATTGAGCGAGAGGCACGGTTTTGGGATTTCGACGTTGATTGGTCAAAATAAGCGTTGACTAGAGAGTTATTCCAAATTAGGGTTTCAAATTTCTCTAATTAGGGTTAGGGTTTTTATGAGCGACCTTGTAATTTGGGGATAAAATATTGTTCGGTGAGTTAGGGTTTCTTGTTTGGGAAGAAAGTTCGTTTGGAAACCCTAGGTAGTTCGCGCTCTGGTGTTCCGCCGGACAACCCTAAGATATCGGTTTAGGACCAGTTTAGGGCTGATCCGACCGGGGCGTGACACTTGTCACGCCCCGGTCGGATCGACCCTGAACCGGTGCTTAACCGCTGTCCCAGGGTAGTCCGGCGAAACACCGGAACGTGACGCGCTAGGGTTTCCGAACCGAATCTCACCCCCGAATTCGAAACCCTAACTTCTCCGCTCACTTTTTATCCCCAAATTACAAGTCTCACGGAGAAAACCCTAACCCTAATTAAAATTACCTCCAAGTAAAAATTTTCGACGGTCAACCAAATCCTAGTCAACACAGCTCGCTTCGAATTTATTTCGGTTGCTGATGTCACCGTGACGTCAGCCCTCCAAATCGAATACGCCGAATTCGATTTCACGTTCTACTGACGTCGGCCTGCGTCAGTTGCTGAAATCCGATATTGCGAAATCGAGGGTTGACCGCTCGTGATGTTGACTCCTCGTTTCGAACGCTGAGGCATTCAAAACTCGTCTTCTTCGATCCGCTTCACGACGCCGCCGGTGTCGCCTCTTCTGCCGAGCGCCGCTGCGCTCGTGAGCCGCCGGAAAAGAGGTATGATAGCAAGAAAGCTGCTCGCCTAGAAGCGTCGTCTGAAGGTGGCGCAGAGAAGCTCGTTGTCGGAGAAGAAACACGGGGAATGGAAATTTTCCTCTATTCGTCAAATAGATTACAAAAACCCTCGCCTCTCTCTTTTCTCTCATCGGTGGCCGAGCTCTCCCTCACGTCGGTGACACCTCTTGTCGCCGCTTATAGAGTTCTCTCAACCTCACTGATGGCGATCCAAGCTCTGCGTGCCCTCTGGATCCCCCAATCCTCCTCTCAAGCTATCCTTTTATCGAGTAGTCGCTGACTCCAAGCTCCGCAATTCTCGCTCGCCAGCCTCGTCTCCTTCCGTGTCCGAGTCTTCTGCCGAAGATGTCGCTCATCGCCCGAACCTTGCGTCCGAGAAGTCTGCTCGTCCGCATCTCTCCTCATCGCAGCCAACCGAAGCCTTCATGTCGCCGAGTCGTCCGCTCTAAATCTTCTGCCGAACTCGTCGTTTGCTTCATCCGAAGATGTCGCCGAGGAGCTTGTTTCCTAAGACGCTGCCGCCCTCTTCGTCGACCACGTCCAAGCCAGCAGCCGCGCCTCTCTTAGGCGTCCGCTTCTCGCGTGGATGAAGACTCCGCCCGCACCGCATCACCTGCTCCCCTTTGCAAGCTCATGCCCGAGCTTCTCGCAGCAGACCCGACTTCGGTTGTTGGGTCAACATCACCAGTTGACTTAGGGTTCCATGGGTGTTGGCTTGGGCCTTGATTTGAGCTTGGATCAGGCCCACTCTCCTCTGGGCTGAACCGGGGAATCCAGGGCCTAACACTTAGGGTGTGTTTGGTATTGTAGGGCAGACTGAAGGTCAAGCAAGTCAAAGGGGCAAAACACATAGCAGCAAGCAGCTGTCTAGTAGCTTTTCGGTGTTGACCAGCCCATTTGACCTGCGTTAATGGGAAAAAAGTGGATGCAAGTCTACAGGTTTTTGCTGTAGGTCGCACAGGTGTGGGCACTAGCAGCGGGACAGGGGTTCGATCCCGCCCACTGCATTTTTTTCTCTTCTAACCACACAATCCAAGTTTCTTTTATATAACAAAAAATATATATCTAATATTTATACACAGTTAATATATAAAAATATATAAAAGTATATAATAGTATATAGAAATATATATAAGTATTATAAAATATATAAAAGTATATAAAAATATATAAAAGTACATAAGAGTATTATAAAAATATATAAAGTATATAATAGTATATAAATATATATATAAGTATTATAAACATATATAAAAGTATATAAACCTATATAAAAGTATATAAAAGTATTATAAAAATATATAAAATATATAAACCTATGTAAAAGTATATAAGAGTATTGCAAAAATATATAAAAGTATTATAAAAATATATAAAAGTATATAAATATATAAAAATAGCACCAGTCTACAATTTAACATGTGATTATTTATGATATTTTATTTATTTTATTATTTTAATTTTTATATACTTTTTATTTAATAATATTTATAATGCTTCTTCCAGCAATAATTTACAGTATTTTGATAGTAAACAGTGTTACTTTTTAGTCTACAGCACTGCAACAGCAACACCTGCACTAGCAACACCTACACTGCAATCCCAAACTGACCCTTAGCTTGCTAAGTGAGTGCAAAGCCCTTCCAAATGAGCCCCGAGTAATTATTCTATGCATTAGATATAGTAGAAGATAATAAAAAATTAGGAATAAGTAGAACATTGACCATGTCTACCTACATTAGACTGTAAATAACTTTTAGTATTCAATCTACTATTACTAATACATAAACCAAACATTCTATTAACATAATAACATAATTTTAGATAACATTTATTTGCGGCTTCCTCTGGTCAACAAAATTCGGTATTTATTGTTTGGTGATGAATGAGGACCTAATGTGACTAATAATATGTGAAAGAATGTTCTTGAAATCATTTTGGTACATTATAGATAGAAATGACTATATACATGATACTAATATGAGAATGCTATTGAAGACTATAGAGAGAGAAGTAAAGATTGGGGATGGTAACAGGTAAGGGGCAAGGCAGGTAATGCCAACCTCTATCCTAATCTCGACACCCATATCTTATACCCAACCTTAGACTTGTTGATTACATTGGCTTTTAAAAATTTATCCCACACTTGACCCCAACAAGGATTAGGTTCCCATAGGGAAACTTGACCTTGCAAAGCCGACAAATGACGACACGACACGAGGGTGAGCGATGCAATGAGTGGGTGGAGAGGGGAGTTGTGTGAGTGGGAAGGGGAGAAAGAGGGAGTAGAGAAAAGAGGGTTAAGAGTTTTTTGAATAAAAATGCAATTTAGTAATTATATAAAGTAGAATAGATACGATTTCAAATTTGAATTTAGGACAAGTACCTAAGATCTTACTGATGACTTTGATCTAGTTTATAATAGTCGAGTTTTATTTGAACCTGATCTAAGACCCAATTAACTTAGGTTTTTTTGGTCAAAATCAGGATGAGATGGGTATGAGTTTTTCTATCATCTCTACAAGGTGTATGCTTGAGATAGAATATATATAATTAATTATATGAAAATATTGTTTAAAATTTGATTTTCTTTTCATAAAAAAATAATATTTTAGTTTTTCTTTCCTAATGAGATGAATGCAATTGAATTTAACCAGCTATACTTCAAGAATTAAATCACATTAAAAGGATGAATAATAATTAATTTGCACATATTACAAGTATGAGTTTCTTGGAAATCTTTTCACTTTATTATTGGTCATTGCCACTATAGTTATATCCATGGACCGTTTATGGTGTATAATAAAATAAAAGCAAAATAGTGTAGTACCAATAAAAGATAACAATCACCATATACTCTCCGTAATAAGCTAATAAGAAAAGCCTACACATCACCATATACACTTCGTTCAGTCACTCTTCCTCTTTGCCTGTTCTTTTCGATCGTCGCCTCCATAGAGAAACTCGAGGGAAGGTGGGGGTAAGAGGAATAGAGAGATTTTGATCGCCTCCAAGCCTCGTTTCCGGCACGACATCGAGTAAGATTGCCATCTCCATTCTTTTTACACCCATTTCTTTCTTTTTCTTGAATTAGACATGTCTTTCTCGAGTTCTGCCATCGCCGAATAGGAAGATTTTTTGGCAACAAGATTAGGGATTTATCTACGCCTACATTTGATGAAATGATAATCAATTAGGATATGTTAAGCGGGATTAAATCACTGCTTTAAATTTAGTTGAATTCTAGCCGATCTTTCTTAGAGTTAATTCCCTATCAATGCCTCTCGATTCTTCTGTCCCTTTAATGGCCGAGCAAGAAGATGTTCTGCTAACCAGAATAGGGATTTTGCTATATCTACATTTGATGAAATTAAAATCAATAGGATGTGTTAAGTGGGACTATATCACTATTTTAAATTTAGTTGAATTCTAGCCGATCTTTCTTAGAGTTAATTCCCTGTCAATGCTTCTCGATTCTTGTATCACTTTAATGGCCGAGCAGGAAGATGTTCTGGTGACCAGAATAGGGATTTTGCTACATCTACATTTGATGAAATGATAATCAATAGGATGTGTTAAGTGGGACTAAATCACTATTTTAAATTTAGTTAAATTCTAGCCGATCTTTCTTAGAGTTAATTCCCTGTCAATGCTTTTCGATTCTTGTATCTCACTAGTGGCTGAGTTCTAATTACACATGCATATGTTAATTTAGGTTTAGAAGATACATTTTCTGTTCCTCTTGTAATAGCAAGATAACACTGATCGAATGTTTAGTATGATCTTTATAATTTTGATTTCTTTTGCAGGTTTATTGGATCATTAGACTTAATTATGCCCATAGAATAAGACTAGTGATCTCCTAACCTTTGGTGTCACGTCTAATCCAAAAAAGAAACGTAAATATTTTAGGGATTGCTAGTCTTGGTAACTTGATTTATCAAAATCTGCACAAACTAGTTGTACATAATATATTAGGTGACTTCTTAGCAAACTAAAGTTAGTTAGAACAGACATGATCGGAACATGTATGGACCAATAAACAAGTAAAACCTGGAAATGTAAATCTAAGTCATTACTGTAAATCAGGTTGAAATTTAGATTGACTGCTTTGGGAAAAAAATCATAAATGATTTTGTTGTTTCCTTGTAACACAAGTATACAAGAGATATTACCCTCATATTTGGTAAAATCATTTCTACCTGGTTTAATTTCTTGTCTTGGTATTATCATAGTTAGCAGGAATTAATTCAAGCAATGTGTAGATTTAAATACAATTCTTCAACTATGATTTAAAATGAGCTTAACACATCTTAAGTTATCGTGTATATGTACAGCAACTCCTGTCTATTAGAAGAACAGAAAAATACATAGATAATATGTGTAATTGAAAATAGCATAAAATGCAATGACTTACATTAACAGATTTGTGTTATAAGGTAAATGAAGAAATATTGACTAGTGAAAAATGAGCATTAACCTTGGTATGGTTTACCCTAAACTTTTCAGAAAATTATGAAGATTGAGAATTAATATGTATAAAATATAATAATCCTGATGTTATGGAAATTACTGTGCATGAGTACAGGAATATTATTTTTTTGCACTAAAAATTGATAAATAAATAAATAATACTAATAATGACATTAATAAAGGATCTAGTGAATTACATTAAGCCAAGGTTTTAAAATTGGTCTATGTACGGCTTGTTAGTCACACCCCTAGGGGTGTCCAATCGGTTCAACTCGAATCGAACCGAACCGATTGGACCCGAACCGAACTTATTTTTTTGATTTTTTTTCAACCGAAACCGAACCGAAATATTCTATACCGAAGTAAACCGAACCGAAAAATATCAGGTTCGGGTTAAACCGATAAAAACCGAAATTTAAGCATACAGGAAAACAACGCACTGTCTTGTATGAAAATAGAAAGGCGGTTGCTGAATGTGCCAATGCGGCACGAACAAATGTTGCATCATTAGCCAAGCGCATGGATAATCAGATGTAGCAGATCTTCCATAAGCTATATTATCCATGATGCTCAAACTTAATAAAGCTGGCTCTTGGGTAGGTAACTAGTCCTATTTTCTTAATTTTTGACTATAACTCTGCAATTAGGTTTAGGTCTCTCTGTTTATGTATAATTTAATAATATTATGTGTTTGTGCATTGAATGTTTGTGATTAATATATTCCTAGAATTATTAATATTAAATATACCTTTTAACTATCTGGTTAGATCTTAGGATCCTACTCTTCTATCAAATATAATATTCATACTAATTGTGTCATCTTTCAAGATCCATTCTGTTAACTGATATCACCTAGTCATAAGTAATTTGTTGGCACTTGACCTTGATGTCTCATCTGATAATGTTATTGTTCTTGCGATGCTATCTCTGATAATGTGCCCCATCCCTACTTAATTTGAGTTCTTTTCCTAAGAACCATGTGTGTTGATCTTGAGGTGGGCAGATTTTGCCCACCTGGTTTATCTGCTTAGAGTTCTATTAGGGTATAAGGACAGGTTCCTCCATTGGTTTCTGCAACGTAAGCTAAGAGGTTTTGGGGTGAGTGATGTCAAGGGTTATTATTATCTATCTTGGGGGTAGTTTAACAATCAAGGATATCTATTTAGCAGGTTTTTATAATTGAGGAATTCAAAGATGTATTCCTAGGGGACATACCTGGTACCAAATAAACATGCTGAATTTGAAATTGAACTATAGCTTGAATCTACTCCAATCTCTATGGCACTATATATAATGGTCCCTAGAGGAGCCTAAAACTCAATTGCAAGAGTCATTGGATAAATGATTCATATACTCTAGTGTATCTCTTTAGAAAGTTTTTGTGTTATTTGTATGATAGTCTAATTTAGTTTCATTGGGAAGTGAAAAAAAATATATAACACTTACTACCATAAACTTGGATTTAAGTGTTTTATATTTAGCCACATTATTTCAAACTCATCAAGTTAATAGGTTAGCTTGTATATTAAGAGAGTCATAATAAATAGTATCAAAGTAAACTTTGTCCTAAGATTTAAGTGTTTTATATTTAGCCACATTATTTCAAACACATCAAGTTAATAGGTTAGCTTGTATATTAAGAGAGTCATAACAAATAGTATCAAAGTAAACTTTTTCTACATTCCATGTAACTTACTTTTTTGACCATGCTTTTGGGTGGCCGTGTTTGGATAAAAAAAGTCATATAGTGCTATGATCCTATTGACTCAATTTTTTTTGTGTTGCTTTTTTTTTTTTTTTCAGTTTTCAATTGTTGTTGTCTTTTTTGTATTAATCTTTTAATGTACTTTTCTTTCATGAGTTCAAGATGCAATTGTAAGTGTGCCAAATGATATTTTTGATATAGATGATCCCTCAAATATTGTTGATCTGCTAGGTCTTCTCTCTAGTTATTTGACATTATTGGAGCATTAATTATTCATGTTTTTACAGAACCATGGAAAAATCTTCCTCACATGTGAATCCTGATATGGGTAAAGAGCAAGGCCACCAAGTTGGTAAGTACCAGCGAACATTGGTAATATCTTCTCGCTTCTTTTTCTCTTATCTTTCTTCTTACATCTGATTCAACATTTCTCATTGGTAATATCTTCTCGCTTCTTTTTCTCTTATCTTTCTTCTTACATCTGATTCAACATTTCTCATTATTGCATTAATTTGAATCAGGTTCATCTGAGCCATCTCCAAAGCAGACCCATGTTGTCAGTGCTCCCCAAATTCCAGAGATAGTTCGTCATTCAGCGGAATACGCTGCCCAGTGCTTGTTGACCAATTATTTGGAGCATTTGCTAACGGAGGATGTGTTTCCCACTGTGGATGAATTCTTGATATCTTCAGATGCTATCTTGAGTTACCTAGCTAGCTTTGGAGTTTCAAAAGATGCATGGGAAGAATTAGTTGAGAAGATTTTAACCAGTCTAAAGGAAATTGAATCTTTACTACATCAACAAAAGAAGACCTTTTCAGAGTATGATTCTAAGATAAACAATGAGAAAAAGGAGTTAATAAAATTTTTGAAGGATGTACAAAATAGGGAGAAGCGAACATGGTCAGAATCTTATCAACGCTTAGTGGAGAGAACAAAACAGCTAGATAAGAAACTAGAAAAGGCTGCAGCGAAAGAGAGAATGCTGTTAGAGAAAAAGCGACTTGTAAGTTTAGAGATGGAGAAGATGATTGCCAGCCCAACAAACAGCGGTGGATGCAAAAGAAGAAAGACAACCTGAGACAATACACAGAATTTTTACATCTTTACATACCCCTTGTCTAGCTTCTTTAGGTCAGTTTGACAATACACAGAATTTTTACATCTTTACATACCCCTTGTCTAGCTTCTTTAGGTCAGTTTGACAAATGCTTGATTGTGATGGAAAGGTGTTTAGGTCAGTTTGACAATGCGCGAATTGCCAATTCCTGTATCGAGCTCGAAAAAACTTTGATGGCACATTGGCTGTCAGTAGAGGTTACATAAATTCTAAAGAATTTGCATGTACTCACATTTTTGCTCATTGGATGCTGATGTTGATTCTAGCTTACTTTTGCTACTACTGGGCCATTTACAACCACATATTTTCATATGGCTAAATTTGACCAAACTTTATGTTCAAATTACTAGATTCCGAGCTATACACGTGAACTGATGTGTAGCTGGCAACTTATTATGCCTAAATTATGTTTGCCTTTATACTATTTATTAGGAGTCATTTATGAAAAACCTAACTCGTTAACTTAATGACTCTAAAACATATGGCTTAATTAAGATGTTTGAGGCAAAGTTAATAATAGCAAATTTATCTTAATAGAGTTCCTTTCAACGAATGTTCTTTTTTACAATTTTACAACTCTGATACATCTGCCAAAATGCGAACTACTAGCTTTGTCCTTTAAAATGAGAATGCTAATAATAGTGTAGAGTAATTGAACGACTAGAGATTCTCAAGATTGAAATCTGTTTTGGATCAATCCAAGAAACAGAAACTATAAATGGAGCCACATTTTTTTTTTTAATTTATTGGGGTGGATTCTTATCCAAAAGCTAGTAAATGTAATAGCCCATCATGATCGATCATGTTTGTGGTAATGTTTCGTTGTTTGTCTTCTTGATTTCTTCAACGTAGAGATTGTTGATTTACTATACAATCAGACTGACTAAACAAAGAAATTAAATAGAAAAAAGTGCAAATTATCCGAGAAACCAAAAGTCAAAAGCATGAAGATGAAAACTTGGATGATCTTATTTACCATTTTAACAATTGATTCGATATACAAATTTACATCTCTAAGTACAAATTAGCAAAAATGGGACCTATTAGCTTTTTCCAATAAAATGTGGATGCTGATGATCGTGTATAAGAAGAATATTAATTGGGCATTTAGAGATAGAGTATATTAAGAAGTGAAGATCAATGGATTCCACATTATTCTCAAACTCTTCAAATGTGGCCTCAAATATAGGGATATCAACTCTATGAGCCGTACTTGGTGTCACGCCCCAGTCAAATCGGCCTGAAAACAGCACTTATCCGCTGTCTCAGGGCAATCCGGCGGAATACCGGAACGTAACTCGCCCTAGGGTTTCCGACCCAAAATCGAAACCCTAATCTCCCCGAACTATTTTTATCCCCAAAATACAATTCGCACGGAGAAAACCCTAACCCTAATTTAGAAATCCGAAAAGGAACGGAATCCTAAATTAAATACCTTCTCGGTCAACCCTATTTTGACCAAAATCTCGCCGCCCGAATTAATTCGATTTCGTTGCTTACGTCAGCCGCTTAATTGGTGACGTCACCCGATTTCGTCCGCCGCTTCGGTTTCGAAATCGTGCCGCTTACGTCAGCGTCGCCCCACTGACGTCAGCCAAATCAATTCGAAATCGAATCGATTTCGCTCTGCCTTTGACCGTTGACCCGAACCTCGAAACGAACGCCGAGCGTTCGTCTTCGTCTTCGCGAGCTCGCGACGGCACCTGCGTCGACTTCCGCCGAGATCCCTTCCGTCGCCGAATGTCGCCGCCGCCAAGACTTCGTCGCCGATTCACAGAGACGTCTCAGAGACAGGGGAAAGATGGAAACGGTGAAGCTTTATTTGGAATCGAGACTACAATCCCTCTCTTCACTCCCCAGCGACCCCCGTCGCCGCCCTCTTTCCCTCCCTCACCGTCGACCCTCGTCGATGGTTACAATCTCTGGTTTTATTCCTCTCCTCAACACTCGATGGTGGTCTGCCGAAGACGATGATCCCGTCCCCGACGCCGCGCAGCTTCTCCCCTTTTTAACGCCACGAGCCGCCGTCGTTCCTATTTTGGGCGTCGTCCGTGTTCGTCGCCGAAGACCTCGTCGCCGCCCTTCCATATGCGCCGTCGACCGAGTTTTGCAGGGACGACGACGCCGTCGCCCTTTTGCCATCGTCCGAGGAGCTCGCGCCCGAGCTTCTCGCAGACAACGCGGCTGAAGCACGCGTCGTCGAGTGCCGCGCGTCCGTTTCTTTCGGCGAAGATGAGGTAGCGATGCAGCGGTCAAAATCCCTTTCCGATTTTGACAAGTGCAATTGGGCTCCACTTGGGTGTTTTCCCTTGTTCGGGCTGGGCCATGGGCTTGGGCCGAACCGGCCTAACCCAGGCCTGACAATTCTCCCCCGCCCAACTTGGACATCGCCCTCGATGTCTCTAACGGGCGGATCATGCAGAACCATCGCTCCGATCCTCAATGCCCCGATCCGACACTACTGCGCTCCCGTGGCAGTGTGTGGAACTACCTACAATGATCCAATCCGCGGTGGTTCGGTTTCTTCAGCCTGCTCGACTGGATCTTGTGCTGCCATTGCCATGAGTTTCTGTTTGTTGGGGCAGTCCTTCACCCAGTGAGGTCCTCCGCACCAGAAACAACCCTGTGGCTTCTGCTCCCGTCGTCCCGGTGAACCCTTGTTCTGCTGGTAAAACGGTCTACCCCTTTCTGGAACTCTAGCCCTCGGCGGTGTCCGTGGGGAGCCGCGCTGAGAGCCGCGCTTTGGTGGTGTCTTGGATTTCTTTGGCGGTGCTGGTTTGAAACTTCTGTTATCCGCCAGAGATTCGGCCATCGCCGCAGCCGCCCTCCAGTCAACCGGCTCGCGACGTCGGACCTCCGTTTCTGCCCATGGCTGAAGGCCCCGAAGGAAGAAATACCTCCTATCGTCCTCCGCCATGCCTGGAAGCTCCAGCATCAAAGTAGAGAAGGTCCTGACGTACTCCTGGATCGAACCTGTATGCCTCAGCCGATCCAGTTTGCCACGCGCCTGATCCGCCGAGTTTCCGGGAAGAAACTGCCACCGCAGTTCCTCATGGAAAGTCTCCCAAGTCCAGCTAGCAGTTCCTGATGTAGAGCCGACTTTGGTTCGCCACCAAAGTTTTGCGTCGCCCGTAAGATAGGCGATGCACACCTGTACCCGATCTCCTGCAGAAATATGGTTAGCTGAAAACAGTTGCTCCATATCCCATATAAAGTTTTCGACCTCTCGGGACGATCGAGCCCCCCGAACGTCGCTGGGTCTGGCACGCGCACCCTCGGTTTGGGAGCCTCCTGCTCCACCGGTGCCGCTGCAGACTGTGATACTTGCGCTAGGACTAGGCGCAGTACCTTAACTTCAGCGTGCATGTCTTCCTTCATGCGAACCATCTCCCCTGGCAGATGGACCAGACTCTCCACGGTCTGTTGCATGACCTCAATCTGTAACCTCTGTTGCTCGATCTGTAGCATCTGCTGTTCGATCTGCAACCTCTGCTGCTCGATCAGTAATTCCTGATCCTATACTGTCTTCTGGAGGCCTTCCACCTGTGGAATCATCCCATTGCCTCCACCACTGGCCAAACCGAGCACCTGCTCGATCTGTGCAATGCGATCACCCTGGTTCACCATCTCCTCAGGATCAGCCGTCTCCTTGGCTTTTCCATTATCCTGCCTGGGTCGGGCGTCCTCTGACGCTCCTCTAGCAGTATGAGTGATCTTCTGAAATTTCAAACCCTTCCTCACCTTCGAGGGTGAAGCTGAAGGTGCCGTGTTTGCTAGAGCACGTTTGCCTACTATGATACCTGTTGTCACGCCCCGGTCGAATCGGCCTGAAAACAGCACTTATCCGCTGTCTCAGGGCAATCCGGCGGAATACCGGAACGTAACTCGCCCTAGGGTTTCCGACCCAAAATCGAAACCCTAATCTCCCCGAACTATTTTTATCCCCAAAATACAATTCGCACGGAGAAAACCCTAACCCTAATTTAGAAATCCGAAAAGGAATGGAACCCTAAATTAAATACCTTCTCGGTCAACCCTATTTTGACCAAAATCTCACCGCCCGAATTAATTCGATTTCGTTGCTTACGTCAGCCGCTTAATTGCTGACGTCACCCGATTTCGTCCGCCGCTTCGGTTTCGAAATCGCGCCGCTTACGTCAGCGTCGCCCCACTGACGTCAGCCAAATCAATTCGAAATCGAATTGATTTCGCTCTGCCTTTGACCGTTGACCCGAACCTCGAAACGAACGCCGAGCGTTCGTCTTCGTCTTCGCGAGCTCGCGACGACACCTGCGTCGACTTCCGCCGAGATCCCTTCCGTCGCCGAATGTCGCCGCCGCCAAGACTTCGTCGCCGATTCATAGAGACGTCACAGAGACAGGGGAAAGATGGAAACGGTGAAGCTTTATTTGGAATCGAGACTACAATCCCTCTCTTCACTCCCCAGCGACCCCCGTCGCCGCCCTCTTTCCCTCCCTCACCATCGACCCTCGTCGATGGTTACAATCTCTGGTTTTATTCCTCTCCTCAACACTCAATGGTGGTCTGCCGAAGACGATGATCCCGCCCCTGACGCCGCGCAGCTTCTCCCCTTTTTAACGCCACGAGCCGCCGTCGTTCCTATTTTGGGCGTCGTCCGCGTCCGTCACCGAAGACCTCGTCGCCGCCCTTCCATATGCGCCGTCGACCGAGTTTTGCGGGGACGACGACGCCATCGCTCTTTTGCCATCGTCCGAGGAGCTCGCGCCCGAGCTTCTCGCAGACGACGCGGCTGAAGCACGCATCGTCGAGTGCCGCACGTCCGTTTCTTTCGGCGAAGATGAGGTAGCGATGCAGCGGTCAAAATCCCTTTCCGATTTTGACAAGTGCAATTGGGCTCCACTTGGGTGTTTTCCCTTGTTCGGGCTGGGCCATGGGCTTGGGCCGAACCGGCCTGACCCAGGCCTGACACTTGGTGTGATGCCAGATTTCAAATGGACCAGGCCGGATGGAATTGGATTGGGCCACGGCCCAATCCACGGCTGAAGCTTGATTGCAGAGGACCCATTTTCGGATTTTATCTGCTTTGACGAAATCGATCACAGCAGCGGCAGCATGATCCTCGGCGACGATGGCATCCTTCTCGATGCCATCTCTGGTGCCGACGTGGCCCCTTCCCCAGCGTTGTAGACGGCGAGCACTTCGATGGAAAGAAGAAGGCGAGCTCAAGCTGGTGGCAATTCCTTCCATCAGAGGAAGCGTCCCCTTCCCTTTAAGTGCCGAAGACGAGTGGAGCCGAGGGGAGCTGGGTCCAGGAGGTCTCCGTCGACGACTAGAAAGGGACGGGGGCACGACTTCCCATCTTCAAAGGCCGGGACATCAACGAGCAGGCGGCTCCTTCTCCCTTCAAGCTCTGGCCAGGAGAGAAGAGGGGGAGGCGGGTGGAATCACCAGTGACATGTTTCCACTGCCTCCCCCAGTCATGCGCGACAACCTCCCCCAGGCGGTGTGAGCAGCTGCCGCCTCTCCTTGTTCTAGAGTTTCCACTCTAATGCCGTCGCAGGCGACGATGAGAGGTTGATGAGATCTCTTCCCAATGCGGCGAGCATTGATGCCGTTGCCAGACGGGCAACGAAGAGTTCCTCCGGCGAGGTTAGGGAGAGAATCGACGGTGAGGGGCCGTCGACACGAGGAAGAGAGAGCACTGTAAGGGTTTACGTAGGTTGAATATATCTCAACAGAAATTTTCCTTAGTTGTTTGTTATCTCCGGCGGGCTTCTATCTTCTTCTCCGGCGATGGCGTGTCGCCTTCATTCCCCTCCCTGGCAGGAAATGCTTCCGCGACTAAGGCTGAGGCTCGGACGTCTCTGAGCCTGTCGAACGTCCATCCCGTCCACCTCCTCCGGCGATGGCGGCTGACGAACGAACGCCTTTCGAAGCCGCGTGAAGATGAAGGTGACAGTTTTAGTTCTGGCGTTCATTGCGAGGTGTTGACTGCGTCAATGAGACTCGAGCACGGCCGATTTCAAAATTGGGATTTCGATTTCGGGTGGTAATCTGATTTGGCGCACAATTCCATGGTAAACTGATGATGTGGACGGCTGGGTTTATTTTGGGCGTGACACTTGAGTACCTGACTATTCGACCCATTTATTGTGTGGGTCAGGTTTCTAGAATAAGATCTTTGACGCAAGTTGAAATTGGGTATCCACCCATTGTCATCCCTACTCAAATATTTTTTTATTAACGCGATGGGTAATATGATCATTAATTATTTCAAATAATTGCCCATATACACAATTGAATTACAATTAAGCATTTCAAATAATTGCCCCCATACATAATGTTGGTGTATATGCCCTTAGACCTAGTATTGGTCCACATTTATACTACTTGACATTGATATTTCTTATATATATCATTCTGGCATTGTCGTTAGCATTGTTTGTTTACATCTGCGATTGTGTACTTACATGATAATGTCCCTGGAGACAGATTGGATCTGTGCTCAAACTATTATCCCAAATCAAATATTTGAGTAGATATGAGACAACTCTGGTATATGTGAGACTGGTATATGGGCTGGTTAGTCATAAGATGCTAATGCAGACATATGAGTATATTAGTGGTGGATATACTGGACTGACCTGCTATGAGGCAATGACTTGGTGTCATGAGTTATCCTCACAAGTGACAGAAGATGCATTGATCCCTTGACTTGAGGTCATTGACTTTTCTATATGGTTAGGGACATGTTTTGATACAGCCTAACACCTCGCTGTAGTTGGGAGGTAATAATGGTTGTCATTGAGCATGTGATGACCCATATGAGAAGGTCAATGGACAAACAGAGGATTTGCCCTTTCCTGAGGGAAGCTTGATATCCATAGGGCCCCCTATGGTTCGATGATTGAAAGTGTATGGCCATACCCAGGTGAGAACCTGATTTAGTCATGACAATGTGATTGGGTGAAAGCAAGTGGTGACACACTTGTCTAATCGGATATCAGTTTGGCAAAGAGACTATAATGCATCTGTACCTAGTTGCGATGATGGGGATGTCGATGTCGATGTCGATATCTATTCCAATGGCTTAGGTAGCAGCGATGCACTGCTAGTGATGACCTTAGGGCATCACTGCCAATGTCAGAGGAACCTATAGGGTCGCACACCTTGATACTCGAGTTCTCGTATTGATCGGGAAGCCTTATGATCGAGTTATTGGATAGCTCGGATCAATTTGGCAGATTTCATCAGCGCCAATGGGCTTGATGAGATGGAAGAGAGTTATTAGAGCCAAACTTCATTTTTGGCAGGTTGACCCAAAATTGACCATGGTTGGTGATACGTTCGCAAGTGTACGGATTTATCTAAGTAATAAAATAAGATATCGTTCCCAACGAGGATCTGGCGGTCAAGTACCGATTACACGATCGATCTATATCTAGACAAATCAAATTTGTGATTTTGGTTTTTGGAAAATTCTAAATACAAATAAAAAGGACAGATATAGCATTTTGGGTAAAAATCAATTCCGATAAAATCAGAGTTTGGGGTTTCACCACGCTGACGATTATGAATTATAACAAAATAAATTCTTTGAACAGAAAAATATAGTGTTGAAAGGGATTTTTCTTTAGGTACAGATTATCTCCTCTCGAAGCATAATCCAGTATCTATTTACATTAATTCCCTACTCTCGTGACAATTAACATAGATAGACCCATTAAGTTCTATGAAAAACCATGAAATCCTTCATACGAATCCAAACTACTCCCGTGATTGGATTCGTAGGTTTGAAAAGAATAGTTCCGACGTTGCGATTCACCTCTCGGTCCTTCTCGCAACATCTAAGATGTAAAATTACTTGATCAGAGTAAATCACATAAATAAACACAGTTCTAATTAAATCGAACAAATGTTGCATCATTAGCCAAGCGCATGGATAATCAGATGTAGCAGATCTTCCATAAGCTATATTATCCATGATGCTCAAACTTAATAAAGCTGGCTCTTGGGTAGGTAACTAGTCCTATTTGGCTTCTCAGCCATTCCAACTTCAGATTTTTTTATATTCTCTCCATCCAAATTCCAAAAGAACTTCACCTGAACCAAGAAACCAACGTGCTGTTAAATCTTGCAATGCAATTAAAAAACAAATTCAGAAAAACAAAAGCAACTTGTGCAAACCTGTTCCGCAATGCTTGCTGCTTCAGCATATGCATCTTGAATATTTTCTGCAAGCCTACGAATAAAAATATTTGATATTCCTCCTGCTGCAACAATAAAGGGACCAGTGGCTAGAGTTAGAAGTGCTATCTGCCAACAGTTGATCAAATCATCAAACCAATGATAAGACCACCAAAGAACGTTGCCATGTTATGAATATAGTTTCCGACCTGCAAAACAGATGCAAAGATGCACCATTAGATAAATATCCACCAGTATTTAAAAAAATCAGAATTCAGAAACTTTATCTTTCATAAATAAATCTGTCATTCAACAGATTGGACTTTTTACTGCATAAAGCAAATATTATCATACTTTTTCACTTAGGGCAGACTGGATCAATAGCACATCACTCAGTACTTGACTAAAAATATCTCCATTGTTCCCATAGGTATCAAAGAAGCTCATGTCCTGATTTAGTAAAACCTGGACATATTTTGACCTTATCACTGCGGTTTGCCTCTCTCCAGTAAGAATGAAGCACGAGACCTCTGTGAACTGTATCCTTCAGTATACGCATGGAAAATATATATTAAATCAGAGAAAATTTTTTTATATAAAATTTCGAGCATACCAATCCACCCAGAATAGTTATATCATAAAAAGGGATAGATAACTTTTCTGCTGTGATTAAATATGATGATAATGTACAACTCCAACAAGCTCTAGTAAACATCAATAGCATGACTTGCAATGTAATTTCCCAGTTGTCAGCTGGCTACTGGCTAGGCAGTGACAACAGAAAAGAAAAGACCAACACAGGGATATGTTGGTACAAAACCATTGTGAAAGGAATTCGTACAAATATGACTTGCAATCTAAATTTGAAGTTGTAAACTGGCTAAGGGAGTGACAACAGAAAAGAAAAGACCAACACAGGGATATGGTTGTGCAAAGACCATTGTGAAAGGAATTGATACCTTATCACCAATAGCTGGTGGTCAACGCCAGCCACACAGGAAAACAACGCCAATATCGACTTTTTATTCTTTCCTTTTCTATCTGTTCATTCGTCTGCAATTGCAACTCAGGAAATAGTATTAAGCACACAGGAAAAAAACTATCAAGCACACAGCCACACAAGAAGCATAAGAAAAAGCAGTTCAACATGATATATTTTGATTTAACATCAAAAATCCAAAACCAAATTTTGCATCAAAAATTCAAAACTGCTACTGCACAAGTTAAACACATCAATAACACATTCCTACTGTCACAGTCAAATACATCAAAACCGAATTTTGCATCAAATTACAAATACCAAAGTAGCAAAGTATCAAACTTTCAATTAAACAAACTAAATACCAACTAGGCAACTACCAAAGTATCAAACATGAAACTACAATTCATACAGCATTACAGCCATTTGTCCATACACCAAATGCCAAAGTATCAAAATTCCAAAATTCAGAACTAAGAAGTGAGAAATGACTAATGAGAATATCTATTGTCCATTTGTCCTATTGTCCAAACGCCAATTCTCCAACCAACATGGCAACAAACTCCAAATGCCCATCAGCCCATCAATCCAAAGTCCAAACTCCATTACTAATTACTCCATTACCTGCATAAGCTAATATCAACAACTAACAAAAGTTACGTTAGTATTAGTAAATAGGAAATATATATACCAAAGATGTCATATTAACAATAATTATACTAAAGCATTTAACAAGTAATTGATTACCATTACTTATTTACTTACATGTTAGAGAGGTAACATCTACATATCAATGATTTCTGGTGCAGATTTAATTGTTGAAATCACTGTCAATTGTTGAAAATTGAAATCACAATAAATTAATAATAAAAAAACTTACATTATAACAGTAATATAAAACAACTAATATTAAACTTATATAATTTACCTTTATCAAGTGAGTGAACATCTTCTATATTTACTTCCACTTCACGATCTTTTGCTTTAATCTAATCTTGGCAACAAATTAGAGCTTCCAACATTGAACGAGACAGTGAACTTCTGAATGGATCAAGTACACGACCTCCAGTACTAAAAGTTGATTCTGAAGCTACGGTAGATATAGGAATGGCTAAAATATCACAGACAATGGATGATAAAACAGGAAATCTTATGGAATTAATCTTCCACCAACTTAAAAGATCAAATTGGGGATTTGGCTGTTCAGTATCTTCATTCAAATATTTATCTAACTCAGTTTTTTCATGAATTGCAAGATTTTCCTTGTGTCTCCAGTACTTCACTTCAGTTTTGGATAGCATACACTCAGAAGCTGACAAAGTAGAACTTGATCCTTCAGCAATATTTGAATTGTCACTAATTCCCATTGTGCTCTTATACTCATTGAACATCCTTTGAAGAAGTGTTTGCACCCTAACATATATATTTGAAACTTTATCTTCACCATACATTTCTAAAAGTGCAAATTTTAAATAATCCATCTTATATCTAAGATCAAAAATAATTGCAATAAATAGAAGCAAATTCATTTTTTCAACATCCCCCCAATATTTGTCCCATTTTTGTTTCATTTTCATTGTCATTTCATGAAACATCGGATCAATATCAAAATCTTCTATCCATTCAGTCAAAGTTGATGCAATTTGACTAACTTCATTGACATAGAGATTGGAAGTGGTTGCCAAAGTTGTAGATACATTTAATGTAAAATTGATAAAAAAGCTTCAACATTGAAGCTAAATCTCGTACAATTTTCCAATCATTTTCAGAAGGTCTACCAAGTCCATTAGTTAATAGTTCTGTTTCAAAATGAGGGTCTTCTTCATTAAATATTTCAAAGGCACTTTCATACCTTTGTGCTACATCTAACATGATATAGGTTGAATTCCACCTTGTACAAACATCCAAACATAGGTGAGCTTTACTTTCTATCTTTGCTTGGGCAACACATGAGTTAAATATTTGCAACCTTCGTGGAGATTGCTTAACATATTTTATTGCTTCCCGAACTCTCTCAACTGAAGATTGAGAAGATTTTAGGCCATCTTGGACAATTAAATTCATAACATGTGCAGTACATCTCACATGTTTCAATGAATTTAAAAGGCAATTCATCTATAATAATCATTTCTGCTAACGCTTTTCTAACAATAGTTTGATCAAATTTCCAAGTTGATAATACAGTACTTGCCGTTTCACCGGTAGTTGTGAAAGAAATTTCAGTTTGGGTTTTACCCTTCTCTCCTACTTCTATGCCTTGTGCACTCAAATATTTTATGCATTTAGTCAAATGTGCCTTTAATGTACTAGTTCCAAGTATCACAAGCATAACTTGCATCACAATATACACACTTTGCTTTTGATACACCATCACTCTCAAATTTTTCAAAATGGTTCCAAACTTCAGCCCTTGGTTTTATAGTTTTTCTCTTCTTTGTATTACTAGCTTGGGCCTCGGTTGTATCTATTTGTTTATCACCCATTTCCTTAAACTATCCAAAAATTTAGACTAATTAGCAATTTAGCATTTAGCAAATAGCAGTGAATCAATGAATAATCAAATAATATAAATTAGAATTTTGAAATGAAAGTGCCTAAATTCAAGCATGATAGTCTCGAAAACAATTATTGTCCCTGACAATGATGTCAATGTGAAAAAGATGATGCATGATAGCAGAACGAATGATATGGATGTTAGATCATAAATAACAAAATCATAAAAAGAAACTAAAGAAAGTGCTCAGCTAAATTCCATCCAGAAATTCTGGACTAGAATCCAAACTAATACATGCTTGATGCTTTGGTTTTCTACAATCGTCTCAATATAAAACCCTAAATCAGCCAATCAGGCACTGAATCAGGCGTGTAAAGAACTAAGAAACTAAAGATAGTGAGAAAATATAAAACCCTAAAAATCAAAACTAAACCTAAAAGCTTACCGATGGAGGTGTGTACTGTGCTGGTGAAGGCGGTGATTCGGCGTCTTAGGCCTCTCAAGCTCAGCGATGAGAGACAATGGAGAGGTAAAGTAGAGACTAGAGAGCGACTGTGACTCTGCAAGAGCGCTGAACGCGTAGTGTACGCGTAGCAGCGTAGGGTTGCGGGAGCCGAGAGCAAGACAGCCAAGACTACAAACTGCGACTATGTGAGAGCGCCGAGCAGAGGAACGGGACTGCGGGAGCCGGGAGACGAGGAGAGACTACGGACTGCGAGAGATTGGAGGCTGAAGCGTTAAAACTAGGTTACGTATAAATGTTAAAACTTAAAAACATATATAAATTTGGGTGTGGGGCCGAATCGTTTATTCGGTTCGGTTCGGTTTTTTTAAGGTTTTAAAACCAAAAACCAAAATCGACCCGAAATTATTTTACTTAGCACAAAACCGAACCAAACCCGAACCATTGTATAAAAACCGGACCGAACCGAACATTTTGGTTCGGTTCGGTTCGGTTTTCCGGTTTGAACCACACTTTGGACACCCCTATACACCCCAAGATGATGATAATTCAATAATGAAAATTTATATCACAAAAATTTGGCAATATGTATCCAGGATCAATACTCGATAACCTGTTCAACATGACTTATAAAATTTACTTTCTATCATCTTTTAGGAGGTAACAATAACTCAATATAGCAATTCAAAATTTCATCCTATTAATCAAAATCCTTTTATATCATAAAAGGCTATACATCCTCTTACAAAACCATAGTATTTTTGTATCATCATCACATACAAGTCATGGATATTATCAACTTATCTTACAAGCACAAAACAACTTCATACATTAGTCTTTAAGGTTTACATGCTCAAAACATAAAACTTCCACTCGTTAGCATCATTTTGAACCTTCCACAAAACTTGTAACCCGAAGCTAACCTGCAAAGAGGTTAGAATGCAAGGATTGAGCAAGAATGCTCAGTTAGTAAATTAATGTCAAAAGGCACCAAATCATGAAATAGGTCATATTTTCATTTTAAATCAATCATAACATATCATAAGAAGCATTAGATATCTAAATGGGTCCATAAGTAAAATCAAATAGCAACATGATAGTGAAATCATAAGCATGAGGAACATAAAGAAAAAAAAATCAAACCAAAGAGACATATCATACAAATGGCATAGTGGAGAATAACACATAAACCTTCCACGTCTAGAAGCATAATCCACCCTCGTTAGGGTGAAAATCATACATATGTCGGTTGGAGCTATCATGGCTCCTCAAATGAGATAGTGGGATTTAAGAGGTGGCTCCCATGGATTCAAGAGGTGGCCCCCATTATTTCTAATGTGGCACTTTGTTCCATGTAGCATTTTGTTCCACCAATATCCCTCTTTTCCCATTTCTGGCCTCATAGTCTTTTCCCTTTTGGGCTCATAAAGTTATTCCCACTGGCAAGCATCCAATACACTAACAAAATGAAACATACTTTCCTTCCTTGCGAAATGGGTTCATTGATAGATGTCAAAGAGGTGAATCATAAAGTTCATACAAGAGATAAGTGCTGATATAATCATTTCCAAATGAAAGAGACATATGTATCAAGAGAATTCAAATAGAAGACCATTTATGCAAGGTACACATATGTATGATTAAGTAACCCAAAATTCAGAAATTTAGAACTTATTGAACCTGGGCTTCAAGTTCTTCATATAATACCATTTGGTATGATAATTATGTCAAACAAAGGATTTTGAATCTAGTTTTCAGAAAAATAAGTTTTACTTAAAATGGAGCTCAATACAAAAAGTTATAATCAATGAAGTAACAATAAGTCAGAATCATGAAAGGAATATTCCAGATTTACAAGGTTGAGTACAAATTTGATTATAAATTCATTTCTGATCCAAATCATGCAAATAAGAGCTCCACTTATAGGTTATTAAGTCTACTTGATATAAAAATAATCATTTTGTATATTTGCGGTCACATAATATGGACATAAAGCAATAACTAGATAAAGGTCAAATAAGTGAAAACATATTTATAAGGTCAGATTCAACTAAATCAATAAATTTGATAACCAACTTGAAAGTATGAAATATCTAACTCAAAAGAAAGCTACTTGAGTCTTATTTACAATGAATCTAATTTCATAAGATTTGGATCAAAAGTTATGATAATTGAAAGATAGCAAGGTCAGGTTTACTTCGAATAAGCATTCACAGTCTTTTAACATAACTTAGATCATTTTTCCAATAAACAAATTGATCAAAATCGAGATAAGCAGAAGCAAATTGATATCAAAATGACAAAGGTAACTTGTGTTTTCCCCTCTTCTTCCTCTTCCCCTTCCCTAAGTCTTCTTTCCTTCAGGTTAGGCACGAGCAAGCAGGTGAAATTCCCTTTGTTTTCTCATGTTTATCTCAAGTTATAATGAAGGATGAGGTGTAAACATATAGTAAATCAAGTAACTAGAAGGTGGCATGTGTAAGTAGTAATCATGACTTTTTCACCCCAACTCTTGTCCCTTGTTCTTATTTTTCTTTTGATTTCCACTTAGCTTAGTACATATTTGTTGTCACAAATTCTTTTCATTTTCTTCCTATATGACTCAAGTTCCTCCAATATATAATGTGCCACAACAAGGATATCACAACTCATAACACATATAACTTTTTATTCTCATGCATGATTAGTTTGCAAATCATAATAATACTTTTTGCTTTTTTTAGGGTATTATATTGGTGCTAGGCGGTACTGACATGGTACTAATATTGTAGGCTGGTGGAGTGGCGTACATGAGCTCCTCCTCCTTTCTCTTGGCAGAGTGCCTGCACTCGCGGACGCAACTCTTCTCCTTCTCCTCCTCTCCTCTCCTTCTTTGCTTGCTTTGCTCTGCTTTACATCATTGGAAATGTTTCATGTACTAGTCCCAACTCAGATTGGTACTACCTTGTACGAACCAGTTTTTCAAACATTGCCGAAAGCACAACAATCTTTATTTTATAGCAACAAATATATATTTTCATATATATAAACAATAGCCTTTAAACTGAAAATGAGTTGGAATTAGTAAGGAAATGGTAAATGGGTATTTGGCCTAGACATTCTAATAGGAGTTAATGAGAAATAATGATCTTTTATGATAATATAATTGTAACGTTAACGTACGATATAAGACCTAATAACATTGAAATTGGTAAACTATTGACGAGGCCAACATTTAAGGTAGGAATCTAATTCCTACTCCTTTCATCAAAATATTTTTATGTATTATTTTATAATTATGATATCTTGTTGTTCTATCCAATTGATATTTCTTCTTTGCCGTTGCATTCAATATCATTCATGAATTGAGCATTATAATGAATAATTGTGATCTCATTTGACATCTACATTAGTTAGCTTTGATGGATCATTTACTACTATGTGTTATGGTAAACTTGACATATTTAAGCATTTATGTTGTATGCCTAATGTCATGGCATTACATGATCTTTTGGCTAAGTTTTATTATACAACTTAGACCCAAGTTGGACTCTATGGAGGTACTAGCTAGTGATCACCTAATTGGAAATCATTAGATCGATCAGGGTCTTAGGTATTAAAAGCAACATCCTCCGAGCTGCCTTCGATCAATTGGTCCATCGCTTGAGAATAATGAAAACATTCAAACTAAGAGTGTGAACTCGAGAGTGAGATTATCTGTATTGTAGTTGCATTCTTGGTTTTCACGACAATATAGACATGTTTATATCATGTAGAATTAGTAAATATGAAATTATTTTTCTTTCTTTTATTGCATGCATTTTGTGATTTCTACTTAAGTCTTTATTTAGTTCCTCTGTAGGCTAATTCCTATCTTTCTCTTATTGGGCTCCTTGAACACTATTATAGGCTATAAACCACATCCAAGAATAACAATACAAGCTTGTCCAATTTGCACAAAAGGGATATACATATATTTTTTAAAAGTAGTTATTTGTTCTTATTATTATATATTTAACAAATAAAATTCTCATGGAGTAAAGACATGAACCACATGGTAATCTTTAGGTTCAAAGAGTTTGAACATAGATCAAACAAACAAGAATTTTTTTTTTAGCACCAAATGATATCAAAATAAGAACAAAAATAATTCTTGCAATATATTGGTATACAATGGCAAAAACATGAAACTGAGAACTAAGACAGGAAAGAGGCACACCTTAGGCTATGAACAACTCTTCCATGCACCTATTTATGTAATGAACATTTTAAGGGGTGAAGGGAAGAGATGCTATATAATTGAATATCTAGTTTACTATTAAATGAATTTCATAAATAGACGAGTTTACAGTAGGGAAAGATAATAAATAATACTAGTTGACATACATATAGCTTACCATACGTTACCTAACTCAAATCAATCAACAAGTTTATTTAAAGTTCGTATTTAATTTAATTTAATAATTAATTGGGAAGTTGTGGTGCATTGCATTTCTTTTGTTGTGCTGCTATCACAATCAATGCTCTGAGTGAAGAAACACTTCTTTTGGCAAATAGCTACTACTGCACTAGGTATTTATCTTGAGGCTTAGCTATTAGCCGGTGTTGTAGTGGTGCTGCATTCATGTTTTTATTTGGATCCACTAGTTGATAATCTGAACTAAGATCTTGCATTCATGTTTTCTTTTTGAATCTTGAATAGATTACAGGGAGAATATCTGCTTGAAAATTTTCAATGGTTACATGCAATTGGCCCTTAAGTATGACAGCCTTGCTGTTGTACCATGGAACAACGTAATACAACTTCAAGTGAAGATCTGATCTTAGATTTATCCACATCTATTTTATGAGGCTTTATGTGTTTGAAATCGTGGACCCAATTGTTAGTTCATTAGCTTAATTACAAACTGAATTTTTTCATAATCTCATTGAAGCTTGGTGAGAAAAACATATCAATACCAAATCTTGAAAAAACATATTCTATGTTAAAGATATAGCTAGTTGGGCACATGTTGCTAGTGAAAAGAACTGATCTCTTTCATTTGTCCTACTGGCATTACTTGAAAAAAAATCTTTAAAGATTTGTGCATTTTTTTTTATCTGGCATTAAGCCCTTTTATCATATGCAATGAGCACAGCCAAGCATCTTTTGGAAACTGGATCTTCGTTTGTTAATAATTATTTCCTTAGTGCTGTTTTATTTTGCTGGCTCATTTGGTTCTTTATACATATATTTACTAGTGCTGATGATGCTTATTCTATGAAGTTTGCAGTGTCTTATTGTACCTTTCTTGATTATCAGGTCGTTTCACTGTCAGTTTAATCTGAAGATTATATTGTTGTTCAAATTATATGGCAATTATGGCCACCTCATATGCTCTGGAATGTGATGATGAATCAAGGGCTTTGCGAACGTTGTTTGATGCCTTTAGAACAGTTTGTACTCTGGAAGACATAGCCTCAGCTTATTGCAAGGCTGGACGTGATGTATGTAAGGCAGGGGATATATTGTATCAGCTACAAGAAAGCAGTAGTTCTGGTGTATCTAATGCACAAAACAGTGAGAAATTTCCTAAATTCGAGGAACAATTGGATGAAGATTGTTCCACCAATCTGGGGAAAAAAATCCTTGGGAACAAAGCACAAGAAGTTAAGCGCTTCAGTTGGTTCTATCTCAAGTGTTCTTGATAAGCAGTATGCCAATGGAGTTTCATCACGGCGGAATTGAATCAATGGAACAATCAAGCCACCTAAAATTGAAATTAATGAGCCGCTGACTGTTGAGACTGATTTTGAAGCATTTGTGCCTGATTCTGTTCGAACAAATGATTCTATAAATGACAAAGATGTTGAAAATTCCTCTTCTCAATGCTTGGAGATGGTTTCAAACTCAGCAGAGATGTGATGCGTGATGTTCTTGGTAATTAACAAATTGGCATTCCATTATTTGAGTTATCTTTTTTAGAAATGTGTAATGTGATTAATTAGTTAGTTAATTATAAATTAATTGGTTCATTAATTTTATTGATTGATTAATTCTTAGTCAACTAAATATTATCAATTTTTGTGGCTCAAATTGGTATATAATCATGTCATATTATGTTCAAAAGTTGTCATAGCATTTTTCTTATCTCTTCTTACTGTGTTTCCGACGAAAAATTGAAAAGAAAAAATGAAAAATATATTATATCTAGTAGAAAAGAAAAAATTGTCCTCTTACCTACACTCTTCTCCCTTCCTGTCTTCGCACTCTTGTGCTGTGCAACAAGAGATGTCAAAAAGTCAAATTTCCCTGTACACACTTCCTAACAGTAAGATCTCCATGGGAATAATCCTTGAATACCCTGCTTTCAAGCCCCTATTCACCTCTCTGATCTTCTTCCCCATGTTGTTGCCACGGCCCATGTTTTCGCACGCTCATCCCATCCCATCCCATCCCATCCCATCTCACTCACTCTTCTTGTGACAAGCGTGTTCCTGTTTATAGCCTCCTTGCAGCTCCCCTTCAGAACATCCAAGCTTGCTCCTATTTGTAGCTTGCTCGCCCACTATTGTTTGCTTGTTCACCAAATCTCTTCCTTGCTACAGCAATCTGTAGGTTAGAAAATTAGTTTGATTGGGTGGTACACCAAGTTTGTATTGGTTAGACCAAGACGTGCTGATACATGGTTGGCACGTATAAATTATTATGAAATGTATATATTTAATTAAAATCAATAGCACAAACCTGTTTTGATCATTTCGTATTGGTTCGTCAATGATCTGATATTTAAAATCATGATTCGAACTACAAGAGCATGTTGTTGTTCCTGACGCTGTAGCATTTGTTGGGACCTCTACTCTTTCCACCTTTCCACTTCTGAGCTGTGTCTTTGCCATCCCTTATGAAGCTCCACTCGAATCCTAGGTAGTGCTAGAAGATCTTGACTGGGATGGTGGATTCCTAATTGGGGCATTTATCATCTTGCTCTCGTGTCTCCTAGCAAGGCCAACAAACACCCCCGTCAACCCTTTTATGCTTCTTTCATGTTTTGCCTTGCTGCTTTCCTTTTATTCTAAACCCTAGCTAAGTGGCAAAAGAAAAAAGAGCGCCCTCGTCCTCGTCCTCGTCCTCGCCCTCGCCCTTGTCTGCCGCTGCCGAAGCCTCTAGATATGCTTGCGGAGTCCATCAAAGGCGCTCCTCCATGCTTCAGGGGCGGGGTGGATCCTCTTTCCCATCTTGCTAGCTCATCTTCGGTGAAAGGGAATGAGACGGCACCCCCTAAGCTGTCCTGTTTGCCGGGCAATCCCTCAACCTCCTCTGCTCAACAAGAAAGGACTTGGGCAGTGAAAGGGAAGGAGACGGCGCCCCCCAAACTATCTGGTTTGCCTGGCTCCCTCTCGTACCCCTCTGCTTCCCTTGGCAAGTCTTGGGCGGGGCTATTTAGAAGCAACATTGGCATTCCATCCTTGAATACTCTTTTCTTAGAATCGGTAATGGGGTCGATTTCAAGCAATTACTCTGATTGTGTTGTCTTCGGTGAAGCCAAGCTCGCTAGCTGGCGCGCTCCTTGAAAAAGCTCTCTCATTGGAAAGTTTTTAAACAAAAGTCTCCCGGTTCACTCTTTGAAATTTGTTGTATCCAAGCTCCGGAAGTATCAACCAGAGATCATAGATATGGAAAATAATTTTTATCTTTTTGGGTTTGAAACTGAGGAGATGACTCTCGATATCCTCACTAGAGGCCCTTGGACTGTATTGGGTAGTATCATAAACCTGGTTCCATGGAAGCCAGATTTTCAAGTGCTATAACAAATCCATTCAAACAACTCCTGTCTGGGTCCGATTGCCAGGTGACACGTCTAACAAGTGCACGGTAATGTCGAAAAAATAAAAAAGGTTGTCGAACCCACAGGGAGCAAGATTAAGTACTAAAAAGTCTAAGTCTCAATAGCTAAGTGATTCAAAGCGGGGTTTTTGCAATCAGTAAGCGAAAACAAGAAATCAAATGCAGCAACGAGGAGGTTATTTATATGAAAGAGATCGGGACTTCGGTATCCACCACACTGATGAATCTAACTACATTAAAAGGGATATATTACAATAATTCATAATTTTACAAAAGGAATCTTTCTAAGGTACAGGATGCCCCCTCTCGGTCGGTACACCCTGGTGCTTATCCAGAACGATCTCCTACTCTCGCGGTGGATCGTTCTAAATAAACCCAATGAGTTTAAGGGAAGATTATGATGCCCTCGAGCGAGATCCGAGCACTCTCGTGTCAAGGACTCACAAGTTTTACCTAAGAGATTTGCCGACATGATCCTCCTCTCGGTCAGAATCACTTCGACTATCACACGATACAACACGGCCAAAGCAATATTGAGAAATAACTATGCTAAGGTAAAATATGCTCATACAAACCACGCGGCCCAAGTGATGACACCGAAATTTATAGTAAATTTTGTGTCATTTCATAGATCTTTTTGTGTCATATTCGTACTATTTTGCTTATTTTCATGCCTTTTTTTATCAAATACTGCGGAATCTACACTCTTTTTGATTTTTGATGATTTTCAGGTAAAAAGGCACTATTTTCAGGCGTTTTCAAGCAATTCCAGGTGCATAAATGAATTCCCACCATCAAAAGAAGATTACATGTCAAATTCCACGAAGAGCAGAGCTCAAACCAAAATTACGGCACTACCGTAATTGAAATTACGGTACCGTGGTTGCACTGCACCTACAGAACAAACCACAGCACTGCCGTAATTTTTGAGTGCTGCCGTATTTTGGGACGTTTCATACAGAAAGTTTTACGGAAAAAACGGCCCTGCCGTAACGGATTTCACGGGCCGTAATCTGGGTTCGATTTTATACAGAAAGTTTGATGGATTTTACGGTGCTGCCGTAATGGATTTCACAGGCCGTATTTCGAGTCGATTTTTTACCCGAAAGATTTGATCAAAATACGGCACTATCGTAATGCATTTCACGGTACTATAATTTTGGATGATTTTTGTACTGAGAGTCTCTGCTGAAATTACGGCACCGACGTAACCGTTTTCACGGCCGTAATTGTAACCCAGATTCGTAATTTTTCCGGACGTTTTGGAGCTCGATTTTTGTGTGATCGATTGCGGACGATCTAGACCATAAATTGAAGATCTGTAAGAAGCAAAAGGGGAGTTGAGATAGAGGAGAAGATAGAGAAGCCAAAAGCCCTAATTTTCATCCACGATTCAGTGAGAAATCGAGTTTTCCACCGCCGCCCTAGGTTTCGCTGCTGGGAAGCGTACAACGCATCTCCTGCCGTGAAATTTGAAGGGAAGCTGTGCATAGAGGAGGAGAAGATACCCTAGAATTTCAGAGCGAAAGGAGATCGATCGAAAGAGAAATCAACGAAGAAGTCGCTGCCGACACTGTTCACGCTAGGAATTACGGCTGTAATTTCCATTACAGCCGTGCTATAAAGTTATTTTCTCTTTTCTCCTCGATTTTTGATCCTCCGATACTATGGATTATTATAATCTTTCTACCATGCTAGCTTAAACTTCTTTTGGGACCTGGGGGAGTAATTCCCTTTGATTTCTTAATGACTAGATGAATCTTTCATTATTTCGTCAAGTATAATTTTAGTATGATAATTTTGCTTCTGTGATGATTGCTCTTTAATTCTCCATAGGATTCATATTATCAAGCATGTTTTAGAGTTTTCGCAATAAGGACCGAAAGGTGATTTGCTTGAGAATTTGGAACCCTAGAATTGAATGTTAGAAACTCACCGTAAGAAATTAGGTTTGTTCTTATTTCTTAATTTTAGAAGTTTAATGCCATGATTAATAATCTGATCTAGGATTGAGTTAATGAAACAAACATGACGATATTGTAAGAAATTGAATATCAGAGTGTTGGAGAACCTTAAGTAGAACCTGTGTTGAAATTCGAATGCACGAAAGTGATCCTTGAGTTTCCACTGGAGATTATTAACTTAGAATTCGGATTCATAAAAGTGATCCTTGAGTTATTTGTTGATGATTCACTTTTATTTAACAATCGAATAGATCCTGCATGAAAGTGAGGATTGGTTCTTGTAAATTGTTTGCGCGAAAGCGAGATGATTTCCTTATTAAGTGAATTATGTCTTTATCATAATGAAATTAGACTGACGAATATCTATTCATATCTAGTCATGGAAATTAAAGTGAATGAAACCTAGTCCCAGATTCTCTCTCTGATATTTCATACAATTTTCGTTTGCGCTTCCATCATATTCGGTTGCCTAGCTAGTAAGAAATTAATTATTCAGTACTTGGCAAACGAGGTCTCTGTGGTTCAATATCTTAATTATCACTTCGAGTATTCATGCACTTGTGGACACAACAAGTTTTTGGCACCGTTGTCGGGGACCTTGATTTTTGTCAATATTGAAGATATTGAAAGTATTGCTAGACTAGGTTTTGTTTATTATTTATTTTCTGTTTTCTGTTCTTCTATTCTATTGAAATCATTTGATCTATCTACTTTTCATGCGCTGGAATCTTATATCAGGACCTCTTGTTCCTTTTGATCCTGAGATAAATAAAACTCTTAGATTGCGCAGGAAGCTTAGATTTGAAGAGAGTCAACAAGTAGAAAAAGTGACTATGGCAGAACAGAGATCACTTAGGGACTATACAGCCCCTAATCTACGGGAGATTCACTCTAGTATTGCTAGACCGGTCATAGAGGCTAACATCTTTGAAATCAAGTCTGCTTTCTTGTCTATGATTCAATAGAACCAGTTTGGAGGATCTCCACTTGAAGATCCTAACCAACACCTTGCTTTGTTTCTTGAATTATGTGATACTATCAAGATAAATGGTGTTTCTAACGATGCATTAAAACTGAGATTGTTTCATTTTTCTCTTAGGGACCGAGCACGTTCATGGCTTCAAGCTCAACCTTCCGATACCTTCACCACATGGGAACAATTGTCCAATTCCTTCTTGATGAAATACTTTCCACCAAGCAAGACCATCCAATTGAGAAACCATATCACAAGCTTTGCATAGAGGGATGGTGAATCTTTTAGCGAGGCATGGGAGCGTGTCAACGATTTACAACGGAAGTGTCTTCACCATGACCTTGAAAATTGGGTTTTAATTCACACTTTTTATAATGGTTTGCTTTATAATACCAGACTAACTATTGACGCTACTGCAGGAGGTGCTCTCATGAGCAGAACCATTGAAGATGCCTTCAAGTTGCTTGAGGAGATGGCTTTAAATTACAATCAATGGACTTCTGAGAGAGGAGTGCTGTATCGACCTTCTCAAAGTAAGAATAAAAGTGATTGTTGGTGCACCTTGGCTGAAAAGGTAGATTCTTTGTGCAACAAATTTGATTCTTTTAAAATGCAAACTGCTGTAGTTTCTTCATCTGTTGTTTGTGATATTTGTGGAAATATTGGTCATGTTTCTGAAGAGTGTAAAGTCATTACTAATCAAGGTAGTGAACAAGTTAATGCATTAGGGAATTTTAATCAGAGTAGAAACAATGATCCCTATTCTGGTACCTACAAACCTGGATGGAGAAATCACCCCAACTTATCTTGGAAAAATAATAACAATATAGGGGGACAAAATGAAAATAGAGGATACCAACAAAGGCCAAACCAAAATCAAAATCAAAACCAAAATTCAAATGTTGAATCCATGTTAGAAAAGTTTATGGTTAATCAAAATCAATTCATGCAAAATCAAAACAAAAAAATTGAAGTTCTTAAGGGAATGGTTAGTCAACTTGCATCTCATGTAGGATCTCTAGCAGCCCATAACAAAATATTAGAAAACCAAATAGCACAACAAGCAAGCACTTCTTATAGACCCCCAGGAAAATTACCTGCTAAACCTGAACCAAACCCTAGGGAGCACTGTAATGCTATTATCACTAGAAGTGGGAGGCAATTAGAGGGGCCTAAAAAGAAATATGGGTATAATGAAAAAGAGCCTAGTAATGAACATGATCAAGAGTTAGATTCCGAAAAATCTTCTGAGCATGAGCAGTCCCAAACTAGTTTGTCACCTGACCAAGGTGATGTGATGTAAGATCCAAGGATCTTAAGTCCTGGTAAGCATTATTTTTGATTTAAATAAAATTATTGACTGTGATATTTTTCTATGTATTGGTTGTTAATAGTTAATTAACTAGAGATTTTTGGTTGATAAATTATAGTTAATTAACTAGAGATTTTGGTTGTTAACTTATAGTTAATTAAATTAGAGATTGTTGGATGTTAATGTTAATTAATTAACTAACTTATTGGATGTTAATTTTCAGTTAATTAATTAGAGTTTATTGGTTAATTAATTAGACTTTATTGGTTAATTAACTAGCTTATTGGATATTAATTAAATCCTTATTGGATTTGCGTTTAAGTGAATTCATTAAATGGATGTTAATTTAAATTCTTATTGGACTTTCACTTAAACTATGGGTTATTGGGTTAGATGGATATTAGATTTAAAATTCGAATTAGTTAGTTAAATGGATTAAACCCTATTTGAATTAATTGGTTAATGGGTTAAAAATTTAAAACCGAAATGTTAAGTGGGAATTTTCGGCTAGGGTAGAGTTTTTGGCGAAATTGTTGGCTTGGAAGAAACCTTGGGCGACGGCTAGGAGGAAGAAGGCGATCTTGGTGTTCTTGGAATTATTGAGGTGATTTTCTTCATCTTCTTCCCTTGGCGAATTTCCTTGAGGTGAAGAAGCTTCCTTGGCGAGTTCTTGGAGATCCTTTGGGCGACATCAAGGCTTTAGACGATTTTTTTGTGTGGAGGATTTTCGGTTTAAGAGGTGAGTGGGGTGTCTTAATTGATTTCTAGCAATTTGGTTGTGTTAATTGATGCATTAGATTGATTAGAAATTTTACCATGTTAAAAACCGAAAACTCAAGACTTCTCTTTGTTATAAACCGAAAGTTACAATGGTATAATTATCATGAAAACTCAAGACTCCTTGTTAACTAAGGTTTTATTTAAGTTGGAAATTTTATCATGCTAAAAACCAAATTATGATGTATCTTCATGAAAACCGAAAATTTGTATAGGTGTATATCTCATGAAAACCGAAACTTGTAGCTTGAAATTTAAGGTATTTTTATAGGGAATTTTGGTAGCATTAAACCATTGAATTGGGAGTATGAAATTCTTGTTAACTAAGTATTTTATAGGGAATTTTGGTAATATTAAATCATTGATTTTTGGTAGCATGAGAATCTTGTTTTAAATAGATATTATGTTTGAAACCGTGGGCTAGATGTGATGTTTTGTGAACCAGATTGTAAGAGCATGGATTTTAATCTTATGTTGATTTTTATGGATGCCCTAATAAATGCTAATAATATTATAAGAGTCATGTTTGTTTATTTATGACCATGAATCTTTGTTTGAGAAATTTGGGTGATAACTTAGCAAGGCTGCACTGAATTGATCAGCATGAAACCTAAGGACTACCCTACATTATGTGATTTTTTTGAATGTTATGTGATTATGTGATTTTGAATATTATGCGGTTATGTGATTTTGAATATTATGTGGTTATGTGATTTCAAATATTATATGTTGTGATCATGGAATGGTTAGGACTAAGGCTAAGTGTAACTGTGTGCTCAATGGGATAGTTAATATGTGATACGTTAAGGGTTGGATATCTCAGCCCTGTATTGTGATATGTGAAGGGGGTTGATGTTCAGCCTGCCTGTTATGATTATTGTGATGGGGGTTGATGTTCAGCCTGCCCGATATGATTATTGTGATGACTATCCTAGAGTCTAGTTGACACTTAGGAGTCCACCTTTGTGATATAAGATATAAGATGTGTCTGTTGTCCAGTAGGAACCCTTTGGGAGAATGAGTTTTGACGCAAAGTGCCATGTCTTGGTCGGACAGGGGGCCACCTCTTGATGTCATCACTCTTTTGTGTTATGGGGTGTCGTAGAGCAAAGTGCCACGTCATGACCTGGCGGGGGCCACCTCTTGAATCTACACATCTTTTTGTGTTATGGGGTGTAGTAGAGCAAAGTGCCACGTCGTGACCTGGCGGGGGCCACCTCTTGATTCTATACACTGTCCATCTATATGTTGCATGCAGGCTTCTCCCAGTGCTTAGGCCAAAGCCGGGTTAGACCATGATGGTCACTACTGAATATGCTGGACAACTAGGTTAACTAAGTGGTTAATGTGTACAGTGGTTTAGAGTGTAGCTCTAGAACCTTAGTTACTCTATGGGGACAGTTGTGTGATGTCTTGGCAGTGTATACTTGATTGTTCATATGTGTTTTGTTCTTTAATTTTGTTATATGTTGATATGATAATCTGTTAAAGATTTTTTAAAATAATCTGCCTGTATTTTTGAATGTATGCTATGGATGGTCGTTTGAGACTATCCACTCACTGGGCTGTGTAGCTCACCCCTCAATGTTTTCAGGTGTAGAACAGGGGCGCACTGCATGAGTTAGCATGTTATACGGATATTGTGATTCTCCATGCTGGTTGGATGTATAACTTTTGTGCTTAATTAACTGAAGCCGGATGTGGCCGAATTATATGAACTTGGGTTGCCAGTTGTGGCCAAACTATGTGTGAACTTGTGTTGCCGGTTGTGGCGGTTTTGATATTATGATTTTTGTGTCACCGCGGGCTTTGGCCTGGTTTCGGTGTTTGGTATCACTGTGAAACTTTATGGAATCGACGTTGTGATTTTGTTTTGAATTTCAGTTTGATGTGTATTTTTGCAATCGGTTTTGATATACATGTAACTTGCATATGTCTAGTGCAAGTATTGCGTGGTGGCAGGTACCTTTATGAATTGTGTTTCTTGGAGATTGTATGTATGGATTTTTGGAAATTTTCAGATCGTGTTTCTTGAACTTGGTTTTACCTAGCATGTGAATCGATCTTGTATGACACATCCTGTTTCTTCTGTGATTTGTGTTGCTTGTTTGGGGTTAAGATAACGGGATGTTACAGATGTGCCATGTCAAAATGATATTTCTAAACCTAATTCTCCTACACCATATAGGCCACCTATACCCTTTCCCCAAAGGTTAGTGCAAACAAAATTAGATAAACAGTTTAGGAAATTTTTTAATGTATTAAAGAAGCTTTACATTAACATTCCATTCACTGAAGTTTTATCTCAAATGCCTTCATATGCAAAATTTTTGAAAGAGATCTTGTCTAATAAGAGGAAAATAGAGGACTATGGTACTGTGGCTTTAACTGAAGATTGTTGTGCTATTATCCAGAATAAATTGCCACCGAAATTAAAGGATCTAGGTAGTTTCTCTATACCCTGTTCTATTGGAAGCATGGCTTTTGACCGAGCCTTATGTCATTTGGGAGCTAGTGTAAGCTTAATGCCACTATCTATTTGCAGGAAACTGGACGTTGGAGAGCTTAAACCAACATCCATATCTTTACAGCTCGCTGATAGCTCGGTAAAGTATCCTATTGGTATTTTAGAGAATGTTTCAATCAAGGTAGGTGAATTTTTTATACCTGCAGATTTTGTAGTCCTTGACATGGAAGAAAATCATAAAAATCCTATCATCCTTGGTAGACCCTTTTTGGCTACAGCAGGAGCACATATAGATGTTAAGAAAGGAAAAATCACTTTTGATATATGTGAAAATATAATTGAGTTTTATCTTGCTGATTCTTTGAACAAGCTTTTTTATTCTAGATCGTGTTGTAGTGTTGATATAGTAGATAATGTTGTCATTGATGTTCATAATTTATTTGATGAATCCTCTAATATTGAAACTGACATTTTTTCTGAGGATGTGGATAGAGGAATTCAGGAGAAAAGAGATTCAAATTCTAAAAAGAAGAAGAAGAAAAAGAGGCTCTAGGTTACTTGATCAAGGAAGAAAATTCTTGAGTAAATTTGGACATTGTTTCATGAATGAGCCTTATGTGATTCAAAGTGATGCTCAACCCAAAGAAAAATTAGAGTGGAAATTGAAGAAATCAAGATCAAATCCGAGTGCAGAAGGGTCAAGCTAAAGACCTTTAAATTAGCGCTTCTTGGGAGGCAACCCAAGCATTCTAACTTTAGTTTGCTCTCTTTTATTTTACTTTATTTTTTTACTTTTGCTCTTAGAACTAATTTTTCTTTTCTTGTTGTAGGTAAAACAAGTTTTGGCACAAATTACGACACTACCGTAACGCAAATTACGGTACCATTTTTTAGTCCGTTTTCGACTAGAGAGTTGAGATGCCATTACGGCACTACCGTAAGTATTTTTACGAGCCGTATTTTGACTCTGAAATCTTCCCAAGAGTTTTTAGCGTTTCACGGCACTGCCGTAATAATTCTCATGGTGTCGTATTTTTTGAGTTGATTTTTTTTACGTCAAAAAAAAAAATAAAAATAATAAAAATAAAAATTTTGTCGAATTTATGGTACTACCGTTTTCAATTTCACGGCACCGTAATCTTGAGCGATTTCCCTGACGAAAGTTTCGAGCATATTACGGCGGTGCCGTAAACATTTTTGTGGTACCGTAATCAAGGCATGTTTTTGACCCGAGAGTTTGAACGATTTTACGGCACTACCCTTTTGGCATTACGGCCCGTGTTTTTCAAATCCGCTAGATTACGGCATTGCCGTAAGATAAATTACGGCCATAATTCTATCGGCCCTACGCGATATATGTGCCGTTTTTTAGGGTTTCGTGTTGTTTTCAAGGTTTTCACCCACTCTCGCACACCGACCTTCGATTTCTGACCTTCAGAACACGCCGGTAACCCTTCCCAGCCAATTTTCGCCGCCGATTTGGTACTCTCTCGCCCGATTTCTCCATTTTAGCGACTTTCACGAGTATTTTCGCCCCTTTCTTCGTTTCTCCTCGATTCTCAGTCGATTTATGAAATACTTGTTTCCATTTACTTCTTAGACGACAGGAAAACTTTCCTTGTGTGTTTCCAAAGGTTATGGATCAATTTTTGAAAGTGATTTGAGCTTAAACGAGCTAGATTTGTTGAAGTTCTTTAGATTTACTGTTCACCCATGTTCTCTAGCTGAAATTTTGATTTTAAGCTTGGATATACCTGATTTTTGCTTCTATGATGCTTATTAAATAATGATGTCCATGTTGAAAGTGTTATTAGATTTACTATATCTTTGCTATATTGTGCTATCATCTAAGTGTTAGCCCTAGTTCACCCTTGAATTGAGAATGACACCTAAGACTAAGACAGTAGTTTCAAAGAGAAGGGGCAAGGGACCAGCTGAGTCCTCCACACCACCAAATCCCTATGGAATCATCTTTAGGGATGAAGTTCAAGAATCGAGATACAACAAACTAGTGGAGAGAAGGGTGGTGAATACAAAGTATGCTGATAGACATACCTTGGAGGCACTTGGTTTGTATGATGATGTTTTTTGGATGTTCGACCAAATCAGGGCCAAGAAGTTCTTTCAGATGACTCAACAGACATATTTGCCATTGGTACTGGAGTTCTTGAGCAGCTTTGATATGGAGTTACATGAGTTTAACTATAGGCATGCTAAAGGTGAGATCACCTTCCGCATAGCCAACATTGAGAGGAAGCTTACCATGAGGGACGTCAGATCTATCTTTCAGTTGGCGTCAGGAGGACATACTAGTGTGTCACTTGGTTATGTGGAGAATGTGTTTTGGAATCAGATTTCCTTAGAGGTTCACTTTTCTGCAGTCTCAGCTAGAGCCTCCAAGATTTCTAACCCCTGCATCAAATATGCACACCGAGTACTTGCCCACACAGTTTTTGGGAGAGGGGACAGTGAGGGGATGGTGAGACAGTCTGAGCTCTTCTTTTTGTGGAGTATGCTATATGGTTGTCCATTAGATGTTGCTTTCTTCTTTGTTAAGCATATGGATAAGGTAGCGAGGGCCAAGAAAGGTGCCATTGTGATAGGTGATTTCATCACACCTATAGCCTTGTTTTTGAATGTGGAACCTTATGGAATTGAAGTGGCTAGAGGGAACTCTAGACTAGATATGGAGTCATGCATAGCCATGAAGATGATAGTTAGAGAGGGTGACAACTTCTCTTTGGTTCTTGGGCCAGGAGGTCAGAAATTGTCACTGCCAAACTTTGAGAAGACCTCTGTGAAAAACCAAGCCAACTGGAAATTGACTCCGAGTGACGCAAATTATGCCATGCCGCTGCCTCTTGATACTGTACCACCACCACCCACCTGGGGTGGTAGTGATGACCCATTTGGTATAGGGATGGATCCGCTATCTCAGGGAGCTTCAGAATCTTCACATCGTGCTACTGATCGAGGATGGTTCAGTGCTTTCGACCCAGGCTTCCAGGCCCTCTCTGCTCAGATGTACCGTCAGGAACATCAAATGGAGAAGATGATGGATACTATGGGGAGGATGTCTAACTCTATGCACCACATTCACAGAGATGTAGAGGATTTGAGTAACTACATTGAAGAGATGGACAACTTTCTGTATGACCACTTTGGATTCCAGGACTCTAGGAGGGGTGGAGTATATGGAGGCTACCAGGGGGAGTAGCAGGATGATCCCATGGATGCAGCTGCAGAGGACACTGAGGAGATCCGATCTGACGATGACGAGTAGAGTTTTTGTGAGTATCCCTTTCCCTTACTTATTTGCATTTCATTTTCCTTATCTTATTGATGTTTCATGTTTTATAGGGAAGGATGATTCTTCCAAACTCATTGTGTCCGCCATTGCTACCTTACTCTGTTTTGCATGATTCGATGTGGTTGTATGATATTGATATTTATTCTTGTTATTTGATATGGTTGTATCACATTTTGATATTGATGATTATTTCGATTGGGTTGTATGATGATACTTTTGATATTTTGAGCACATTGTGGAGGTGCATAATTGATGACATGATGATTTGTATAATTTTGATCATGATTGAGTATATTTTTGTTGATGTGACTTTGTGGCCCAGTCTACGTCTTGAAAATATTATTGTTGATTGTATGATTCTATTGATGATGAATGAACTCATGCTTGTGATAGAGACTAAATCTATCATGTCGAATTTATTTCTCTAATATATATCTACTTTTGAAATTTTTCATTGATTGATGAATGAGATTTTGGGTGGATATGTTATTTGAAGAATTTGATTTAAAAGTGAAACAACTTGTTAAATAAAATTAGCATACGAGTATGATTTTTGAATTAATGTCAATTGATTAACTTAGTTGATATTTAGTTTATCTTACTATTTGTTGGGAAGAAAGAATCCAAGATCCAAAAAGGGTGAGAGACTCCCCTACTTGGCACTGTGAAAAATTGACAGTGGTACCGAAGATATGGGTTGAACTCTGTAAAAAATATATATATAAAGAGAGAGAAAAAGAAAATGACTCCCCTACTTGGCACTGTATAAAATTGATAGTGGTACCAAAGACAAGGGTTGAAGTCTAAACAAAAAGTGTGTATCTATGTGGGTACATACCATCAAAAATACATTAAAAGAAAATTTAGAAAAGAAAGATTTTGAGTGAAAAAGATTTTGGATATCCTATTCCTGTAAACAAAGGTATGATAGATTTAAACTGAAAATTGGGTGAATTCATGAGACTCAGATTCTACTTTTTATACAAGTTGCAAAGTTTTAATTGATTAAGTTGTGGATCTTGAGGATTGAATTCAAAAGATGATATGCCTATTTAAAATTTTATGAAGCAATTGGTGAAATTTTTCATTGGTGATTATATTTTAGAAATTTATTCTTCATGAGAAAATCTTTTCTTTTGATCAAATTTTGATTTTTTTTGCTTGAGGACAAGCAAAGTTTGAGCCTTATGTGTTTGATAACATCGAAATTTATAGTAAATTTTGTGTCATTTCATAGATCTTTTTGTGTCATATTCATACTATTTTGCTTATTTTCATGCCTTTTTTATCAAATACTGCGAAATCTACACTCTTTTTGGTTTTTGATGATTTTTAGGTAAAAAGGCACGATTTTCAGGCCTTTTCAAGCAATTCCAGATGCATGAATGAATTTCTACCATCAAGAGAAGATTACATGTCAAATTCTACAAAGAACAGAGCTCAAACCAAAATTACGGCACTACCGTAATCGAAATTACGGTACCGTGGTTTCACTGCACCTACAGAACAAACCACGGCACTGCCGTAATTTTTGAGTGCTGCCGTATTTTGGGACGTTTTCATACAGAAAGTTTTACGGAAAAAACGGCCCTGCCGTAACAGATTTCACGGGCCGTAATCTAGGTTCGATTTTATACAGAAAGTTTGATGGATTTTACAGTGCTGCCGTAATGGATTTCACAGGCCGTATTTCGAGTCGATTTTTTACCCGAAAGATTTGATCAAAATACGGCACTATCGTAATGCATTTCACGGTACCATAATTCTAGATGATTTTTGTACTGAGAGTCTCTGCTGAAATTACGGCACCGACGTAACCGTTTTCACGGCCGTAATTGTAACCCAGATTCGCGATTTTTCCGGACGTTTTGGAGCTCGATTTTTGTGTGATCGATTGCGGACGATCCAGACCATAAATTGAAGATCTGTAAGAAGCAAAAGGGGAGTTGAGATAGAGGAGAAGATAGAGAAGCCATAAGCCCTAATTTTCATCCACGATTTAGGAAGAAATCGAGTTTTCCACCGCCGCCCTAGGTTTCGCTGCTGGGAAGCGTACAACGCATCTCCTGCCGTGAAATTTGAAGGGAAGCTGCGCATAGAGGAGGAGAAGATACCCTAGAATTTCAGAGCGAAAGGAGATCGATCGAAAGAGAAATCAACGAAGAAGTCGCTGCCGACACTGTTCACGCTAGGAATTACGGCTGTAATTTCCATTACAGCCGTGCTGTAAAGTTATTTTCCCTTTTCTCCTCGATTTTTGATCCTCCGATACTATGGATTATTATAATCTTTCTACCATGCTAGCTTAAACTTGTTTTGGGACCTGGGGGAGTAATTCTCTTTGATTTCTTATTGACTAGATGAATCTTTCATTATTTCGTCAAGTATAATTTTAGTATGATAATTCTGCTTCTGTGATGATTGATTTTTAATTTTCCATAGGATTCATATTATCAAGCATTTTTTAGAGTTTTCGTAATAAGGATCGAAAGGTGATTTGCTTGAGAATTTGGAACCCTAGAATTGAATTTTAGGAACTCACCGTAAGAAATTAGGTTTGTTCTTATTTCTTAATTTTAGAAGTTTAATGCCATGATTGATAATCTGATCTAGGATTGAGTTAGTGAAACAAACATGACGATATTGCAAGAAATTGAATATTAGATTGTTGGAGAACCTTAAGCAGAACCTGTGTTGAAATTCGGATGCACGAAAGTGATCCTTGAGTTTCCACTTGAGATTATTAACTTAGAGTTTGGATGCATGAAAGTGATCCTTGAGTTATTTGTTGATGATTCACTTTTATTTAATAATCGAATAGATCCTATACGAAAGTGAGGATTGGTTCTTGTAAATTGTCTGTGCGAAAGCGAGATGATTTCCTTATTAAGTGAATTATGTCTTTATCATAATGAAATTAGACTGACGAACATCTATTCATATCTAGTCATGGAAATTAAAGTGAATGAAACCCTAGTCCCAGATTCTCTCTCTGATATTTCACACAATTTTCATTTGCGCTTCCATCATATTCGGTTGCCTAGCTAGTAAGAAATTAATTATTCAGTACTTGGCAAACGAGGTCTCTGTGGTTCGATATTTTAATTATTACTTCGAGTATCTGCGCACTTGCGGACACAACAAGTTTTTGGCACCGTTGCCGGGGACCTTGGTTTTTGTCAATATTGAAGATATTGAAAGTATTGCTAGACTAGGTTTTGTTTATTGTTTATTTCTGTTTTCTGTTTTTCTGTTCTATTGAAATCATTTGATCTATCTACTTTGCATGCGCAGGAATCTTAGATCAGGACCTCTTGTTCCTTTTGATCCTGAGATAAATAAAACTCTTAGATTGCGTAGGAAGCTTAGATTTGAAGAGAGTCAACAAGTAGAAGAAGTGACCATGGCAGAACAGAGATCACTTAGGGACTATGCAGCCCCTAATCCACGAGAGATTCACTCTAGTATTGCTAGACCGGTCATAGAGGCTAATAACTTTGAAATCAAGCCTTCTTTCTTGTCTATGATTCAACAGAACCAGTTTGGAGGATCTCCACTTGAAGATCCTAACCAACACCTTGCTTTGTTTCTTGAATTATATGATACTATCAAGATAAATGGTGTTTCTAATGATGCATTAAAACTGAGATTGTTTCCTTTTTCTCTTAGGGACCGAGCATGTTCATGGCTTCAAGCTCAACCTACCGGTACCTTCACCACATGGGAACAATTGTCCAATTCCTTCTTGATGAAATACTTTCCACTAAGCAAGACCATCCAATTGAGAAACCAAATCACAAGCTTTGCATAGAGGGATGGTGAATCGACCCGGTATTTCCTGAAGGATGGTGTATCACAAGCTTTGCACATGGGAACAATGGTCCTATAGCTCCCTCTGATGAAGCTACTCCTCCTGCATCTCCTGAAGGGTGGTCATCATCGACCCGGTAGGAGAAGAACTGCTAAAATGAAATGCATTTGGGGCTCGGGGTGCTGTATCAACTAGATCAGGCAGAGGGTTTGCGACAGGCTGTATACACCAGTTTGCTCACACGTGCACCGTGGTGCGCTCAATGTTCGGCAGCGGGAGGGAGAATTTACTTCCTTTAAATGTAAGGCAATAGGAGTCACCCCGGCGAATGATGAGCTTTATGGAAACACACGACTCGATTTCGAGTCAGTTGTTTCCACTTGCTTCCATGGTACCATAGGGGATAACCCTTAGAGAAACAGCCAGTGGGGTGACCAAACCACCCATGACAATCGCCCCCTTGCGTTAGTGGGCGACGCAGCTAAACTGCTTAACCAAATAATACCCTGAGTCGACCCTAAAAGAATGAAGCATACACCATAAGTAAAATAATTTCGACTAGTGTACCATACCATCGCTTTCTCCGCGGACGAAAATAGTGTGGGCAAGGATGCGATGGACATAACGAATGACTGGGTTGCAGATATTGGACGCCCAAGCAACACGCGCAGAGTTGATGATATGAAATACTCTTTGAGTTACAAATTCCCAATGACAAGTCAAAAAAAACAAACTTCTGGTCTTGCATACTCTATCTTAGACCGCCTCTCAAACATAAAAACTTGCAAAATTCAAAAAAAAAAAAAATCATGTTCAACAACTATTTGTTGAAGAATTCCAACACTCTCATAACATATTCGCATGCTTCCTTTTCAAGCAAAGAATACAATGCACTCATCCAACAATGCCATCAGTCATATGTTGTCTAGGTCCTTAGAAGGATCCACACATTTATTGATCCAACACATAAAAACTCATACCAAGTACATCATTCACTTATCTCAAGTGCATGTAATATTTCAAATCATGTAATCGTCAGAACATACTCAAAACAAGTATTTCATACACATATGATTGCTACCCATCTTAGTGGGGTTAGACATCTTTTGACAATGGATTTGTATGCGCTCGTCGCTTATACAAAATCCATTGTGGGTACATTTGTTGAACCATAAATGTTCACCTGTAATAATAAAATCAAAATTAATTTTGACCTTGGAGTAAAAATTGAAAACTTAAAATTTGAATGGCGTATGAACTCTTGGCAAAGAAGGAATGCAACAGTAAAAAAATTGACATGCAGCCACTAATTACGAAAGCAAAAGAAGTAATAGCAAGGATGCAAATTAAGGAGTCTATCTGAAGGTCCAAATTTGGACTCCAATTAGGCATGATAAAAAGGAAGAGAAAATTAATTAAAGTAAATCAATGGCAATGGAAGATATGAGAGAGGAAATAAAAGCAATGCAACAATAAAAAAATTAACAGCAACCAAGACTAGAAATCAACAAAGAAAACAGGAAATTTGGTGTCACACGAAAAGAGAAAGAAGGAAGCAAAATATGTGAGAATCATAGCAACAAGACAAATAAAATCAGAGTCGGCCATAAAAAAAAGGCAAGAGAGGAAACTCGGCTAAAAAAAAGGAAAGCTATACAAAATTCATGTTAATTGATCTCATCCAGTTCTTTATAAAGAGAGACTAGAGCAAACATAAAAAGGACGGAGACGTTAGCATCAAAGAAAGCGAGAATTCTTTCTCGCAAAAGGAATCCAAACGGCCAAAGGAGAGGAGGGAGGAGCACTTGACTGAAGAGAAAGGAGAGAGCTCTCCAAGCTCTCGGCAACACAAAGAAAGGGGGAATAGAGGAGGAGCCGAAGTCAAAAAATAAGGAGGGGAGCGGCGGCTGGTAGAAGAAGCAATAAAAATATAGAGATGAGAGGAGGTCTCGGCAACGAAAAGTGAGGTGAAGAGCTTTCCAAGCTCTCGGTAGTACATAAATAAAGAAGAGGGAGGTGGCATGAGCTTGAGTCATCGGCACAAAAGGGAGAGAAATTAAGAAGAAGAGAGAAATTGAGAAGAAAAGTTGAGAAGAGGAGAGAAGGAGGAGAGAAGCTCTCGGCAAACATTAAAAAAAAAAGAGTAGAATGGCTTTGTTTGCATGGCTCGGCAAGAGAGGGAGAAATAAAGTGAAAATAAAAGTTTGATAACAAAAAAAGGAAGAGGGAGTTATTATTCCTAGGATTTTATATCCTAGATTATTTATGGGATCTTTATATCCCCTATTTATTCTTAGGATTTCATATCCTCTGAGATCTTTATATTCCTATTTTATTCCTAGGATTTTATATCCTAGTCTATTTCTGGGATCTTTATATCCCCTATTTATTCCTAGAATTTCATATCCTAAACTGTTTCTAGGATTTTTATATCTCTATTTTATTCCTAAGATTTTATATCCTAGTCTATTTCTAGGATCTTTTTATCCCCTATTCATAGGATATTATATCCTAGATTATTTCTGGGATCTTCATATCCCTATTTTATTTCTAGGATTTTATATCCTAGACTATTTCCGGAATCTTTATATCTCTTATTTTATTCCTAGGATTTTATATCTTAGGCTATTTCTGGGATCTTTATATCCCTCAAAACTTATTTCTAGCATTTTATATCCTAAACTATTTCTGGGATCTTTATATCTCTCAAAATTTATTCCTAGGATTTTAGATCCTAGACTATTTCTGGAATTGTTATATCCGTAAATTATTCCTAGAATTTTATATCCTAGACTATTCCTGGGATTCTATATCCTAAACTATTCCTAGGATTTTATATCCTAAATTATTCTTGAGATTTTATATCTCCATGAAATTCCTGGGATCTTATATCCCTTAACTAAATTATTTTTGGGATTTTATATCCCCTATAAGCTTCCTGGGATTTATATCCCAAAATCTGATCGAATCTGATCCCTTAACAAAATACTTCCTGGGATTTATATCCCAAAATCAGATCGAATTTGATCCCTTAACAAAATTATTCTTGGGATCTCATGTCCCCTATAAATTACCTGGGATCTTGTGGTCTTGTGTCCCCTATGACTGAAATTCAATGTCCCATCAAATTCTATTGCACAGAAAATGACACATACAAAAAGTGATCTTGAGAAAAGAAAATAGTGCATATGAAAAGGATTCACAAATAATTTTTCATACTTTTGCATATGTGAGAAAACAGGAATCCCATCTAAAAATAGCCAAGTAAATTTGAGGAAATACCCTTGAACATTCACGTTGCCGCAAGAAAATCAATAAAAATCGGCTCGACTGCGGTAAAAAATTACAGCAAAAAAAATCCATGAAATTGCTTAGAGGGAAAGAAGAAAGTATAAAATAACAATGATAAACAAATAAATTATCCTTGATCCAAATCGGCGATAAGAAGCCTCTTAGTTGTTCACGAATTTAGCGCCAAATTCAGTTCCGGATCAAAGTCATCCTTCTTCTCGCAAAAGGTAGGCGTCGACTAGAGATAAGAAGTTGTGGGTAGATTACCGCAGTGCCTTCTCCCTTACCAATGCAGAAGGCTGCCACCATCAACGCCGCCTCCATCAAAAAATTTCAGCGGCCTGAAAATCAAGCCTCCCTTCCTTCACTAGAAACTTAGCTGAATCTGAATCTCGCCGTGATCTTCCTCGGCATATTTCGCCACGGGGAGCATGAGCAGGTGTCTCTTGAAATTTTCAACAGGAAGCTCGTGGTTCTCCGCTGATCTTGCAAGGAAGGCCGCCACCTCCCTTTGAGCTCGGAAGGAGATCAACCTCCCAACAGGTCTTCTTCACCAGCAGCATCGCCTGGAGCCCGGCGCGCCACTGGAAGCCCAGCTGTGCCAACAGAACCTCCATCACCTCGCCTCTCCTTCCCATCTCCTCCAGTGAGCAGCTATAGCTTCCTCCACGGAAAGTTCGGCGGCACCATGATCTCCCGACAAATCCCGTCGAAGATCGCCGCCTCCCCTGCTTAAGTCGAACCCGTCGATATCCTCACCAATCTGCCGAGCGGAAGCAGCAAGGGCCGATTTCTCGCCAGAGCCATTCCTCCTCTCTCGCCAATGCCTTTCGCTGGAACTTACTCCGATGAAAGCCCGGCAGCGTCGCAAGCTCACCGGGGGCAGCAGACGGGATCTAGTGAAAGAGTAAAGTTGCTCTTTCATGTAAGCGTAACAAAAAAAAAGGGGGAAAGAAAAGTTAAACTCAAATAAAAATATAATACAAAAATAGTAGCGGGTGGTTTACTCATCTCCCCGTGAACGTAACACGTACTTACCAAAGCGTTAATTCAACATCCTCAATTGAATATTTGAATTAAAATATTTATAAAATATTATATTGATGAAAGCTTTAATACGCTATAATGAAGTATTATTTGGAAGGTGTGTACGTCGATGTTTGACGTCAGGGCGTAGTTCCTCTATACGACGTTACACTTGTTAAGGCTGAAATTTTATTAAAATATCCATTAAGCCGTCAGACCAGATATTTCAAAAAAAAAATGAATATCCACTAAGCCATCAAGATTGAATTTTTTTTTAAAAAAAAATAAAATACCCATAAGCCGTTGAAGCCGGATATTTTCTCAAATTAAAATATCCAATAAGGCGTTGAGACCGGATATTTTCTCAAAATTAAAATATCCAATAAGCCGTTGAGGCCGGATATTTTCTCAAAATAAAATATCCAATAAGCCGTCAAGGCCAGATAATTCACAAAATAAAATATCCAACAAGCCACTAAGGCCGGATATTTTTCCATTTCAATGCTCATAAGCCGTTGAGGCTGAGCATAAATTAAATCAAGTTCAAATACTCATAAGCCATCAACGCCAAGTACCAAATCAAATCAAATGCTCACAAGCCATCAAGGCCAAGCAGAAATCAAATGCTCATAAGCCATCAAGGCCGAGCACAAATGCGCATAAGCCATTATGGCTGAGCATATGTCAAATCCAAATGCTCATAAGCCATCAAGGCCGAGCACATATGAAATCCAAATGCTTACAAGCCATCAAGGCCGAGTACTTTCCAAATCCAAAATACTCACAAGCTATTGAAGCTGAGTACTTATCAAATTCAAATGCTCTTAAACTATCAAGGTCGAGCACTTATCAAATTCAAATGCTCATAAGCCATCAAGGCCAAGCATAAATCAAATCAAATGTTCATAAACCATCATGGCCAAGCACATTATCAAACTCAAATGCTCCTAAGCCATCAAGGTCAAGCACCTTAAATTCAAAATATTCACAAGACCACGTATCTCAAGTTCAAATACTCACAAGCCATTATAGTTGAGCAGATGTCAAGTTTAAAATACTCACAAGTCATGAAGACCGAGTATAAATCAAATCCAATTGTTTATAAGCCGTCAAGGCTGAATATTCAAATTTTAAGTTGTTCATGAGCCATGTATTGATATGACATTTATAAATCATTTTTTCTCGAATTTGTGAAATGTTGTTTATTATATAGATCTCTTATTCAAAGGTACCCTGATTTCAAGGGTAATTGACAATGAGTACTTACGCTCATTGGAAACTAGGACCCATTAAACAAAAAGCCCTATTAATTTAGGGTGAATTTGAAATGGTCTATTACATCTTTAATGTAATACTTTTTGACGCCACAATTACCGAAAGAGTGTTTATATGAGATAGATTAGGGCTTTAGTATCCACCACACGGACAAATCTAATTGCGTTAAAGATGATCTATTACATGAATTCACAATTTTGCATAAGAAACCTTCCCTAAGGTACAAAATGCCCCCTCTTGATGGTACACCCTGGTGCTTATCTAGAACGATCTCTTACTCTCGCGGTGGATCGTTCTAAACAAACCCTATGCATTCGATGGAAAGTTATGATACCCTCGAGTGAAAATCGAGCATTCTCGTGTCACGGATTCACAAGCCTTACCAAGGGATTCCACTGACACAATCCTCCTCTCGGTATGAATCGCATCAACTAAAACGCAATATTATGCGGCTAAAGCAACATTACGAAATAAGTTTAACAAGGTTAAGATATGCTCATATGAATGATCAAATAACATAATTAAATTAAGTTTAGCAAATAGAAATCATCAGCGGGCTTCAACCAAGCTCCGAAATAGGTTTTATGCTACAAAATTCATGAAAGCTCGCATAGATCTTTCTAAAATATTCAAAAAAATTGCTACAAAACATTTTTGAGATGAAGGAGAGGATGAACCAAATAAGATCCCCAAAAATCATGAAGATTTGATGCTCCAATCTCTGGAAATTTCCTCGAAAATGATTTGTCTTTGCCTCCGTCTGTGCTCGCCCGTTCGTCAGCCGATTTCTCAATGATTAGGAAGTTTCGGAAGGGCTTTTAATCCTTTGGATTTGCCTCTGAGTTAGCTTTCCAAAACGTGTCCACTTGCCTTATTTGGACATCTCTAGGGTTTAAAATCAAAAGAAATCCGAGTAAAGGTCAGACTGCCCAGTTGCCATCATGGGTGAACCCCACCGGGTTCACCAGGTGGTGAAGTTTACTGTTCAGTTCTTGTCAAGTAAGAATCACCGGTGAACCCCGCCGGGTTTACTAGGTGGTGAAGTGTACAGTAGACATTTGCTCAAAATCTCTCCGAAAGAATCACGGGTGAACCCCGCCGAGTTCACCTACTAGTGATGTGAGTTTCGGTCATCAGCGAAAGCACCGGTGAACCCCGCCGGGTTTACCTGGCCGTATTTCTCAAAGTAACTCCAATTGAGCCTAAATTTGACGGGCAGCTTCATCTTCATGTAAGGAACCACCTCGTGACTTTAGAATTTTCAAAAGACTTCAAATTTGGGTGATTTCACCTAAAGTTTCACAAAAATAAGAAAAAGTGAAGATTCCAAAGTAATCAAGTAAATAAGTCTCAATGGAATATAAAAATATTAAAATAGGCCTAAATTTATCATGGAATGGTACCAAAAATTACTACTAAAATGCAAGGCATCAAACACTCCCAGACTTAAATCTTTGCTTGTCCTCAAGCAATAAAATAAGATGAAGTACATGATAGGTATGAGAGTAATCATTCATGTTGAAGCATGCATCCAAATTAGAGAAATATCCACTAGCAATCCAAGATCTAATCAGAAGAAATCAAGTGATTGGGTGTTTCGATCGTTTAACAGTTTGATCCCACAATTTCTAGAAGTTAAAGAACTCAGCCAGTAATAAACATAGAATTAAATCAAGCTTACACAATACTCATGCTATTCCAATTCATCCAAATCAAATCGTTGGGATTAACGCAAATGTGTTATTTAGGATACGATACACTAATTATAACATCAGACTTCAACTCATATCCTTAGGTACTACTGCCAATTTTTCGTAGTGCCAAGTAGAGGAGTCTCTCTTTAGATTTCAACTCATGTTTTTAGGTACCACTGTCAATTTTTCGCAGTGCCAAATAGAGGAATCTAAGGGTTTTTTTTGAATGTATCCTTTCATCTCTTAACAAATGTAGTGTCTTTCCAACAATAGAAAAGGACTAAAGGAACGAATAAGTATATGAGCATTTTAATATGAATCATATGTAAACTACAAGCATAAGTTAATTGAACAATCATAGAAATATTCGACCCACTAATGAATGGTCTGAAACAATCCAAATCAGAAGATTTCAAAATCATAGAACATATGAATATGATCATAGAATATTTCTAACAAAGTGATGCACTCAACAAGTCCTGATTACTCTTGACCAAACATGCATTCAACTTTAGGAATTTTGCCTAGATATCATAGGATCAAAAATATCTTACTCAAACATGATAGAGCAATGACTGAACTCTCAATCACAATACCACAATGTCTCAGAGTGAACTTATGCACAACTCATTCACCATTGACACATCAACATGAGGATCATAGCAGAGTACCTAGATAAACTGTAAAACAAGTCCAAACATGTCATACACAAATGTGCAGGGGCCTGAAGATGTGGACCAGGCCCACGAATAGTGGCATATCAATACAATGCCAAAATGAATCTCCAGTCAGTCAAGTCAAGGTTAAGTAGCAGAAATAGAAACTACAGCAAATCAGATAACCACATGGCAACAAAAGATAGTAAAATAGAAAAAAGATAGCTCACTCATTCTAAATGTCACATAGTCCTTTATGCGAGATCATGTACGTGAGAGGAGTCGGTGACGATGCGGGGTTCTGGGCAAGACACTTCCTCCTGCGCGATTCAGAGCCAGAAGCCCGAGAGCTCTTGCCCTTACCACGAGAGGTAAAGTCAGGCTCAGCTTCCTCATCCGAAGAGATGTCCATGCGTGCCATGTTCTCTTCGGAGAGAAAAGCGAGCTGGTCATCTATAGCAGATAGCTTTTCCCAAATGGACCCCATCATTTTATGTTGTCTCTACATGCCCACCTCCATAAACTCCTACCGAGTAGACTGCTCCTGGCAGATATAGCTGAGAGTGGTGTCCATCTAATCAAGTGCCTCCCCCTGGTGAAATAGCTCCCCTCCCTGATGGAGCTACTCCTCATGAATCTCCTGGAGAAGGGTCATCATAGACCCGATAGATGAGGAGACGCCGAAATGAAAGGCATCGGGGGTCGGAGGCGTAGTGTCCACGGGGTCTGGCTGGGGATTGGTGATGGGTTGGATACGCCAATTAGCTCGTACTCATACGGTGGTGCGCTTGGGGTTCGGCAATGGAAGGGTGAATTGGCTTCCCTTGAATGTGAGGCAATAAGAATCACCCCGGCGTATGATCAGCTTCATAGAAACACACGACTTGATCTCGAGCCGGTTGTTGCTGCTTCCGTAGTATTGTAGGGAATGATGTTGGAGAATACCGGGTGTAATTTAAAACTTTGCAGTCCCAGGATGCAGCGGAAGAAGCATTACACCCGAAACATATTCCTTTCCCAAGGATCCATGTGAGAGAGAGAACACAAGGATGTGATAGGGATGATACCTCTAATGCTTGTCAAGTCGATGATGCCAAGTGGAAGACGCTCAAGTGCTCATCCTCTACAAGTATCCACGCGTCGACCTTCTCAACGTTGCTCCCTTCCACGTTTGGTGCTAGCCTCGGGTAGCGAAGATCACCTCTTGGAATCTCCTTCTTCTTCCTCCTTGCTCTTCACGCCAACTTGTCTCCTTGCTTGGAGACTCTCGGCCAAAGACAAGATGAAGAAGAGTAGTGGCGCAACACCAAGGAAAGAGGGCGGCTAGGGCTTCAAGGCTTGCGCAACTCCAAGTTGTCTTGCCTCAAGAAGAAATTCTGCACTTGTTGATCATCAAAAGAGGGGGCGCATACCCCTTCTTTTATAAGCAACCAAGCCATAGCCGCCACCCCTCTTTCCTTCTATGGATTGGCACAATTCCTCCAAGGAATTCGCCCTAATAGTTCAGCCACATCCCTCCTTGAATTGGCGCTTGAAGAAGCTTGGAAAGAATCAAGCTTCTTGCCATATCAAGAGGAGTAATTTGAGTTCAATTATTATTTGGACTTTCCTTATGTGATTGATGCATATTACACTTGAATTAATCAAGCCTTACACGCCTCCACACCAGCCCATGCGTCCATGATAGTTTCCAATTGAGGAAATCGAATTCCACTTGGATTTATTCATGTCAATTGGCACCAATTCCATGTATGGAATTAAGCCATGCGCCAATGATGAATCCTGCTTCCATTAGGATTCCAATCTTGCCTCAATTAGATTTAATCCACAATCCCTAATTAGATTTGGATTTTAATACTAATTAGGTCCATGAATAAAATCCTTATTGGATTAGGATTTGCGCCCAACACAATGGGCCTTATCCAAATCCAATTCTCATTAGGATTTGAATCCTAGTTGGATTAGGATTTGCGCCCAACCACTATGGGCCTTATCCATAACCAAGTTCTTATTAGGATTTGAATCCTAATTGGATTAAGATTTTCACTCCTAATAGAATTAGGATTCCAACTCCAACTCCTAGTTGGAATAGGATTCTAATTCCTAATAGGATTAGGATTCCAACTCCTAATTAAAATAGGATTCCAACTCCTAGTTGGATTAGGATTCCAATTCCTAAAAGGATTAGGATTCTAACTCTTAATTAAATTAGGATTCCAACTCCTAGTTGGATTAGGATTCCAATTCCTAATAAGATTAGGATTTCAACTCCTAATTAAATTAGGATTCGCATCCAACATGGTTTATAGTCCCAAGTCCAAGTTCAACTCCCATACAGAGTACATACTTGACCAGGATATACATAAACCCATGAATCCCAATTGGACTCAGATTCAACTATGAATCTATCTTGGACTTATGATCAGAATGAACTCAAATATATATTCCAAGATATCCAGATCAAAATACAACGTCAAGAGTCTATTGCGTGTGACCCCGTAAGATCCTAATGACAATGGCAATGATGATTAAACATCATAAGTAGTGAGAGGTATCTAGCAACACATCACTACTACCCATGTCATAGGACTAAAGTCATCATGGCAATCAACTCCCTAAAAAGTAACAAGGATTCCCATGCATTCTAGATCCCTTTGCCTAAACTGATATCCTGCCATTGGATTAGTCTCATATTTATTAATCCAATCTATTGGTCATGACTCAAACAGTATGGCCATACATTCCTGTCATGCACCAATGAGGTGGGGCGCCCCAAAGTGGATATCATGCTTCCAATCAAGGAAGGGGCAAATCCTACTATTGGTCATCCATATCTCCATATGACTTATGATATGCCCAATGACAGTCGTTTTGATCACCCATTTACAGAGAGACGTAAGACTGTATCAAAACATATCCATCATCACATCTAGACATGAAAACCTCAAGTCTAAGGATCAATGCAAACCTCTTGCATGTGAGATTGACCTATTGACTAGACAAGTCAATCCTCACGGTGGGTCACTCTAGTGCATCTAATGCACCTGTATGTCTGCGTTACTATGCCCCACACCTAACCAGCCCATACACCAGTCTCACATGCACCAAAGCTGTCCCTTATCGGCTAAGGCACCTTGACTGGGATTACTTTGAGAATGGATCCAACCAAACTCCTGGGACATTATTTATACAATTCAATACATCATCGCAGGTAAAGCAATCTGCATAACAACGACCATGCCTTTATCAAGAATATCAATTCTATCAAAGTACATTCAAATGATGCCAGACCATATCAATACATTGGTCTGCCGGGCATAAACACTAACAGATGACCCCTAGGGAAACTGCCAATGGAGTAATCAGCCCTCCCATAACTATCGCCCCCATGCAAGAATGGGCGACTCGACTGAATTGCTTTACTAAGTAGAATCTAGAGTCCACCCTAAAACCATGCAGCATACACCATAAATAGAATAATTCAGATTGGCGCATCATACCATCAGTTTCCCCGCGCCCGAAGATGGTGTGAGCAAGGATGTGGTGGACATATCTGATAGCTGTGTTGCATATACTGGAAGCTCGGGTGATGCGTGCTGAGTAGATGTGTTCATTAGTGATGCCCCCCCCCCCTCCCCCAGAAGGCTTGCTCATTGTATTCCTTTGGTATCTTGCACGTGCATGGCTCTGGAAAGCCATATACGCCGTGCAGCTGGGAGAAGGAAAGAGAATGCTCTATGTTGCCCAATCTGAAGGAGAGGCACCCAGGGTCTTGGTCGATAATCATGTCGGCTTTAACCTCTATTGAGCTGAAGAATTCCAACATGATACCGATGTCGGTAGGAGAAGACATATGCATAAATTGTTCCCATCCAACATTGGAGTACATAAACTCCACATCCTCTAGAAGGCCCAGCATGCCTAAGGTCCCTCTGTCAAGATAACGGGTGTTGAGCACCCTTCGATGGAGGAGAAGCCGATGCCGTTCCTCTTGCTCGGTGTTCCAGAAAATAATGCTGAACTCGTTCAGCGGTGATGTGTATGCCTAAGGACGGTGGGCTGAAGTGTGCTATTGCCCAGAAGAGGAGGGTGCTGCCCAGTGCTCTGTAATAGGTGGTGGAGGAGGTCAGGATGGCGGAGGAGGGGTGTAAGCCTCTTCTTCCGTTGATGAATCTAATACTGGGCGTGGAGCATGGCGGCGAGACATGACTGTTTTCCGCACAGGGGCCATGAAAGAGCAATAAAGCTTGTATAGAATCTTTGATGTAATCGCAGAGGAAATAGGGGTCAGTCAGAAAGAAACGGCGAAGGTCAGCGGCAAGCTATAGAGAAGGCGGCAAAAAAAACCATAAGCGGAAAAGAAAGCCGAAATCTGTCGTTAATCTGAGATAATTCGTGCGCAAACCTTGGGGGAAACTTGGATCAGGGGGAAAGAAAACATCCTTGAGCACTGAAGAGAAGAGATTTCGCCGGAGGAGCGCAGATTGGGAACAGCAAGTTTGGCGGCACATGGGTTTGGTGGAAACTCTACCCGTGTGCTACCATAAATTCGGGCGAGTAACGTTTAGAAGCACCGGTGAACCCCATGGGGTTCACCTACCTATGAAGCTCTCTGGTAGATTCGGTGCATTTAGAATTACAAGTGAACCCCATGGGGTTCACCAGTGAAGTCCTCTAGAAGGTTTTGCACAGTCAAAAATATGGGTGAACCCCATGGGGTTCACCAGGCCGTGAAGCTCTCTGGAGGAAAAGTGATCTGATCGGATATAGTAGACTTCACGGGTGAACCCCGCTGGGTTCACCTAGCAGTGAAATCTTCTGAAGAAACCTGGATAGCTCAAAATGCCATATTCTATCCATGAATGCTGAATCCACCCTTTTGCCGCAAATTTATCAGTGAAAACCAATTTTTTTTAAATACACAGTGGGCTTCACGAGTGAACCCCATGGGGTTCACCTGGCCGTGAAGTTCTCTAGAATGCTCAAAAATTTCATCTCAAAAACCCTATCCTCCCAATAGGTTCCTATAACACAAAAAGACATACAATCAGCAAAATTCCCCATATTACTACCAAGAACTAAACAAAATTAATAAACTAAGAAGTCTACCTATTAGCAACAGAAAGTAATGCAGCAAGGATTAAATAAGCAAGAACTTGGGTTGTCTCTCAAGAGCACTAATTTAAGGTCAATAGCTCGACCCAAGGAGTTATCATGTCACCAAGTCCACGGGGTCTGAAAGAGTAAGAATTTCCCCTTTCTCGATGTTAACACAGATTTATATAGCACTTCAAGTATGATTTTACAGTCAGAATCACCTATATTTCTGGGCTTTCTGCCTGATTAATGCCTAAATTGCTTTACATCTATGAAATCTATACTTCTCTTGGTATTTTCATGTTTTCAGGTCAAAACGACCATAAAGAGGGCGGATTCTAATAGAAAAGCTCAGCCTAACTCAAGATGATCCTAACTAGAAGTTTTCGGACTCATTGAAGCCTTCGTTGGAAATCACAACCGGGTCACAATCAGAATCATGCCTGTGACTCGTCTCCACATTTAAGCTGCAAGCGATAAATCACGACTGGGTCATGACCAAATTTTCGCCCGCGATCGCGGACCCACTTGTTAAGAAATTGTGATTTTTGCCCAGATTTCTTCAATCTAACCTGAGGGAAGGCTGAATGGCACTTAGGACTTTTCTCCACCGTTGACAAAAGGATGCGTGGAGCAGCTTTCGGCGGTAGATTTGGTCACGAAATCACGATTTCGTGAGAAAGTTGGCTGCGGCATTGCAATGCATGGAGGCTGGCAGCAAAGTCTTCTCTTGCTGGAAAGTGGCAGCGGCTGTGGCAGCTTTGGCAGGGAATGGGAAGAAGGAAAAGGCATAGAGGGGACAGGAATAAAAAGGTTGAGGAGAAGAGGAAGAGGGATCATTCGAAAAGAGGGATCACGTAGAGAGAAGTGCTGTGCTTGCGAGGAGGAGAAGAGCGGCACATCTGAAATTATTGAAGATCCTATTGCGTGAGCATCTCAAAAACAAGTTTGTAAGGAAGATCTACAAGTTTCATCCTATCTCTTGCGCTTATTGTATAATCCTTGCATAGCCTTGCATGATCTTAATCTTGTCTTGTAATTCTCGTACAAATCTGCATATGCGTATGTTGTTAAAGGATATTGTTTGCGCTTTCATCATGATAATGATAGGCTAAGTTCTAAATCAGGATGTGGGGTAGCCCTTGATGAATTACTAGTTGCAATAGTTTAACTGTATTCGCCCAATGTCCTTGCTCGACCCTATGAGTGCGCATTGCCTGCATTACCCAAAAGAGTATGTTTCAACCTTTAGTTACCTGAGTAAGGTTTGTTAATCAGCATCTCTAAGAGGAAAACTCGCTTGCAGATCTGTACTTACTCGGTGGACTATAGGGAAGCATTATCCGGAGGGGCATGCTTGAGCCTTGAATCACTCTAGTAAGGTTTGTCAATCAGCATCTCTAGGAGGAAAACTCGCTTGTAGAGTTGTACTTACTAGTGGGGTTATAAGGAATCTAGATGTAGTGGAGAGACTCTTGTCCGACCGCCCGTCAGACCCATTTGGTTGAGGGTTTATCTATTCTGTTGGTGTGCTATGCCTACACTATCCGAAAGGGAGTGTTTGAGCCTTTAATCACCCTAAGTGAGGTTTGTAAATCAGCATCTCTAGGAGGGAAACTCGCGTGTGGATCTATACTTACTTGCGGGGATTATAAGGAGCTTAGAGGTAGCGCGGAGACTCTAGTCCGGCCGCGCGTCAGAACCCTACGGATTAGACCGATAATCTAATTTGTGGGAGCAGACGAGATTATTGGAGGGAGCAACCTGCACAACAGGTGGCTCATTCCCTTGAATTGATAGGACATTGGTGATAGAGTTTGACTATTCAACTGTAAGAAGTCAAAGCCGTGAACTCATATCCTGATGCATCTCCTCATTAAAATTCTCTCGTGTGATTTCCTCTATTTACGTACTTGTGCATTTAATTATTTCATCACATTTAACTTCACTAATTTCGACATCGTCTAGCTAGCATTTTTGTGATCTGTCGGTACTTGCCTATTAGTCCCCGTGGGATCGATATTTTATTACTTCGATTGACCCGTGTACTTGCGGAAACACCTACCTACATTTGTGGGCGCTATCAAGTTTTTGGCGCCATTGCCGGGGACTAATTTTAGCAATATTGATAAGATTTAGAAGTTAATATACTAAACATTTTTAGCTCAGTATATTTTCTTTTATTTAATCTTATACCTTTCTTGATTTAACGAAACACTTGCTTGTTAGAATTTTAGTTTATGCGTAGAACTCCGCGACCGGAACTTACAATACCATTTGATTCAGAAATCGAAAGAACGTTCTGGCGTCGCAAGAATCTTCATAAGTATCAACCCAAGAAGAACTCGCAAATAACAATCATGGACGGTAACTAGTCACTCCGAGATTTCGCTGCACCAAATGTTCAAGGGCTGCATTTGAGCATTGCACGTCCACCAATAGAGGCAAACAATTTTGAGATAAAATTATCACTTCTATCAATGTTACAACAAAGCCAATTCGGTGGATCACCGACTGAAGATCCAAACATGCATTTATCAGTTTTTCTTGAATACTATGACACTCTTAAAATGAATGGTGTAACCACTGACTCTCTGCGGCTACGACTTTTTCCTTTTTCACTTAGAGATAGGGCGCGAGCTTGGTTACATTCATTACCATCTGGATCCATTATCACATGGGAACAACTCTCACATGCTTTCCTTGCAAAATATTTCCCTTCGAGTAAAACCACGCAACTGAGAAACCATATTACCAATTTCTCCCCAAAAGAAGCTGAATCACTATATGAGGCATGAGACCGCTTCAAGGAATTGCAGTGAATGTGTCCTCACCATAGCCTCATGGAAAGGGTACTGGTACATACATTTTATAATGGCTTGCTTTATAACACTCGTATTACCGCTGATGCAGCCACTAGAGGAGCTTTGATGAACAAGGCAGTCGATGAAGCCTACAATTTGATCAAAGAAATGGCGCTCAACCACTACCAATGGTCGGGCGAGAGAGGTACTTCATCCCGACAAGCCGGTAAATATGAACTCGACGCTCTTAGTTCTCTTGCTGTAAAGTAAATTCGTCATCTCATAAACTTGATTCTATGAACATGCGTTATAGTGCTACCATGTGTGAAATTTGTGGAATGGAAGGTCATCAATTTGACACCTGTCAATTAGGGAATATGGTATCACAAGACCCCCCACCTGCCTTGGTGAATGTTGTAGGTAACTTTAACCTGAGGGTCCAAAACAACCTGTATTCTTATACCTATAACCCTAGGTGGAAAAATCATCCCAACTTCTCCTATAGAAATAACAATGCAGTTCAACAATCGAACTATAGGCAACCTCCTGGATTTCATTCGCCCAACATTGGGTATCAGCCTAAACAATTTGACCAACCACCACAACCAAGCACCAACACAATCCCACATGAACCAACCTTAAAATCACGCTTTGACAACTTCGTGTCAACGCAAACAAAAGCCATGGACTGCATGCTAGAAGCAATCAAAAACTTAACCACAAACCAGAAGATAATGGAAAACCAAATAGCCCAACAGGCTAGTATATCTACTAGACCGCCGAGCAGATTGCCTGGAGAGCTTGAAATGAATCCCAAAGAGCATTGCAACGCCATTACCATGCGTAGTGGCAAGCAGCTTGAGGAACCAGAGATGCCCAAGGATGACCGTTGTGAATGAAACCAGAACCCCTGAGTTTGAGGAACCCAATGAATCAGTCGAGAGTGAATCACAGACAAAAGAGAATGAACCTGTCTATGTTCCACCACCACCTTACAAACAACTCATTCCATTTCCCCAGAGGTTGGCAAAAGCAAAACTCGATCATCAATTTGGTAAATTTTTAGAAATTTTAAAGAAACTATATATTAACATACCGTTTACCGATGTTTTATCACAAATGTCATCATATGCTAAGTTTTTGAAGGAAATCTTGTCAAATAAAAGAAAAATGGAAGAACACGGCACAGTGGCGTTAACTGAGGAATGCAGCGCAATCATCCAAAATAAGTTACCGCCAAAGTTGAAGGATCCAGACAGCTTTACCATTCAATGCCTGATCGGAAATACACCTTTCGACTGTGCTTTGTGCGATCTTGGCGCCAGTGTAAGTCTGATGCCACTCTCTCTTTGCAAGAAACTGGATATCAGAGACTTAAAGCCGACAAACATCTCCTTGCAATTGGCCGATCGTTCCATACAACATCCGGTAGGAATTCTGGAGGACGTGTCAATAAAGGTCGGTAAATTTTTTATTCTAGCTGATTTCATTGTACTTGAGATGGAGGAAGACTCCAAACTTTCTATAATACTGGGCAAACCATTTTTGGCAACTGCCGGTGCTATAATCTACGTTAAAAATGGGAAGTTGACACTGTGCATAGGTGAGGATACGGTTGAATTTGATATCATAGGTAGCCTAAAAAAGACTATCTTTGAAGATTCCTGCTGTAGTATCAGAGTCGTCGACGATGAGCTCAATTCGTCTTACATCCCTCGGACAAACATCGATCCCCTCAAAGTATGCCTGATGGGCGACTATGACAAAGTACAAGAGGAAGAAGTTCGTGTTTATGCCGATATTCTCGACTCGAACATCGCAATTGAGCTAGATGTAGAAAAGCTTGAGGAATCATCTACACCGAAATCTGAGGTTTGTGAACAACTCAGCTTAGAGCTCAAATCTTTACCGAGCAACCTCAGGTATGAATTTTTAGGTGAGAATTCTACTTATCCTGTCATTATAGCAAACCATCTTGATTTGGAACAAACAAACCTTCTCCTTGATAAGCTTCGACAATATAAGAAGGTAATTAGGTACACTTTGGAAGATATAAAAGGTATTAACTCTTCTTTATGCATACACAGGATATATCTCGAAGAGGACAGCAAACCATCTATCGAATACCAGAGACGTTTGAACCCAAACTTGAAAGAGGTAAGAAATTTTGAAACTATTGGATGTTGGGGTTATTTACCCTATTTCGGATAGACAATGGGTGAGTCCGGTACATGTGGTATCAAAGAAAGGAGGAGTAACGGTAGTAAAGAACGAAGATAACGAATTGATCCCGCAAAGAATTGTTACCTGGTAGCGCATGTGCATCGACTACCGAAACTGAACAAAGCCACCCGAAAGGATCACTTTCCTCTCCCCTTTATTGATCAAATGCTTGAAAGATTAGCCACTAACTCTTTTTTTTTCTTGGATGACTACTCAGAATTTTTCCAAATACCGATACATCCTGACGACCAAGAGAAAACCACGTTCACATGTCCCTTCAGCACCTTTTATGTCATTTGGCTTATGTAATGCACCAGCTACCTTTCAGTGGTGCATGATGGCAATCTTCTCAGATTTCATTGAAGACATCATGGACGTCTTTATGGATGACTTTTTGGTATATGGGTCCAACTTTGATTCATGCTTATCTAATCTGACCCGAGTCTTGCAGCACTGTGAAGAGACGAACCTGGTGCTTAATTGGGAAAAATGCTATTTTATGGTAAAAGAAGGAATCGTTCTTGGTCATCTGATATCGGAGCGTGGTATCGAAGTCGACAATGCAAAAATTGATGTGATGGAGAGAATGCCACCTCCAAACTTTGTTAGAGGAATAAGGAGTCTCTTAGGACATGCAGGCTTTTATAGACATTTCATTGAAATTTTTTCTAAAATCGCTAGGCCTTTAACATCTTTACTTGCTAAGGATGTACCATTTGTTTTTGACCATAACTGTATTGATGCGTTTTAACAATTGAAGAAGGCGTTGATCTCTGCTTCAATTATATAACCTCCGGATTGGTCGCTACCCTTCGAAGTTATGTCCGATGCCAGCGACTATGCGGTAGGAGCTGTCTTAGGACAGTGGAAAGACAACCGAAATCATGCCATTTATTACGCTAGCCGAACGCTGGATGGAGCACAAAACAATTATGCCACCACAGAAAAAGAACTTCTAGTTGTGGTTTTCACTTTTGATAAGTTTCGATCGTATTTAGTTAACTCGCGTGTTATTGTTTATACAGATCATGCGGTAATCCGATATCCCATGACAAAGAAAGACGCAAAACAACGGCTAATTAGATGGATATTGTTGTTGCAAGAATTTGACGTTCAGATCAAGGATAAGAATGGAGCTGATAATTTAGTAGTAGACCATCTCTCCCGTCTGACATCTACTCTCAAGAATAGTTTGGAGGAAGAGATAGATGATGTATTCCCAGATGAAAATTTATTAGCTGTCACCACAGTGAAAATACCATGATATGCCGATCTGGTAAATTACTTGGCAGCCGATATTATGCCCCCGAATCTCACGTACCAACAGCGAAGAAAGTTTATGTTTATGGCGAAATACTATTATTGGGTGAACCACTCTTGTTCAAACGTTGTGCTGATTGTATCATTCAGAGATGCCTACCAGAAGAGGAAATTTCAGATGTCCTATTCCAATGTCATTCTTCTTCCTATGGAGGGCATTGCAGTGGCAAGAAAACAGCATACAAAATTCTCCAATGCGGTTTCTTTTGGCCGATCCTATTCAGAGACGCAAGGGACTATGTACAGTCTTGCGATCATTGCCAACGGATGGGCGGAATATCACGAAGAAATGAGATGCCGCTGAATACCATACTAGAGATCGAGATTTTTGACATATGGAGAATCGACTTTATGGGTCCATTTCCACCTTCTTGTGGTGACAAATTCATTTTAGTTGAAGTCGATTATGTATCCAAGTGGGTAGAAGCTTTGGCTGCACAAACAAATGACTCCAAGGTAGTCACCAGATTTTTCAAGAAATTAATACTTCCACGATTTGGAACGCCTCGCGTGGTAATCAGCGACGGCGGATCTCATTTTATTGAGCGAGGATTTGAATCACTTCTCAAAAGATATGGGGTGTTACACAAAGTAGCCACCGCTTACCATCCTCAGACTATCGGCCAGGTGGAGATATCAAATCGAGAGATAAAGCACATCCTTGAGAAAACAGTGTCGCACGCACGCACAGATTGGGCAATCAAACTCGACGATGCTTTATGGGCATACCATATGGCATTTAAAACTCTAATAGGTATATCCCCGTTCCAGTTAGTATATGGTAAATCATGCCATTTACCGGTCGAAATCGAACACAAAGCCTATTGGGCGATACAACGACTGAATTTTGATAGGAACCAAGCTGGCAAGGCCAGAAAACTTCAGCTTCATGAGCTCGACAAATTTATATAGGAAGTCTATGAGAATGCCATGATTTATAAAGAACGCACCAAAAGATGGCACGATCAAAAGATTATGAGGAGGGAATTTCGCAAAGGTGAATTAGTACTCTTGTTTAACTCCAGGATCAAGTTTTTCCCTGGTAAGCTTCAAACTAAGTGGACGGGACTGTATGTAGTACAAAAAGTTTACTCTCATGGTGCTGTGGACATTTACTGAGAGTCGACTAGCACATTTAAAGTTAATGGACAAAGACTTAAGCATTACTTCTCCCAAGAACCAATACCAGAGGGGACTGCACTGCTTCTCATGGACCCTCCTTCACCGGAATGACACTGACTATGGTCAAGCTGACGGACCTTTAAATCAGCGCTTCTTGGGAGGCACCCAAGCTTTTTACTCTAGTTGAATTTATTTTCAGCATTTTTCCTTCTTGTTTTCATGGTTTGTGTGAGTTTAGTTTAGTTTGCATACTTGGAAGAGTTCTTCTAATGATAGGTCTTAAACCCTTAGTAATTTCATGCTTCTTTTTGTACCAAGATGACATTAGGACACATCAATCCAACCTTAGCATATCTTAACTTCCTTTACTAAGAGTTGGCATTTCATCTCTTTGTTGTGTCATTTTGTTTTAATGTATAATTTAAGCCTCTAACACCGATGATAATCTTGCAGGGAATGCACGTACATTATGCTGACGACACCAAGAGGGCTTGAGCAAAATTCTGATATTGATGTTGGCGTGAGAATCCCTGATAGGAAGCATTCATCGAGAAAGACGCAAGCTACACTCACACCGATTGATTTTAATCCGCTCTATTTGGGAACCTATACGCATTCATGAATCGATATTGTTTATTTTCAGCATTGGCAATTTATTCTCATAAAAATTGAAAACGATATTTGGGCCTTGTCGTGCCCTTTCGCTACTTGCGTTGTTTATGGTATTTCTGTTTATTTAGCTGTGGATATTGATGTTCTTGCTTGACTTTGAATGACACAGGAATATCGCAGACTGATGCAGTAAAGAGAGGCATTTTTCTGCCAGTATTCCCAAAATCACAGGCGGGTCCTGATAAAAATCTCGACCGTGATTCTCGCTTAGTTCAACATTAGAAAATTCGCCGAGAAAATTATGCCAAGGAAGGTCATTGAAGCCATGGTCGTAATCAGCAATGCAAAATTATGCAAAAAGAAAAACTTGACTGGGGTACGCCGAAAGTCATGACCAAAATTTTTCGTGAAGGCCAAAACAAGACTTATCCGCCGAAGGATTTACGGCAGTGCCATGACTATAGGCACGGCCGTAAAATTTGTGCGCAACCACACAGAAGCAATCATGGGTGGGTCATGACGAAAATCATGGGCAAGATTTCCAAAAGACAGAACGAGTACAAATTTACAAGAACGTCACGACTGCCCCGTGATTGAAGTCACCACCGTGAAGATTTGCATCAAAAATCTGCGAGAAGATCATGACTGGGTACCGTTGAAAATCTCGACCGTGATTTCCCAGCAGACACTTCCATGAGGATTTCATGACCAGCTCCTGATGAAAATCTAGGGCGTGATCACTAAACCTTGGCAGCTTAACGAATCCGCCTGGCCAGCTCGACCCGTTAAGCCATCCACTTAAAGTTCCGCCCCAAAACATTCGCTGGAGTTCCGATTTTTCCTCTTCCGTACGAGTCGCTGACCCCACTGTGTGCCCCACTTGTCACCGCTGCTTACCTCGCCGTCGGCTATTGACTAGTCGGCGACTCTCTCGGCGACACCACCAACTTCCGGTGAGCTGTCACTTCAGGTTTTCACTCCTTATCTCACCGTAGATTCTATTTTCATTAGCTTCTGTTCTTCGACATTCTCGACCAACCCCTTAAGCGACCATGCCGCCAAGATGGAAGAACACGGGCAAGCGCCCAGCTGGAGCTACCAGCCCACGGCCTGAAGCGCCGTAGTAGCCACCCGCTCCGACTGAAATCCAAATGAGGGACAGTCACCAAGCTGCTAGGTATTAGGTGCTCTCCAACCGCTGCATAATCAACACTAGATACATAGACCCGTCGGTGCTGGCTGCACTTGGGATATTTGATGACCTTCTATGGGTCTTCCGGCAATTCGGATGGGGGCATTTCTTGCAGTACGCCCACCCCACATACATACCATTCACACTCGAATTCCTAAGCTCAGTAGAACTCAAGGTCTCGGCTCTTGATACGGATCCAGGGCTGCTAACTTTCAGGCTTGCAAACACAGAGTACCGCCTTACCATCGCGGACCTTAACGACATTTTTGGTTTCCCTGCATACGCCTCCAGGGTCGGTCCTCCCAACTTCAACGAAGATATCTTTTGGCGTTGCATCTCCTCCATGAGCGCTTACTCACCCTGAAACGCGAGAGCTTCTACCCTCTCGAATCCTTGCATCAGATACGTGCACCGCCTCCTAGCACATTCAATTTTTGCGAGGGAAGGAGATGGGATAGTCCGCCAGCCCAAGTTGCTATGCCTGTGGGGACTCTTGCACCATTTTTAGATTAACGTTGGGTATCATCTCGCCCGGCAATTTATACGAGTAGCTCGTGCGCAGAAGGCAGTCATCTGCATTGGAGGGATGATAACTATGATAGCTCTCTCCCTTGGACACAATCCGTATGGTCAGCCTGAAGCAGTAGGAAGCCACCGCCTGGACTTGGAGCACTTACTTTCAATGAAGATGATCGTCAGGCGAGGAGATATCTATCACTTGACTTTTGCTGACACCACTGATACCATGTCGTTACCAAATATCGCGAGGACGGATATCAGGGACAGCGCCAAATGGCACTTACATTCAGAGCCGGCAGCACTAGAAGATCAGACGACACCTCTGGATGTCGACTTGAGCTTCTCTATCAGCGGCCAGCCTTAGACTGCTGCCAACCTTCTACCGACGACATGCTCCACTTGCTCCGCCAAGAACAGATCCACTAGGGGAAGCAGCTGGCGACCCTAGTAGACACGGTAAAGTCTATCGAGATCTTCCTCCACTGCAACATGGCACCTCCACCACCATGAGAAGAAGACGAGGACATAGACGACACCATCCATGTTTCTGACTCCTCTGACGACGGCACTGGTGATGATGATGACCCAGCCGAGTGCAGCGAGTAGGACTGCACTTTAGTAAGTCTTCCCCCATGATCGGTGCGGCCTGGGGAGATTGACCTACGAGTTGGAAACGGGGCACAGGTTGCTACTGTTGCTGTAGGAGTTTTGACTCTCTCCCTACCTTCTGGACTTCAATTAGAACTAGATCATTGCTACTATGTACCTTCACTTACTAAAAACATTGTATCCATTCCTTGCTTGGCAAAGAAAGGATTTAAGTTTGAAATAAAGGAGAACTCTTGTTCTTTCTCATTTGCAAACATGTTTTATGGGAAGGGTACTTTATGTAATGGGTTATATGTCTTGGATAGTTCTATTTGTAACATAAATAATAAAAGGACCAAACTGAGTGGTTCAGTTGGTGTTTTCCTATGGCATTGTCGATTAGCCCATAGCAACTGTCACAAGTCAAAGCAAAGTGTCTAGCGTTATGAAATATAGAAGGCCAAAATAAACCTGATTGCAAGAATTTGAATGCCGTTTTAGCCGCCCCGGCGTGTCCTCCATATGGTGAAGAGTGGCAATGGGTGAGCACATCATGTATCTCTCCCTCGGGTATGCATCGTCTATACAATCCATCAGTGCATCGCCAGTATAGATAAGGTTCATCCCAATAGTAAGATTTCACATCGTGTAAAAACCTTTTCTTCTTTTGAAAAGTAAGATCAAGGGGAAGAATGTTAGACACAATATAATTCATATAATCTGCATACCATGGCACTTTTTGTTCTAATAAAGCATATAGATGTTCTTCAGGGAACGCATTGTTGATCTCTAACTCACCCTCAGTTTTGCTTTTCAGCATCTCGTTCAAGCCTGGAAAGATGGTCAGCCACAAGATTTTCATTCCCCTTCTTGTCTATAATCTCAACATCAAATTCTTGCAAGAGGAGAATCCACCGAATAAGTCTTGGCTCGGCATCTTTCTTATTCACCAGATATTTGATAGCTGCATGATTAGTAAAAACAATCACTTTCGAATTAACTAAGTATGAACGAAACTTATCGAAAGCAAAAATGATTGCAAGTAGCTCTTTTTCTGTGGTAGCATAATTCATCTATGCATCATCAAGTGTTCTGCTAGCATAATATATGGCATGCAGCTTTTTATCTTTCCTTTGCCCTAAAACCATCCCCACAGCTTGGTCACTAGCATCGCACATGAGTTCAAAAGGTAATGACTAATCTTGGGGTTGGATAATAGGTGCAGTAATCAAATCCTCTTTGAGTTTCATGAAAGCTTCTTCACATTCCCTGTCAAAACAAAAGATAGAATCTTTAGCAAGAAGGTTTGTTAAAGGATGAGCTATCTTGGAAAAGTTTTTAATAAATCTTCTATAAAAGCTGGCATGTCCTAAAAAGCTTTGAATTCCTTTCACTATTGTAGGTGGCTTCAAATTTTCAATTATTTCAACCTTTGCTCTGTCCACCTCGATTCCGCGCTCAGAGACCAAGTGTCCAAGAACAATGCCTTCTCGGACCATGAAGTGACACTTCTCCCAGTTCAGCACCAGGTTCACCTCTTTACATCTCTGCAAAACTTTAGAAAGATTAGACAAACAATGGTTGAAAGAAGGGTCATACACAGAAAAGTCATTCATAAATATATCCATAAAGTCCTCATCATAATCTGTGAATATTGCCATCATCGCCCGTTGGAATGTTGTGGGGGCATTGCAAAGTCCAAAGGGCATCCTCCTATATGCATAAGTTCCATAGGGACAAGTAAAGGTAGTTTTCTCCTAATCATCGGGATGGATTGGAATTTGAAAGAAACTTGAAAATTCATCCAGAAAACAAAAATAAGAATTGTGAGCCAACCAATCTAACATCTAATCAATTAATGGTAAAGGAAAGTAATCTTTTCTTGTAGCAGAGTTCAACTTCCTATAATCGATACACATCCTCCATCCTGTAACTGTGCGTGTGAATATCACTTCATCTGCATCATTCTTAATTACAGTAACACCTCCCTTTTTAGGTACAACATATACTGGGCTCACCCCAAGAACTATCTGATATTGAATATATGACTCCTGCATCCAAAAGTTTGAGCACCTCTTTCTTCACAACATCTTTCATGTGTGGATTGAATCGGTGTTAAAATTCCACATAATGTTTGCTATTTTCTTCTAATAGAATCTTGTGCATGCAAATAGAGTGGTTAATCCCTTTAATATCATTAAGTGAATAGCTAATTACCTTCTTGTGAAGACGGAGTTCTCTAAGGAGTAGTTCAGTTTGCTCTTTGTCCAATTATGCATTTACTATTACCGGGTATGTAGAATTGTCACCTAGAAATTCATATCTCAGTGTGCTAGGTAGTCTTTTGAATTCAAGCTTCTTTTGCCCTCCTTCTTCCTGGTTTTCTTTGGGTTTGGCATCCATGCCTGGGTCGGCATCCAGTAGTGCAGCATACTTTTCAGCTTTGCCTTCAATGTCTCTATCCTCAGTGTTGGTCAAGGCCAATTGCAGTTGATCTACCTCCTTCTTGTAGGGCTCAATTTGCTGTATAGTCTTCTCAACAATGTCTACACTGCAGCATGTACCTACAAGAGAAGGTTTTTTCAAAGAGTCAGAAAGATCAAATTGTATAACATTGTCACCGATGTTCAAATCCAGTTTCTTATTTTTGACATCAATGACAGCACCAGCAGTAGCAAAAAAAGGTCTCCCTAGAATGATAGGGAGTCTGTCATCCTCATCAATTTCTAGAACAATAAAATCTGCAGGAACAAAGTAATTGCCAACTTTAATAGGAATGTCTTCTAAGATACCAACGAGACGATGAACTGATCTATCTGCAAGCTATAAAGAGATATTAATAGTCTTTAAATCACCCAAATCTAGCCTTTTACATAATGACAATGACATAAGGCTGACACTCGCTCCTAAATCGCACAAGGCTCTCTGAAAGGTCATCTCCCCAATTTGGCATGGTGTAGAAAAGCTGCCTGGGTCCTTGAGTTTCTGGGAATCTTGTTCTGTATGATTGCGTTACACTCCTCAGTGAGTTCAACTGTTCCTTGATCTTCCAACTTTCTTGTATTAGACAAGATGTCCTTTAGGAATTTGGCATAGGTGGGCATCTGCAAAAGGGCATCAAAAAAAGGTATGTTAATATAGAGTTTTTTTTTAAAACTTCTAAGAACTTACCAAATTGCTTGTCTAGTTTGGCTTTGATAAGTCTCTATGGAAAAGGAATTAGAGGTTTGTAAGCAGGTGGCCCCACATAGGTCTGTTCTTCCTCAGTCTGCCCTTACATCTCAGGTGTTGTGCCAAGGTTCAAGTCTCTAGTGTTAGGTGTTGCATCTTCCCCTCTGTCATCAGTTGGCATTTTTGGATCTTCTAGTTGTTTTCCACTTCTAGTGGAGATTGCATTACAGTGCTCTCTCGGATTGATTTCGGGTTGTGATGGAAGTTTCCCTGGTGCCCTAGAGGATGAGCTAGCTTGTTGGGCTAGCTGATTATCCAACATCTTATTGTGAGTTTCCAAGAAATCCATCCTTGTCATCATAAGCTTCATCATATCAGTCCGACTTTCAATTTGCTTACTCAGCTGAGAATCCGTGTTCGGCTTCGGTTGTGGGATGTAATTTCTGGCTTGAAGTCCTAGAGGCTATCTGAAATTTCCTTGTGGAGGTTGTTTGAAATTTCCTTGTGGAGGTTGAGCTTGTGGTGGTGCTTAGCTTGACTACACTGGTTGTGTAGTTCGGTATGAGAAGTTTGGGTGGTTGCACCATCCTGTATTGTAAGTGTTTGAATATAGATTGTTCATCAGATTAAAGTTTCCAACAGCATTGATGTGTTCAGGATGACCTTGGACCAACTGCCCATCTCCCAACTGGCACTCAGCACCTACATGGTCTGCAACTCCACACATCTCACAAGATATAGAATTAACATCAAACGAATTTACAGACCAAGAATCAATTTTTCTAGTCAGAGTATCTACCTTTGCAGTAAGAGTAGTTAAAGTATCAAGTTTGAGTTTACCTATCTTCTTAGAAGGTATACCTCTTTCAGAAGTCCATTGATGATGATTCATTGCCATGTCTTCCAGGAGGTTTATAGCATCTTCAACTACTCTGCTCATTAAGGCTCCTCCAGCTGTAGCATCGACTGTAAGTTTTGTGTTGTAGTCCAACCCATTGTAGAAGGTATGAACTAAAACCCAAGTCTCTATTCCATGGTGTGGGTACATTTTTTACAGTTCTTTGAATCTTTCCCAAGCCTCATATAAAGATTCTCCATCCTTTTACATAAAGCTAGTGATCTGATTTCTAAGTTGAATAGTCTTGGAAGGAGGGAAATATTTAGAAAGAAAGACTTGTGATAATTCTACCCACGTCCTTATTGAAGCTGAAAGTATTGTGTGAAGCCATGCTATCACTCTGTCCCTTAAAGAGAAGGGAAATAGTCTCAACCTGATAGCATCAGTAGAAACACCATTAATTTTTAATGTATCGCAATATTCTAAAAATATAGCAAGATGCATGTTGGGGTCCTCAAGAGGAAAACCACCAAACTGATGTTGTTGAACCATAGAAAGTAAAGCAGGTTTAATCTCAAAATTATTGGCCTCTACAATAGGCCTAGCAATTCCTGATTGTAATCCATGAACGTAGGGGACAACATAATCTTGAAGTATTCTGATATTGTTGTTGTTCTCTGCCGGTTGGGGTGCTTGATCATTGTTCATGTATAATGGTATGTGCTCCATCCGGTTTTTGTCTTCCTGTTGCTGAAGTTGTTTAACCTTTCTCCTCCTTCTGAATGTTCGCTCTATCTCAAGATCTATTTCAAAGAATTCACTTGCCCTAAAACTTCTTTGTATAAAAAGATGTCAAACACAGTTATAAAGTTCTAAGGCAGATGATAAGTAGAAAGTAACGAAGTGTAACAGCAAAGTAAGAAAAACTAACTAAAGCTTAGTCTACCAATCCTCAGAAATATACTAATATTAATCGTTGTTCCCCGACAATGGTGCCAAAAACTTGACACATCCCGCAAGTGCACGGTTATGTCGAAGTAATATAAAAGGTTGTCAAACCCACAGGGAACAAGGTTAAGTACTAGAAAGTCTAAGTCTCAATAACTAAGCGGATCAGAATAGTATTTTGATGTCAATAAACGAAAACAAGAAATCAAGGTAACTACTGGAAGAGTGTTTATATGAGAGAGATCAGGGCTTTAGTATCTACCACACTGATGAATCTAATTGTGTTAAAGATGATCTATTACATGAATTCACAATTTTGCATAAGGAACCTTCCCTAAGGTACAGGATGCCCCCTCTCGGTGGTACACCCCAATGCATATCTAGAATGATCTCCTACTCTCGCAGTGGATCGTTCTAAACAAACCCTATGCGTTCAATGGAAAGTTATGATATCCTCAAATGAAAACCGAGTACTCTTATGGCACGGATTCACAAGTCTTACCAAGGGATTCCACCGACATGATCCTCCTCTCGGTATGAATCGCGTCGGCTAAAATGAAAAATTACACGGCCAAAGCAACATTACGAAATAAGTTCAATAAGGTCAAGATATGCTCATATGAATGATCAAGTAACATAATTAAATTAAGTTTAGCAAATAGAAATCATCAGCGGGCTTCAACCAAGCCCCGAAATAGGTTTTACGCTACAAAATTCATGAAAGTTCGCATAGATCTCTCTAAAATATTCAAAAAATTGCTACAAAATGTTTTTGAGATGAAGGAGAGGATGAACCAAACAAGATCCCCAAAAATCGTGAAGATCTGATGCTCCAATCTCTCGAAATCGCCCCGAAAATGAGTTATCGCAGCTTTCGTCCACGCTCGCCCGTTCGTCAGATGATTTCTTAATGATTAGGAAGTTTCAGAAGGGGCTTTTATATCCTTTGGATTCACCTCTGAGTTAACTTTCCAAAACATGTCCACTTGCCTTATTTGGACATCTCTAGGGCTCAAAATCAAAAGAAATTCGAGTAAAGGTCGGACTGCTTAGTTGCGATCACGGGTGAACCCCTCCGGGTTCACCAGGTGATGAAGTTTACTGTGCAGTTCCTGTCAAGTAAGAATCACCGGTGAACCCCGCTGGGTTCACTAGGTGGTGAAGTGTACTATAGACATCTGCTCAAAATCTCTCTGAAAGAATAACAGTTGAACCCTGCTAGTGAAGTGTTATGTGAGTTTCGGTCATCAATGAAAGCACCGGTGAACCCCGCCGGGTTCACCTGGCTGTATTTCTCAAAGTAACTCCGATTGAGCCCAAATTTGATGAGCAGCTTCGTCTTCATGTAAGGAATCACCCCGTGACCTTAAAATCTTCAAAACACTTCAAATTTGAGCGATTTCACCTAAAGTTTCACAAAAACAAGAAAAATTAAAAATTTTGAAGCAATCAAGTAAATAAGTCTCAATGGAGCATAAAAACATTAAAATAGCCTAAATTTATCATGGAATAATACCAAAAATTACTACTAAAATGCAAAGCATCAGCAAGAACACCCAACATATTAAGACGAAAAGCAAAGCGACAACTAAACAATGAAAACTATCAACAACGGAGTTCATCTAATAACAATGAAGATGAATGAAGCAATAACTAAACAAGCAAAAACTTGGGTTGCCTCCCAAGAGCACTAGTTTAAGGTCAATAGCTCAACCCAAAAAGTTTTCAAGTCACCAAATTTGTGGGATCTGAAAGGGTAAGAACAACCCCTTTCTCAACCCGCTCATCCTCGAAGTAATGTTTAAGCCGATGCCCGTTCACAGTGAAGCTTCCTGTGCGCTCTGTCCAAATAGTGATGGCGCCATAAGGTTGCACATGTTGTACTACAAAGGGGCCAGACCACCTTGTTCGAAGCTTCCCTGGAAACAATCGAAGTCTGGGGTTGAAAAGTAACACCTTGTCCCCTACATGAAATTCCTTCTTCACAATGTGTTTGTCATGCCAATGTTTGGTGCATGTCTTGTAGATCTTGGCATTTTCATATACATAAAGGTGCATCTCCTCTAACTCATCAAGTTGTAGCTTTCTCTTCTCGCCGGCACTCTTGAAGTCATAGTTGATTTGCTTGACAGCCCAAAATGCCCTATGCTCAAGTTCAATAGGTAAGTGACAATATTTTCCATAAATGATTTGGAAAGAAGACATACCTAGGGGAGTCTTGTACGCAGTCCTATAAGCCCATAGAGCATCAGGTAATTTTAATGCACAATCCTTTCGTGATCTCGATATAGTTTTCTCAAGTATTTGCTTGATTTCTCTGTTGGAAACCTCTACTTGACCACTAGTCTGAGGATAATAGGGCGTGGCAATCTTGTGTTTTACACCATACTTCTTCAAGAGTACTCTAAACTGCTGCTCGATGAAGTCAGAACCTCCATCACTAATCAAAATATGTGGAACTCTGAATCAGGGAAAAATTGTTCGCTTCATAAGCTTCATAACGACCCTAGAGTCATTAGTAGCTTCTGCGGAGGCTTCAACCCACTTAGACACGTAGTCGATGGTAACTAGAATGTACCATTTACCACATGAAGATGGGAAGGGTCCCATGAAATCAATCCCCTATATATAAAAAATTTTCACCTCCAATATATTGCTCAATAAAAGTTCATCCCTTTTTGAGATGTTCCCGGTTCGTTGGCAGCCGTCACATGTCAGAGCAAAAATGCTAGGCGTCATGAAAAATAAAAGGCCAAAATAATCCAGACTGTAAGACTTTGAAAGCTGTTTTGGCTGCTGATAGCTATCCGCAAGTGCACGGATTTATCAAAGTAATAAAAGGATATCATTCCCGATGAGGATTGCGTAGCTAAGTACTGACTTCTTAATATGTTTGAATTTAGGTGGAATCAATACTTGGTTGTTCTAACTTCTAAGCACGACACAAACTCAGAACAGCTTTTTAAAGGACTTGAATTCTAAAGCATCGGGAATTCATGGGTTCGCCACACTGATAGACATGAATTGTGTAAAAATAACTCAGTTAATAAACTTATCCATCCTGAAAGGTACTTTTCCTAAGGTACATATCACTTCCTCCCGGAGCATGATACGGTATCTAATTAGATTAACTCCCTACTCTCGTGACAGTTAACCTAACTAGATCCTTTAAGTTCTGTGAAAAGTAGGTTAAACCCTTCAAACGAATCCGAACTACTCCCGTGATCGGATTCGTAGGTTTAATCAAAATAGATCGGACTTAGCGATTCACCTCTCGGTCCTTCTCGCAACGTCTAAGACGTAAAGTTACTTGGCCAGGGTAATTTACAGGATATATGCAATTTCAATCAAATTAGGAAGATAAAATTATATTAAAAGAGAAAAAGTATAAATTAATCCATGCAAATCAGTGGGCTACGCCCAATCAATCCCGAAAAGGTATCTACTCGCTCATATTATCAAGAGAATACATGTTTTTGATGAACAAGAATGATTTCATAAGAATCGCAAAGAAATCACAAAAAGGATGATGAAACCGTCTTCTCTTCAGTCTGGAGATGAGGATTGAAGAATCAATCGTCAAAAATCGTATGAAATCTCGCTGGAATATGCTTCGAAATCAAGTCGTCGCCCTTGTTCTCGTCGCCGCTCGTGTTCGTCTGCCAGAAGCTTCTTTAACCCTCCAAAATCAATCTTTTATAGTTGGACCAGTTTAGAACTCATCAGGGAACGGTTCTGCGAAGTCTGGTTCAATTCCGGTTTGAATCAGTGAAGAGATAAGTGAAAAACTCATCGGGCAGAAGTTTTTATGGCCCGTGATATGTTTACGGCTGAGGCCGTAAATGTTTCTGTGTATAATGCTTTCGGTCATAGAAAGTTTCACAGCCCGTGATAGAATTACGGCTTCACCCGTGAAAGTTTCTGTTCATTCCGACACTTAGACGTTTTCAACTTCCGTTCGTCGTCGCGTTCACGGCTGAATCCATATTTACGGCCAAGGCCGTAAAAGTCTCGTTCTTTACTGTTTTTGCCCCCAAATTCGTCATAAAGGCTCGTGATCTCCTTGTGAATCATGTTTTGGTTTCAAAACTCTTGAAATCCTTCATTTTTACATCATTTTACCTACATTTTCAAAAAAATCAAGAAAAGTGAAGATTTCGTGCAAAGTAACGCAAAAGCACTAAAAATAGCATAAAATCATGCAATTAAGCCCAAAATATGATCTAAAATATAGGTGAAAACATGGTGTAAATGCAACTCATCAGCTGCCCCGGCGTGTCCTCTATACGATGAAGAATGGCAATGTGTCAGCACATCTTGTATCTCTGCCTCTGGTATGCATCGTCTGTACAATCCATCAGCACATCGCCGATATAGATAAGGTTCATCCCAGTAATAGGATTTCATATCATGTACGAACTTTTTCTTCTTCTGAAAAGTAAGATCAAAGAGAAGAATGTTAGAAACAAGATAATTCACAAAATCTATATACCATGGCACTTGCTGTTCCAAAAGAGCATATAGATGTTTTTCAGGGAATGCATCATTGATTTCCAACTCATCATCAATTTTCTTTTCAGCATCTCATTCTAGCCTGGAAAGATGATCAGCCACAAGGTTCTCACTCCCCTTCTTGTCTCTAATCTCAATATTAAATTCTTGTAAAAGAAGAATCCATCAGATAAGTCTTGGCTTGGCATCCTTTTTGTTACTCAGATATTTGATAGCTGCATGATTAGTAAAAATAATTACTTTCGAATTAACTAAGTATGAACGAAACTTATCGAAAACAAAAACTATTGCAAGTAACTCTTTTTTTATAGTGGCATAATTCATCTGTGCATCATCAAGTGTTCTACTAGTATAATATATAGCATGCAGCTTTTTGTCCTTCCTTTGTCCCAATACCACCCCCACAGCTTGGTCATTAGCATCACACATGAGTTCAAAAGGTAGGGACCAGTCTGGAGGTTGGATTATAGGCGCAATTATCAAAGCCTCTTTGAGTTTTACAAAAGCTTCCTCACATTCTCTGTCAAAACAAAGAACGAATCTTTAGCTAGAAGATTAGTTAAGGGGCGAGCTATTTTAGAGAACTCTTTGATAAATCTTTTATAAAAACTAGCATGTCGTAGAAAACTTCTAATTCCCTTCATTGTTGTAGGCAGCTTCAGATTTTTGATAACTTCAACCTTTGTTCTATCCACCTCGATTCCGCGCTCAGAGACCAAGTGCCCAAGGACTATACCTTCCTGGACCATGAAGTGGCACTTCTCCTAGTTCAACACTAGGTTCACCTCTTCACATCTCTGTAAAACTTTAGAAAGGTTAGATAAACAATGATTGAAAAAAGAGTCATACACAGAGAAGTCATCCATGAATATATCCATAAAATCTTCATTGTAATATGCAAATATCGCCATCATTACCCCTTGAAATGTCGCAGGGGCATTGTAAAGCCCAAAGGGCATTTTCCTATATGCATAAGTACCATAGGTGCAGATAAAAGTTGCTTTCTCCTGATCGTCTGGATGGATATGAATTTGGAAGAAACCTGAAAATCCATCCAGAAAATAAAAGAATTATGAGCAAGTCTATCTAACATATGATCAATGAATGGCAAAGGAAATTGATTGTTTCTTGTAGCAGAATTCAACTTCCTGTAGTCGATACACATCCTCCATCATGTGCCTGTTCGTGTGGGTATCAACTCATCAAAATCATTTTTAATTATCGTAATACCTCCCTTTTTGGGTATAACATGTACCGGGCTCACCCAAGAACTATCTGATATGGGGTATATGACTCCTAAATCCAAAAGTTTGAGCACCTCCTTCTCCACAATATCTTTCATATGAGGGTTAAGTCGGCGTTGAAATTCCATAGAAGGCTTGCTATTTTCCTCTAATAAAATCTTGTGCATGCAAATAGAGGGGTTAATTCCCTTAATGTCATCAAGTGAATAGCCAATTACTTCTTGTGAAGTTAGAGTTCTCCAAGGAGTAGTTCGGTTTGCTCTTTGTTCAATTCAACACTAACTATTACCGGGTATGTAGAATTGTCACCTAGGAATTCATATCTCAATGTGCTAGGTAGACTTTTGAATTCAAGCTTCTTCTACCCTTCCTCTTCCTGGTTAACTTCGGGTGTTGCATCATGGGTCGGAATCAAGAAGTGCAGTGTACTCTTCGGCTTTCCCTTCAATGTCTTGTTCTTTGGTGTTGGTCTGGGTCAATTCAAGCAGATCTACCTCCCTCCTATAGGGTTCAATTTGCTGCACAATTTTCTCAACAATGTCCACACTACAGCATGTACTTGCAAGAGAAGGTATTTTCAAAGAATCAGACAAATCAAACTGTACAACATTGTTACCAATGTTTAAATCCAATTTTCCATTTTTGACATCATGATTGTACCAGTTATAGCAAGAAAAGGTCTCCCTAGAATGATAGGGAGTCTATCATCCTCATCAATTTCTAAAACAACAAACTCAGCAGGAAAATAATCTCCAACTTTTATGGGCATATCTTCCAAAATACCGACGATCAAACAAATCAAACTGTACAACATTGTTACCGATGTTTAAATCCAATTTTTTGTTTTTGACATCATGACTGTACCAGCTATAGCAAGAAAAGGTCCACCTAGAATGATAGGGAGTCTGTCATCCTCATCAATTTCTAAAATAACAAAATTAGCAGGAAAATAATCTCCAACTTTTATGGGCATATCTTCCAAAATACCGACGGGACGGCAAACTGATCTGTCTGCTAACTGTAAAGAAATATTAGTACTTTTCAAATCTCCTAAATCTAGCCTTTTACATAAAGAAAGAGGCATAAGACTGACACTCACTCCTAAATCACATAAGGCTCGCTAGAAAGTGATCTCCCCTATCTGGCAGGGTATGGAGAAGCTGCTTGGATCTTTGAGTTTCTGGGGGAGTTTGTTTTGTATTATCGCGCTGCACTCCTGAGGAGTGCAATAGTTCCTTATTCTTCCATATTTCTTTTGTTAGACAAGATGTCCTTCAGAAATTTGGCATAGGTAAGCATCTGCAAAAGAGCATCAATAAAATGTATGTTAATATATAGTTTCTTAAAAACTTCAAAAAACTTACCGAATTGTTTGTCTAATTTGGCTTTGACAAATCTCTGTGGAAAAGAAATTAGAAGTTTGTAGGCAAGTGGCCCCACATAGGGCCATTCTTCCTCAGTCTGCTCATGTGTCACTAGTGTTATCTCATGGTTCAGATCTCTTGTGTCAAGTGTTGCATCTTCTCCTCTGTCATCAGTTGGCAACTTCAGATCTTCTAGTTGTTTGCCACTTCTAGTGGAGATTGCATTGCAATGCTCTCTCGGGTTGACTTCAGGTTGTGATGGAAGCTTCCCTGGTGCTCTAGAGGATGAGCTAGCTTGCTGGGCTAGCTGATTCTCCAACATTTTATTGTGGGTTTCTAATGAATCCATTCTTATCATCATGAGTTTCATCATATCAGTTAAACCTTCAATTTGCTTCCTCAGTTGAGAATCTATGTTCGGCTTCTGTGGTGAAATATAGTTTCTGGCTTGAAACCGAGGTGGTTGCTTATAATTCCCCTATGGAGGTTGTTCGAAATTTCCTTGTGGAGGTGCTTGTCCTGGTTGCAACGGTTGGGTAGTTCGGTATGAAAAGTTTGGATAGTTGTGCCAATCTGGATTGTAAGTGTTGGAATAGGGATTATTCATGGGATTAATATTTCCAATTGAATTGATATGTATAGGATGGCTATGAGTAAATTGACCATCACCCAACTGGCATTATGTACTAACATGTCCTGCAACCCCACACACCTCACAAGACAAAGAATTAGCATCCACAGAGTTTACAGACCAAGAGTCAATTTTTCTAGATAAAGTATCTACCTTTGCAGGAAGAGTAGTTAAAGTATCAAGTTCGAGTTTATCTGACTGCCTGGAAGGTGTACCTCGCTCTAAAGACCATTAATGGTGATTCATTGTCATGTCTTCCAAGAGGTTCATGGCGTCTTGAACTCCTCTGTTCATTAAAGCTCCTCCAGCTGCAGCATCCACTATGAGCCTTGTATTGTAGTTCAATCCATTATAGAATGTATGAACTAAAACCCAAGTCTCTATGCCATAATGTGGACACATCCTCTGTAACTCCTTGAATCTATCCCAAGCCTCATGTAATGACTCTCCATCCTTCTGCATGAAGCTAGTTATCTAATTCCTCAGTTGTATTATCTTGGAAGGTGGGAAATACTTTGAGAGGAAGGCTTGTGACAGTTCTCCCCATGTTCTTATGGAAGCTGAAGGCAATGTGTGCAGCCATGCTCTTGCTCTATTCCTTAAGGAAAAAGGGAATAATCTCAACCTGATGGCATCATTAGAAAAACCGTTAATTTTTAGCATGTCACAATATTCCAAAAAAAATTACAAGATGCATATTGGGGTCCTCTAGAGGAGAACCACCAAATTGATGTTGTTGAACCATAGAAAGTAGAGCATGTTTAATCTTAAAATTGTTGGCTTCTACAGTTGGTCTAGCAATTCCTGGTTGCAGTCCTTGAACTAAGGGGGCAGCATAATCTCTCAGTGCTCGATTATTGTTGTTCTCCACACCTTGAGGTGCTTGATCATTGTTCAGGTTCAGAGATATATGCTCCATTTGAGTTTGGTCTTCTTTTGCCTGAAGCTGCTTGAGTTTCCTTCTTCCTCTGAACGTCCTCTCTATCTCAAGATCAATTTCAAAAAATTCACCTGCCCTCAAACTTCTTTCCATAAAAAGATGTCAAACACAGTTGCAAAGTTTTAAGGTAAGCAACAAAAAGGAATTAAGGCAGAAAGCAATAAAGTAACATAATTAACTAAAGCTTAGTCTATCAATCCTAAGAAATATATTAATATTAACCGTTGCTCCCTGGCAACAGTGCCAAAAACTTGACATGTCCCGCAAGTGCACGGTAATGTCGAAGTAATACATAACGTTGTCGAACTCACAGGGAGCAAGGTTAAGTAATAAAAAGTCTAAGTCTCAATAGCTAAGTGATTCAAAGCGGGGTTTTTTGCAATCAGTAAGCGAAAATAAGAAATCAAATGCAGCAACGAGGAGGTTATCTATATGAGAGAGATCAGGACTTCGGTATCCACCACACTGATGAATCTAACTACATTAAAATGGATATATTACAAGAATTCGTAATTTCACAAAAGGAATCTTCCTAAGGTACAGGATGCCCCCTCTCGGTCGGTACACCCTGGTGCTTATCCAGAACGATTTCCACTCTCGCGGTGGATCGTTCTAAATAAACTCAATGAGTTTAAGGGAAGATTATGATGCCCTCGAGTGAGATTCGAGCACTCTCATGTCAAGGACTCGCAAGTTTTACCTAAGAGATCCACCGACACGATCCTCCTCTCGGTCAAAATCGCGTCGACTACCACACATACTACACAGCCAAAGCATATGCTCATACAAACTTCAAAATAATAGAATAATATAAGATTGTATGAAAGAGTTCATCAGTGGGCTTCAACCAAGTCCCGAAAAAGGGTTTTATGCTATATAATTCATGAAAGCTCACATAAATCTCTCTAAAATGTCAGGAAAAATATTACAAAACATTTTTGAAGGGAAGGAGATGATGAACCGAATAAGATCCCCAAAAATTGTGAAGATCTGATGCTCCAATCTCTCGAAATCACCCCGAAAATATTGTGTCGCCTGGTCTGTTCGCCCTCGCCACTTCGTGCACCGATTGCTCAATAATTAGGCAATTTTAGAAAGGGTTTTTATATTATTTAGATTTTCCTCCCTCTTAGGTTTCCAAAATATATTTTCTTGCCTTTTTTGGATTTTTCTAGGGTTCAGAATCGAGGAAAAACCGAATGGGGGTTGGTCTGCAAAGTTACGATCATGGGTGAACCCCGCCGGGTTCACCAGGCTATGAAGTCTTCTATGAGGTTTCTGTCGAGTAAGAATCACCGGTGAACCCCGCCAGCCCTGGCGGGGTTCACCAGCCAGTGAAGTGTATTGTAGATTTCTGCGCAAATTTCCTTAGAGAAATCACGGGTGATGAACCCCGCTGGGTTCACCAAGCAGTGAAGTCTTCTGTGAACTTTCGGACATCCGGTGAAAGCACCGGTGAACCCCATCAGGTTGGGGGTTCAAAGTAGCTCGGATTGGGCCCAAATTTGACGTGCAGCTTTCTCTTCTCGTAAGGAATCACCCCATGACTTTAAAATCTTTAAAAGACTTCAAAATTGGGTGATTTTACTTGAAATTTCAAAAAAATGAGAAAAAGTGAAAATTCCGAAGCAATCAACTAAATAAGTCTAAATAGAGTATAAAAATATTAAAATAGGTCTAGATTTGAGATGAAATAATACTAAAAATTACTTTTAAAATGCAAGGCATCACCAAGGCTTCCATTTGAATATTGGAACCTTGAATCCCTCCATACTATTGCTTCCATGATCGGTAAGCCGTCTGAGTTGATGATCAGACCGTTCTGGGCACAAAGTGTCTTACATGTGCCTTCTCAACCTTTCTCTGTACAGCAACCTTACCACTCCCGTCCCATCCATCAACTCTCTGACCGTTCTGGGCACAAAGTCATTGCGGCCCTACCCATCAAATTTTCAACTTCTGCTGACGTTCCTCCCTTGTGAATCTCCACCTCAACGTCTTCCAGTTTTGGGATCCAGGCCATCTGATCCAGGTCTTTCGGATCTAGCTCCTTCTGAAGTTGTTGAGCCGTTTAAGACTTCAAATCCTTTTAAGCTTTTGGACCCTTTTCCTAAGCCTCCAGACTTGAACCCTAAGCCACCAAACCCTATCACCAGCTCTACATCATTTCCCTTTTCCCTCAATTTGAAATCCACTGATAATGTCCAAGCCTTGCAAGGCTTGCCTTATGCCAATTTTTAGCACCTTGGAAGGGAATCCGTCTCCCTCCACTGAGGACCCTACAGCTTTGGAAAGTGTTGATCCTAATTCCACTTTGGTGCTCTTTGAGCGTAGACATGAGGAGCCTCCCTGCCCGGAGCGCTCTACCACCCAATCTTCTCGGCTTTATAGTGCATAAAGATGCTAAATACAAGCAGTCTAAATCTACCCTTGGGTTGGGTAGTAAAAAAAAAAAGAGCTCTAACTCTCCTTTCCTATTCATCATGAATATTTTTTCCTGGAATTGTAGAGGTGCCGGATGCCGGAATGTTCGGGATCATCTAAATATGATTAAACATACTTACAGGCCATCTCATTATTGCCTTGCAGAGACTCATCTTGAGGTTCAAGAGGAGCCCCAGCTAACTAAAACCCTTGGAAGAAGATGGTCTTCCTTCTTTGTTGATTCAACTAGAGCCTCAGATGGTATCTCTCTCTCTTGGTTACATTCTGCCCTCGATGTTAAGGTAATATCCTCAACTTCCCAAATTATTCATGCTATTATCATTATGCCTAATGTGAAACCTTGGTAGCTTTCTGTGGTTTATGCTAGCACTAACTATATTACTAGGAATATCCTTGGGATGGTCTTGTTGATTCTCAGCTATCCAACATCCCTAGTTAATTTGCAGTGACTTTAATGACATCCTTAATTTTTTGGATAAATTAGGAGGGCGGAAGTTCACTATCAACTCTTCAACCCATTCCTGCGAAACCTCATACATTCTATTGGTTTCCATGATCTTGGTTTTACTGGTCCTCCTTAAACTTGGTCCAATAATAGAAAGGGTTTGAGCAAAATCCTCACCAGCATTGATCATGCCTTTGCCACTCCTGACTGGCTTAACTTGTTTGGTTCCTGTATGATTTCCCATCTTCCTAGAGGTATCTCTGACCACTCTCCTCTTGTTATTTATGTTAAGCCTTCTCATAGTGTTAAGAAAAGAATCTTCAGATTCCAACCTTTCTGGGTGGATTATAAAGATTCCAACCTTTCTGGGTGGATTATAAAGATGCCAATCTCATTATTAACACTTCCTGGTCTCATCCTAACTTCCAGGAAGGCCAGGACTCTGATTTCTCCAAAAGATTCAATCTCCTTAGACATAAGCTCTCGGCTTAGCATAAGTCAAATGTGGGGAACCTAACCAAGTGTTTAAATAACACTTGGGAGGAGATCCGCAATTGGCAAATTGTTGAGTCCGCTAGACATCTGACTACTCATGAGGAAACTAACCTGTTCTCTCTTACAAACAAAGCCATTACTCTATCTAGGCAAATCAATTTAAAGTGGTGGACTCTTGCTAAAGCTAAGTGGTTAAAAGAGGGGGATGGTAATACCAGGTTCTTTCATCGTCTTGTCACTTTAATAGTTAGAACCAATACTATTCTCTTCCTTCTGAATGAGTATGGCCCCCCCTCTTACTGAGGTTCAGTCCATTCTCAATATGTTTACTGACTACTATTTTGATCTTTGGAATCCTAGGAGGTTAATTGTTCCGAATACTGCTCAAACTCTTCAATCTTGTGCTAGATATAGACACTGTTTTCATATTGATCAGAATGTTGGGGCCACTCTTTTGGCCCCCTTTATGTCTTCTAAACTCAAGCTTGTAGTTTCTTCTATGCCGAAAGGTAAAAGCCCGGGGCATGATGGCTTCACTGGGGATTTCTATAAGCATTTTTGGAATACTGCGGAGCCAGATTTCATTGCCCTTATGCTTAACATCCACAGAACTAACTACATCCCTCCCACTTGGGGCCACACTCATATCATTTTTATTCCCAAAATCCTTAGCCCTAAGGTTGTTAAAGATTATAGGCCCATTTCGCTTTGCAATGTCTCTTATAGTATTCTAGCCAAGGTTTTAGCTAATAGGATCAAACCTTTTCTCCACTCTATCATTAACATTGAACAAACTGCATTTGTGATGGGCAGAAATATCCATGATAGTATCCTCACTCTTCAGGAACTTGCTCACACCATGCATAACTCTAAGGGCAAATATCCCCACACTTTACTCAAAATTGACCTGGAGAAAGCTTTTAACAAAGTTTTTTGGAATGCTATATATAATGGGCTTAGAGTCTTAAATTTCCCTCTTCCCTTTATCAATTGGATTAAGGCTTGTGTTGAGTCTCCTAAGTTTTATTGTGTTGTCAATGGAACTCAGTCTCCTTATTTCTCTAGTAAGTGTGGTATCAGGCAAGGGGACCCGCTCTCTCTGTATTTATTCGTCATTGTTACTATTTGTTGAGTATTATGATTAAGGAGAAGGTGGACCAAAAAATGATCACTCCTTTTAATATAAGAGGTGGGGCTAAGATCTCTCACTTGTTGTATGTTGACGATCTCATCCTCTCCTTCCATGCCAATCCTAAATCTTGCTGGCACATCAAACACTGCCTCTCTGTTTTCTTCCAAATTTTTGGTCTTACATTAACTTAAACAAATCTAATATGTTCTTCCCTGAGTCTTGTTCTATTCATACTCGATGGCTGATTCTTCGTACTTTCCAAGTGAGAGAAATGTGATGTGTTATATTTGATGAACTTGTGACTTATGTTATGTTTCATATAATATATTATGTAATATTTTATATTTGTTGTCCATGTGATATGTTATATTTATTGAAGCTATGATGTTTAATATTTGTTGAACTTGTAATGTTTTATTTGTTTGTTAAGGCCCTGTTTTCTTGGACGGAATCCATAGGAAAAAAGAAAAAAAACACATTGAATCTAGTAGGAAATGCTACTAAATTCAATATAGTTTCCTTTCTTTTCCCTGTGGATTCCATCCAAAAAAACAGGGCCTAAGAGTATATCCATTATTTAATATTTATTATTGATTACTTATGTTATGTTGTTATTTGTATAGATATGGATGGTCACAATAGTTATAGTGATGCTACACAAGGGTTTGGTGATTTGGAGGATCTTATGATGAAACAAACCCATTGTGGAATGTGATTAATTATATTGTACTTGCTATGAATGAGTATTACTTATCATATGTACATAAGTCCACTTGTATGGTATCATCCCATTCAGGTATAGGATGGATGAGAGAAATAATACAAGGACACTTAGAAAGGTGTTGAAAAATGATGTGGATGGAGCAAAATAAATTTGTACAATTGTGTCATTTTTTAGAGAACTCATATAATTTGAACCTGTCAAAGCACATATCTATTTATGAAAAAGTTGGGCTTTTTCTCTATATATTAGCAAGGGGGCATCGAATAGGCAAGCACAAGAAAGATTTTAACATTCGGGGTGAAACTATAAGTAAAATCTTCCATGAGGTGTTGAAATCAGTGTGTAACTTGTAAAGGTTATGATAGAGCCCACTGATAGAGAATTTAGATATACTTCACAAGAAATATTTTATGACAATTGTTATATGACTCATTTTAAGGTAAATTATGTTATCACATTCAAATTTTATATGTTTGATATTATTTTATACAAATCCTCGTGTTTTTTTAATAGGATTACATTAGGGTTATTGATGGAACACATATAGATGCAGTCATTCCATGCATGATCAGTTGCGATTTTATAGGAAGAAATGGTCGACCAACCCAAAACATGGTAGCTATATGTTCCTTTGATATGAAATTTACATATATACTAGCTGGGTATGAAGGTACAACTCATGATGCACATGTTCATTCCAAAGCATTGACTTTAAATTTTCCAAAACCTCCTCCAGGTACGATACAAAATTTTAACTTTTATTCTTTTTCTATGAAAGACTACAATTGCTAATTATATTTTTATTTGAAATTTATAGGAAAATATTATTTGTTTGATGTCAGATACTCACAAATAAGTGGGTATCTTGGCCTATACAGAGGAGTGAGATATTATTTTCAAGAATATCAACAAGGGCATTCACTATGAGGCCTTAAAGAAGTATTTAATAAAACACATTCTTTTCTTAGAAGTTGTATTGAACAGACTTTTGAAGTGTGACAGAAGAGGTGGAATATTTTCCGCGATATATCGTCGTTTGCATTTGAGACTCAATTTAAAATTGTAGTTGCATTAATGATACTACATAATTATATTAGGTAAACAACGACATCTGATGAGATTTTTCAAGACTGTGATACTAATATTGATTTTAGTATTGAGGCTGATCTAGAAGTTAGTGAGAAAGTTGTTAAAGAGCAAATAAATATTATTCAAATAGATATGCAGCGTAATCAGATTGCTCTAAGTCTAATGGCATAATATGTGTGATTTAAACACATTTACAATGGTTTGTTATTAGTATGAATGCTGTTGTAATAAAGTGCAACATCTTTTTGATATGTAATATATAATTTATTATTTTGGTTAGATGGTACAGTTATAAATTATATGAGTTTGGATTTACTTTTCAATTTTATACTTGAAAAGTTCATATTGTTCTATACTTGTGATGTATTATGGTTACTATATATTATGTTGTTATATATATATATATATATATATATATATATATATAATAATGTATATAATATAAGGGGAACTCTTGTAAAAAAATTTAGGATTAGTCACCTTAAAGATGAAATTCACACATGTAATAGCTTAAAAAATATATATATTATTGTATTATATAATTCTAAAATTTATATATGCTTTCATATTAGAAAAAATTATTTTTATTGTAATTTATAATTATATGTATTTATAAATTTTTCAGTTAATAGAATCAAACAGTACAACAGAGCAGAGAGCGAAGGGCGAAGCCGAGAGACAGAAATTGGGAGTTAGGAGCCAATCACCAAAGTCGAGAGTCGGTCGTCAAAGCTCGGAGCAAAGTCAAAAGAGGAAAAGTCAAACTTGAGTAGAGGAGTGGAGAGACGAGAGAGAGAGAGAGAGAGGGGGGGGGTCAAATTTGATGATACACGTGTAAGCATTTTAGCAGTTCACCGCCTAATTGAGTAGGTAATGCCACTGCTTTTAGCATTTTCTGGTAGTTCACCACCTAATTGAGTAGGTAATGCCACTACTTTCAGCATTTTCCGGCAATCGGCATCTTCTGCAAATGAATCCTGGTAGTAGAGCGTAATTTTAGGGATGATACCGGGGCAGGTCGGGGTCGGGTTTTGTCATTTCTGATTCGGCCCCGACTTTTCCAAATCCATCCCCGACCCGACCCCAACCCCAAATCCGACCTCGACCTCGACCCCAACCCCAAACTCGATCCCGACCCCGACCCCGACCCCAACCTTGACCTCGACCCCGACCCCGAACCCGATGGGTATAGAAAACCCAACCCTGCAGGGAAACTCGACCTCGATCGACCTAAAAAATAATTATATATTATAAATAATTATTTTAAAAATAATTTGTATTATATATTCATAATATATAAATAAAAATATTTTACACAAACTATGCAATCATTTATACATAAATAATAATAATAATAATTAATAAAGCATCAAATTATTATAAATTTAGTAATTAGATTATAATTAAAAAGGGATAAATTTATCATTATATTTTTTTGGAGTGGGTACCTTAATTCTCATACCTGACCTCGACCTGACTTTATCTTATCGGGTTTTCTTGTTGACTTCGGGTCGAGGTCGGGGATGGATTTTCTTGCTATCCCTAGTCATTTCCTGATGCAGGTGAACAAAATGTATATTCCATAACTAAACAAATAGTTGAGATGGTTGAGTTGGTCTAAGGCGCCAGATTAAGGTTTTGGTCCGAAAGGGTGTGGGTTCAAATCCCACTCTCAACATTGAAATTTTTTTTTATTCAAAATTTTTTTGTTTCCCATTTAGATTTCTGAAAATGAGTAGTATTTTTATCATTCTTTTTTTGAAATCTTTTCTGTTACTGAACACTTTACGTCTTTTTTTCCCTACTGTTTCGACTCCATTATACATTACTGAAAATCAGTATTCTATTTTATTATTGTTTTCCCAATCTTTTTATTTTTCAACAGTTCTCCAGGATAAAATTTCATTTGTATTAAAATGTAAAAATTAAAAATATTTAATTAAAATAAAAGAATTAAATAAGTTGAAAATAAAAAGAAAGTATGTATTATAGTGGACTATAGTAATATAGTAAACATATTACTAAATATATATACTTAATTAGTTTGGGTTCGAGTATGAATTCGGGATGAGTTTAAGAATCCCCAAATTATTTAGATAGAGCGAATATTTGACTAATGTGTAAGCGAAACTATTATATGAAATGTCAAATATGATATTTTGAATTTAGATAATGATGTAATTTAAATTATTTTAACTTATGATGTTATTTTTTTGATATTGGAATGTTGATAGCATTTAAGGTCATTATGTGATTTTAATATATTTTAAATTATAATTATGATGTTATTAAATCGCAATAGGTTTGTTGATATTTATAATCATTATAGTTATTGGAGACATGTGGTTTGTAAATAATTTAATTTGTTTTAATTACGATTAGTAGATAATTTATCTCATACATAGGATAGGTCAAGTCAATATATGACATAATTTATCTCATACAAATGGTACATTTAAAAACAAGTTATCATGGTCATATAAGGTTAGGTTTATAAATAACCTATTTAATAAATATGTTGTTAAGTCATTGTCAAATTACATGTTAGTATATAACTCGTTTATTAAATGAGTCACTTATGCATAGTGAAATCAATTTATTAATATAGTCATAATGAGTCATAAATGAATTATTTATGACCTTAGATCCAAATTAAATTATAATGAAAACTTTGTGCAATTAATTTAAAATTTTAAGTAAAACAAGAATAATTATAGAAATTAGTAGCTGTTTTATAATAATTTAAATTAAATAGAGTGATTTGTAGACATGAGAACTATAAAAAATTGGAAAAAATATAAATTATTTTTAAAACAGTAAAGTTCTAATTAGTAAAAAAAAGATTAAAGCTATACATGTTAATAATATTAACCAAATAAAAGTGAAGTATTTCATAATTCATAATAGATAAATATATTTTAAAAAAAAACGAAAGAAAAAGTATAAGGGTTATGTATATTTTGAAAATTATAGGGACTATAAATTACAAATATAGAGATAAATTTCTCCTATATGTGAATTTCATTAGTCATTATTACATTTTTAATAAATTTATCTTAAGGGCTCTGATTTATTAATATTTAACTTAATTTTGATATAATTATTAATTAGTGTCTCTTCCTGTCGCTGGCACGATGGTTGATCCTTCTCCTCCTTCGCGTAAGGGCAAATTCGTGATTTCAGCATACAATCATATGTTACAGTCAAACCATCACCAAACTCTACCGTCCATTTCGACCGCACTCGCCGTTGAAGAAACACAATAATAACACACGGAAGACCAGCGTAACCCAAATCGCAAACGAGAAATCTCGAAGGGATGTCGTCTGAGTTCGATGCATTCAGCCACGACCTCGAGGAGGAGACGGTCGCCGCCGCTCCGCCTGGCTCCGACCGCCCTTTCGACGACGGCTACCTCGGTTATGACCCCCGCCTCCCCTCCCAGCGCTACGATGCCTACTCCTTCTCCGCCGACGAGCACGCGAAAGACCCCTCCGAGTACGATCTCCCTCCCGCCCCCGACGGCGGGTACGGGTTCCACCCCGAGGAGATCTCCGTCGATTACCAACACGGCGGCGGCGGGAGCATGCCCGCCTCGCCGGACGCGTACGGATTATCGCACGCGCCATCGCCGTTCTTGACGCCGGAGGCCGAAGAAAAAGCCTTCGTCCCGGAGCAGAATGGCGAGATCTTCACCTCCGACGGGCCGATGCTTCCCGACCCGGATCAGATGCGGGAGGAAGGGTTCCTTCGACGCGAGTGGCGCCGGTTAGCGTCTTTCCTTTTAGATCCAAGCTCTGTTATGTTGTTGATCTTTTGATTACGTTGCGTTAACAATTTCTAGAACGGAGGTTGCGGAATTGATTTACCTGATTGAGTGGTGTTTACGGTGCTATAGATGGTTATAAGATCTCTATAGTTGGTTAGCTTCTTCTGGTTGGTGTTTTGATCTATGATCTCATTCTCCCTTTTGCTCTATCTGAGATATCACCAGCTATTACCTTGAGTTATTTATTATTGTTGTTCGCTATGTCGATTTGAACTTTTACTCTCTTATGAAAGTTTAAATATATTTATATGTTTTATTTCATCTCTAAATTTTTGTACCTGGATATTACGTGTGTACTTGGTAAGTGCTCTTTTTGCAGGCGAATGTGGAGAAGTCATTGATGGTAGTGTCGCTGTCATTGTTTATTTAGATCTATAATCACTTCCTAATTTTTCATTCATCCTTTTTATAGTTTAGCAGTTGGAGACTTCCCTTTTTAGCATAACAATAGGGGCGGTTTTAGTTACTTAGTCCTGTTCACCATTTGGCAGTATGTCATATTTGGGTGGAGGCTGTTCATTCATAAAATGCTGAGAACATTTTATGAAAGTGACCTTCACGGCAATACCTACCGTTTCTGTTGCCTATTTTTGCTGAAGCATGGTGTAGGAATATTTTCTACCAAAAGAACAACTAAGGAAAATAACGAAGAACATCAGTTTCAAAATTTTCTGGATACTGTAAAAAAAAAATTCTGGATACAGATTTTAGAGCTTCTCAAGATATCTAATGGGTTGATAATTTAATTTCTAGTTCATTTGTTATCTGCTTCTTGAAATGTATGTGTGATCTGCTTAGGATGGCTTCAGTAAGTCGGTTCTTTGTAACACTACTTTTCTACAGTGTTGTTCTCTCGTACAATGTTCTGGATTCCTGTCAAAGGTGATTAATTTATGGTACTTAGAAATGTTATGCAGGAAAACAAACATTTAGTTAATTATATAAATTACAAATGTTATATCATACACAAAACAGTCTTCAGTATATTGCATTTTAATTAAATATCTACTTTACTATAATTAATGCATTTTAAATTAAGTACGCATATTTATAGTTTAGAATTTATGCCCTTCCTCACATATCAGTGTGTGAAACCATCCTTCTAGAAGAATTACCTGGCTATTTTTGGTCTTGTAAATTTATAAGAGGTCCATTCAAGGATGTTTAGATCCTTCAGTTGTTCTTTTTTCTTGCATTTATTTGTACGGTAGCAATTAGCACAATGTTTCTTTGACAACAACTTATAATATAGTATGAACTTCTTCTTACTTAATCATAAATGTCATTTTGTGTGGTCTTTGAATGAATTTTGTAACATTCTCGTTTCTTTCAATGGTGAGTTGTATTGCCTCACCCTCCTTAGTTCTAGAGATGTCATGGCATAAGAGCTCCAACCACTTCCTGGAAAGGTCTGAAATGAAATTGTTTGAGTTTGAAGAGTCAAAAGAGGCTCTAGCAAAGGCAGCATAAACTCGTGCTTTTAGTTTCCATCATTCAAATCTTTTAGATATGAGAAGACTAATATCTGTACTCCAAAGGCATATAATTATGGAAATCTTGTCAAAACTCCATCAATGAACCTAAGGTACCTTAATCTCTCAAGTTAGGTTTCTTTGTTAGGCCTTGCATAGCCCGTGTCACTTAGCGGACTTACCAAGAGTTCATTATTCAATGGAAATAGATTATACTTAACCTGATTGGTTACTATACAAGACAAAATCAGTTGCCCCTTTTTTCTTGATGGTTTACTCTTGGCCCAGTAGAGAATATTTCACATTTAAGCAAGGGTATAATTGAAGAAGTTGCTACTTTAAGAGGCAAGAGGTCAGCAATCAACAATCACAATTTTTATTAAACAGCAAGGGAAATGCTCTTAGATTCTTGTCTATGAAAATGAAATCTCAGATGATGCTGTCCAACAAGTGCAGCGTACATCAGGCTTTGCACTTCGGGTATTGATACTAGCTGCAGCTAAGCCAAATATGACAATGTCCAAAAACAAATACTTGCAATTTGTCATCGATAACTCCTCCTTCCTAGATGACTTGTTTGCTTTATATTAAGAAGTCTAAGCATCCTCATGCTTGCAACTATTGACTCTTTTTGTTGCTTTAGTTGCTTTGTGTACTATTTATTGCAATTTATTTGTATCTGTTCGAAATAGATCTATGTTGGGGAAAACCGCCAATAAATAGATTTTTAACTATAATAAACGCAGTGGAAATGTTGTCTGAAATTGATTTTCCTTTTTTAGAGGATAAAATTTTTATTTTTGAAGGGTGTGAGGTTAGTGATTGATAGAGTGTTTTGCCCTTTATCCCACACAATGACCCCTTGAACACCACCTCGCTTTGCACTTAGTGCTAGTCTAGGAGAAAGGATCAAGCCTTGGCCTTCCTTGGAGCTCACAGTCACACGGAGGAGGGGAGGTAGCGGCAAGAGGGGAGAAGAGATGCGTTCTTATTTATACTAAGTACCGGCACCTCTCCTTATACAGCATGGTGGACTGCCCCTTCACAATTAATTTCTGCTGGAGTTGTTGCAAATAATCTGAGAGAGGGCTTCATTATGGGTGGCATTGTTCTTAGTATCTGATAGGATTCAAGATGGAACCCTCCCTCAAGCCACCAGATGGTGACGAGTTATCTCTCGAAAGAACCCAAAACTCACAAATCAAAAACCTTAACTATCCTCTCCATCCCTCACTCCCCATATAAATACCTCTTAGTCTATTCAATCTCATTCATGAATGTCTCCACATTAAATCCTCATTCATGAATGTCTCTTGGTATTCCACATTAAATCTCATTCATGAACGTCTTCACATTAAATCCTTATTCATGAATGTCTCTTGGTATTCCACATTAAATCTCATTCATGAATGTCTCCACATTAAATCCTCATTCATGAATGTCTCTTGGTATTCCACCATCCTTTTCCCTCACTATTGGGCTTGGGCCCTCTCCTCGTGTAAATCTTCCACTGGGCCTAAGCTGGTCCATCTGTAACAATTTGTCCCCCACCAGAAGAAGTCTTGTCCCCAAGACTAGTCATAAATGTTGGGAACTGTGTACGGACAACTATCTCGTCTTCCCTCGTAGAATTCTAACCATCTAGTGGAAGAGCAAGTCGATACGAAGAATTTTCTGGACCCACGATGAGCTGGCCGGAAGCACCAACCGGCCTTGGTACAGCTTGTGCCTCCTCCACGGTGAGAGGCTGCTCAAAATTTATTTAAGAAAACTATAGCTTGTGCCTTCTCCAGGGTCCCAAGTTGCTCGAGCGTCTCCTTCTAGCAGGGTCTTTCTCCTCATCTTCTGCTAGGATCATGAGTCTCAAACCGACGCGTCGGCACCATGCTTTTTGCTCACCTCCCGTGGGGCCCCAATCCCCCCATACATCAACTTCCTCTTCAGGCCCCTCGGCCCATCCAGCTTCTCCAGGGTACGCACGCTGCTGTGGCGCGTAGCTGTGCATACCGTCTCATGGCAGCCCGCCGCGAGCTTGCGCTGCCCGCCTCGCCCCAGCTGCTGCACGCTGGCCCAGATGCGGCTGCCAGCCTTTGTCTCTTCACCTGACGCCGCCAACCCATTCGCCTTCCTTCTCGGCTCCGTAAGGGTCTGCGCCAAATACTCCCCTACGCGCTCGCCCTGCCATCTCCCCTTCGGCGTATGCCCCTTCTGCCTCCGCACCTTACTGGTTAGGTCCCAGGGCTCCCCGTCGTCTTCGGCCCGCCAGATCTCCTTCATGCAGAAAGCCTCTCGTCCCGACTGGTGCGAGCCCGTAGGTTGCCGGCCAGCCCCGTGGCGGCAGCCACGCCTCCTCTTCAGGCGTACGAGCCACCTCATCCAGCCCTTCAACCAACGCCTCCTCGCTTTTTGCTCGTTCGCCGCCCAATTAGGTCGGTGGATGCTGTGCGCTGGTTCCTCAACGCCCATAGTCTGCGTCCCCTTCAAGATTTCCTTCATCAGGCGCTTCAACTCTAGCAAATCCTCCTTTATCGTCTTGCTCTCCTTATTGATCATCCGTTGGCGCTCTTCGTTCGCGGCGTCCGTCACGCGGCGTCGCTCCTCGTTGGCTGCCTCCGCTATGCGCCGGTGCTCCTCTCTCGCTAACAGATCTTGCAAGGTTTTTTCAATCTCCTCAAAACGTGCGTCGGATCTCGTCGTCGTCATGGTGCTCGTCCGTTCTCACACTGACAGCGGTCTTCTTCCTTGCCGCTGCTCAATCTCCACAGCCGACACCCAAAAAACGCACGCCCCTCTTCACTAAAGACTCACGAAGTCGTTGTAGATGTTGGTGGAAAAAGATTCTTCCAAAATTCAAAACGCCTCTCCTTCGTTCTATGGTTTCACGGCTTGCCCACGATAGTAGATCTGCCGTGTAGATCTATTACCGACAACAGAATTTCTTCTGCCCTTATCCGTTGCCGTTCCACCGGTTTTCCGGTGATCGATCCGGCAGGTCGGACCACATATAGGATTCAAGATGGAACCCTCCCTCAAGCCACCCGATGGTGACGAGTTATCTCTCGAAAGAGCCCAAAACTCACAAATCAAAAACCTTAGCTATCCTCTCCATCCCTCACTCCCCATATAAAAACCTCTCAGTCTATTCAATGTCATTCATGAATGTCTCCACATTAAATCCTTATTCATGAATGTCTCTTGGTATTCCACATTAAATCTCATTCATGAATGTCTTCACATTAAATTCTCATTCATGAATGTCTCTTGGTATTTCACATTAAATCTCATTCATGAATGTTTCCACATTAAATCCTCATTCATGAATGTCTCTTGGTTTTCCACCACCCTTTTCCCTCACTATTGGGCTTAGGCCCTCTCCTCGTGTAAATCCTCCACTGGGCCTGGGCTGGTCCGTCTGTAACAGTATCAAGCATCCCTGCTAGGCTTAGTAGATGCGTCATATGCCCCTGCGTTAGCCACTATAGGTGTCATTGCCTTGCATGGCTTGGGCCTTTTGCCTAGTGCCAGTGGGCGGCTCTTGCAGGTTCAATAAGCGCCTCCATTCTTTAGATCACTTAGAATGTGTGTCCAGCTTATCAATTGATATAAATTGTCCATTCAATCAACTTTGATCTTGTGTTAGACTCTCCAATTTCTCAAATCGACTCGAATTAACACATAATTCCATCCAAGGTTACTCGACCAAAATGTGATGCGAGTGCGGCATTAGAGGTTCCATAAGATATTGGCAATAAATTGAACAGGGCATCCCAAAGAGTGAGAGGTATTTAGCAACACATTGTTGCTACTTAAGGCATAGGAAAGTGTTGTTAGTCAACAACTCTTAGCCAGCACCAAAGTTTTTATATATATAATATTATCCCATAGACAAATGTGTCACCCTTGTTATTCCAATCATATGGGAATGACTTGAGCAAGAAAATACAATCTCCTGGGTATGACTGTACATTCTCAATCATACACACATGGGAGGAGCAATGGATTATGAGACTTTTTTTAGAAGGAAGAACAAATTCTCTATTGACTATTCGTACTTTACATATAACTTATGACATATTTAATGAAAGTTGTTTTGACTTTTTTAGTAAGTAGGTTGTATCAAAGTACATCACTTACCATATGTAAGTATAACGTCGAGTCTATTGATTAATACACCATCAGTTACTTATGAATTTGACTTGTGGCACTCTAGTGATAGCTTCACGGCAGATTGGTCTAGTATGTCTAGATGCACCCATGTGTATGTCACGCACTCAATCAGCCTACATGCTAGTCTTACATACACTAAAATTGTCATTTATCCACTAAGATACTTTTACTTGGGATAATGTTATGAGATTGAGTAAAATCAATTATGTTATCTAACACATCTACAGAGGCAATCAACATAATAATGATAATGTCTTTATTATTTAATAGAATGAATGAATATGGTAGAACAAGGCATATACACTAACAGTCTATGCTTATTCTTGCCTTTCTTGAGGCCCATAGTCATGGTGTTTATCACTGTAGTGTGATATGACTTGTTTATAGAGATAATTCTTTACCCGCTATTGCCTTAACATAGAAAGTATTCTTTTTTCATTTAGGTAGACAGTTTTTTGTGGCAATTCCTTCTACTCTTGAAGATCTTTGCACATTGGAATGTTCAAAGGATCAAGTGCTATAAGTTTGCATACTCTTGTTTTTTTACTTGGTTGGTGGAGAGTTTGTGAGTCACTCTACCGCTTCTTACACACATGCTAGTTTCATAAATTTTCATTGATACAATAGTTGTTGTGCCCATTGGTTCCAAACAATCACGAAAATAATAGAGCTTATTATTCATCATGGCTAGGTATCCAACATGCAATTGCTTCACATATCTTCTTACAAGAGTTATATTGAAATTGTATCAACTTCCTCTGAATAATGTAACTCACATTCTTAGGCAAGAATTGAACCTTCATCTCTTTCAACTTTGTCCATGTATTGATTGTGCAAACCCTTTTTATATATTATCATATCACCTTCACCATCATCACTTGACATTTCTTGCTAGATACCAAGTGGCTACTGGCACTTTATACTATTTCAATTTAGTTTAGTATCTAAAAAGTATTATTAAAGTTGAAAAGCAATTTGAAGCTTATAATTTGAAATGTCCTCACTTACATGGATAGCTTTTATGAGCACCAACAATCTCGATGTCATTTTTTTATTTTTCTTTATACAAATATTTAAAATTTTATGAGATTTCTCACTTAAACTGTTGATATGACTTATTGTGCCCTCCTGCAACACCTCCATGTTCTTGATGTGCTTTAGGCAGAGCATTATAATTGTCCCCTCTATCACATGGAGTTATGACTCAGTATCTTCTATGTCCGGTCGGTGGCTTCTCATCACTTCAATGTTGTATCCCATGATACCTTCTTGATGAGTGTAACTTTTTGGTTCACCTTAAGTTTCTCAAGTCATTGACCTACTCTAAATGCCAACTATCACGGTCTTTGATTTTTTTTTCCCTTTGGAAGATTCGTGCAAACCACCCTAAACCTGGCAGTAAACACCTACTTGTGTGTAGTACTAAATTATTAGCAATATGAGCTTGAACAATATGAAATGCCATAGAACACTCCGTAAAGTGAGGCACATTGAAAAATAGAAAGAATACATTTTATGAAGGAACAAACAGCCGGAACACACACAAGGGAACTATTGGTAAAAAGTGTAGCACCTCCCGTTTTAAACTAGACCTAAGCCCAATACTTGATTTAGTTAATTTAGCACCTCTTGCACGTTAGATACTATCTGAAAAAGTTGAAATGTCTAAGATGTGCTCAAGACAAGAAAAGGTCCTGGCAGGATGATTTTATACATTCTTTGTGTGCCACGTAGTGCTTCACAACTTTTTTTTTGCTTCCATCATAGAAATTGAGTCATCGGACTATCTCGCACTGTGTTTGACAATGGTAAATTAGTGTTATATATAATATATACAAATGCTAGAATTAAGTGTATAAATTATACTAGTCGCCTCATTCCCTAACAATGTTGCTTTGGAACTTCATATACTTTGTTGGAAAATGTATTATTGGAAGGTACATTATTGGAAAATGGCAAATTAGGAGAACACTTATCTTGTAAATAATAATTCAAATACTATTAGGATTGTATCTAAGGGCCTCAATATATAGAGGCCTTATGTTATCCATTATTTTTAAGTACATTGGTAATAATATTTTCTTGTGCAAATCATTGTTATTTTCCAAATATCTATTGTTTCTCCTCCACTCTCTTAACTTATTTATAAATTCCAATCCTGCCTTTTCGCTAGAACTCCTGTACATAGTTGGTTTGCTTGTTTTTATTATTTTAAAAAAAAGAAACTAGAAATCAATATAAACGAGGCTTTTTCATTGCCGTACTTCGTTGGGGTTGACAGTTTTGTTGAGGGTTATTATAGGTTTTAAGCGTTTAACCTACCTCCTTGATTAAGAAAGGCTAAGGCTCTGTTTGGCCTAGCTTCTGCTTCTAGTTTTTACTGGTTGAAGAAGTGATGACCGAAGAAGTTTGAAGGTGTTTGGATGCACAGCTTATGACTAGGTTATTCTATTTATAATAAATAAATTTTTATTAAAAAAATTACTAAGATAAAAATTATATGATTAAATTTATAGTTAAGTATAATTAAAATATTTATTAAAAATATTATAAGTTATATTATTAAAAAATTATTATTACATATAAGAGTTATTGAGCATAAGTAGGTGGAGGGCTAGAGAAACAGCTTCACCCTTGCTTCTTAGAGAAGCAGTTATTTGTGGGTTGGAACAGAGAAGCTGAAGGGCCAAACACCCCACCCCAGCTTCTTAATTTCTACTAGCCGCAACACCATAAGCAGCCCCAAAAGCTAGGCCAAACGGGGCCTAAGTTAATCTTGTAATGTGTTTTAATCTGGATAAGCATGGAATGAATAACTGATAATAATTGTGGGTTGATAACTATAATGACATTCGTTTTCCTTAAACCACCACCCTTTAGCATCACGACTTTGAAGTTCACAGGGGTGTTGCAGTTTATCCTATTCTTTTATCCTATTCTCCAAGTCAAATAAAATCAAAGGGTTCTTCATGCAATTTCTAATAATCCGTCTTTGAGCATTTTTTGTTGGTGCTTCTTCAAATATTAGCTTACTATACTGAACATGCAGTAAAAATGCACTTGAACTTGAGGAGAAGGAAAAAAAGGGAGAAGGAGCGGCGAAATGAAATTCTAGCTGAAGCTGAGGAATTCAAGAAAGCTTTCTATGAGAAAAGGAAATTGAACGCTGAAACAAATAAAGCACAGAACAGAGAAAGGGAAAAGGTTAAACTAGTGCTTGTTGCTGCTGCTCATGATTCTATGTTTAGTTAAGAAACATGTGAATTGATATATTGACGATCTGCATGTCTTAAAGCATTATTATTTTGTTTATAACCAGCTCTATCTAGCCAACCAAGAGAAGTTCCATGCAACTGCAGATAAACAATACTGGAAAGCTATATCAGAGCTTATCCCCCATGAGATAGCTAGCATCGAGAAGAGGAGAGGAAAGAAGGATCAGGAGAAGAAACCTTCAATCACCGTGATCCAAGGTCCTAAACCTGGGAAACCCACTGATCTTGCACGGATGCGCCAGGTACTGGTGAAGCTAAAACATACTCCCCCACCGCACATGGTACCTCCACCACCAGCCAAGGATTCCAAAGATGGCGCTGCCACTGCTGCTGCAGGAAAACAATCTGCAACACCGGCCAAGGATGCTAAAGATGGTGCTGCCGCTGCTGGAAAGCAAGCAGCATCGCCGGCCAAGGATGCCAAAGCTAATGGTACCGATGCCCCACCAAGTGAAGAGCAACTAGCAACTCCAGACAAGGTAGAGGAGCAACCAGAGAAAGCACCAACACCATCTCCAGATGCTTGATTCTATTGCATTTCTTTAAGATTCACCAATTCGGGTAGAACAGTTAACTTATTCATTCTCTAGAATGCAAGTGTTCCACGTCTGTCTGGTTGTAGAGCAACTTCTCTAGTTGTTAAATTGGACCGGAAATCTTTTTTTCCTCTTAACTTTTATTTGGCAATCGTGATTTTTTTTTAAAAAAAATCTAGTTAACGATGTGAGACTGAGGAAACACGATAACTTTGATTCCCAACTCTTGTTACTCGAGTAAGAACATGTTCTACGACTGCAAGTGCCATTGTCTGTTAATGTTCTGTTTTTTGATGAGTTGAGACCCTGCTATTTTCTGATATCGTCATGTCTGATATTGTCATTGTTTGTTAAGGAGCTCGAGTAAGCTAGTTTCTGCATATCTTCTGCTGCTGCCTTTGTCTTCCTCGACTCTGGTTTCTTCCAGATCTATAATTGTTATGAATCTTTGTAAGATCAGATACTGTTTCAAGTTATTTTGATGCCATACCGTTGTCTATTCCATCCCACATTTGTCAGTTTCACACCATCCAGTGTGCAGACGGCAGAGATGCCTTGACTGCCAACGTGCCAAATAATAATAAAATAAAACAAAATCCTTTCACACTTATGTCTGGATGAAGTAATTATGCACTGGAAAAAAAAAAGTAATTATGCACGTGCGTGGTCCTCTGTCCTCCCGTTATTTCCCCCGCCTAGCCGTCGCAACAGCACATTAACTCCATCCAATTTACACCGCGCAGACAAAACTGTCGCTGACCGGAGTAGATTTTGACCCGCAAACAGCGGCAGGCAGACCCGAATTCATTTTACCCCGAATCACGAGCCGAGACTCCAACGGTCCGATACGCTCCTCCTTGTCCCATACTGCCACGGCCGTTTCGCGTCTCCAGATCCAAAAACAAAACATTGACGCCATTCCACTTGTACGTGCTGAATCGTCCAATCTCTTTCACACTTTCTTTTTTTCTTTCTAATTATATAAAAAATATCCTCACCTATTAAAAAACTAATTAGCAAAAAGATTTAGATCCTCAATACACGTTCGAAATCTAAAGCGGACACGGAGTGTGCTCATCATGTAACATGTCCTGCTTTGGATGTGATGCCATAATCCACTATTAAAAAGCTCCAACAAAATCGACCCATCAACTAACGCATACTCTCAAATTATTATTTTATATATATATAGAAGAAGGCGTAGGGCGCGCTAAAGCCAAATCGAATTATTTCGATTTCAATTTTGAGGCTGATAACTAAACGAAACGGCCGACCCCGCCAACGTAACTAACTAAATTAAAAGCCCCGCACTTTTTCCTTGCAGGGGCAGTCCTGTAAATTCGAAGGAGATGCAGCACATGGGTGACGCGCATGAAAGCAGATCGGATCAGAGCACATGATTGGGCCCATCACTCCCGTCAACGTCCATAATTCACACGAACGAAAGCATTTTTAATTTTTTATCCCCCACCGGCATTTCATTTTTCGTTGACCTTTTTTTCTCTCTCTCTCTTTCAAATTGGTTTTGATCAAGCATAGATGGCATCAATATCTTAATTAGATTTCTATATAAGCATATTATTTAAATATTATTATTTTAAATAATTAAGAGCAGTAAAAAAGTAATTCGTATAATTTAAACATTATTATTTTAAATAATTTAAATTTTTAATAATAATATAATATATTATTATTTTTAAATAATATATTTATTTATTATTTAAAATTTTAATAACACATAAAAAATTATTTACTATATATTTTTATAAATGTTAACATCGTAGCATAACAGTGGAACTAAACATATCCTTAGATACATGTAAGTATATTTTTTTATAACTCCAACAAGACTCAAACTTCTAATAAAGCTCATCATAGTATTATAGTGCACTTGTCCATCTCTTATTCCATGTTAATTTTCTCATTTTGTGTACATTGTTCCCCATCTTTTGCTTCTCATCTACATCTTCACCATTATATTACCAATCAGAGACATATGAGAGGTTGGATTTTAGCACTTACTAGTATCATTATTGATTAAAGTATAATTTTCTTTTATAATTGTTAAGTGAAATTGATATAATTCAAAATCTTTTGTATGCGAATTTAACTATCAAGTTTGATTTACACAATTAAGGAAAAAAAACTTACATACGGATATCAAGTGGTCAAATTAAAATGTTTCAATAAATATAAAATTAATGTAGAAAAAATAATTTATATAATTTTTGAAAAAAAAACAAAATGAGCTTATTGTTCATGTGGATGACAATAGCAAGGCACATCAATTAAATAATTTTTTATTAAAAAATAGTGCAAAAAATTATTAAATGAGTACATAATGAGCACTCATTATTGATTAAAGTATAATTTTTCTTTTATAATTGTATTTTAATGGATATCATTAAAAATAAAAATGACAATGGAGTGCCTAATTTTTTAGGCAATACTTAAACCTAAATCAACTATCATATTACATAACCTAAATGGGTATTTAAATGAGAACCAATTAAATAAAAACTATTTTTTTATTTTTTAAAAATGTTTTTATAAAATATAATTTTATTAATTAAAATAATAATAAATATATTTATATAAAATTTATTATTAAATAAATTTATATGCGCACTTACGCTTATAAATTCAAACTCGATTAAAACTAACATACAAAGCCCGAATCTATGTATTCAAACTTACTATAAACATAATAAGTTTGGTCTTGAGCCTAACGGTGCCAGGTTAAATTTTCATCCTCGGTTAAAAACATATTAAACTATTTTTTTTACTGTTGATATAAATTTTGAATTAAGATATTTTTGACTTTAAGATTTATGAAAATATTCAAATAAACTAGTTTATAAGAGTTAAACACCCGTTCTACTCAAAGAAACGTACCCTTATATTATAACTTAAAATAATAATTTTTTAAAAACAATTTTAATACGATTTAATAAGATAATGAAAATCCGGCCGACAAGCTTGTCAGCCGATTTTAAAGTATGAGGAGCCAAAATGTCAATCGAAGGGATGAAAAAAAACACTAGCCCTTGCAAAAATTTGTGCCCGCTGTAGAAATGCCCGAGTACTGCGTCAGTTGGAGGCTGCAAATTTTACTCTATAAAATGCAACCACACTCCTCTGGCCGTTTCCATTCGCATCCAATCAATTTGCAAGCACAAGAAACGAATTCAATGGCTTCTCGCTTCTTCTCCCTTGCTCCTCCCCCGTTCTTCTTCCTCCTGTTGATCTGCCGCCTCACCGGCGCGGCCCTCGACCCGCATTGGCACCCTGCGACGGCCACGTGGTACGGCAGCCCCGAGGGCGACGGCAGCGACGGTAAGCCTCCCCATCATCTCTCTCGGATACGTAGGCTTTCCGTTTGTGCCGTTGCAGCTCCGACGGGGTGAACCGCGGGGGTTTGGCGGGTGGCGCGTGCGGGTACGGGTCGCTGGTGGACGTGCGGCCGATGCGGGCGCGGGTGGGCGCTGTGAGCCCCGTGCTGTTCAAGGGCGGCGTGGGTTGCGGCGAGTGCTACAAGGTGCGATGCCTCGACGCCGCCATCTGCTCCCGCCGCGCCGTCACCGTTATCGTCACCGACGAGTGTCCCGGCGGGTACTGCGCCGCCGGCCGCACGCACTTCGACCTCAGTGGCGCCGCCTTCGGCCGCATGGCCGTCGCCGGCGAGGGCGGCCGGCTGCGTGACCGCGGCGAGATCAACGTCATCTTCCACAGGTAAAAAAATTACTCAACGGCCGGCAATTAACAATACAACAGATTATCACGTAGGAGCGGCACTAATTTTAAGTCCAGGACTCCATGCAAGTACCCCGGCAAGAACATCGCCTTCCATGTCAATGAAGGCTCCACCAACTACTGGCTGTCGCTTCTCGTGGAGTTTGAGGATGATGATGGAGATATCGGATCGATGCACATTAAACAAGTAAAAGCTTAATTCAATTCGTCGTCTCTTCCTCTCTCAATTGCTTCAATTAAGCTGCTAGCGGCATGAACCAGCAAACATGCATGAGACCACAATCCTGCTCTAAGTTATCATGCTTTCTCTTCCCCTTTTTTCTAAATTTAATCGGCATAAAGTTCACATTTTTATAAGCATAAAAGCCGAGACACATGATCCAGTGTCAGGTGCCTGCCTCCCACTTTAAGATCTGCACAATTCTTCAAAGAAGCCAGGGATCTTGACCTCACCTCTGACTTTTGTTTAGTATCTAATGAAATAAATCGTAATCCTAGTGGCGTTCCAACTTTATTCCTCTTCCAAATCCTAAGCCTAATTACAATCTCACTTTTGGATGGCTGGCCCCGCACGAGACAATTCGTTCAATCATTCATAATTGGTGTCGCAGGCGAACTCTGCGCAGTGGCAGGAGATGAAGCACGTGTGGGGAGCCAATTGGGTGATCGTCGCGGGGCCCCTGCACGGCCCCTTCTCAGTGAAGCTCACCACTCTTACCTCCGGGAAGACTCTCTCGGCCCGGGATGTGATTCCGAGAAACTGGACTCCCAAGGCCACCTACGCCTCGCGCCTCAACTTCTTCTGATTGACTTCACAGGCATGTTTGCGTTTGTGTGTGTTTCGAGGTGAGTGAGAGTGCGTAAATGCCACATGTAGCCCTCTCCGAAGCGGAGAGAGAGCGCTTCATAAAAATTTTAGGACCGCATTTGAAGAAACATTGGACGGGATCCAAGAATTAGTCCGGTGTGCATGAATAAGAAAGGTCACTTCCTCCTCCTAGTGTGATTAATCCCTCAGTTTAATGGCAAGCTGTAATAGTTGACTGTTGTACCTGTGACTGGGTTTCGGTTCACAATTCTGATTTAATTGGGTGTCACTGGTGTGGAAAGGAAAGAGAAAAGGAGGACTGAGTTGCTCTTCTTCTGCCTCCCGTGAGGTCGGGACATGTGCACATGGGGTAGGGACGCGTTCACATGGAATTTAGATATAACTGAACAATCAATACCATGTTGATTTTTATACTCAAGCAATAAATAGTTTGAAAGTAATAAATGCCAATTTTATTTAAATAAATATATAATATTATAAACATATTAGATGGGAAAGTCTCTCTAAGTAAGCTCACCGAACTTAATAAAATTTTAATGCAGACCAAGCATGACAAATGATGGTGTTTCTTAGTCCCCTAGAGTTGAGGTTGACATGAGTCCATAAGGCGAGGGTCAAGCCAAAAGTATTGAGCATAGAGTTATGCACGTGGACATGCCGTGATTTGTCATGACAGGTGGCAGTGGTTTTTAGTCCCCTAGAGTTGAGGACAAGGTGTCAGTGTTACTAAGATTGACATGAGTCTATAAGTCAAGAGTCAAGCAAAAAGCATTGAGCATAGAGTTTTGCATGTGGATATGCAGGGACTCAACTCGAGGATCAAGAGTTATGCGTGTTGATGACATGCATTTATATAAAATTTTTATTATGCTTTTACTATAAAATATCTCTCTTTTCTATCATGTTCTTACTCATTTTGGTTTAAATCCTTTTGTTTGTTCGGAATCTTCACCTCTCTTCACTTTTGTCATATTTTAGGTAAAAATGACCAAATTTTGATGGATTTTGAAAGATCCAAGTGCACGAATAGATTCCAGACGCCGAGACAAAGTCACCTACCAAATTTCATGAGAATAGGAGCAAGTTTGAAAAATACGCCTTGCCCGTGAAAATAATTACGGCAATAATTTATGCAGTGCTTTTTGACGTTTTTCACAGAGAGTTTTATGGCCTGCCCGTGAAAATTTTCACAGCCGTATTTTTAACCCAGAATTGAACAGAAGAAAATATAGCCGCCCGTGAAAATTTTTATGGCCGTAATTTTGTTCGCCAGTTTCGGTTTTGACTCCATTTCTCATTCGATTCGACCCATTTTTGAGCCAAATTTTGGGGGAAACCTAATAGAAGGATGGGGAACTATTTAAGGGAGCTTTGGGTCGAGTTTGAGGACCTTTTGGTGAATTTTCAAGGCAAGAACCAAGGAGGAGGCGAGATCTAGGGCATCGGGCGGCGACCAACGAAAAGGCTTCGATTCCAAGGATTATTGGCGACGATCTTCATCAGGAAACATTAATCCTTGTCTTCCTTCATCTTTTTCATATTTTTTAGCCGATTGTAATCATTAACATGGAATTCTTAAACGTGAACATGTGTAGCATGTCATCATAAACTCCTATTCATGATTAAGGGCGTAGCCCTCTTTGTTCTCATGACTTGATTGCTTTATACATCTTATGAAGTTATTTATTCTTGTTAGATTCAATTATTATTGCATTAATCACATGATAATTACTGGCCATGATTCTCATGTTTTAGACGTCTCAAGAAGTACTGAGAAGTGAATTGAGACATCAGATCTACAATATTTGGACAAATCGATTTGAACACGAGAGTAGTTCGAATTGACTTGAGGGATCTTAGATTTATCAAAAACTCATTGGGTTTATCTTGAGTTAATAACCACGAGAGTAGGGGATTAAGTCAGATAAACACCGGATTGTACTACTGAGAAGGGGCAATCTGTATATGCGGATAAATCCCCTTCAACATAGTAAATCCTTCCTAAGATTTCTTTAATTTTAATAAGTCATGAAGCATAGAGTGGTGAACCCGAAATCATGAACTTTCCATAAATTGATTGCAAAACCCAAATTGCCTTTTGTCGCTTTTGTTCAGTAGTGATAAACTTCATTTTCTCTCAGATTAGTTTAGCTAATGATTTTTAGTAAGAATCAGTACTTAGCCATTGGTCCCTGTGGATCGATATTTTTATTACTTCGACGTATCCGTACACTTACGGATCACATCAAGTTTTTGGCGCCGTTGCCGGGGACCAATTTCGCTAATATTGATTCAGTCTAATAATTGATAGACTAGGCTTTTGTTTTCTTTATAATTCTCTTCTTTTCTGCATTTAGTGAATACTTTCTATTTTCTTCATAACCTTTGGTTGATTGTTTATGCCCAGGTGTTCTAGAAAACTATTTGAAGAAGATCCGGAACCAAAACGAATTTTTCGCTTGCGCAAGAAACAATTAGCAAAGAAGACCGAAGAATCCAAGATGGGTGACACAAACCCACAACCGAGAACTCTTAAGGAATATGCAAATCCAAACTATCAAGGAATTCGCTCTAGTATTGTTCGCCCCAACATTGAGGCGAATAACTTCGAAATCAAGCTTTCTCTACTATCCATGGTTCAGCAGAACCAATTTGGAGGACTACCTTCTGAGGACCCTAATATGCACCTTTCCATATTTCTTGAGTACTGCGATACTTTGAAAATGAATGGCGTTTCTAGTAATGCTTTGAGACTAAGATTATTTCCCTTTTCTCTCAGGGATAGAGCTCGTGCATGGCTACATTCAAAACCACCAGGTTCCATAACAACTTGGGAGGAGCTCTCTAATGCCTTTCTAGCAAAATACTTTTCCCTGAGTAAGACTGCTCATCTAAGGAACCAGATCACGAATTTTGTTCACAGGGAAGGAGAATCATTATACGAAGCATGAGACCGATTTAAAGAGCTTCAGAGGATGTGTCCGCATCACGGCCTTGAGAAGTGGGTATTAGTCCATACCTTCTATAATGCTCTCAATTATAACACTTGTATGACAGTTGATGCTGCCGCTGGTGGAGCAATCATGAATAAGACCATGGATGAGACGATTGATCTATTTGAGGAGATGACTTTGAACCATTGTCAATGGGTAAGTGAGAGAGGACCATCTGCTAAGGCGTCAGGTAAGTATGATTTAGATGCTATCGCTTCGCTTGCCGCCAAGGTTGATTCTTTGACCCATAAAATCAATTCTTTGAATGTTAATTTTGTCACCGTTAATGCTATCTCATGTGAGATTTGTGGCAATGCATGACATAATGCAGAGGATTGTCAGTTAGGAGTTTCTACACAGGGGGAGTGCAATTCTAAACAAGTTAAGGCAATTGGGAACTATAATGGAAGACCTCCGAATGACCCATACTCGAGTACTTACAACCCTGGTTGGAGGAACAATCCCAATCTTTCTTGGAAGAGTGATCAAAATCAAAGTCAAGCACCCCAGAACAACAATCGACAAACCTCTAATTTTTAATCAAGATAGTATAACCAACCTCCAGCACCCCATAAGTCTAACTTAGAGGTCATGATGGAGAACTTCATTGCCTCGTAGGCAAAACAGAATGAAAAATTCCTACAGCAATTAGAGAAGCAAGATGACAATTTTAGGCAGGAATTCAGATATGTAAATGAGTCTATTAAGAATATCAATTCCAAGATGGAGTCTATGAAGACTCATCAGAGGATGTTGGAAACTCAGATAACTCAGCAGGCTAGCTCTTCAAGCAGGCCTACAGGTAGATTACCAGGAAAACCAGAGGTGAACCCACGTGAGTATTGCAATGCTATTACCACATGCAGTGGGAAACAGTTGGAAGAACCTAGAGCACCAGAAGTTACACAAGATTCAGAGGAGCAAAATGTTGAATCTACAGAGGAAGAGGGAAAAGAAGGAGAAACAACCTTGCAACAAAGGGAGCCGAAGTCAGTTTATGTACCACCACCTCCCTACAAACCACCGATACCTTTCCCTCAAAGATTGGCAAAGGTAAAAATTGACAAGCAGTTTGGAAAATTTTTAGAGATACTTAAAAAGCTTTACATCAATATATCTTTCACTGATACTTTGTCACAGATGCCTTCTTATGCCAAGTTTTTGAAAGAGATTTTGTCCAACAAGAGAAAGTTAGAGGAGCATGGAACTGTCGCACTTACAGAGGAGTGCAGTGCTATAATCCAGAACAAGCTGCCACCTAAGCTTAAGGACCCAGGGAGTTTTTCTATTCCTTATTTAATTGGTAATATGTCTATTGACCGTGCTCTGTGTAATTTAGGGGCTAGTGTCAGCTTAATGCCACACCCTGTTTGTAAAAATCTAGACATTTGATGCTGGCAGCCCACTTCTGTTTCACTTTAGTTAGCCGACCGCTATGTACGACATCTAGTAGGTATTTTAGAGGATGTGCCCATTAAGGTCGGTAAGTTTTTTATTCCTGTTGATTTTGTTGTCCTCGAGATGGAGGAAGACTCTAGGCTTCCCATAATCTTAGGTCACCCCTTTTTGGCGACTGCTGGTGCAAATATTGATGTCAAAAATGGGAAGCTAACTTTTAAGATAGGTGAGGATTCTGTAGATTTTGATCTGACAGAAAATCTAAATAAGCCTTTTTTTGCAGGATCTTGTTGTAGTGTAGAAGTCTTGGAAGACACTTCACCAATGACTGTAGATTCTGTAGCTAATGATTTTTAGTAAGAATCAGTACTTAGCCATTGGTCCCTGTGGATCGATATTTTTATTACTTCGACGTATCCGTACACTTGCGGATCACATCAAGTTTTTGGCGTCGTTGCCGGGGACCAATTTCGCTAATATTGATTCAGTCTAAGAATTGATAGACTAGGCTTTTGTTTTCTTTATAATTCTCTTCTTTTCTGCATTTAGTGAATACTTTCTATTTTCTTTATAACCTTTGGTTGATTTTTTATGCCCAGGTGTTCTAGAAAACTATTTGAAGAAGATCCGAAACCAGAACGAACTTTTCGCTTGCGCAGGAAACAATTAGCAAAGAAGACCGAAGAATCCAAGATGGGTGACACAAACCCACAACCGAGAACTCTTAAGGAATATGCAAATCCAAACTATCAAGGAGTTCGCTCTAGTATTGTTCGCCCCAACATTGCGGCGAATAACTTCGAAATCAAGCCTTCTCTGCTATCCATGGTTCAGCAGAACCAATTTGGAGGACTACCTTCTGAGGACCCTAATATGCACCTTTCAATATTTCCTAAATACTACGATACTTTGAAAATGAATGGCGTTTCTAGTGATGCTTTGAGACTAAGATTATTTCCCTTTTCTCTCAGGGATAGAGCTCGTGCATGGCTACATTCAAAACCGCCAGGTTCCATAACAACTTGGGAGGAGCTCTCTAATGCCTTTTTAGCAAAATACTTTCCTCTGAGTAAGACTGCTCATCTAAGGAACCAGATCACGAATTTTGTTCAGAGGGAAGGAGAATCATTATACGAAGCATGAGACTGATTTAAAGAGCTTCAGAGGATGTGTCCGCATCACGGCCTTGAGAAGTGGGTATTAGTCCATACCTTCTATAATGCTCTCAATTATAACACTTGTATGACAGTTGATGCTGCCGCTGGTGGAGCAATCATGAATAAGACCATGGATGAGGCGATTGATCTATTTGAGGAGATGGCTTTGAACTATTGTCAATGGGTAAGTGAGAGAGGACCATCTGCTAAGGCGTCAGGTAAGTATGATTTAGATGCTATCGCTTCGCTTGCCGCCAAGGTTGATTCTTTGACCCATAAAATCAATTCTTTGAATGTTAATTTTGTCACCGTTAATGCTATCTCATGTGAGATTTGTGGCAATGCAGGACATAATGAAAAGGATTGTCAGTTAGGAGTTTCTACACAGGGGGAGTGCAATTCTGAACAAGTTAAGGCAATTGGGAACTATAATGGATGACCTCAGAATGACCCATACTCGAGTACTTACAACCCTGGTTGGAGGAACCATCCCAATCTTTCTTGGAAGAGTGATCAAAATCAAAGTCAAGCACCTCAGAACAACAATCGATAACCCTCTAATTTTCAATCAAGATAGTATAACCAACCTCTAGCACCCCATAAGTCTAACTTAGAGGTCATGATGGAGAACTTCATTGCCTCATAGGCAAAACAGAATGAAAAATTCCTACAGCAATTAGAGAAGCAAGATGACAATTTTAGGCAGGAATTCAGATATGTAAATGAGTCTATTAAGAATATCAATTCCAAGATGGAGTCTATGAAGACTCATCAGAGGATGTTGGAAACTCAGATAGCTCAGCAGGCTAGCTCTTCAAGCAGGCCTACAGGCAGATTACCAGGAAAACCAGAGGTGAACCCACGTGAGTATTGCAATGCTATTACCACACGCAGTGGGAAACAGTTGGAAGAACCTAGAGCACCAGATGTTACACAAGATTCAGAGGAGCAAAATGTTGAATCTACAGAGGAAGAGGGAAAAGAAGGAGAAACAACCTTGCAAGAAAGGGAGCCGAAGCCAGTTTATGTACCACCACCTCCCTACAAAACCACCGATACCTTTCCCTCAAAGATTGGCAAAGGCAAAAATTAACAAACAGTTTGGAAAATTTTTAGAGATACTTAAAAAGCTTTACATCAATATACCTTTCACAAGCTGCCACCTAAGCTTAAGGACCCAGGGAGTTTTTCTATTCCTTGTTTAATTGGTAATATGTCTATTGACCGTGCTCTGTGTGATTTAGGGGCTAGTGTCAGCTTAATGCCACACCCTGTTTGTAAAAAGCTGGACATTGGAGATTTGAAGCCCACTTCTGTTTCACTTCAGTTAGCCAACCGCTCTGTACGACATCTAGTAGGTATTTTAGAGGATGTGCCCATTAAGGTCAGTAAGTTTTTTATTCCTGTTGATTTTGTTGTCCTCGAGATGGAGGAAGACTCTAGGCTTCCCATAATCTTAGGTCACCCCTTTTTGGCGACTGCTGGTGCAAATATTGATGTCAAAAATGGGAAGCTAACTTTTAAGATAGGTGAGGATTCTGTAGATTTTGATCTGACAGAAAATCTAAAGAAGCCATCTTTTGCAGGATCTTGTTGTAGTGTAGAAGTCTTGGAAGACACTTCACCGATGACTATTAATTCCAAGATAGAGAAAGATCCGCTTGAAGTATGCTTTATTAAAGGTGATGATAGTGATGGAGGAAAGAGGTATGAATTAAAACTCTCCCAAGTAACCTCATGTATGAATTTCTTGGAGAGAACTCTACTTTTCCTGTATTTATTAATGCAAATCTTGAGGCATCTCAAACTACAAAGAACTCATCTTATAATGGATCTTGCTGTGATATTAGTACTATGAATGATATTTTGACTGATGTGCATAAATTATTTGCTGAACATTCTGACTCTGAAAGTTATACTTTTGTGGATTATATTGTGAATTCTAATGATAAAGGATGTCAGCTTAATGAGGAGGAGACTAATTTACTTTCGAAGAAGCAGAAAATTCAGAGGAAGAGATGAAAAAGAAAGGAATGGTTGAAATTGTTTGACGAAGATAAGGGAACAAAGAAATTTTTTTGCTAAAGTGAAACACTATTTTAGGGATAAACCTTGTATATTCAGAGATCAAAGAACAAAATAAGGAAAGCATACAGATACGATTCAAGGAGTTGTTACTTAATCAGGGTTGATTTTGGTCGAGCTAGTGATAAAATTAGCGCTTCTTGGGAGGCAACCCAAGCACTATCTCTCTTTTTCATTCTCAGTTTTTATTTTTGTGTTATTTTACTTTTTGGTAGATAGGTTAGTTATTTGCTTTTGGAAGTTATGCTATGAATCTTATATGATGCTTTTAGAATAGTTTTCTCTTTTTACGGCAGTGCCGTAAACAATTCCACTGTCGTAATTCCTGTTCTGAACGTGACACCCAGGTCAACTTCAACACCTGATTTTTGCGGAGAGGATTGCGGGCGATCTAGAACAATAAATTGGATACCGTAAGAAGCAAAAGAGAGCTTTTCACGAGTGGATGACGGAGAGACCAAAGGCCCTAAATTGCGTTCACTGTCGAGGGAGAAATCGCGATCCACGCTGCCCCTTAGGGTTTCGCCGCCACGCTCGATCCAGACGTTCTCCGGCCGTAATTTTTATATTGAAGCTTCGTCTGAAGGAGGAGACAACGTGTCAGAAGTCATCTAGTCATTGGAAATCAAGTGAATTACTCCCCCATGTCCCAAAAGTAGTTTAAGCCATCATCATGAAGGAATTACAATAGATCATGGTTTCAGATTATCGAAAATCCAAGTAAAAGAGAAGTTTAGAAAATACAGCACGGCTGTGAAGTATTTCACAGCCGTAATTTGCAAGAACCGTCGATGAACAGTGCCGGCGACTCCTTTTTCTTTGATTTCTCTTCCAATCGATCATCAATAATATAAAACCATATATCATGGTCAAAAATATCATGCATCAGAAAATACATATAATCTGAGTACGATCCAAAAATTCATTTAGACATTCACATGACATCATATCATAAATCAAAGAGTCAAGACAAATATAATAACCATGAAATAAAATATCCTCCCCTACGTAAAGAATACATCGTCCTCGATGCAATTAACAAGGAATAAGAGCGTAGGAGAAGGGATACTCACAATACGCCACTCGTTCGTAGTATCGCCCGAACAATCCTCCTCAGAGCTGTCCTCCTCTTGGTACACGCATCACAAAGCTCCTACACAAAATATAAATAATGATCACCCGTGGGCACTCGTTTAAATACCTGATCCAAGTTTGGGTCGGGTTCGGGTGCTGGGTCGGGTTTGGATTTAGGATAAAATTTTGTGTACCCGATCCGTTGCCAGTCTAGTAGGGCACTTGTGCTTCGAAGGTTCATATTCATAATTATGACGATACCCTTGAAGGTGTCCGAGAGTCACAACTTAATCATGCTGGCTCTCGGACATGCATGTCGATAGTTTTGAAGGTGTCAAAGCATCATCTTCTTGTGGTTATGTGTAAGGCTATGCCAATGCCTTAATAGCCATCTTTGTATCATGAGGAGTGCAAATTGAGGGTTATACTTTTGTGGGTATTGAGTGTTGGGTGACTCACCTACACTTAGGCGCAAGTGTATGGGATGTAACATTGTAAGCAAGATTGTGGAGGTGTGGTTTCACTAAACAGCTCATTCGTGTGAGTTGAGGTTTTGTCGAGCGTCCTGGGAGCTTCTACATTTGGATAACAAAGGGTCTGGGCGAGCACTGGGAGTGTTAAACCCATCTCCGATTCCTATCTCGAAACTGCCAGAGTTGAGAAAATCCATTCTAAACCCAATCCTGTAGTAGAATCCGAGTGACACGAGCATGAGTGGCTGATGCACATTGGGCGATCGGTGTGAGCATGAGTGGGGCGGCGACCAGTGTGAGTGCGAGCAAAGCAACAATAGTGTAGGGGGGAGTAGAGGGAGGGTGTGAGGAGGAGAGGGAGAGAAGGGAAAAATGCACAAGGTGGAGAGGGAGAGAAGGGAGATGGAAGTTGGAAGGGGAGAGAGAAGAAGGGAGAGGTGAGAGAGAGGGGAAGGAATAAGTTAGGATTAGGGTTAGAATTTTATTATTTTAATTTAAGGGTATGCTTATATATTTTTTTAGGCGGGGCAAGTTTGGGGTTGGGTTTTGGGGTGGGGGTAGTGAAAATTCCATACCTAATCTTGACCCAACTTATATAAGTCGGGTTGTACCCGAACCCAACCCGAGCCTCGGTCAACTCAAGTTTTCTTCAATCAAATCAGGGGTCAAGTTAGGTCAAATCATCTCTACTCTCAACTTAAGATTCTAACTAGTTGAATAGCGCATTAGGTATTGGACTTAGAAAGAAATTATACTGTAGATTAATTATCTAGATAAAAGAAAAAAAAAAATGCCCCTAGCATTAGGTGTTTTAGGAAGGCTATGTAAAAATACTATTTATAAATAAAATATTATATACATGCTATGAAACTATTACATATATTAATTAATTATATTATTTTTTAAAAAGAATTAATTTGTAATTATTTTTTTAAAATATGACTATTTAATTTATATAATTATTATATATTTTCTTAATTAAAAATATATTATTTTATGATGAAATTTACTTAAATTAATATTTTAAATTTTGGTATTTTTATTGATAATAATTTTTATTTTTATTTATGAATGTAACTTTTAATTATTTCACTACTATTAGAAGATAATTATTTATTTTATTAAAATAGTATAAATTTTTATAATAAAAATAAGCTACCTTATTACGTTATTAAAATTTAAATATATAATTTTTGGGGCTCACATTTTTTTTAGACTACTTAACATTATATAATATTTTAAATTATATACTTAGTTTAACCATATTAAATTTATAGTCAATTAATTTAATTACTAAAGACCTTAGTTAGTAATAACATGGTATTGGAGGCGAACCCACACTCATTATTTTAATATGCCTATGTGTAAAAAAGTATAAAATTAAATTTTATATAAGTAATATTTTATTTATAGACTAGAATCTATTTATACTCTACGAACTACAGCCCAATTCGCAATGCTCAGTAAAATCAGCCCATCGGTTATAAAATATAACATAAACAATGAAATTACAAAAAAAAAAACCTAATGCAAACTGCAAACCCTGAAATGATATTAAATTTTATTTACACTTAGCGTTATTTTCGTCTATTTAATGATTTAAAAAATCTGGACATGCTCAACTGAAGACAGGGTTAGCAAAAACTAACACGAGTTGTTAACCCGGTTGGATTCGATATAAAGTTAAGTGAGTTTGAATAAAATATAATCGTATTCAAATTATAAATAAATTAATTTTTTATGATCTAAAAATATTTAAATTACGTCAGATTATAAATGGAGTAATTTATTTAACATATTTATTTTATATATTTCATATAAAATACTATTTCATATGTTGATCTCCATCATTTAATTTCTAATCGACGGTGAGATCTAAGTTAACCTAATTGTCCCTTTCTAAAAGCTTTGTTTTTTTACTTTCAATTGTTCCACAGCCGCCCGAGCCTGAGTCGCAGCCTCTCAACGCCTCCTTCGTCCTCACCTAATCGCAGCCTACTGTTGTTCGCCATTTGCCGCCTGCTCCTCCATTTGCTCCGCCTGCCGCCACCTCCTCCTGCCGTCTGCTACTCGCAGCCTGCTGCCATTCGCCGCCTCCTCCTGCTATTCGTCCTCACCTAGTCGCAGCTTCTCTGCCATTTGCTCCCAGTTGTTCGCCGCCTACTGTTCCATAAGGTTAGGCCTCTAAACAGTTGATTCAAGCTTCACTCCTGCATCAAAATTTATAAGCTTCGTAGAAGGTCCAAGATATAACCCCAAGTTGATTCAAGCTTTTTGTGATCGATGTTACGGAATGATCTGTAGCTTTTGTAGTGTTCAATAGGGTTTTCGGCTTTGTTCAGATATGTCAAACGCTTTGTATTCGACGTGCATATGTTATTAACTAATTTGAATCTTACATCGAATTGTTCAAAATAGTTGTGATTTTGAACATTACAGCTTAGGTTTGTATCCTTTGATGTGAACGTTAGGTTAAGTGCAGACACACCTGAAATAATGAGCATAATATTTTTTTCTTTAGTGCAATGAACTTTGATGGAAAAAGATGATACTTATCTAAGTTCTTTGGGTCGTGTCGAGTTGGGTTTGCAAGTGACGTCATAAATATGTTATTTGGGTCATGTCAAATCACAATTAATACTTAACCCGTTTATTAAATGGGTTACTCAGTTGTGCTAGGTTTACCTGTGTGTCGTGTTTGGGTTCTACCTCTTGACCCAATTAATTAAACTGATTATGTTCAGGTTAGACTATTTGGGTCACGGGTTGTGTTCGGGTTAGACTATTGGCTATACTGCCGAATTCTAAATCATTGTTGCTGAGTTGACGTCGGTGGACTATGCCGCCTGTCTTTTTTGTACTTTTGGTTAGCTCTTTCCTTTGTTTCAGGCTTTGAGTTCCCTTTGTTTCTGTTTGCATGTGCCCTTTGCATCTGCCCTCTATGGTTCGATGGCAATAGCGATAATAGATTATCTCAAAAGAGAACAAGCTATAAATTATCTCGATTTTCTTTTTTGACGATATGAAATTATCTTTCTGTTCCGTAAAAAAATGTGCTATAAATGCATGTAGTTAGATGCAGTTGTGGTTGAGGAACAATCCAAGTATATGTATTGTAGCATCTAATCCACTTAACTGAGAGGAGCAATCACAATGTGCTTCCTTTCCTTATAAGGTTGTAGTAGCCATGGATCAAGCAAGTCTTCGATCTTTTTCTCATCACCTACTCCGTTTGCCCAACTTATGTTTGATAATTTCCTCCAAAACTACCAATTCTATGTAGAACTTAGATTAGAAAAGATACAAGCAATAACTTATCCTGCCAGATTCGAATTATTCTCAAGCTTTAGGTCGGTAATGTTTTCTCTCAACTAGAGACGTCATGCGTAGCCTGCCCAACGTTTCATTTTATTCATTTCTTTGTTTCCTTCCCCGTCTCTGTGTGGTCCTGCAATGCCTAACCGATGCTGCTCTATCATCATTTCGGCTCTCTCTATGTGGGTTATATGAAAGGTTCTTCTCAAGATCCGCTCCATTTAATATCATAATTAAAATTTTATTTTCTTTAAGAATTAGGTATAATCAATCGGCAGGAGAATCGTATTACATTATACTTGTGGTTGTTGAGTGCACAATGCTGCAATCTAGAGAAAACACGGGTGAATTGTATGAAACTGTAAGAGAAAGATGTTGTTTTTCGACTGAATGGTGACCTATCATATTGTTACCATTGACTTGGAGTAACATGAACTTTATCCTATATGCATAAACTTGTCTTCTCTTTATCTAATGTTTAATTTGCATGCACATTTCCATTGCTGAGGCTGAAAGTGCTATATCAAGTTTCTTATTTATTAGACATCAAGTTTGAGCCTTCATAAAGGGTTGTCTAACTGATGTCAGATGCTTGGTCAGTTAATTATGTGATGGTTTTAGCAGCCTGTGAGTATTGCTAATATTTAGAAATTAGAAATAATTTGAAGATATCCAATTTTTTAATGCTAGCTTGTGTTTTACTTTTTTACTGGTAATAATCTAATTTGTACACACAGATTCAAATACCCAGTTGCACCACAAGCATGTCGCCCAACAATTTTGCAAGATACTTTGATTGTCTGTCAATATTCACATCAAATTACTCTGCAAACATGATGAAGCTTCCTTTTCTCTGATTCAGGTATGAGCGTGGTGGTCTAGATTTAAGATGGCACTGCGAGGTGTATGGCAACTTCAAAAACTGATAGTGAGCTACTGTGACTGGGGAGGAAGTAGTAGGGGAATCAGGTGTGAATCTCATGTTGCTTGATAGTATATACTTTTGAATTCTGAAAGATTGTTTTTTGAAATGTAATTATGATTTTGGCTGATTCAGATAGTGAAGTAATGATGTGGTTCTATTTGTTATACAATAAGTGGTTACACTCAGAATATGTATCCATTTTCATTCGTTTCGATTTGTAACTATCCTATCAAGGTATCAATTGCATGCAGCTCAATTATAGTGCACCATAAGGTATCAATTGCAATATTGCATGCAGCTCAATTATGTTGCACCATAATATATGTGCACCTATGTTATTTTGTGTCATGTAAATATATTTTTTGTCCCCACTCATAGTTCAATCTCTTTCAATAAATGAGATCATTATAAATTAACTTTGTACTCGTTTAGAGGATATTTAGATTTCATACTTGGGATGCTTACTCAGCTGGGAATGTTGTTTATGAAACTGGTTGGATATGATTGAAAATGAATTTCATCATCACATTGGACATTGCATTGTCTAATTTCTCTCGCTCATTTTGCTGGTGTAAAGTTTCATCAGTTTGGTATTTGTTAGTTCTAGGTTCTGTCATTACACATCTTTCTTTAATTAGACACCCTAATGGCAGGGCCTTCATGGAAACTCATCTGCCAGCCTTCAAGGAAAAGAATCCTCAGCTAGAGTTAGTTACAGAGGATATCCGAGGCCAGCATCCTCACTTGAAGGCCTTCTACAGTAAGCAAAAAAATGTTTACAGCACAATTTTCACACTCAAATGAATATGATCTGTAAAATCATTTGAATTTCCTCGTGTTAGTGTTGCTGTTTTGTGTACCACCTATTTGATTGCTGTAAAATTTATGTCTTAGTAGGAAAAGCATAGACTGGTCGATTCTTGTGATAATTGTCAATTGTCATATTGTACCAGTGGCAACATTTCATACCGTGCTTAGCTGTTTGTTATTTACTTGTTTTTTTTATCAAAATGAAATTATCAGTAAAAGCTTAAACTACACTTGCAGCACAAAATAACCATCAAATGATCATGCCACTCCACAAACCACAGACATGTCCTATTACAATTTAAAGCATAATTAGCAGTCAAGATAGCCACCATATCTGATTAACTATACACATGATCACAGATGAAACTATTATTAGAGATTATAGACTTATATCATACAATATTATCCAGTTCTCAGGGAGTGTCATTAGCAGTAGCATCACAGATCAATTGGAAACTTGTAAACAATCTAATGCCATTTCAAAACCTCCTTAAAATTGTATCCTCACCAAGCATAGCAGGTTTTGCGAGAAAAAAAAAACAGTATCCTACAACTATAGCGGCGCCAGTGTCATTGCTGCAAATAAAACCAGCAGCTGCTCAGTCTCTATCCACAAGAAAAATCCGGTAGAAGTTCTCCTTACCTACTCGAGTTAGGAGTAGATGAGTAGAACCCCTAAGCCTGGATTATTCCGTGCTTTCACACACTGGAGCAAGGTCTTCAGAGGCGCTCTTATACTCTTATAGAATGGAACTTCTAGAGAACCTCTTGCCAAAATGCCACATACAATTCCTAGCATGCCAGGTATGGAAAGGATATTGACGATCATAACTCCAGTAACACTAGAGCCATTATCCTGACCAAATTGAAAGCTGAAATGTGATGTATCCTCGAGAAGATCTGAAATACCTAACTCAAATTGACATGGAAAAAAAAATATGATTAGGAGAATTCCTAGTTTTACATCAAGAGCACCCATACTCATACTAGGCAATCTATGAGTAGTAGGTAGCCTACCATGGATAAGTTTGCATAAAACGAAACCATTTAGTTTGAGGGATACATACGAGTGCAAATTGCCGGACCACCTGTAAAGTTCTTATCTTCCTAGTTTGTGGGCTGTAGATATTTAATAATATCAATTTGTTGCCCTTACTAAAGTGAGCAGTAGCTGTTGAGAAAATCCCGTCCGTCCCCACAGCTCAAAACTCTCAACCAAACTAAGATCAAGAGTCGGAAGTAATTCAAGGAATGGGCTTCTAGTTAAGGATAAACTCTTTATTTTGATTATATGCCATTGGCGCATCAACTATTTTATTTTTGTCTCAAGTAACTATATTTTGTTCCTATGTAGAAAATCACAACGAGCGGGTGGTCTGCGTGAAAAATTTGACGCCAGAGGAGATTTTACTTCATGCCACTAGGCTACGGAATGCACTGGGGAGGAAGGTCGTGAAGCTGCGAACAAGACATGTTACAAAAAATCCTAGTGTTCAAGGAACATGGACAACTGCTCTCAAATTTTAGATGGGCATGAATTCATCTAACCTTTTGCATGCGCTTACCTATGCTGTGTTGATCTTTGCCATAATTCATCTAACCTTTTGCATGCGCTTACCTGTGGACTCGATCCTCTACATGTTTGTGGTCCTGGAGTGTGTTTCCCGACTGCCTGGGATGATTTTAGTACTATGATTGGAGTACTGTTGAAGAATTTCCTTAAATAATATGTTCTCATGTAACACTGCTTTTTATGATGATTTATCAGTTGTTTAATGGTGTCAATCCGAAGTATATTGTATTACTCGTATCTATGATGCCATTTCATTTTATCAGTAGATGTTGAAACCTACTAATGCCATCAGTTTGTCTGAAGGCGAGCACTGGTAATTTAGCGATATTTTAAAAAAATGATGATTCTCACAAAGGTATCATGCTATTGAATCTTCAAAAGTCGACATCCATCGGTACAAGGTTTTTTTATTTTATATACATGCCTGTAATGTTTATAATTTTAATTATTTTTTTGAAATAAACATATTTTAATATTGAATTAAATGGCCTATTTACTGTTCAGTTAGCAAGATTGTGTAATGAAGATTGCATAATTTGGATACAATACAATGGATAGTTCTGAATCCCGGCTGGTACAGAATCTTACTCCTGTAATGCCCATTCAGGATGGTACAGAATCATCTTATTACTTCATTTTGAGTTTATTTCAAGTATTATGGAACCGAATAGCTCAATGAACTAGTTGAAACAGACCATACTGAGACCTTACACCATCGAGCATAATTGTCCCTGATATATGCGTGATTTATAATTTGATTTTAATTCATTCTAACATGAAACATGAGCTGAGAAGCTTCCATGGAACTCTAATTGATAATCTTACAATTCCTGGATTTCATACAAGATAATTTATTTTGCCTTTTAACCTAAATATTAGAAAATATTATTAAGCAATTTTTAATATCCCTCTAAATAAAGAAAAATAAGGTATTTTTCTCTGAATAAGTTTTATATCAAAAATTATTTTTATATTATAAACTTATTCCATGGAAGCAGGGATGACAAAATAACCCTAACCTGATCCGACCTGACCCGAAGTCAATGGGAAAAACCCAAGTTGACTCGTGTTGGGGTCGGGTTCGAGTAAAACCCGAATTTTAAAAGGTGGGGTGGGGATGGGTCAGGGGTATGAAAAATCCGCTCCGAACTCGACCCTGAACTTGACCCAAATTTTTAATTTATTAAAATACTTTTTACATATAATATAAGTTAAATCTCCACCGAACGTCACAACGCCTCTGCCTCGCTAATAGACTAATAAGCTAATAGGCAATAGTTAGTATATATATAATATATATAATATAATATATTTAATATATATAACTTCAAATCTAAAATATGTTAATCAATATCACATATAAAATAAAATACACTATTTATATATAATATTGATTAAGTATTTCATGCATTTACTAATCTAAAATATCCTAATATTAATATCATTAAATAGCTTACAAGATGTATAAAATTTCTAAAAAATAAAAAAATAAAAAAAAATTAGGCCAAAAACGAGGGACCCCATTTTTTGGCAAGTTAACTTTAAAAAATTTTCCTTGCCTCGATAATAGTTAGTATAATATATTATTATATAATATAATTTTAAATCTTCAAAACTATTACTTAATGTTGTATCTGCCTCCGTGCCTCGATAATAGCTATATTATGTTGGGAAAATTAAAAATATATTTAATATTAGCATTTAATGCTAACGTTATTTCTTGCCTTAAAGAAAAAGGCATAATATCTCATGCGAGAGTATGAGATGGTTTGGAGGTTCCTCTTCCTCTTTTCTTCTTCTTTCTTCCTTTTTCTTCTGTTTATTTTATTTCTTGGTTTCTTCTTGGATTTTGCTGCTCATTGCTGAAAAGGCGTCTGATCAACCTCTCCATGGTTGTGGCCGCAGAAGAGGAGTACCGGTTGTATCCTGGGTATTCAGTCCGAATTTTCACTTAAGGATAGTGTATCGCGCCTCCGCGTTTTATCATTCTAACTTTTTTTTAATTATCTTTTATAAATTTATTGTCTTATAATTCATGTTTATATTTTCTGTTTAAATAAAAAGGTCTAGATAAAAATTTTGGACCAGCAATCTTAGTTAAAAAATCCGTATGCTAATTTACTATTTATTAGTTAAAAAATCCGTATGCTAATTTACTATTTATTATTAGGTAGAAATTTGCATGCTAGTTTACTTTATTAAACTAGCAAATCTTTTTGACGAGAGGTACAAATTGCTGGGATCAAAATTAAATTTAGAATTTGTTAATTCAAATTAAGAATTTTTATTATTTTTACATATTCCGTAACCTAATCCATATTAGGGATTTAATTATTTCCTAGACCTGTTATAGTTTTTCCGTTTTATAATTGATATTAGGAAAATTTTAATTGGGTTTAAAATCTTTCCCTAACTTGCTGGTTTGTAATCTCATCTTTTACAATAATTTATTGTTGTTTCTAAATTAAGCCTTCCACGTCGCTTTTGTATAAAATTTTATAAGTACGTTTCTGATCCAGTCACATTTCCTTATTTTCTTATCCTATCGCATTTCTGTGTACTAGTAATTTTAATTTGATTTGGTTAGATTGTTGTTACCAAATTCTGTTATTATTATCTCCATTGTCTTTCAGTATATATATATATATATATATATATAATTAGTAATATAGTGTTTACTGTTTATAAATAATTAAAAATAATAAGCTTGGGCTGCACGTATCTCACATTAATTTTTAAATCTGTAACCTGTTATCCTGTTCAATCAAATTATTCTTCTGGTTTTGTTAGACTTCAACACAGAATTAAAAATTAAATATACATATACATATAATAGAATTGATATTTATGTTTACTGCTTTGCCAGTTAAATTGCATGTGTAATTACTTTCTATTTATGATTTACTGTTGTAAGACAGACATGTTAAATCTTTTGTGCATTGCAATAGGATAAATTAATTCCTTATTTGAAGAAGTATTTCTCTGCAAGTAATTGTTATAATACAAAATTTTACTACAGAAGAACTAAAAAAAAGCAAGGGAAAGTTGCCAAAGCAATTAGCAGCGGCTTCTAAAAAATCCATAACCCTTGTCAAGATCTTGTGCGGAAAAGAGAATCTCAATTTAATGAGATTTGCCACAATTAGTGGCTATGAGAAAACATTAATAAGGTCAATTGATTTTGAATTAGTGACATTTTAATTAAATTTGTGTTGAGACAGTGAGACATCATTAGAGTTCTCTTTAATACTTTGACATTTTATATAAATAGGAAATTTTAAAACAGTGAGTTTTGAGCCTGTTTGAAACTATAAGTTCTTGGTTATGAGCATTAATGAATCATTGAGGATGTGCTTTTAAATACTTTAAACTGTTTAATAAATACATTTTTATGCATTAATCTTCTACTCTTAAGTAGATTTCAATATAATTGTTGTTTATTTTTCTTGATGAATATGATTATCTAATATTTATTTATTGCTTTATTTGATTATTTTGCAAATAGAATTACATGAATATAATGTAGTTTATTTTTGCTTATATTCATGTTGAAAATGTTGATAATATTTTGAACATATTGGATAAATGAGCACAATATATAATTTAAATATTTGTATAATATTTATGATCATTGTTCAAATTATGGTTTACATTTGACTTTCATAAAACTAATGCTTATGTTCATAATTATAATGTGCATAATGAATCTTATATGCATAATATGTAATTTAATTTAAATTTCAATATCTCAAAATTTTTAAATTCACTTTAAAATGGTAATGTATTTTATAGATTAGGTTAATGATCCTAAATGTGGGGGTTTGCCTAGTTTATAGTAAAACTTATAATTGTATCAAATTTGATCATCTGATTTAATTAATTTAGCTTAGGTCAAATAAGAACGAACATAACGTGTAATCTAAATATTTATAGTCATTATGCAAAATATAATCATAATATAAAACATAATGGTCATAATATACATTTTGGAAATACACTTAATGTACATATAAAAATGATTTACATGTAAAATATCTTTTAAAATAAGATACATCTTTATAATGATGCTTTTGATGATCATATTGATCATGAAGAAAAAAAAACTTGATATGCATAAATTATAAATAAATAATATTTATAACAACGGGTATAAAGAGAATTTTTTATGTAAATTAAAATTTTAATTCTCTTAAAAATTAAAATGACTTAAAAAATTAATTTAAAGTCAGAAAAAAACCTTAAAATGGTTTTGCTTTATGATAACAGCAACCAAAAGCTTAATTAAATAATTAGGTCTAATTGCTGCTTTTAAAATCCTTTCTTTCTCTAAATTTAAAAATGAAATATTTGAAATGAAGAGTAAAGGATTCAATAACAAAAAATAAAATAAAATAAATAAAATTATAAAGCAACAATAGACTTATTAAAAAAAGAGAGTAGTCATATTAAAATTAGACATAAGTCTATATAATGGCTTGACTCATAAAAAGTTGTAGCTCTTTCTTTTATAAAGACTAAACACAACAAAGCTATTGGCTAGACCAAAGCTTGCCTAAGATTATAATCTTGGAAGTATCGATAATAATGAGATTAGTCTGAAAGTAGGCCTCTCGACGGTGGGAACCCAACCTCTGTGATAGGAGATCCCTTGAAGGAGGTTCAATGTGGTAATAACAAGCTGATTGATTGGTTGAGAAACACTTTGAAAAATAAAAATTATAAAACACTACGGTGTATAAAAATATTTATGTGATAGAGTTCATACTCTACACTCTCATTCTTGAGGATATATTTTGTGCTTCTTATTGTAGAGGTAAGGAAAACTTTTCGAAGTGGTTAATTACCATGAGATGAGCCTCTACACTCATCCCTTGTAGGGAATTTCCTATATGAGAGAGTCCGTATACAGCCGCGGCTGAGGACATGGACAATCCTCAGAAGCTCTCATGAAGATACACGTGCACTGCCAAAAATGTGCAACCCCGCAATTGGACAAACCTTGTATTGTCTGTAGATTTGTTGAAGTCTAAGTCAAAGAGAAGTAGTTCAAGACTAGTTCGCTATCTTTCCTTCAGATGGAAACATTTTTACTAAGTAAAGGTTATGTCTTTAAGTGCACTTTACTGATCGCATGATATAAGCATGAGCAACAATTTAAATTTATTTAATCATCTTGTTAAGTTTAATTATATTCAGATTTTTTTAATTTTATGGGGGATTGTTGGGAAAATTAAAAAAATATTTAATGTTAGCATTTAATGCTAACGTTTATAATGTTAGCAGCTAACGTTATTCCTTGCCTTAAGAAAAACGCATAATTTCTCATGCGAGAGTATGAGATGGTTTGGATGTTCCTCTTCCCCTTTTCTTCTTCCTTCTTCTTTTTTCTTCTATTTATTTTATCTTCTTGGTTTCTTCTTGGATTTTGCTGCTCATCACTGAAAGGGCATCTGATCAACCTTTCCACGGTCGTGCCCACAGAAGAGGAGTACCGGTTGTATCCTGTGTGTTCAGTCCGGATTTAACTCGCACGATAGCCCGGATTTTCACCTAAGGACTGCGTATCACACCTCCGGGTTTTATTATTCTAACTTCTTTTTAATTATCTTTTATAAGTTTATTATTTTATAATTCATGTTTATATTTTTTATTTAAATAAAAAGGTCTAGATAAAAATTTTAGATCAACATATTATATATTATATTATATATTAATGCTAGCTGCTTCGTTTTCTCCGCCTCATCGCCTCGCCTCCTCGTGCTGTCGTCTCTCCTTCTCGCACCGCCTCGCCGCCTCACGTTGCCGCCGCCTCGCCTCTTCAAGCTGCCGCCTCTTTGCCTTGCATCGCTGCCTCACATTGCCGCCGCCTTGCCTCCTCAAGCCGCCGCCTCTCTGCCTTGCGTCACCGCCTCACTGCTTCGCATCCAACTTCTTGCTTTGTCGCCGTGGGGTCGGATTTGGGATAAAGAATTGAAACCCCATTGGGTTCGGGTGTACGCCCGCGGCCATCCCTGCATGGAAGAAACATGGAAAATGAGTTCTTTAATAGGTAAATTGACCCAACCAGATGTACACGAAGTCCCAGAATGATCTCAGCGGCTGCGCTGTACCCTCGAATTCCTCCGACTTCGATCGTTCCAAAGTGCACAACACTCTATTCCCTTTCCCACTCTCCTTCACGCATCTCGGTCCGAAGTCAAACCCTCCAGTCTAGCGCAAGCACCAGATCACTCTTCTGGCGACTCTGTTTTGAGAAGAACCACGCAGATGAACTGTTCGACGTAATGCCCACGCTTTCGTTACCTTCTTTTCAGCATCTGTGTGGTTTAACAAGCTCATCCAGCATCAAATCGTCTTTAATATTGTAGGAAATTTTGATTTTTTTTTGGTGCCTCTCTATTCTCGGAAACAGAGATTTTCTGCGCTTCCTTTCGACATACCGTGGCATGATGGTGACATATGGTCAATATTTGCAGCATATTTCTTCATCTTGCACATACCTTTGAGCTTTGGCGGTCTCTCGGTCGTTGCAGAAATCCTTCATGAGCCTGACCTCGATCCGCTGATCATGGTGAGTCAGCTTCTCTTTATTGATAGAACAACTACAGAAATGTTGTAACTTGTAACACCTTGTCTGATACAATGCAGGTTGTGTCTCTCATTGCGTTGCAAACTGCAGAGTATGTAGGAGTTTCGGCATTGCTATATTATAATGCAAAGCCGCAATCTAGACTTTGCAGATTCTTCCACGGGAAGTCGCTTGTGGAAGGAAGAAGCTGGATCACAGCATCTGCTGCGGGGATTGGATCTTTGGTAGGGTTGATGCTTCTTACATCGATTGTTGCTGACTTGCTGGTTGGCCCCAAGGTTTGTTGAACTGTTACACTCTGAAACCTGCAAGTTCCTCTATTGATTTCACCGTAGAATTTTGCTTTGTTGCATCTGCTGCAAGTTCCTCTATTGATGTGCTTGTGAGTGTTGAATATTGATTACTATGGTTTCCTGCAGGATGTCAACAGTCCAATTTTGAAGCAGATACTTTCAGCAAGTTCATTGTCTACAACGGCATGCTTTTTTCTGTATTGCTTCATAGCTCCCCTTTTGGAGGAAACTGTGTATCGTGGATAGTGAAGCAAGAAACCAACGTTGCTCTTCTCTTTCAATCATCTGTTTTGGTTTTATCTGAATCTTCAATTCCCCAGTCCAACAATATGCACAGGTTCATACATACTCTCTACTTGGAAGCATGCACAATATGCACAGATTCATTCTGTGGTCTCCAACTTTTATTTTTCTTGCAAGATGATAGCCACACAGGCCCACCTGTTACTTTCCCCTTTAAATCTCCTTCAATGAGCTGCATGCTTCCAAGTTCCAATGTTGCTCTTCTCTTTCAATCATCTGGCATATAGTTACAAGAATAAATGATATAGGATCCTAAGCCTTAAAAAGGGAATATGAACTCTGTTAAGCATCAAAGGGAAAATGAACCTAAGAGCATGTTTTGGTGGAGAGAATCCACATAGGGGAGAAGAAAAAATATAATAAATCTACATGCAAAAGCTACCAGATTCATTGTATTTGTTCTTCTTCTATATATGAATTCTCTCTATTGGATATGGACCCTTGTGTTAGGCCTTCAGGCTGGGTTTACCAAAACCCAGCACAAAGCCCAACCCAATGCCCAAGCCGAGTTTTACTCTTAGGCAGATCGGGCGGTTCACGGCCCATATCCCAACCCATTTTCTCCGACGGACGTTCGGCGTGTGACTCATCGCGTGGCATGGATGCTGACAGGACGGCTTCGCAACGAGGGCAGCTGGTTGACGTGATGGGCACGTTGACTCAGGCGAGAGTGTTGGAACAAAAAAATAAATAGTCGTCCTCGTCGGGAGACACGAGCTTTTCGAAACGAAAATCTCTCGGTCTCTCTCTCTCGATTCTCCCCTCTCCGACAACTAATCTCATCGGCGCCGCCGTCGGCGGTTATTCTCTGAGCTTCCGGTGGTGTAGGCAGTTGGACGGAGGCCCCCAGAGAACCCCAACCTCTTCCTCGTCTTCTCTGACTCATTGTCGTCGCGGTGATCTTATTCGCCATCAACCTTGCCGGAATTCCCATTGCCAGACGGCCTTAGAAGGCGTGGCCGGCCACCATGTCGTCCACCTGAAGGAGCGGGCTGCCTGAGTGATCGCCGAGGTAACTTCATCTCCCTCTCCGTTGTTTCCTGTTTTCTCTCCGGTCGAGCTCGCGGCTCCCGGCAACTTCTCCGCCTTCGTCTCCGATGGTGGTTGTTAACTTGTTATTCACGTCTTTCTCTCCCGCTCCTCCGGCGAGCTCTCTCCCCTCTTCCCTCGGCTGCCGGCCCACCTACGTGTGGGAACTTCCGAAGTCATTCTCACCTGCGCGCGAGTCTCCTCCGTGTCTGCCGCCTGCGTGCGGCAACGTCCCTCACCGGCCCGACGTGCGGCAGAGAGGTGTCTTCAACAACATGCAGGGTTACCTGGTGGACGGCGCCTCCCTCGTCTGCTCGGAAGTGACGCCGGCCTTCTCCGAGCTCGGTTGCAGTGTGGGAGAGAAGCTGGGGGTCGCCACCATCGTCAGCGCGGTCGAGAGTCACCTCGACGTCCCTCCTTCGTCAACGTCCAACTCTCCTTTTCTAGTGCTCGCGGGTGTGCGAGCAGCGCCGTCTCCTTCCAGTCGCGGGAGCACGACTCCTCCCCATCCCCGAACTCACCTTCGTGTGAGGGACAGACGGCCGGCTCTTTGGCCGGCAGGTGGACGCACGTGAGGCGTGCACAGACGGCCCGGCCGTTCGTTGTCGACACGTATGTGCGTTCGACTACGTGTGGAGGGTTCTCGGTCAGATGTTCCTTCTCGCCTGCATGCGAGTGAAGGTACCGGCCAAATCCTCCCCGTCATCGGCGTGCGACGCCGAGTAGACCTCCCTCGTCACCGGCGTGCAACGTTGAGTGGACGATTGTTAGGATCGCTGGGCGCCGGCTTGATCCACGAAAGAGTGGGCGAATCTGACTCCCCGGAGTGGGACGTCCGGTTACTCCCCTCGGCTCTCTCTGGAGCATGAACGTGCTCGGAAACTACTGTGGACCCTGTCCGACGCAGTCGGTTACAGGTGTCTCCCTTTTGGGTTCAGGTGAACCTGGTCCGACTCAACGACACCGATCATCGGTGAATCATCTGCATCGATCTAAGTCGTGTTGGAACGACAGCGATCTTCCGTAGAGTCTATAGTCGAGTTGGGGGTCGGTTTGAGGAATTGACTCCATTGGTCACACCCAGTCCAGCGGTTCCGACCATTATGAACCCTGTGTGGGTGGATTCAGTCAAGCATTGACTTTGGGTAAAATATTCAAAAAAATATTACCCTAATTTTGGACGTGACACTAAGCATCTACCTTTTTTTTTCCCTTGCCTTTCTGGTAGATAATACTCTTTAGTTAAATTTATAACCCTCCAACATAATCTCATTTGTTAATTTCCCTTTTATTAGCTTCATCATCAAATATGAAGTTATTGTAACTGAGACTAAGATCACATGCCAAATGGTTCTACAGTTCAAATGTAAACTTCTAAAGAGACATTAGGAGAGAGAGAGAGAAAAAAAAAACTTAATAGATTGTAAAGACTTTGCTGTAACGATCCTAAATCAATTTTTAGGTACTGGTACCAATACCGAACTCCCGAATAAAATTTTGGTACCGGTACCGAAATACAGAAGTACCAAAATACCGAAGTACCAAAAAATTCGATATGGTATTTCGGTACCGATACCGTTTGCTCACCCCTACTGTTGTCTTTTACTTAGCGATTGTGCAGCACCATCATCATCAACATCGTCCGTTACACATTCTCACGTACGAGTGGCAGCAAAGATTTCAAATCCCCAAATCCTTCCCCCGGAAGTAAGAGAGAGAGAGATAAGAGGAGAGTTGTATTTAAGAAAGTGGTAGAGGAAGTTGGAATCGGACAGATATATTCTTGAGAGGAAGAGAAAGCAGAGATCAGGATGGGCAACTTTGAGGCGCAGGTGAAGGACCGGGCTATAGAGCCGAAGCACATAGTCAAGAAACAGATGAAGTCGTTGGCAGATTAATTAATGTGGATGACACATATATTAATTAATAATTATACATGACTATCGTAAATATTTTAGTCATACTTAAATGATCAATTAAGAAATAATATTTACAGCTTAATTATCTTAAATTTGTATGGAATATTATTATATGTAGAGACTTAGGTTTTATTTCTATTTTTGTGATGGGTTAGAAATAGAAATAATATTTAAAATGTCGTGGTCCCTGTAGGCGCATGTTTCCTTAATTAATTAATAAGGAGTTTTCTCTCCTTCTCGTATATATATATATATATATACTCCCACCAAGACTCGTGATGATGATTATCATTCTAAGTCTGGGGAACACAAAGCCTGTGGAAGACCACGTCAGGTTTCTCTTCTCAATCTCATAATTTTGTTATGGAATCTTCAGGTACGCTTCCGCGACGTTATTTTCTCATTGCATTAACATAAATTATGTTGTTATGATTTAATCATAATCTTTAGTCGATCCTACTAGTGGTATCAGAGGCAAGTTTATGTTATTCATTGAAATTATTAGAATATTTTTCATGATGTATTTGATTTCACATTGATGAAACATTTCTTTGATCTATAGTAAAATCAAAATCGAATCATATTTTGTTTTGATTTTGTGATTTGGATTTCATACGTCTTTGCCAACGTCATGTTTTCTTTCTGTTTGCGCTATATGGTTATCGGTTGCACAATGTGGTCCAAGCCGCCATTTTTCATTGTCTGTTGCTCGAGTGTCACCGTGTCTCTGCCCAGTGGCGGAGCCACATGGAGCCGAGTGTGGGCAAATGCTTGCCCCCACTCAGTTCTTTTAAAATGCATAAGTTTGTATACATATTTATAATATTGGATGTATATAAATCTTAATTTGCCCCCACTAAATTTTTTTTAATCTTACTAATATTATCCCTATATGTCTATTGCCCCCATATCTCTTTGGGTCTTGGATCCGCCACTGGGTGTGGAGGTTGCTTCAACATTGCTCTTATCTATTATGCTTGGAAAGTACTGACCAAATGTGTGTATTCTCACAGCTCTAGCATAAATACCACTAAGAACTGTGATATCATTTCAAAATCCTCTTAACTTGTAAAAATTTAGAATACTCATGATCTAAACACAAGCTAAGTTATAATTATCAAAGCTCAAGTAATGTGCTTAGTTTGGATGGGATTGGCTTGATTTACATTTTTGCTCCTATGATCTTTTATATATTAAAAAACTAGTATCTTAGCTTGGAAGGTGTGATTTGCAACATGGTTTAAAATATTGGCATGCACCAATCCAACCATGAATTGATTATGGTACATGGTCGATACTGATATTATATATATACACACACAAGGTTGTCAGAATCGAGATCCTACGTAGGATCGATGGAGACTTCATAAGATTAAAACGTAGGATCGGATCATAAGATCATAAGATCTTACCAAAAAATTATATATATATATATATATATATATATATATATATATATATATATATATATATATATATATGAAAAATAATATTAGTATGAAAAATAATTAAGGTAATTACTAATTATTAGCATCTCAAAGATAACAATTCAAGTCACTAATTATTAACATCCAATACTATTACATTAGCAGCAATATATCGAAACAAAACTACACCTACCTTCTTAATAATATCTTCGAGAGGCTTCCGCCTATGTAACGGACGCAGGTGAGGGCTGGAGACAATGGCGGAGCCACATACACCTCAGTGTGGGCAAATGCCCCCACTAGAATCTAATATTTCATCTCTATATACATATGTTTGAAATATTATATACATATATATACTAATATTTGCCCCCACTCATCATTGATAGTTATGTTGTTTGCCCCCTTTTTACTTGCCATTTGTCCTTCTTACTCCAATTTTCATTGTTATAATGTTGTGTGCAAAAAAAATATAATTTTTATTTTTATTATATTATACTTATATATTTATATTATTATTTTTTTTTATATTGCCCCCACATACCCTTGAGTCCTACCGCCACTGTCTCTGCCATCTGGTGTAGGCGAGGGCGTGGGGCGGTTCGTGGCTGTTGGTGAAGGCCGGCGACCAAAGGGCTTCTACCCTAATCCTGGCGATGGAAATCCATTGTTCTTCGTCGCTCGTTACTGGATCTATATCACCGTCTGGCATCAAAGGGCTTCTGCCCTATTTTTGGGTCGGCGGCGACTTCAGGGATGATAGCAATGGGGCGAAAGAGCTTCGGCCCCAATCCTAGTCGACGACGGATCATGCGATTTCATCGCTCATCATTGCCATACGGCATGCCGGCGGCTGCTGCGTGCAAACGTCCAAACTTAGGCGAAGGCGAAGGCGGATGTAGCAGCGACTGTAGGTGTTTCGTGCAGCGTTTCATCACAGGGCAAACTCAGGGTTTTCCCCTAATCCATCGAACTTCGTCGCCGTCGACAATGGTCGCCGCTCTAGGCGGCGCAGAGGCAGCTTGCTGCTGCTGGAGTTGATTCCGCCGTTTGGCGAATCGATGGTCAGGCATTCGGTTTTCGGCTCTCAGCAAAGGGGGTGAAGGCGACGATGGTTTTCATTCGCTGGCTCTATCATCGTGCGACAATCGGCTACTGGTGACGTGGGTTACGTGCAGTGCCTCCGTCGTGCGGCATTTAGTGTAGATGGGTGCACGCGGTGTTAGGGCAGTAGAGGTCGCGCGAGCATCCGAATCAGGTTCGGATCCGGATCTGGCACGTCCTTTAGAGCAGATCCGTCTTTGGATCCATTATTTTTGGATTCGATCCGTTTCCTTAATGGATTTGGGTTTCGGGGCTTGCTATTGGGTTGGATTCGGGCCCATTTTTAGGCTTGCTTCCTAAGTCTGGCACCTGGGCCTGGCTTGCTGGGCTTGGGCTTAGGCTGTCCCCTTCTACTGTGTTGTGTGCAGAAGCAATGCTATTGTGAATAGTAGTAGGCTGTTATGTTGTTTCTACTGTCTGGGCTAGGTTTTTTTACTGCGGGTTGAAGCAGTAGAGAGATGTTTGGGTAACTGTGTAGCAGTGGCTTGTTGTTAATTTTATAAAATCCCGAAAAAATAATTTTCTAATAATTTCAAACAATGGCATAATTATTTTTTATTATTTTTTCAATAATAAATATCTGACCTTATAAAATATATTAATTGAAACAATATGACTACCAAAGTAGCGTATTGTGTAGGTTAATTTATTTTATATTGTTAAGATGGTGTGTATGTAATTCATGTGGGTATTAATCAGCCCAAAGGAAGGTTGATACTTGGCCGAATTATGTGCACACATGTGGTAATAACATGTGATGATTATTTAGTGTTCTTGTCAACATTAAGTCGGTCCAAAGAAAGACTTAGTGTTAGATAGACTTATTATCAGTGTTTGATTACTACAATGAGAGTACCACTTACAAGTTAATATTTATGTTCAAAGATGAAATATTAATGTTGTGCTAGGTATCTTGTTATGCACCCATCATTGTTTGAATTTATTATTGTTTAATACTTGCATTTTAATTTAAGTATAATTTGGAACCAATGTGAACTTATTTAATAATTAATTCTACTTTTAGTATTACTGCTTATATTAACTCTGTACCTATGCTTAATGACACATACTTTAAATTATGGCAAGAGAAGGTTACTATTGTTCTCGAAGTCATGGATCTAAACTTTGCGCTCAAGGTAGAACATTCTGCTGATCTAAACACTATAAGTTCCTCTAATGATAAGAGGGAGTGGGAAAGATAAGACCTTTCAAATAGTATGAGTCTTATGATCATTAAGCGTGTCATACTAAAAGCATTTGGGGGCACACTACTAACAATCTCTCTAAGGTATAAGAGTAAAGGAAACATAAGAGAGCACATTATAAATATGTCTCGTCTTACTTCAAAGTTAAAGACACTTAAGTTAGAATTGTCTAAAGTCTCACTCGTGCATATGGTTATCATATTTCTTCCTATACAGTTTAATCAATTTAAGATCAGTTATAATTGGTAAAGGGAGAAATAGACTCTTAATGAGTTAATTTCTCATTATATATAAGAGGAAGAGTGACTGAAGCAAGACAAGTCAATGAGTGCTCTTTTGACCTCTACCTTAAAGCATATTAAATAAATAAATAAAGGATAAAAAAACTGCAGTATGCACACTACAAAAGAAATAAAAGAAGAAACAGACTCAGGTATCCACCTGTTTCTTCTACAAAAGTATTGGACATACTAAAAGGACTGCACCAAGTATTATGCTTGGTGTATATAAAGTTATGTACACTTCTCACTCTGGTTTATTTTTTAAAACAGTTAATTGAGCTAATATACCTAAGCACATTTGGTGGGTGGATTTGGTTGTCACTACTCACATAAGTGTTCATTCAAGTTTTACTAAATTGCTAAAAGCCAATTGATGCTAAAAGATTTATCTATGTGAACAATAGCAAAATAGTTGAAGTTCTTGCAATAGACATATTTAGGTTATTATGTAAGACTAATCACTATTTAGATTTGAATGAGACATTTGTTGTTCCGTCTCTTAGACAAAATTTAATTTCTATTCCTATTTTGAACAAATCCGGATATTAATGTTTATTTGGGAATAGTAAATTTACTTTGTCTAAAGATTCAAATTTTATTAGTACTGGTCTATTAAGTTCTTATAATAACCTTTATATGCTATATATAATTGTTTCATTTAATGAAACCCTGCATATATATGATACAAAGTGAAAATTAACAAATGATAATTCTTCATGGCATAAGATTTGGTCACATCTCTAGATAGAGATTGGAAGTACTTGTGCTCATTAAATTCTTGAGAACCTTAATTTTATAAATTTTGAAATTTGTATTAATTAAAGGGGAAACAAACAAACATAAAAAAAAAGGAGCCAACATAACTTCAGACATCTTAGAATTAATTCATATAGAAATCCGTGATCTATTCCTTTCAGCTTCTTAGAATAGTCAACAATATTACATTATATTCATAAACAATTACTCCAGATAAAGCTAGCTCTATCTTATTTATGAGAAGTCATAGGCATTAGATATGTTCAAAAGTTTAAAGCTAAAGTAGAAAATCAATTTAACAAGCCTAATAAGAACGTCAAATCTGATTGTGGTGGTGAATACTAGTTGAAAATGGAGTTCCTTGGCTGAGAAAATCAACTTAACATGTCTTCCGCCTTGAAGGCGGTGGCGGAGACGGTCGTCACTCGTCCCGGCAGCTCGTAAGCAGGCTCTGACTCTGACCGATGTAGCGGCCTATCAAATCTCGGGGCTGCATGGTCTATCCTACACTCTAAACTATGCCTGTATGTTATCTCTTCCTTTTCCGTTTTACATATATATGATTTTTGGGTATGAGATATTCATATTCCATATTCTTTTGTGAATCCTGTGCTTGAAATCACGAAAACTCTGGGCCTGAGATTTCCAATTTTGAAAAATATTGGGATAATTTTATCCAAAAGAAATTAGGCTGTGTACTGTAGTTTGTTAACCTTAACCAATGTTTACTGTCCTTGTAGTATAATGCAGTAGATATCAGACTAGGAAATTACACATTTATAACTTGGAATTATTTGTTGCAAATCCTCATTGCTTGATGATTTTACTTGTTATAAAAGTATAGAAACCACTAATTTCTTCTACTATGTACAATTGGAACCTTCGTTATATAGTCTTCAAAGTTGAGTTATAGTAAGTTGAAATTAGATACCATATTCAAGATGTGTTTCCTCCCGTCATTTCTCTTAAGCTCCTAGTTGGAATTGTATGCTGCTTTTACATTACCCAAGCTTCAGAGTCATTTCTCTTAGCTCCTAGTTGAAAATGGAGTTCCTTGGCTGAGAAGAGTTGAAGAATTTAAACCCATACCTGATCTGGCTGATATTGCTTCAGACTTGGGGTTTGTCAAAGAGTTTAGTTCAGAACCCTTGCTCATCCTCGAAGGAGAAAGGTTGTTTTTAAACTTTGCTCTTTCAAAATCAACTATAGTTTCATAAGCCCCAAGTCTTGGACCATGCATCACATTTTTTGTAGCACTATTTCCCAAACTTGCACCAGATATTGTAGTCGATGATGCAGCGTCTAATGTAAACCTAGGAGCTGATGCTCTATAATCATTGTAATTACTGGAACGAGTAGGAAACACTGCTTGTGGATCATTATTCTCAACATGCCTTTGTGAATTACTGTCCAATTGGTCCACTCTATCATCAACACAGAATTCTTCTGATGATAAAGAGCCTGTACCGAACTCATCTTCACTATCTGATGAATCAATCTCAATGATATCCATAGCTAAAAAAAACGTGTACAACTTGCACTCTATGCGAGAAACCTAGAAAGAGACCAGTTGTCTGATTCTCTAACCTGCCGAGTGGTCCAAAAATTTTATAAAAAAACACCAGAAGTCATGCATACAACTTATAGTATCATGACATTAACAAATAAAAGCACATGACTTACTCCTATGGGTTAAGGCATAAACGGCATTTCATTGCAGATCCTTCCTTTGATAGAGCCTCACCTACTTCAGAAAAATGGGAAAAAAAATTAGTGCAGTAGAAATGATACAGAATCTGCATTACCTATAAGACTTTACAGAATTACTTTTCCAAAATATTTGATAAAAGAAAGTATTCAAGAGTGAGAAGATATAAAATAATAAAAGTGTGTATATATATACACACAGACACACAAAAAAAAGAAACGCAGGCTACCAGTAGACAACTAATAATGTTCAACTAAATTGAGTAAAAATTTGTGAAGCTCTTTCATGATGCCAGTTAAACACTTCAGAGCTTCATCTAGTGCCAAAATAGGCATGCATGTTCACAGAACTCAGTTAAATTACCCAGTTACCAGCCTAAATCTGACAAGTACAATGAAGAAGAGGCTTGCACAAGGGCTTCTGTTTCTTACCAATGTTCTTCCTTCATTGATATTAGATTTTCTGATGGTGGTTACTGATACTAAAAAATAGACAACCATTTGATGCATACGTTGTTTTGAGTATTAGATAATATATTTATAGCATGACTACTGATCTGCAGAGTGAAATTTTGTGATAACAACTTTCATAAGACTACAAATATAGCATATAATCAACATCACAGTCACAGAAAAAATATTCTCAGAAAAAATAACAGCTGCAATTTTCGTTTTTCCTCTTTAGGCATTCTCAAAGAATGAGAATCCACTTCATTTATGAACTTATCTGGCTATTACTGAAGATCGATTTAGCTGAAATAAGAGCCAGACAAGGCTTCTGACTGGAATTAAAACCTACATTGCAAAGGGCTTCGATGTCATATTCAACAAGTTCTACATTTTTAATTAAGGTAAACCCCTCTTAAATTAGTGTCATCCATGTTTCCTCTTAATTAAAAAATATTGTGTACTATCATATAAATCACTAAAGAACTAAAAATGTATGGCATATAATGAATGAAGTTAAATCAAAGACAACAGTATGTGAATCTTAGGTATTACTTTGATTGACGTCCTTCCTAACATAATTGATTATTTAATAATATAAATTATAAGCAGCTATCTCTCCATCCGAGGAATGTCTAAAATTCAAGTCAACCCAAAAAACTGAACCAAAGCAAACATTTTATCTTCAGTTTGAAATTTTCCCAATTGTCGGGTTCAGGTTATCGGTTGTAACACTGGAGAGAACTTTCTTTCAATGGCCCATAAAACACTCTAACGGCCTTTAATCAATACATAAGTATGATAGATATGTCTAAAGCAACCGTCCGTTAGAATTACACAACTCTGCGGTTGACTTCCCTAGTGTCACGCCCCGGTCGGAACGGTCTAGAATTGGTGCTTATCCGCTTCCTAGAGCCATCCGGCGGAACACCGGAACGTGATCGCGCTAGGGTTTCCGGACCGAATCTCGTCCCCAATTCGAAACCTTAACTTCCCCGAATAATTTTCTTCCCCTAAATTACAATTCGCACGAAGGAAACCCTAATTTCGGAAATCGAAAAAAACCAAAACCCTAAATCGAGTTTACCCTTTTTCTGATTTTGACCGAAGTCAAAATCAAGCTAAAACCCTTTTGCTGACGTCGCCCGCCAAATCCCACCGTGCACGAAGGTCTTTCTCCTTGCTGACGTTTGCGTCGCGTCAGCGGCCGATCGAAATCGAAATCGAATTCGATTTCGTTTTACTACGTTGACCGTTGACTCCTCGTTCCTCGTTTCGAACGCCAGGCAGTGTTTTCCTTCCTCGTCGTGAACGAACGAACGTTCGTTCGCGTCGCCTCTAACACCGAGCGCCGCCGCGCCCACGAACTCCGCCGGAGAAGGAGGATGCTAAAGGGAAGGCTGCCCGCCTTCCTTTTTCTCTCCCGTCGCCGGCCGCCTGCCAACCGACGATTGTCGAATTTCCACCGAAACCACACCGAAGTAGAGGAAACAGGGGACGATGATCGGAGAGGAAAAAGTTTCTTATTCACTGCCGGAAACTTACAAAAACCTCTCTTCTCTCGTCCTCTCACGCCGGCGACGATCTCACTCTCGTCGCCGTTCACAGGGCTCTCTTTCGCCGTCTCTATCTCGCCTTCCGTTGGAAACGATCCTCCCGTACATTGCTCGTCCGTCCTCCTTGCTCTGCCCGTTCGTCCGTTCTTATAGCTTGGAGCCACCGCCAAGCTCCGCGTCCGCTGCCGAGAATCCCGCGTCCGCTGCCTCTCCTCTTCCAAATCGGGCAGCCGCGTCCGTTTCTTCCGCACGTGTCGCCGTCCGAATCTCGCCTCCGCGTCTTCCGCGTCCGAGCCGTGCGGGGAAGGCGACCAGCTCGCCTCCACGTCTTCCTCGCCTGATGCGGCGTCCTCCGCGTTCGAACCTTGGGACGCTCTCGCGTCCGCTTTCCTCGGCGACGACGCCGTCTCCACGCCGGAGTTTCGCGCGGATGAAGACGATGTCTCGTCCGATTGCGTGAGATGTGTCATGTGGTCAACATTGGGTGTTGACTCAATTTTCCGAACGAAGCATTGGGCTTCGTTTTTCCCTCACCGTCTGCCTGTGTTTGTGCTTGGCCAGGCTTTGGGCTTGGGTTTGGGCCTGGGCCGAACCGGATCGAACCGGGCCTAACAAGCATGCTCAAACAATCACCGAGAATCTATTAAGTTAATGTTTTTTGAAAGTTCATATTTTTGTAATGGATAACTGGATATGCCATTTTCGTCATCATTAGTTTAGCACAGTAATCCTACCTGAAATTAAATGAATAAGAAATCTAAAAACTGCCGCCTTGTGCCAAATCAATCAAGGATAAACTTGAAGACAATTCCAAAAAGAACCAACATAGATCAAATTCCTCTGGAAGGTAACGTCGCACTCAATCCAAGGACGGCAAGGTTTGAGCTTCCGACGGTGAGGGTGCGGGAAAAACAGTATTAGAGCTAACCTTCCATAAGTCAGTGGTCTTAGGTGATCTCAGGAACAGGAACACCGTCTCGTTCCCTTCCTGCAGCGACAGCCGCAATAATGATCCGAGGGCCCAGAATCCACAAAAATGACGCCCCTGCCTCATGCCTGCAACAGCGCCCAATTTCAACCAGATTTTTCCGCCTCAATCGAACCCTAAAACCCCGAAAAAGAATCGGCCAGAGGCAGATGCGAAGCGGAGGAGCAAGCGATTAGAGAGTAAAGCCCACCAAAGCAAAGGAGTTGCTTAGATTTCCCTTGTTTCCTTGAAGGGAAGAAAAACTTTAGGGACTGCTTTTTTGGGGGGAAAGAAAAAATGAGAGAAGAGTAGAGAGGAAAGGAAGAAAAGTGGGTGGGAAGAAAAAATAGATAGGGGATCACAAGAGAGGGGAGAAAACTTCCTCTTTTGGAGAGAATACAAAAGGAGATAAAGTTGGCCCATTTTTCTTTCTCTTCAAATCAATCTCTCTAATAAATCAGGAGAAAAGGTTCTTTCCCTTCTCTCCTTTTTTCTCCCCAATAAAACAGGCTCTTAAGGAATGAAAAACTGCAAGGAAAGAAAACTCCAAAGAAAGAAAAAAAATTCATATCTTATTTCCTTAGAAGGAAGGAAAAGAAGAAGAAAAGTTAATTTTGAAGGTCGGGTGAAGTGACGTTGTGTTTTCCCAAACTTTTCCATCCAATTTGGGCGGAAAAATTTCTGAGGAAAAGTTATAAAATTTTTCATCCACTTTTCCACTTTAATTTTTCCTTCCCCCAAGGAAACAACAAAAAACATATTTTTCTTTTTTTTCCCTCTAGTTTTCCTTCCAAGGAAATAGGCCTAGGGGTGGATCAGGAGATTGTAAATCGGAATCGCACAGGGGGTGCGACCGTGTTAGATCCGATCCGGTCCACGTCATCTCCCGAGGAGGAAGCGGTTGGAGGCATGGATCCAACGTCACGAACTTTAAGGCGGTTGAGCGGATCCGATGTAGGCCGAGGTGATATGAAATTCCGCGTTGCACACGACAATCAGAGACAGCGAACGTTAGACTAACCGTTTCTGTTCCTCCATGTTGCAAACAAACGGTGGAGTGACTTCACAGAATTAAAGGTGGATTTAACGAAAGCGGTTGCTCCAAATAGGCCCATAATCACTCACCGTTACACAAGCTCTGCCCTAATGCGACTAAATGTTGCGAATCTGTAGTGAAATCAGATAATAAATCTATTAATCATGTCGATCTAAGAACAATAAATAAAAGTTAAAAAGAAGAACCAGAGGCGACTGAGGTTTGTCCTTAGGCAAATTTCTGGGCTTTGGCGCGCAAGCTCTTCCGGATGGTAGCCCGAAGATACAACCGGTGTAGCGTCCTTACCGGCGCGACAGTGGGACGGCTGTCACTGCCACCTTTCAATGTTGTTCAGCAAAAAGGAGAAAAAAGAGGAGAGCAAGAGAATCGATTTGTGTATCGCCATGTGCCTGTCGCCCAGCCTCCTATTGTATAGAGAAGGAGGGTGGCCAAGACTACGGCTCTTAATCAAGAAGGCTAAAAATTAGCACTCCTCACATAATAATATTATATTAATAATGTGATCTTGTGCGTACCTCTAAATAGGCACACTATCGATCAAAATTAAGACTAATATAAATATAGTCTTAATTATCATTATTATTAATAATAATAAAATAATGATATACGGGCTAAAATAAAGAACTAAATTAATTGCCCGATAAACCCGCACTCGATACCATGACCCGACCCGACCCGGCTCGGCGAGGCGTGCGCGTGTGTTTTGGATCAACTTGGTTTAGATAGTTGATGCCCCTTAAAATCTCAATGGGCTAGAGAAGTTACAACTACTTTTAAACCTAAGTATCCCTTCCAACTCCCTCAATGTGGGACTAAGGGACTTTTGGGTTTTCAAACTCCAACAATCCCCCACAAGACTCAAAAGTCTTTTAAATTAATTTCACAAAAAAAACAAAAGTGCTGAACAACATTTATATCACGCGGTCAGGAAAGAGCAGTGCTCAATACACTTAGTACACGGAACTTCACCGGAAGAGATGTAGTGAACCAGATCTTGAACTACAACCCTTTTGGCCCAGCTTAGAACGGTGCACACATGATACAGCTAATAATGACGCGAGGTTGTGCATTTTTAGCCATGCACGGGTACCTTCTTTTCTTGTGAGTTTACTAGTAGTGTCCAGCTACTAGTCCACGGCCGTATACGGAAACTCACATATAGGATAAATCCTATGAAGAAGTGTGTAGAGGCACTTCTTAGGTTAAACCTTTTGGATTTCTTTAAGAGTCATCTGACTCAACCTAACATCTACATAGGAGTACTCAATCACCTTAGGAATGGGGCATTGGAGCCTTTATAAATAACTCCAATAAACACATATAGTGTTTTTATAATTTTTAGTTGTACTCCTTGACCAACCAGTCAGCTTGTTATTACCCATCGAACCTCTTTCCAGGATCTACCTATCACGGAGGTTGGGTTGCCACTATAGGAGGGTCCATTATGGACAAATCCCCATTCCCCTAGATAAAGCCATCACTTTGGTTTGATTCAAACCTTTTGTGAGGCAGTCAGCAAAATTATTGTTAGTTCTTACAAATGATAAAGAAACAATATTATGAGTAGTTAACCATCTAATAGTTTTCTGCCTGATTTTGATGTGTCTACTCAATTTGGTGTTTACCAGTTTCTTTTTACATAATTCTATTGCAGCTTTACTATCACAGTTTATTGAAATTGGTGGACTAAAGGTTAGTGCCATTAGTATAGATGAATAAAGGTTTTTAAGACATTCAGCTTCTGAGCAAGCTAAGTCTAAAGGAACAAGTTCTGCTTCCATGGTATTTCTAGCTATAAAAGTCTGGTTTAAGGATTAGGTTAAGATTATTAGAAAAGTTAGGATCATGATGAAAGAATAATTTGAGGTTTTAAAAGAAATTCATTTTCAAAGAGGTAATGTCCCTAGATTTAATAAGAGAGTTCTTAGAGATTTTAGGAACATCAGAACTAAGAACAAGACACCTATAAGTGTTATAATCAAGGGACTATCCTATAAAAGTAGCAACAAAGGTTTTAGGACCAATCTCTTTCCTCTTGGGTTTAGGAATGCTTATTTTGCTAAGCACCGCCACATTCTGAGGATTTAAGGTTGGGCCTATATCCTTTCTAAATTTCATAAAGGTTTTGCAATTTATTCTTGGAGGGAATCTTATTTTGAATAAAGCAAGCAGAAAGAATAAACTCCCCCTACAAGTTCTAGGGTACTCCAGAACTGAGTAATATGACATTTACTATGTTTAGTAGGGTTTTGCTATTTCTTTATGCTACTTCATTAGATTTGAGGAGAAAAAAAAGCAGTTACTTAACGAATTAACATAGTCAAGCCTACCATGCCAATAATCAGAATTTTCTGTATTCAATGCAATGAAAAAACCAGACACAGAATTTAAAGGAACAAAATTCAATTGAAATGAACCATTAGAATTAAAACCTTTTTTCCATTGAAAAAGTCACATTTAGAAATTACAACTTTATTTTCAACCAAAATGATTTTAAAACCATTTTTGACAAGGAGAGACCCTTATTAGAGAAGTCAAGAGATTTATAACAATCTAATACTTCCTATATGTCACATATAGGAGAGTAAAGAGACAAATGAAAATTCTGAACTTGCAAATGAAGCTAGTCTCCTCAGAGGTTTTAGAAGAGATTGAATTAGATGTCTGTATTTGAGAAGAGAAGTAGGAAGATTTACAATTAATGGATCTAATTAGAGACATATCTATACCCAGGGCACTTATTAATCCAAGTATTAACAAGCATAATTTTATTTGTTCTTTACATCTTATGAAACCAGTTCCATTGAAATTCTCATGGTTATATGAAGAATGTTCTTCGTTAGCCATTCAAAGTGTTATGTAAAGAGTGTATTATGGTACTTTTGTGATAAAGCTGTAATTATCAAATAGACAATGTTTGATTATAATTACTGTCTATTATGTATCAGTGTTTGACATACTGTTTATGCAAGTAAATATAATTGCAGGTAAAATTAGACTAGTATGCTGAATAGTCTAAGTAGGCAGAACGAGCATGAGATGCAAACTTAATTGAAATCAACTTAACAATTGATAATGCAAGTAAGTGCTAACTTTCAATTAACAATCGTAGAATAGCTTTAATATAAAGATAATGTACATTATTATTAGTTAATATGCAAAGACAGGTCGGTTGGCTCGACACGCGCGTTGAGCATAGCATTTCCGCAGCGCGTGGATTCGAGCCTCGCCTTCGTGAATTTCTCAAAAATTTTTTTTTTTGTGAACATTGAGTTAGCCTAGCAGGTTGTTTCAAGTTGCTGGTTCGAACCATCCAGTGACTTGTTCCGGTTCAATTTCGATGCAACAAAGTGGATCCGAATCAAAAGCACATTCGCAAATAATCGAAATCATGAGTTAGATTCGATCCGAACATAATCGAAATCAAATGTAAAGGTTAAAACTATCTATTAAATATGCAATTAAATATCTAACATGATTAGTAATTGAGATCTGGATTAACTTGCAATTGACAGTAATAATAGTAGATTATGTCTTTAGCAGGTCTAGATTGATTGCAAATAATCAGATCAACGCAAATAATCAGATGCGTAATCTAACAGGGACTAAAACTGAATTAAGAACAATTGTTTATGCAACTGATAGACAGTGGACAGTTAATATGTGTATACAAAGTATATATGCTATTTTTATTTAGGGAAAGAAAGCGTGGCTCGCTGGTCACGCGTGCGCGTGCTGTGGCGTTGCGCTCCGCAGGTCGCGGATTCGATTAATCATGTGCGTCGCGCACGTGACTAGAAGCTAAAAATAGCTTCGCATTTCGCAGCCGCGTGGATTCGAATCCGCGACCTGCGAAGCTATTTTTAACTTCTAGTCACGTGCGCGACGCATGCCTACCAGAGAATTAATGAAGCATGCGGTTAAGAATTCTGCGCGATGAATTAGATCTAATGCAGAACTAATAAATTCGAAATGCGGAAATTATTAGATCCAACTTGTACTGATTAACAGCAGATTATACAGCAAATAAAAAAATTTGCGTAAGAAATGTTGCGAATCTGTAGTGAAATCAGATAATAAATCGATTAATCGTGTCGATCTAAGAACAATAAATAAAGACCCGGGTCGGCAAGGCGTAGCATCCCTTCCGGCGACCACGACTGAGGCCTGTCCTTAGGCAAATTGGTGTAGCATCCCTGCCGGCTAGAAAATCTCAATAGGCTAGAAAAGTTACAACTACCTTTATTAAACCTAAGTATTCCTTCCAACGCCGTCAACGTGGGACTAAGGGAATTTTGGATTTTCAAACTCCAACGTGCCCCACCTCGCCGACGCCCGAAGACACTCCTGCTCGCCGACGCTAGACGCCGCTGCTCTCCTATTTCCCTTTCCTTTTCTCTTTCCCTCTTCTCGCTCACACACATCGCCACTTAGGCTGTGTTGGATTAATTAATTAAATATTAATTAATTAATTAAATCCAATTAATTAAATCCAAAAATCTCTCATCCTCTCACACACACAACGTGTGTACTCGACTAATTTTGGTGGAGAATTAATTTACTATTCTTTAAATTAATCCACTTACCTATTTTGAGCATCTATTAATAGTTTCCAAATATTTAATTAAATATTTGGATAAAACTATTAATATTTTAATCAGTGAGTTTTCCCTATAAAAGGGAGGCTAGGATACTGGTTAAAACACATCAAGAGACTCTCAGAATCTCTAGCTCTGAAATTTCTCTCCAAATTCTCTTTCTCCAATTTTGCTGCTAGAAGTTGAAAGTTGCTCTGACAGGGCTTCCACCGTCGCACCGGCAGGAAGCTAGCCCTGGTTGTATCTTCAAGGCGGATCTTCGACTAAGCCCGTGCGTGGGACGAAAATTGCCTTAGGACAGACGATACGTCGCCTCCAGGTTCTTTTAATTAATGCAGTTTTATTTCATTGTTGGTAGTAGTTTTATCTTTGCAGGAATTAAAATAGACAACAGGCTGTGCAGTTTGCTGCCGTCGATAATAGCTCCCCGCCACCAATAGCAGCTCGACGCCATCTTACAAGGTATGGATTTTCTCTTGTTTTAGCGTGTGCCCTGAACCAATCCCATCTAAGTTGCTTCATCTCGGAGATTTGCTTTTGCCCTAACCTGTTGGCGCTAGGTACCATTTGCATTTTTTTTGCTTGGATTACCCTATCCCTTTGAGAAGAAAAGTAAAATACCCTATCCCTTTCTTCCTGGAGAGGAGGCAATCTTGTGAAATAAATTTTGGAGTACCACAAGCAGTATGAAACAGTCCATCACCCTGGAAATACACCTTTCAGATTTCAGTATTACCATATAATAGTTAGAAAAAACACAAAACAATCTAGCTTCAGAAAATTATCCTATCATCATGTAATCATAATCAAGAAACTAAGTTGATTGGAGTTCTTTAAAGTGTGTACATGAAGTCTTGAAGACTTCAGTTTGGTAAGGAGGTAAATAGTCAGTTCAAGATGACAAGGCAAAACAATTCAATACATGCCATATCTTTGAATGACAAAGAAAATAAATGTCATACTTTTTGGAAAAAAAAATGAGCTTATAGTTTTAGGTATTGAACTTTTTCATCCGGTATAAGGCCCACTTTTGTGAAAGTTCTATATGTATTAGGTATTTGTTTAGTTACAGTAGGAGTAGAATTGTACTGAGACAATATTATTTTGAATGAATTATTGATTTCCCAGTGCTGTGTTTTTTTTATTAATCTACATTCACAATTTATTAATTCAAGCTTCATAATTGCTGATATGATTTGACGACATTGGTTTGTCAAGATCAAAACCATGCTTCTTCATAATATGGAAATCTGTTTGTTTGGTTTTATTGCTCTGACAAAAAGAAAAAATAAATAACAAACATGTGTGGAGATCTTGATGTCAAAGCAAAATAGCAGTAAGGAAATAATCAAATGTTTAAGAAGTTATCAATAATCAAATGTTTAAGAAGTTATCAACTATACATGTGATTACCCTGACTTGCTGAGATAATACACTTAATCTGAGGTCTGAAACTTTCAGGTTCTCATAAGCATCAAGTAGTATGTTCTCTAGCTGCAAAAACCATTCAAGATTGCTAGATCATAAAGCCTTGAACAATGAATCATAAGGATGTCTAGAGCTAACAATTTTGCTTTTAAATCATGATGATAAACACCCCTACTATGGCAGTAATCAATAGCATTAATCAATTGTTGGAAGTACCTCTGTGCTTCATCCTCCTTCATCCTTCCATGGTTTTACCTTCATAGTCGGATTTCAGGCATCATTAGTGCAAAAAGAAAAGATGGAAACACATGATGGACTAGAATAACACAAACATGCACAGAAAATATTTCTGTGTACTGATATGTGCAGTATAGTTAACATGTTTATGAAAGATCATCAATAGTTAATATTTGAGGAGCACAACTTTTCTAAAAAATATTTGAACCACTACTTAGAAGAAGAATATGTGTGCCATAGTTCAGTCTTGCTATTCTGTCAAAGAGCTCTCTTCCTGTAGCAAATTCAAGTACAATGAAAACTTTCATTTTGCTCCCCATTACCTGAAATGAGATTATTAGGCACAAATAGAGCTACAAGGAGAAAATTTAAGAAATAAATCTAAGTAGAAGTATCTGTATGGATATTACCGGTTTAGTATACTAAAAATTAATAATAAGAGCTGATCTCTATTTTATTTATTCATGAAACACAAGAACTAGATGTGAAGGAAAATTGAATGTTTTGTGAGTTCTCAAATACAACCTTATAAATTAGACAGGAACAGAGTGTTGAATCATTAAACAAATGACCAGATGCGGTGACCTTTCTTTTCCTTTCTTTCAAATTTCAATACCTTTTTTCATTGCATCTTTCAATGATTCAATTATATTCACTTTAATACTCTATTCTTACACAAAGCATGTTATCAACTTTGCTTACAAGTTATAGCGTTGATTTACCATTACTGCCCTCTAGCCATGCTTGGTGTAATTCTAGATGTGTTTATATTGCTAGTGGCCATACAATTCATTTAATAGTAAACTAGATATTCAATTATATGGCATCTCTTCCCTTTAACCCTTAAAATGTTTGTTGCATAAATAGGTGCATGGAATAGATGTTCATAGCCTAAGGCATGCCTCTTTCCCGTCTTAGTTCTCGGTATCATGTTTTTGCCATTGTATAACAATATATTGCAAGAATTATTTTTGTTCTTATTTTCATATCATTTGATGCTAAAAAAAATACTTGTTTGCTTGATTTATGCTCAAACTCTTTGGACCCAAAGATTACCATGTGGTTCATGTCTTTACTCCATGAGAATTTTATTTGTTAAATAAATAAATAATAAGAACAAATAGCTACTTTTTAAAAAATATATGAAATATATGTATATCCCTTTTGTGCAAATTGGACAAGTTTGTATTGTTATTTTTGAATGTGGTTTATAGCCTGTACTAGTGTCAGGGTGTCCAATAAGAGAAATATAAGTAGGAATTAGCTTACAAAGAAACTAAATAGAGACCTAAGTAGAAATCACAAAATGCATGCAATAAAAGAAAGATAAGCAATTCTATATTTACTAATTCTACATGATATAAACATGTCTATATTGTTGTGAAAATCAAGAATGTGACTACAATATACATAATCTCATTCTCGAGTCCACAATCTTGGTTAGAATGTTTCCATTATTCTCAAGCAATGGACCAATTGATCGAAGACAGCTCGAAAGATGTTGCTTTGAATACCTAAGACCCTGATCGGCTTAATGACTTCCAATTATGTGATCACTAGCTTAGTACCTCCATAAGTCCAACTTGGGTCTATGTGGTATAATAAAGCTTAGCCAAAAGATCATGTAATGCCACGACATTAGGCATACAACATAAATGTTTAAATATGTCAAGTTTACCATAACATATACTAGTAAATGATCCATCAAAGCTAACTAATGTAGATGTCAAATGAGATCACAATTATTCATTATAATACTCAATTCATGAATGATATTGAATGCAACGACAAAGATATCAATTGGACAGAATAATAAGATATAATAATTCTAAAATAATACATAAAAATATTTTGATGAAAGGAGTAGGAATTTTATTCCTACCTTAAATGTTGGCCTCATCAAGGTGAAATTAATCTGGAATCTAGTAGTGAGGCAACTGCATGATCCACAGTTGTTTTTCCTTTCCTTGATTAATTTTCTGCCCTGGTCTTACTTTATTACCTACTCCATGATACAAATTTTTATCTTATTTCTTAGTATGGAATTTGGAAGCTCTTGAATGGCCTTATAGGACGCTAGGTTTTCTTTCTTGTAATCATGCAGTGGAAGACTCCTATATGATTGCTTAGATGTCCACTTTTGGTTTAAGAACTCCCTATGTTTTCGATTTTGTATATCTTTGGTTCACAAATCTTTTCATGAATGTAGGAAATTTCATTTGCTTAGTAAAAAAGTTTTTGACTGAATACAGTGATCTTCTCTAGAAGGAGTACATTGCCAGCACCTTTCCTTCTGGATTAGAAGAAAATTTTATCATTCAGTTGGGAGACTGTTTTTGTAACAGAATGTTGTGTGGTTGATTATAGAAGTTCACTTGGTTATGCTTAATTGGGAAGAGGTTTAGATTTATTTTGGCATAGGAATGTTTTTGTAATAAAAAAACGTTTCTCATTTTTTTGGATTCAATGACATTTTATTCCTATTTTTAGAGTTCTGAGAAGCAATGTGTTAATACGGGTCTCAATGTCTTGGACGATTTCTGTAGACAACTAGGAATTATATTGTTTGACTTGTTTAAAAAACATGGATATCCAGACTAATAACCATAACCATGATGTCTTGAAGTAAATGTTTTAGGTAAGTAGTAGCATCCAGTATTTGGTAAGAATTAGGATAGAGAGGAATCGAAAATGATTAACAAGGAACTCCATGTAGTAGACACCCTTGTAGTTCGTGTAGATTCACATTGGTTTAATATTTCATGTTGTTTAGTTTGTTTTTTGTAGTACTAATATTTTGGGTATTGTTGGGAGAGGTTTAATGCCGGTAAATCCGCATATAGTTGATGCATGGCATGATCATGTAATTTAACTGCGGGAAGCATTCTACCTATGTCATTGTTGGAAATTTTGTATTTTTGCATAGTTGTAGCATATTTTTTTAAATTGTGTTTGTTCATTAAATAGGTCATTTATATTGGTTGCGTCATATCGTATTGTATTGTGTCGCATGACACGACCTATTTATTAAACGTGTTAGTCGTGTCGTGTCGTGTAACCTGTTTAAATAAGTGGGTTGTGTTCATATTTTATACATTGGCCCGTATGTATAAATGGGGGTCAAGCATAATCATGTCGCGAGTAAGTATGACACGACACGAATATGACCTATGAATATGAATTACCAGCCTTATCTAGCTCCCTATGAACAAAATCAAGATGACTCCATATTTGAGCGGGACATTCTTGCTAGCAACAAGCTTCATCGATTGCAGCCTCCAACCGATCCTGACCCTCCTTAGCAACGGACAGAAGGGCAGTACCCTTGTGCTGGTGGAGTGAGGAATGCTTCGAATATATCTCGACCCTTCTGATTTATAATGCTGGGATTACTTGTGTACTAGTGGTAGGTGTTCTTGTTGCGAGTCAGGATTTTACTATTGTATTTCTCTCTCTCAATTCTCTCATGCATGCCTATGTCTAGGGCGTTGTTGTGAACTATGCGCCTATGTGTAGGCGCTAGTGCTTTGATAGGTTTACATTCATGATGGCGATGACACCCTTGAAGGTCTCTGAGAGCCACAACTTAATCGCTCTTGCTCTCGGTTGCATGCCGGTAGCCACAACTTAATAGCCAGTTTTATATCATAAGGAGTGTGGGTTTAGCGTTGTACTTTTATGGGCGTTAAGTGATGGGTGAGTCACCTACACTTAGGCGCAGGTGTACGGGATGTAACATCTTAAGCAAGATTGTGGAGGGGTGGTTTCATCAAGCATCTCATTCGTGTGAGTTGAGGTTCTGTCGAGCATCCTATGAGCTTCCACCTCTGGATGATAAAGGGTCGGGATTGGGGCGGGGAGCGTCAAACTCATCGACTCCTATCTCGAAACTACTGGCGTTGAGAAAATCTATCCCAAATCCAACCCCGTAGTAAAACACGAGCAACGCAAGTATGAGAGGCCAAAGCAAGCCGGGCAACAAAGTGAGGCAGCAATCGATGTGAGCATGAGTGGGGTGGCAACTAGTGTGAGTGCTTGCGAAGCAACAATACCATAAGGGCAGGAGAGGGAGGGTGCAAGGAGGAGAGAGAGAGAGAGAGAGAGAGAGAGAGAGAGAGAGAGAGAGAAGGGAAAAGTGCACAAGGAGAGGAGGTACAGAAGTGAGATGGGAGTTGGAATGAGAGAGAAGAGAAGGGAGAGGGGAGGAATAGAGAAGAGTTGGGATGGGAGAAAAGAGGAGGGAGAGGTGAGAGGGAGGGGAAGGAATATGTTAGGGTTAAGGTTAGAATTTTATTATTTTAGTTTACTGGTATGTTTATATTTTTTTTTTCAGACGGGGCAAGTTTGGGGTTAGGTTTGGGAAAGGGTAGTGAAAATCTCATACTTGACACTTATAAGTTGGGATATATCCGGACCCAACTCGAGCCTATGTCAACTCAAGTTTTCCCTAGTCAAATCAGGGTGAGGTGGATCGGGTTAGGTTAGGATGAGTTTTTATGTCATCTCTACTTCCAACTTATGATTCTAATTAGTTGCAAAAGCACACTAGCATAGGACATTGAATTATAAAGGGATTCTAATTTAAATCAATTATCTAGATAAAAGAAAAATTTTCTAGCACTCGGTGTTTTAGGGACACCGTGTAAAAATACTATTTATAAATAAAATTTTATACACATCATATTATGAAACTATTACATATATTAATTAATTCTATTATTTTTTTAAAAATAATTAATTTGTTATTAGTTTTGTTTTTAAAATATGACTGTTTAATTTATATAATAATTATTTAATAATTATATATTATTTTATTTATAAATTTACTTAAATTAATAGTTTAAAATTTGGTATTTTTATTGATAATAATTTTTATTTTATTTATAAATCTAACTTTTAATTATTTCACTACTATTATAAGATAATTATATTTTTTTATTAAAATATACATTTTTATAATAAAAATTAGCTACTTTATTACGTTATTATATATATATATATATATATATATATATATATATATATTATATTTGAGTTCAAATGCTTTTTAGACTACTTAACGTTTTATAATATTTTAAATTATATACTTAATTTAACCATATTAAATTTATAGTCAGTTAATTTAACTACTAAAGACCTTAGTTATTAATAGAGGTGGCCATGGGCCGTGCCCGGGCCCAGGCCCGCCTCGGCCCGATTCTTGGCGGGCCGTGCCTGGCATGGCCCGTTTCCAATCGTGTCGTGCCCGCCGGCACGGTGGAATTTTTCCTCGGTCCGGCACGGCACGCGGCCCGATTAGGCGTGCTGGCGCCGGCACGGTTCCGCCGGAGAGTGGGCACGAATCCGGCCCGCGTGCCAGGCACGGCCCGCGGGCTGACTGCGGCACGCGGGCCAAATACGGCCCAACGGGCCCTATGAGGAACGCGGGCCGTGTTTGGCCCGGCTCGGTTATGGCCCGTGGGCCAAAGTTGGCCCACGTGCCAAACTTAAAAAAATTATTTTAATAAGTAAATTATTACTTAATTAAAATATATAAAATATGAAAAAAATAAAAAAAAAATTGAGAAATTGAGAATGTATATTACACAAATTTTTGAAAAAATATTAAAATTTTATATATTTTAGACCGGACCCATTACAGGCTGCCTACGTACCCCACTCAAAGGAGGAATCAAGTCTACGTAGTTCTCTTTTTACAACTCTTTTTACAACTCTTTCTAACTCTTTTACAACTTTTTTTATAATTATTTATTACAACATTTATCCATTGTTGCTTCCGCTTGCACTTCCAAGACTTTGTTCATCATCGTCCTATGAAGTTGAATGACCACCTTTATCTTGAAGACGATCTTCAGCATCTAGCCAATCTTTAAGACAAATACACATTTCCACGCTTTCTTCGTTCATTCGGCTTCGCTTCTCGTCCAGCACCCTGCCGCCTGCACTAAAACAAGACTCCGATGCTACAGTAGACACCGGAGGAGTTAGTAGATCACGTGCCATGGCAGAAACCATAGGATATGATTTTCCTTGTGATCTCCACCATGATAAAATATCAAAATTATCTATTTGTTCTTCTGTGAGTAAAGATGTATGATTATTTTCTAAAAAAAATGTTAATTCATTAAAATTACTAGATCGACTTGTTGATGTTCCTTTTCTATTTAAAATTGAGCGTATTCTTCCTGTAATATTTTTACTACTAGTAGATACATTAGTTTGAGAGGATGTTGGATTCATTGTATTTCCAAATTTTAAATTATAAACATTATACATTTCATCTAATAAGGTAGAAACTTCATTTTTTTTTCTCATCTACTCCTTCAAGTTCCATATTTTTATAATATTCATCTAATAAAATATGAACACCTTCTAATTTTAATGTAGGATCCATAATTGAAGCTAAACAATATAAAGGAGATATATTTTTTCAATATTTTTTAAATTTTGTTTCCATTTTTAAAATTACTTGAAAAACATTTTCATCATGTCTATATTGAGAAAACATTTCACTAATTAAAACTAAATGTTCTAAAATTAAACATGATGTAGGATAATAAACACCAGATAAATGAGTGCTAGCATTATAAAAAATTTCTAAAATTTTATGTAATAATTTTGCTTTATCCCAATCATTTTCTTCAATGTTTCCATCAGACATTCTTTCATTATAAAATAATGTAAGAGGATCCTTAAATGGAAAACATGTTGTTAGCCTATCATAAGTAGAATTCCATTGTGTTTTAATATCAAGTTTAAATTTTTTATATGACAAATCATAAGATTTACATATTTGTCTAAAATCTTGATTTCTAGAAGTAGAAGAAGTAACAAATCTAACAGCATTTCTTAATTTAGTTACATGTTCATCTACTTCTCTTATTCCATCTTGAACACATAAGTTTAGAATATGGCATGCACATCGTATATGAAAAAAAACACCATTAAATATTGGATTTATCAATTTTTTTAATTTATCAATTGCACTATCATTATTACTTGCATTATCAAAACTAATTGAAAAAATTTTATTAGTTATATTATATGCATGTAAAATGCTATGAAATTGTCTAACTATAACATTTGCAGTATGAGGATATTCAAAAATTTTAAATATAATAATTCTTTTTTATATAAAAAATTTACTATCTATCCAATGTGCCGTAATACACATGTATGACTGATCAGAATAATTACTGGTCCAAATATCAGATGTTAAAGAAATACAAGAAGTTAATGTAATTAAAACTTGTAAAAGATTAGTTTTATATTCAGAAAAAATTTTTATAGCATCCCTACGCATGGTTTGTCTACTTACTTTTCTATATTTAGGTTGTAGTGATTTATGTATAAATTTTTTAAATTTATAATTTTCTGCTAAAGAAAATGGTTGTTCATCCCAAACAATAAATTTAGCTAATTCTTTTCTAAGAACTTTAGTAGAATAATTAAAAACTTCAAAAGAACTAGAGGAAAGATTGAGAGTAGCCTGTGCACGATCGATTTGAGTTTGATGGCTTTTGATGTGGCAAGCCAAATGACCAGTTCCACTCGATGATTTGCAAGTCATGACTTTTCTGCACTTCTTGCAGCTGACTCTTTCTTCGCCGTTAATCATCACCACATCGAAGCTCTTCCAAACGTCGCTCATGCGTTTTCTTGAGCCCGACACAGTAGACTCGTGAGGGTTTGCACTACATCCCTCCTCTCCCTGCATAGTGTTAGTAGACTCAAATTCAACATGATCTTGCTGTTGTTGATTTGGGTCGTAAGGTGGAGGGTTGGCATCTTGATCTTGATCGGGTGGCATAATGGGGTTAGTTGCCCCTATTAGCTCCTGCTCAAATGCCTTAAGCTCCCATGGCAAAAGATCTCATGTATTGTTAAATCCCGCCATTAATTCTACATATAATATTAAAAGTTAGCCAAAAAAATTTATAAAATAAGATTAAATACTTACTAATAATAAATTATACATTAAAAAATTACCTTATCACGTGTTTGAAGATCGCTTAGTAAGAACTCAGAAGTTGAGGTTTCAGCCTTCAACAACCTTAACTTAAACATAATTATAAAAAAAATTTATATTAGAATAATTTAAATTTAAGTACAATTACATTATAAAAGACAAAAAGTAAATTAATTTACTACTTACTTGATTTTCTCCACGTGACTAGACCGAGGGAGCTTTGAAATCTTGATGGCTAATTGAAACTCAAGACTTAGAAAAGAGATTAAGAGAGAATGAGAAATTAATCCAAAGTTAATTGGAAACTTGTGTGAAGAAATGAGAGGGTTGGGGGGGTCAATTTATAGGGATGAATTGAGTATAAATTTACATATTTATCCCCTATTTTTAATTATTAAAAGGGGTTAAAATGGTAATTTTATAATATAAAGACAATTATATTCCTAACTTTTAAATTTTTTCAAACCGTTTAGGGGTATTTGGGTAAAAACACATGCTAAATTCAAATTTTCGAACGTTGCCGCCCAAATCCGCGTGCCGTGCCGTGCCCGACCCGGCCCGCGGGCTGCGAACACCCGGCCCAGCACGACCCGAGAAGGGCCGCGGGCCGCCCGCGGCCCGTTGACTTGGTCAACGGCCCGGGCCGTGCCCGACCTGCATCGTACCGGGCCGTGCGGGCCGCGGGCCGGCCCGGCCCGGCCTGTTGCCACCGCTAGTTATTAATACCATGATATTGAGGCAAACCCACACTCATTATTTTAATATGCGTTTGTAAAAAAAATCCAAATTAAATTTTTTATAAGTAATATTTTATTTATAGACTAGATTCTATTTATCCCTACGAGCTACAGCCCAATTCTCAAAGCACAATAAAATCAGCCCATCGTGTCGTGTTGGGTCGGGATCGGATTTAAGCCCTCGGTACCCAAAATCCGAACCCGATTATAAAAAAAATAAATATTATATTTTATAAAACCCTAATTCTATGATCACTTTGTCGTTTATCTCTCTCCTCTCGAATTTTCTTTCGCAGCCGCAGTCGCTCGCATCCCGCAGCTCTTCGCCGTCTCCAGCAGCTCGCCGCCAGCCGCCCCCAGCAGCAGGCAATTCTCACCCCACTTCTCTGATCTCGTTGTCATCTTTCGATTGATACCTGTTTGGACCGTTCTTTGTCTCGCGTGAACGGTTCGAGGGTTTTGCTGCCCTGATTTTGGCCTTGATTCCGATTAGAATATCCAGTTTTGGTTCACCAATAGACTCGCAAGTAGTTTTCTTGTGTTTGTGCTATTTCGATTGTTCGCCCCTTTTTTTTGTTTTGACGGTGACATCGAATCTAGGGTTAGGGTTTGGTTCGGGTTCTCGATCCGATGCTTTGCTGAATCCAGACTTCTAGATATCCCCTTCCTTTGCGTCGTCTTTGATTTTGTGGCGTTTTCCTCTCGAAATTTATATTATAATTAACATTTGTGGGATTGCGATCTTTCTTAAGAGTTAATTCCCTGCCAATGCTTCTGGATTCTTGTATCCTTTTAATGGCCGAGCAGGAAGATGTTCTGGCGACCAGAATAGTGATTTTGCTGGGTTTTGCTACACCTACATATGATGAAATGATAATCAATAGGATATGTTAAGTGAGACTAAATCACTGTTTTGAATTTTGTTGAATTATAGCCGATTTTTCTTAGACTTAATTCCCTGTCAATGCTTCTCGATTCTTGTATCTCACTAGTGGCAGAGTTCTAATTACACATTCATATGTTAATTTAGGTTTAGAAGATATATTTTCCTCTGTTCCTCTTGTAATAGCAAGGCAACACTGATCCAATGTTTAGTATGATCTTTATAATTTTGATTTCTTTTTTTGAAGGTTTATCGGAGCATTAGACTTAATTATGCCCATAAAATAAGACTAGTGATCTCCTAACCTTTGGTGTCGTCTAATCAAAAAAAGAAACATAAATATTTTAGGGATTGCTAATCTTGGTAACTTGATTTATCAAAATATGCACAACAAACTCTACATAATATATTAGGTGACATCTTAGCAAACTGAAGTTAGTTAGAACAGACTTGATCGGAACATGTATGGACCAAAAACAAGTAAAACCTGGAAATATAAATCTAAGTCACTGTTGTAAATTAGGTTGAAATTTGGATTGACTGATTTGGGAAAATAATCATAAACGATTTTGTTGTTTCCTTGTAACACAAGTGTACAAGAGGTATTACTCTCATAATTGGTAAAATCATTTCCACTTGGTTTAATTTCTTGTCTTGGTATTACCATAGTTAACAGGAATTAATTCAAGCAATGTGTATATTTAAATACAATTCTTCAACTATAATTTAAACTGAGATTAACACATCTTAAGTTATGAAGTATGTGCACGATAATTTGTAGTTGAAAATAGAACAAAATGTAATGAGTTACATTAACAGATTTGTGTTATAAGGTGCATGAAGAAATATTGACTAGTGAAAATGAGCATTAACCTTGGCAAGGTTTACTGTAAACTTTTGGAAAATTATGAAGATTGAGAATTAATATGTATAGAATATGATAATCTGTTGTTCTGGAAATTACTGTGCATGAGTACAGGAATATTATTTTTTTGTGCTAAAATTAGATAAACAAATAAATAATACTAATAATGACATTAATAAAGGATCTAATGAAGTATATTAAGCCAAGGTTTGGGCTGGCAATTTGACCTGTTGGGGCCAGTACCCGACCCATTTACACCGGGCCCGAGTACCCATTTCTCTAAATGGGATGAGTTCGGGTTTGATGGGTTGGGTTTTAAGCGGGTTCGGATTTAGGGATGTGGGTACTCGGTACCCAATAGCTGATTTCAATAATAAATAAATAAATAAATTTTATTATTAAAATATAAATAATAATAAAATAACTATTATATAAATATTTGTTATTAGTAAATATATAAAAATAATAAATAGTTATTATATTATAAATATATTCATTATTATTTTAATTTTTAAAATTATATTTTATAAAATATAAATAATAAATAATTTATATTTTATTTAATTGGGTACTCGTGAGTACCAGTTTAAATACTTGATCCAGGTTCGGGTTATACAATAGGGTACCCGATCGGGTTTGGGTTTAGGGTGGCAACAAGCCCCGGGTTGGGTTTGAGTTTAGGATAGAAATGTGAGTACCCAACCCGTTGCCACCCTAGCCAATGTTTTAAAATTGGGCTGAGACATGGTACCAGTCTATGCTTGAACCAGTATGTACAGCTCGAAACTAGGCGATAGCAACACGATACTGATGCTACAAGTAGGCGGAGTGGAGGAGGACTAGCCAATGTTTTTAAAATTGGGCTGAGACATGGTACCAGTCTATGCTTGAACCAGAATGTACGGCTTGAAACTAGGCGATAGCAACAGGATACTGATACTACAAGTAGACGGAGTGGTGTACACGAGCTCCTTCTCCTTTCTCTTGGCAGAACATCACACAACTCTTCTTCTTCTCCTCCTCCTCACCTCTTCTTCTTTTCTTGCTTTGCTCTGCTCTGCTTCATTGGAAATGTTTCATGTATCAGTTCCAACTCAGATTGGTATTGCCCTGTTTTTCAAACCTTGCTGTAAGCACAACAATCTTTATGTTATATCAACAAATATATATTTTCATATGTTTAAACAGTAGCCTTTAAATTGGAAATGAGTTGAAATTGGTAAGGAAATGGTAAATGGGTATTTGGCCTATGCATCCTAATAGGACTTTATCCTATATGCATAAACTTGTCTTCTCTTTATCTAATGTTTAATTTGCATGCACATTTCCATTGCTGAGACTAAAAGTACTATATCAAGTTTCTTATTTACTAGACATCAAGTTTGAGCCTTCATAAAGGGTTATCTAACCAAGAGGGTGGACTTGCGAGTGAGATTCTATATATTGTAGTTGCATTCTTGATTTTTACAACAATATAGACATGCTTATATAAGGTAGAATTAGTAAATGTGTAATTACTTATCTTTCTTTTATTGCATGCATTTTGTGATTTCTACTTAGGTCTTTAGCTAGTTCCTTTGTAACCTAATTCCTACTTATCTTTCTCTTTTTGGGCTCCGTGACACTAGTATAGGCTATAAACCACATCCAAGAATAGCAATGCAAATTTGTCCAATTTGCACAAAAGGGATATACATATATTTCATATGTTTTTTAAAAGTAGCTATTGGTTCTTATAATTATATATTTGACAAATAAAATTCTCATGGAGTAAAGACATGGTTATCTTTAGGTCCAAAGAGTTTGAACATAGATCAAACAAACAAAGTATTTTTTTAGCATCAAATGATATCAAAATAAGAACAAAAATAGTTCTTGCAATATATTGGTATACAATGACAATATGCAACAAACATTTTAAGGGGTGAAGGGAAGGGATATACATATATTTCATATATTTTTTAAAAGTAGCTATTGGTTCTCATAATTATGTATTTAACAAATAAAATTCTCATGGAGTAAAGACATGGTTATCTTTAGGTACAAAGAGTTTGAACATAGATCAAACAAACAAGTATTTTTTTAAGCATCAAATGATATCAAAATAAGTACAAAAATAGTTCTTGCAATATATTGGTATACAATGACAATATGCAATAAACATTTTAAGGGGTGAAGGGAAGGGATATACATATATTTCATATATTTTTTAAAAGTAGCTATTGGTTCTCGTAATTATGTATTTAACAAATAAAATTCTCATGGAGTAAAGACATGGTTATCTTTAGGTCCAAAGAGTTTGAACATAGATCAAACAAACAAGTATTTTTTTAATTATCAAATGATATCAAAATAAGAACAAAAATAGTTCTTGCAATATATTGGTATACAATGACAATATGCAACAAACATTTTAAGGGGTGAAGGGAAGGGATATACATATATTTCATATATTTTTTAAAAGTAGCTATTGGTTCTCATAATTATGTATTTAACAAATAAAATTCTCATGGAGTAAAGACATGGTTATCTTTAGGTGCAAAGAGTTTGAACATAGATCAAACAAACAAGTATTTTTTTAATTATCAAATGATATCAAAATAAGAACAAAAATAGTTCTTGCAATATATTGGTATACAATGACAATATGCAACAAACATTTTAAGGGGTGAAGGGAAGGGATATACATATATTTCATATATTTTTTAAAAGTAGCTATTGGTTCTCATAATTATATATTTAACAAATAAAATTCTCATGGAGTAAAGACATGGTTATCTTTAGGTCCAAAGAGTTTGAACATAGATCAAACAAACAAGTATTTTTTTAGCATCAAATGATATCAAAATAAGAACAAAAATAGTTCTTGCAATATATTGGTATAGAATGACAATATGCAATAAACATTTTAAGGGGTGAAGGGAAGGGATATATATATATTTCATATATTTTTTAAATTAGCTATTGGTTCTTATAATTATATATTTAACAAATAAAATTCTCATGGAGTAAAGACATGGTTATCTTTAGGTCCAAAGAGTTTGAACATAGATCAAACAAACAACGTATTTTTTTAGCATAAAATGATATCAAAATAAGAACAAAAATAGTTCTTGCAAAATAAGAACGTATTTTTCTTATTTGACATAATTAGAGCATTAATATTCATGTTTTTACAGAACCATGGAAAACTTGCCCTCAGATGTGAATCCTGACAAATCAAATCCAGAGCAGACCAAGACTGATATTCCTCTCCAATTTCCAAAGATTTTTCATCATCCAGTGGAATGCTCAGCTCTCTGCTTGATGACCCAGTATCTGAAGGCATTTTTAATATAAGGGGAGGTTGAAGGAGCAATGAAGGGACCAGCATCTTCACCAGAGCAGCGACATCCGGAGGGATCTTCAACACCTGAGAGAGAGGGCTAGAGGGAAGTTCTGGGTGAGGAACGAGAGCTGTGAGTTGAAGTGATTTTGAGATATCTGTAACCAGCGAACCAGTGGGTCGTCGGCGAGGGAGGGAAGAGGGAGTCGGCGGCGAGAGGGCCGACGACGACGGTGAGGAGATTTTATAAGTTTTCAAGGAGAATAAAGCTTCTTCCTCATGCTTCCACTCTCCCCTGTTTTGGTTCCGCGGCGGCGTTTCCTTTCACCGCCGGAAACGACGAGTCCAGCGGTGACGGGCGACCTCCGAACGGCGACGCGATGCAGTAGCCTTCCTTCTCCGACGAGCGAGGAGCTAACGAGCGCAGGCGGGGCTCGGCTTCAGACAAACGAGGAAGACGACGCAGGGTTCTGATTTTGACCGAGTCAAAATCGGAACACCAATTTCACTCGGCGGAGGTGCTTTGGTGGCTGACGCAAAGGCTGACGTCAGCGCAATTGGAAAATTGAGCGAGAGGCACGGTTTTGGGATTTCGACGTTGATTGGTCAAAATAAGCGTTGACTAGAGAGTTATTCCAAATTAGGGTTTCAAATTTCTCTAATTAGGGTTAGGGTTTTTATGAGCGACCTTGTAATTTGGGGATAAAATATTGTTCGGTGAGTTAGGGTTTCTTGTTTGGGAAGAAAGTTCGTTTGGAAACCCTAGGTAGTTCGCGCTCTGGTGTTCCGCCGGACAACCCTAAGATATCGGTTTAGGACCAGTTTAGGGCTGATCCGACCGGGGCCGGTCGGATCGACCCTGAACCGGTGCTTAACCGCTGTCCCAGGGTAGTCCGGCGGAACACCGGAACGTGACGCGCTAGGGTTTCCGGACCGAATCTCACCCCCGAATTCGAAACCCTAACTTCTCCGCTCACTTTTTATCCCCAAATTACAAGTCTCACGGAGAAAACCCTAACCCTAATTAAAATTACCTCCAAGTAAAAATTTTCGACGGTCAACCAAATCCTAGTCAACACAGCTCGCTTCGAATTTATTTCGGTTGCTGATGTCACCGTGACGTCAGCCCTCCAAATCGAATACGCCGAATTCGATTTCACGTTCTACTGACGTCGGCCTGCGTCAGTTGCTGAAATCCGATATTGCGAAATCGAGGGTTGACCGCTCGTGATGTTGACTCCTTGTTTCGAACGCTGAGGCATTCAAAACTCGTCTTCTTCGATCCGCTTCACGACGCCGCCGGTGTCGCCTCTTCTGCCGAGCGCCGCTGCGCTCGTGAGCCGCCGGAAAAGAGGTATGATAGCAAGAAAGCTGCTCGCCTAGAAGCGTCGTCTGAAGGTGGCGCAGAGAAGCTCGTCGTCGGAGAAGAAACACGGGGAATGGAAATTTTCCTCTATTCGTCAAATAGATTACAAAAACCCTCGCCTCTCTCTTTTCTCTCATCGGTGGCCGAGCTCTCCCTCACGTCGGCGACACCTCTTGTCGCCGCTTATAGAGTTCTCTCAACCTCACTGATGGCGATCCAAGCTCTGCGTGCCCTCTGGATCCCCCAATCCTCCTCTCAAGCTATCCTTTTATCGAGTAGTCGCTGACTCCAAGCTCCGCAAATCTCGCTCGCCAGCCTCGTCTCCTTCCGTGTCCGAGTCTTCTGCCGAAGATGTCGCCTATCGCCCGAACCTTGCGTCCGAGAAGTCTGCTCGTCCGCATCTCTCCTCATCGCAGCCAACCGAAGCCTTCGTGTCGCCGAGTCGTCCGCTCTAAATCTTCTGCCGAACTCGTCGTTTGCTTCATCCGAAGATGTCGCCGAGGAGCTTGTTTCCTAAGACGCTGCTGCCCTCTTCGTCGACCACGCCCAAGCCAGCAGCCGCGCCTCTCTTAGGCGTCCGCTTCTCGCGTGGATGAAGACTCCGCCCGCACCGCATCACCTGCTCCCCTTTGCAAGCTCATGCCCGAGCTTCTCGCAGCAGACCCAACTTCGGTTGTTGGGTCAACATCACCAGTTGACTTAGGGTTCCATGGGTGTTGGCTTGGGCCTTGATTTGAGCTTGGATCAGGCCCACTCTCCTCTGGGCTGAACCGGGGAATCCAGGGCCTAACACTTAGGGTGTGTTTGGTATTGTAGGGCAGACTGAAGGTCAAGCAAGTCAAAGGGGCAAAACGCATAGCAGCAAGCAGCTGTCTAGTAGCTTTTCGGTGTTGACCAGCCCATTTGACCTGCGTTAATGGGAAAAAAGTGGATGCAAGTCTACAGGTTTTTGCTGTAGGTCGCACAGGTGTGGGCACTAGCAGCGGGACAGGGGTTCGACCCCGCCCACTGCATTTTTTTCTCTTCTAACCACACAATCCAAGTTTCTTTTATATAACAAAAAATATATATCTAATATTTATACACAGTTAATATATAAAAATATATAAAAGTATATAATAGTATATAGAAATATATATAAGTATTATAAAATATATAAAAGTATATAAAAATATATAAAAGTACATAAGAGTATTATAAAAATATATAAAGTATATAATAGTATATAAATATATATATAAGTATTATAAACATATATAAAAGTATATAAACCTATATAAAAGTATATAAAAGTATTATAAAAATATATAAAATATATAAACCTATGTAAAAGTATATAAGAGTATTGCAAAAATATATAAAAGTATTATAAAAATATATAAAAGTATATAAATATATAAAAATAGCAGCAGTCTACAATTTAACATGTGATTATTTATGATATTTTATTTATTTTATTATTTTAATTTTTATATACTTTTTATTTAATAATATTTATAATGCTTCTTCAGCAATAATTTACAGTATTTTGATAGTAAACAGTGTTACTTTTGAGTCTACAGCACTGCAACAGCAGCACCTGCACTAGCAACACCTACACTGCAATCCCAAACTGACCCTTAGCTTGCTAAGTGAGTGCAAAGCCCTTCCAAATGAGCCCCGAGTAATTATTCTATGCATTAGATATAGTAGAAGATAATAAAAAATTAGGAATAAGTAGAACATTGACCATGTCTACCTACATTAGACTGTAAATAACTTTTAGTATTCAATCTACTATTACTAATACATAAACCAAACATTCTATTAACATAATAACATAATTTTAGATAACATTTATTTGCGGCTTCCTCTGGTCAACAAAATTCGGTATTTATTGTTTGGTGATGAATGAGGACCTAATGTGACTAATAATATGTGAAAGAATGTTCTTGAAATCATTTTGGTAACATTATAGATAGAAATGACTATATACATGATACTAATATGAGAATGCTATTGAAGACTATAGAGAGAGAAGTAAAGATTGGGGATGGTAACAGGTAAGGGGCAAGGCAGGTAATGCCAACCTCTATCCTAATCTCGACACCCATATCTTATACCCAACCTTAGACTTGTTGATTACATTGGCTTTTAAAAATTTATCCCACACTTGACCCCAACAAGGATTAGGTTCCCATAGGGAAACTTGACCTTGCAAAGCCGACAAATGACGACACGACACGAGGGTGAGCGATGCAATGAGTGGGTGGAGAGGGGAGTTGTGTGAGTGGGAAGGGGAGAAAGAGGGAGTAGAGAAAAGAGGGTTAAGAGTTTTTTGAATAAAAATGCAATTTAGTAATTATATAAAGTAGAATAGATACGATTTCAAATTTGAATTTAGGACAAGTACCTAAGATCTTACTGCTGACTTTGATCTAGTTTATAATAGTCGAGTTTTATTTGAACCTGATCTAAGACCCAATTAACTTAGTTTTTTTTGGTCAAAATCAGGATGAGATGGGTATGAGTTTTTCTATCATCTCTACAAGGTGTATGCTTGAGATAGAATATATATAATTAATTATATGAAAATATTGTTTAAAATTTGATTTTCTTTTCATAAAAAAATAATATTTTAGTTTTTCTTTCCTAATGAGATGAATGCAATTGAATTTAACCAGCTATACTTCAAGAATTAAATCACATTAAAAGGATGAATAATAATTAATTTGCACATATTACAAGTATGAGTTTCTTGGAAATCTTTTCACTTTATTATTGGTCATTGCCACTATAGTTATATCCATGGACCGTTTGTGGTGTATAATAAAATAAAAGCAAAATAGTGTAGTACCAATAAAAGATAACAATCACCATATACTCTCCGTAATAAGCTAATAAGAAAAGCCTACACATCACCATATACACTTCGTTCAGTCACTCTTCCTCTTTGCCTGTTCTTTTCGATCGTCGCCTCCATAGAGAAACTCGAGGGAAGGTGGGGGTAAGAGGAATAGAGAGATTTTGATCGCCTCCAAGCCTCGTTTCCGGCACGACATCGAGTAAGATTGCCATCTCCATTCTTTTTACACCCATTTCTTTCTTTTTCTTGAATTAGACATGTCTTTCTCGAGTTCTGCCATCGCCGAATAGGAAGATTTTTTGGCAACAAGATTAGGGATTTTTCTACGCCTACATTTGATGAAATGATAATCAATTAGGATATGTTAAGCGGGATTAAATCACTGCTTTAAATTTAGTTGAATTCTAGCCGATCTTTCTTAGAGTTAATTCCCTATCAATGCCTCTCGATTCTTCTGTCCCTTTAATGGCCGAGCAAGAAGATGTTCTGCTAACCAGAATAGGGATTTTGCTATATCTACATTTGATGAAATTAAAATCAATAGGATGTGTTAAGTGGGACTATATCACTATTTTAAATTTAGTTGAATTCTAGCCGATCTTTCTTAGAGTTAATTCCCTGTCACTTCTCGATTCTTGTATCGCTTTAATGGCCGAGCAGGAAGATGTTCTGGTGACCAGAATAGGGATTTTGCTACATCTACATTTGATGAAATGATAATCAATTGGATGTGTTAAGTGGGACTAAATCTCTATTTTAAATTTAGTTAAATTCTAGCCGATCTTTCTTAGAGTTAATTCCCTGTCAATGCTTTTCGATTCTTGTATCTCACTAGTGGCTGAGTTCTAATTACACATGCATATGTTAATTTAGGTTTAGAAGATATATTTTCTGTTCCTCTTGTAATAGCAAGATAACACTGATCGAATGTTTAGTATGATCTTTATAATTTTGATTTCTTTTGCAGGTTTATTGGATCATTAGACTTAATTATGCCCATAGAATAAGACTAGTGATCTCCTAACCTTTGGTGTCACGTCTAATCCAAAAAAGAAACGTAAATATTTTAGGGATTGCTAGTCTTGGTAACTTGATTTATCAAAATCTGCACAAACTAGTTGTACATAATATATTAGGTGACTTCTTAGCAAACTAAAGTTAGTTAGAACAGACATGATCGGAACATGTATGGACCAATAAACAAGTAAAACCTGGAAATGTAAATCTAAGTCATTACTGTAAATCAGGTTGAAATTTAGATTGACTGCTTTGGGAAAAAAATCATAAATGATTTTGTTGTTTCCTTGTAACACAAGTATACAAGAGATATTACCCTCATATTTGGTAAAATCATTTCTACCTGGTTTAATTTCTTGTCTTGGTATTATCATAGTTAGCAGGAATTAATTCAAGCAATGTGTAGATTTAAATACAATTCTTCAACTATGATTTAAAATGAGCTTAACACATCTTAAGTTATCGTGTATATGTACAGCAACTCCTGTCTATTAGAAGAACAGAAAAATACATAGATAATATGTGTAATTGAAAATAGCATAAAATGCAATGACTTACATTAACAGATTTGTGTTATAAGGTAAATGAAGAAATATTGACTAGTGAAAAATGAGCATTAACCTTGGTATGGTTTACCCTAAACTTTTCAGAAAATTATGAAGATTGAGAATTAATATGTATAAAATATAATAATCCTGATGTTATGGAAATTACTGTGCATGAGTACAGGAATATTATTTTTTTGCACTAAAAATTGATAAATAAATAAATAATACTAATAATGACATTAATAAAGGATCTAGTGAATTACATTAAGCCAAGGTTTTAAAATTGGTCTATGTACGGCTTGTTAGTCACACCCCTAGGGGTGTCCAATCGGTTCAACTCGAATCGAACCGAACCGATTGGACCCGAACCGAACTTATTTTTTTGATTTTTTTTCAACCGAAACCGAACCGAAATATTCTATACCGAAGTAAACCGAACCGAAAAATATCAGGTTCGGGTTAAACCGATAAAAACCGAAATTTAAGCATACAGGAAAACAACGCACTGTCTTGTATGAAAATAGAAAGGCGGTTGCTGAATGTGCCAATGCGGCACGAACAAATGTTGCATCATTAGCCAAGCGCATGGATAATCAGATGTAGCAGATCTTCCATAAGCTATATTATCCATGATGCTCAAACTTAATAAAGCTGGCTCTTGGGTAGGTAACTAGTCCTATTTTCTTAATTTTTGACTATAACTCTGCAATTAGGTTTAGGTCTCTCTGTTTATGTATAATTTAATAATATTATGTGTTTGTGCATTGAATGTTTGTGATTAATATATTCCTAGAATTATTAATATTAAATATACCTTTTAACTATCTGGTTAGATCTTAGGATCCTACTCTTCTATCAAATATAATATTCATACTAATTGTGTCATCTTTCAAGATCCATTCTGTTAACTGATATCACCTAGTCATAAGTAATTTGTTGGCACTTGACCTTGATGTCTCATCTGATAATGTTATTGTTCTTGCGATGCTATCTCTGATAATGTGCCCCATCCCTACTTAATTTGAGTTCTTTTCCTAAGAACCATCTGTGTTGATCTTGAGGTGGGCAGATTTTGCCCACCTGGTTTATCTGCTTAGAGTTCTATTAGGGTATAAGGACAGGTTCCTCCATTGGTTTCTGCAACGTAAGCTAAGAGGTTTTGGGGTGAGTGATGTCAAGGGTTATTATTATCTATCTTGGGGGTAGTTTAACAATCAAGGATATCTATTTAGCAGGTTTTTATAATTGAGGAATTCAAAGATGTATTCCTAGGGGACATACCTGGTACCAAATAAACATGCTGAATTTGAAATTGAACTATAGCTTGAATCTACTCCAATCTCTATGGCACTATATATAATGGCCCCTAGAGGAGCCTAAAACTCAATTGCAAGAGTCATTGGATAAATGATTCATATACTCTAGTGTATCTCTTTAGAAAGTTTTTGTGTTATTTGTATGATAGTCTAATTTAGTTTCATTGGGAAGTGAAAAAAAATATATAACACTTACTACCATAAACTTGGATTTAAGTGTTTTATATTTAGCCACATTATTTCAAACTCATCAAGTTAATAGGTTAGCTTGTATATTAAGAGAGTCATAATAAATAGTATCAAAGTAAACTTTGTCCTAAGATTTAAGTGTTTTATATTTAGCCACATTATTTCAAACACATCAAGTTAATAGGTTAGCTTGTATATTAAGAGAGTCATAACAAATAGTATCAAAGTAAACTTTTTCTACATTCCATGTAACTTACTTTTTTGACCATGCTTTTGGGTGGCCGTGTTTGGATAAAAAAAGTCATATAGTGCTATGATCCTATTGACTCAATTTTTTTTGTGTGTTGCTTTTTTTTTTTTTCAGTTTTCAATTGTTGTTGTCTTTTTTGTATTAATCTTTTAATGTACTTTTCTTTCATGAGTTCAAGATGCAATTGTAAGTGTGCCAAATGATATTTTTGATATAGATGATCCCTCAAATATTGTTGATCTGCTAGGTCTTCTCTCTAGTTATTTGACATTATTGGAGCATTAATTATTCATGTTTTTTCAGAACCATGGAAAAATCTTCCTCACATGTGAATCCTGATATGGGTAAAGAGCAAGGCCACCAAGTTGGTAAGTACCAGCGAACATTGGTAATATCTTCTCGCTTTGAATCAGGTTCATCTGAGCCATCTCCAAAGCAGACCCATGTTGTCAGTGCTCCCCAAATTCCAGAGATAGTTCGTCAATCAGCGGAATACGCAGCCCAGTGCTTGTTGACCAATTATTTGGAGCATTTGCTAACGGAGGATGTGTTTCCCACTGTGGATGAATTCTTGATATCTTCAGATGCTATGTTGAGTTACCTAGCTAGCTTTGGAGTTTCAAAAGATGCATGGGAAGAATTAGCTGAGAAGATTTTAACCAATCTAAAGGAAATTGAATCTTTACTACATCAACAAAATCAGACCTTTTCAGAGTATGATTCTAAGATAAACAATGAGAAAAAGGAGTTAATAAAATTTTTGAAGGATGTACAAAATAGGGAGAAGAAGCGAACAAGGTCAGAATCTTATCAACGCTTAGTGGAGAGAACAAAACAGCTAGATAAGGAACTAGAAAAGGCTGCAGAGAAAGAGAGAATGCTGTTAGAGAAAAAGCGACTTGTAAGTTTAGAGATGGAGAAGATGATTGCCAGCCCAACAAACAGCGGTGGATGCAAAAGAAGAAAGACAACCTGAGACAATACACAGAATTTTTACATCTTTACATACCCCTTGTCTAGCTTCTTTAGGTCAGTTTGACAATACACAGAATTTTTACATCTTTACATACCCCTTGTCTAGCTTCTTTAGGTCAGTTTGACAATGCTTGATTGTGATGGAAAGGTGTTTAGGTCAGTTTGACAATGCGCGAATTGCCAATTCCTGTATCGAGCTCGAAAAAACTTTGATGGCACATTGGCTGTCAGTAGAGGTTACATAAATTCTAAAGAATTTGCATGTACTCACATTTTTGCTCATTGGATGCTGATGTTGATTCTAGCTTACTTTTGCTACTACTGGGCCATTTACAACCACATATTTTCATATGGCTAAATTTGACCAAACTTTATGTTCAAATTACTAGATTCCGAGCTATACACATGAACTGATGTGTAGCTGGCAACTTATTATGCCTAAATTATGTTTGCCTTTATACTATTTATTAGGAGTCATTTATGAAAAACCTAACTCGTTAACTTAATGACTCTAAAACATATGGCTTAATTAAGATGTTTGAGGTAAAGTTAATAATAGCAAATTTATCTTAATAGAGTTCCTTTCAACGAATGTTCTTTTTTACAATTTTACAACTCTGATACATCTGCCAAAATGCGAACTACTAGCTTTGTCCTTTAAAATGAGAATGCTAATAATAGTGTAGAGTAATTGAACGACTAGAGATTCTCAAGATTGAAACCTGTTTTGGATCAATCCAAGAAACAGAAACTATAAATGGAGCCACATTTTTTTTTTTAATTTATTGGGGTGGATTCTTATCCAAAAGCTAGTAAATGTAATAGCCCATCATGATCGATCATGTTTGTGGTAATGTTTCGTTGTTTGTCTTCTTGATTTCTTCAACGTAGAGAGTGTTGATTTACTATACAATCAGACTGACTAAACAAAGAAATTAAATAGAAAAAAGTGCAAATTATCCGAGAAACCAAAAGTCAAAAGCATGAAGATGAAAACTTGGATGATCTTATTTACCATTTTAACAATTGATTCAATATACAAATTTACATCTCTAAGTACAAATTAGCAAAAATGGGACCTATTAGCTTTTTCCAATAAAATGTGGATGCTGATGATCGTGTATAAGAAGAATAGTAATTGGGCATTTAGAGATAGAGTATATTAAGAAGTGAAGATCAATGGATTCCACATTATTCTCAAACTCTTCAAATGTGGCCTCAAATATAGGGATATCAACTCTATGAGCCGTACTTGGTGTCACGCCCCGGTCGAATCGGCCTGAAAACAGCACTTATCCTCTGTCTCAGGGCAATCCGGCGGAATACCGGAACGTAACTCGCCCTAGGGTTTCCGACCCAAAATCGAAACCCTAATCTCCCCGAACTATTTTTATCCCCAAAATACAATTCGCACGGAGAAAACCCTAACCCTAATTTAGAAATCCGAAAAGGAACGGAACCCTAAATTAAATACCTTCTCGGTCAACCCTATTTTGACCAAAATCTCGCCGCCCGAATTAATTCGATTTCGTTGCTTACGTCAGCCGCTTAATTGGTGACGTCACCCGATTTCGTCCGCCGCTTCGGTTTCGAAATCGTGCCGCTTACGTCAGCGTCGCCCCACTGACGTCAGCCAAATCAATTCGAAATCGAATCGATTTCGCTCTGCCTTTGACCATTGACCCGAACCTCGAAACGAACGCCGAGCGTTCGTCTTCGTCTTCGCGAGCTCGCGACGGCACCTGCGTCGACTTCCGCCGAGATCCCTTCCGTCGCCGAATGTCGCCGCCGCCAAGACTTCGTCGCCGATTCACAGAGACGTCTCAGAGACAGGGGAAAGATGGAAATGGTGAAGCTTTATTTGGAATCGAGACTACAATCCCTCTCTTCACTCCCCAGCGACCCCCGTCGCCGCCCTCTTTCCCTCCCTCACCGTCGACCCTCGTCGATGGTTACAATCTCTGGTTTTATTCCTCTCCTCAACACTTGATGGTGGTCTGCCGAAGACGATGATCCCGCCCCCGACGCCGCGCAGCTTCTCCCCTTTTTAACGCCACGAGCCGCCGTCGTTCCTATTTTGGGCGTCGTCCGCGTCCGTCGCCGAAGACCTCGTCGCCGCCCTTCCATATGCGCCGTCGACCGAGTTTTGCAGGGACGACGACGCCGTCGCCCTTTTGCCATCGTCCGAGGAGCTCGCGCCCGAGCTTCTCGCAGACGACGCGGCTGAAGCACGCGTCGTCGAGTGCCGCGCTTCCGTTTCTTTCGGCGAAGATGAGGTAGCGATGCAGCGGTCAAAATCCCTTTCCGATTTTGACAAGTGCAATTGGGCTCCACTTGGGTGTTTTCCCTTGTTCGGGCTGGGCCATGGGCTTGGGCCGAACCGGCCTAACCCAGGCCTGACAATTCTCCCCCGCCCAACTTGGACATCGCCCTCGATGTCTCTAACGGGCGGATCATGCAGAACCATCGCTCCGATCCTCAACGCTCCGATCCGACACTACTGCGCTCCCGTGGCAGTGTGTGGAACTACCTGCAATGATCCAATCCACGGTGGTTCGGTTTCTTCAGCCTGCTCGATTGGATCTTGTGCCGCCATTGCCATGAGTTTCTGTTTGTTGGGGCAGTCCTTCACCCAGTGAGGTCCTCCGCACCAGAAACAACCCTGTGGCTTCTGCTCCCGTCGTCCCTTTCTGGAACTCTAGCCCTCGGCGGTGTCTGTGGGGAGCCGCGCTGAGAGCCGCGCTTTGGTGGTGTCTTGGATTTCTTTGGCGGTGCTGGTTTGAAACTTCTGTTATCCGCCAGAGATTCGGCTATCGCCGCAGCCGCCCTCCAGTCAACCGGCTCGCGACGTCGGACCTCCGTTTCTGCCCATGGCTGAAGGCCCCGAAGGAAGAAATACCTCCTATCGTCCTCCGCCATGCCTGGAAGCTCCAGCATCAAAGTAGAGAAGGTCCTGACGTACTCCTGGATCGAACCTGTATGCCTCAGCCGATCCAGTTTGCCACGTGCCTGATCCGCCGAGTTTTCGGGAAGAAACTGCCGCCGCAGTTCCTCATGGAAAGTCTCCCAAGTCCAGCTAGCAGTTCCTGATGTAGAGCCGACTTTGGTTCGCCACCAAAGTTTTGCGTCGCCCGTAAGATAGGCGATGCACACCTGTACCCGATCTCCTGCAGAAATATGGTTAGCTGAAAACAGTTGCTCCATATCCCATATAAAGTTTTCGACCTCTCGGGACGATCGAGCCCCCCCGAACGTCGCTGGGTCTGGCATGCGCACCCTCGGTTTGGGAGCCTCCTGCTCCACCGGTGCCGCTGCAGACTGTGATACTTGCGCTAGGGCTAGGCGCAGTACCTTAACTTCAGCGTGCATGTCTTCCTTCATGCGAACCGTCTCCCCTGGCAGATGGACCAGACTCTCCACGGTCTGTTGCATGACCTCAATCTGTAACCTCTGTTGCTCGATCTGTAGCATCTGCTGTTCGATCTGCAACCTCTGCTGCTCGATCAGTAATTCCTGATCCTATACTGTCTTCTGGAGGCCTTCCACCTGTGGAATCATCCCATTGCCTCCACCACTGGCCAAACCGAGCACCTGCTCGATCTGTGCAATGCGATCACCCTAGTTCACCATCTCCTTAGGATCAGCCGTCTCCTTGGCTTTTCCATTATCCTGCCTGGGTCGGGCGTCCTCTGACGCTCCTCTAGCAGTATGAGTGATCTTCTGAAATTTCAAACCCTTCCTCACCTTCGAGGGTGAAGCTGAAGGTGCCGTGTTTGCTAGAGCACGTTTGCCTACTCTGATACCTATTGTCACGCCCCGGTCGAATCGGCCTGAAAACAGCACTTATCCGCTGTCTCAGGGCAATCCGGCGGAATACCGGAACGTAACTCGCCCTAGGGTTTCCGACCCAAAATCGAAACCCTAATCTCCCTAAACTATTTTTATCCCCAAAATACAATTCGCACGGAGAAAACCCTAACCCTAATTTAGAAATCCGAAAAGGAACGGAACCCTAAATTAAATACCTTCTCGGTCAACCCTATTTTGACCAAAATCTCACCGCCCGAATTAATTCGATTTCGTTGCTTACGTCAGCCGCTTAATTGCTGACGTCACCCGATTTCGTCCGCCGCTTCGGTTTCGAAATCGCGCCGCTTACGTCAGCGTCGCCCCACTGACGTCAGCCAAATCAATTCGAAATCGAATCGATTTCGCTTTGCTTTTGACCGTTGACCCGAACCTCGAAACGAACGCCGAGCGTTCGTCTTCGTCTTCGCGAGCTCGCGACGACACCTGCGTCGACTTCCGCCGAGATCCCTTCCGTCGCCAAATGTCGCCGCCGCCAAGACTTCGTCACCGATTCATAGAGACGTCACAGAGACAGGGGAAAGATGGAAACGGTGAAGCTTTATTTGGAATCGAGACTACAATCCCTCTCTTCACTCCCCAGCGACCCCCGTCGCCGCCCTCTTTCCCTCCCTCACCATCGACCCTCATCGATGGTTACAATCTCTGGTTTTATTCCTCTCCTCAACACTCAATGGTGGTCTGCCGAAGACGATGATCCCGCCCCCGACGCCGCGCAGCTTCTCCCCTTTTTAACGCCACGAGCCGCCGTCGTTCCTATTTTGGGCGTCGTCTGCGTCCGTCGCCGAAGACCTCATCGCCGCCCTTCCATATGCGCCGTCGACCGAGTTTTGCGGGGACGACGACGCCGTCGCCCTTTTGCCATCATCCGAGGAGCTCGCGCCCGAGCTTCTCGCAGACGACACGGCTGAAGCACGCGTCGTCGAGTGCCGCGCGTCCGTTTCTTTCGGCGAAGATGAGGTAGCGATGCAGCGGTCAAAATCCCTTTCCGATTTTGACAAGTGCAATTGGGCTCCACTTGGGTGTTTTCCCTTGTTCGGGCTGGGCCATGGGCTTGGGCCGAACCGGCCTGACCCAGGCCTGACACTTGGTGTGATGCCAGATTTCAAATGGACCAGGCCGGATGGAATTGGATTCGGCCACGGCCCAATCCACGGCTGAAGCTTGATTGCAGAGGACCCATTTTCGGATTTTATCTGCTTTGACGAAATCGATCACAGCAGCGGCAGCATGATCCTCGACGACGATGGCATCCTTCTCGATGCCATCTCTGGTGCCGACGTGGCCCCTTCCCCAGCATTGCAGACGGCGAGCGCTCCGATGGAAAGAAGAAGGCGAGCTCAAGCTGGTGGCAATTCCTTCCATCAGAGGAAGCGTCCCCTTCCCTTTAAGTGCCGAAGACGAGTGGAGCCGAGGGGAGCTGGGTCCAGGAGGTCTCCGTCGACGACTAGAAAGGGACGGGGGCACGACTTCCCATCTTCAAAGGCCGGGACATCAACGAGCAGGCGGCTCCTTCTCCCTTCAAGCTCTGGCCAGGAGAGAAGAGGGGGAGGCGGGTGGAATCACCAGTGACATGTTTCCACTGCCTCCCCCAGTCATGCGCGACAACCTCCCCCAGGCGGTGTGAGCAGCCGCCGCCTCTCCTTGTTCTAGAGTTTCCACTCTAATGCCGTCGCAGGCGACGATGAGAGGTTGATGAGATCTCTTCCTAATGCGGCGAGCGTTGATGCCGTTGCCAGACGGGCAACGAAGAGTTCCTCCGGCGAGGTTAGGGAGAGAATCGACGGTGAGGGGCTGTCGACACGAGGAAGAGAGAGCACTGTAAGGGTTTACGTAGGTTGAATATATCTCAACAGAAATTTTCCTTAGTTGTTTGTTATCTCCGGCGGGCTTCTATCTTCTTCTCCGGCGATGGCGTGTCGCCTTCATTCCCCTCCCTGGCAGGAAATGCTTCCGCGACTAAGGCTGAGGCTCGGATGTCTCTGAGCCTGTCGAATGTCCATCCCGTCCACCTCCTCCGGCGATGGCGGCTGACGAACGAACACCGTTCGAAGCCGCGTGAAGATGAAGGTGACAGTTTTAGTTCTGGCGTTCGTTGCGAGGTGTTGACTGCGTCAATGAGACTCGAGCACGACTGATTTCAAAATTGGGATTTCGATTTCGGGTGGTAATCTGATTTGGCGCACAATTCCATGGTAAACTGATGATGTGGACGGCTGGGTTTATTTTGGGCGTGACACTTGAGTACCTGACTATTCGACCCATTTATTGTGTGGGTCAGGTTTCTAGAATAAGATACTTGACGCAAGTTGAAATTGGGTATCCACCCATTGTCATCCCTACTCAAATATTTTTTTATCAACGCGATGGGTAATATGATCATTAATTATTTCAAATAATTGCCCATATACACAATTGAATTACAATTAAGCATTTCAAATAATTGCCCCCATACATAATGTTGGTGTATATGCCCTTAGACCTAGTATTGGTCCACATTTATACTACTTGACATTGATATTTCTTATATATATCATTCTGGCATTGTCGTTAGCATTGTTTGTTTACATCTGCGATTGTGTACTTACATGATAATGTCCCTGGAGACAGATTGGATCTGTGCTCAAACTATTATCCCAAATCAAATATTTGAGTAGATATGAGACAACTCTGGTATATGTGAGACTGGTATATGGGCTGGTTAATCATAAGATGCTAATACAGACATATGAGTATATTAGTGGTGGATATACTAGACTGACCTGCTATGAGGCAATGACTTGGTGTCATGAGTTATCCTCACAAGTGACAGAAGATGCATTGATCCCTTGACTTGAGGTCATTGACTTTTCTATATGGTTAGGGACATGTTTTGATACAGCCTAACACCTCGCCGTAGTTGGGAGGTAATAATGGTTGTCATTGAGCATGTGATGACCCATATGAGAAGGTCAATGGACAAACAGAGGATTTGCCCTTTCCTGAGGGAAGCTTGATATCCATAGGGCCCCCTATGGTTCGATGATTGAAAGTGTATGGCCATACCCAGGTGAGAACCTGATTTAGTCATGACAATGTGATTGGGTGAAAGCAAGTGGTGACACACTTGTCTAATCGGATATCAGTTTGGCAAAGAGACTATAATGCATCTGTACCTAGTTGCGATGATGGGGATGTCGATGTCGATGTCGATATCTATTCCAATGGCTTAGGTAGCAGCGATGCACTGCTAGTGATGACCTTAGGGCATCACTGCCAACGTCAGAGGAACCTATAGGGTCGCACACCTTGATATTCGAGTTCTCGTATTGATCGGGAAGCCTTATGATCGAGTTATTGGATAGCTCGGATCAATTTGGCAGATTTCATCAACGCCAATGGGCTTGATGAGATGGAAGAGAGTTATTAGAGCCAAACTTCATTTTTGGCAGGTTGACCCAAAATTGACCATGGTTGGTGATACGTCCGCAAGTGTACGGATTTATCTAAGTAATAAAATAAGATATCGTTCCCAACGAGGATCTGGCGGTCAAGTACCGATTACACGATCGATCTATATCTAGACAAATCAAATTTGTGATTTTGGTTTTTGGAAAATTCTAAATACAAATAAAAAGGACAGATATAGCATTTTGGGTAAAAATCAATTCCGATAAAATCAGAGTTTGGGGTTTCACCACGCTGACGATTATGAATTATAACAAAATAAATTCTTTGAACAGAAAAATATAGTGTTGAAAGGGATTTTTCTTTAGGTACAGATTATCTCCTCTCGAAGCATAATCCAGTATCTATTTACATTAATTCCCTACTCTCGTGACAATTAACATAGATAGACCCATTAAGTTCTATGAAAAACCATGAAATCCTTCATACGAATCCAAACTACTCCCGTGATTGGATTCGTAGGTTTGAAAAGAATAGTTCCGACGTTGCGATTCACCTCTCGGTCCTTCTCGCAACATCTAAGATGTAAAATTACTTGATCAGAGTAAATCACATAAATAAACACAGTTCTAATTAAATCGAACAAATGTTGCATCATTAGCCAAGCGCATGGATAATCAGATGTAGCAGATCTTCCATAAGCTATATTATCCATGATGCTCAAACTTAATAAAGCTGGCTCTTGGGTAGGTAACTAGTCCTATTTGGCTTCTCAGCCATTCCAACTTCAGATTTTTTTATATTCTCTCCATCCAAATTCCAAAAGAACTTCACTTGAACCAAGAAACCAACGTGCTGTTAAATCTTGCAATGCAATTAAAAAACAAATTCAGAAAAACAAAAGCAACTTGTGCAAACCTGTTCCGCAATGCTTGCTGCTTCAGCATATGCATCTTGAATATTTTCTGCAAGCCTACGAATAAAAATATTTGATATTCCTCCTGCTGCAACAATAAAGGGACCAGTGGCTAGAGTTAGAAGTGCTATCTGCCAACAGTTGATCAAATCATCAAACCAATGATAAGACTACCAAAGAACGTTGCCATGTTATGAATATAGTTTCCGACCTGCAAAACAGATGCAAAGATGCACCATTAGATAAATATCCACCAGTATTTAAAAAAATCAGAATTCAGAAACTTTATCTTTCATAAATAAATCTGTCATTCAACAGATTGGACTTTTTACTGCATAAAGCAAATATTATCATACTTTTTCACTTAGGGCAGACTGGATCAATAGCACATCACTCAGTACTTGACTAAAAATATCTCCATTGTTCCCATAGGTATCAAAGAAGCTCATGTCCTGATTTAGTAAAACCTGGACATATTTTGACCTTATCACTGCGGTTTGCCTCTCTCCAGTAAGAATGAAGCACGAGACCTCTGTGAACTGTATCCTTCAGTATACGCATGGAAAATATATATTAAATCAGAGAAAATTTTTTTATATAAAATTTCGAGCATACCAATCCACCCAGAATAGTTATATCATAAAAAGGGATAGATAACTTTTCTGCTGTGATTAAATATGATGATAATGTACAACTCCAACAAGCTCTAGTAAACATCAATAGCATGACTTGCAATGCAATTTCCCAGTTGTCAGCTGGCTACTGGCTAGGCAGTGACAACAGAAAAGAAAAGACCAACACAGGGATATGTTGGTACAAAACCATTGTGAAAGGAATTCGTACAAATATGACTTGCAATCTAAATTTGAAGTTGTAAACTGGCTAAGGGAGTGACAACAGAAAAGAAAAGACCAACACAGGGATATGGTTGTGCAAAGACCATTGTGAAAGGAATTGATACCTTATCACCAATAGCTGGTGGTCAACGCCAGCCACACAGGAAAACAACGCCAATATCGACTTTTTATTCTTTCCTTTTCTATCTGTTCATTCGTCTGCAATTGCAACTCAGGAAATAGTATTAAGCACACAGGAAAAAAACTATCAAGCACACAGCCACACAAGAAGCATAAGAAAGAGCAATTCAACATGATATATTTTGATTTAACATCAAAAATCCAAAACCAAATTTTGCATCAAAAATTCAAAACTGCTACTGCACAAGTTAAACACATCAATAACACATTCCTACTGTCACAGTCAAATACATCAAAACCGAATTTTGCATCAAATTACAAATACCAAAGTAGCAAAGTATCAAACTTTCAATTAAACAAACTAAATACCAACTAGGCAACTACCAAAGTATCAAACATGAAACTACAATTCATACAACATTACAGCCATTTGTCCGTACACCAAATGCCAAAGTATCAAAATTCCAAAATTCAGAACTGAGAAGTGAGAAATAACTAATGAGAATATCTATTGTCCATTTGTCCTATTGTCCAAACGCCAATTCTCCAACCAACATGGCAACAAACTCCAAATGCCCATCAGCCCATTAATCCAAAGTCCAAACTCCATTACTAATTACTCCATTACCTGCATAAGCTAATATCAACAACTAACAAAAGTTACGTTAGTATTAGTAAATAGGAAATATATATACCAAAGATGTCATATTAACAATAATTATACTAAAGCATTTAACAAGTAATTGATTACCATTACTTATTTACTTACATGTTAGAGAGGTAACATCTACATATCAATGATTTCTGGTGCAGATTTAATTGTTGAAATCACTGTCAATTGTTGAAAATTGAAATCACAATAAATTAATAATAAAAAAACTTACATTATAACAGTAATATAAAACAACTAATATTAAACTTATATAATTTACCTTTATCAAGTGAGTGAACATCTTCTATATTTACTTCCACTTCACGATCTTTTGCTTTAATCTAATCTTGGCAACAAATTAGAGCTTCCAACATTGAACGAGACAGTGAACTTCTGAATGGATCAAGTACACGACCTCCAGTACTAAAAGTTGATTCTGAAGCTACGGTAGATATAGGAATGGCTAAAATATCACAGACAATGGATGATAAAACAGGAAATCTTATGGAATTAATCTTCCACCAACTTAAAAGATCAAATTGGGGATTTGGCTGTTCAGTATCTTCATTCAAATATTTATCTAACTCAGTTTTTTCATGAATTGCAAGATTTTCCTTGTGTCTCCAGTACTTCACTTCAGTTTTGGATAGCATACACTCAGAAGCTGACAAAGTAGAACTTGATCCTTCAGCAATATTTGAATTGTCACTAATTCCCATTGTGCTCTTATACTCATTGAACATCCTTTGAAGAAGTGTTTGCACCCTAACATATATATTTGAAACTTTATCTTCACCATATATTTCTAAAAGTGCAAATTTTAAATAATCCATCTTATATCTAAGATAAAAAATAATTGCAATAAATAGAAGCAAATTCATTTTTTCAACATCCCCCCAATATTTGTCCCATTTTTGTTTCATTTTCATTGTCATTTCATGAAACATCGGATCAATATCAAAATCTTCTATCCATTCAGTCAAAGTTGATGCAATTTGACTAACTTCATTGACATAGAGATTGGAAGTGGTTGCCAAAGTTGTAGATACATTTAATGTAAATTGATAAAAAAGCTTCAACATTGAAGCTAAATCTCGTACAATTTTCCAATCATTTTCAGAAGGTCTACCAAGTCCATTAGTTAATAGTTCTGTTTCAAAATGAGGGTCTTCTTCATTAAATATTTCAAAGGCACTTTCATACCTTTGTGCTACATCTAACATGATATAGGTTGAATTCCACCTTGTACAAACATCCAAACATAGGTGAGCTTTACTTTCTATCTTCGCTTGGGCAACACATGAGTTAAATATTTGCAACCTTCGTGGAGATTGCTTAACATATTTTATTGCTTCCCGAACTCTCTCAACTGAAGATTGAGAAGATTTTAGGCCATCTTGGACAATTAAATTCATAACATGTGCAGTACATCTCACATGTTTCAATGAATTTAAAAGGCAATTCATCTATAATAATCATTTCTGCTAACGCTTTTCTAACAATAGTTTGATCAAATTTCCAAGTTGATAATATAGTACTTGCCGTTTCACCGGTAGTTGTGAAAGAAATTTCAGTTTGGGTTTTACCCTTCTCTCCTACTTCTATGCCTTGTGCACTCAAATATTTTATGCATTTAGTCAAATGTGCCTTTAATGTACTAGTTCCAAGTATCACAAGCATAACTTGCATCACAATATACACACTTTGCTTTTGATACACCATCACTCTCAAATTTTTCAAAATGGTTCCAAACTTCAGCCCTTGGTTTTATAGTTTTTCTCTTCTTTGTATTACTAGCTTGGGCCTCGGTTGTATCTATTTGTTTATCACCCATTTCCTTAAACTATCCAAAAATTTAGACTAATTAGCAATTTAGCATTTAGCAAATAGCAGTGAATCAACGAATAATCAAATAATATAAATTAGAATTTTGAAATGAAAGTGCCTAAATTCAAGCATGATAGTCTCGAAAACAATTATTGTCCCTGACAATGATGTCAATGTGAAAAAGATGATGCATGAGAGCAGAACGAATGATATGGATGTTAGATCATAAATAACAAAATCATAAAAAGAAACTAAAGATAGTGCTCAGCTAAATTCCATCCAGAAATTCTGGACTAGAATCCAAACTAATACATGCTTGATGCTTTGGTTTTCTACAATCGTCTCAATATAAAACCCTAAATCAGCCAATCAGGCACTGAATCAGGCGTGTAAAGAACTAAGAAACTAAAGATAGTGAGAAAATATAAAACCCTAAAAATTAAAACTAAACCTAAAAGCTTACCGATGGAGGTGTGTACTGTGCTGGTGAAGGCGGTGATTCGGCGTCTCAGGCCTCTCAAGCTCAGCGATGAGAGACAATGGAGAGGTAAAGTAGAGACTAGAGAGCGACTGTGACTCTGCAAGAGCGCTGAACGCGTAGTGTACGCGTAGCAGCGTAGGGTTGCGGGAGCCGAGAGCAAGACAGCCAAGACTACAAACTGCGACTATGTGAGAGCGCCGAGCAGAGGAATGGGACTGCGGGAGCCGGGAGACGGGGAGAGACTACGGACTGCGAGAGATTGGAGGCTGAAGCGTTAAAACTAGGTTACGCGTAAATGTTAAAACTTAAAACATATATAAATTTGGGCGTGGGGCCGAATCGTTTATTCGGTTCGGTTCGGTTTTTTTAAGGTTTTAAAACCAAAAACCAAAATCGACCCGAAATTATTTTACTTAACACAAAACCGAACCAAACCCGAACCATTGTATAAAAACCGGACCGAACCGAACATTTTGGTTTGGTTCGGTTCGGTTTTCCGGTTTGAACCACACTTTGGACACCCCTATACACCCCAAGATGATGATAATTCAATAATGAAAATTTATATCACAAAAATTTGGCAATATGTATCCAGGATCAATACTCGATAACCTGTTCAACATGACTTATAAAATTTACTTTCTATCATCTTTTAGGAGGTAACAATAACTCAATATAGCAATTCAAAATTTCATCCTATTAATCAAAATCCTTTTATATCATAAAAGGCTATACATCCTCTTACAAAACCATAGTATTTTTGTATCATCATCACATACAAGTCATGGATATTATCAACTTATCTTACAAGCACAAAACAACTTCATACATTAGTCTTTAAGGTTTACATGCTCAAAACATAAAACTTCCACTCGTTAGCATCATTTTGAACCTTCCACAAAACTTGTAACCCGAAGCTAACCTGCAAAGAGGTTAGAATGCAAGGATTGAGCAAGAATGCTCAGTTAGTAAATTAGATGTCAAAAGGCACCAAATCATGAAATAGGTCATATTTTCATTTTAAATCAATCATAACATATCATAAGAAGCATTAGATATCTAAATGGGTCCATAAGTAAAATCAAATAGCAACATGATAGTGAAATCATAAGCATGAGGAACATAAAGAAAAAAAAATCAAACCAAAGAGACATATCATACAAATGGCATAGTGGAGAATAACACATAAACCTTCCACGTCTAGAAGCATAATCCACCCTCGTTAGGGTGAAAATCATACATATGTCGGTTGGAGCTATCATGGCTCCTCAAATGAGATAGTGGGATTTAAGAGGTGGCTCCCATGGATTCAAGAGGTGGCCCCCATTATTTCTAATGTGGCACTTTGTTCCATGTAGCATTTTGTTCCACCAATATCCCTCTTTTCCCATTTCTGGCCTCATAGTCTTTTCCCTTTTGGGCTCATAAAGTTATTCCCACTGGCAAGCATCCAATACACTAACAAAATGAAACATACTTTCCTTCCTTGCGAAATGGGTTCATTGATAGATGTCAAAGAGGTGAATCATAAAGTTCATACAAGAGATAAGTGCTGATATAATCATTTCCAAATGAAAGAGACATATGTATCAAGAGAATTCAAATAGAAGACCATTTATGCAAGGTACACATATGTATGATTAAGTAACCCAAAATTCAGAAATTTAGAACTTATTGAACCTGGGCTTCAAGTTCTTCATATAATACCATTTGGTATGATAATTATGTCAAACAAAGGATTTTGAATCTAGTTTTCAGAAAAATAAGTTTTACTTAAAATGGAGCTCAATACAAAAAGTTATAATCAATGAAGTAACAATAAGTCAGAATCATGAAAGGAATATTCCAGATTTACAAGGTTGAGTACAAATTTGATTATAAATTCATTTCTGATCCAAATCATGCAAATAAGAGCTCCACTTATAGGTTATTAAGTCTACTTGATATAAAAATAATCATTTTGTATATTTGCGGTCACATAATATGGACATAAAGCAATAACTAGATAAAGGTCAAATAAGTGAAAACATATTTATAAGGTCAGATTCAACTAAATCAATAAATTTGATAACCAACTTGAAAGTATGAAATATCTAACTCAAAAGAAAGCTACTTGAGTCTTATTTACAATGAATCTAATTTCATAAGATTTGGATCAAAAGTTATGATAATTGAAAGATAGCAAGGTCAGGTTTACTTCGAATAAGCATTCACAGTCTTTTAACATAACTTAGATCATTTTTCCAATAAACAAATTGATCAAAATCGAGATAAGCAGAAGCAAATTGATATCAAAATGACAAAGGTAACTTGTGTTTTCCCCTCTTCTTCCTCTTCCCCTTCCCTAAGTCTTCTTTCCTTCAGGTTAGGCACGAGCAAGCAGGTGAAATTCCCTTTGTTTTCTCATGTTTATCTCAAGTTATAATGAAGGATGAGGTGTAAACATATAGTAAATCAAGTAACTAGAAGGTGGCATGTGTAAGTAGTAATCATGACTTTTTCACCCCAACTCTTGTCCCTTGTTCTTATTTTTCTTTTGATTTCCACTTAGCTTAGTACATATTTGTTGTCACAAATTCTTTTCATTTTCTTCCTATATGACTCAAGTTCCTCCAATATATAATGTGCCACAACAAGGATATCACAACTCATAACACATATAACTTTTTATTCTCATGCATGATTAGTTTGCAAATCATAATAATACTTTTTGCTTTTTTTAGGGTATTATATTGGTGCTAGGCGGTACTGACATGGTACTAATATTGTAGGCTGGTGGAGTGGCGTACATGAGCTCCTCCTCCTTTCTCTTGGCAGAGTGCCTGCACTCGCGGACGCAACTCTTCTCCTTCTCCTCCTCTCCTCTCCTTCTTTGCTTGCTTTGCTCTGCTTTACATCATTGGAAATGTTTCATGTACTAGTCCCAACTCAGATTGGTACTACCTTGTACGAACCAGTTTTTCAAACATTGCCGAAAGCACAACAATCTTTATTTTATAGCAACAAATATATATTTTCATATATATAAACAATAGCCTTTAAACTGAAAATGAGTTGGAATTAGTAAGGAAATGGTAAATGGGTATTTGGCCTAGACATTCTAATAGGAGTTAATGAGAAATAATGATCTTTTATGATAATATAATTGTAACGTTAACGTACGATATAAGACCTAATAACATTGAAATTGGTAAACTATTGACGAGGCCAACATTTAAGGTAGGAATCTAATTCCTACTCCTTTCATCAAAATATTTTTATGTATTATTTTATAATTATGATATCTTGTTGTTCTATCCAATTGATATTTCTTCTTTGCCGTTGCATTCAATATCATTCATGAATTGAGCATTATAATGAATAATTGTGATCTCATTTGACATCTACATTAGTTAGCTTTGATGGATCATTTACTACTATGTGTTATGGTAAACTTGACATATTTAAGCATTTATGTTGTATGCCTAATGTCATGGCATTACATGATCTTTTGGCTAAGTTTTATTATACAACTTAGACCCAAGTTGGACTCTATGGAGGTACTAGCTAGTGATCACCTAATTGGAAATCATTAGATCGATCAGGGTCTTAGGTATTAAAAGCAACATCCTCCGAGCTGCCTTCGATCAATTGGTCCATCGCTTGAGAATAATGAAAACATTCAAACTAAGAGTGTGAACTCGAGAGTGAGATTATCTGTATTGTAGTTGCATTCTTGGTTTTCACGACAATATAGACATGTTTATATCATGTAGAATTAGTAAATATGAAATTATTTTTCTTTCTTTTATTGCATGCATTTTGTGATTTCTACTTAAGTCTTTATTTAGTTCCTCTGTAGGCTAATTCCTATCTTTCTCTTATTGGGCTCCTTGAACACTATTATAGGCTATAAACCACATCCAAGAATAACAATACAAGCTTGTCCAATTTGCACAAAAGGGATATACATATATTTTTTAAAAGTAGTTATTTGTTCTTATTATTATATATTTAACAAATAAAATTCTCATGGAGTAAAGACATGAACCACATGGTAATCTTTAGGTTCAAAGAGTTTGAACATAGATCAAACAAACAAGAATTTTTTTTTTAGCACCAAATGATATCAAAATAAGAACAAAAATAATTCTTGCAATATATTGGTATACAATGGCAAAAACATGAAACTGAGAACTAAGACAGGAAAGAGGCACACCTTAGGCTATGAACAACTCTTCCATGCACCTATTTATGTAATGAACATTTTAAGGGGTGAAGGGAAGAGATGCTATATAATTGAATATCTAGTTTACTATTAAATGAATTTCATAAATAGACGAGTTTACAGTAGGGAAAGATAATAAATAATACTAGTTGACATACATATAGCTTACCATACGTTACCTAACTCAAATCAATCAACAAGTTTATTTAAAGTTCGTATTTAATTTAATTTAATAATTAATTGGGAAGTTGTGGTGCATTGCATTTCTTTTGTTGTGCTGCTATCACAATCAATGCTCTGAGTGAAGAAACACTTCTTTTGGCAAATAGCTACTACTGCACTAGGTATTTATCTTGAGGCTTAGCTATTAGCCGGTGTTGTAGTGGTGCTGCATTCATGTTTTTATTTGGATCCACTAGTTGATAATCTGAACTAAGATCTTGCATTCATGTTTTCTTTTTGAATCTTGAATAGATTACAGGGAGAATATCTGCTTGAAAATTTTCAATGGTTACATGCAATTGGCCCTTAAGTATGACAGCCTTGCTGTTGTACCATGGAACAACGTAATACAACTTCAAGTGAAGATCTGATCTTAGATTTATCCACATCTATTTTATGAGGCTTTATGTGTTTGAAATCGTGGACCCAATTGTTAGTTCATTAGCTTAATTACAAACTGAATTTTGATTTCATAATCTCATTGAAGCTTGGTGAGAAAAACATATCAATACCAAATCTTGAAAAAACATATTCTATGTTAAAGATATAGCTAGTTGGGCACATGTTGCTAGTGAAAAGAACTGATCTCTTTCATTTGTCCTACTGGCATTACTTGAAAAAAAATCTTTAAAGATTTGTGCATTTTTTTTTATCTGGCATTAAGCCCTTTTATCATATGCAATGAGCACAGCCAAGCATCTTTTGGAAACTGGATCTTCGTTTGTTAATAATTATTTCCTTAGTGCTGTTTTATTTTGCTGGCTCATTTGGTTCTTTATACATATATTTACTAGTGCTGATGATGCTTATTCTATGAAGTTTGCAGTGTCTTATTGTACCTTTCTTGATTATCAGGTCGTTTCACTGTCAGTTTAATCTGAAGATTATATTGTTGTTCAAATTATATGGCAATTATGGCCACCTCATATGCTCTGGAATGTGATGATGAATCAAGGGCTTTGCGAACGTTGTTTGATGCCTTTAGAACAGTTTGTACTCTGGAAGACATAGCCTCAGCTTATTGCAAGGCTGGACGTGATGTATGTAAGGCAGGGGATATATTGTATCAGCTACAAGAAAGCAGTAGTTCTGGTGTATCTAATGCACAAAACAGTGAGAAATTTCCTAAATTCGAGGAACAATTGGATGAAGATTGTTCCACCAATCTGGGGAAAAAAATCCTTGGGAACAAAGCACAAGAAGTTAAGCGCTTCAGTTGGTTCTATCTCAAGTGTTCTTGATAAGCAGTATGCCAATGGAGTTTCATCACGGCGGAATTGAATCAATGGAACAATCAAGCCACCTAAAATTGAAATTAATGAGCCGCTGACTGTTGAGACTGATTTTGAAGCATTTGTGCCTGATTCTGTTCGAACAAATGATTCTATAAATGACAAAGATGTTGAAAATTCCTCTTCTCAATGCTTGGAGATGGTTTCAAACTCAGCAGAGATGTGATGCGTGATGTTCTTGGTAATTAACAAATTGGCATTCCATTATTTGAGTTATCTTTTTTAGAAATGTGTAATGTGATTAATTAGTTAGTTAATTATAAATTAATTGGTTCATTAATTTTATTGATTGATTAATTCTTAGTCAACTAAATATTATCAATTTTTGTGGCTCAAATTGGTATATAATCATGTCATATTATGTTCAAAAGTTGTCATAGCATTTTTCTTATCTCTTCTTACTGTGTTTCCGACGAAAAATTGAAAAGAAAAAATGAAAAATATATTATATCTAGTAGAAAAGAAAAAATTGTCCTCTTACCTACACTCTTCTCCCTTCCTGTCTTCGCACTCTTGTGCTGTGCAACAAGAGATGTCAAAAAGTCAAATTTCCCTGTACACACTTCCTAACAGTAAGATCTCCATGGGAATAATCCTTGAATACCCTGCTTTCAAGCCCCTATTCACCTCTCTGATCTTCTTCCCCATGTTGTTGCCACGGCCCATGTTTTCGCACGCTCATCCCATCCCATCCCATCCCATCCCATCTCACTCACTCTTCTTGTGACAAGCGTGTTCCTGTTTATAGCCTCCTTGCAGCTCCCCTTCAGAACATCCAAGCTTGCTCCTATTTGTAGCTTGCTCGCCCACTATTGTTTGCTTGTTCACCAAATCTCTTCCTTGCTACAGCAATCTGTAGGTTAGAAAATTAGTTTGATTGGGTGGTACACCAAGTTTGTATTGGTTAGACCAAGACGTGCTGATACATGGTTGGCACGTATAAATTATTATGAAATGTATATATTTAATTAAAATCAATAGCACAAACCTGTTTTGATCATTTCGTATTGGTTCGTCAATGATCTGATATTTAAAATCATGATTCGAACTACAAGAGCATGTTGTTGTTCCTGACGCTGTAGCATTTGTTGGGACCTCTACTCTTTCCACCTTTCCACTTCTGAGCTGTGTCTTTGCCATCCCTTATGAAGCTCCACTCGAATCCTAGGTAGTGCTAGAAGATCTTGACTGGGATGGTGGATTCCTAATTGGGGCATTTATCATCTTGCTCTCGTGTCTCCTAGCAAGGCCAACAAACACCCCCGTCAACCCTTTTATGCTTCTTTCATGTTTTGCCTTGCTGCTTTCCTTTTATTCTAAACCCTAGCTAAGTGGCAAAAGAAAAAAGAGCGCCCTCGTCCTCGTCCTCGTCCTCGCCCTCGCCCTTGTCTGCCGCTGCCGAAGCCTCTAGATATGCTTGCGGAGTCCATCAAAGGCGCTCCTCCATGCTTCAGGGGCGGGGTGGATCCTCTTTCCCATCTTGCTAGCTCATCTTCGGTGAAAGGGAATGAGACGGCACCCCCTAAGCTGTCCTGTTTGCCGGGCAATCCCTCAACCTCCTCTGCTCAACAAGAAAGGACTTGGGCAGTGAAAGGGAAGGAGACGGCGCCCCCCAAACTATCTGGTTTGCCTGGCTCCCTCTCGTACCCCTCTGCTTCCCTTGGCAAGTCTTGGGCGGAGCTATTTAGAAGCAACATTGGCATTCCATCCTTGAATACTCTTTTCTTAGAATCGGTAATGGGGTCGATTTCAAGCAATTACTCTGATTGTGTTGTCTTCGGTGAAGCCAAGCTCGCTAGCTGGCGCGCTCCTTGAAAAAGCTCTCTCATTGGAAAGTTTTTAAACAAAAGTCTCCCGGTTCACTCTTTGAAATTTGTTGTATCCAAGCTCCGGAAGTATCAACCAGAGATCATAGATATGGAAAATAATTTTTATCTTTTTGGGTTTGAAACTGAGGAGATGACTCTCGATATCCTCACTAGAGGCTCTTGGACTGTATTGGGTAGTATCATAAACTTGGTTCCATGGAAGCCAGATTTTCAAGTGCTATAACAAATCCATTCAAACAACTCCTGTCTGGGTCCAATTGCCAGGTGACACGTCTAACAAGTGCACGGTAATGTCGAAAAAATAAAAAAGGTTGTCGAACCCACAGGGAGCAAGATTAAGTACTAAAAAGCCTAAGTCTCAATAGCTAAGTGATTCAAAGCGGGGTTTTTGCAATCAGTAAGCGAAAACAAGAAATCAAATGCAGCAACGAGGAGGTTATTTATATGAAAGAGATCGGGACTTCGGTATCCACCACACTGATGAATCTAACTACATTAAAAGGGATATATTACAATAATTCATAATTTTACAAAAGGAATCTTTCTAAGATACAGGATACCCCCTCTCGGTCGGTACACCCTGGTGCTTATCCAGAACGATCTCCTACTCTCGCGGTGGATCGTTCTAAATAAACCCAATGAGTTTAAGGGAAGATTATGGTGCCCTCGAGCGAGATCCGAGCACTCTCGTGTCAAGGACTCACAAGTTTTACCTAAGAGATTTGCCGACATGATCCTCCTCTCGGTCAGAATCACTTCGACTATCACACGATACAACACGGCCAAAGCAATATTGAGAAATAACTATGCTAAGGTAAAATATGCTCATACAAACCACGCGGCCCAAGTGATGACACCCAAATTTATAGTAAATTTTGTGTCATTTCATAGATCTTTTTGTGTCATATTCGTACTATTTTGCTTATTTTCATGCCTTTTTTATCAAATACTGCGGAATCTACACTCTTTTTGATTTTTGATGATTTTCAGGTAAAAAGGCACTATTTTCAGGCGTTTTCAAGCAATTCCAGATGCATAAATGAATTCCCACCATCAAGAGAAGATTACATGTCAAATTCCACGAAGAGCAGAGCTCAAAACAAAATTACGGCACTACCGTAATTGAAATTACGGTACCGTGGTTGCACTGCACCTACAGAACAAACCACGGCACTGCCGTAATTTTTGAGTGCTGCCGTATTTTGGGAAGTTTTCATACAGAAAGTTTTACGGAAAAAACGGCCCTGCCGTAATGGATTTCACGGGTCGTAATCTGGGTTCGATTTTATACAGAAAGTTTGATGGATTTTACGGTGCTGCCGTAATGGATTTCACAGGCCGTATTTCGAGTCAATTTTTTACACGAAAGATTTGATCAAAATACGGCACTATCGTAATGCATTTCACGGTACCATAATTCTGGATGATTTTTGTACTGAGAGTCTCTGCTGAAATTACGGCACCGACGTAACCGTTTTCACGGCCGTAATTGTAACCCAGATTCGTGATTTTTCCGGACGTTTTGGAGCTCGATTTTTGTGTGATCGATTGCGGACGATCTAGACCATAAATTGAAGATCTGTAAGAAGCAAAAGGGGAGTTGAGATAGAGGAGAAGATAGAGAAGCCAAAAGCCCTAATTTTCATCCACGATTCAGTGAGAAATCGAGTTTTCCACCGCCGCCCTAGGTTTCGCTGCTGGGAAGCGTACAACGCATCTCCTGCCGTGAAATTTGAAGGGAAGCTGTGCATAGAGGAGGAGAAGATACCCTAGAATTTCAGAGCGAAAGGAGATCGATCGGAAGAGAAATCAACGAAGAAGTCGCTGCCGACACTGTTCACGCTAGGAATTACGGCTGTAATTTCCATTACAGCCGTGCTATAAAGTTATTTTCCCTTTTCTCCTCGATTTTTGATCCTCCGATACTGTGGATTATTATAATCTTTCTACCATGCTAGCTTAAACTTCTTTTGGGACCTGGGGGAGTAATTCCCTTTGATTTCTTAATGACTAGATGAATCTTTCATTATTTCGTCAAGTATAATTTTAGTATGATAATTCTGCTTCTGTGATGATTGCTCTTTAATTCTCCATAGGATTCATATTATCAAGCATGTTTTAGAGTTTTCGCAATAAGGACCGAAAGGTGATTTGCTTGAGAATTTGGAACCCTAGAATTGAATGTTAGAAACTCACCGTAAGAAATTAGGTTTGTTCTTATTTCTTAATTTTAGAAGTTTAATGCCATGATTAATAATCTGATCTAGGATTGAGTTAATGAAACAAACATGACGATATTGTAAGAAATTGAATATCAGAGTGTTGGAGAACCTTAAGTAGAACCTGTGTTGAAATTCGAATGCACGAAAGTGATCCTTGAGTTTCCACTGGAGATTATTAACTTAGAATTCGGATGCATAAAAGTGATCCTTGAGTTATTTGTTGATGATTCACTTTTATTTAACAATTGAATAGATCCTGCATGAAAGTGAGGATTGGTTCTTGTAAATTGTTTGCGCGAAAGCGAGATGATTTCCTTATTAAGTGAATTATGTCTTTATCATAATGAAATTAGACTGACGAACATCTATTTATATCTAGTCATGGAAATTAAAGTGAATGAAACCTAGTCCCAGATTCTCTCTCTGATATTTCATACAATTTTCGTTTGCGCTTCCATCATATTCGGTTGCCTAGCTAGTAAGAAATTAATTATTCAGTACTTGGCAAACGAGGTCTCTGTGGTTCGATATCTTAATTATCACTTCGAGTATTCATGCACTTGTGGACACAACAAGTTTTTGGCACCGTTGTCGGGACCTTGATTTTTGTCAATATTGAAGATATTGAAAGTATTGCTAGACTAGGTTTTGTTTATTGTTTATTTTCTATTTTCTGTTCTTCTATTCTATTGAAATCATTTGATCTATCTACTTTGCATGCGCTGGAATCTTATATCAGGACCTCTTGTTCCTTTTGATCCTGAGATAAATAAAACTCTTAGATTGCGCAGGAAGCTTAGATTTGAAGAGAGTCAACAAGTAGAAGAAGTGACTATGGCAGAACAGAGATCACTTAGGGACTATACAGCCCCTAATCTACGGGAGATTCACTCTAGTATTGCTAGACCGGTCATAGAGGCTAACAACTTTGAAATCAAGTCTGCTTTCTTGTCTATGATTCAACAGAACCAGTTTGGAGGATCTCCACTTGAAGATCCTAACCAATACCTTGCTTTGTTTCTTGAATTATGTGATACTATCAAGATAAATGGTGTTTCTAACGATGCATTAAAACTGAGATTGTTTCATTTTTCTCTTAGGGACCGAGCACGTTCATGGCTTCAAGCTCAACCTTCCGATACCTTCACCACATGGGAACAATTATCCAATTCCTTCTTGATGAAATACTTTCCACCAAGCAAGACCATCCAATTGAGAAACCATATCACAAGCTTTGCATAGAGGGATGGTGAATCTTTTAGCGAGGCATGGGAGCGTGTCAACGATTTACAACGGAAGTGTCTTCACCATGACCTTGAAAATTGGGTTTTAATTCACACTTTTTATAATGGTTTGCTTTATAATACCAGACTAACTATTGACGCTACTGCAGGAGGTGCTCTCATGAGCAGAACCATTGAAGATGCCTTCAAGTTGCTTGAGGAGATGGCTTTAAATTACAATCAATGGACTTCTGAGAGAGGAGTGCTGTATCGACCTTCTCAAAGTAAGAATAAAAGTGATTGTTGGTGCACCTTGGCTGAAAAGGTAGATTCTTTGTGCAACAAATTTGATTCTTTTAAAATGCAAACTGCTGTAGTTTCTTCATCTGTTGTTTGTGATATTTGTGGAAATATTGGTCATGTTTCTGAAGAGTGTAAAGTCATTACTAATCAAGGTAGTGAACAAGTTAATGCATTAGGGAATTTTAATCAAAGTAGAAACAATGATCCCTATTCTGGTACCTACAACCCTGGATGGAGAAATCACCCCAACTTATCTTGGAAAAATAATAACAATATAGGGGGACAAAATGAAAATAGAGGATACCAACAAAGGCCAAACCAAAATCAAAATCAAAACCAAAATTCAAATGTTGAATCCATGTTAGAAAAGTTTATGGTTAATCAAAATCAATTCATGCAAAATCAAAACAAAAAAATTGAAGATCTTAAGGGAATGGTTAGTCAACTTGCATCTCAAGTAGGATCTCTAGCAGCCCATAACAAAATATTAGAAAACCAAATAGCACAACAAGCAAGCACTTCTTATAGACCCCCAGGAAAATTACCTGCTAAACCTAAACCAAACCCTAGGGAGCACTGTAATGCTATTATCACCAGAAGTGGGAGGCAATTAGAGGGGCCTAAAAAGAAATATGGGTATAATGAAAAAGAGCCTAGTAATGAACATGATCAAGAGTTAGATTCCGAAAAATCTTCTGAGCATGAGCAGTCCCAAACTAGTTTGTCACCTCACCAAGGTGATGTGCCATGTCAAAATGATATTTCTAAACCTAATTCTCCTACACCATATAGGCCACCTATACCCTTTCCCCAAAGGTTAGTGCAAACAAAATTAGATAAACAGTTTGGAAAATTTTTTAATGTATTAAAGAAGCTTTACATTAACATTCCATTCACTGAAGTTTTATCTCAAATGCCTTCATATGCAAAATTTTTGAAAGAGATCTTGTCTAATAAGAGGAAAATAGAGGACTATGGTACTGTGGCTTTAACTGAAGATTGTTGTGCTATTATCCAGAATAAATTGCCACCGAAATTAAAGGATCTAGGTAGTTTCTCTATACCCTGTTCTATTGGAAGCATGACTTTTGACCGAGCCTTATGTCATTTGAGAGCCAGTGTAAGCTTAATGCCACTATCTATTTGCAGGAAACTGGACGTTGGAGAGCTTAAACCAACATCCATATCTTTACAGCTCGCTGATAGCTCGGTAAAGTATCCTATTGGTATTTTAGAGAATGTTTCAATCAAGGTAGGTGAATTTTTTATACCTGCAGATTTTGTAGTCCTTGACATGGAAGAAAATCATAAAAATCCTATCATCCTTGGTAGATCCTTTTTGGCTACAGCAGGAGCACATATAGATGTTAAGAAAGGAAAAATCACTTTTGATATATGTGAAAATATAATTGAGTTTTATCTTGCTGATTCTTTGAACAAGCTTTTTTATTCTGGATCGTGTTGTAGTGTTGATATAGTAGATAATGTTGTCATTGATGTTCATAATTTATTTGATGAATCCTCTAATATTGAAACTGACATTTTTTCTGAGGATGTGGATAGAGGAATTCAGGAGAAAAGAGATTCAAATTCTAAAAAGAAGAAGAAGAAAAAGAGGCTCTAGGTTACTTGATCAAGGAAGAAAATTCTTGAGTAAATTTGGACATTGTTTCATGAATGAGCCTTATGTGATTCAAAGTGATGCTCAACCCAAAGAAAAATTAGAGTGGAAATTGAAGAAATCAAGATCAAATCCGAGTGCAGAAGGGTCAAGCTAAAGACCTTTAAATTAGCGCTTCTTGGGAGGCAACCCAAGCATTCTAACTTTAGTTTGCTCTCTTTTATTTTACTTTATTTTTTTACTTTTGCTCTTAGAACTAATTTTTCTTTTCTTGTTGTAGGTAAAACAAGTTTTGGCACAAATTACGGCACTACCGTAACGCAAATTACGGTACCATTTTTTAGTCCGTTTTTGACTAGAGAGTTGAGATGCCATTACGGCACTACCGTAAGTATTTTTACGAGCCATATTTTGACTCTGAAATCTTCCCAAGAGTTTTTAGCGTTTCACGGCACTGCCGTAATAATTCTCATGGTGTCGTATTTTTTGAGTTGATTTTTTTTACGTCAAAAAAAAATAATAAAAATAATAAAAATAAAAATTTTGTCGAATTTATGGTACTACCGTTTTCAATTTCACGGCACCGTAATCTTGAGCAATTTCCCTGACGAAAGTTTCGAGCATATTACGGCGGTGCCGTAAACATTTTTGTGGTACCGTAATCAAGGCATGTTTTTGACCCGAGAGTTTGAACGATTTTACGGCACTACCCTTTTGGCATTACGGCCCGTGTTTTTCAAATCCGCTAGATTACGGCATTGCCGTAAGATAAATTACGGCCATAATTCTATCGGCCCTACGCGATATACGTGCCGTTTTTTAGGGTTTCGTGTTGTTTTCAAGGTTTTCACCCACTCTCGCACACCGACCTTCGATTTCTGACCTTCAGAACACGCCGGTAACCCTTCCCATCCAATTTTCGCCGCCGATTTGGTACTCTCTCGCCCGATTTCTCCATTTTAGCGACTTTCATGAGTATTTTCGCCCCTTTCTTCGTTTCTCCTCGATTCTCAGTCGATTTATGAAATACTTGTTTCCATTTACTTCTTAGACGACAGGAAAACTTTCCTTGTGTGTTTCCAAAGGTTATGGATCAATTTTTGAAAGTGATTTGAGCTTAAACGAGCTAGATTTGTTGAAGTTCTTCAGATTTACTGTTCACCCATGTTCTCTAGCTGAAATTTTGATTTTAAGCTTGGATATAACTGATTTTTGCTTCTATGATGCTTATTAAATAATGATGTCCATGTTGAAAGTGTTATTAGATTTACTATATCTTTGCTATATTGTGCTATCATCTAAGTGTTAGCCCTAGTTCACCCTTGAATTGAGAATGACACCTAAGACTAAGACAGTAGTTTCAAAGAGAAGGGGCAAGGGACCAGCTGAGTCCTCCACACCACCAAATCCCTATGGAATCATCTTTAGGGATGAAGTTCAAGAATCGAGATACAACAAACTAGTGGAGAGAAGGGTGGTGAATACAAAGTATGCTGATAGACATACCTTGGAGGCACTTGGTTTGTATGATGATGTTTTTTGGATGTTCGACCAAATCAGGGCCAAGAAGTTCTTTCAGATGACTCAACAGACATATTTGCCATTGGTACTGGAGTTCTTGAGCAGCTTTGATATGGAGTTACATGAGTTTAACTATAGGCATGCTAAAGGTGAGATCACCTTCCGCATAGCCAACATTGAGAGGAAGCTTACCATGAGGGACGTCAGATCTATCTTTCAGTTGGCGTCAGGAGGACATACTAGTGTGTCACTTGGTTATGTGGAGAATGTGTTTTGGAATCAGATTTCCTTAGAGGTTCACTTTTCTGCAGTCTCAGCTAGAGCCTCCAAGATTTCTAACCCCTGCATCAAATATGCACACCGAGTACTTGCCCACACAGTTTTTGGGAGAGGGGACAGTGAGGGGATGGTGAGACAGTCTGAGCTCTTCTTTTTGTGGAGTATGCTATATGGTTGTCCATTAGATGTTGCTTTCTTCTTTGTTAAGCATATGGATAAGGTAGCGAGGGCCAAGAAAGGTGCCATTGTGATAGGTGATTTCATCACACCTATAGCCTTGTTTTTGAATGTGGAACCTTATGGAATTGAAGTGGCTAGAGGGAACTCTAGACTAGATATGGAGTCATGCATAGCCATGAAGATGATAGTTAGAGAGGGTGACAACTTCTCTTTGGTTCTTGGGCCAGGAGGTCAGAAATTGTCACTGCCAAACTTTGAGAAGACCTCTGTGAAAAACCAAGCCAACTGGAAATTGACTCCGAGTGACGCAAATTATGCCATGCCGCTGCCTCTTGATACTGTACCACCACCACCCACCTGGGGTGGTAGTGATGACCCATTTGGTATAGGGATGGATCCGCTATCTCAGGGAGCTTCAGAATCTTCACATCGTGCTACTGATCGAGGATGGTTCAGTGCTTTCGACCCAGGCTTCCAGGCCCTCTCTGCTCAGATGTACCGTCAGGAACATCAAATGGAGAAGATGATGGATACTATGGGGAGGATGTCTAACTCTATGCACCACATTCACAGAGATGTAGAGGATTTGAGTAACTACATTGAAGAGATGGACAACTTTCTGTATGACCACTTTGGATTCCAGGACTCTAGGAGGGGTGGAGTATATGGAGGCTACCAGGGGGAGTAGCAGGATGATCCCATGGATGCAGCTGCAGAGGACACTGAGGAGATCTGATCTGACGATGACGAGTAGAGTTTTTGTGAGTATCCCTTTCCCTTACTTATTTGCATTTCATTTTCCTTATCTTATTGATGTTTCATGTTTTATAGGGAAGGATGATTCTTCCAAACTCATTGTGTCCGCCATTGCTACCTTACTCTGTTTTGCATGATTCGATGTGGTTGTATGATATTGATATTTATTCTTGTTATTTGATATGGTTGTATCACATTTTGATATTGATGATTATTTCGATTGGGTTGTATGATGATACTTTTGATATTTTGAGCACATTGTGGAGGTGCATAATTGATGACATGATGATTTGTATAATTTTGATCATGATTGAGTATATTTTTGTTGATGTGACTTTGTGGCCCAGTCTACATCTTGAAAATATTATTGTTGATTGTATGATTCTATTGATGATGAATGAACTCATGCTTGTGATAGAGACTAAATCTATCATGTCGAATTTATTTCTCTAATATATATCTACTTTTGAAATTTTTCATTGATTGATGAATGAGATTTTGGGTGGATATGTTATTTGAAGAATTTGATTTAAAAGTGAAACAACTTGTTAAATAAAATTAGCATACGAGTATGATTTTTGAATTAATGTCAATTGATTAACTTAGTTGATATTTAGTTTATCTTACTATTTGTTGGGAAGAAAGAATCCAAGATCCAAAAAGCGTGAGAGACTCCCCTACTTGGCACTGTGAAAAATTGACAGTGGTACCGAAGATATGGGTTGAACTCTGTAAAAAATATATATATAAAGAGAGAGAAAAAGAAAATGACTCCCCTACTTGGCACTGTATAAAATTGATAGTGGTACCGAAGACAAGGGTTGAAGTCTAAATAAAAAGTGTATCTATGTGGGTACATACCATCAAAAATACATTAAAAGAAAATTTAGAAAAGAAAGATTTTGAGTGAAAAAGATTTTGGATATCCTATTCCTGTAAACAAAGGTATGATAGATTTAAACTGAAAATTGGGTGAATTCATGAGACTCAGATTCTACTTTTTATACAAGTTGCAAAGTTTTAATTGATTAAGTTGTGGATCTTGAGGATTGAATTCAAAAGATGATATGCCTATTTAAAATTTTATGAAGCAATTGGTGAAATTTTTCATTGGTGATTATATTTTAGAAATTTATTCTTCATGAGAAAATCTTTTCTTTTGATCAAATTTTGATTTTTTTTGCTTGAGGACAAGCAAAGTTTGAGCCTTATGTGTTTGATAACATCGAAATTTATAGTAAATTTTGTGTCATTTCATAGATCTTTTTGTGTCATATTCATACTATTTTGCTTATTTTCATGCCTTTTTTTATCAAATACTGCGGAATCTACACTCTTTTTGGTTTTTGATGATTTTTAGGTAAAAAGGCACGATTTTCAGGCCTTTTCAAGCAATTCCAGATGCATGAATGAATTTCTACCATCAAGAGAAGATTACATGTCAAATTCTACAAAGAACAGAGCTCAAACCAAAATTACGGCACTACCGTAATCGAAATTACGGTATCGTGGTTTCACTGCACCTACAGAACAAACCACGGCACTGCCGTAATTTTTGAGTGCTGCCGTATTTTGGGACGTTTTCATACAGAAAGTTTTACGGAAAAAACGGCCCTGCCGTAACGGATTTCACGGGCCGTAATCTAGGTTTGATTTTATACAGAAAGTTTGATGGATTTTACGGTGCTGCCGTAATGGATTTCACAGGCCGTATTTCGAGTCGATTTTTTACCCGAAAGATTTGATCAAAATACGGCACTATCGTAATGCATTTCACGGTACCATAATTCTAGATGATTTTTGTACTGAGAGTCTCTGCTGAACTACGGCACCGACGTAACCGTTTTCACGGCCGTAATTGTAACCCAGATTCGCGATTTTTCCGGACGTTTTGGAGCTCGATTTTTGTGTGATCGATTGCGGACGATCCAGACCATAAATTGAAGATCTGTAAGAAGCAAAAGGGGAGTTGAGATAGAGGAAAAGATAGAGAAGCCAAAAGCCCTAATTTTCATCCACGATTCAGGAAGAAATCGAGTTTTCCACCGCCGCCCTAGGTTTCGCTACTGGGAAGCGTACAACGCATCTCCTGCCGTGAAATTTGAAGGGAAGCTGCGCATAGAGGAGGAGAAGATACCCTAGAATTTCAGAGCGAAAGGAGATCGATCGAAAGAGAAATCAACGAAGAAGTCGCTGCCGACACTGTTCACGCTAGGAATTACGGCTGTAATTTCCATTACAGCCGTGCTGTAACGTTATTTTCCCTTTTCTCCTCGATTTTTGATCCTCCGATACTATGGATTATTATAATCTTTCTACCATGCTAGCTTAAACTTCTTTTGGGACCTGGGGGAGTAATTCTCTTTGATTTCTTATTGACTAGATGAATCTTTCATTATTTCGTCAAGTATAATTTTAGTATGATAATTCTGCTTCTGTGATGATTGATTTTTAATTTTCCATAGGATTCATATTATCAAGCATGTTTTAGAGTTTTCGTAATAAGGATCAAAAGGTGATTTGCTTGAGAATTTGGAACCCTAGAATTGAATTTTAGGAACTCACCGTAAGAAATTAGGTTTGTTCTTATTTCTTAATTTTAGAAGTTTAATGCCATGATTGATAATCTGATCTAGGATTGAGTTAGTGAAACAAACATGACGATATTGCAAGAAATTGAATATTAGATTGTTGGAGAACCTTAAGCAGAACCTGTGTTGAAATTCGGATGCACGAAAGTGATCCTTGAGTTTCCACTTGAGATTATTAACTTAGAGTTTGGATGCATAAAAGTGATCCTTGAGTTATTTGTTGATGATTCACTTTTATTTAATAATCGAATAGATCCTATACGAAAGTGAGGATTGGTTCTTGTAAATTGTCTGTGCGAAAGCGAGATGATTTCCTTATTAAGTGAATTATGTCTTTATCATAATGAAATTAGACTGACGAACATCTATTCATATCTAGTCATGGAAATTAAAGTGAATGAAACCCTAGTCCCAGATTCTCTCTCTGATATTTCACACAATTTTCGTTTGCGCTTCCATCATATTCGGTTGCCTAGCTAGTAAGAAATTAATTATTCAGTACTTGGCAAACGAGGTCTCTGTGGTTCGATATTTTAATTATTACTTCGAGTATCTGCGCACTTGCGGACACAACAAGTTTTTGGCACCGTTGCCGGGGACCTTGGTTTTTGTCAATATTGAAGATATTGAAAGTATTGCTAGACTAGGTTTTGTTTATTGTTTATTTCTGTTTTCTGTTTTTCTGTTCTATTGAAATCATTTGATCTATCTACTTTGCATGCGCAGGAATCTTAGATCAGGACCTCTTGTTCCTTTTGATCCTGAGATAAATAAAACTCTTAGATTGCGTAGGAAGCTTAGATTTGAAGAGAGTCAACAAGTAGAAGAAGTGACCATGGCAGAACAGAGATCACTTAGGGACTATGCAGCCCCTAATCCACGAGAGATTCACTCTAGTATTGCTAGACCGGTCATAGAGGCTAATAACTTTGAAATCAAGCCTTCTTTCTTGTCTATGATTCAACAGAACCAGTTTGGAGGATCTCCACTTGAAGATCCTAACCAACACCTTGCTTTGTTTCTTGAATTATATGATACTATCAAGATAAATGGTGTTTCTAATGATGCATTAAAACTGAGATTGTTTCCTTTTTCTCTCAGGGACCGAGCATGTTCATGGCTTCAAGCTCAACCTACCGGTACCTTCACCACATGGGAACAATTGTCCAATTCCTTCTTGATGAAATACTTTCCACTAAGCAAGACCATCCAATTGAGAAACCAAATCACAAGCTTTGCATAGAGGGATGGTGAATCGACCCGGTATTTCCTGAAGGATGGTGTATCACAAGCTTTGCACATGGGAACAATGGTCCTATAGCTCCCTCTGATGAAGCTACTCCTCCTGCATCTCCTGAAGGGTGGTCATCATCGACCCGGTAGGAGAAGAACTGCTAAAATGAAATGCATTTGGGGCTCGGGGTGCTGTATCAACTAGATCAGGCAGAGGGTTTGCGACAGGCTGTATACACCAGTTTGCTCACACGTGCACCGTGGTGCGCTCAATGTTTGGCAGCGGGAGGGAGAATTTACTTACTTTAAATGTAAGGCAATAGGAGTCACCCCGGCGAATGATGAGCTTTATGGAAACACACGACTCGATTTCGAGTCAGTTGTTTCCACTTGCTTCCATGGTACCATAGGGGATAACCCTTAGAGAAACAGCCAGTGGGGTGACCAAACCACCCATGACAATCGCCCCCTTGCGTTAGTGGGCGACGCAGCTAAACTGCTTAACCAAATAATACCCTGAGTAGACCCTAAAAGAATGAAGCATACACCATAAGTAAAATAATTTCGACTAGTGTACCATACCATCGCTTTCTCCGCGGACGAAAATAGTGTGGGCAAGGACGCGATGGACATAACGAATGACTGGGTTGCAGATATTGGACGCCCAAGCAACACGCGCAGAGTTGATGATATGAAATACTCTTTGAGTTACAAATTCCCAATGACAAGTCAAAAAAAACAAACTTCTGGTCTTGCATACTCTATCTTAGACCGCCTCTCAAACATAAAAACTTGCAAAATTCAAAAAAAAAAAAATCATGTTCAACAACTATTTGTTGAAGAATTCCAACACTCTCATAACATATTCGCATGCTTCCTTTTCAAGCAAAGAATACAATGCACTCATCCAACAATGCCATCAGTCATATGTTGTCTAGGTCCTTAGAAGGATCCACACATTTATTGATCCAACACATAAAAACTCATACCAAGTACATCATTCACTTATCTCAAGTGCATGTAATATTTCAAATCATGTAATCGTCAGAACATACTCAAAACAAGTATTTCATACACATATGATTGCTACCCATCTTAGTGGGGTTAGACATCTTTTGACAATGGATTTGTATGCGCTCGTCGCTTATACAAAATCCATTGTGGGTACATTTGTTGAACCATAAATGTTCACCTGTAATAATAAAATCAAAATTAATTTTGACCTTGGAGTAAAAATTGAAAACTTAAAATTTGAATGGCGTATGAACTCTTGGCAAAGAAGGAATGCAACAGTAAAAAAATTGACATGCAGCCACTAATTACGAAAGCAAAAGAAGTAATAGCAAGGATGCAAATTAAGGAGTCTATCTGAAGGTCCAAATTTGGACTCCAATTAGGCATGATAAAAAGGAAGAGAAAATTAATTAAAGTAAATCAATGGCAATGGAAGATATGAGAGAGGAAATAAAAGCAATGCAACAATAAAAAAATTAACAGCAACCAAGACTAGAAATCAACAAAGAAAACAGGAAATTTGGTGTCACACGAAAAGAGAAAGAAGGAAGCAAAATATGTGAGAATCATAGCAACAAGACAAATAAAATCAGAGTCGGCCATAAAAAAAGGGCAAGAGAGGAAACTCGGCTAAAAAAAAGGAAAGCTATACAAAATTCATGTTAATTGATCTCATCCAGTTCTTTATAAAGAGAGACTAGAGCAAACATAAAAAGGACGGAGACGTTAGCATCAAAGAAAGCGAGAATTCTTTCTCGCAAAAGGAATCCAAACGGCCAAAGGAGAGGAGGGAGGAGCACTTGACTGAAGAGAAAGGAGAGAGCTCTCCAAGCTCTCGGCAACACAAAGAAAGGGGGAATAGAGGAGGAGCCGAAGTCAAAAAATAAGGAGGGGAGCGGCGGCTGGTAGAAGAAGCAATAAAAATATAGAGATGAGAGGAGGTCTCGGCAACGAAAAGTGAGGTGAAGAGCTTTCCAAGCTCTCGGTAGTACATAAATAAAGAAGAGGGAGGTGGCATGAGCTTGAGTCATCGGCACAAAAGGGAGAGAAATTAAGAAGAAGAGAGAAATTGAGAAGAAAAGTTGAGAAGAGGAGAGAAGGAGGAGAGAAGCTCTCGGCAAACATTAAAAAAAAAAAGAGTAGAATGGCTTTGTTTGCATGGCTCGGCAAGAGAGGGAGAAATAAAGTGAAAATAAAAGTTTGATAACAAAAAAAGGAAGAGGGAGTTATTATTCCTAGGATTTTATATCCTAGATTATTTATGGGATCTTTATATCCCCTATTTATTCTTAGGATTTCATATCCTCTGAGATCTTTATATTCCTATTTTATTCCTAGGATTTTATATCCTAGTCTATTTCTGGGATCTTTATATCCCCTATTTATTCCTAGAATTTCATATCCTAAACTGTTTCTAGGATTTTTATATCTCTATTTTATTCCTAAGATTTTATATCCTAGTCTATTTCTAGGATCTTTTTATCCCCTATTCATAGGATTTTATATCCTAGATTATTTCTGGGATCTTCATATCCCTATTTTATTTCTAGGATTTTATATCCTAGACTATTTCCGGAATCTTTATATCTCTTATTTTATTCCTAGGATTTTATATCTTAGGCTATTTCTGGGATCTTTATATCCCTCAAAACTTATTTCTAGCATTTTATATCCTAAACTATTTCTGGGATCTTTATATCTCTCAAAATTTATTCCTAGGATTTTAGATCCTAAACTATTTCTGGAATTGTTATATCCGTAAATTATTCCTAGAATTTTATATCCTAGACTATTCCTGGGATTCTATATCCTAAACTATTCCTAGGATTTTATATCCTAAATTATTCTTGAGATTTTATATCTCCATGAAATTCCTGGGATCTTATATCCCTTAACTAAATTATTTTTGGGATTTTATATCCCCTATAAGCTTCCTGGGATTTATATCCCAAAATCTGATCGAATCTGATCCCTTAACAAAATACTTCCTGGGATTTATATCCCAAAATCAGATCGAATTTGATCCCTTAACAAAATTATTCTTGGGATCTCATGTCCCCTATAAATTACCTGGGATCTTGTGGTCTTGTGTCCCCTATGACTGAAATTCAATGTCCCATCAAATTCTATTGCACAGAAAATGACACATACAAAAAGTGATCTTGAGAAAAGAAAATAGTGCATATGAAAAGGATTCACAAATAATTTTTCATACTTTTGCATATGTGAGAAAACAGGAATCCCATCTAAAAATAGCCAAGTAAATTTGAGGAAATACCCTTGAACATTCACGTTGCCGCAAGAAAATCAATAAAAATCGGCTCGACTGCGGTAAAAAATTACAGCAAAAAAAATCCATGAAATTGCTTAGAGGGAAAGAAGAAAGTATAAAATAACAATGATAAACAAATAAATTATCCTTGATCCAAATCGGCGATAAGAAGCCTCTTAGTTGTTCACGAATTTAGCGCCAAATTCAGTTCCGGATCAAAGTCATCCTTCTTCTCGCAAAAGGTAGGCGTCGACTAGAGATAAGAAGTTGTGGGTAGATTACCGCAGTGCCTTCTCCCTTACCAATGCAGAAGGCTGCCACCATCAACGCCGCCTCCATCAAAAAATTTCAGCGGCCTGAAAATCAAGCCTCCCTTCCTTCACTAGAAACTTAGCTGAATCTGAATCTCGCCGTGATCTTCCTCGGCATATTTCGCCACGGGGAGCATGAGCAGGTGTCTCTTGAAATTTTCAACAGGAAGCTCGTGGTTCTCCGCTGATCTTGCAAGGAAGGCCGCCACCTCCCTTTGAGCTCGGAAGGAGATCAACCTCCCAACAGGTCTTCTTCACCAGCAGCATCGCCTGGAGCCCGGCGCGCCACTGGAAGCCCAGCTGTGCCAACAGAACCTCCATCACCTCGCCTCTCCTTCCCATCTCCTCCAGTGAGCAGCTATAGCTTCCTCCACGGAAAGTTCGGCGGCACCATGATCTCCCGACAAATCCCGTCGAAGATCGCCGCCTCCCCTGCTTAAGTCGAACCCGTCGATATCCTCACCAATCTGCCGAGCGGAAGCAGCAAGGGCCGATTTCTCGCCAGAGCCATTCCTCCTCTCTCGCCAATCCCTTTCGCTGGAACTTACTCCGATGAAAGCCCGGCAGCGTCGCAAGCTCACCGGGGGCAGCAGACGGGATCTAGTGAAAGAGTAAAGTTGCTCTTTCATGTAAGCGTAACAAAAAAAAAGGGGGAAAGAAAAGTTAAACTCAAATAAAAATATAATACAAAAATAGTAGCGGGTGGTTTTACTCATCTCCCCGTGAACTTAACACGTACTTACCAAAGCGTTAATTCTGTCACGCCCCAATTTTTCGCTGTGTAAATTGAGCGTGATGGCACGACTTACACACTGTGTAACCCTGGTATCAAAAGTTACACAATGAGTAACCCGTCAGCCTACTACTCAAATACACGCGCTATATGCACGTGCGCGCTGCGGAAGTCTAAGAATCTATGCGAACCAACTCGAACCCCTCGATCCCCGGATGGGATGTCCGTGCCCCGATCAAATATCTCTGTGCTCTGTGGATCACTGTGCTCCCGGGCTGATCTGATGGTCTGGGCCTAATCTTCTCCTAGCCCTAGACCTACGTCAGTGAGCGGCGGGTGGGCAGCACACGTTGCTCCTCAACCCAATATGCCTCTCAAAGACCGTCCTTAATACGTATAGCGCCCTGTGTAAATACACACACCAGAATCACAGGCAATACAGTAGTCGGGCACTAGACATATGCCCCGATCCTAAGCAGATATATCGACCACTACACAACAAGGAGGGAACGCCCTATAGAGTAGGTACGCCCGCCCCTAATCACACCGAGGCCTCAGCTGGCCAGGCAGTACACAATGAAATATAAAGTGAGGAAAACCCCTCCACTACCCAATATGGGCTGAGGGATCAAAAACCTCACGCTACACTACACAGCAGTCTTATACAATGAATTACAATGCCCTAACTACGAAAGCATGTAAATGTACCTCCAAGGATCGCCCGACCCTTGGGAGCCGTTTGTACAAGTTGTGCTTTGTTGAATCTCGCCGGAACACCTCTTTGTGGCCGCCGGAAATCTCCTCCCAAGCTGCCCCAAGTTGCTGTCCACTAGGCTCCAACCAAGCTCAATGCAAGGGGACTCCTTCCCCTTTGCTGCCGTGAGAGGGGGAAGCCCTTCCCCCTTAGATCCGAGTAGGGTTCAGCCCCTACAAGCTGCTGCCTCCTCACCAAACTCGTCCCACCAGCTGGTGGACGCCACCCCTCAGCTCAAGCAACCCAAGGTGGCCGGAAATAGGGATGGTGGTGGCCGGAAAAGCTGCTGCTCCAAACTGCCGAAAGTGGGGCTGTTTCTCCCTTGAGATATCTCTCTTCCAAGGCTCAGCAACTACAGATATTGCTGCACCCTTTGAGCTCTCTCAAAGGGCCTTCAAGTCCGCCGGAATGAAGGTAGAAGAAGGATGAACAAGCTGCTGCCGATCTGCTCTCCAAACAGCCGAGAATGGAGCTGCTGCTCCTTCTCGCCTTTCTCCTTCCAAGACTCAGCCCTAAGAAGAACCGCACCCTTTGAGCTCTCTCAAAGGACCTTCAAGCTTCACCGGAGCTGAAGGTGGAAGAAGAACAAGAGGATCGCCGGAGATGATGACAAGGTCGCCCTCAAGTCGCCCACAAGGTAGCAGCCGCCCTCTTGCAAAGTTCGGATCCTCCCTTTCTCACGATTAGGGTTCTCCCCCTAATCCAAATGCTCCAAATGTTCACTTACTCTCTCAGCCCTTTGATGTGCTTTGAGATTAGTGAAGGCATGAAGAGTATAAGAGAAATGCGCCTCTACTTCTTATCAGCGAATGACCCAAGCTCGGGTTGGCCATCCCCTTCAACATAAGAATCTGCACTCCTCTTGGTCATGGGTTCGAGACTCACCCATGCCATATTTTTTTTCTTTGCTTGTACACTCTTGTACAAGACTATAAATTATGCTAAGTGTCCCATGCAACATCTTAACACATTTCTTTGTAATTTTTGCCCCCTTCTACATCAGGCCTCACCCCAAAATGAGGGTCTCTCCCTGCTCAAAACCTCTATGAGTATGTAGAGGGGTCTGGGTGTGTACCCCGCACACCCAGGTCGTCACATTCTCCCCCAGCTGACCTAGACCTCGCCCCCGAGGGCTTCCTCATATTTCTTGAACAACCAATGGAATTGTTCAAGGTCAGCCATCTTTTCCCAAGTAGCATCCTCCTCAGCTTCGCCCTGCCACTGTACTAACATCTCAGCCTTCTGTCCTTTGCCGCTCCAACCATATATTCTATGATTCAGAATCTTAAGAGGCTGCTTTGCATATTCTACAGAGCCACGGGCTGGCTTTCTCCTTAATTGCTGTCGCTCAGGATGCAGATCATCTGAGTGAAACTTTTTGAGGAAACTAACATGGAATGTGGGATGCAGTTTGTAATGCTTTGGCAGGTTTAGCTTATAGGCTACTGTACCCACTCTCTTAATGACTGTGAATGGTCCTTCATACTTGGGTACTAGCCCTCTGTGAACAGTGCCTGCCACTATTTTTCTCCACATTTGAGGAGTGAGTTTGAGGAGCACCGAGTCACCTACCTCAAACTCCACATGACGCCTATGTCTGTTCGCGTACTTAACCATACGGTTGGACGCTTTCCTCAAGCTATCCCGAGCTTCTTCCCAGAGCTCTACGCGGTCCTTGACATATTGGTTCGCAGCCTTATTTCGACTGCTTGCTCCACTAGCCAAATTATCAACCGGGGTAGCTGGTTGATATCCTAGAACCATCTCGAATGGACTTTTTCCAGTTGCTGACGACACTTGTATATTATAAGCAAACTGGGCCGTATCAAGCAAGAATGGCCAGTTTCTCTGAGTCGCAGAAACAAAGTGTCTCAAGTATTCCTCTACCATTGCATTGATGCGCTCGGTCTGCCCGTCAGTCTGTGGGTGGAAAGCAGTAGACATCTTCAAGTCTGTCCCCAGCTTCTTAAACAAAGACCCCCAAAATCTACCGGTAAATCTGGTGTCTCTATCGCTGATAATGTCCCGTGGTAAGCCAAAGTGCTTCACCACGTGCTGAAAGAACAGATTGGCGGTCACCTCCGCAGAACACTCTTCTGGAGCCGCCACAAATATCGCATACTTTGAAAATCTATCCACTACCACCAGAACAGAACCAAGTCCATCAAAGACTGGAAAATGAGTGATAAAGTCCATCGACACTGACATAAATGGTCTAGCAGGTGTGGGCAAAGGCTGGAGAAGACCTGCCTCTAGTCTTCTCTCAATTTTATCCTGTTGGCATACCAAACAGGTCTTCACAAAGTGCTCTATATCTGATTTCATTCCTGGCCAGAACCAACCTCTTCTGAGCAGCGCGTACATCCTGTGACCACCTGGATGTCCGGCCCATACAGTATCATGGAACTCCCTCATTAGGCCAAAACGAATGTCTCCCGAGGCGGGAACATAAGTTCTGCCACCCTGAGCCATGATAAGGCCATCCTCATCTACATAGAATCTGCGCACTGTCCCCTCACGGATCTGTGCTACAAGCTTCTGGTAGGCTTTATCTGTACTGGCGGTCTGTTTCAGATACTGAAAAATCTTTCCTTCTGCTCTTGATAGGGCGCATACCATAGCAACACTGCTAATTCTACTGAGGGCATCTGGGACCTGATGACACTTGCCCGGTTTATGCTCCCAACTGAAATCAAATTCTGCTAAGAGTTCTTGCCAACGGGCCTGCCTGGCTGACAATTTCTTCTGAGTCTGGAAGAAAGTGTTAGCAATGTTATCAGTCTTCACTATAAAATGACTCCCCAGGAGGTAAATACGCCACAGTCTGAGACAGTGGACAACAGCTAGCATTTCTTTCTCGTGTGCAGAGTAATTTAGCTCAGCTGCTTTCAGTTTTCTGCTCTCATAGGCCACTGGTCTGCCATCTTGAACCAATACTCCACCTAGAGCACGGTCTGAAGCATCAGTGTGTACTTCAAACCCTTGTGAAAAATCTGGTAATTTTAGCACAGGCTCTGAAGTTACCAGCTTCTTCAGAGTCTCAAAAGCCTCTTGGTGTGTTTCATCCCAACACCAAGCTTTGTCCTTTCTGAGCAAATCAGTCAAAGGTGCCACTACCTTTGAGTATCCCATGATGAATCTTCTATAGAAGTTTGCCAGACCCAGAAATGAGCGCAGTTGAGTCACACTAGATGGACTAGGCCAATCCCAAATAGCCTTGATTTTGTCATTGTCCATCCTCACACTGCCTTGGGACACAACATGTCCTAAAAACTGAATCTCTGTCTGTGCAAATTCACACTTTTCTGCCTTCAGATACAGCTGATTATCCCGGAGAACTTGCAGAACTTGCTTCAGATGCTTCTCGTGCTCCTTCAGATCAGATGAATACACTACTATATCATCCAGATACACCACCACGAACTTATCCAAAAAGGGATTTAGGATATTGTTCATGAGGTTGCAAAAAGTAGCAGGAGCGTTAGTGAGTCCAAAAGGCATCACCATGAACTCAAACGAGCCGTACCGCGTGACACAAGTAGTCTTCGGCTCATCCCCCTCGGCAATTCGCACCTGCCAATATCCTGATCTCAAGTCCAACTTACTGAAGATCTTTGCATTTGCTAATCTATCCAACAGATCTTGGATCAGCGGGATGGGATAGGCATTGCGCACTGTGACTTTGTTCAACGCTCTATAATCCACGCACATGCGCAAGCTTCCATCCTTCTTCTTTTGGAACAGGACAGGTGCTCCATACGGTGCCTTTGAGGGTTGGATATACCCTGACTCTAAGAGCTCGTTCAACTGTTTCCTGAGCTCTGCCAGTTCTAACGGTGGCATGCGGTAGGGAGGCTGGGCTGGAGGTACTGCTCCAGGGACTAACTCAATCTGATGATCTATGTCCCTTCTAGGAGGCAGTACTTTGGGCATCTCAGGTGGGATAACATCTTTATACTCTTTCAACAAGGTTCCAACAGAACGAGGTACGGATGTCAATATGCTTTCCAATGAAGTTTCAGCAGCCCCCACAATGACTTCTTTTCCTTTTCTGCTACGAGAACTGGAGGAAGTGGCCAGTTCCCTCACATCCCTCACAACTGGTCTAGGATCAGAATCCACCTGGGGATGGTCTTCCACTAATCTGATATGAGCTAGGTATGTGGAAGCACCACGCCTCACTCCATTTGCTAGGGAGGAAGGAGTAAGCTCCTTCTCCTTTGCTTTCTTCTTCTCCTCTGTCATTCCAGTAAAGCAAGGAATGAAACAGGGATTCTTTTCATCCAGTACTAACAAACTGTTGAGATGTGGCATTGGGGTGGCCTTTGCTCTTCTCAGAAGGTCCATACCCACAATGACATCAAACACATCTAACTGAGTAACCAAAACGGTACACTTCCCACTCCAGGGCCCCATCTTCACTGGGACATCATAAGATATACCCATCGCCTTTCTTGCCTCAGCATTGACTGTTTTCACATGTGTGTTACTGGTCGACGTCTTCAGCTTCAGTTGCTCACGCAACCGATCTGCAACAAATAAATGAGTGGCCCCAGTATCCACCATGGCTGCAATCTCTACTCCGTTCAGGCTTATATTGGTATACATCAGTGGGGAAGATCTCACTGATACATTTGCTATTACCAAAGGGTTGACTGAAGCACAACCCGGTGAGTCTCCTTTTCCTGCGTCCTTCTTATCTGCTAGGACCGCAGCTATTGCTCTCTTTGTAGGACAATCCCTCATCACGTGAGGGCCATTGCACACAAAGCATGCCAGCTTCCTCTTGGGACTAGACTCATTCCTCTTCTTCTGCACAACAGGCTTCTGATGAGTCTGAGGAACTGGTGCTTTTCCTTGTGGCTTTTGCTTATACTTGGGGACGTACTTCTTCCTACCCTTGTCTGGCACACGGGTATGGGAAGATGAAGAAGTCACTCCCCCAGCTTGAGGTCTCGTACCTCTCATGTCTAATAAGGCATCTGCAGCTACTACAGCATTTCTGTAGGTAGTCACCCCTTGTCTTCTAAGCTCTAACAAAGCCCAATCTTGAAGACCTCCAAGAAATGAGATAAACTTTTCTTCCTCACTCATGTTGGGGATTTCTAGAAGCAATGTGGCAAATTGCTTCACATAATCTCTTACAGTGCCTGTTTGTCTCAAACTTCTGAACTGCATGCGAGCAGTAAACAGGGTGTTCGCGGGTCTAAATTGAGCTCTCATCTCTAACTTTAGATCATCCCACGACACAACCTCGGGATGCTCTCCCTCGGTCCTCGGTGCTACAGAAGTTCTCCACCAGACTTTGGCATCTCCCGTGAGGAACGATGCACAAACCTCAATTCTGTCTTCTTCTGGCACTCGAGCCGCTTTAAAGTAGTGCTCCATGTCGAACAGAAAGTTTTCCAGCTCTTTCGCTACCCTGGCTCCTCCAAAGGTAGACGGGTCAGGTATATGGCGTTTCACTACTGGCTGTGAAGGCCCGACCCCAGCTGTGGGTGTAGGCGGGTTTGAAGCTACCTGGGCTAAGGCTAGCTTCAACATAGCTATCTCAGCAGTTAGAGTCTCTACAGTAGACTCTAATCTCTGGACTCTGGCATCATTAGTCATCTCATAATGCCTCTGGAGCTCCCTGATCGTCTGCATACGCTCAGCTAATGGATCTCCATGCCATTCCGCCTCATCTATCCCAACAGCCATCTCTAGACGGACGAACCTCTCGTCCAACTCTAGCAACTCTGGTAACTCTGAAGTCTCTGCCATCTGGTGCTGTGATGGGTGAACTGTGCTGACGGTTGAGAGGACCCCGAAACTGATCGATAAGTCGTGTAACTGAGGATTTACGCCCCGGCGCTAAGCACCGACGTACGCAACTCCCAAACAGCACAACGACTCACGTCTATATCTCGGTGTCACAAACAACCACTGCTTGTCAGGTTGAGTTGTTGCAACGGATCTGATATCAATCTGATCTTGCGCTGGGCTCTGATACCAAACTGTCACGCCCCAATTTTTCGCTGTGTAAATTGAGCGTGATGGCACGACTTACACACTGTGTAACCCTGGTATCAAAAGTTACACAATGAGTAACCCGTCAGCCTACTACTCAAATACACGCGCTATATGCACGTGCGCGCTGCGGAAGTCTAAGAATCTATGCGAACCAACTCGAACCCCTCGATCCCCGGATGGGATGTCCGTGCCCCGATCAAATATCTCTGTGCTCTGTGGATCACTGTGCTCCCGGGCTGATCTGATGGTCTGGGCCTAATCTTCTCCTAGCCCTAGACCTACGTCAGTGAGCGGCGGGTGGGCAGCACACGTTGCTCCTCAACCCAATATGCCTCTCAAAGACCGTCCTTAATACGTATAGCGCCCTGTGTAAATACACACACCAGAATCACAGGCAATACAGTAGTCGGGCACTAGACATATGCCCCGATCCTAAGCAGATATATCGACCACTACACAACAAGGAGGGAACGCCCTATAGAGTAGGTACGCCCGCCCCTAATCACACCGAGGCCTCAGCTGGCCAGGCAGTACACAATGAAATATAAAGTGAGGAAAACCCCTCCACTACCCAATATGGGCTGAGGGATCAAAAACCTCACGCTACACTACACAGCAGTCTTATACAATGAATTACAATGCCCTAACTACGAAAGCATGTAAATGTACCTCCAAGGATCGCCCGACCCTTGGGAGCCGTTTGTACAAGTTGTGCTTTGTTGAATCTCGCCGGAACACCTCTTTGTGGCCGCCGGAAATCTCCTCCCAAGCTGCCCCAAGTTGCTGTCCACTAGGCTCCAACCAAGCTCAATGCAAGGGGACTCCTTCCCCTTTGCTGCCGTGAGAGGGGGAAGCCCTTCCCCCTTAGATCCGAGTAGGGTTCAGCCCCTACAAGCTGCTGCCTCCTCACCAAACTCGTCCCACCAGCTGGTGGACGCCACCCCTCAGCTCAAGCAACCCAAGGTGGCCGGAAATAGGGATGGTGGTGGCCGGAAAAGCTGCTGCTCCAAACTGCCGAAAGTGGGGCTGTTTCTCCCTTGAGATATCCCTCTTCCAAGGCTCAGCAACTACAGATATTGCTGCACCCTTTGAGCTCTCTCAAAGGGCCTTCAAGTCCGCCGGAATGAAGGTAGAAGAAGGATGAACAAGCTGCTGCTGATCTGCTCTCCAAACAGCCGAGAATGGAGCTGCTGCTCCTTCTCGCCTTTCTCCTTCCAAGACTCAGCCCTAAGAAGAACCGCACCCTTTGAGCTCTCTCAAAGGACCTTCAAGCTTCACCGGAGCTGAAGGTGGAAGAAGAACAAGAGGATCGCCGGAGATGATGACAAGGTCGCCCTCAAGTCGCCCACAAGGTAGCAGCCGCCAAACATCCTCAATTGAATATTTGAATTAAAATATTTATAAAATATTATATTGATGAAAGCTTTAATACGCTATAATGAAGTATTATTTGGAAGGTGTGTACGTCGATGTTTGACGTCAGGGCGTAGTTCCTCAATACGACGTTACACTTGTTAAGGCTGAAATTTTATTAAAATATCCATTAAGCCGTCAGACCAGATATTTAAAAAAAAAAATGAATATCCACTAAGCCATCAAGATTGGATTTTTTTTTTAAAAAAAATAAAATACCCATAAGCCGTTGAAGCCGGATATTTTCTCAAATTAAAATATCCAATAAGGCGTTGAGACCGGATATTTTCTCAAAATTAAAATATCCAATAAGCCGTTGAGGCCGGATATTTTCTCAAAATAAAATATCCAATAAGCCGTCAAGGCCAGATAATTCACAAAATAAAATATCCAACAAGCCACTAAGGCCGGATATTTTTCCATTTCAATGCTCATAAGCCGTCGAGGCTGAGCATAAATTAAATCAAGTTCAAATACTCATAAGCCATCAACGCCAAGTACCAAATCAAATCAAATGCTCACAAGCCATCAAGGCCAAGCAGAAATCAAATGCTCATAAGCCATCAAGGCCGAGCACAAATGCTCACAAGCCATTATGGCTGAGCATATGTCAAATCCAAATGCTCATAAGCCATCAAGGCCGAGCACATATGAAATCCAAATGCTTACAAGCCATTAAGGCCGAGTACTTTCCAAATCCAAAATACTCACAAGCTATTGAAGCTGAGTACTTATCAAATTCAAATGCTCTTAAACTATCAAGGTCGAGCACTTATCAAATTCAAATGCTCATAAGCCATCAAGGCCAAGCATAAATCAAATCAAATGTTCATAAACCATCATGGCCAAGCACATTATCAAACTCAAATGCTCCTAAGCCATCAAGGTCAAGCACCTTAAATTCAAAATATTCACAAGACCACGTATCTCAAGTTCTAATACTCACAAGCCATTATAGTTGAGCAGATGTCAAGTTTAAAATACTCACAAGTCATGAAGACCGAGTATAAATCAAATCCAATTGTTTATAAGCCGTCAAGGCTGAATATTCAAATTTTAAGTTGTTCATGAGCCATGTATTGATATGACATTTATAAATCATTTTTTCTCGAATTTGTGAAATGTTGTTTATTATATAGATCTCTTATTCAAAGGTACCCTGATTTCAAGGGTAATTGACAATGAGTACTTACGCTCATTGGAAACTAGGACCCATTAAACAAAAAGCCCTATTAATTTAGGGTGAATTTGAAATGGTCTATTACATCTTTAATGTAATACTTTTTGACCCCACAATTACCGAAAGAGTGTTTATATGAGATAGATTAGGGCTTTAGTATCCACCACACGGACAAATCTAATTGCGTTAAAGATGATCTATTACATGAATTCACAATTTTGCATAAGGAACCTTCCCTAAGGTACAAAATGCCCCCTCTTGATGGTACACCCTGGTGCTTATCTAGAACGATCTCTTACTATTGCGGTGGATCGTTCTAAACAAACCCTATGCATTTGATGGAAAGTTATGATACCCTCGAGTGAAAATCGAGCATTCTCGTGTCACGGATTCACAAGCCTTACCAAGGGATTCCACTGACACAATCCTCCTCTCGGTATGAATCGCATCAACTAAAACGCAATATTATGCGGCTAAAGCAACATTATGAAATAAGTTTAACAAGGTTAAGATATGCTCATATGAATGATCAAATAACATAATTAAATTAAGTTTAGCAAATAGAAATCATCAGCGGGCTTCAACCAAGCTCCGAAATAGGTTTTATGCTACAAAATTCATGAAAGCTCGCATAGATCTTTCTAAAATATTCAAAAAAATTGCTACAAAACATTTTTGAGATGAAGGAGAGGATGAACCAAATAAGATCCCCAAAAATCATGAAGATTTGATGCTCCAATCTCTGGAAATTTCCTCGAAAATGATTTGTCTTTGCCTCCGTCTGTGCTCGCCCGTTCGTCAGCCGATTTCTCAATGATTAGGAAGTTTCGGAAGGGCTTTTAATCCTTTGGATTTGCCTCTGAGTTAGCTTTCCAAAACGTGTCCACTTGCCTTATTTGGACATCTCTAGGGTTTAAAATCAAAAGAAATCCGAGTAAAGGTCAGACTGCCCAGTTGCCATCATGGGTGAACCCCACCGGGTTCACCAGGTGGTGAAGTTTACTGTTCAGTTCTTGTCAAGTAAGAATCACCGGTGAACCCCGCCGGGTTTACTAGGTGGTGAAGTGTATTGTAGACATTTGCTCAAAATCTCTCCGAAAGAATCACGGGTGAACCCCGCCGAGTTCACCTACTAGTGAAGTATTCTGTGAGTTTCGGTCATCAGCGAAAGCACCGGTGAACCCCGCCGGGTTTACCTGACCGTATTTCTCAAAGTAACTCCAATTGAGCCTAAATTTGACGGGCAGCTTCATCTTCATGTAAGGAACCACCTCGTGACTTTAGAATTTTCAAAAGACTTCAAATTTGGGTGATTTCACCTAAAGTTTCACAAAAATAAGAAAAAGTGAAGATTCCAAAGTAATCAAGTAAATAAGTCTCAATGGAACATAAAAATATTAAAATAGGCCTAAATTTATCATGGAATGGTACCAAAAATTACTACTAAAATGCAAGGCATCAAACACTCCCAGACTTAAATCTTTGCTTGTCCTCAAGCAATAAAATAAGATGAAATACATGATAGGTATGAGAGTAATCATTCATGTTGAAGCATGCATCCAAATTAGAGAAATATCCACTAGCAATCCAAGATCTAATCAGAAGAAATCAAGTGATTGGGTGTTTCGATCGTTTAACAGTTTGATCCCACAATTTCTAGAAGTCAAAGAACTCAGCCAGTAATAAACATAGAATTAAATCAAGCTTACACAATACTCATGCTATTCCAATTCATCCAAATCAAATCGTTGGGATTAACGCAAATGTGTTATTTAGGATACGATACACTAATTATAACATCAGACTTCAACTCATATCCTTAGGTACTACTGCCAATTTTTCGTAGTGCCAAGTAGAGGAGTCTCTCTTTAGATTTCAACTCATGTTTTTAGGTACCACTGTCAATTTTTCGCAGTGCCAAATAGAGGAATCTAAGGGTTTTTTTGAATGTATCCTTTCATCTCTTAACAAATGTAGTGTCTTCCCAACAATAGAAAAGGACTAAAGGAACGAATAAGTATATGAGCATTTTAATATGAATCATATGTAAACTACAAGCATAAGTTAATTGAACAATCATAGAAATATTCGACCCACTAATGAATGGTCTGAAACAATCCAAATCAGAAGATTTCAAAATCATAGAACATATGAATATGATCATAGAATATTTCTAACAAAGTGATGCACTCAACAAGTCCTGATTACTCTTGACCAAACATGCATTCAACTTTAGGAATTTTGCCCAGATATCATAGGATCAAAAATATCTTACTCAAACATGATAGAGCAATGACTGAACTCTCAATCACAATACCACAATGTCTCAGAGTGAACTTATGCACAACTCATTCACCATTGACACATCAACATGAGGATCATAGCAGAGTACCTAGATAAACTGTAAAACAAGTCCAAACATGTCATACACAAATGTGCAGGGGCCTGAAGATGTGGACCAGGCCCACGAATAGTGGCATATCAATACAATGCCAAAATGAATCTCCAGTCAGTCAAGTCAAGGTTAAGTAGCAGAAATAGAAACTACAGCAAATCAGATAACCACATGGCAACAAAAGATAGTAAAATAGAAAAAAGATAGCTCACTCATTCTAAATGTCACATAGTCCTTTATGCGAGATCATGTACGTGAGAGGAGTCGGTGACGATGCGGGGTTCTGGGCAAGACACTTCCTCCTGCGCGATTCAGAGCCAGAAGCCCGAGAGCTCTTGCCCTTACCACGAGAGGTAAAGTCAGGCTCAGCTTCCTCATCCGAAGAGATGTCCATGCGTGCCATGTTCTCTTCGGAGAGAAAAGCGAGCTGGTCATCTATAGCAGATAGCTTTTCCCAAATGGACCCCATCATTTTATGTTGTCTCTACATGCCCACCTCCATAAACTCCTACCGAGTAGACTGCTCCTGGCAGATATAGCTGAGAGTGGTGTCCATCTAATCAAGTGCCTCCCCCTGGTGAAATAGCTCCCCTCCCTGACGGAGCTACTCCTCATGAATCTCCTGGAGAAGGGTCATCATAGACCCGATAGATGAGGAGACGCCGAAATGAAAGGCATCGGGGGTCGGAGGCGTAGTGTCCACGGGGTCTGGCTGGGGATTGGTGATGGGTTGGATACGCCAATTAGCTCGTACTCGTACGGTGGTGCGCTTGGGGTTCGGCAATGGAAGGGTGAATTGGCTTCCCTTGAATGTGAGGCAATAAGAATCACCCCGGCGTATGATCAGCTTCATAGAAACACACGACTTGATCTCGAGCCGGTTGTTGCTGCTTCCGTAGTATTGTAGGGAATGATGTTGGAGAATACTGGGTGTAATTTAAAACTTTGCAGTCCCAGGATGTAGCGGAAGAAGCATTACACCCGAAACATATTCCTTTCCCAAGGATCCATGCGAGAGAGAGAACACAAGGATGTGATAGGGATGATACCTCTAATGCTTGTCAAGTCGATGATGCCAAGTGGAAGACGCTCAAGTGCTCATCCTCTACAAGTATCCACGCGTCGACCTTCTCAACGTTGCTCCCTTCCACGTTTGGTGCTAGCCTCGGGTAGCGAAGATCACCTCTTGGAATCTCCTTCTTCTTCCTCCTTGCTCTTCACGCCAACTTGTCTCCTTGCTTGGAGACTCTCGGCCAAAGACAAGATGAAGAAGAGTAGTGGCGCAACACCAAGGAAAGAGGGCGGCTAGGGCTTCAAGGCTTGCGCAACTCCAAGTTGTCTTGCCTCAAGAAGAAATTCTGCACTTGTTGATCATCAAAAGAGGGGGCGCATACCCCTTCTTTTATAAGCAACCAAGCCATAGCCGCCACCCCTCTTTCCTTCTATGGATTGGCACAATTCCTCCAAGGAATTCGCCCTAATAGTTCAGCCACATCCCTCCTTGAATTGGCGCTTGAAGAAGCTTGGAAAGAATCAAGCTTCTTGCCATATCAAGAGGAGTAATTTGAGTTCAATTATTATTTGGACTTTCCTTATGTGATTGATGCATATTACACTTGAATTAATCAAGCCTTACACGCCTCCACACCAGCCCATGCATCCATGATAGTTTCCAATTGAGGAAATCGAATTCCACTTGGATTTATTCATGTCAATTGGCACCAATTCCATGTATGGAATTAAGCCATGCGCCAATGATGAATCCTGCTTCCATTAGGATTCCAATCTTGCCTCAATTAGATTTAATCCACAATCCCTAATTAGATTTGGATTTTAATACTAATTAGGTCCATGAATAAAATCCTTATTGGATTAGGATTTGCGCCCAACACAATGGGCCTTATCCAAATCCAATTCTCATTAGGATTTGAATCCTAGTTGGATTAGGATTTGCGCCCAACCACTATGGGCCTTATTGTTGGGGAATGCCGGGTGTAATTTAAAATTTTTGCAGTCCCAGGACGCAGCGGAAGAAGCATTACACCCGAAACACATTCCGGTCCCAAGGATCCATGCGAGAGAGAGAACACAAGGATGTGTTAGGGTTAGTACCTTTATTGCTTGTCAAGAAGAAGGTGCCAAGTTGAAGACGCCCAAGTGTTCGTCCTCTACAAGTATCCACGCGTCGACCTTCTCAACGTTGCTCCCTTCCACGCTCGGTGCTAGCCTCGGGAAGAGAATCAAGCCTTCTTTTCACTTGCGCCACCTTCAAGGGAAGTTGCGCCAAGCATAAGATGTTAGCCACCAACTCCTTGTCTTTTTCACTCCAAGAGAAGAAGGAGAATAGGAGTCTCGGTCCTTAGGAAGAGGATGGAGAAGTGGCGCCACCAAGTCCTCCAAGTCACACCAAGAGAAGAGGGAGGAGGAGACTTGCGGCCACTTGAGGAAGAAGGGTTGCGCCTTTGATGTTGTCGCCTTCTAGCCTTGCTCACGCCTCTCTATGTTTGTTCACACCTCCAAGGAATCGAACTAAAGAGAGGGGGCAGCAAGGATCCCTTTTATAAGCCAAGATGCGGTTAATTAAGGGCTAAGATTATGCCAAGTGGGCGGCTAGGATGAGAGGGGTTTGTGGTAAGGAAAGTCTCCAAGACTTTGCCATAAACCTCATTCAACCTTTCCTTATTTACCCAATAGACATATCAGCCCAAGACATGCCTTAGAGACATTCTTTCCATCCAAGAAGAAGGGCTAGGCGCAACAAGCATGAGGAGTTTCGGTTAAGCAAAGGTTAGAGGGGAATTAGGGTTTAGAGATAAGGAAAGTCTCCAAGACTTTTCCATAAATCTCATCCCACTTAACATATGCGCCTAAGCTCTTTCCAAAAGAGTCATCAAGCCATATCAGCCCCAACACTTACCATAGATGCAAGATACCATCAAGAGATCAAAGGGGGGAGGCGCCTAATGCTTCCTTATGAAGCAACATGCGCCCACTTCACCCCATTATGCCCTTGGCGCCAATGGGGTGAAACTCTTCCCCATTATACCCTTATTTGCTCATACCTCTTCATGACAACTAATTATTGGGCCTCATTGGATAATGAGCTAGCCCAAACTTCATGGCATGGGTTGATTAAGCCATTGGATCCAATCCAATGCAACCCTAATCCAAATGTGACCAATCTAGGTCAATTTCGGGTCAACCTGCCAAAAATGAAGTTTGGCTCCAATAACTTTCTTCCATCTCATCAGGCCCATTGGCGCTGATGAAATCTTCCAAATGAATCCAAGTTATCCAATAACTTGATCCTAAGGCTTCTGATTAAAGCAACGTCAAGAGTCTATTGCGTGTGACCCCGTAGGATCCATATGACGATGGCAATGATGTAAACATCATAAGTAGTGAGGGGTATCTAGCAACACATCACTACTACCCATGTCATAGGACTTAAGTCATTGTGGCAACAACTCCTAACAAGCAACAAGGATTCCTATTGCATTACAGATCTCTTTGCCTAAACTGATATCCTGCCATTGGATTAGTCTCAAGTTTATTATCCAATGCTTTGGTCATGACTCAACAAGTGTGGCCACACTTTCCTGTCATGCACCAATAAGGTGGGGCGCCCCTAGGTGGATATCACGCTTCCAATAAGGAAGGGGCAAATCCTACTATTGGTCATCCATGCCTTTACATGACTTATGACATGCCCAATGACAGTCGTTTTGATCTCCCAATTACGGAGAGACGTAAGACTGTATCAAAGCATATCCATCATCAAATCCAGACATGAATACCTCAAGTCTAAGGATCAATGCAAAACCTCTTGCATGTGAGATTGACTTGTTGACTAGACAAGTCAATCCTCACGGTGGATCACTCCAGTGCATCCAATGCACCTGTATGTCTGCGTTACTGTGCCATGCACCTAACCAGCCCATACACCAGTCTCACATGTACCAAAGCTGTCCCATATCTGCTAAGGTACCTTGTCTGGGGATTGCTTATGAGAATGGATCCAATCCAAACTCCTGGGACATTATTTATGCAATTCAATACATCAACGCAGGTAAAGCAATCTGCATAATAACGACCAATCCTTTATTGATTATATCAATTTCATTGATTCTATCAAAGTACATCCAAACAATGCCTGACTATGTCCATACATTGGTCTGCAGGGTATATACACCAACAATCTCCCACTTGCACTAAGACCAAGGACAACTGATGTTCAGTCAGTTCCAACGTCTCTAGTATGACCCATTTAGCTTCCGCTGCGCCAGAGGCTATGTCAGTGGGTTTTCCCAGATTGCTATCCGTGTTTATTTTAACAAGTTTGAATCATCATCTTTATTCATGATCTCCAAGATCAGATGATATCGCTGCAGTACATATTTGAGTGCTAAGTTCCTTTACACATGCTCACGGCCCCAGTAAGAAATATACTGGACTATCAAGCACCAGGGACTAAATCAATGAAGCTGCCTCCTTGGCTGCCACAAGGAGCTGCAATGTACTCAGCCTTATTTGTAGAATCTTGCCACTTTGGTCTGCATAATGCTCTTTCAGCACACAACACCATAACAAGGAAAAGCGCAAATCCTGGCTATGATCAATAGTCATTAGACTGGAACGAAGTGTCAGTGTACCCATGTACACAAAATTCTTTCCTGTCTATCATAGACTAAACTCCAATCCTTTATACTTCCCAAGTATGTATACAAGGATTGCTCTCACAGCTATCTAGTGCTAAACACTAAGATCTGATTGAAACTTACTGGCTATGCTCCAAGCATTTGCCACAAATGGTCTTGTGATATTACTCAAAACATGATTCATCCTATACACCATGTATCAGGATTTTAGACCCATGTTATTGAAGGTCCCCTTAACAAGGGGGGGGGGGGGAACCCTAATAGGCGCATGTGGAGGTTTTGATGCAGCGGAAGGGGTTTCTAGATCTTTTCATGCATGCAATATAATCAACTTAAATATGTATATATGAGAATAGATTCTCACCATTGCCATTTGTTGGATGGCGTCTGGGAAGCAGAGATCGACAGGGGTCTCCTCCAGAGGATGCGCACACAAGATGAGAGTGTGCCTACTTCCTTGGTGCTCCTTGTGCTAGCAAGGTTCCAAGAAGTCTTGATCGAATGAAAGGAATGGAGATCTTCTTTGCTTGGCGATTTCTTCCTCCTTCTTTTCGTCAACCTCTTCACCACACGAGAAAGAGCTTGTTGGCGACGAACGAAGAGGAGAGGCGAGAGAATAGAGTGTCTTGAGCGTGAACGTGAGGCATGACCACGTTAACAAGTCATGGTTTCTAAAAATAGAAACACTCCAACGTTCATGCGCTCATGCGATCATGGGTTTACCTATGCGCAAACTTCTCTTCTCTTTGAACCATCCGCTCATACAATGAGCTGATTCGATTTGGTTCTGTCCAAGACCAATTAACCCAAGCCATTAGTCCAGATCACATTAAACCCTAAGGTTCTTGATCTGACCGTTGATCTCTTGATGCTCCTGATCTCACCGATCTAGCATCCATTCTCTCAATCGAAGCTTACCGATCTCAAGCCCTAATCAATCAAACATGATCAGACCAGATCTCACTTACAATCAGAGATTAAATCCCTCTAAACTGAACCCAAACAATTCAGTCCACACGATCTGACTTAAGTAAGCCATATCATCAAATTGTGCGACCCTAAGGGTTTCCTTTAAATGTCGGTAACGATAACTTACGTTATCACGATCAGTGAGGGGTATCTAGCAACACATCACTGTCTCCCGATATAAAGAAAAGAGTCTTCCAAGACTACACCCAAACCACAGCACAAGTGTGAATCCAACTCACAAGGCAAACAAGCTTCCTTTGCCACTGGATGTTCTTTATTGGACAAACGTGTCAAGCTTGTAACTCCAATATGATGAGCATGATTAGATCAGATGAGCATAGTCACCTGGGTATGGCCATACACTTTCTCAATCATCTCATCCAGGGGGCCCCTTTAGAACATCACACTCCAATCAAGGAGATGGCAATCCTATATCTATCACTAGCGCCCTAACATGACTCAAGCTCACCATCCAAGATAGTCTATAACCATTATGTTTCAAATGATATCGAACTATCTCAAAATAATGACAATCATCATTTAGAAACACAAGTGATCTCAAGTCAGAGGAAATGTGCCACTTGTTACATTCAAGGATTATTCACATTGTGACAAGCAATTGAATATCCTAGTAGGGTCTGTCCAGTACATCCAATGTACCCATGAGTCTACATCTTATTCCATGCTCGAAGCATCCTATAAGATCAGAACACATATTAGTCTCAATCATATCAAAGCTGTCTCATGTTCACCAAGATATCTCGACTAAGGACTTTATAGTATGTCAGCCTAGCTGAACACCATTGAGACATTATTCAGAAGTACACTTATTGCTGCAGATAATGTAACAGCCTGAATAACAACCATTGCCTTTATAAACATAAGAGTTTATACATGATACTGATACAATCCCAAGGCCTCAAACATTAGCCTTAAGGGCATACCCCAACAATCTCCCACTTGCACTTAATCTAATGGTTTAGGAATCTCAAACCCATATTATTACAGTGCTTCTCATGCTTCTGCTGCGCCAGAGGCTTTGTAAGCGGGTCTGCCAGATTGTCATCTGTATGAACCTTGCAGATTTTGATCTCACCACGATCTATGATCTCCCTGATCAAGTGAAACCGTCTCTGTATGTGCTTGGACTTCTGGTGCGACCGTGGTTCCTTTGCTTGTGCGATTGCTCCAGTGTTATCACAGAAGATAACCAAAGGATCTGCACTCGAAGGAACAACACCAAGTTCCTGAACGAACTTACGAATCCACACTGCCTCCTTAGATGCTTCTGAGGCGGCAACATACTCAGCTTCCGTGGTAGAATCAGCAACAATTGACTGTTTGAAACTTTTCCACACCACCGCTCCTCCATTCAAGCTAAAAACATAGCCTGATTGCGATCGGAAATCATCCTGGTCAGACTGGAACGAAGCGTCAGTATATCCTTCAATACTGAGTTCTTCCTGACCACCATACACCAAGAACATATCTTTGGTCCTCCGCAGATATTTTAAAATGTTCTTGACTGCAATCCAGTGCGCCTGACCTGGATTACTTTGGAACCGACTGGTCACGCTTAACCCGTAAGCGACGTCTAGGCGAGTACACAACATCGCATACATAATGGACCCAATAGCCGAAGCATAAGGCGTATTGTCCATTTCATCTTTCTCAGTCTGTGTTTATGGACACTGACTCTTCGAAAGATTCAGACCATGTCTGACTGGAAGATATCCTCTTTTAGAATTCTCTAAATGGAATCTCTCCAGGACTTTATCGATGTAAGTACTCTGGCACAGCCCGAGAAGCCTTTTAGATCTATCCCTGTAGATCTTCACACCTAATACATAGGCTGCTTCTCCTAAATCTTTCATCTGAAAACATTTCCTTAACCATGCCTTAACCGCATGCATTTCAGGAATATCGTTTCCAATGATCAAGATATCATCGACGTAGAGGACTAGGAAAGTAATCACGCTCCCACTAAACCTCTTATATACACACGGGTCATCCTCGTTCTTGATGAAACCAAATTCACTGATTGATTCATCAAAACGAATATTCCAGCTTCTTGATGCTTGTTTAAGTCCATAAATGGACTTCTTTAACTTGCATATCTTATGACGATCTGATGGATTAGTGAAACCTTCAGGTTGTGTCATATACACATCCTCATCCAGATTTCCATTCAGGAAAGCGGTCTTCACATCCATCTGCCAGATCTCATAATCATAATATGCTGCTATCGCGAAAAGAATCCGAATAGACTTAAACATGGCTACAGGTGAGAAAGTTTCATCATAATCTATCCCGTAGATTTGTTTGAAACCTTTCGCAACTAGCCTGCCTTTATAGGTAACCACGTTACCATCCATGTCAATCTTCTTCTTGAAGATCCATTTACAGCCTATAGGGATAACTCCCGGATGCGGATCAACCAAATCTCAGACTTGGTTATCTGACATGGAGTCCATCTCGGCGCTCATAGCTTCAAGCCATCTCGCTGAGTCCGGTCCACTGACCGCATCCGCATAAGTGAGGGGTTCATCATTATCAATGATGTAGACTCCGTCATAGCGCTCAGGCTGTCGGCGGATCCTTCCCGATCTTCGCGGTTCCCGTGATATCTGAGCCTCAGGTTGTTCAGTAACCTGTTCTACCGGCTCAGGCTCATCCAACTGCGCTTGACCACTTTGTCCTTCCTCTGGATTATCATCCAGCTTTATTTCTCTCCCACTGGCCTCTTGCAGAAGAAACTCCTTCTCAAGGAATATGGCCGTCCGAGCAACAAACACTTTGTTCTCATTGGGATCGTAGAAATAATAACCCTTAGTTTCCTTAGGGTAACCGACAAAGATACATTTCTCAGATCTGCTCTCTAGTTTCCCAGAGGCGAGCTTTTTGACATAAGCCTCGCAGCCCCAGATCCTGATAAATGTCAAGCTCGGCTGTTTCCCATACCATAACTCATAGGGAGTCTTTGAAACTGCCTTGGATGGCACTCGGTTTAGTACCTTTGCAGCTGTTTCCAGTGCAAATCCCCAAAAGGAGTAAGGTAGAGCAGCCTGACTCATCATAGAACGAACCATATCAAGTAGGGTTCTGTTCCTCCTCTCGGACACACCATTCCATTGCGGTGTTCCTGGCGGAGTGAGCTGTGAGATTATCCCACACTCCTTCAGATAGTCAGTAAACTCTCGACTTAGGTATTCTCCACCTCGATCAGAACGAAGTGCCTTGATATTTCGACCTAGCTGATTCTGAACTTCATTCTTGAACTCTTTGAACTTGTCAAAAGATTCACTTTTATGTCTCATAAGATAGACATAACCATATCTACTGAAATCATCAGTAAAGGTAATGAAGTATTGATAGCCACCTCTAGCATGTTTACTAAATGGCCCACACACATCACTGTGTATAAGGTCAAGCAAACCTGAAGCCCTTTGACCTTTGTGAGGAAAAGGAGACTTCGTCATTTTACCCATTAAACAAGCTTTGCATGTATCAATCTCCTCATAGGAGAATGATCCCAGCAGTCCATGGTCATGCAACCGCTTAATGCGCTTCTTGTTAATATGGCCTAAACGACTATGCCATAACAAGGTGCTGTCATCAGCATACTTGGCTTTCTTATTATCAATATTTTGTATAGAACATTCCATGTCCAACATGAATAACCCATTGTTAATTGATCCAGTAGCATAAACAATATTATCTAAAGAAAGAACACACTTTGAAATATTGGGAAAACCCTTTCCTGACAAGAGCAGGAATAGAGATAATATTTTTAGTAATGCTGGGAACAAAGTAACAATTGTTCAGTTCCAATACAAGTCCAGATGGTAATGAGATGTAATATTCTCCTACAGCAACAGCAGCAACCCGTGCCCCGTTTCCAACTCGTAGGTCCACCTCATGCTGTCCCACCTGTCTTCTTCTCTTGAGTTCCTGTACATTTGAACAAATGTGAACTCCACATGCAGTGTTCAACACCCATGAAATAGAAGAAGAAGATATCATGACTTCTGTCACGTAAATACCTGAGCCAGAAGCAAAGCTTCCCCTCTTGTCTCCTTGGAGCGCTTTACAGTCCTTTTTCCAGTGACCCAGCTGGCCACAATGGAAACATCTGTATTCCTTCGACCGCTTAACTTTTTGCTTCAGAGCCTTGCTGTAGCTCTTAACAGGGGCCTTGCCCTTCTTCCCCTTCTTCTTGTTCCTAGAAGGAACCATCAAGACAGAGGTTGAAGGCTTTCCCTTAAGAGTCTGCTCTGTAGTCAAGAGCATATTCAGTAACTCCGCCGGCGTACAGTCGATCTTGTTCATATTAAAGTTAATAATGAACGGGTCGAAAGAAGTTGGGAGAGACTGCAATATGATGTCTACAGCAAGCTCCTGATTGATGGTATGTCCCAGTTTCTCTAGAGACTCCTTGTACCCAATCATCTTGAGCACATGAGCTCCGACTGGACTCCCTTCAGCCAGTTTGCTCTGGAAGAAAAGCTTTGTCAGATTATAGCGTTCAGTCCTCGCCTGTGCAGCATACAACAACTTGAGGTTCGCTATAATATCTATAGCCGACATATCCTCATGCTGTCGCTGCAGCTCTGGCGTCATAGACGCAAGCATCAGGCAAGCGACGTCAATGCTATCATTGACATGCTTATCATAAGCATCGCGAACCGCCCTTGCGGCGTTCGCAGCCGGTTGAGGCGGTATGGCCGTCTCGAGGACATACAGTTTCCTCTCTACCTTAAGAACGATCTTAAGGTGTCCGTACCAGTCTGAGAAGTTCGGCCCAGCAAACTTCTCCCGTTCCAGTAGGGATCGCACATTGAAATTCGTGGTGTTCGTTGCTGCAGGTATCTACAACAATGCAAGAACAGCAAGGTCAGTATCAATGTTTAGAATCAATCCAGGACTTAAGAAAGATTCTTTTCTCACTATTTTATCTGGCTGAAAAATCCAGCAAAACAGCCCAAAAGAGTAGAACTCTTTTAGTGAGATGGGATCCAGGTTTCATACTTGGTCTCCGCGTCCCGCTCAGGCGAGATAAGATGCACAGAGAGTACAAGCACTAGTCTCTGGTAGGCTGTCCCAGCCAATCGCCAACCCGTGCGATTCCCCTTCATCTGGGCAATCCAGCCGACTGTGCCAACTGAGTTGGTACAACACAGTGTCTGACCCCACAGATGGCTGCCTCCATGTGCTACCATATGCGCCACATATGTAGTCTACATGGTCAAGCTGACCCGACCTACTCCCTGGACCACCACGTGCTATGCTGAGCAACGAGAAGCGATAAATCCCTTCCCTGTAACACGCAGGTGTAATCCCGCACCGTCTGAAGATAGATGGACGTGCCCACTGAGTGGGTACAACACGGCTCCAACGATAGTCAGAACAGTGAGGTTTCGCGTCAGAAGGCTTACGAGCTTGATATTTAACGTTGGATTTTAACGGTCTTTTATCTTCTTAACTATCATACAATTCCTATGGTGATAGCAGAAGATTAAATCATGCATTTCTAATTATTTAAACAATAAATGAAAGCATGCTGATCTTATGTGGTAAAAGCCCATTAAGCCTAAGTAAGACCTTAATTTAACTTAAGTCTTCACTTGCTTTTCTTCATGAGTCTTTTGCTGCTCATCTGGCCCAAACGAGGGCCCAAGCGCCAACTGCAGCTCAGGTGCGCCCACCAGGTAAATGTGCCTGTGCTAGGGTCGAACCCTAGACCTCCCACCTGGTCCAGCCACTGCTGCATGCGCCTCTGCCAAGTGTGCTCTGTGCTCTTGTCTGATTAAATTACAAATTAATCTATCTAGACAAGATTGACTCGCAGGTCAATTACATTTTATAAATTAAATAACATGTGATGCGCAGATCACAATAAAAATTAATTTACATCAATCAACCAGGCTCGCAGGCCCCAGCACAGCACACAATAAAACGGGCAGCCCACATAAGATTAAATAAACATACATCATGTATACAAACATCATGTGATCCAACATAAGAAAATAAAATTTTGAAAAACCCCATTGGCATCATTTTTATTTTCCTTATGTGCTCTACTACCTTACAACGGTCCATTACTAGGGATCCACTCATAGTCCTAGTCAGATCCTCTGCCCTTGCATGCACCAAGTCCTAACTGACTTGAGTCGACCAAATGGTCAACTATGCATGCGCCAAGGGCTGAACGACCACAATGAGGTCTGGCAAGCGGGTGTGACCCCGGGCCTAACTCATGTGCGTTCATAGGTTGTCTCAACCAGACATCGCTACACGCCTGTCCGCAGTCGACCTATAGCCACCTCGTGCTCGCGCACAGGTGCTATCTGGTCGACCCATCTAGGCTGTCAGATAGTCTGATCAGACTGGTTGGATCTTGACTAGACTGTGACTTCAACCCTAATAACCCGTCTAAGGGTTTAAAGCAGGCGCCTCATAGATCTAAGGTGATGGTCGCGCAAGTGATATAGTTTTTGATAAAAACTAAGATGCGCCAACATACATGCGCAAAGGAAACACATATTCAAGGTTTTCATATGAACAACTTAACATGTAAATATCGCATGTAGGTTAGATCTAAGAGCACATTCGCAAACATGGATCATAGAGTCTTTAAGCAATCATAAAAACATGCAAACAACCTCCCTCTGATACCAATTGAAGGTCCCCTTAACAAGGGGGGGAAACCCTAATAGGCGCATGTGGAGGTTTTGATGCAGCGGAAGGGGTTTCTAGATCTTTTCATGCATGCAATATAATCAACTTAAATATGTATATATGAGAATAGATTCTCACCATTGCCATTTGTTGGATGGCGTCTGGGAAGCAGAGATCGACAGGGGTCTCCTCCAGAGGATGCGCACACAAGATGAGAGTGTGCCTACTTCCTTGGCGCTCCTTGTGCTAGCAAGGTTCCAAGAAGTCTTGATCGAATGAAAGGAATGGAGATCTTCTTTGCTTGGCGATTTCTTCCTCCTTCTTTTCGTCAACCTCTTCCCCACACGAGAAAGAGCTTGTTGGCGACGAACGAAGAGGAGAGGCGAGAGAATAGAGTGTCTTGAGCGTGAACGTGAGGCATGACCACGTTAACAAGTCATGGTTTCTAAAAATAGAAACACTCCAACGTTCATGCGCTCATGCGATCATGGGTTTACCTATGCGCAAACTTCTCTTCTCTTTGAACCATCCGCTCATACAATGAGCTGATTCGATTTGGTTCGGTCCAAGTCCAATTAACCCAAGCCATTAGTCCAGATCACATTAAACCCTAAGGTTCTTGATCTGACCGTTGATCTCTTGATGCTCCTGATCTCACCGATCTAGCATCCATTCTCTCAATCGAAGCTTACCGATCTCAAGCCCTAATCAATCAAACATGATCAGACCAGATCTCACTTACAATCAAAGATTAAATCCCTCTAAACTGAACCCAAACAATTCAGTCCACACGATCTGACTTAAGTAAGCCATATCATCAAATTGTGCGACCCTAAGGGTTTCCTTTAAATGTCAGTAACGATAACTTACGTTATCACGATCAGTGAGGGGTATCTAGCAACACATCACTGTCTCCCGATATAAAGAAAAGAGTCTTCCAAGACTACACCCAAACCACAGCACAAGTGTGAATCCAACTCACAAGGCAAACAAGCTTCCTTTGCCACTGGATGTTCTTTATTGGACGAACGTGTCAAGCTTGTAACTCCAATATGATGAGCACGATTAGATCAGATGAGCATAGTCACCTGGGTATGGCCATACACTTTCTCAATCATCTCATCCAGGGGGCCCCTTTAGAACATCACACTCCAATCAAGGAGATGACAATCCTATATCTATCACTAGCGCCCTAACATGACTCAAGCTCACCATCCAAGATAGTCTATAACCATTATGTTTCAAATGATATCGAACTATCTCAAAATAATGACAATCATCATTTAGAAACACAAGTGATCTCAAGTCAGAGGAAATGTGCCACTTGTTACATTCAAGGATTATTCACATTGTGACAAGTAATTGAATATCCTAGTAGGGTCTGTCCAGTACATCCAATGTACCCATGAGTCTACATCTTATTCCATGCTCGAAGCATCCTATAAGATCAGAACACATATTAGTCTCAATCATATCAAAGCTGTCTCATGTTCACCAAGATATCTCGACTAAGGACTTTATAGTATGTCAGCCTAGCTGAACACCATTGAGACATTATTCAGAAGTACACTTATTGCTGCAGATAATGTAACAGCCTGAATAACAACCATTGCCTTTATAAACATAAGAGTTTATACATGATACTGATACAATCCCAATGCCTCAAACATTAGCCTTAAGGGCATACCCCAACAGTTATTACTCTCCAGCTGTGTCACTGGACACAACATCTTAGAGAGAGTCAGACCATGTCTTCCTGGAAGGTTTCAATATTGGGAATCATCTAATATAAACCTTTCAAGAAACTCTTGGATGAACATAGATTGATTAAAGGGCAATGACTTTCTTGGATCTCTTTCTATAGATCCTCATGCCTAGGATGCAGGCATCATTCCCTAGATCATTCTTCTCGAATTACATATCAGACATTTTCTTCACCATGTGAAGAGTTGAGATGTTATTCCATGTGAGAAGAATATCATCAATCATCTAGAACAAGAAATACTATTAAGGTGCTCCCACTGATCCTTTTGTAAACACAGGCTTTTCCAATCATGCTTGCATAACACCATGCATATCTATATGGCTTTGATATGAGAACCTTCTGGCTATTTCCTTATAGATATCTTTTCAGATGTCTATGCAAGAAAAGCAGTTATCATAACAACATGCCAAAATTGATTATGCAATTATAACAAGCAGATCCCTAATGGACTTAAAGTTTAGCTATTGGTGAAAAATTTCATTATTATCCACCCAGTGGATTTGCCTGAAATTTCTGTTCACTAGCTTGACTTTCAAGGTAACAAGATTACCTTCCATGTCTATCTTCCCAGAAGATTTATTTTACACCCTGTGGGAGTTACCCCTTTGGCAGCTTTTCCAAGTCCCAGACTTGACTAGCAGACATGGAGTCCATTATAAATTTTTCATGGCCCTTAGCCATTTCTTGGAATCTGGTCCACCGACCACTTCCATTTCCTCACAAGTCTTAGGTTCATGCTTTGATGAACAATTCGTCATGCCCAGCATATCGAATCGATCCAGACTTATGTTATTCCTGTGTTACTTGAACCTCAGGTTGACTTTCAACCTGTAAGTGAGATTTTTCTCTCCATGTGTGTCTAATTATATTGTGGTTGATTCTGGACCTTGTCCAAATCAAGACTACTCCCACTAGCTTCTTTCAAAAGAAATACTTTCTTAAGAGAGACAACATTTTGAGCAACAAATATTTTGTTCTTCATGGGATAGAATTAGCACTCTATAGTGCACCACAAATACATTCCTTTGAATCACTGCACATTACATTCTCAATTCCATTGAAGAAATGGGATATTTGCAGTTAGCGACTCAAAAGCTAACTTAGACACTTTCTTATGGAGTGATAGTACATCTGTTTACATGGCATCACAGTAGTATATTTGCATGACTATTCAAAGATGGAACCACATCCAATGTGTTCCTTTTCTTTCTTTGAAATTCACAACACAGTGTTGTACTAAGTAAGCTGTGAGATAACTCTACACTTCTTAGGACAGTCATCAAATTCTCCACTGATCATCTTGATCCAATCAAGATGCTTTAATAGATCCTTCAATTTGACTCAATACTTCATTTGTAAACTTCTTGGATTTTTCAAAGTTCTTGGGTTGGATAAGGTATACCCACACCTAATGAAGTATATGATACCTCTTAGTGCTAGTTTTCATGGGTCCATACACATTGCTGTGTAATAGATCCAACAAGCCACTAACCCTTCCACCCTTTATGGTGAAGGCAGCATCTGTCACATTGTTCCTTTGAACTAGGTTCACATGTATCATAATCCTGAAAGGATAATGATCCCAATAGTCCATGGACTTTTGGATGTGACCATTGTTCTATGGTTCAAGAGACAATGCTATAAGAGGAATTTTATTGAATCATTAGACCTGATCTTGTGTTACATATAGAACCATAAACTATTGTCAATTGTATCACTTCAATAGAACATCTCAGATTAAAGAAAAATATTTTCTATTATTTCAAACTGAAGTCCTTTCCAAAAGGAACGATGTTCTAATACATAAGCTGATACATAATAGCAAAGTTCTATATAAAGTCTTCAAGGCAGTGAGATGATAACAGCAGCATCCAATGCTCCGTCCCTGACCCGAGAGTCGATCCCATCAAGCCTCTTCGTCCTACTTCTTATGAGCTCCTGCACATGTAAAACATATGTGAGTCTCATATGCGGTACCCAGTACCCATGAATGAGAAGCAGACATAAAGACCTTAGTAACACAATACCTGAAGCGGATGGATTACATCCCTTCTTCTTTGCCATGCTCTTCTTGGCCATCAATCCTCTTCGAAATGCCCATGCATTTCCAGTCTTTCGAAGTATAAGCCTCGAAGATACTGAACCATGGTCATACTCAGATTTAGGCACACTTTCTGAAGATCCAACAGAACTCTCCTGATCATTGTCTATAGAGTATGGTGTGAAGAGACCTTTGAGATGTATGATAAGATCATAAATCTTCATCTCATCACACTCTACCTTGACCTCTGGGGTCATGCACTCTAAGACAAGAGCAGTATACTGTTCATTATCTTCACAGTGTTCAAGATACATATTCCACTCCCACTCAGTAGTGAAATACACACTGGGCTGGGATGGAGGTCTTTCAAGAAGATGCATCTTATTTTCCTGTTCTAGTATCTTGGACAAAATTTTGAACCAGTTTGTCCAATTTGTCCCATCCAGTTTGTTTTTATAAAGTTTCATTCTGAGATCAGGATATGCCATCTACAAAAATAAAACAAGTAAAATAAGTACTATGATATAGCATTTAACAAGGGCTTTAACTTAAATGCTACGCTCCCACTATTTCCAAAACAAGTTGAGAACTCTCTAACTCAACATGGAAACAGGTGAGTAGGATCCTAATTTCACATAAGGTCTCCGCGACTCACGAGGGTGAGTTGAGATGCACAGAGAGTCCCATGTTTCCTTAGGTAGGCATGCCAGCCAATTGTGCCGCGCACAATTCCTCTTAGTTAAGACAGACTAGGCACCCTATGTCCAGCGAGGGCTGGATACAACATAGAACCCTATCCTCTCAATAGCTGCCTCTAGTAATTCATCATGTCAGTGACATATGAAAAACTAGTCAAGTCTAAACCTAACCGTTATGCCCAGGGCCAACGAATTTCCTTGCGAAGGCACGCCCAGGTTAAAACTGGACTGGGGAAATCATTGTCACCACACACCTTCTAAAGATAAGTGGGTGTCTCCCACGAGGGTGGGAAACAGTTCACAACACCACCGATCGATAGCTTGATGAGGGCTACGCGTTAGAAGGCTATCGACTTGATATTGTATTGAGAGTTTTTGCATGTTTTATTCTTTTCTAGCATGCAATTTTCCTATAGTTATGGCAGCTAAGGAAAAACATCACAGGCATGCTATGGACAAAATAATAAACCATTACAGGCATGCTATTATGGTCGATATGGTCATAGCCCTCTTCATACACATAACTTGTCACGAGCCATGTGACATGTTATCGTGCATCCAAGGGTTGCGAGTCCCTGAAGCAAATCAGCCCATGCCAGAAGCCGAAAGCAAGTGTCCTTCCTTTAGCCGCAAGTCCATCACCAAGCTTCCAAAGCTGGCGCCACTTCTGACTCCGATTGAATAAGACTCCTTGTTGTTAAGATGAAGTCTTAACCTATCAAATAATTCTACATCCATTCTAAGGAAAGATGAAAAATTTACATCAAGAAGGGGAGAACCACACGCAGGTGGTAGAAAAATTTTACAAGCATTCATCACAGGTGGAAACATGCTTCCACATCACAACACAGGAGGGCACTCGCTATGACCATATCAACCCATGGAAAAGACAAGTGGCGCATATATAAAATTTGAAAATCCGAAAAAAATCAAATTTTAGCACCTTATGCGCCAATATCATCCAAGGCACTCTCTTAACCAAATCCATGCCAAAATTCAGATCAAGTTTCATGATGATTTTATAGACCCTATCGGCTGGCAGTTTTGTCAGATCAAGAGACCTGGCCAGTCCGAAGACACAATGCCGGTCCTACTTGACAAAACCTACGTGCGCCTTTGGTCTCAAATCAAGCATGAACACAATTCAATTTTCGGCCATAGAGTTGAGAAGAGAAGATTGGATGAAAGCGCCTTCTAGGTTAAACGCGCATGGATAGAAGAAAAATTTTTCAAAATTTTTCACACAAGCACATGTACACCTTGTGTTTCTCGCAAGTAGCTCTGATACCACTGTTGGGGAATGCCGGGTGTAATTTAAAATTTTTGCAGTCCCAGGACACAGCGGAAGAAGCATTACACCCGAAACACATTCCGGTCCCAAGGATCCATGCGAGAGAGAGAACACAAGGATGTGTTAGGGTTAGTACCTTTATTGCTTGTCAAGAAGAAGGTGCCAAGTTGAAGACGCCCAAGTGTTCGTCCTCTACAAGTATCCACGCGTCGACCTTCTCAACGTTGCTCCCTTCCACGCTCGGTGCTAGCCTCGGGAAGAGAATCAAGCCTTCTTTTCACTTGCGCCACCTTCAAGGGAAGTTGCGCCAAGCATAAGATGTTAGCCGCCAACTCCTTGTCTTTTTCACTCCAAGAGAAGAAGGAGAATAGGAGTCTCGGCCCTTAGGAAGAGGATGGAGAAGTGGCGCCACCAAGTCCTCCAAGTCACACCAAGAGAAGAGGGAGGAGGAGACTTGCGGCCACTTGAGGAAGAAGGGTTGCGCCTTTGATGTTGTCACCTTCTAGCCTTGCTCACGCCTCTCTATGTTTGTTCACACCTCCAAGGAATTGAACTAAAGAGAGGGGGCAGCAAGGATCCCTTTTATAAGCCAAGATGCGGTTAATTAAGGGCTAAGATTATGCCAAGTGGGCGGCTAGGATGAGAGGGGTTTGTGGTAAGGAAAGTCTCCAAGACTTTGCCATAAACCTCATTCAACCTTTCCTTATTTACCCAATAGACATATCAGCCCAAGACATGCCTTAGAGGCATTCTTTCCATCCAAGAAGAAGGGCTAGGCGCAACAAGCATGAGGAGTTTCGGTTAAGCAAAGGTTAGAGGGGAATTAGGGTTTAGAGATAAGGAAAGTCTCCAAGACTTTTCCATAAATCTCATCCCACTTAACATATGCGCCTAAGCTCTTTCCAAAAGAGTCATCAAGCCATATCAGCCCCAGCACTTACCATAGATGCAAGATACCATCAAGAGATCAAAGGGGGGAGGCGCCTAATGCTTCCTTATGAAGCAACATGCGCCCACTTCACCCCATTATGCCCTTGGCGCCAATGGGGTGAAACTCTTCCCCATTATACCCTTATTTGCTCATACCTCTTCATGACAACTAATTATTGGGCCTCATTGGATAATGAGCTAGCCCAAACTTCATGGCATGGGTTGATTAAGCCATTGGATCCAATCCAATGCAACCCTAATCCAAATGTGACCAATCTAGGTCAATTTCGGGTCAACCTGCCAAAAATGAAGTTTGGCTCCAATAACTTTCTTCCATCTCATCAGGCCCATTGGCGCTGATGAAATCTTCCAAATGAATCCAAGTTATCCAATAACTTGATCCTAAGGCTTCTGATTAAAGCAACGCCAAGAGTCTATTGCGTGTGACCCCGTAGGATCCATATGACGATGGCAATGATGTAAACATCATAAGTAGTGAGGGGTATCTAGCAACACATCACTACTACCCATGTCATAGGACTTAAGTCATTGTGGCAACAACTCCTAACAAGCAACAAGGATTCCTATTGCATTACAGATCTCTTTGCCTAAACTGATATCCTGCCATTGGATTAGTCTCAAGTTTATTATCCAATGCTTTGGTCATGACTCAACAAGTGTGGCCACACTTTCCTGTCATGCACCAATAAGGTGGGGCGCCCCTAGGTGGATATCACGCTTCCAATAAGGAAGGGGCAAATCCTACTATTGGTCATCCATGCCTTTACATGACTTATGACATGCCCAATGACAGTCGTTTTGATCTCCCAATTACGGAGAGACGTAAGACTGTATCAAAGCATATCCATCATCAAATCCAGACATGAATACCTCAAGTCTAAGGATCAATGCAAAACCTCTTGCATGTGAGATTGACTTGTTGACTAGACAAGTCAATCCTCACGGTGGATCACTCCAGTGCATCCAATGCACCTGTATGTCTGCGTTACTGTGCCATGCACCTAACCAGCCCATACACCAGTCTCACATGTACCAAAGCTGTCCCATATCTGCTAAGGTACCTTGTCTGGGGATTGCTTATGAGAATGGATCCAATCCAAACTCCTGGGACATTATTTATGCAATTCAATACATCAACGCAGGTAAAGCAATCTGCATAATAACGACCAATCCTTTATTGATTATATCAATTTCATTGATTCTATCAAAGTACATCCAAACAATGCCTGACCATGTCCATACATTGGTCTGCAGGGCATATACACCAACACTTATCCATAACCAAGTTCTTATTAGGATTTGAATCCTAATTGGATTAAGATTTTCACTCCTAATAGAATTAGGATTCCAACTCCAACTCCTAGTTGGAATAGGATTCTAATTCCTAATAGGATTAGGATTCCAACTCCTAATTAAAATAGGATTCCAACTCCTAGTTGGATTAGGATTCCAATTCCTAAAAGGATTAGGATTCTAACTCCTAATTAAATTAGGATTCCAACTCCTAGTTGGATTAGGATTCCAATTCCTAATAAGATTAGGATTTCAACTCCTAATTAAATTAGGATTCGCATCCAACATGGTTTATAGTCCCAAGTCCAAGTTCAACTCCCATACAGAGTACATACTTGACCAGGATATACATAAACCCATGAATCCCAATTGGACTCAAATTCAACTATGAATCTATCTTGGACTTATGATCAGAATGAACTCAAATATATATTCCAAGATATCCAGATCAAAATACAACGTCAAGAGTCTATTGCGTGTGACCCCGTAAGATCCTAATGACAATGGCAATGATGATTAAACATCATAAGTAGTGAGAGGTATCTAGCAACACATCACTACTACCCATGTCATAGGACTAAAGTCATCATGGCAATCAACTCCCTAAAAAGTAACAAGGATTCCCATGCATTCTAGATCCCTTTGCCTAAACTGATATCCTGCCATTGGATTAGTCTCATATTTATTAATCCAATCTATTGGTCATGACTCAAACAGTATGGCCATACATTCCTGTCATGCACCAATGAGGTGGGGCGCCCCAAAGTGGATATCATGCTTCCAATCAAGGAAGGGGCAAATCCTACTATTGGTCATCCATATCTCCATATGACTTATGATATGCCCAATGACAGTCATTTTGATCACCCATTTACAGAGAGACGTAAGACTGTATCAAAACATATCCATCATCACATCTAGACATGAAAACCTCAAGTCTAAGGATCAATGCAAACCTCTTGCATGTGAGATTGACCTATTGACTAGACAAGTCAATCCTCACGGTGGGTCACTCTAGTGCATCTAATGCACCTGTATGTCTGCGTTACTATGCCCCACACCTAACCAGCCCATACACCAGTCTCACATGCATCAAAGCTGTCCCTTATCGGCTAAGGCACCTTGACTGGGATTACTTTGAGAATGGATCCAACCAAACTCCTGGGACATTATTTATGCAATTCAATACATCATCGCAGGTAAAGCAATCTGCATAACAACGACCATGCCTTTATCAAGAATATCAATTCTATCAAAGTACATTCAAATGATGCCAGACCATATCAATACATTGGTCTGCCGGGCATAAACACTAACAGATGACCCCTAGGGAAACTGCCAATGGAGTAATCTGCCCTCCCATAACTATCGCCCCCATGCAAGAATGGGCGACTCGACTGAATTGCTTTACTAAGTAGAATCTAGAGTCCACCCTAAAACCATGCAGCATACACCATAAATAGAATAATTCAGATTGGCGCATCATACCATCAGTTTCCCCGCGCCCGAAGATGGTGTGAGCAAGGATGTGGTGGACATATCTGATAGCTGCGTTGCATATACTGGAAGCTCGGGTGATGCGTGCTGAGTAGATGTGTTCATTAGTGATGCCCCCCCTCCCCCAGAAGGCTTGCTCATTGTATTCCTTTGGTATCTTGCACGTGCATGGCTCTGGAAAGCCATATACGCCGTGCAGCTGGGAGAAGGAAAGAGAATGCTCTATATTGCCCAACCTGAAGGAGAGGCACCCAGGGTCTTGGTCGATAATCATGTCGGCTTTAACCTCTATTGAGCTGAAGAATTCCAACATGATACCGATGTCGGTAGGAGAAGACATATGCATAAATTGTTCCCATCCAACATTGGAGTACATAAACTCCACATCCTCTAGAAGGCCCAGCATGCCTAAGGTCCCTCTGTCAAGATAACGGGTGTTGAGCACCCTTCGATGGAGGAGAAGCCGATGCCGTTCCTCTTGCTCGGTGTTCCAGAAAATAATGCTGAACTCGTTCAGCGGTGATGTGTATGCCTAAGGACGGTGGGCTGAAGTGTGCTATTGCCTAGAAGAGGAGGGTGCTGCCCAGTGCTCTGTAATAGGTGGTGGAGGAGGTCAGGATGGCGGAGGAGGGGTGTAAGCCTCTTCTTCCGTTGATGAATCTAATACTGGGCGTGGAGCATGGCGGCGAGACATGACTGTTTTCCGCACAGGGGCCATGAAAGAGCAATAAAGCTTGTATAGAATCTTTGATGTAATCGCAGAGGAAATAGGGGTCAGTCAGAAAGAAACGGCGAAGGTCAGCGGCAAGCTATAGAGAAGGCGGCAAAAAAAACCATGAGCGGAAAAGAAAGCCGAAATCTGTCGTTAATCTGAGATAATTCGTGCGCAAACCTTGGGGGAAACTTGGATCAGGGGGGAAGAAAACATCCTTGAGCACTGAAGAGAAGAGATTTCGCCGGAGGAGCGCAGATTGGGAACAGCAAGTTTGGCGGCGCATGGGTTTGGTGGAAACTCTACCCGTGTGCTGCCATAAATTCGGGCGAGTAACGTTTAGAAGCACCGGTGAACCCCATGGGGTTCACCTACCTGTGAAGCTCTCTGGTAGATTCGGTGCATTTAGAATTACAAGTGAACCCCATGGGGTTCACCAGTGAAGTCCTCTAGAAGGTTTTGCACAGTCAAAAATATGGGTGAACCCCATGGGGTTCACCAGGCCGTGAAGCTCTCTAGAGGAAAAGTGATCTGATCGGATACAGTAGACTTCACGGGTGAACCCCGCTGGGTTCACCTAGCAGTTAAATCTTCTGAAGAAACCTGGATAGCTCAAAATGCCATATTCTATCCATGAATGCTGAATCCACCCTTTTGCCGCAAATTTATCAGTGAAAACCAATTTTTTTTAAATACACAGTGGGCTTCACAAGTGAACCCCATGGGGTTCACCTGGCCGTGAAGTTCTTTAGAATGCTCAAAAATTTCATCTCAAAAACCCTATCCTCCCAATAGGTTCCTATAACACAAAAAGACATACAATCAGCAAAATTCTCCATATTACTACCAAGAACTAAACAAAATTAATAAACTAAGAAGTCTACCTATTAGCAACGGAAAGTAATGCAGCAAGGATTAAATAAGCAAGAACTTGGGTTGTCTCTCAAGAGCACTAATTTAAGGTCAATAGCTCGACCCAAGGAGTTATCATGTCACCAAGTCCACGGGGTCTGAAAGAGTAAGAATTTCCCCTTTCTCGATGTTAACACAGATTTATATAGCACTTCAAGTATGATTTTACAGTCAGAATCACCTATATTTCTGGGCTTTCTGCCTGATTAATGCCTAAATTGCTTTACATCTATGAAATCTATACTTTTCTTGGTATTTTCATGTTTTCAGGTCAAAACGACCATAAAGAGGGCGGATTCTAATAGAAAAGCTCAGCCTAACTCAAGATGATCCTAACTAGAAGTTTTTGGACTCATTGAAGCCTTCGTTGGAAATCACAACCGGGTCACAATCAGAATCATGCCTGTGACTCGTCTCCACATTTAAGCTGCAAGCGATAAATCACGACTGGGTCACGACCAAATTTTCGCCCGCGATCGCGGACCCACTTGTTAAGAAATCGTGATTTTTGCCCAGATTTCTTCAATCTAACCTGAGGGAAGGCTGAATGGCACTTAGGACTTTTCTCCACCGTTGACAAAAGGATGCGTGGAGCAGCTTTCGGCGGTAGATTTGGTCACGAAATCACGATTTCGTGAGAAAGTTGGCTGCGACATTGCAATGCATGGAGGCTGGCAGCAAAGTCTTCTCTTGCTGGAAAGTGGCAGCGGCTGTGGCAGCTTTGGCAGGGAATGGGAAGAAGGAAAAGGCATAGAGGGGACAGGAATAAAAAGGTTGAGGAGAAGAGGAAGAGGGATCATTCGAAAAGAGGGATCACGTAGAGAGAAGTGCTGTGCTTGCGAGGAGGAGAAGAGCGGCACATCTGAAATTATTGAAGATCCTATTGCGTGAGCATCTCAAAAACAAGTTTGTAAGGAAGATCTACAAGTTTCATCCTATCTCTTGCGCTTATTGTATAATCCTTGCATAGCCTTGCATGATCTTAATCTTGTCTTTTAATTCCCGTACAAATCTGCATATGCGTATGTTGTTAAAGGATATTGTTTGCGCTTTCATCATGATAATGATAGGCTAAGTTCTAAATCAGGATGTGGGGTAGCCCTTGATGAATTACTAGTTGCAATAGTTTAACTGTATTCGCCCAATGTCCTTGCTCGACCCTATGAGTGCGCATTGCCTGCATTACCCAAAAGAGTATGTTTCAACCTTTAGTTACCTGAGTAAGGTTTGTTAATCAGCATCTCTAAGAGGAAAACTCGCTTGCAGATCTGTACTTACTCGGTGGACTATAGGGAAGCATTATCCGGAGGGGCATGCTTGAGCCTTGAATCACTCTAGTAAGGTTTGTCAATCAGCATCTCTAGGAGGAAAACTCGCTTGTAGAGTTGTACTTACTAGTGGGGTTATAAGGAATCTAGATGTAGTGGAGAGACTCTTGTCCGACCGCCCGTCAGACCCATTTGGTTGAGGGTTTATCTATTCTGTTGGTGTGCTATGCCTACACTATCCGAAAGGGAGTGTTTGAGCCTTTAATCACCCTAAGTGAGGTTTGTAAATCAGCATCTCTAGGAGGGAAACTCGCGTGTGGATCTATACTTACTTGCGGGGATTATAAGGAGCTTAGAGGTAGCGCGGAGACTCTAGTCCGGCCGCGCGTCAGAACCCTACGGATTAGACCGATAATCTAATTTGTGGGAGCAGACGAGATTATTGGAGGGAGCAACCTGCACAACAGGTGGCTCATTCCCTTGAATTGATAGGACATTGGTGATAGAGTTTGACTATTCAACTGTAAGAAGTCAAAGCCGTGAACTCATATCCTGATGCATCTCCTCATTAAAATTCTCTCGTGTGATTTCCTCTATTTACGTACTTGTGCATTTAATTATTTCATCACATTTAACTTCACTAATTTCGACATCGTCTAGCTAGCATTTTTGTGATCTGTCGGTACTTGCCTATGAGTCCCCGTGGGATCGATATTTTATTACTTCGATTGACCCGTGTACTTGCGGAAACACCTACCTACATTTGTGGGCGCTATCAAGTTTTTGGCGCCATTGCCGGGGACTAATTTTAGCAATATTGATAAGATTTAGAAGTTAATATACTAAACATTTTTAGCTCAGTATATTTTCTTTTATTTAATCTTATACCTTTCTTGATTTAACGAAACACTTGCTTGTTAGAATTTTAGTTTATGCGTAGAACTCCGCGACCGGAACATACAATACCATTCGATTCAGAAATCGAAAGAACGTTCTGGCGTCGCAAGAATCTTCAGAAGTATCAACCCAAGAAGAACTCGCAAATAACAATCATGGACGGTAACTAGTCACTCCGAGATTTCGCTGCACCAAATGTTCAAGGGCTGCATTTGAGCATTGCACGTCCACCAATAGAGGCAAACAATTTTGAGATAAAATTATCACTTCTATCAATGTTACAACAAAGCCAATTCGGTGGATCACTGAAGATCCAAACATGCATTTATCAGTTTTTCTTGAATACTATGACACTCTTAAAATGAATGGTGTAACCACTGACTCTCTGCGGCTACGACTTTTTCCTTTTTCACTTAGAGATAGGGCGCGAGCTTGGTTACATTCATTACCATCTAGATCCATTATCACATGGGAACAACTCTCACATGCTTTCCTTGCAAAATATTTCCCTTCGAGTAAAACCACGCAACTGAGAAACCAGATTACCAATTTCTCCCCAAAAGAAGCTGAATCACTATATGAGGCATGAGACCGCTTCAAGGAATTGCAGTGAATGTGTCCTCACCATAGCCTCATGGAAAGGGTACTGGTACATACATTTTATAATGGCTTGCTTTATAACACTCGTATTACCGCTGATGCAGCCACTAGAGGAGCTTTGATGAACAAGGCAGTCGATGAAGCCTACAATTTGATCAAAGAAATGGCGCTCAACCACTACCAATGGTCGGGCGAGAGAGGTACTTCATCCCGACAAGCCGGTAAATATGAACTCGACGCTCTTAGTTCTCTTGCTGTAAAGTAAATTCGTCATCTCATAAACTTGATTCTATGAACATGCGTCATAGTGCTACCATGTGTGAAATTTGTGGAATGGAAGGTCATCAATTTGACACCTGTCAATTAGGGAATATGGTATCACAAGACCCCCCACCCGCCTTGGTGAATGTTGTAGGTAACTTTAACCTGAGGGTCCAAAACAACCCGTATTCTGATACCTATAACCCTAGGTGGAAAAATCATCCCAACTTCTCCTATAGAAATAACAATGCAGTTCAACAATCGAACTATAGGCAACCTCCTGGATTTCATTCGCCCAACATTGGGTATCAGCCTAAACAATTTGACCAACCACCACAACCAAGCACCAACACAATCCCACATGAACCAACCTTAAAATCACGCTTTGACAACTTCGTGTCAACGCAAACAAAAGCCATGGACTGCATGCTAGAAGCAATCAAAAACTTAACCACAAACCAGGAGATAATGGAAAACCAAATAGCCCAACAGGCTAGTATATCTACTAGACCGCCGAGCAGATTGCCTGGAGAGCTTGAAATGAATCCCAAAGAGCATTGCAACGCCATTACCATGCGTAGTGGCAAGCAGCTTGAGGAACCAGAGATGCCCAAGGATGACCGTTGTGAATGAAACCAGAACCCCTGAGTTTGAGGAACCCAATGAATCAGTCGAGAGTGAATCACAGACAAAAGAGAATGAACCTGTCTATGTTCCACCACCACCTTACAAACAACTCATTCCATTTCCCCAGAGGTTGGCAAAAGCAAAACTCGATCATCAATTTGGTAAATTTTTAGAAATTTTAAAGAAACTATATATTAACATACCGTTTACCGATGTTTTATCACAAATGTCATCATATGCTAAGTTTTTGAAGGAAATCTTATCAAATAAAAGAAAAATGGAAGAACACGGCATAGTGGCGTTAACTGAGGAATGCAGCGCAATCATCCAAAATAAGTTACCGCCAAAGTTGAAGGATCCAGACAGCTTTACCATTCAATGCCTGATCGGAAATACACCTTTCGACTGTGCTTTGTGCGATCTTGGAGCCAGTGTAAGTCTGATGCCACTCTCTCTTTGCAAGAAACTGGATATCGGAGACTTAAAGCCGACAAACATCTCCTTGCAATTGGCCGATCGTTCCGTACGACATCCGGTAGGAATTCTGGAGGACGTGTCAATAAAGGTCGGTAAATTTTTTATTCTAGCTGATTTCATTGTACTTGAGATGGAGGAAGACTCCAAACTTTCTATAATACTGGGCAGACCATTTTTGGCAACTGCCGGTGCTATAATCTACGCTAAAAATGGGAAGTTGACACTGTGCATAGGTGAGGATACGGTTGAATTTGATATCACAGGTAGCCTAAAAAAGACTATCTTTGCAGATTCCTGCTGTAGTATCGGAGTCATCGACGATGAGCTCAATTCGTCTTACATCCCTCGGACAAACATCGATCCCCTCAAAGTATGCCTGATGGGCGACTATGACAAAGTACAAGAGGAAGAAGTTCGTGTTTATGCCGATATTCTCGACTCGAACATCGCAATTGAGCCAGATGTAGAAAAGCTTGAGGAATCATCTACACCGAAATCTGAGGTTTGTGAACAACTCAGCTTAGAGCTCAAATCTTTACCGAGCAACCTCAGGTATGAATTTTTAGGTGAGAATTCTACTTATCCTGTCATTATAGCAAACCATCTTGATTTGGAACAAACAAACCTTCTCCTTGATAAGCTTCGACAATATAAGAAGGTAATTAGGTACACTTTGGAAGATATAAAAGGTATTAACTCTTCTTTATGCATACACAGGATATATCTCGAAGAGGACAGCAAACCATCTATCGAATACCAGAGACGTTTGAACCCAAACTTGAAAGAGGTAAGAAATTTTGAAACTATTGGATGTTGGGGTTATTTACCCTATTTCGGATAGACAATGGGTGAGTCCGGTACATGTGGTATCAAAGAAAGGAGGAGTAACGGTAGTAAAGAACGAAGATAACGAATTGATCCCGCGAAGAATTGTTACCTGGTAGCGCATGTGCATCGACTACCGAAAACTGAACAAAGCCACCCCGAAAGGATCACTTTCCTCTCCCCTTTATTGATCAAATGCTTGAAAGATTAGCCACTAACTCTTTTTTTTTCTTGGATGACTACTCAGAATTTTTCCAAATACCGATACATCCCGACGACCAAGAGAAAACCACGTTCACATGTCCCTTCAGCACCTTTTATGTCATTTGGCTTATGTAATGCACCAGCTACCTTTCAGTGGTGCATGATGGCAATCTTCTCAGATTTCATTGAAGACATCATGGACGTCTTTATGGATGACTTTTTGGTATATGGGTCCAACTTTGATTCATGCTTATCTAATCTGACCCGAGTCTTGCAGCACTGTGAAGAGACGAACCTGGTGCTTAATTGGGAAAAATGCTATTTTATGGTAAAAGAAGGAATCGTTCTTGGTCATCTGATATCGGAGCGTGGTATCGAAGTCGACAATGCAAAAATTGATGTGATGGAGAGAATGCCACCTCCAAACTTTGTTAGAGGAATAAGGAGTCTCTTAGGACATGCAGGCTTTTATAGACATTTCATTGAAAATTTTTCTAAAATCGCTAGGCCTTTAACATCTTTACTTGCTAAGGATGTACCATTTGTTTTTGACCATAACTGTATTGATGCGTTTTAACAATTGAAGAAGGCGTTGATCTCCGCTTCAATTATATAACCTCCGGATTGGTCGCTGCCCTTCGAAGTTATGTCCGATGCCAGCGACTATGCGGTAGGAGCTGTCTTAGGACAGCGGAAAGACAACCGAAATCATGCCATTTATTACGCTAGCCGAACGCTGGATGGAGCACAGAACAATTATGCCACCACAGAAAAAGAACTTCTAGTTGTGGTTTTCACTTTTGATAAGTTTCGATCGTATTTAGTTAACTCGCTTGTTATTGTTTATACAGATCATGCGGTAATCCGATATCCCATGACAAAGAAAGACGCAAAACAACGGCTAATCAGATGGATATTGTTGTTGCAAGAATTTGACGTTCAGATCAAGGATAAGAATGGAGCTGATAATTTAGTAGTAGACCATCTCTCCCGTCTGACATCTACTCTCAAGAATAGTTTGGAGGAAGAGATAGATGATGTATTCCCAGATGAAAATTTATTAGCTGTCACCACAGTGAAAATACCATGATATGCCGATCTGGTAAATTACTTGGCAGCCGATATTATGCCCCCGAATCTCACGTACCAACAGCGAAGAAAGTTTATGTTTATGGCGAAATACTATTATTGGGATGAACCACTCTTGTTCAAACGTTGTGCTGATTGTATCATTCAGAGATGCCTACCAGAAGAGGAAATTTCAGATGTCCTATTCCAATGTCATTCTTCTTCCTATGGAGGGCATTGCAGTGGCAAGAAAACAGCATACAAAATTCTCCAATGCGGTTTCTTTTGGCCGATCCTATTCAGAGACGCAAGGGACTATGTACAGTCTTGCGATCATTGCCAACGGATGGGCGGAATATCACGAAGAAATGAGATGCCGCTGAATACCATACTAGAGATCGAGATTTTTGACATATGGATAATTGACTTTATGGGTCCATTTCCACCTTCTTGTGGTAACAAATTCATTTTAGTTGAAGTCAATTATGTATCCAAGTGGGTAGAAGCTTTGGCTGCACAAACAAATGACTCCAAGGTAGTCACCAGATTTTTCAAGAAATTAATACTTCCACGATTTGGAACGCCTCGCGTGGTAATCAGCGACGGCGGATCTCATTTTATTGAGCGAGGATTTGAATCACTTCTCAAAAGATATGGGGTGTTACACAAAGTAGCCCCCGCTTACCGTCCTCAGACTATCGGCCAGGTGGAGATATCAAATCGAGAGATAAAGCACATCCTTGAGAAAACAGTGTCGCACGCACGCACAGATTGGGCAATCAAACTCGACGATGCTTTATGGGCATACCATATGGCATTTAAAACTCTAATAGGTATATCCCCGTTCCAGTTAGTATATGGTAAATCATGCCATTTACCAGTCGAAATCGAACACAAAGCCTATTGGGCGATACAACGACTGAATTTTGATAGGAACCAAGCTGGCAAGGCCAGAAAACTTCAGCTTCATGAGCTCGACAAATTTATACATGAAGTCTATGAGAACGCCATGATTTATAAAGAACGCACCAAAAGATGGCACGATCAAAAGATTATGAGGAGGGAATTTCGCGAAGGTGAATTAGTACTCTTGTTTAACTCCAGGATCAAGTTTTTCCCTGGTAAGCTTCAAACTAAGTGGACGGGACTGTATGTAGTACAAAAAGTTTACTCTCATGGTGCTGTGGACATTTACTGAGAGTCGACTGGCACATTTAAAGTTAACGGACAAAGACTTAAGCATTACTTCTCCCAAGAACCAATACCAGAGGGGACTGCACTGAAGAAACCCCTAAAATGGGGGGGCAAAAACCCTAAAGCTTGGCGCTAAAGAAAAATATGCTGGCGGAAGCAAGGGTTTAAGATCATTTGCATGCCATATGTTCAACTATAACCGATTGAGTAGATTGAGATGGAAATTCATACCAACGCCATATGCTTGGAAGTCGGCTTGGATGAAGAGAACAAACTAGATCTCCTCCACAAGTTCACACACAAGATGAAGATGCTTACTCCTTGCGGTCCCTTGTGCTAGCAAGACACCCAAGCTTTTCTTTTTTCGAATGGAAGGGATGATGAGATGATTCCCTTTCTTGGCCGAGAGCTTCTCTTGCTTCTCTCCCACCTTCGTCAACCACCCAACGAAAAGGATGATGGCGTTGAAGTGAAGAAGCCAACGCTTATGCGTTTTGGCGTTGAAGCATAACCGGCTTTGATTACTTTCCATAAGTGGAAGAGAATCAAGCCAAGCGTTCAAGCCACTTCAAGAACGCATATTGGCATTGAACCAAGCGTTCACATTTGTGAACCGGTTCAATCCAAATCGTTCAATCGAATTTGGTTCATCAAACCAAACCGAAATAGCTCAAGCCACTTGGTCTAGACCAAATCGAACCCCAAGGCTCATGATCTAACCATTCATCTCCTGATGCCCCTGATCTCTCCGATCTAGCATCATCTCTCTCGATCGAAGCTTACCGATCTCAAGCCCTAATCAATCAAACATGATCAGACCAGATCTCACTTACAATCAGAGATTAAATCCCTTTAATCTGAACTCAAAGAATCCAGTCCATACGATCTGACTCAAGTAAGCCATATCACCAAATTGTGCGACCCTGAGGGTTTCCTCTAAATGTCGGTAACGATAACTTACGTTATCACGATCAGTGAGGGGTATCTAGCAACACATCACTGTCTCCCGATATAAAGGAAAGAGTCTTCCAAGACTACTCCCAAACCATAGCACAAGTGTGAATCAAACTCACAAGGCATGCATGATTCCTTTGCCACTGGATGTTCTTATTGGACAAGCATGTCAAGCCTGTAACTCCAATACGATGAGCATGATAAGATCAGATGAACATAGTCATCTGGGTATGGCCATACACTTCCTCAATCATCTCATATAGGGGGGCCCTTTAGAACATCACACTCCTTAAACAAGGAGACGGCAATCCTATGTCTATCACTAGTGCCCTAACCTGATTCAAGCTCACCATCCAAGATAGTCTATAATCATTATGTTTCAAATGATATTGAACTACCTCAAGACAATGACAATCATCATTTAGAAACACAAGTGATCTCAAGTCAGAGGACATGTGCCACTTGCTGCTTACAAGGATCATTCACATTGTGACAAGCAATGGAATATCCCAGTAGGGTCTGTCCAGTACATCCAATGTACCCATGAGTCTACATCTTATTCCATGCTCGAAGCATCCTATAAGATTAGCACTTATATTAGTCTCAATCATATCAAGGCTGTCTCATGTTCACCAAGATATCTCGACTAAGGACATATAGCCTGTCAGCCTAGCTGAACAGCTTTGAGACATTATTCAGAAGTACACTTATTACAGCAGACAAGGTAACAACCTGAATAACAACCATGCCTTTTATAAACATAAGAGTTTATTACATGATACTTATACAATCCCAAGGCCTCAAACATTAGCCTTAAGGGCATACCCCAACATGCACTGCTTCTCATGGACCCTCCTTCACCGGAATGACACTGACTATGGTCAAGCTGACGGACCTTTAAATCAGCGCTTCTTGGGAGGCACCCAAGCTTTTTACTCTAGTTGAATTTATTTTCAGCATTTTTCCTTCTTGTTTTCATGGTTTGTGTGAGTTTAGTTTAGTTTGCATACTTGGAAGAGTTCTTCTAATGATAGGTCTTAAACCCTTAGTAATTTCATGCTTCTTTTTGTACCAAGATGACATTAGGACACATCAATCCAACCTTAGCATATCTTAACTTCCTTTACTAAGAGTTGGCATTTCATCTCTTTGTTGTGTCATTTTGTTTTAATGTATAATTTAAGCCTCTAACACCGATGATAATCTTGCAGGGAATGCACGTACATTATGCTGACGACACCAAGAGGGCTTGAGCAAAATTCTGATATTGATGTTGGCGTGAGAATCCCTGATAGGAAGCATTCATCGAGAAAGACGCAAGCTACACTCACACCGATTGATTTTAATCCGCTCTATTTGGGAACCTATACGCATTCATGAATCGATATTGTTTATTTTCAGCATTGGCAATTTATTCTCATAAAAATTGAAAACGATATTTGGGCCTTGTCGTGCCCTTTCGCTACTTGCGTTGTTTATGGTATTTCTGTTTATTTAGCTGTGGATATTGATGTTCTTGCTTGACTTTGAATGACACAGGAATATCGCAGACTGATGCAGTAAAGAGAGGCATTTTTCTGCCAGTATTCCCAAAATCACAGGCGGGTCCTGATAAAAATCTCGACCGTGATTCTCGCTTAGTTCAACATTAGAAAATTCGCCGAGAAAATTATGCCAAGGAAGGTCGTTGAAGCCACGGTCATAATCAGCAATGCAAAATTATGCAAAAAGAAAAACTTGACTGGGGTACGCCGAAAGTCGTGACCAAAATTTTTCGTGAAGGCCAAAACAAGACTTATCCGCCGAAGGATTTACGGCAGTGCCATGACTATAGGCACGGCCGTAAAATTTGTGCGCAACCACACAGAAGCAATCATGGGTGGGTCATGACGAAAATCATGGGCAAGATTTCCAAAAGACAGAACGAGTACAAATTTACAAGAACGTCACGACTGCCCCGTGATTGAAGTCACCACCGTGAAGATTTGCATCAAAAATCTGCGAGAAGATCATGACTGGGTACCGTTGAAAATCTCGACCGTGATTTCCCAGCAGACACTTCCATGAGGATTTCATGACCAGCTCCTGATGAAAATCTAGGGCGTGATCACTAAACCTTGGCAGCTTAACGGATCCGCCTGGCCAGCCCGACCCGTTAAGCCATCCACTTAAAGTTCCGCCCCAAAACATTCGCTGGAGTTCCGATTTTTCCTCTTCCGTACGAGTCGCTGACCCCACTGTGTGCCCCACTTGTCGCCGCTGCTTACCTCGCCGTCGGCTATTGACTAGTCGGCGACTCTCTCGGCGACACCACCAACTTCCGGCGAGCTGTCACTTCAGGTTTTCACTCCTTATCTCACCGTAGATTCTATTTTCATTAGCTTCTGTTCTTCAACATTCTCGACCAACCCCTTAAGCGACCATGCCGCCAAGATGGAAGAACACGGGCAAGCGCCCAGCTGGAGCTACCAGCCCACGGCCTGAAGCGCCGTAGTAGCCACCCGCTCCGACTGAAATCCAAATGAGGGACAGTCACCAACCTGCTAGGTATCAGGTGCTCTCCAACCGCTGCATAATCAACACTAGATACATAGATGTTGGGGTATGCCCTTAAGGCTAATGTTTGAGGCCTTGGGATTGTAAAAGTATCATGTAATAAACTTTGATGTTTATAAAAGGCATGGTTGTTATTCAGGTTGTTACCTTGTCTGCTGTAATAAGTGTACTTCTGAATAATGTCTCTAAGCTGTTCAGCTGGGCTGACATGCTCTTTGTCCTTAGTCGAGATATCTTGGTGAACATGAGACAGCCTTGATATGATTGAGACTGATATGAGTGCTAATCTTATAGGATGCTTCGAGCATGGAATAAGATGTAGACTCATGGGTACATTGGATGTACTGGACAGACCCTACTCGGATATTCCATTGCTTGTCACAATGTGAATGATCCTTGTAAGCACTAAGTGGCACATGTCCTTTGACTTGAGATTACTTGTGTTTCTAAATGATGATTGTCATTGTTTTGAGGTAGTTCAATATCATTTGAAATATAATGATTATAGACTATCTTGGATGGTGAGCTTGAGTCAGGTTAGGGCACTTGTGATAGACATAGGATTGCCGTCTCCTTGTTTAAGGAGTGAGATGTTCTAAAGGGCCCCCCTATATGAGATGATTGAGATAGTGTATGGCCATACCCAGATGACTATGTGCATCTGATCTAATCATGCTCATCGTATTGGAGTTACAAGCTTGACATGCTTGTCCAATAAGAACATCCAGTGGCAAAGGATACATGCATGCCTCGTGAGTTTGATTCACACTTGTGCCATGGTTTGGGTGGAGTCTTGGAAGACTCTTTCCTTTATATCGGGAGACAGTGATGTGTTGCTAGATACCCCTCACTGATCGTGATAACGTAAGTTATCGTTACCGACATTTAAAGGAAACCCTTAGGGTCGCACAATTTGATGATATGGCTACTTAAGTCAGATCGTGTGGACTGAATTGTTCGAGTTCAGTTTAAAGGAGATTAAACTCTGATTGTAAGTGAGATCCAGTCTGATCATGTTTGATTGATTAGGGCTTGAGATCGGTAAGCTTCGATCGAGAGTGTGGATGCTAGATCGAAGAGATCAAGAGCATCAAAAGGATGAACGGTCAGATTTTGAACCTTAGGGTTTAATTTGGTCTGAACCGATTCTTGGGCTGATTTGGTTTGGTCATTGGACCAATTGAATTGAACCGGCTCACATGTGAGCGCTTGGTTCATTTGAGAGGAGAGCTATGCGTTTGGTTCACTTCATGTGAACGCATAACGCAAGCTTTGATGACTTGCCATTTATGGCATTTCGGTTTGACAATTGTGATGAATGTCTCCACATTCGATCACAAGTTGGGCTAACGCTTCTCTCCATCATCTGGCTCTCGACAACACACACCTTCTTGCGTGGTGAAAGTGACGAGAAGAAGGATCGGCCAAGAGTTCATCATCTCCTTCATGCAACAAGACCCCTTGAAGCTTTTGCTAGCACAAAGGTGAGAAGGGAGTAGTCTTTGTCTTCTTGTGTGCGCACCTTTTGGAGGAGATCAACCTTGTTTTCTTCTTCCAAGCCGCCATCTATCCATGGCTATGGTGAGATTATAACTTGATCTTAAGTTTAATTAAAGTTGATCATATAGCTATACCATTTGCGATCCTATGCAAACCCTAATTCCGCCCATGCAAAGTCTTATGTTGCGCATGCTTAGGGTTTCACCCCCCTTTTTAGGGACCCTTCAATTGGTATCAGAGCCATAGGCTTTCGGTATAGTCTATATGGTTGCTTTGAAATGTTTGTGATCCATGCTTGTTGCGCTTACTTCATGCTTTGTTTACATAGTCATAGTTTGCGCTTGTATCATGCTAACATGAAGATTGCGCTTGTGTCATGGCTATGTATGCGCTCCCCCTTGAAGGGGACCCCCTAAAGTTTGCGCTCCCCCTTGAAGGGGACCCCCTTAGATCTAAGGGTTATCAACTTTGTTTGAATGTTTGCGCATGTTCTAAAAGTTTTCTAAAACTTACATCTTGCGCGCTTGATTAGATCTAAGGTGCCACTACATTAAACCCTTAGATGGGTTGATGGGGTTGAAGTCACCACTAGGTTAGATCCAAGTCTGATCAGACCATCTGACAGCTCAGATGGGTTGACCCGATAGCACCTATGCGCAAGCACAAGGTGGCTATAGGTTGACTGCATCTAGGGCGTGTAGCGAGGTCTGGTTGAGACAATTACTGAACACACTTGAGTTAGGCCCGGGGTCACACCCGCTTGCCAAAAACTCATGAGGGTTGTTCAGCCCTTGGCGCATGCATGGTTGACCATTAGGTCAACTCGGGTCAGTTAGGACTCGGTGCATGCAAGGGCAAAGGATCTAACTAGATGGATGAGTGGATCCCCATCAATGGACCATTGTAAGGTTGTAGGGCTCATAAGGAAATTAAATTGATACCATGGGGTTTTTCAAACTTTAATTTCTTGAATGGATCACATGTTGATTGAACCATATGCTTGTTTATTTAGTCTTATGTGGGTTGCCCAATTGTGTGCTGTGCTGGGGCCTGCGTGCCTGGATTTAAAAAAATTGTAAATTAATTTGTGATCTGCGAATCACATTGTACTTAATTTATAATATGATTGTTGACCTGCGAGTCAACCTTGTCTAGATAGATCAAATGTATTTTGATTAGACAAGAACAAAGGCACACATCCAAGAGGGGCATTCACCTGGTGGTGCACCTGAGGTGCTCTTGGCGCTAGGGCACTGGGTTGGACCAGATGAGATGCAATGAAGCTCAAGTGAAGACTTAAGTAAAATTAAGGTCTTACTAGGGTTCATGGGCTTTTACCACATAAGATCATGCTTTCTACTTATTGCTAATAATTAGAATTGCATGTTTAAATGTATCTTCTGCTATAGCCATAGGACATGCCTGATAGTAAGAAGATAAAAGACCGTTAAAATCCAACGCTAACATATCAAGCTCGTAAGCCTTCTGACGCGAAACCTCACCTTTCTGACTATCGTTGGAGCCGTGTTGAACCCACTCAGTGGGCACGTCCATCTATCTTCAGACGGTGCTGGATTTCACCTGCGTGTTACAGAGTTGGGATTTATCCCCTCTCGTTGCTCAGCATAGCACGTGGTGGTCCAGGGAGTAGGTCAGGTCAGCTTGACCATGTAGACTACATATGTGGCGCATATGGTAGCACATGGAGGCAGCCATCTCTGGGATCAGAGACTGTGTTGTACCAACTCAGTTGGCACAGTCTGCTGGATTGCCAAGATGAAGGGGAATCGCACGGGTTGGCGATTGGCTGGGACAGCCTACCAGAAACTAGTGCTTGTCATCTCTGTGCATCTTATCTCGCCTGAGCGGGACGCGGAGACCAAGTATGAAATTTGGATCCCATCTCACTAAAAGAGTGTTACTCTTTCGGACTGTTTACTGGATTTTTCAGTCAGACAAAATAGTGAGAAAAGAATCTTTCTTAAGTCCTGGATTGATTCTGAACATTGATACTGACCTTGCTGTTCTTGCTTGTTGTAGATTCCTGCAGCAACGAACACCATGAGCTTCAATGTGCGATCCCTACTGGAAAGGGAGAAGTTTGCTGGGCCGAACTTCTCTGACTGGTTCGGACACCTTAAGATTGTTCTTAAGGCAGAGAGGAAACTGTATGTCCTCGAGACGGCGATACCGCCGCAGCTCGCTCCGAACGCCGCAAGGGCGGTTCGGGATGCCTACGAAAAGCACGTCAATGATAGCATTGATGTCGCTTGCCTGATGCTAGCGTCTATGACGCCACCGCTGCAGCGTCAGCATGAGGATATGTCGGCTATAGAAATTATAGCGAACCTCAAGATGCTGTATGCTGCACAGGCGAGGACTGAGCGCTATAATCTGACGAAGCTCTTCTTTCAGAGCAAACTGGCTGAGGGGAGCCCAGTGGGAGCTCACGTGCTCAAGATGATTGGGCACAAGGAGGCTCTGGAGAAACTGGGGCATACCATCAACCAAGAGCTTGCTGTGGATATTATTCTGCAATCTCTCCCGCCTTCTTTCGATGCGTTCATCATTAACTTTAATATGAACAAAATCGATTGTACGCCGGCAGAGCTGCTGAATATGCTCTTGACAACTGAGGAAACTCTGAAGGGTAAGCCTTCAACCTCTGTCTTGATGGTTCCTTCTAGGAACAAGAAGAAGGGGAAGAAGGGCAAGGCCCCTGTCAAGAATTACAGCAAGGCCCTGAAACAGAAGGTGAAGCGGTCGAAGGATAACAGGTGTTTCCACTGTGGCCAGCTGGGTCACTGGAAAAAGGACTGTAAAGCGCTCCAAGGAGATAAGAGGGGAAGCATTGCTTCTGGCTCAGGTATATACGTGACGGAAGTCATGGTTTCATCTTCTTCTATATCATGGGTGTTGGACACTGCATGTGGAGTTCACATTTGTTCAAATGTGCAGGAACTCAAGAGAAGAAGGCAGGTGGGACAGCATGAGGTAGACCTACGAGTTGGAAACGGGGCACGGGTTGCTGCTGTTGCTGTGGGAGACTATTTCATTACTTTACCATCTGGCATTGTATTAGAATTAAACAATTGTTATTTTGTACCCAGTATTACCAAGAATATTATCTCTATTCCTGCTCTTGTCAGGAAAGGATTTGCCTTTGAATGCAATATTTCAAAGTGTGTTTTGTCTCATGATAATATTGTGTATGCGACTGGTTCAATTAACAATGGGTTGTACATGTTGGACATGGAAAATTCTATACAAAACATTGATAATAAGAAAGCCAAGTATGCTGATGACAGCACCTTGCTATGGCATAGTCGTTTAGGCCATATAAACGAGAAGCGCATTAAGCGGTTGCATGAACATGGACTGCTGGGATCATTCTCCTATGGGGAGATTGATACATGCAAAGCTTGTTTGATGGGTAAAATGACGAAGTCACCTTTTTCAAACAAAGGTCAAAGGACTTCAGGTTTACTGGACCTTATACACAGTGATGTGTGTGGGCCTTTTGGTAAACATGCCAGAGGTGGCTATCAGTACTTCATTACCTTTACTGATGATTTCAGTAGGTATGGGTATGTCTATTTAATGAGACATAAAAGTGAATCTTTTGACAAGTTCAAAGAGTTCAAAAATGAAGTACAAAATCAGTTAGGCCGAAATATCAAGGCACTTCGCTCTGATCGAGGTGGTGAATACCTGAGTCATGCATTTACTGACTATCTGAAGGAGTGTGGGATTATCTCACAGCTCACTCCGCCAGGAACACCGCAATGGAATGGTGTGTCCGAGAGGAGAAATAGAACGCTACTTGATATGGTTCGTTCTATGATGAGTCAGGCCACTCTTCCATACTCCTTTTGGGGTTTTGCACTGGAAACAGCTGCAAAGGTACTAAACCGAGTGCCATCCAAAGCAGTTTCAAAGACGCCATATGAGTTATGGTATGGGAAACAGCCTAGCTTGACATTTATCAGGATCTGGGGTTGCGAGGCTTATGTCAAAAAGCTCGCCTCTGGGAAACTAGAGAGCAGATCTGAGAAATGTATCTTTGTCGGTTACCCTAAGGAAACTAAGGGTTATTATTTCTACGATCCCAAAGAGAACAAGGTTTTTGTTGCTCGGACGGCCATATTTCTTGAGAAGGAGTTTCTTCTGCAAGAGGCCAGTGGGAGAGAAATAAAGCTGGATGAGATTCCAGAGGAAGGACAAAGTAGTCAAGCAGAGTTGGATGTGCCTGAGCCAGTAGATCAGGTTACTGAACAACCTGAGGCTCAGATATCACGGGAACCGCGAAGATCGGGTAGGATCCGTCGACAGCCTGAGCGCTATGACGGAGTCTACATCATTGATAATGATGAACCCCTCACTTATGCGGATGCGGTCAGTGGACCGGAGTCAGCTAGATGGCTTGAAGCTATGCGAGCCGAGATGGACTCCATGTCAGATAACCAAGTCTGGGATTTGGTTGATCCGCCTCCGGGAGTAATCCCTATAGGCTGTAAATGGATCTTCAAGAAGAAGATTGACATGGATGGTAACGTAGTTACCTATAAAGGCAGGCTAGTTGCGAAAGGTTTCAAACAAATCTACGGGATAGATTATGATGAAACTTTCTCACCTGTAGCCATGTTTAAGTCTATTCGGATTCTTTTTGCGATAGCAGCATATTACGACTATGAGATCTGGCAAATGGATGTGAAGACAGCTTTCCTTAATGGAAATCTGGATGAGGATGTGTATATGACACAACCGGAAGGTTTCACTAATCCATCAGATCGTCATAAAATATGCAAGTTAAAGAAGTCCCTTTATGGACTTAAACAAGCATCAAGAAGCTGGAACATTCGTTTTGATGAATCAATCTCTGAGTTTGGTTTCATCAAGAACGAGGATGACCCGTGTGTATATAAGAGGTTTAGTGGGAGCGTGATTACATTCCTAATCCTCTACGTCGATGATATCTTAATCATTGGAAATGATATTCCTGAACTGCATGCTGTTAAAGCATGGTTAGGAAAATGTTTCCAGATGAAAGATCTAGGAGAAGCAGCCTATGTATTAGGTGTGAAGATCTACCGGGATAGATCTAAGAGGCTTCTCGGGCTGTGCCAGAGTACTTACATCGATAAAGTCCTGGAGAGATTCCATTTAGAGAATTCTAAACGTGGATATCTTCCAGTCAGACATGGTCTGAATTTTTCGAAGAGTCAGTGTCCACAAACACAGACTGAGAAAGATGAAATGGACAATACGCCTTATGCTTCGGCTATTGGGTCCATAATGTATGCGATGTTGTGTACTCGCCCAGACGTCGCTTACGGGTTAAGCGTGACCAGTCGATTCCAAAGTAATCCAGGTATGGCGCACTGGATTGCAGTCAAGAACATCTTAAAATATCTGCGGAGGACCAAAGATATGTTCTTGATATATGGTGGTCAGGAAGAACTCAGTATAGAGGGATATACTGACGCTTCGTTCCAGTCGGACCAGGATGATTTCCGATCGCAATCAGGCTATGTTTTTAGCTTGAATGGTGGAGCAGTGGTGTGGAAAAGCTTCAAACAGTCAACTGTTGCTGATTCCACAACAGAAGCCGAGTATGTTGCAGCCTCGGAAGCATCTAAGGAGGCAGTGTGGATTCGTAAGTTCGTGAGAGAACTTGGTGTCGTTCCTTCGAGTGCAGATCCTTTGGTTATCTTTTGTGATAACACTGGAGCAATCGCACAAGCAAAGGAACCACGGTCGCACCAGAAGTCCAAGCACATACAGAGACGGTTTCACTTGATCCGGGAGATCATTGATCGTGGCGAGATCAAGATTTGCAAGGTTCATACAGATGACAATCTGGCAGACCCGCTTACCAAGCCTCTGGCGCAGCAGAAGCATGAGAAGCACTGTAATAATATGGGTTTGAGATTTCTCAACCATTAGATTAAGTGCAAGTGGGAGATTGTTGGGGTATGCCCTTAAGGCTAATGTTTGAGGCCTTGGGATTGTAAAAGTATCATGTAATAAACTTTGATGTTTATAAAAGGCATGGTTGTTATTCAGGTTGTTACCTTGTCTGCTGTAATAAGTGTACTTCTGAATAATGTCTCTAAGCTGTTCAGCTGGGCTGACATGCTCTTTGTCCTTAGTCGAGATATCTTGGTGAACATGAGACAGCCTTGATATGATTGAGACTGATATGAGTGCTAATCTTATAGGATGCTTCGAGCATGGAATAAGATGTAGACTCATGGGTACATTGGATGTACTGGACAGACCCTACTCGGATATTCCATTGCTTGTCACAATGTGAATGATCCTTGTAAGCACTAAGTGGCACATGTCCTTTGACTTGAGATTACTTGTGTTTCTAAATGATGATTGTCATTGTTTTGAGGTAGTTCAATATCATTTGAAATATAATGATTATAGACTATCTTGGATGGTGAGCTTGAGTCAGGTTAGGGCACTTGTGATAGACATAGGATTGCCGTCTCCTTGTTTAAGGAGTGAGATGTTCTAAAGGGCCCCCCTATATGAGATGATTGAGATAGTGTATGGCCATACCCAGATGACTATGTGCATCTGATCTAATCATGCTCATCGTATTGGAGTTACAAGCTTGACATGCTTGTCCAATAAGAACATCCAGTGGCAAAGGATACATGCATGCCTCGTGAGTTTGATTCACACTTGTGCCATGGTTTGGGTGGAGTCTTGGAAGACTCTTTCCTTTATATCGGGAGACAGTGATGTGTTGCTAGATACCCCTCACTGATCGTGATAACGTAAGTTATCGTTACCGACATTTAAAGGAAACCCTTAGGGTCGCACAATTTGATGATATGGCTACTTAAGTCAGATCGTGTGGACTGAATTGTTCGAGTTCAGTTTAAAGGAGATTAAACTCTGATTGTAAGTGAGATCCAGTCTGATCATGTTTGATTGATTAGGGCTTGAGATCGGTAAGCTTCGATCGAGAGTGTGGATGCTAGATCGAAGAGATCAAGAGCATCAAAAGGATGAACGGTCAGATTTTGAACCTTAGGGTTTAATTTGGTCTGAACCGATTCTTGGGCTGATTTGGTTTGGTCATTGGACCAATTGAATTGAACCGGCTCACATGTGAGCGCTTGGTTCATTTGAGAGGAGAGCTATGCGTTTGGTTCACTTCATGTGAACGCATAACGCAAGCTTTGATGACTTGCCATTTATGGCATTTCGGTTTGACAATTGTGATGAATGTCTCCACATTCGATCACAAGTTGGGCTAACGCTTCTCTCCATCATCTGGCTCTCGACAACACACACCTTCTTGCGTGGTGAAAGTGACGAGAAGAAGGATCGGCCAAGAGTTCATCATCTCCTTCATGCAACAAGACCCCTTGAAGCTTTTGCTAGCACAAAGGTGAGAAGGGAGTAGTCTTTGTCTTCTTGTGTGCGCACCTTTTGGAGGAGATCAACCTTGTTTTCTTCTTCCAAGCCGCCATCTATCCATGGCTATGGTGAGATTATAACTTGATCTTAAGTTTAATTAAAGTTGATCATATAGCTATACCATTTGCGATCCTATGCAAACCCTAATTCCGCCCATGCAAAGTCTTATGTTGCGCATGCTTAGGGTTTCACCCCCCTTTTTAGGGACCCTTCAATAGACCCGTCGGTGCTGGCTGCACTTGGGATATTTGATGACCTTCTATGGGTCTTCCGGCAATTCGGATGGGGGCGTTTCTTGCAGTACGCCCACCCCACATACATACCATTCACACTCGAATTCCTAAGCTCAGTAGAACTCAAGGTCTCGGCTCTTGATACGGATCCAGGGCTGCTAACTTTCAGGCTTGCAAACACAGAGTACCGCCTTACCATCGCGGACCTTAACGACATTTTTGGTTTCCCTGCATACGCCTCTAGGGTCGGTCCTCCCAACTTCAACGAAGATATCTTTTGGCGTTGCATCTCCTCCATGAGCGCTTACTCACCCTGAAACGCGAGAGCTTCTACCCTCTCGAATCCTTGCATCAGATACGTGCACCGCCTCCTAGCACATTCAATTTTTGCGAGGGAAGGAGATGGGATAGTTCGCCAGCCCAAGTTGCTATGCCTGTGGGGACTCTTGCACCATTTTTAGATTAACGTTGGGTATCATCTCGCCCGGCAATTTATACGAGTAGCTCGTGCGCAGAAGGCAGTCATCTACATTGGAGGGATGATAACTATGATAGCTCTCTCCCTTGGACACAATCCGTATGGTCAGCCTGAAGCAGTAGGAAGCCACCGCCTGGACTTGGAGCACTTACTTTCAATGAAGATGATCGTCAGGCGAGGAGATATCTATCACTTGACTTTTGCTGACACCACTGATACCATGTCGTTACCAAATATCGCGAGGACGAATATCAGGGACAGCGCCAAATGGCACTTACATTCAGAGCCGGCAGCACTAGAAGATCAGACGACACCTCTGGATGTCGACCTGAGCTTCTCTATCGGCGGCCAGCCTTAGACTGCTGCCAACCTTCTACCGACGACATGCTCCACTTGCTCCGCCAAGAACAGATCCACTAGGGGAAGCAGCTGGCGACCCTAGTAGACACGGTAAAGCCTATCGAGATCTTCCTCCACTGCAACATGGCACCTCCACCACCATGAGAAGAAGACGAGGACATAGACGACACCATCCATGTTTCTGACTCCTCTGACGACGGCACTGGTGATGATGATGACCCAGCCGAGTGCAGCGAGTAGGACTGCACTTTAGTAAGTCTTCCCCCATGATCGGTGCGGCCTGGGGAGATTGACCTACGAGTTGGAAACGGGGCACAGGTTGCTACTGTTGCTGTAGGAGTTTTGACTCTCTCCCTACCTTCTGGACTTCAATTAGAACTAGATCATTGCTACTATGTACCTTCACTTACTAAAAACATTGTATCCATTCCTTGCTTGACAAAGAAAGGATTTAAGTTTGAAATAAAGGAGAACTCTTGTTCTTTCTCATTTGCAAACATGTTTTATGGGAAGGGTACTTTATGTAATGGGTTATATGTCTTGGATAGTTCTATTTGTAACATAAATAATAAAAGGACCAAACTGAGTGGTTCAGTTGGTGTTTTCCTATGGCATTGTCGATTAGCCCATAGCAACTGTCACAAGTCAAAGCAAAGTGTCTAGCGTTATGAAATATAGAAGGCCAAAATAAACCTAATTGCAAGAATTTGAATGTCGTTTTAGCCGCCCCGGCGTGTCCTCCATATGGTGAAGAGTGGCAATGGGTGAGCACATCATGTATCTCTCCCTCGGGTATGCATCGTCTATACAATCCATCAGTGCATCGCCAGTATAGATAAGGTTCATCCCAATAGTAAGATTTCACATCGTGTAAAAACCTTTTCTTCTTTTGAAAAGTAAGATCAAGGGGAAGAATGTTAGACACAATATAATTCATATAATCTGCATACCATGGCACTTTTTGTTCTAATAAAGCATATAGATGTTCTTCAGGGAACGCATTGTTGATCTCTAACTCACCCTCAGTTTTGCTTTTCAGCATCTCGTTCAAGCCTGGAAAGATGGTCAGCCACAAGATTTTCATTCCCCTTCTTGTCTATAATCTCAACATCAAATTCTTGCAAGAGGAGAATCCACCGAATAAGTCTTGGCTCGGCATCTTTCTTATTCACCAGATATTTGATAGCTGCATGATTAGTAAAAACAATCACTTTCGAATTAACTAAGTATGAACGAAACTTATCGAAAGCAAAAATGATTGCAAGTAGCTCTTTTTCTGTGGTAGCATAATTCATCTATGCATCATCAAGTGTTCTGCTAGCATAATATATGGCATGCAGCTTTTTATCTTTCCTTTGCCCTAAAACCATCCCCACAGCTTGGTCACTAGCATCGCACATGAGTTCAAAAGGTAATGACTAATCTCGGGGTTGGATAATAGGTGCAGTAATCAAATGCTCTTTGAGTTTCATGAAAGCTTCTTCACATTCCCTGTCAAAACAAAAGATAGAATCTTTAGCAAGAAGGTTTGTTAAAGGATGAGCTATCTTGGAAAAGTTTTTAATAAATCTTCTATAAAAGTTGGCATGTCCTAAAAAGCTTTGAATTCCTTTCACTATTGTAGGTGGCTTCAAATTTTCAATTATTTCAACCTTTGCTCTGTCCACCTCGATTCCGCGCTCAGAGACCAAGTGTCCAAGAACAATGTCTTCTCGGACCATGAAGTGACACTTCTCCCAGTTCAGCACCAGGTTCACCTCTTCACATCTCTGCAAAACTTTAGAAAGATTAGACAAACAATGGTTGAAAGAAGGGTCATACATAGAAAAGTCATTCATAAATATATCCATTAAGTCCTCATCATAATCTGTGAATATTGCCATCATCGCCCGTTGGAATGTTGTGGGGGCATTGCAAAGTCCAAAGGGCATCCTCCTATATGCATAAGTTCCATAGGGACAAGTAAAGGTAGTTTTCTCCTGATCATCGGGATGGATTGGAATTTGAAAGAAACTTGAAAATTCATCCAGAAAACAAAAATAAGAATTGTGAGCCAACCTATCTAACATCTAATCAATTAATGGTAAAGGAAAGTAATCTTTTCTTGTAGCAGAGTTCAACTTCCTATAATCGATACACATCCTCCATCCTGTAACTGTGCGTGTGAATATCACTTCATCTGCATCATTCTTAATTACAGTAACACCTCCCTTTTTAGGTACAACATATACTGGGCTCACCCCAAGAACTATCTGATATTGAATATATGACTCCTGCATCCAAAAGTTTGAGCACCTCTTTCTTCACAACATCTTTCATGTGTGGATTGAATCGGTGTTAAAATTCCACATAATGTTTGCTATTTTCTTCTAATAGAATCTTGTGCATGCAAATAGAGTGGTTAATCCCTTTAATATCATTAAGTGAATAGCTAATTACCTTCTTGTGAAGACGGAGTTCTCTAAAGAGTAGTTCAGTTTGCTCTTTGTCCAATTATGCACTTACTATTACCGGGTATGTAGAATTGTCACCTAGAAATTCATATCTCAGTGTGCTAGGTAGTCTTTTGAATTCAAGCTTCTTTTGCCCTCCTTCTTCCTAGTTTTCTTTGGGTTTGGCATCCATGCCTGGGTCGGCATCCAGTAGTGCAGCATACTTTTCAGCTTTGCCTTCAATGTCTCTATCCTCAGTGTTGGTCAAGGCCAATTGCAGTTGATCTACCTCCTTCTTGTAGGGCTCAATTTGCTGTATAGTCTTCTCAACAATGTCTACACTGCAGCATGTACCTACAAGAGAAGGTTTTTTCAAAGAGTCAGAAAGATCAAATTGTATAACATTGTCACCGATGTTCAAATCCAGTTTCTTATTTTTGACATCAATGACAGCACCAGCAGTAGCAAAAAAAGGTCTCCCTAGAATGATAGGGAGTCTGTCATCCTCATCAATTTCTAGAACAATAAAATCTGCAGGAACAAAGTAATTGCCAACTTTAATAGGAACGTCTTCTAAGATACCAACGGGACGATGAACTGATCTATCTGCAAGCTATAAAGAGATATTAATAGTCTTTAAATCACCCAAATCTAGCCTTTTACATAATGACAATGGCATAAGGCTGACACTCGCTCCTAAATCGCACAAGGCTCTCTGAAAGGTCATCTCCCCAATTTGGCATGGTGTAGAAAAGCTGCCTGGGTCCTTGAGTTTCTGGGAATCTTGTTCTGTATGATTGCGTTACACTCCTCAGTGAGTTCAATTGTTCCTTGATCTTCCAACTTTCTTGTATTAGACAAGATGTCCTTTAGGAATTTGGCATAGGTGGGCATCTGCAAAAGGGCATCAAAAAAAGGTATGTTAATATAGAGTTTTTTTTTAAAACTTCTAAGAACTTACCAAATTGCTTGTCTAGTTTGGCTTTGATAAGTCTCTGTGGAAAAGGAATTGGAGGTTTGAAAGCAGGTGGCCCCACATAGGTCTGTTCTTCCTCAGTCTGCCCTTACATCTCAGGTGTTGTGCCAAGGTTCAAGTCTCTAGTGTTAGGTGTTGCATCTTCCCCTCTGTCATCAGTTGGCATTTTTGGATCTTCTAGTTGTTTTCCACTTCTAGTGGAGATTGCATTACAGTGCTCTCTCGGATTGATTTCGGGTTGTGATGGAAGTTTCCCTGGTGCCCTAGAGGATGAGCTAGCTTGTTGGGCTAGCTGATTATCCAACATCTTATTGTGAGTTTCCAAGAAATCCATCCTTGTCATCATAAGCTTCATCATATCAGTCCGACTTTCAATTTGCTTACTCAGCTGAGAATCCGTGTTCGGCTTCAGTTGTGGGATGTAATTTCTGGCTTGAAGTCCTAGAGGCTATCTGAAATTTCCTTGTGGAGGTTGTTTGAAATTTTCTTGTGGAGGTTGAGCTTGTGGTGGTGCTTAGCTTGACTACACTGGTTGTGTAGTTCGGTATGAGAAGTTTGGGTGGTTGCACCATCCTGTATTGTAAGTGTTTGAATATAGATTGTTCATCAGATTAAAGTTTCCAACAGCATTGATGTGTTCAGGATGACCTTGGACCAACTGCCCATCTCCCAACTGGCACTCAGCACCTACATGGTCTGCAACTCCACACATCTCACAAGATATAGAATTAACATCAAACGAATTTACAGACCAAGAATCAATTTTTCTAGTCAGAGTATCTACCTTTGCAGTAAGAGTAGTTAAAGTATCAAGTTTGAGTTTACCTATCTTCTTAGAAGGTATACCTCTTTCAGAAGTCCATTGATGATGATTCATTGTCATGTCTTCCAGGAGGTTTATAGCATCTTCAACTACTTTGCTCATTAAGGCTCCTCCAGCTGTAGCATCGACTGTAAGTTTTGTGTTGTAGTCCAACCCATTGTAGAAGGTATGAACTAAAACCCAAGTCTCTATTCCATGGTGTGGGTATATTTTTTACAGTTCTTTGAATCTTTCCCAAGCCTCATATAAAGATTCTCCATCCTTTTACATAAAGCTAGTGATCTGATTTCTAAGTTGAATAGTCTTGGAAGGAGGGAAATATTTAGAAAGAAAGGCTTGTGATAATTCTACCCACGTCCTTATTGAAGCTGAAAGTATTGTGTGAAGCCATGCTCTCACTCTGTCCCTTAAAGAGAAGGGAAATAGTCTCAACCTGATAGCATCAGTAGAAACACCATTAATTTTTAATGTATCGCAATATTCTAAAAATATAGCAAGATGCATGTTGGGGTCCTCAAGAGGAAAACCACCAAACTGATGTTGTTGAACCATAGAAAGTAAAGCAGGTTTAATCTCAAAATTATTGGCCTCTACAATAGGCCTAGCAATTCCTGATTGTAATCCATGAACGTAGGGGACAGCATAATCTTGAAGTATTCTGATATTGTTGTTGTTCTCTGCCGGTTGGGGTGCTTGATCATTGTTCATGTATAACGGTATGTGCTCCATCCGGTTTTTGTCTTCCTGTTGCTGAAGTTGTTTAACCTTTCTCCTCCTTCTGAATGTTCGCTCTATCTCAAGATCTATTTCAAAGAATTCACTTGCCCTGAAACTTCTTTGTATAAAAAGATGTCAAACACAGTTATAAAGTTCTAAGGCAGATGATAAGTAGAAAGTAACGAAGTGTAACAGCAAAGTAAGAAAAACTAACTAAAGCTTAGTCTACCAATCCTCAGAAATATACTAATATTAATCGTTGTTCCCCGACAATGGTGCCAAAAACTTGACACATCCCGCAAGTGCACGGTTATGTCGAAGTAATATAAAAGGTTGTCAAACCCACAGGGAACAAGGTTAAGTACTAGAAAGTCTAAGTCTCAATAACTAAGCGGATCAGAATAGTATTTTGATGTCAATAAACGAAAACAAGAAATCAAGGTAACTACTGGAAGAGTGTTTATATGAGAGAGATCAGGGCTTTAGTATCTACCACACTGATGAATCTAATTGTGTTAAAGATGATCTATTACATGAATTCACAATTTTGCATAAGGAACCTTCCCTAAGGTACAGGATGCCCCCTCTCGGTGGTACACCCCAATGCATATCTAGAATGATCTCCTACTCTCGCAGTGGATCGTTCTAAACAAACCCTATGCGTTCAATGGAAAGTTATGATATCCTCAAATGAAAACCGAGTACTCTTATGGCACGGATTCACAAGTCTTACCAAGGGATTCCACCGACATGATCCTCCTCTCGGTATGAATTGCGTCGGCTAAAATGAAAAATTACACGGCCAAAGCAACATTACGAAATAAGTTCAATAAGGTCAAGATATGCTCATATGAATGATCAAGTAACATAATTAAATTAAGTTTAGCAAATAGAAATCATCAGCGGGCTTCAACCAAGCCCCGAAATAGGTTTTACGCTACAAAATTCATGAAAGTTCGCATAGATCTCTCTAAAATATTCAAAAAATTGCTACAAAATGTTTTTGAGATGAAGGAGAGGATGAACCAAACAAGATCCCCAAAAATCGTGAAGATCTGATGCTCCAATCTCTCGAAATCGCCCCGAAAATGAGTTATCGCAACTTTCGTCCACGCTCGCCCGTTCGTCAGATGATTTCTTAATGATTAGGAAGTTTCAGAAGGGGCTTTTATATCCTTTGGATTCACCTCTGAGTTAACTTTCCAAAACATGTCCACTTGCCTTATTTGGACATCTCTAGGGCTCAAAATCAAAAGAAATTCGAGTAAAGGTCGGACTGCTTAGTTGCGATCACGGGTGAACCCCTCCGGGTTCACTAGGTGATGAAGTTTACTGTGCAGTTCCTGTCAAGTAAGAATCACCGGTGAACCCCGCTGGGTTCACTAGGTGGTGAAGTGTACTATAGACATCTGCTCAAAATCTCTCTGAAAGAATAACAGTTGAACCCTGCTAGTGAAGTGTTATGTGAGTTTCGGTCATCAATGAAAGCACCGGTGAACCCCGCCGGGTTCACCTGGCTGTATTTCTCAAAGTAACTCCGATTGAGCCCAAATTTGATGAGCAGCTTCGTCTTCATGTAAGGAATCACCCCGTGACCTTAAAATCTTCAAAACACTTCAAATTTGAGCGATTTCACCTAAAGTTTCACAAAAACAAGAAAAATTAAAAATTTTGAAGCAATCAAGTAAATAAGTCTCAATGGAGCATAAAAACATTAAAATAGCCTAAATTTATCATGGAATAATACCAAAAATTACTACTAAAATGCAAAGCATCAGCAAGAACACCCAACATATTAAGACGAAAAGCAAAGCGACAACTAAACAATGAAAACTATCAACAACGGAGTTCATCTAATAACAATGAAGATGAATGAAGCAATAACTAAACAAGCAAAAACTTGGGTTGCCTCCCAAGAGCACTAGTTTAAGGTCAATAGCTCAACCCAAAAAGTTTTCAAGTCACCAAATTTGCGGGATCTGAAAGGGTAAGAACAACCCCTTTCTCAACCCGCTCATCCTCGAAGTAATGTTTAAGCCGATGCCCGTTCACAGTGAAGCTTCCTGTGCGCTCTGTCCAAATAGTGATGGCGCCATAAGGTTGCACATGTTGTACTACAAAGGGGCCAGACCACCTTGTTCGAAGCTTCCCTGGAAACAATCGAAGTCTGGGGTTGAAAAGTAACACCTTGTCCCCTACATGAAATTCCTTCTTCACAATGTGTTTGCCATGCCAATGTTTGGTGCGTGTCTTGTAGATCTTGGCATTTTCATATACATAAAGGTGCATCTCCTCTAACTCATCAAGTTGTAGCTTTCTCTTCTCGCCGGCACTCTTGAAGTCATAGTTGATTTGCTTGACAGCCCAAAATGCCCTATGCTCAAGTTCAATAGGTAAGTGACATTATTTTCCATAAATGATTTGGAAAGAAGACATACCTAGGGGAGTCTTGTACGCAGTCCTATAAGCCCATAGAGCATCAGGTAATTTTAATGCACAATCCTTTCGTGATCTCGATATAGTTTTCTCAAGTATTTGCTTGATTTCTCTGTTGGAAACCTCTACTTGACCACTAGTCTGAGGATAATAGGGCGTGGCAATCTTGTGTTTTACACCATACTTCTTCAAGAGTACTCTAAACTGCTGCTCGATGAAGTCAGAACCTCCATCACTAATCAAAATGCGTGGAACTCTGAATCAGGGAAAAATTGTTCGCTTCATAAGCTTCATAACGACCCTAGAGTCATTAGTAGCTTCTACGGAGGCTTCAACCCACTTAGACACGTAGTCGATGGTAACTAGAATGTACCGTTTACCACATGAAGATGGGAAGGGTCCCATGAAATCAATCCCCTATATATAAAAAATTTTCACCTCCAATATATTGCTCAATAAAAGTTCATCACTTTTTGAGATGTTCCCGGTTCGTTGGCAGCCGTCACATGTCAGAGCAAAAATGCTAGGCGTCATGAAAAATAAAAGGCCAAAATAATCCAGACTGTAAGACTTTGAAAGCTGTTTTGGCTGCTGATAGCTATCCGCAAGTGCACGGATTTATCAAAGTAATAAAAGGATATCATTCCCGATGAGGATTGCGTAGCTAAGTACTGACTTCTTAATATGTTTGAATTTAGGTGGAATCAATACTTGGTTGTTCTAACTTCTAAGCACGACACAAACTCAGAACAGCTTTTTAAAGGACTTGAATTCTAAAGCATCGGGAATTCATGGGTTCGCCACACTGATAGACATGAATTGTGTAAAAATAACTCAGTTAATAAACTTATCCATCCTGAAAGGTACTTTTCCTAAGGTACATATCACTTCCTCCCGGAGCATGATACGGTATCTAATTAGATTAACTCCCTACTCTCGTGACAGTTAACCTAACTAGATCCTTTAAGTTCTGTGAAAAGTAGGTTAAACCCTTCAAACGAATCCAAACTACTCCCGTGATCAGATTCGTAGGTTTAATCAAAATAGATCGGACGTTAGCGATTCACCTCTCGGTCCTTCTCGCAACGTCTAAGATGTAAAGTTACTTGGCCAGGGTAATTTACAGGATATATGCAATTTCAATCAAATCAGGAAGATAAAATTATATTAAAAGAGCAAAAGTATAAATTAATCCATGCAAATCAGTGGGCTACGCCCAATCAATCCCGAAAAGGTATCTACTCGCTCATATTATCAAGAGAATACATGTTTTTGATGAACAAGAATGATTTCATAAGAATCGCAAAGAAATCACAAAAAGGATGATGAAACCGTCTTCTCTTCAGTCTGGAGATGAGGATTGAAGAATCAATCGTCAAAAATCGTATGAAATCTCGCTGGAATATGCTTCGAAATCAAGTCGTCGCCCTTGTTCTCGTTGCCGCTCGTGTTCGTCTGCCAGAAGCTTCTTTAACCCTCCAAAATCAATCTTTTATAGTTGGACCAGTTTAGAACTCATCAGGGAACGGTTCTGCGAAGTCTGGTTCAATTCCGGTTTGAATCAGTGAAGAGATAAGTGAAAAACTCATCGGGCGGAAGTTTTTATGGCCCGTGATATGTTTACGGCTGAGGCTGTAAATGTTTCTGTGTATAATGCTTTCGGTCATAGAAAGTTTCATAGCCCGTGATAGAATTACGGCTTCACTCGTGAAAGTTTCTGTTCATTCCGACACTTAGACGTTTTCAACTTCCGTTCGTCGTCGCGTTCACGGCTGAATCCATATTTATGGCCAAGGCCGTAAAAGTCTCGTTCTTTACTGTTTTTGCCCCAAATTCGTCATAAAGGCTCGTGATCTCCTTGTGAATCATGTTTTGGTTTCAAACTCTTGAAATCCTTCATTTTTACGTCATTTTACCTACATTTTCAAAAAAATCAAGAAAAGTGAAGATTTCATGCAAAGTAACGCAAAAGCACTAAAAATAGCATAAAATCATGCAATTAAGCCCAAAATATGATCTAAAATATAGGTGAAAACATGGTGTAAATGCAACTCATCAGCTGCCCCGGCGTGTCCTCTATACGATGAAGAATGGCAATGTGTCAGCACATCTTGTATCTCTGCCTCTGGTATGCATCGTCTGTACAATCCATCAGCACATCGCCGATATAGATAAGGTTCATCCCAGTAATAGGATTTCATATCATGTACGAACTTTTTCTTCTTCTGAAAAGTAAGATCAAAGAGAAGAATGTTAGAAACAAGATAATTCACAAAATCTATATACCATGGCACTTGCTGTTCCAAAAGAGCATATAGATGTTTTTCAGGGAATGCATCATTGATTTCCAACTCATCATCAATTTTCTTTTCAGCATCTCATTCTAGCCTGGAAAGATGATCAGCCACAAGGTTCTCACTCCCCTTCTTGTCTCTAATCTCAATATTAAATTCTTGTAAAAGAAGAATCCATCAGATAAGTCTTGGCTTGGCATCCTTTTTGTTACTCAGATATTTGATAGCTGCATGATTAGTAAAAATAATTACTTTCGAATTAACTAAGTATGAACGAAACTTATCGAAAACAAAAACTATTGCAAGTAACTCTTTTTTTATAGTGGCATAATTCATCTGTGCATCATCAAGTGTTCTACTAGTATAATATATAGCATGCAGCTTTTTGTCCTTCCTTTGTCCCAATACCACCCCCACAGCTTGGTCATTAGCATCACACATGAGTTCAAAAGGTAGGGACCAGTCTGGAGGTTGGATTATAGGAGCAATTATCAAAGCCTCTTTGAGTTTTACAAAAGCTTCCTCACATTCTCTGTCAAAACAAAGAACGAATCTTTAGCTAGAAGATTAGTTAAGGGGCGAGCTATTTTAGAGAACTCTTTGATAAATCTTTTATAAAAACTAGCATGTCGTAGAAAACTTCTAATTCCCTTCATTGTTGTAGGCAGCTTCAGATTTTTGATAACTTCAACCTTTGTTCTATCCACCTCGATTCCGCGCTCAGAGACCAAGTGCCCAAGGACTATACCTTCCTGGACCATGCAGTGGCACTTCTCCTAGTTCAACACCAGGTTCACCTCTTCACATCTCTGTAAAACTTTAGAAAGGTTAGATAAACAATGATTGAAAAAAGAGTCATACACAGAGAAGTCATCCATGAATATATCCATAAAGTCTTCATTGTAATATGCAAATATCGCCATCATTACCCCTTGAAATGTCGCAGGGGCATTGTAAAGCCCAAAGGGCATTTTCCTATATGCATAAGTACCATAGGTGCAGATAAAAGTTGTTTTCTCCTGATCGTCTGGATGGATATGAATTTGGAAGAAACCTGAAAATCCATCCAGAAAATAAAAGAATTATGAGCAAGTCTATCTAACATATGATCAATGAATGGCAAAGGAAAGTGATTTTTTCTTGTAGCAGAATTCAACTTCCTGTAGTCGATACACATCCTCCATCATGTGCCTGTTCGTGTGGGTATCAACTCGTCAAAATCATTTTTAATTATCGTAATACCTCCCTTTTTGGGTATAACATGTACCGGGCTCACCCAAGAACTATCTGATATGGGGTATATGACTCCTAAATCCAAAAGTTTGAGCACCTCCTTCTCCACAATATCTTTCATATGAGGGTTAAGTCGGCGTTGAAATTCCATAGAAGGCTTGCTATTTTCCTCTAATAAAATCTTGTGCATGCAAATAGAGGGGTTAATTCCCTTAATGTCATCAAGTGAATAGCCAATTACTTCTTGTGAAGTTAGAGTTCTCCAAGGAGTAGTTCGGTTTGCTCTTTGTTCAATTCAACACTAACTATTACCGGGTATGTAGAATTGTCACCTAGGAATTCATATCTCAATGTGCTAGGTAGACTTTTGAATTCAAGCTTCTTCTACCCTTCCTCTTCCTGGTTAACTTCGGGTGTTGCATCATGGGTCGGAATCAAGAAGTGCAGTGTACTCTTCGGCTTTCCCTTCAATGTCTTGTTCTTTGGTGTTGGTCTGGGTCAATTCAAGCAGATCTACCTCCCTCCTATAGGGTTCAATTTGCTGCATAATTTTCTCAACAATGTCCACACTACAGCATGTACTTGCAAGAGAAGGTATTTTCAAAGAATCAGACAAATCAAACTGTACAACATTGTTACCAATGTTTAAATCCAATTTTCCATTTTTGACATCATGATTGTACCAGTTATAGCAAGAAAAGGTCTCCCTAGAATGATAGGGAGTCTATCATCCTCATCAATTTCTAAAACAACAAACTCAGCAGGAAAATAATCTCCAACTTTTATGGGCATATCTTCCAAAATACCGACGATCAAACAAATCAAACTGTACAACATTGTTACCGATGTTTAAATCCAATTTTTTGTTTTTGACATCATGACTGTACCAGCTATAGCAAGAAAAGGTCCACCTAGAATGATAGGGAGTCTGTCATCCTCATCAATTTCTAAAATAACAAAATTAGCAGGAAAATAATCTCCAACTTTTATGGGCATATCTTCCAAAATACCGACGGGACGGCAAACTGATCTGTCTGCTAACTGTAAAGAAATATTAGTACTTTTCAAATCTCCTAAATCTAGCCTTTTACATAAAGAAAGAGGCATAAGACTGACACTCACTCCTAAATCACATAAGGCTCGCTAGAAAGTGATCTCCCCTATCTGGCAGGGTATGGAGAAGCTGCTTGGATCTTTGAGTTTCTGGGGGAGTTTGTTTTGTATTATCGCGCTGCACTCCTGAGGAGTGCAATAGTTCCTTATTCTTCCATATTTCTTTTGTTAGACAAGATGTCCTTCAGAAATTTGGCATAGGTAAGCATCTGCAAAAGAGCATCAATAAAATGTATGTTAATATATAGTTTCTTAAAAACTTCAAAAAACTTACCGAATTGTTTGTCTAATTTGGCTTTGACAAATCTCTGTGGAAAAGAAATTAGAAGTTTGTAGGCAAGTGGCCCCACATAGGGCCATTCTTCCTCAGTCTGCTCATGTGTCACTAGTGTTATCTCATGGTTCAGATCTCTTGTGTCAAGTGTTGCATCTTCTCCTCTGTCATCAGTTGGCAACTTCAGATCTTCTAGTTGTTTGCCACTTCTAATGGAGATTGCATTGCAATGCTCTCTCGGGTTGACTTCAGGTTGTGATGGAAGCTTCCCTGGTGCTCTAGAGGATGAGCTAGCTTGCTGGGCTAGCTGATTCTCCAACATTTTATTGTGGGTTTCTAATGAATCCATTCTTATCATCATGAGTTTCATCATATCAGTTAAACCTTCAATTTGCTTCCTCAGTTGAGAATCTATGTTCGGCTTCTGTGGTGAAATATAGTTTCTGGCTTGAAACCGAGGTGGTTGCTTATAATTCCCCTATGGAGGCTGTTCGAAATTTCCTTGTGGAGGTGCTTGTCCTGGTTGCAACGGTTGGGTAGTTTGGTATGAAAAGTTTGGATAGTTGTGCCAATCTGGATTGTAAGTGTTGGAATAGGGATTATTCATGGGATTAATATTTCCAATTGAATTGATATGTATAGGATGGCTATGAGTAAATTGACCATCACCCAACTGGCATTATGTACTAACATGTCCTGCAACCCCACACACCTCACAAGACAAAGAATTAGCATCCACAGAGTTTACAGACCAAGAGTCAATTTTTCTAGATAAAGTATCTACCTTTGCAGGAAGAGTAGTTAAAGTATCAAGTTCGAGTTTATCTGACTGCCTGGAAGGTGTACCTCGCTCTAAAGACCATTAATGGTGATTCATTGTCATGTCTTCCAAGAGGTTCATGGCGTCTTGAACTCCTCTGTTCATTAAAGCTCCTCCAGCTGCAGCATCCACTATGAGCCTTGTATTGTAGTTCAATCCATTATAGAATGTATGAACTAAAACCCAAGTCTCTATGCCATAATGTGGACACATCCTCTGTAACTCCTTGAATCTATCCCAAGCCTCATGTAATGACTCTCCATCCTTCTGCATGAAGCTAGTTATCTAATTCCTCAGTTGTATTATCTTGGAAGGTGGGAAATACTTTGAGAGGAAGGCTTGTGACAGTTCTCCCCATGTTCTTATGGAAGCTGAAGGCAATGTGTGCAGCCATGCTCTTGCTCTATTCCTTAAGGAAAAAGGGAATAATCTCAACCTGATGGCATCATTAGAAAAACTGTTAATTTTTAGCATGTCACAATATTCCAAAAAAAATTACAAGATGCATATTGGGGTCCTCTAGAGGAGAACCACCAAATTGATGTTGTTGAACCATAGAAAGTAGAGCATGTTTAATCTTAAAATTGTTGGCTTCTACAGTTGGTCTAGCAATTCCTGGTTGCAGTCCTTGAACTAAGGGGGCAGCATAATCTCTCAGTGCTCGATTATTGTTGTTCTCCACACCTTGAGGTGCTTGATCATTGTTCAGGTTCAGAGATATATGCTCCATTTGAGTTTGGTCTTCTTTTGCCTGAAGCTGCTTGAGTTTCCTTCTTCCTCTGAACGTCCTCTCTATCTCAAGATCAATTTCAAAAAATTCACCTGCCCTCAAACTTCTTTCCATAAAAAGATGTCAAACACAGTTGCAAAGTTTTAAGGCAAGCAACAAAAAGGAATTAAGGCAGAAAGCAATAAAGTAACATAATTAACTAAAGCTTAGTCTATCAATCCTAAGAAATATATTAATATTAACCGTTGCTCCCTGGCAACAGTGCCAAAAACTTGACATGTCCCGCAAGTGCACGGTAATGTCGAAGTAATACATAACGTTGTCGAACTCACAGGGAGCAAGGTTAAGTAATAAAAAGTCTAAGTCTCAATAGCTAAGTGATTCAAAGCGGGGTTTTTGCAATCAGTAAGCGAAAATAAGAAATCAAATGCAGCAACGAGGAGGTTATCTATATGAGAGAGATCAGGACTTCGGTATCCACCACACTGATGAATCTAACTACATTAAAATGGATATATTACAAGAATTCGTAATTTCACAAAAGGAATCTTCCTAAGGTACAGGATGCCCCCTCTCGGTCGGTACACCCTGGTGCTTATCCAGAACGATTTCCACTCTCGCGGTGGATCGTTCTAAATAAACTCAATGAGTTTAAGGGAAGATTATGATGCCCTCGAGTGAGATTCGAGCACTCTCATGTCAAGGACTCGCAAGTTTTACCTAAGAGATCCACCGACACGATCCTCCTCTCGGTCAAAATCGCGTCGACTACCACACATACTACACAGCCAAAGCATATGCTCATACAAACTTCAAAATAATAGAATAATATAAGATTGTATGAAAGAGTTCATCAGTGGGCTTCAACCAAGTCCCGAAAAAGGGTTTTATGCTATATAATTCATGAAAGCTCACATAAATCTCTCTAAAATGTCAGGAAAAATATTACAAAACATTTTTGAAGGGAAGGAGATGATGAACCGAATAAGATCCCCAAAAATTGTGAAGATCTGATGCTCCAATCTCTCGAAATCACCCCGAAAATATTGTGTCGCCTGGTCTGTTCGCCCTCGCCACTTCGTGCACTGATTGCTCAATAATTAGGCAATTTTAGAAAGGGTTTTTATATTATTTAGATTTTCCTCCCTCTTAGGTTTCCAAAATATATTTTCTTGCCTTTTTTGGATTTTTCTAGGGTTCAGAATCGAGGAAAAACCGAATGGGGGTTGGTCTGCAAAGTTACGATCATGGGTGAACCCCGCCGGGTTCACCAGGCTATGAAGTCTTCTATGAGGTTTCTGTCGAGTAAGAATCACCGGTGAACCCCGCCAGCCCTGGTGGGGTTCACCAGCCAGTGAAGTGTATTGTAGATTTCTGCGCAAATTTCCTTAGAGAAATCACGGGTGATGAACCCCGCTGGGTTCACCAAGCAGTGAAGTCTTCTGTGAACTTTCGGACATCCGGTGAAAGCACCGGTGAACCCCATCAGGTTGGGGGTTCAAAGTAGCTCGGATTGGGCCCAAATTTGACGTGCAACTTTCTCTTCTCGTAAGGAATCACCCCATGACTTTAAAATCTTTAAAAGACTTCAAAATTGGGTGATTTTACTTGAAATTTCAAAAAAATGAGAAAAAGTGAAAATTCCGAAGCAATCAACTAAATAAGTCTAAATAGAGTATAAAAATATTAAAATAGGTCTAGATTTGAGATGAAATAATACTAAAAATTACTTTTAAAATGCAAGGCATCACCAAGGCTTCCATTTGAATATTGGAACCTTGAATCCCTCCATACTATTGCTTCCATGATCGGTAAGCCGTCTGAGTTGATGATCAGACCGTTCTGGGCACAAAGTGTCTTACATGTGCCTTCTCAACCTTTCTCTGTACAGCAACCTTACCACTCCCGTCCCATCCATCAACTCTCTGACCGTTCTGGGCACAAAGTCATTGCGGCCCTACCCATCAAATTTTCAACTTCTGCTGACGTTCCTCCCTTGTGAATCTCCACCTCAACGTCTTCCAGTTTTGGGATCCAGGCCATCTGATCCAGGTCTTTCGGATCTAGCTCCTTCTGAAGTTGTTGAGCCGTTTAAGACTTCAAATCCTTTTAAGCTTTTGGACCCTTTTCCTAAGCCTCCAGACTTGAACCCTAAGCCACCAAACCCTATCACCAGCTCTACATCATTTCCCTTTTCCCTCAATTTGAAATCCACTGATAATGTCCAAGCCTTGCAAGGCTTGCCTTATGCCAATTTTTAGCACCTTGGAAGGGAATCCGTCTCCCTCCACTGAGGACCCTACAGCTTTGGAAAGTGTTGATCCTAATTCCACTTTGGTGCTCTTTGAGCGTAGACATGAGGAGCCTCCCTGCCCGGAGCGCTCTACCACCCAATCTTCTCGGCTTTATAGTGCATAAAGATGCTAAATACAAGCAGTCTAAATCTACCCTTGGGTTGGGTAGTAAAAAAAAAAAAAACTCTAACTCTCCTTTCCTATTCATCATGAATATTTTTTCCTGGAATTGTAGAGGTGCCGGATGCCGGAATGTTCGGGATCATCTAAATATGATTAAACATACTTACAGGCCATCTCATTATTGCCTTGCAGAGACTCATCTTGAGGTTCAAGAGGAGCCCCAGCTAACTAAAACCCTTGGAAGAAGATGGTCTTCCTTCTTTGTTGATTCAACTAGAGCCTCAGATGGTATCTCTCTCTCTTGGTTACATTCTGCCCTCGATGTTAAGGTAATATCCTCAACTTCCCAAATTATTCATGCTATTATCATTATGCCTAATGTGAAACCTTGGTAGCTTTCTGTGGTTTATGCTAGCACTAACTATATTACTAGGAATATCCTTGGGATGGTCTTGTTGATTCTCAGCTATCCAACATCCCTAGTTAATTTGCAGTGACTTTAATGACATCCTTAATTTTTTGGATAAATTAGGAGGGCGGAAGTTCACTATCAACTCTTCAACCCATTCCTGCGAAACCTCATACATTCTATTGGTTTCCATGATCTTGGTTTTACTGGTCCTCCTTAAACTTGGTCCAATAATAGAAAGGGTTTGAGCAAAATCCTCACCAGCATTGATCATGCCTTTGCCACTCCTGACTGGCTTAACTTGTTTGGTTCCTGTATGATTTCCCATCTTCCTAGAGGTATCTCTGACCACTCTCCTCTTGTTATTTATGTTAAGCCTTCTCATAGTGTTAAGAAAAGAATCTTCAGATTCCAACCTTTCTGGGTGGATTATAAAGATGCCAATCTCATTATTAACACTTCCTGGTCTCATCCTAACTTCCAGGAAGGCCAGGACTCTGATTTCTCCAAAAGATTCAATCTCCTTAGACATAAGCTCTCGGCTTAGCATAAGTCAAATGTGGGGAACCTAACCAAGTGTTTAAATAACACTTGGGAGGAGATCCGCAATTGGCAAATTGTTGAGTCCGCTAGACATCTGACTACTCATGAGGAAACTAACCTGTTCTCTCTTACAAACAAAGCCATTACTCTATCTAGGCAAATCAATTTAAAGTGGTGGACTCTTGCTAAAGCTAAGTGGTTAAAAGAGGGGGATGGTAATACCAGGTTCTTTCATCGTCTTGTCACTTTAATAGCTAGAACCAATACTATTCTCTTCCTTCTGAATGAGTATGGCCCCCCTCTTACTGAGGTTCAGTCCATTCTCAATATGTTTACTGACTACTATTTTGATCTTTGGAATCCTAGGAGGTTAATTGTTCCGAATACTGCTCAAACTCTTCAATCTTGTGCTAGATATAGACACTGTTTTCATATTGATCAGAATGTTGGGGCCACTCTTTTGGCCCCCTTTATGTCTTCTAAACTCAAGCTTGTAGTTTCTTCTATGCCGAAAGGTAAAAGCCTGGGGCATGATGGCTTCACTGGGGATTTCTATAAGCATTTTTGGAATACTGCGGAGCCAGATTTCATTGCCCTTATGCTTAACTTCCACAGAACTAACTACATCCCTCCCACTTGGGGCCACACTCATATCATTTTTATTCCCAAAATCCTTAGCCCTAAGGTTGTTAAAGATTATAGGCCCATTTCGCTTTGCAATGTCTCTTATAGTATTCTAGCCAAGGTTTTAGCTAATAGGATCAAACCTTTTCTCCACTCTATCATTAACATTGAACAAACTGCATTTGTGATGGGCAGAAATATCCATGATAGTATCCTCACTCTTCAGGAACTTGCTCACACCATGCATAACTCTAAGGGCAAATATCCCCACACTTTACTCAAAATTGACCTGGAGAAAGCTTTTAACAAAGTTTTTTGGAATGCTATATATAATGGGCTTAGAGTCTTAAATTTCCCTCTTCCCTTTATCAATTGGATTAAGGCTTGTGTTGAGTCTCCTAAGTTTTATTGTGTTGTCAATGGAACTCAGTCTCCTTATTTCTCTAGTAAGTGTGGTATCAGGCAAGGGGACCCGCTCTCTCTGTATTTATTCGTCATTGTTACTATTTGTTGAGTATTATGATTAAGGAGAAGGTGGACCAAAAAATGATCACTCCTTTTAATATAAGAGGTGGGGCTAAGATCTCTCACTTGTTGTATGTTGATGATCTCATCCTCTCCTTCCATGCCAATCCTAAATCTTGCTGGCACATCAAACACTGCCTCTCTGTTTTCTTCCAAATTTTTGGTCTTACATTAACTTAAACAAATCTAATATGTTCTTCCCTGAGTCTTGTTCTATTCATACTCGATGGCTGATTCTTCGTACTTTCCAAGTGAGAGAAATGTGATGTGTTATATTTGATGAACTTGTGACTTATGTTATGTTTCATATAATATATTATGTAATATTTTATATTTGTTGTCCATGTGATATGTTATATTTATTGAAGCTATGATGTTTAATATTTGTTGAACTTGTAATGTTTTATTTGTTTGTTAAGGCCCTGTTTTCTTGGACGGAATCCATAGGAAAAAAGAAAAAAAACACATTGAATCTAGTAGGAAATGCTACTAAATTCAATATAGTTTCCTTTCTTTTCCCTATAGATTCCATCCAAAAAAACAGGGCCTAAGAGTATATCCATTATTTAATATTTATTATTGATTACTTATGTTATGTTGTTATTTGTATAGATATGGATGGTCACAATAGTTATAGTGATGCTACACAAGGGTTTGGTGATTTGGAGGATCTTATGATGAAACAAACCCATTGTGGAATGTGATTAATTATATTGTACTTGCTATGAATGAGTATTACTTATCATATGTACATAAGTCCACTTGTATGGTATCATCCCATTCAGGTATAGGATGGATGAGAGAAATAATACAAGGACACTTAGAAAGGTGTTGAAAAATGATGTGGATGGAACAAAATAAATTTGTACAATTGTGTCATTTTTTAGAGAACTCATATAATTTGAACCTGTCAAAGCACATATCTATTTATGAAAAAGTTGGGCTTTTTCTCTATATATTAGCAAGGGGGCATCGAATAGGCAAGCACAAGAAAGATTTTAACATTCGGGGTGAAACTATAAGTAAAATCTTCCATGAGGTGTTGAAATCAGTGTGTAACTTGTAAAGGTTATGATAGAGCCCACTGATAGAGAATTTAGAAATACTTCACAAGAAATATTTTATGACAATTGTTATATGACTCATTTTAAGGTAAATTATGTTATCACATTCAAATTTTATATGTTTGATATTATTTTATACAAATCCTCGTGTTTTTTTAATAGGATTACATTAGGGTTATTGATGGAACACATATAGATGCAGTCATTCCATGCATGATCAGTTGCGATTTTATAGGAAGAAATGGTCGACCAACCCAAAACATGGTAGCTATATGTTCCTTTGATATGAAATTTACATATATACTAGCTGGGTATGAAGGTACAACTCATGATGCACATGTTCATTCCAAAGCATTGACTTTAAATTTTCCAAAACCTCCTCCAGGTACGATACAAAATTTTAACTTTTATTCTTTTTCTATGAAAGACTACAATTGCTAATTATATTTTTATTTGAAATTTATAGGAAAATATTATTTGTTTGATGTCAGATACTCACAAATAAGTGGGTATCTTGGCCTATACAGAGGAGTGAGATATTATTTTCAAGAATATCAACAAGGGCATTCACTATGAGGCCTTAAAGAAGTATTTAATAAAACACATTCTTTTCTTAGAAGTTGTATTGAACAGACTTTTGAAGTGTGACAGAAGAGGTGGAATATTTTCCGCGATATATCGTCGTTTGCATTTGAGACTCAATTTAAAATTGTAGTTGCATTAATGATACTACATAATTATATTAGGTAAACAACGACATCTGATGAGATTTTTCAAGACTGTGATACTAATATTGATTTCAGTATTGAGGCTGATCTAGAAGTTAGTGAGAAAGTTGTTAAAGAGCAAATAAATATTATTCAAATAGATATGCAGCGTAATCAGATTGCTCTAAGTCTAATGGCATAATATGTGTGATTTAAACACATTTACAATGGTTTGTTATTAGTATGAATGCTGTTGTAATAAAGTGCAACATCTTTTTGATATGTAATATATAATTTATTATTTTGGTTAGATGGTACAGTTATAAATTATATGAGTTTGGATTTACTTTTCAATTTTATACTTGAAAAGTTCATATTGTTCTATACTTGTGATGTATTATGGTTACTATATATTATGTTGTTATATATATATATATATATATATATATATATATATATATATATATATATATATATATAATAATGTATATAATATAAGGGGAACTCTTGTAAAAAAATTTAGGATTAGTCACCTTAAAGATGAAATTCACACATGTAATAGCTTAAAAAATATATATATTATTGTATTATATAATTCTAAAATTTATATATGCTTTCATATTAGAAAAAAATATTTTTATTGTAATTTATAATTATATGTATTTATAAATTTTTCAGTTAATAGAATCAAACAGTACAACAGAGCAGAGAGCGAAGGGCGAAGCCGAGAGACAGAAATTGGGAGTTAGGAGCCAATCGCCAAAGTCGAGAGTCGGTCGTCAAAGCTCGGAGCAAAGTCAAAAGAGGAAAAGTCAAACTTGAGTAGAGGAGTGGAGAGACGAGAGAGAGAGAGAGAGAGGGGGGGGGGGGGGGGTCAAATTTGATGATACACGTGTAAGCATTTTAGCAGTTCACCGCCTAATTGAGTAGGTAATGCCACTGCTTTTAGCATTTTCCGGTAGTTTACCACCTAATTGAGTAGGTAATGCCACTACTTTCAGCATTTTCCGGCAATCGGCATCTTCTGCAAATGAATCCTGGTAGTAGAGCGTAATTTTAGGGATGATAACGGGGCAGGTCGGGGTCGGGTTTTGTCATTTCTGATTCGGCCCCGACTTTTCCAAATCCATCCCCGACCCGACCCCAACCCCAAATCCGACCTCGACCTCGACCCCAACCCCAAACTCGATCCCGACCCCGACCCCGACCCCAACCTTGACCTCGACCCCGACCCCGAACCCGATGGGTATAGAAAACCCAACCCTGCAGGGAAACTCGACCTCGATCGACCTAAAAAATAATTATATATTATAAATAATTATTTTAAAAATAATTTGTATTATATATTCATAATATATAAATAAAAATATTTTACACAAACTATGCAATCATTTATACATAAATAATAATAATAATTAATAAAGCATCAAATTATTATAAATTTAGTAATTAGATTATAATTAAAAAGGGATAAATTTATCATTATATTTTTTTGGAGTGGGTACCTTAATTCTCATACCTGACCTCGACCTGACTTTATCTTATCGGGTTTTCTTGTTGACTTCGGGTCGAGGTCGGGGATGGATTTTCTTGCTATCCCTAGTCATTTCCTGATGCAGGTGAACAAAATGTATATTCCATAACTAAACAAATAGTTGAGATGGTTGAGTTGGTCTAAGGCGCCAGATTAAGGTTTTGGTCCGAAAGGGTGTGGGTTCAAATCCCACTCTCAACATTGAAATTTTTTTTTATTCAAAATTTTTTTGTTTCCCATTTAGATTTCTGAAAATGAGTAGTATTTTTATCATTCTTTTTTTGAAATCTTTTCTGTTACTGAACACTTTACGTCTTTTTTTCCCTACTGTTTCGACTCCATTATACATTACTGAAAATCAGTATTCTATTTTATTATTGTTTTCCCAATCTTTTTATTTTTCAACAGTTCTCCAGGATAAAATTTCATTTGTATTAAAATGTAAAAATTAAAAATATTTAATTAAAATAAAAGAATTAAATAAGTTGAAAATAAAAAGAAAGTATGTATTATAGTGGACTATAGTAATATAGTAAACATATTACTAAATATATATACTTAATTAGTTTGGGTTCGAGTATGAATTCGGGATGAGTTTAAGAATCCCCAAATTATTTAGATAGAGTGAATATTTGACTAATGTGTAAGCGAAACTATTATATGAAATGTCAAATATGATATTTTGAATTTAGATAATGATGTAATTTAAATTATTTTAACTTATGATGTTATTTTTTTGATATTGGAATGTTGATAGCATTTAAGGTCATTATGTGATTTTAATATATTTTAAATTATAATTATGATGTTATTAAATCGCAATAGGTTTGTTGATATTTATAATCATTATAGTTATTGGAGACATGTGGTTTGTAAATAATTTAATTTGTTTTAATTACGATTAGTAGATAATTTATCTCATACATAGGATAGGTCAAGTCAATATATGACATAATTTATCTCATACAAATGGTACATTTAAAAACAAGTTATCATGGTCATATAAGGTTAGGTTTATAAATAACCTATTTAATAAATATGTTGTTAAGTCATTGTCAAATTACATGTTAGTATATAACTCGTTTATTAAATGAGTCACTTATGCATAGTAAAATCAATTTATTAATATAGTCATAATGAGTCATAAATGAATTATTTATGACCTTAGATCCAAATTAAATTATAATGAAAACTTTGTGCAATTAATTTAAAATTTTAAGTAAAACAAGAATAATTATAGAAATTAGTAGCTGTTTTATAATAATTTAAATTAAATAGAGTGATTTGTAGACATGAGAACTATAAAAAATTGGAAAAAATATAAATTATTTTTAAAACAGTAAAGTTCTAATTAGTAAAAAAAAGATTAAAGCTATACATGTTAATAATATTAACCAAATAAAAGTGAAGTATTTCATAATTCATAATAGATAAATATATTTTAAAAAAAAACGAAAGAAAAAGTATAAGGGTTATGTATATTTTGAAAATTATAGGGACTATAAATTACAAATATAGAGATAAATTTCTCCTATATGTGAATTTCATTAGTCATTATTACATTTTTAATAAATTTATCTTAAGGGCTCTGATTTATTAATATTTAACTTAATTTTGATATAATTATTAATTAGTGTCTCTTCCTGTCGCTGGCACGATGGTTGATCCTTCTCCTCCTTCGCGTAAGGGCAAATTCGTGATTTCAGCATACAATCATATGTTACAGTCAAACCATCACCAAACTCTACCGTCCATTTCGACCGCACTCGCCGTTGAAGAAACACAATAATAACACACGGAAGACCAGCGTAACCCAAATCGCAAACGAGAAATCTCGAAGGGATGTCGTCTGAGTTCGATGCATTCAGCCACGACCTCGAGGAGGAGACGGTCGCCGCCGCTCCGCCTGGCTCCGACCGCCCTTTCGACGACGGCTACCTCGGTTATGACCCCCGCCTCCCCTCCCAGCGCTACGATGCCTACTCCTTCTCCGCCGACGAGCACGCGAAAGACCCCTCCGAGTACGATCTCCCTCCCGCCCCCGACGGCGGGTACGGGTTCCACCCCGAGGAGATCTCCGTCGATTACCAACACGGCGGCGGCGGGAGCATGCCCGCCTCGCCGGACGCGTACGGATTATCGCACGCGCCATCGCCGTTCTTGACGCCGGAGGCCGAAGAAAAAGCCTTCGTCCCGGAGCAGAATGGCGAGATCTTCACCTCCGACGGGCCGATGCTTCCCGACCCGGATCAGATGCGGGAGGAAGGGTTCCTTCGACGCGAGTGGCGCCGGTTAGCGTCTTTCCTTTTAGATCCAAGCTCTGTTATGTTGTTGATCTTTTGATTACGTTGCGTTAACAATTTCTAGAACGGAGGTTGCGGAATTGATTTACCTGATTGAGTGGTGTTTACGGTGCTATAGATGGTTATAAGATCTCTATAGTTGGTTAGCTTCTTCTGGTTGGTGTTTTGATCTATGATCTCATTCTCCCTTTTGCTCTATCTGAGATATCACCAGCTATTACCTTGAGTTATTTATTATTGTTGTTCGCTATGTCGATTTGAACTTTTACTCTCTTATGAAAGTTTAAATATATTTATATGTTTTATTTCATCTCTAAATTTTTGTACCTGGATATTACGTGTGTACTTGGTAAGTGCTCTTTTTGCAGGCGAATGTGGAGAAGTCATTGATGGTAGTGTCGCTGTCATTGTTTATTTAGATCTATAATCACTTCCTAATTTTTCATTCATCCTTTTTATAGTTTAGCAGTTGGAGACTTCCCTTTTTAGCATAACAATAGGGGCGGTTTTAGTTACTTAGTCCTGTTCACCATTTGGCAGTATGTCATATTTGGGTGGAGGCTGTTCATTCATAAAATGCTGAGAACATTTTATGAAAGTGACCTTCACGGCAATACCTACCGTTTCTGTTGCCTATTTTTGCTGAAGCATGGTGTAGGAATATTTTCTACCAAAAGAACAACTAAGGAAAATAACGAAGAACATCAGTTTCAAAATTTTCTGGATACTGTAAAAAAAAAATTCTGGATACAGATTTTAGAGCTTCTCAAGATATCTAATGGGTTGATAATTTAATTTCTAGTTCATTTGTTATCTGCTTCTTGAAATGTATGTGTGATCTGCTTAGGATGGCTTCAGTAAGTCGGTTCTTTGTAACACTACTTTTCTACAGTGTTGTTCTCTCGTACAATGTTCTGGATTCCTGTCAAAGGTGATTAATTTATGGTACTTAGAAATGTTATGCAGGAAAACAAACATTTAGTTAATTATATAAATTACAAATGTTATATCATACACAAAACAGTCTTCAGTATATTGCATTTTAATTAAATATCTACTTTACTATAATTAATGCATTTTAAATTAAGTACGCATATTTATAGTTTAGAATTTATGCCCTTCCTCACATATCAGTGTGTGAAACCATCCTTCTAGAAGAATTACCTGGCTATTTTTGGTCTTGTAAATTTATAAGAGGTCCATTCAAGGATGTTTAGATCCTTCAGTTGTTCTTTTTTCTTGCATTTATTTGTACGGTAGCAATTAGCACAATGTTTCTTTGACAACAACTTATAATATAGTATGAACTTCTTCTTACTTAATCATAAATGTCATTTTGTGTGGTCTTTGAATGAATTTTGTAACATCCTCGTTTTTTTCAATGGTGAGTTGTATTGCCTCACCCTCCTTAGTTCTAGAGATGTCATGGCATAAGAGCTCCAACCACTTCCTGGAAAGGTCTGAAATGAAATTGTTTGAGTTTGAAGAGTCAAAAGAGGCTCTAGCAAAGGCAGCATAAACTCGTGCTTTTAGTTTCCATCATTCAAATCTTTTAGATATGAGAAGACTAATATCTGTACTCCAAAGGCATATAATTATGGAAATCTTGTCAAAACTCCATCAATGAACCTAAGGTACCTTAATCTCTCAAGTTAGGTTTCTTTGTTAGGCCTTGCATAGCCCGTGTCACTTAGCGGACTTACCAAGAGTTCATTATTCAATGGAAATAGATTATACTTACCCTGATTGGTTACTATACAAGACAAAATCAGTTGCCCCTTTTTTCTTGATGGTTTACTCTTGGCCCAGTAGAGAATATTTCACATTTAAGCAAGGGTATAATTGAAGAAGTTGCTACTTTAAGAGGCAAGAGGTCAGCAATCAACAATCACAATTTTTATTAAACAGCAAGGGAAATGCTCTTAGATTCTTGTCTATGAAAATGAAATCTCAGATGATGCTGTCCAACAAGTGCAGCGTACATCAGGCTTTGCACTTCGGGTATTGATACTAGCTGCAGCTAAGCCAAATATGACAATGTCCAAAAACAAATACTTGCAATTTGTCATTGATAACTCCTCCTTCCTAGATGACTTGTTTGCTTTATATTAAGAAGTCTAAGCATCCTCATGCTTGCAACTATTGACTCTTTTTGTTGCTTTAGTTGCTTTGTGTACTATTTATTGCAATTTATTTGTATCTGTTCGAAATAGATCTATGTTGGGGAAAACCGCCAATAAATAGATTTTTAACTATAATAAACGCAGTGGAAATGTTGTCTGAAATTGATTTTCCTTTTTTAGAGGATAAAATTTTTATTTTTGAAGGGTGTGAGGTTAGTGATTGATAGAGTGTTTTGCCCTTTATCCCACACAATGACCCCTTGAACACCACCTCGCTTTGCACTTAGTGCTAGTCTAGGAGAAAGGATCAAGCCTTGGCCTTCCTTGGAGCTCACAGTCACACGGAGGAGGGGAGGTAGCGGCAAGAGGGGAGAAGAGAGGGCGCATGCTTAGGCAATGCCATGCGCCCCTGCGTTCTTATTTATACTAAGTACCGGCACCTCTCCTTATACAGCATGGTGGACTGCCCCTTCACAATTAATTTCTGCTGGAGTTGTTGCAAATAATCTGAGAGAGGGCTTCATTATGGGTGGCATTGTTCTTAGTATCTGATAGGATTCAAGATGGAACCCTCCCTCAAGCCACCAGATGGTGACGAGTTATCTCTCGAAAGAACCCAAAACTCACAAATCAAAAACCTTAACTATCCTCTCCATCCCTCACTCCCCATATAAATACCTCTTAGTCTATTCAATCTCATTCATGAATGTCTCCACATTAAATCCTCATTCATGAATGTCTCTTGGTATTCCACATTAAATCTCATTCATGAACGTCTTCACATTAAATCCTTATTCATGAATGTCTCTTGGTATTCCACATTAAATCTCATTCATGAATGTCTCCACATTAAATCCTCATTCATGAATGTCTCTTGGTATTCCACCATCCTTTTCCCTCACTATTGGGCTTGGGCCCTCTCCTCGTGTAAATCTTCCACTGGGCCTAAGCTGGTCCATCTGTAACAATTTGTCCCCCACCAGAAGAAGTCTTGTCCCCAAGACTAGTCATAAATGTTGGGAACTGTGTACGGACAACTATCTCGTCTTCCCTCGTAGAATTCTAACCATCTAGTGGAAGAGCAAGTCGATACGAAGAATTTTCTGGACCCACGATGAGCTGGCCGGAAGCACCAACCGCCTTGGTACAGCTTGTGCCTCCTCCACGGTGAGAGGCTGCTCAAAATTTATTTAAGAAAACTATAGCTTGTGCCTTCTCCAGGGTCCCAAGTTGCTCGAGCGTCTCCTTCTAGCAGGGTCTTTCTCCTCATCTTCTGCTAGGATCATGAGTCTCAAGCCGACGCGTCGGCACCATGCTTTTTGCTCACCTCCCGTGGGGCCCCAATCCCCCCATACATCAACTTCCTCTTCAGGCCCCTCAGCCCATCCAGCTTCTCCAGGGTACGCACGCTGCTGTGGCGCGTAGCTGTGCATACCGTCTCGTGGCAGCCCGCCGCGAGCTTGCGCTGCCCGCCTCGCCCCAGCTGCTGCACGCTGGCCCAGATGCGGCTGCCAGCCTTTGTCTCTTCACCTGACGCCGCCAACCCATTCGCCTTCCTTCTAGGCTCCGTAAGGGTCTGCGCCAAATACTCCCCTACGCGCTCGCCCTGCCATCTCCCCTTCGGCGTATGCCCCTTCTGCCTCCGCACCTTACTGGTTAGGTCCCAGGGCTCCCCGTCGTCTTCGGCCCGCCAGATCTCCTTCATGCAGAAAGCCTCTCGTCCCGACTGGTGCGAGCCCGTAGGTTGCCGGCCAGCCCCGTGGCGGCAGCCACGCCTCCTCTTCAGGCGTACGAGCCACCTCATCCAGCCCTTCAACCAACGCCTCCTCGCTTTTTGCTCGTTCGCCGCCCAATTAGGTCGGTGGATGCTATGCGCTGGTTCCTCAACGCCCATAGTCTGCGTCCCCTTCAAGATTTCCTTCATCAGGCGCTTCAACTCTAGCAAATCCTCCATTATCGTCTTGCTCTCCTTATTGATCATCCGCTGGCGCTCTTCGTTGGCGGCGTCCGTCACGCGGCGTCGCTCCTCGTTGGCTGCCTCCGCTATGCGCCGGCGCTCCTCTCTCGCTAACAGATCTTGCAAGGTTTTTTCAATCTCCTCAAAACGTGCGTCGGAGCTCGTCGTCGTCATGGTGCTCGTCCGTTCTCACACTGACAGCGGTCTTCTTCCTTGCCGCTGCTCAATCTCCACAGCCGACACCCAAAAAACGCACGCCCCTCTTCACTAAAGACTCACGAAGTCGCTGTAGATGTTGGTGGAAAAAGATTCTTCCAAAATTCAAAACGCCTCTCCTTCGTTCTATGGTTTCACGGCTTGCCCACGATAGTAGATCTGCCGTGTAGATCTATTACCGACAACAGAATTTCTTCTGCCCTTATCCGTTGCCGTTCCACCGGTTTTCTGGTGATCGATCCGGCAGGTCGGACCACATATAGGATTCAAGATGGAACCCTCCCTCAAGCCACCCGATGGTGACGAGTTATCTCTCGAAAGAGCCCAAAACTCACAAATCAAAAACCTTAGCTATCCTCTCCATCCCTCACTCCCCATATAAAAACCTCTCAGTCTATTCAATGTCATTCATGAATGTCTCCACATTAAATCCTCATTCATGAATGTCTCTTGGTATTCCACATTAAATCTCATTCATGAATGTCTTCACATTAAATTCTCATTCATGAATGTCTCTTGGTATTTCACATTAAATCTCATTCATGAATGTTTCCACATTAAATCCTCATTCATGAATGTCTCTTGGTTTTCCACCACCCTTTTCCCTCACTATTGGGCTTAGGCCCTCTCCTCGTGTAAATCCTCCACTGGGCCTGGGCTGGTCCGTCTGTAACAGTATCAAGCATCCCTGCTAGGCTTAGTAGATGCGTCATATGCCCCTGCGTTAGCCACTATAGGTGTCATTGCCTTGCATGGCTTGGGCCTTTTGCCTAGTGCCAGTGGGCGGCTCTTGCAGGTTCAGTAAGCGCCTCCATTCTTTAGATCACTTAGAATGTGTGTCCAGCTTATCAATTGATATAAATTGTCCATTCAATCAACTTTGATCTTGTGTTAGACTCTCCAATTTTTCAAATCGACTCGAATTAACACATAATTCCATCCAAGGTTACTCGACCAAAATGTGATGCGAGTGCGGCTTTAGAGGTTCCATAAGATATTGGCAATAAATTGAACAGAGCATCCCAAAGAGTGAGAGGTATTTAGCAACACATTGTTGCTACTTAAGGCATAGGAAAGTGTTGTTAGTCAACAACTCTTAGCCAGCACCAAAGTTTTTATATATATAATATTATCCCATAGACAAATGTGTCACCCTTGTTATTCCAATCATATGGGAATGACTTGAGCAAGAAAATACAATCTCCTGGGTATGACTGTACATTCTCAATCATACACACATGGGAGGAGCAATGGATTATGAGACTTTTTTTAGAAGGAAGAACAAATTCTCTATTGACTATTCGTACTTTACATATAACTTATGACATATTTAATGAAAGTTGTTTTGACTTTTTTAGTAAGTAGGTTGTATCAAAGTACATCACTTACCATATGTAAGTATAACGTCGAGTCTATTGATTAATACACCATCAGTTACTTATGAATTTGACTTGTGGCACTCTAGTGATAGCTTCACGGCGGATTGGTCTAGTATGTCTAGATGCACCCATGTGTATGTCACGCACTCAATCAGCCTACATGCTAGTCTTACATACACTAAAATTGTCATTTATCCACTAAGATACTTTTACTTGGGATAATGTTATGAGATTGAGTAAAATCAATTATGTTATCTAACACATCTACAGAGGCAATCAACATAATAATGATAATGTCTTTATTATTTAATAGAATGAATGAATATGGTAGAACAAGGCATATACACTAACAGTCTATGCTTATTCTTGCCTTTCTTGAGGCCCATAGTCATGGTGTTCATCACTATAGTGTGATATGACTTGTTTATAGAGATAATTCTTTACCCGCTATTGCCTTAACATAGAAAGTATTCTTTTTTCATTTAGGTAGACAGTTTTTTGTGGCAATTCCTTCTACTCTTGAAGATCTTTGCACATTGGAATGTTCAAAGGATCAAGTGCTATAAGTTTGCATACTCTTGTTTTTTTACTTGGTTGGTGGAGAGTTTGTGAGTCACTCTACCGCTTCTTACACACATGCTAGTTTCATAAATTTTCATTGATACAATAGTTGTTGTGCCCATTGGTTCCAAACAATCACGAAAATAATAGAGCTTATTATTCATCATGGCTAGGTATCCAACATGCAATTGCTTCACATATCTTCTTACAAGAGTTATATTGAAATTGTATCAACTTCCTCTGAATAATGTAACTCACATTCTTAGGCAAGAATTGAACCTTCATCTCTTTCAACTTTGTCCATGTATTGATTGTGCAAACCCTTTTTATATATTATCATATCACCTTCACCATCATCACTTGACATTTCTTGCTAGATACCAAGTGGCTACTGGCACTTTATACTATTTCAATTTAGTTTAGTATCTAAAAAGTATTATTAAAGTTGAAAAGCAATTTGAAGCTTATAATTTGAAATGTCCTCACTTACATGGATAGCTTTTATGAGCACCAACAATCTCGATGTCATTTTTTTATTTTTCTTTATACAAATATTTAAAATTTTATGAGATTTCTCACTTAAACTGTTGATATGACTTATTGTGCCCTCCTGCAACACCTCCATGTTCTTGATGTGCTTTAGGCAGAGCATTATAATTGTCCCCTCTATCACATGGAGTTATGACTCAGTATCTTCTATGTCCGGTCGGTGGCTTCTCATCACTTCAATGTTGTATCCCATGATACCTTCTTGATGAGTGTAACTTTTTGGTTCACCTTAAGTTTCTCAAGTCATTGACCTACTCTAAATGCCAACTATCACGGTCTTTGATTTTTTTTTCCCTTTGGAAGATTCGTGCAAACCACCCTAAACCTGGCAGTAAACACCTACTTGTGTGTAGTACTAAATTATTAGCAATATGAGCTTGAACAATATGAAATGCCATAGAACACTCCGTAAAGTGAGGCACATTGAAAAATAGAAAGAATACATTTTATGAAGGAACAAACAGCCGGAACACACACAAGGGAACTATTGGTAAAAAGTGTAGCACCTCCCGTTTTAAACTAGACCTAAGCCCAATACTTGATTTAGTTAATTTAGCACCTCTTGCACGTTAGATACTATCTGAAAAAGTTGAAATGTCTAAGATGTGCTCAAGACAAGAAAAGGTCCTGGCAGGATGATTTTATACATTCTTTGTGTGCCACGTAGTGCTTCACAACTTTTTTTTTGCTTCCATCATAGAAATTGAGTCATCGGACTATCTCGCACTGTGTTTGACAATGGTAAATTAGTGTTATATATAATATATACAAATGCTAGAATTAAGTGTATAAATTATACTAGTCGCCTCATTCCCTAACAATGTTGCTTTGGAACTTCATATACTTTGTTGGAAAATGTATTATTGGAAGGTACATTATTGGAAAATGGCAAATTAGGAGAACACTTATCTTGTAAATAATAATTCAAATACTATTAGGATTGTATCTAAGGGCCTCAATATATAGAGGCCTTATGTTATCCATTATTTTTAAGTACATTGGTAATAATATTTTCTTGTGCAAATCATTGTTATTTTCCAAATATCTATTGTTTCTCCTCCACTCTCTTAACTTATTTATAAATTCCAATCCTGCCTTTTCGCTAGAACTCCTGTACATAGTTGGTTTGCTTGTTTTTATTATTTTAAAAAAAAGAAACTAAAAATCAATATAAACGAGGCTTTTTCATTGCCGTACTTCGTTGGGGTTGACAGTTTTGTTGAGGGTTATTATAGGTTTTAAGCGTTTAACCTACCTCCTTGATTAAGAAAGGCTAAGGCTCTGTTTGGCCTAGCTTCTGCTTCTAGTTTTTACTGGTTGAAGAAGTGATGACCGAAGAAGTTTGAAGGTGTTTGGATGCACAGCTTATGACTAGGTTATTCTATTTATAATAAATAAATTTTTATTAAAAAAATTACTAAGATAAAAATTATATGATTAAATTTATAGTTAAGTATAATTAAAATATTTATTAAAAATATTATAAGTTATATTATTAAAAAATTATTATTACATATAAGAGTTATTGAGCATAAGTAGGTGGAGGGCTAGAGAAACAGCTTCACCCTTGCTTCTTAGAGAAGCAGTTATTTGTGGGTTGGAACAGAGAAGCTGAAGGGCCAAACACCCCACCCCAGCTTCTTAATTTCTACTAGCCGCAACACCATAAGCAGCCCCAAAAGCTAGGCCAAACGGGGCCTAAGTTAATCTTGTAATGTGTTTTAATCTGGATAAGCATGGAATGAATAACTGATAATAATTGTGGGTTGATAACTATAATGACATTCGTTTTCCTTAAACCACCACCCTTTAGCATCACGACTTTGAAGTTCACAGGGGTGTTGCAGTTTATCCTATTCTTTTATCCTATTCTCCAAGTCAAATAAAATCAAAGGGTTCTTCATGCAATTTCTAATAATCCGTCTTTGAGCATTTTTTGTTGGTGCTTCTTCAAATATTAGCTTACTATACTGAACATGCAGTAAAAATGCACTTGAACTTGAGGAGAAGGAAAAAAAGGGAGAAGGAGCGGCGAAATGAAATTCTAGCTGAAGCTGAGGAATTCAAGAAAGCTTTCTATGAGAAAAGGAAATTGAACGCTGAAACAAATAAAGCACAGAACAGAGAAAGGGAAAAGGTTAAACTAGTGCTTGTTGCTGCTGCTCATGATTCTATGTTTAGTTAAGAAACATGTGAATTGATATATTGACGATCTGCATGTCTTAAAGCATTATTATTTTGTTTATAACCAGCTCTATCTAGCCAACCAAGAGAAGTTCCATGCAACTGCAGATAAACAATACTGGAAAGCTATATCAGAGCTTATCCCCCATGAGATAGCTAGCATCGAGAAGAGGAGAGGAAAGAAGGATCAGGAGAAGAAACCTTCAATCACCGTGATCCAAGGTCCTAAACCTGGGAAACCCACTGATCTTGCACGGATGCGCCAGGTACTGGTGAAGCTAAAACATACTCCCCCACCGCACATGGTACCTCCACCACCAGCCAAGGATTCCAAAGATGGCGCTGCCACTGCTGCTGCAGGAAAACAATCTGCAACACCGGCCAAGGATGCTAAAGATGGTGCTGCCGCTGCTGGAAAGCAAGCAGCATCGCCGGCCAAGGATGCCAAAGCTAATGGTACCGATGCCCCACCAAGTGAAGAGCAACTAGCAACTCCAGACAAGGTAGAGGAGCAACCAGAGAAAGCACCAACACCATCTCCAGATGCTTGATTCTATTGCATTTCTTTAAGATTCACCAATTCGGGTAGAACAGTTAACTTATTCATTCTCTAGAATGCAAGTGTTCCACGTCTGTCTGGTTGTAGAGCAACTTCTCTAGTTGTTAAATTGGACCGGAAATCTTTTTTTCCTCTTAACTTTTATTTGGCAATCGTGATTTTTTTTAAAAAAAAATCTAGTTAACGATGTGAGACTGAGGAAACACGATAACTTTGATTCCCAACTCTTGTTACTCGAGTAAGAACATGTTCTACGACTGCAAGTGCCATTGTCTGTTAATGTTCTGTTTTTTGATGAGTTGAGACCCTGCTATTTTCTGATATCGTCATGTCTGATATTGTCATTGTTTGTTAAGGAGCTCGAGTAAGCTAGTTTCTGCATATCTTCTGCTGCTGCCTTTGTCTTCCTCGACTCTGGTTTCTTCCAGATCTATAATTGTTATGAATCTTTGTAAGATCAGATACTGTTTCAAGTTATTTTGATGCCATACCGTTGTCTATTCCATCCCACATTTGTCAGTTTCACACCATCCAGTGTGCAGACGGCAGAGATGCCTTGACTGCCAACGTGCCAAATAATAATAAAATAAAACAAAATCCTTTCACACTTATGTCTGGATGAAGTAATTATGCACTGGAAAAAAAAAAGTAATTATGCACGTGCGTGGTCCTCTGTCCTCCCGTTATTTCCCCCGCCTAGCCGTCGCAACAGCACATTAACTCCATCCAATTTACACCGCGCAGACAAAACTGTCGCTGACCGGAGTAGATTTTGACCCGCAAACAGCGGCAGGCAGACCCGAATTCATTTTACCCCGAATCACGAGCCGAGACTCCAACGGTCCGATACGCTCCTCCTTGTCCCATACTGCCACGGCCGTTTCGCGTCTCCAGATCCAAAAACAAAACATTGACGCCATTCCACTTGTACGTGCTGAATCGTCCAATCTCTTTCACACTTTCTTTTTTTCTTTCTAATTATATAAAAAATATCCTCACCTATTAAAAAACTAATTAGCAAAAAGATTTAGATCCTCAATACACGTTCGAAATCTAAAGCGGACACGGAGTGTGCTCATCATGTAACATGTCCTGCTTTGGATGTGATGCCATAATCCACTATTAAAAAGCTCCAACAAAATCGACCCATCAACTAACGCATACTCTCAAATTATTATTTTATATATATATAGAAGAAGGCGTAGGGCGCGCTAAAGCCAAATCGAATTATTTCGATTTCAATTTTGAGGCTGATAACTAAACGAAACGGCCGACCCCGCCAACGTAACTAACTAAATTAAAAGCCCCGCACTTTTTCCTTGCAGGGGCAGTCCTGTAAATTCGAAGGAGATGCAGCACATGGGTGACGCGCATGAAAGCAGATCGGATCAGAGCACATGATTGGGCCCATCACTCCCGTCAACGTCCATAATTCACACGAACGAAAGCATTTTTAATTTTTTATCCCCCACCGGCATTTCATTTTTCGTTGACCTTTTTTTCTCTCTCTCTCTTTCAAATTGGTTTTGATCAAGCATAGATGGCATCAATATCTTAATTAGATTTCTATATAAGCATATTATTTAAATATTATTATTTTAAATAATTAAGAGCAGTAAAAAAGTAATTCGTATAATTTAAACATTATTATTTTAAATAATTTAAATTTTTAATAATAATATAATATATTATTATTTTTAAATAATATATTTATTTATTATTTAAAATTTTAATAACACATAAAAAATTATTTACTATATATTTTTATAAATGTTAACATCGTAGCATAACAGTGGAACTAAACATATCCTTAGATACATGTAAGTATATTTTTTTATAACTCCAACAAGACTCAAACTTCTAATAAAGCTCATCATAGTATTATAGTGCACTTGTCCATCTCTTATTCCATGTTAATTTTCTCATTTTGTGTACATTGTTCCCCATCTTTTGCTTCTCATCTACATCTTCACCATTATATTACCAATCAGAGACATATGAGAGGTTGGATTTTAGCACTTACTAGTATCATTATTGATTAAAGTATAATTTTCTTTTATAATTGTTAAGTGAAATTGATATAATTCAAAATCTTTTGTATGCGAATGTAACTATCAAGTTTGATTTACACAATTAAGGAAAAAAAACTTACATACGGATATCAAGTGGTCAAATTAAAATGTTTCAATAAATATAAAATTAATGTAGAAAAAATAATTTATATAATTTTTGAAAAAAAAACAAAATGAGCTTATTGTTCATGTGGATGACAATAGCAAGGCACATCAATTAAATAATTTTTTATTAAAAAATAGTGCAAAAAATTATTAAATGAGTACATAATGAGCACTCATTATTGATTAAAGTATAATTTTTCTTTTATAATTGTATTTTAATGGATATCATTAAAAATAAAAATGACAATGGAGTGCCTAATTTTTTAGGCAATACTTAAACCTAAATCAACTATCATATTACATAACCTAAATGGGTATTTAAATGAGAACCAATTAAATAAAAACTATTTTTTTATTTTTTAAAAATGTTTTTATAAAATATAATTTTATTAATTAAAATAATAATAAATATATTTATATAAAATTTATTATTAAATAAATTTATATGCGCACTTACGCTTATAAATTCAAACTCGATTAAAACTAACATACAAAGCCCGAATCTATGTATTCAAACTTACTATAAACATAATAAGTTTGGTCTTGAGCCTAACGGTGCCAGGTTAAATTTTCATCCTCGGTTAAAAACATATTAAACTATTTTTTTTACTGTTGATATAAATTTTGAATTAAGATATTTTTGACTTTAAGATTTATGAAAATATTCAAATAAACTAGTTTATAAGAGTTAAACACCCGTTCTACTCAAAGAAACGTACCCTTATATTATAACTTAAAATAATAATTTTTTAAAAACAATTTTAATACGATTTAATAAGATAATGAAAATCCGGCCGACAAGCTTGTCAGCCGATTTTAAAGTATGAGGAGCCAAAATGTCAATCGAAGGGATGAAAAAAAACACTAGCCCTTGCAAAAATTTGTGCCCGCTGTAGAAATGCCCGAGTACTGCGTCAGTTGGAGGCTGCAAATTTTACTCTATAAAATGCAACCACACTCCTCTGGCCGTTTCCATTCGCATCCAATCAATTTGCAAGCACAAGAAACGAATTCAATGGCTTCTCGCTTCTTCTCCCTTGCTCCTCCCCCGTTCTTCTTCCTCCTGTTGATCTGCCGCCTCACCGGCGCGGCCCTCGACCCGCATTGGCACCCTGCGACGGCCACGTGGTACGGCAGCCCCGAGGGCGACGGCAGCGACGGTAAGCCTCCCCATCATCTCTCTCGGATACGTAGGCTTTCCGTTTGTGCCGTTGCAGCTCCGACGGGGTGAACCGCGGGGGTTTGGCGGGTGGCGCGTGCGGGTACGGGTCGCTGGTGGACGTGCGGCCGATGCGGGCGCGGGTGGGCGCTGTGAGCCCCGTGCTGTTCAAGGGCGGCGTGGGTTGCGGCGAGTGCTACAAGGTGCGATGCCTCGACGCCGCCATCTGCTCCCGCCGCGCCGTCACCGTTATCGTCACCGACGAGTGTCCCGGCGGGTACTGCGCCGCCGGCCGCACGCACTTCGACCTCAGTGGCGCCGCCTTCGGCCGCATGGCCGTCGCCGGCGAGGGCGGCCGGCTGCGTGACCGCGGCGAGATCAACGTCATCTTCCACAGGTAAAAAAATTACTCAACGGCCGGCAATTAACAATACAACAGATTATCACGTAGGAGCGGCACTAATTTTAAGTCCAGGACTCCATGCAAGTACCCCGGCAAGAACATCGCCTTCCATGTCAATGAAGGCTCCACCAACTACTGGCTGTCGCTTCTCGTGGAGTTTGAGGATGATGATGGAGATATCGGATCGATGCACATTAAACAAGTAAAAGCTTAATTCAATTCGTCGTCTCTTCCTCTCTCAATTGCTTCAATTAAGCTGCTAGCGGCATGAACCAGCAAACATGCATGAGACCACAATCCTGCTCTAAGTTATCATGCTTTCTCTTCCCCTTTTTTCTAAATTTAATCGGCATAAAGTTCACATTTTTATAAGCATAAAAGCCGAGACACATGATCCAGTGTCAGGTGCCTGCCTCCCACTTTAAGATCTGCACAATTCTTCAAAGAAGCCAGGGATCTTGACCTCACCTCTGACTTTTGTTTAGTATCTAATGAAATAAATCGTAATCCTAGTGGCGTTCCAACTTTATTCCTCTTCCAAATCCTAAGCCTAATTACAATCTCACTTTTGGATGGCTGGCCCCGCACGAGACAATTCGTTCAATCATTCATAATTGGTGTCGCAGGCGAACTCTGCGCAGTGGCAGGAGATGAAGCACGTGTGGGGAGCCAATTGGGTGATCGTCGCGGGGCCCCTGCACGGCCCCTTCTCAGTGAAGCTCACCACTCTTACCTCCGGGAAGACTCTCTCGGCCCGGGATGTGATTCCGAGAAACTGGACTCCCAAGGCCACCTACGCCTCGCGCCTCAACTTCTTCTGATTGACTTCACAGGCATGTTTGCGTTTGTGTGTGTTTCGAGGTGAGTGAGAGTGCGTAAATGCCACATGTAGCCCTCTCCGAAGCGGAGAGAGAGCGCTTCATAAAAATTTTAGGACCGCATTTGAAGAAACATTGGACGGGATCCAAGAATTAGTCCGGTGTGCATGAATAAGAAAGGTCACTTCCTCCTCCTAGTGTGATTAATCCCTCAGTTTAATGGCAAGCTGTAATAGTTGACTGTTGTACCTGTGACTGGGTTTCGGTTCACAATTCTGATTTAATTGGGTGTCACTGGTGTGGAAAGGAAAGAGAAAAGGAGGACTGAGTTGCTCTTCTTCTGCCTCCCGTGAGGTCGGGACATGTGCACATGGGGTAGGGACGCGTTCACATGGAATTTAGATATAACTGAACAATCAATACCATGTTGATTTTTATACTCAAGCAATAAATAGTTTGAAAGTAATAAATGCCAATTTTATTTAAATAAATATATAATATTATAAACATATTAGATGGGAAAGTCTCTCTAAGTAAGCTCACCGAACTTAATAAAATTTTAATGCAGACCAAGCATGACAAATGATGGTGTTTCTTAGTCCCCTAGAGTTGAGGTTGACATGAGTCCATAAGGCGAGGGTCAAGCCAAAAGTATTGAGCATAGAGTTATGCACGTGGACATGCCGTGATTTGTCATGACAGGTGGCAGTGGTTTTTAGTCCCCTAGAGTTGAGGACAAGGTGTCAGTGTTACTAAGATTGACATGAGTCTATAAGTCAAGAGTCAAGCAAAAAGCATTGAGCATAGAGTTTTGCATGTGGATATGCAGGGACTCAACTCGAGGATCAAGAGTTATGCGTGTTGATGACATGCATTTATATAAAATTTTTATTATGCTTTTACTATAAAATATCTCTCTTTTCTATCATGTTCTTACTCATTTTGGTTTAAATCCTTTTGTTTGTTCGGAATCTTCACCTCTCTTCACTTTTGTCATATTTTAGGTAAAAATGACCAAATTTTGATGGATTTTGAAAGATCCAAGTGCACGAATAGATTCCAGACGCCGAGACAAAGTCACCTACCAAATTTCATGAGAATAGGAGCAAGTTTGAAAAATACGCCTTGCCCGTGAAAATAATTACGGCAATAATTTATGCAGTGCTTTTTGACGTTTTTCACAGAGAGTTTTATGGCCTGCCCGTGAAAATTTTCACAGCCGTATTTTTAACCCAGAATTGAACAGAAGAAAATATAGCCGCCCGTGAAAATTTTTATGGCCGTAATTTTGTTCGCCAGTTTCGGTTTTGACTCCATTTCTCATTCGATTCGACCCATTTTTGAGCCAAATTTTGGGGGAAACCTAATAGAAGGATGGGGAACTATTTAAGGGAGCTTTGGGTCGAGTTTGAGGACCTTTTGGTGAATTTTCAAGGCAAGAACCAAGGAGGAGGCGAGATCTAGGGCATCGGGCGGCGACCAACGAAAAGGCTTCGATTCCAAGGATTATTGGCGACGATCTTCATCAGGAAACATTAATCCTTGTCTTCCTTCATCTTTTTCATATTTTTTAGCCGATTGTAATCATTAACATGGAATTCTTAAACGTGAACATGTGTAGCATGTCATCATAAACTCCTATTCATGATTAAGGGCGTAGCCCTCTTTGTTCTCATGACTTGATTGCTTTATACATCTTATGAAGTTATTTATTCTTGTTAGATTCAATTATTATTGCATTAATCACATGATAATTACTGGCCATGATTCTCATGTTTTAGACGTCTCAAGAAGTACTGAGAAGTGAATTGAGACATCAGATCTACAATATTTGGACAAATCGATTTGAACACGAGAGTAGTTCGAATTGACTTGAGGGATCTTAGATTTATCAAAAACTCATTGGGTTTATCTTGAGTTAATAACCACGAGAGTAGGGGATTAAGTCAGATAAACACCGGATTGTACTACTGAGAAGGGGCAATCTGTATATGCGGATAAATCCCCTTCAACATAGTAAATCCTTCCTAAGATTTCTTTAATTTTAATAAGTCATGAAGCATAGAGTGGTGAACCCGAAATCATGAACTTTCCATAAATTGATTGCAAAACCCAAATTGCCTTTTGTCGCTTTTGTTCAGTAGTGATAAACTTCATTTTCTCTCAGATTAGTTTAGCTAATGATTTTTAGTAAGAATCAGTACTTAGCCATTGGTCCCTGTGGATCGATATTTTTATTACTTCGACGTATCCGTACACTTACGGATCACATCAAGTTTTTGGCGCCGTTGCCAGGGACCAATTTCGCTAATATTGATTCAGTCTAATAATTGATAGACTAGGCTTTTGTTTTCTTTATAATTCTCTTATTTTCTGCATTTAGTGAATACTTTCTATTTTCTTCATAACCTTTGGTTGATTGTTTATGCCCAGGTGTTCTAGAAAACTATTTGAAGAAGATCCGGAACCAAAACGAACTTTTCGCTTGCGCAAGAAACAATTAGCAAAGAAGACCGAAGAATCCAAGATGGGTGACACAAACCCACAACCGAGAACTCTTAAGGAATATGCAAATCCAAACTATCAAGGAATTCGCTCTAGTATTGTTCGCCCCAACATTGAGGCGAATAACTTCGAAATCAAGCTTTCTCTACTATCCATGGTTCAGCAGAACCAATTTGGAGGACTACCTTCTGAGGACCCTAATATGCACCTTTCCATATTTCTTGAGTACTGCGATACTTTGAAAATGAATGGCGTTTCTAGTAATGCTTTGAGACTAAGATTATTTCCCTTTTCTCTCAGGGATAGAGCTCGTGCATGGCTACATTCAAAACCACCAGGTTCCATAACAACTTGGGAGGAGCTCTCTAATGCCTTTCTAGCAAAATACTTTTCCCTGAGTAAGACTGCTCATCTAAGGAACCAGATCACGAATTTTGTTCACAGGGAAGGAGAATCATTATACGAAGCATGAGACCGATTTAAAGAGCTTCAGAGGATGTGTCCGCATCACGGCCTTGAGAAGTGGGTATTAGTCCATACCTTCTATAATGCTCTCAATTATAACACTTGTATGACAGTTGATGCTGCCGCTGGTGGAGCAATCATGAATAAGACCATGGATGAGACGATTGATCTATTTGAGGAGATGACTTTGAACCATTGTCAATGGGTAAGTGAGAGAGGACCATCTGCTAAGGCGTCAGGTAAGTATGATTTAGATGCTATCGCTTCGCTTGCCGCCAAGGTTGATTCTTTGACCCATAAAATCAATTCTTTGAATGTTAATTTTGTCACCGTTAATGCTATCTCATGTGAGATTTGTGGCAATGCATGACATAATGCAGAGGATTGTCAGTTAGGAGTTTCTACACAGGGGGAGTGCAATTCTGAACAAGTTAAGGCAATTGGGAACTATAATGGAAGACCTCAGAATGACCCATACTCGAGTACTTACAACCCTGGTTGGAGGAACAATCCCAATCTTTCTTGGAAGAGTGATCAAAATCAAAGTCAAGCACCCCAGAACAACAATCGACAAACCTCTAATTTTTAATCAAGATAGTATAACCAACCTCCAGCACCCCATAAGTCTAACTTAGAGGTCATGATGGAGAACTTCATTGCCTCGTAGGCAAAACAGAATGAAAAATTCCTACAGCAATTAGAGAAGCAAGATGACAATTTTAGGCAGGAATTCAGATATGTAAATGAGTCTATTAAGAATATCAATTCCAAGATGGAGTCTATGAAGACTCATCAGAGGATGTTGGAAACTCAGATAACTCAGCAGGCTAGCTCTTCAAGCAGGCCTACAGGTAGATTACCAGGAAAACCAGAGGTGAACCCACGTGAGTATTGCAATGCTATTACCACATGCAGTGGGAAACAGTTGGAAGAACCTAGAGCACCAGAAGTTACACAAGATTCAGAGGAGCAAAATGTTGAATCTACAGAGGAAGAGGGAAAAGAAGGAGAAACAACCTTGCAACAAAGGGAGCCGAAGTCAGTTTATGTACCACCACCTCCCTACAAACCACCGATACCTTTCCCTCAAAGATTGGCAAAGGTAAAAATTGACAAGCAGTTTGGAAAATTTTTAGAGATACTTAAAAAGCTTTACATCAATATATCTTTCACTGATACTTTGTCACAGATGCCTTCTTATGCCAAGTTTTTGAAAGAGATTTTGTCCAACAAGAGAAAGTTAGAGGAGCATGGAACGGTCGCACTTACAGAGGAGTGCAGTGCTATAATCCAGAACAAGCTGCCACCTAAGCTTAAGGACCCAGGGAGTTTTTCTATTCCTTGTTTAATTGGTAATATATCTATTGACCGTGCTCTGTGTAATTTAGGGGCTAGTGTCAGCTTAATGCCACACCCTGTTTGTAAAAATCTAGACATTTGATGCTGGCAGCCCACTTCTGTTTCACTTCAGTTAGCCGACCGCTATGTACGACATCTAGTAGGTATTTTAGAGGATGTGCCCATTAAGGTCGGTAAGTTTTTTATTCCTGTTGATTTTGTTGTCCTCGAGATGGAGGAAGACTCTAGGCTTCCCATAATCTTAGGTCACCCCTTTTTGGCGACTGCTGGTGCAAATATTGATGTCAAAAATGGGAAGCTAACTTTTAAGATAGGTGAGGATTCTGTAGATTTTGATCTGACAGAAAATCTAAATAAGCCTTTTTTTGCAGGATCTTGTTGTAGTGTAGAAGTCTTGGAAGACACTTCACCAATGACTATTAATTCCAAGATAGAGAAAGATCTGCTTGAAGTATGCTTTATCAAAGGTGATGATAGTGATGGAGGAAAGAGGTATGAATTTAAAACTCTCCCAAGTAACCTCAGGTATGAAAATCTTGGAGAGAACTCTACTTTTCCTGTATTTATTAATGCAAATCTTGAGGCATCTCAAACTACAAAGAACTCATCTTATAATGGATCTTGCTGTGATATTAGTACTATGAATGATATTTTGACTGATGTGCATAAATTATTTGCTAAACATTTTGACTCTGAAAGTTATACTTTTGTGGATTGTATTGTGAATTCTAATGATAAAGGATGTCTGCTTAATGAGGAGGAGACTAATTTATTTTCGAAGAAGCAGAAAATTCAGAAGAAGAGATGAAAAAGAAAGGAAGGGTTGAAGTTGTTTGACGAAGATAAGGGAACAAAGAAATTTTTTGCTAAAGTGAAACACTATTTTAGGGATAAGCCTTGTATATTCAGAGATCAAAAAACAAAACAAGGAAAGCATACAGATACGATTCAAGGAGCCGTTACTTAATCAGGGTTGATTTTGGTGGAGCTAGTGACGTTAAAATTAGCGCTTCTTGGGAGGCAACCCAAGCACTATCTCTCTTTTTCATTCTCAGTTTTTATTTTTGTGTTATTTTACTTTTTGGTAGATAGGTTAGTTATTTGCTTTTGGAAGTTATGCTATGAATCTTATATGATGCTTTTAGAATAGTTTTCCCTTTTTATGGCAGTGCCGTAAACAATTCCACTGCCGTAATTCCTGTTCTGAACGCGACGCCCAGGTCAACTTCAACGCCCAATTTTTGTGGAGAGGATTTCGGATACCGTAAGAAGCAAAAGGGAGCTTTTCACGAGTGGATGACGGAGAGACCAAAGGCCCCAAATTTCGTTCACTGTCGAGGGACAAATTGCGATCCACGCCGCCCCCTAGGGTTTCGCCTCCACGCTCGATCCAGACGTTCTCCGGCCGTAATTTTTATACTGAAGCTTCATCTGAATGAGAAGACAACGTGTCGGAAGTCATCTAGTCATTGGAAATCAAGTGAATTACTCCCCCATGTCCCAAAAGTAGTTTAAGCTATCATCATGAAGGAATTACAATAGATCATGGTTTCAGAGGATCGAAAATCGAAGTAAAAGAGAAGTTTAGAGAATACAGCACGGCTGTGAAGTATTCACAGCCGTAATTTGAAAGAACCGTCGATGAACAGTGCCGGCGACTCCTTTTTCTTTGATTTCTCTTCCAATCGATCATCAATAATATAAAACCATATATCATCATCAAAAATATCATGCATCAGAAAATACATATAATCTGAATACAGTTTCCTCTCTGCCTTAAGAACGATCTTAAGGTATCCGTACCAGTCTGAGAAGTTCGGCCCAGCAAACTTCTCCCGTTCCAGTAGGGATCGCACATTGAAATTCGTGGTGTTCGTTGCTGCAGGTATCTACAACAATGCAAAAACAGCAAGGTCAGTATCAATGTTTAGAATCAATCCAGGACTGAAGAAAGATTCTTTTCTCACTATTTTATCTGGCTGAAAAATCCAGCAAAACAGCCCGAAAGAGTAGAACTCTTTTAGTGAGATGGGATCCAGATTTCATACTTGGTCTCCGCGTCCCGCTCAGGCGAGATAAGATGCACAGAGAGTACAAGCACTAGTCTTTGGTAGGCTGTCCCAACCAATCGCCAACCCGTGCGATTCCCCTTCATCTGGGCAATCCAGACGACTATGCCAACTGAGTTGGTACAACACAGTGTCTGACCCCACAGATGGCTGCCTCCATGTGCTACCATATGCCCCACAAATGTAGCCTACATGGTCAAGCTGACCCGACCTACTCCCTGGACCACCACGTGCTATGCTGAGCAACGAGAAGCGATAAATCCCTTCCCTGTAACACGCAAGTGTAATCCCGCACCGTCTGAAGATAGATGGACGTGCCCACTGAGTGGGTACAACACGGCTCCAACGATAGTCAGAACAGCGAGGTTTCGCGTCAGAAGGCTTACGAGCTTGATATTTAAGCGTTGGATTTTAACGGTCTTTTATCTTCTTAACTATCATGCAATTCCTATGGTGATAGCAGAAGATTAAATCATGCTGTTTTAATTGTAATTAAACAATAAATAAAAGCATGCTGATCTTATGTGGTAAAAGCCCATAAGCCTAAGTAAGACCTTAATTAAACTTAAGTCTTCACAAGCTTTTCTTCATGGGGCTTTTGCTCCTCATCTGGCCCAACCCAGGGCCCAAGCGCCAACTGCAGCTCAGGTGCTCCCACCAGGTAAATGCGCCTGTCCAGAGTCGAACCCTGGACCTCCCACCTAGTTAAGCCACTGCTGCATGCGCCTCTGCCAAGTGTGCTCTGTGCTCTTGTCTGATTAAATTACAAATTAATCTATCTAGACAAGATTGACTCGCAGGTCAATTACATTTTATAAATTAAATAATATGTGATGCGCAGATCACAATAAAAATTAATTTACATCAATTAACCAGGCACGCAGGCCCCAGCATAGCACACAATAAATTCGGCGGGCAGCCCACATAAGACTAAATAAACACTCAACATGTATACAAACATCATGTGATCCAGAATCAGGAAATAAAATTTTTTGAAAACCCATTGGCATCAATTTTAGTTTCCTTATTTGCCCTACTACCTTACAACGGTCCATTACTAGGGATCCACTCATCAGACCTAGTCAGATCCACTGCCCTTACATGCACCAAGTCCTAACTGACATGAGTCGACCAAATGGTCAACCATGCATGCGCCAAGGGCTGAACGACCACAATGAGGTCTGGCAAGCGGGTGTGACCCCGGGCCTAACTCATGTGCGTTCATATTTTGTCTCAACCAGACATCGCTACACGCCTGTCCGCAGTCGACCTATAGCCACCTCGTGCTTGCGCACAGGTGCCATCTGGTCGACCCATCTAGGCTGTCAGATAGTCTGATCAGACTGGTTGGATCTAGACTAGACTGTGACTTCAACCCTAATAACCCGTCTAAGGGTTTAAAGCAGGCGCAAGTTAGATCTAGTGAGGTCGCGCAAATAATATAGTTTTTTGATAAAACCTAAGATGCGCCAACATACATGCGCAAAGGAAAGACATATTCAAGTTTCGCATATGCAACAGCTGAAGATGTAATTTTTGCATGTTGAAGATCTAAGCATATAAGCGCATACATGGATCACAAAGCCTTAAGCAATCATAGAAGCATGCAAATAACAGGCTCTGATACCAGTTGAAAGTCCCCTAAACAAAGGGGGGGGGGGGGGGCGAAACCCTAATGGCGCATATGGAGATTTTGATGCAGCGGAAGGGGTTTCTAGATCGATGCATGTAGTATGATCAACTTTAACATTGTATACAGGAGAATCGATTCTTACCAGTGCCATTGCTTGGATGGCGTCTAGGAAGAAGAGAGTCGAATGCTTCTCCTCCAAACGGTGCGCACACAAGATGGATCTTGGCTTCTCCTTGTCGCTCCTTGTGCTAGCAAGGATCTCCAAGTGTTCTTGTCGAATGGAAGGGAAGTTGAGATGATGTCTCGCTTGAGCAAACTCTCACCAAGGCGTGAAGAAGATCTTCCACGAGAGGAGGCGACGAGAATAGGAGAGGGGCGACAAGAGATGCGTTCCACTCAAAACGTGGAGGCGTGGCTACTAAAAATAGCTAGCCTTACTCTCTCATGCGATCATGCGTTCATGTGCCCATGAACCAATCGCATTTTTCTCTCCTCTTTGAACCAAGCTCTCACATGATGAGCTGGTTCAATTTGGTTTGGTTCAAAAACCAAATAAGCCAAGCAACTAGTCCAGATCACAATAAACCCCTAAGGCTTAAGATCTGACCGTTCATCTCTTGATGCTCCTGATCTCACTGATCTAGCATCCATTCTCTCAATCGAAGCTTACCGATCTCAAGCCCTAATCAATCAAACATGATCAGACCAGATCTCACTTACAATTAGAGATTAAATCCCTTTAAACTGAACCAAAACAATTCAGTCCACACGATCTGACTTAAGTAAGCCATATCATCAAATTGTGCGACCCTAAGGGTTTCCTTTAAATGTCGGTAACGATAACTCACGTTATCACGATCAGTGAGGGGTATCTAGCAACACATCACTGTCTTCCGATATAAAGAAAAGAGTCTTCCAAGACTACACCCAAACCACAGCACAAGTGTGAATCCAATTCACTAGGCAAATAAGCTTTCTTTGCCACTGGATGTTCTTATTGGACAAGCGTGTCAAGCTTGTAGCTCCAATATGATGAGCATGATTAGATCAGATGAACATAGTCACCTGGGTATGGCCATACACTTTCTCAATCATCTCATCCAGGGGGGCCCCTTTTAGAACACCACACTCCTTAAACAAGGAGACGGCAATCCTATATCTATCACTAGCGCCCTAACATGACTCAAGCTCACCATCCAAGATAGTCTATAATCATTATGTTTCAAATGATATTGAACTACCTCAAAATAATGACAATCATCATTTAGAAACACAAGTGATCTCAAGTCAGAGGAAATGTGCCACTTGTTCACATATAAGGATTATTCACATTGTGACAAGCAATTGAACATCCTAGTAGGGTCTGTCCAGTACATCCAATGTACCCATGAGTCTACATCTTATTCCATGCTCGAAGCATCCTATAAGATCAGAACACATATTAGTCTCAATCATATCAAGGCTGTCTCATGTTCACCAAGATATCTCGACTAAGGACTTCATAGTATGTCAGCCTAGCTGAACACCATTGAGACATTATTCAGAAGTACACTTATTGCTACAGATAATGTAACAAGCTGAATAACAACCATTGCCTTTATAAACATAAGAGTTTATACATGATACTGATACAATCCCAAGGCCTCAAACATTAGCCTTAAGGGCATACCCCAACATATCAATTCCAAGATGGTGTCTATGAAGACTCATCAGAGGATGTTGGAAACTCAGATAACTCAGCAGGCTAGCTCTTCAAGCAGGCTTACAGGTAGATTACCAGGAAAACCAGAGGTGAACCCACGTGAGTATTGCAATGCTATTACCACATGTAGTGGGAAATAGTTGGAAGAACCTAGAGCACCAGAAGTTACACAAGATTCAGAGGAGCAAAATGTTGAATCTACAGAGGAAGAGGGAAAAGAAGGAGAAACAACCTTGCAACAAAGGGAGCCGAAGTCAGTTTATGTACCACCACCTCCCTACAAACCACCGATACCTTTCCCTCAAAGATTGGCAAAGGTAAAAATTGACAAGCAGTTTGGAAAATTTTTAGAGATACTTAAAAAGCTTTACATCAATATATCTTTCACTGATACTTTGTCACAGATGCCTTCTTATGCCAAGTTTTTGAAAGAGATTTTGTCCAACAAGAGAAAGTTAGAGGAGCATGGAACGGTCGCACTTACAGAGGAGTGCAGTGCTATAATCCAGAACAAGCTGCCACCTAAGCTTAAGGACCCAGGGAGTTTTTCTATTCCTTGTTTAATTGGTAATATGTCTATTGACCGTGCTCTGTGTAATTTAGGGGCTAGTGTCAGCTTAATGCCACACCCTGTTTGTAAAAATCTAGACATTTGATGCTGGCAGCCCACTTCTGTTTCACTTCAGTTAGCTGACCGCTATGTACGACATCTAGTAGGTATTTTAGAGGATGTGCCCATTAAGGTCGGTAAGTTTTTTATTCCTGTTGATTTTGTTGTCCTCGAGATGGAGGAAGACTCTAGGCTTCCCATAATCTTAGGTCACCCCTTTTTGGCGACTGCTGGTGCAAATATTGATGTCAAAAATGGGAAGCTAACTTTTAAGATAGGTGAGGATTCTGTAGATTTTGATCTGACAGAAAATCTAAATAAGCCTTTTTTTGCAGGATCTTGTTGTAGTGTAGAAGTCTTGGAAGACACTTCACCAATGACTATTAATTCCAAGATAGAGAAAGATCTGCTTGAAGTATGCTTTATCAAAGGTGATGATAGTGATGGAGGAAAGAGGTATGAATTTAAAACTCTCCCAAGTAACCTCAGGTATGAATTTCTTGGAGAGAACTCTACTTTTCCTGTATTTATTAATGCAAATCTTGAGGCATCTCAAACTACAAAGAACTCATCTTATAATGGATCTTGCTGTGATATTAGTACTATGAATGATATTTTGACTGATGTGCATAAATTATTTGCTAAACATTTTGACTCTGAAAGTTATACTTTTGTGGATTGTATTGTGAATTCTAATGATAAAGGATGTCTGCTTAATGAGGAGGAGACTAATTTATTTTCGAAGAAGCAGAAAATTCAGAGGAAGAGATGAAAAAGAAAGGAAGGGTTGAAGTTGTTTGACGAAGATAAGGGAACAAAGAAATTTTTTGCTAAAGTGAAACACTATTTTAGGGATAAGCCTTGTATATTCAGAGATCAAAAAACAAAACAAGGAAAGCATACAGATACGATTCAAGGAGCCGTTACTTAATCAGGGTTGATTTTGGTGGAGCTAGTGACGTTAAAATTAGCGCTTCTTGGGAGGCAACCCAAGCACTATCTCTCTTTTTCATTCTCAGTTTTTATTTTTGTGTTATTTTACTTTTTGGTAGATAGGTTAGTTATTTGCTTTTGGAAGTTATGCTATGAATCTTATATGATGCTTTTAGAATAGTTTTCCCTTTTTACGGCAGTGCCGTAAACAATTCCACTGCCGTAATTCCTGTTCTGAACGCGACGCCCAGGTCAACTTCAACGCCCAATTTTTGTGGAGAGGATTTCGGATACCGTAAGAAGCAAAAGGGAGCTTTTCATGAGTGGATGACGGAGAGACCAAAGGCCCCAAATTTCGTTCACTGTCGAGGGACAAATCGCGATCCACGCCGCCCCCTAGGGTTTCGCCTCCACGCTCGATCCAGACGTTCTCCGGCCGTAATTTTTATACTGAAGCTTCATCTGAATGAGAAGACAACGTGTCGGAAGTCATCTAGTCATTGGAAATCAAGTGAATTACTCCCCCATGTCCCAAAAGTAGTTTAAGCTATCATCATGAAGGAATTACAATAGATCATGGTTTCAGAGGATCGAAAATCGAAGTAAAAGAGAAGTTTAGAGAATACAGCACGGCTGTGAAGTATTCACAGCCGTAATTTGCAAGAACCGTCGATGAACAGTGCCGGCGACTCCTTTTTCTTTGATTTCTCTTCCAATCGATCATCAATAATATAAAACCATATATCATCATCAAAAATATCATGCATCAGAAAATACATATAATCTGAATACGATCCAAAAATTCATTTAGACATTCACATGACATCATATCATAAATCAAAGAGTCAAGACAAATATAATAACCATGAAATAAAATATCCTCCCCTACGTAAAGAATACATCGTCCTCGATGCAATTAACAAGGAATAAGAGCGTAGGAGAAGGGATACTCACAATACGCCACTCGTTCGTAGTATCGCCCAAACCATCCTCCTCAGAGCTGTCCTCCTCTTGGTACACGCATCACAAAGCTCCTACACAAAATATAAATAATGATCACCCATGGGCACCCGTTTAAATACCTGATCCGAGTTTGGGTCGGGTTCGGATGCCGGGTCGGGTTTGGATTTAGGATAAAATTTTGGGTACCCGATCCGTTGCCAGTCTAGTAGGGCACTTGTGCTTCGAAGGTTCATATTCATAATCGTGACGATACCCTTGAAGGTGTCCGAGCGTCACAACTTAATCATGCTGGCTTTCGGACATGCATGTCCATAGTTTTGAAGGTGTCAAAGCATCATTTTCTTGTGGTTATGTGTAAGGCTATGCCAATGCCTTAATAGCCATCTTTGTATCATGAGGAGTGCGAATTGAGGGTTATACTTTTGTGGGTATTGAGTGTTGGGTGACTCACCTACACTTAGGCGCAAGTGTATGGGATGTAACATTGTAAGCAAGATTATGGAGGTGTGGTTTCACTAAACATCTCATTCGTGTGAGTTGAGGTTCTGTCGAGCGTCCTGGGAGCTTCTACATTTGGATAACAAAGGGTCTGGGCGAGCACTGGGAGTGTTAAACCCATCTCCGATTCCTATCTCGAAACTGCCAGAGTTGAGAAAATCCATTCTAAACCCAATCCTGTAGTAGAATCCGAGTGACACGAGCATGAGTGGCTGATGCACATTGGGCGATCGGTGTGAGCATGAGTGGGGCGGCGACCAGTGTGAGTGCGAGCAAAGCAACAATAGTGTAGGGGGAGTAGAGGGAGGGTGTGAGGAGGAGAGGGAGAGAAGGGAGATGGAAGTTGGAAGGGGAGAGAAAAGAAGGGAGAGGTGAGAGAGAGGGGAAGGAATAAGTTAGGATTAGGGTTAGAATTTTATTATTTTAATTTAAGGGTATGTTTATATATTTTTTTAGGCGGGGCAAGTTTGGGGTTGGGTTTTGGGGTGGGGTAGTGAAAATTCCATACCTAATCTTGACCCAACTTATAAGTCGGGTTGTACCCGAACCCAACCCGAGCCTTGGTCAACTCAAGTTTTCTTCAATCAAATCAGGGGTCAGGTTAGGTCAAATCATCTCTACTCTCAACTTAAGCTTCTAACTAGTTGAATAGCACATTAGGTATTGGACTTAGAAAGAAGTTATACGGTAGATTAATTATCTAGATAAAAGAAAAAAAATGCCCCTAGCATTAGGTGTTTTCGGAAGGCTATGTAAAAATACTATTTATAAATAAAATATTATATACATACTATGAAACTATTACATATATTAATTAATTATATTATTTTTTAAAAAAAGAATTAATTTGTAATTATTTTTTTAAAATATGACTGTTTAATTTATATAATTATTATATATTTTCTTAATTAAAAATATATTATTTTATGTTGAAATTTACTTAAATTAATATTTTAAATTTTGGTATTTTTATTGATAATAATTTTTATTTTTATTTATGAATGTAACTTTTAATTATTTCACTACTATTAGAATATAATTATATATTTTATTAAAATAGTATAAATTTTTATAATAAAAATAAGCTACCTTATTACGTTATTAAAATTTAAATATATAATTTTTGGGGCTCACATTTTTTTAGACTACTTAACATTATACAATATTTTAAATTATATACTTAGTTTAACTATATTAAATTTATAGTCAATTAATTTAATTACTAAAGACCTTAGTTAGTAATATCATGGTATTGGAGGCGAACCCACACTCATTATTTTAATATGCCTATGTGTAAAAAAGTATAAAATTAAATTTTATATAAGTACTATTTTATTTACAGACTAGAATCTATTTATACTCTACGAACTACAGCCCAATTCGCAAAGCCCATAAAATTAGCCCATCGGTTATAAAATATAACATAAACAATGAAATTACAAAAAAAAACCTAATGCAAACTGCAAACCCCGAAATGATATTAAATTTTATTTACACTTAGGGTTATTTTTGTCTATTTAGTGATTTTAAAAAAATTTGGATACGCTCAACTGAAGATAGGGTTAGCAAAAAGTAACATGACTTGTTAATCGACTCGACTCGATATAAAATTAAGTAGGTTCAGATCAAATATAATTATATTTGGGTTATAAATAATATTTAGGTTATGTCAGATTATAAATGAGTTAATTTATTCAACATATTTATTTTATATATTTAAAAGTTTAATCCATACATAATTGGTTGACCAATAATACTATTTTGATCTCCTTCATACAATTTTTAATCAACGGTGAGATCTAAGTTAACCTAATTGTCCCTTTCTAAAAGCTTTGTTTTTTTACTTTCAATTGTTCCACAGCCGCCCGAGCCTAAGTCGTAGCCGTTCAACGCCTCCTTCGTCCTCACCTAGTCGCAGCCTACTGCTATTCGCCGTTTGCCGCCTGCTCCTTCTCCTCCATTTGCTCTGCCTGCCGCCACCTCCTCCTGCCGTCTGCTGCTCGCAGCCTACTGCCGTTCGCCGTCGCGTCCTGCTGTTCGTCCTCACCTAGTCGCAGCTTCTCTGCCATTTGCTCCCAGTTGTTCGCCGCCTGCTGTTCCACAAGGTTACGCCTCTAAGCAGTTGATTCAAGCTTTACTCCTGCATCAAAATTTATAAGCTTCGTAGAAGGTCCAAGATATAACCCCAAGTTCATTCAAGCTTTTTGTGATCGATGTTACAGAATGATCTGCAGCTTTTGTAGTGTTCAATAGGGTTTTCGGCTTTGTATAGATATGTCAAACGCTTTGTATTCGACGTGCATATGCTATTAACTAATTTGAATCTTACATCGAATTGTTCAAAACAGTTGTGATTTTAAACATTACAGCTTAGGCTTGTACCCTTTAATTTGAACGTTAGGTTAAGTGCTGATAAACCTGAAATAATGAGCATGATATTTTTTTCTTTAGTGCAATGAATTTTGATGGAAGAAGAAGATACTTATCTAAGTTCTTTGGGTCGTGTCGAGTTGGGTTTGTAAGTGACGTCATAAATATGTTATTTGGGTTGTGTCAAATTACAGTTAATACTTAACCCATTTATTAAATGGGTTACTCATTTGTGTTGGGTTGATCCGTTTAAATGTGTGTTTGTGTTTGGGTTCTACTTCTTGACCCAATTAATTAAACTGATTATGTTTAGGTTAGACTATTTGGTCACAGTTGTGTTCGGGTTAGTCTATTGGGCTATAGTGTCAAATTCTAAGTCATTGTTGCTGCGTCGACGTCGGTGGACTACGCCGCCTGTCTTTTTTGTACTTTTGGTTAGCTCTTTCGTTTGTTTCGGGGTCTGAGTTCCCTTTGCTTCTGTTTACATCTGCCCTCTGTGGTTCGATGGCAATAGAGATAATAGATTATCTCAAAATTGAACCAATTGTTCACCCTTGTGAACCGGTTCAATTAGGTTTGGTTCAAAGACCAATTAACCCAAGCCACTTGGTCTAGATCATATTAAACCCTA